>CAKXYN010000054.1:3477500-5877500 GCA_935064755.1 Tragelaphus eurycerus | reverse complement strand
GAGAGAAAGCAATCAACAGAGTCATACCCATAGACAATGCCAATGTAGAATTTGTCAAAACAAGGAATACTGTTGGTGGGAATGTCAACTGATACAGTTTCACTATGGAGAACAGTGTCGAGATTTCTTAAAAAACTAGGAATAAAATTACCATAAGACCCATCAATCTCACTACTGGGCATATATCCTGCAAAAATCACATTCTAAAAGACATATGTATCCCAACGTTCATTGCAGCACTATTTACAATAGCTAGGGAAGCAACCTAAATGTCCATTGACAGATGAATGAATGAAGAAATTGTGGTACATACACACAGTGGAATATTACTTAGCCATAAAAGGCACAAATTTGATTCAGTTCTAGGGAGGTGGATAAATCTAGAGCCTGTTATACACAGTGAAGTATGTGTCAGTAAGAGAAAAGTAAATATCCATATATATTAACGCATATATATGGAATCTAGGCAAATGGTACTGGTGAACCTGTCTGTAGGGCAGCAGTAGAGATGCAGACATAGAGAAGAGGCTTGTGGATGCAGTGGGGAAAGGAGAGGGTGGGATGAACTGAGTAGCACTGAAACACACATTACCATAGGTAAAACAAAGAGCCTGCGAGAATGTGCATGATGCAGGGAGCTCAACCTGGAGCTCTGTGACAACCCAGAGGGGCGGGATGGGGCAGAGATGGGAGGGAGGTTCAGGAAAGAGAGGACGTTTGTTTACCTATGGCTGATTCCCGTTGCTGTACGGCAAAAACCAAGACAACGTTGTAAAGCAATTATCCTCCAATTGAAAATAAATTTTCAAAAACAAAGAATATGAAATAGCTACGTTAAAGGTTTTAATGGAAAAGGAGGATACCCTATATTGTCAGATGTTGAATTTCAACAGACATGAAAACTACAAGTCAAATGGAAATGCTAGAAGTAAAGAATATAATAGAGATGAGAATTCTTTGTACAAGTTCATCAGTAAACTTGACATAGATGCATAGAAGTCAGTGAACTTGAATCCAGACAAATAGAAATTAGCCAAACTGAAAAACAAATAGAAAAATGAGTGAAAATAAACAGGACATCTAAGACGTGGGGCAATACCAAACTGTTCAACAAATGTCTAACTAGAATCCCAGAAGAGAAAAAAAGGCTGAAGAAATATTTGAAGAGCTAATGGCTAAGAATTTTATATATTAAACCACAAATCCAGAAAGCTCAAAAACATGTTACACGCAGAGGAACAAAAGTAACAATTATATCACAAACTAAGTAACTCAGAAGACAAATGAGTGACATTCCTGAAAGAAAACAATTCTCAATTCAGAATTTTACACACATAACTCTCTACATGAAAGTGAAATAAATAAACAGCTTTTTAGATAAACAACTGCTGAGAGAATTCATTACCAGCAGACACATACTATAATATTAAAGAAAGTTCAGGTGGAAGACTATGACAAAAAATTGAAACTTGGATCTCCGCAAAGACAGGAAAATATGTGATAATGATTAAAATGAAAATAGTTATAATTAAAGGTCTAAGGCAACCCAAAGGAGAAAAAATAGTCTTTTAAACAAATAGTACTGAAACAACTGGATAACTACACACAAAAGGAAAAACAAAGAATCTTGGCTCATATCTCATATTCTATACAAAAATTAATCAAAATATAAACTTCTAGAAGAAATCATAGGAGAAAAATCCATGTGTCCTTCAGGTAGGCAAAGGGTTGCTTAGATACAACACCAAAAAGATGAACCATTTTTAAAAATTAAGATAATTGAATAAGAATTGAGACATTCTCTTTCATAGACACAATTAAAAAATGAAGAGAGATTCTGGAATACAAGAGTGGATCAACAAACCAAAATCAATATAAGATACCACATTAGTGAGAATGAAGGAGGAAAACCACGTGATCATCTCAATTGATGTAAGAAAAAAAAAGCACTGAAAAACTTCAGCACACGTTTGTGATTCAAAGCACTCAATAAACTTGGAATAGAAAGAAATTTGCTAACATAAAAAGGCCATACAAAAAAAGCACATAACTGATATCAGACTCAGAGGTGAAAGACTGAAGCCTTTTCCTTTAAGATCAGAAAATAAGAGAAGCATTACGACTTCACCACTTAAAATTCAATATGGTACAGAAAGTCCGAGCCAGAGGAATTAGGCAATTAATAGATAAAAGGCATCTAAATTGGAAAGGAAGAAGTGAAATTATCTCTGTTGTGGATGACATAATCTTAATATGTAGATAATCCTAAAGATTCCACAAAAAAAACTGTTAGAACTAACAAATCAGCAAAACTGCAGGATATAAAAATCAGCACAACAAAAATTAGTTGTGATTCTATAGATACTGAACAATAAAGGAAATTAAGAAAACAATTCCATTCACAACAGCATTAAGTAGAATAAACTACTTAGGAATAAACTAAACCAAGAAAGTGAAAGACCTGTACAACGAAAATAAGTTGCTGAACGACATTAAAGACACAAATAAACAGAAAGACATACCATGGAGATGGACGGAAGATTTAATGTTGCAAAGATGTCAATACAACACAAAGTGATCTACAAATTCAGAGTAATCCCTATCAAAATCCCAACAGTGCTTTTTAGAGAAAGAGAAAAATCTATCCTAAAATTCATATGGGCATCTCAAGAAATTCTGAATAGACAAAACAATCTTGAAAAATCAAGAACAAAGTTAGAGGTCTCGCATTTCCGGATTTCAAACTTATTGCAAAGCTACTGTAATCAAAACAACCCAGTAGGGACATAAAGGCAGACACACAGACCAAAGGAACAGAAAGTCCAGAAATAAACCCTCACGTGCAGGACCAAATGATTTTCACATCTATGGTTGCCACAGCCATTCCATGGGAAAAACGACAATTTTTCAACAAACGGTGCTGGGAAAATTGGATATCCATGTGGAAAAGACTGAAGTTAGTTCTGAGCTTCACATCATATGCAAAAAGTAACTAAAAATGGATCAAAGACCTAAGCATAAGAGCTAAAACTCTTAATGAGAAAATATATATGTGAAAAGCATCATAACACTGCACATGACTTCTTGGATATATCATGGGCAATAAAAGAAAAAGCAGATACATTTGGACTATGGCAAAATTTAAAACTTCTGTGCATCAAAGGATACAATCAAGAGAGTGAAAAGGCAACCTACAAATTGGAAAATAAATTTGCAAAATATATATCCAGAATATATGAAGAACTCCTACAATTCAAGAACAAAAAACAAGTAGGCTGATCACAACACAGACAAAGGACTGGAATAAACATTTCTCCAAAGAAGATATACAAATGGCCAGTAAACAATTAAGAAGATCTTCAACCGTGCTAGTATTAGGGAAATGCAAATCAGATTCACAATGAAATACCACCTCACACCCATTAGGATGGCTACTATCAGAAAAGCAGAAAATAACACACGTTGGTGAGAATGTGAAGAAATTGGGACCCTTCTGCACTATGGGTGGGAATGGTAAAGTTGCTATAGAAAACAGCATGGCAGTCCCTCAAAAAATTTAGAGTAGAATAACCATATGATCTAGCAATTCCAATTATGGTAAATATCTAAAATGCATTTGTACAACAGAGTTCATAACCATATTATTCACAATAGTTAAAAGACAGAAGCAACCTAACAGTCCACTGACTCATGGATAAACAATATGTGGTATATACACCATACATACAGTGGAATATTACTGAGGCTGGAAATGTAAGGAAACTTTTATACATACTACAATATGGAAGAACCTTGAGGACATCATGCTAAATGAACTCAATCAGTCACAAAAAGACAAATACTATGCAAGAATACACAGAAGAACTGTACAAAAAAGATCTTCACGACCCAGATAATCATGATGGTGTGATCACTGACCTAGAGCCAGACATCCTGGAATGTGAAGTCAAGTGGGCCTTAGAAAGCATCACTACGAACAAAGCTAGTGGGGGTGACAGAATTTCAGTTGAGCTATTCCAAATCCTGAAAGATGATGCTGTGAAAGTGCTGCACTCAAGATGCCAGCAAATTTGGAAAATGCAGCAGTGGCCACAGGACTGGAAAAGGTCAGTTTTCATTCCAATCCCAAAGAAAGGCAATGCCAAAGAATGCTCAAACTACCGCACAACTGCACTCATCTCATACGCTAATAAAGTAATGCTCAAAATTCTCCAAGCCAGGCTTCAGCAATATGTGAACCGTGAACCTCCTGATGTTCAAGCTGGTTTTAGAAAAGGCAGAGGAACCAGAGATCAAATTGCCAACATCTGCTGGATCATGGAAAAAGCAAGAGAGTTCCAGAAAAACATCTATTTCTGCTTTATTGACTATGCCAAAGTCTTTGTGTGGATCACAATAAACTATGGAAAATTCTTCAAGAGATGGGAATACCAGACCACTTGATCTGCCTCTTGAGAAATTTGTATGCAGGTCAGGAAGCAACAGTTAGAACTGGACATGGAACAACAGACTGGTTCCAAATAGGAAAAGGAGTACGTCAAGGCTGTATATTGTCACCTTATTTAACTTATATGCAGAGTACATCATGAGAAACGCTGGACTGGAAGAAACACAAGCTGGAATCAAGATTGCCGGGAGAAATATCAATAACCTCTGATATGCAGATGACACCACCCTTATGGCAGAAAGTGAAGAGGAACTAAAAAGCCTCTTGATGAAAGTGAAAGTGGAGAGTGAAAAAGTTGGCTTAATGCTCAACATTCAGAAAACTAAGATCATGGCATCTGGTCCCATCACTTCATGGGAAATAGATGGGGAAACAGTGGAAACAGAGGCAGGCTTTATTTTTCTGGGCTCCAAAATCACTGCAGATGGTGACTGCAGCCATGAAATTAAAAGATGCTTACTCCTTGGAAGGAAAGTTATGACCAACCTAGATAGCATATTCAAAAGCAGAGACATCACTTTGCCAACAAAGGTCTGTCTGGTCAAGACTATGGTTTGTCCTGTGGTTATGTATGGATATGAGAGTTGGACTGTGAAGAAGGCTGAGCGCCGAAGAATGGATGCTTTTGAACTGTGTTGTTGGAGAAGACTCTTAAGAGTCCCTTGGACTGCAAGGAGATCCAACCAGTCCATTCTGAAGGAGATCAGCCCTGGGATTTCTTTGGAAGGAATGATGCTGAAGCTGAAAGTCCAGTACTTTGGCCACCTCATGAGAAGAGTTGACTCATTGGAAAAGACTCTGATGCTGGGAGGGATTAGGGGCAAGAGGAGAAGGGGACGACAGAGGATGAGATGGCTGGATGGCATCATTGACTCGATGGACGTTGAGTCTGAGTGATCTCCGGGAGTTGGTGATGGACAGGGAGGCCTGGTGTGCTGCGATTCATGGGGTCGCAAAGAGTCGGACATGACTGAGCAACTGATCTCATCTGATATGATTTCACCTATGTAAGTTTCCTATGGTGGTGGTTCAGTTGCTCAGTTGTGTCTGACTCTTGCCACCCCATAGACTATAGCCTGCCAGGCTCCTCCGTCTATGGGATTCTCTAGGCAAGAATACTGGAGTGGGTTGACATTTCCTTCTCCAGGGACTCTTTCCAACCCAGGAACTGAACCCAGGTCTCCTGCACTGCAGGCTAATGTTTTACCGACCGAGCTACGCAGGGAGCTCCACCAGGGAAGCCCTAGGCAAAACTAGAGGGACAAAAAAAAAAAACAGATTAACTGATTGCTAGAAGCTGAGATACCAGGGACAGGTGGACTACAAATGAGCCACAGAGAATTTTGGGGGGGCAACTGAACCTTTCTCCACCTTGATAGTGTGATAGTGCACACATCTGTCAGGACTCATACAACTAGATACTAGAAGAGATGAATTTTACTATATATTATACTTCAAATAAAAAACATCACACAACTAAAAGGAAAAAAAAAGTCTTTCTAAGCTCTAAGCACTTCTGAGATCCATCCCCTCCCAAATACTTTCAGGTACAGAACACTTCCCTACTCTGTAAGATGGCCCACTAGATACTCTTTCTGTGATTGTGGGACTACAAATAACAAGAGCTGGAAAGTCAGGTCTTCTTAAAATGGGTAGAATGGCCTCTAAGCTTCTCTGTATTTGTTGGCGTGGGAAGAGACTGGGTGGTCAGGAAACAACAGCTGTGACAGAAATAAAAGAGCTGGAAACAAAAAGGAAGGAGGTGAGGGCAACTGGAGATGGCGATAAGAAGCAGACAGGAGAGACAGGACCAGAGAGGCAGAGATACACAAAGGAAAGGAGTGGGACACGGACAAGCTGCGATCGAAATGGATCTGCACAGGAAGAAACCCAAATAACGCCCCTGGAGCAGGAAACCAAAAGATGAACATACAGAGCTTTGAAATACTGTAACTTGTTGTCACCTCATATCCTGAACCTCTAATATATTTTAAGTAGTGACGTCTGGCCACAGAGAAGCTGATCAATGGGTTCCCATTAACCTTTTTCTTATTTCCTCTGCAGAGCCTCAAAGTACTGCTGAGTGCACTAAAAAAAAATGCTGAAGAAACTGTCACATCAAATACTGTTATGCACATTGCACATGAGTGCAGTAAACTATAACAATTTGAGACCTAATAGACCCAAAATGAATACTATAGCAAAGCAGTTCAATGCTAAGTTTTTGTGTTTTTGCATTTTTTTATACTTGTTTCCAAGGTGAATAAGTATGTGTCATTAAGGCAGTTTTGCAGTATCAACCAAAATTTCATCTTTATTGGTAAATCTGAATCTTTGGGAACATTCTTGCTTCCTGTACTTTATAAGCTACTCCTTTAATAATCTGTCTTTCTAGAGCACAACTCGGGAAATAAGATGTTTTTGATTTTTTTGTCAATCTGCTCTGTTTTCTCTTTACAGCTTCTTTATATATTCCTTTCACCATTCAGTATATTAGAATATCTTCCACAATTTCAGCTTATAATGAATTCTAGAGTAAAGTGAAGCAAGGTCCACATGTGAGCCATCTCAGATGTCATCAGCCCTTACATATAATATTAAATGCTTGGCACATTCTTGCAATTTTGCAAAAACATTGTTCCTTGCTTTAATCTACAACTCTAAGATACCACATTTCTCCCTGACACAGACTGATTTTTAGTTGTAATGAATACCTTGGGATTAATTCTGACACCAAAATTTTTAACTGACATGTTATATTTCTGAATACTTGTTTAATAAATGTTGGGGTTCTCCAGCTACTAATTTGGTCCTTTTTTACAGGTACAGTTTTGATAGTTTCACATTAACTGTTCATGAAGAAACTGTTTGGCTGGACACATCAGAGTCAGAAGAGATACTGAAATACCACTATGATCTCATGTCTGTAGCTGGACTAAGGGCAAAGTAATTCTTTATTTTTGTGACTGTTTGGTAAAGTTTCCCTTCAAAACAGACCAGCTGGTTTCCTGTTGGCTTCAGCTCTAGAAGTCAGATGAGGGAGTTCAAAACACTCCAAAAACATCATTTGAAACGTTCCTTAAACTGGAATTTTACTGTTTTTCTTTATCTAACATCAGAAACAAAGTAGCAAACTTCATTAAATTAGTTATGTAAAATCTAAACAAAAAAGTTGTTCAAAAGTTACTATCTAACAGATGTAACAAAATAAGAGTCTTAGGCACAAACAATGCATTTATTTAACCCATGCAGTGAATCCTATGGACTTCCCTGGTGGCTCAGACGGTAAAGCGTCTGTCTACAATGCGGGAGACCCGGGTTCGATCCCTGGGTCGGGAAGATCCCTTGGAGAAGGAAATGGCAATCCACTCCAGTACTATTGCCTGGAAAATCCCATGGACAGAGGAGCCTGGTAGGCTACAGTCCATGGGGTCACAAAGAGTCGGACACGACTGAGTGACTTCACGTTCATGTTCACGTGAATCCTATAGGTAAATTGTTACAGGACTGAAGAAAGCTGCCTTTCTTCCATACCTCCTGATCCAGCATCCACTATCAATCTCTGAAAAGGCAGTTCTTTGTATATACTTCCTAATAATCATGTTAATTATGTTAAACCATGAAAAATATCCAGTGAAGCTTTCAAGAGAATTTAAGAACAGGTTGCAACAGGCTTACTTCTCGACATTAATCTTGGTAGGGAGGTCACTCCCTCACTGTGAAAGTAGGAGGGCTGATGCCAGCACCGCAGACACTGCTCGGTCTCAGGACCCGCCTGTCGGTTTCTCTTCTCACTGCCACTCCACACCCGAGAACGCAGAAGCAGCCACCGTGAACGTCAGCCTATCTGTGTCCCTAGGAGCTCTCGTGTTGGCCCATTGGACCCAAGCTAATTCCACTGAGAAACAAACGCTTTACTGATACAATATGAGTTATCCTTTTTAAAAAAGGAAAGAAATACCTTTTAAATGAAAGGAGAGTAACTCTGTATTGTTTATAAACAGTATTTAAAGAGAATAATATACTAAAGGATTTTTCTCCTAGATATAGCTGAAAGCCTGCTGCTAATGCTGCTAAGTCGCTTCAGTCGTGTCCAACTCTGTGTGACCCCATAGAGGGCAGCCTACCAGGCTCCCCGGTCCCTGGGAGGAAAATTTAGCTGAAAGCCTAAATTTGCCTAAATGCCTAACAAGTTGCCTCTCCAAGCTGACTGTAATTCTAGCAACTTCCTGACCCTTATGCTTATCCTTGGGACCTTCTTACCAGATGGTCCCATTGCTCCATTCCTACTCTCCTTTGGCACCTGCCTCTAGACTGCTGCCTCCTCTGACCCTTCCTTGCCTTCAGTGTTTGCCATAATAATCTCCCAAGTTTTACTTTCCAGCTCAGATTCCTTCCCTGTCTCACAATCCATTATCTCTGCACAGAGCCTGGTGTGTCTGCATTAACACACAATACAGAATGTGATGGCTTCTGGCAAACAGATGAAGACATGGTTGCCGTGAAGTTTTAAAGACAGACCTGTCATGAACTGGAAATCGCATGGTCACACTTAGGAAACACAGTGTTCAAATGGAATTGGAATTTAAGTATTAAAGCTTTTAATAAACAACGGCTTAGAAGAAAATCTCAGAGACAAGAGTAAAGTCTTTAAAGAAACACTATCACTAATGTTATTCACAGCCCCAAAAGACAATGCTGGGTTGAAAAACTGGACATAAATTATAAAATCAAAGTGAATCAAACAGTTGGCCTCTGAATTTGATGAAATTATAGGAACTTTTAAACCATTTACTTTACATCCATTATATACGTACCAAAGTCTGAACACAGATATGTATAAATATATCTGAAAGAGCTGTTATATTAAGTTTAAATTGACAATGTTTTTTTCCTGGTAGTATGTAAATAACAGTGTTTTCTTATCAAAGGACCATCTAGAATCAGCTAAACTACAGAATTTGGCTTAGTTCTGGTAAAGAAACTGAAACACCATTGACTTTTCCAAGGAAGTTATTAATCTGAAGCAAATTACTTCAAAATGTCTGAATGCATAGCTGTATCAGTTTGTAGATAGAAATTTCTAAGTGAAGAATTCTGTTAAGACTCTGATGCAAGAGGAGAAGGGGATGACAGAGGATGAGATGGCTGGATGGCATCACTGACTCGATGGATGTGAGTCTGAGTGAACTCCTGGAGTTGGTGATGGACAGGGAGGCCTGGAGTGCTGCGATTCATGGGATTGCAAAGAGTCGGACACGACTGAGCGGACTAAACTCAACTGAACTGAACTGAAGCAAGAACAAACTGTGAAACGGTGATTAAAAGTATAGGCCCAGAAACATCAAAAATTAATACAATGTTATAATTACATCTCAATTTTCAAAAGGCACAGGCCAGAACTCTGTTATTGACATGGTTCAAATCATGGTTCCAGTCATTTGCTAGTTGTAGGACCTCAGGCAGGTAATCTAATCTCACTGCATCTGTTTCCTCATCGGTAAAATTAGGATTAATACTAACTCTTCTCATTGATTTTGAGGAGTAAACAGCCCAAATTAAAGAACCCTTGAAGAAAGCACCTAATGGTCAAATGTTAGTGCTTTTTGTATATGTACAGGCAATAAAGAATCCCAAAAGAATCTTCAGTGAGCTATAAAGCTAAAAAGATTTAACATTAAATATTTCACAGGAGACATTTTTGATTAATGATGTAAGTGACTTAGATATAATGCAAGTGAAACCACACCAGGTGTACACGCCATGATTTCTGCTATCACCCTTAGGTACTATCAGATCAGATCAGATCAGATCAGTCGTTCAGTCGTGTCCGACTCTTTGCAACCCCATGAATCACAGCACGCCAGGCCTCCCTGTCCATCACCAACTCCCGGAGTTCACTCAGACTCACGTCCATCGAGTCAGTGATGCCATCCAGCCATCTCATCCTCTGTCGTCCCCTTCTCCTCCTGCCCCCAATCCCTCCCAGCATCAGAGTACTATTTATAAGTTTAAACCTTTGGTGTAGACCTAAGGATGAACTTATCAAGCTAGTGAGGAGTAAGAGAGTAAGTTAACAAAAATGATTGTCATAAAGCGATACGGTTGATTTCTGACTGTGAAGGGTGAGAAGGGAGGGTGTAAGGGAAAGGAGAAAAAGCTTTCTAGTGGGCCTACTGCTAGTTCATAAATGAGAAAAGAATTTACTCCAGGTGATACTGTGAATTATGCATCTATTACCTTCACGCAAGTCAATACTTGTGTTGGTTTCCCTCTTATAAAAACTGATTAGTGACTAAAAACTTCCATTGGAAACTTAGGCAGAACTTGATGTTAGAGTATTCTATTGGGGAGGTATCTTCAGGGAAACAGACTTATATACTAAATAAAGAATTATGTTTCTCTTCTGCTGCTGCTGCTAAGTCGCTTCAGTCGTGTCCGACTCTGTGCGACCCCATAGACGGAAGCTCACCAGGCTCCCCTGTCCCTGGGATTCTCCAGGCAAGAACACTAGAGTGGGTTGCCATTTCCTTCTCCAATGCATGAAAGTGAAAAGTCAAAGTGAAGTCGCTCAGTCGTGTCCGACTCTTAGCGACCCCACTGACTGGAGCTTGTTATGAATACACATCTATCTTCTACAAAAAAATGAGATCAATTAATATTAAGCCTGTCCTTTTATTTATAGGGTAAGAGCATTATAATCATCATACTTTATTCAAGAAAGAAATGAGTATTTTTATCTGTCCATCCATAAGTTTTAGAGGCTTATGCCTGTTTAGATGCCTGTTTTCTTGCAAAGTAGGTCACTTAAAGTTCATCCTAAAAATTGTTCAGCACAATAGTTAGTACTGTTGAGGAAAAACATTATGAATTAAAAATCACAGTACTGGCAGAATGGAAAAGATGCTATTAACAGAGACTTTGTCAAAACTAAAATTGAGTAGAAATTATTCAGTAAATATATTTACTGAAAATATAATTTCAATAAAATCTGATTTCCAATTTCTTGTTATAAAAAATTTCATTCTTTTAGAAACCATTTGTAACCAATAATTTACATGATCATTACTTGATACAATCAGAGAACTTTTGCATTTCAGTCTGCTGTTGTTGTCTAGGCACTAAGTTGTGTCCAACTCTTTTGTGACCCCATGGACTGTGGCCCACCAGGGTCCTCAGTCAGTCAGTTCAGTTGCTCAGTCATGTCCGACTCTTTGCGACCCCATGGACTGCTACATGCCAGGCCTCCCTGTCCATCACCAACTCCCAGAGTTTACTCAAACTCACGTCCATTGAGTGAGTGATGCCATCCAGCCATCTCATCCCTTGTCATCCCCTTCTCCTCCCACCTTCAATCTCCTCTGCCCGTGGCATTTCCCAGGCAAGATAATGGAGTGGTTTGCCATGCCTTCCTCCAGGGGATCTTCCTGACCTAGGGATCAAATCTACGCTTCCTGCACTGGCTGGCAGGAGGGTTTTTCAAATCACTGAGCCACCAGAGAAGCTCTGCATTTCAGTTTAAATTTGTTTTAAAAAATGAGGCCAGAGTCAAAAGACATAACTTCAAATCACTTAAGTTTGAATTGTAGTACGAACAAAATTTTACTTGCAACTATTACTGCTTTTCAGTTGAGGCAGATCATCATTATTAACTTCATTTATTTAAAGTATACATGAGCTATGTATATCATATGGAAAAGTAAGGGCCCTGATCAAAAGAACTGTGCAAATGAACTTTAAAAAAGGGAGGTGGTACTAAGGCAATACAGCTCAGAATTCCTAACAGCTTAGTCTGCTCTGATTGACTATTGTCAAGACAGACTTTTTTTCTATTTCCCTCTAAAGTCTGCCTACTCAGCCTGGATGGAAGCCAAAGTCCAAGAATCAACTTTACTGGCCAAGCTGATGAAGACTGGCTGTACTCCAGTTTCAGATTAGTTCAGCAAGGGTCACCACTTTAGCAATAGGAAGATGATACAATTAAAATCATCAGTAGGATATTTGCTTTGGATATTTGCTTTGTATTGTTTTTCTAGCAACAGTGACAGATTTGAACATATCCATTCCATAAACTTGAATGCCCCTTGCCCTAACACTTCTTCTGTAATCTGTGACTTTGAAAGATTTTTTTGTTTGTGTGAAGCTATCACATATGATACCAAGATCAGTGATGTGGGCTTCATATATACCAAGCTTAAGTAACTGAATTAACTGTCTATTAAATCTAAATGTTGTTATGGATGGGGACTTTCATATATAACAACAACAGAGCTAAAACTTGAATTAAGACTCCTGCCTTAATGCCATTTTCTCATGTGCTATTCCTCTGCTCTGTTATCTATAATAGGCTATATGCAGTCATTTATAAGGGTGTTGAGAATGCCATGCAGGTGAGTACCTTTCAACTAGCTTAGAATGTGGATTAATAAAATTCAATAATTATCAGATCTGTTGTTCTTCAGTTTTAGTTGAGGCAGATCATCTAAGTTGTGTCCGACTCCGACTCTGAGGCCCCATGGACTGTAGCCCACCAGCTTCCTCTGTCCATCGGATTTCCCAGGCAAGAGTACTGGAGTGGGCTGCCACTTTCTTCTCCAGGGGATCTTCCTGACTGAATCCATGTCTCCTGCATTGCAGGTGGATTCTTTACTGCAGAGCCACTGGGGAAGTCCAATTATCAGATTATATCAATACATGTCAGGAATGAAATAAAATGAGAAAGTTGGATCAAATTCTTGGAGAGTCTGATAAAGTATGAATTAAACAGATTTAAGTTATTATTCCAAAGGCCTTCAACACCACAGCAGAATTTGCAAAACATATTTTGAAATGGATAATGGTTATAAATATGGATTGACTGATATAGTAGGATCTCTACACTTCTTTTTGAGGATATGAAACAACAGACATCCCGGTCACTACATAACTCAAAACCAAAAGACTTTATATTACAGAGATGTTTTACTTACATTTATATATAAAAGTAAATAATTTTATAAAACATATGAATATCTGTGTAATGACTTCAAGGGCATTCTGTTACTATTTGCTATGCTCTTTTCCAAAAATGAATGCAGATTCTGCTAAATCTAGGCTCTTGGCACTAAAATATGCCTTGAGGTTTACTTGGTTTATAAACGGCTTTCAGAAAATCACCCCAAATGACTACGTAGTTCAGCTTTAGAAGAGTTTTTATTATATATATTATGATTCTCAAATTAGTAAAGTTCTTATGTAAATAATTTATGGGCTGGTAATGACTGATTTTTTTTTTTTTTTTTTTGCTTTTTAACTAGTTAAGTTATATCACTGTGATTGTTACTGATTTGTAAAAAACAAATTAAAGACTTATAATCCCATGGTCAGTGCAGTGTTACTCACAATAGCCAAAATATGGAAACAACCTACGTGTCCATTAATAAATGGTAAAGCTGTGGTATATACTCAATAAAATATTATTCAGCCACTGAAAATAAGCTGGAATCAAGACTGCCGGGAGAATATCAATAACCTCAGATACACAGATGACACCAACCTTATGGCAGAAAGTGAAGAGGAACTGAAGAGCCTCTTCATGAAAGTGAAAGAGGAGAGTGAAAAAGTTGGCTTAAAACTCAACATTCAAAAAACGAAGACCATAGTATCCAGTCCCATCACTTCATGGCAAAGAGATGAAAAAACAATGGAAATAGTGACAGACTTTATTTTTGGGGCTCCAAAATCACTGCAGATGGTGATTGCAGCCATGAAATTAAAAGACGCTTGCTCCTTGGAAGAAAAGCTAAGACCAACCTGGACAACATATTAAAAAGCAGAGACATTACTTTGCCAACAAAAGCCTGTCTAGTCAAAGCTATGGTTTTTTCCAGTAGTCATGTATGGATGTAAGAGTTGGACTATAAAGAAAGCTGAGCGCCGAAGAATTGACGCTTTTGAACTGTGGTGTTGGAGAAGACTCTTGAGAGTTCCTGGGACTGCAAGGAGATCCAACCAGTCCATCCTAAAGGAAATCAGTCCTGAATTTACATTGGAAGGACTGATGCTGAAGCTGAAGCTCCAATACTTTGGTTACCTGATGTGGAGAGCTGACTCATTGGAAAAGACCCTGATGCTGGGAATGATTGAAGGCAGGAGGAGAAGGGGACGACAGAGGATGAGATGGTTGGATGGCATCACCGACTCGATGGACATGAGTTTGAGCAAGCTCCGGGAGCTGGTGATGGACAGGGAAGCCTGGAGTGCTGCAGTCCATGGGGTCG
Organism: Tragelaphus eurycerus; assembly: GCA_935064755.1. Taxonomy (NCBI): domain Eukaryota; kingdom Metazoa; phylum Chordata; class Mammalia; order Artiodactyla; family Bovidae; genus Tragelaphus; species Tragelaphus eurycerus. Next base: position 5,862,794 of record CAKXYN010000054.1, on the reverse strand, counting down.
CAAAGAATCAGACACAATTGAGCGACTGAACTGAACTGAAAAAGAAGTACACGCTGTCATTTGCCACAACATGGATGAACCTTAAGGACATTTAAGCTAAGTGAAGTACATCAGAGAAGGACAAATACTATATGCCATCATTTTCATGTAGAATCTAAAAACACTGGATGCAGAGAAACAAAGACCTCAGTGGCAGTCACCAGGGCACTGGGCTGGGGGAAAAGGAATCAAGCTGTTAGTCAAGGAGTACAAACTTCTGGCTCTTAGACGAAGAAGTTCTGGGAATCTAATAAACAGCAAAGTGATTACAGTCAATACTGTATTATATACTTGAAAGTTACTAAGAGTAGATTTTGAATGTTCTCACCACAAAAAAGAATTGGTAATAATGTGACCTGAGATAGGTGCTAGCTAACACAATCATTTGCAGTATATACAAACGTATCAAATCAACACTCTGTACACCTTCAAGTTACACAATGTTACACGTCAATTATATCTCAAACTGGAAAAAATTAAGACTTAGGAGAAGAAGCTCTATGTAAATAGAGAACTGAAAAGCTAGGTTCCACGCTAAGTTTTTTTAAGAATTATATTAAAATGATACGACTTGTGGCAACTAACTTAATAGACAACTTAAAAATGTTAATCTTTTGAGAGTATAAACACACTTTCAGATGCATTTTTGTAAAAGTGAACAGAGAAATTCAAGAAGGAAGACAAATTTAGTTTAGATTCCATTTACTGATACCACTTAAGGCTACATCACTGCTGCTAAGTCACTTCAGTCACGTCTGACTCTGTGCAACCCCACAGACGGCAGCCCACCAGGCTCCCCCGTCCCTGGGATTCTCCAGGCAAGAACACTGGAGTGGGTTGCCATTTCCTTCTCCAATGCATGAAAGTGAAAAGTGAAAGTGAAGTCACTCAGTTGTGTCCAACTCTTAGCGACCCCATGGACTGCAGCCCACCAGGCTCCTCCGCCCATGGCATTTTCTAGGCAAAAGTGCTGAAGTGGGGTGCCATTGCCTTCTCTGAAGACTATATCACAGATGATATTAATAAACAGTGCTGAATTATGTTATGGACATATAACACAGCCAAAAGTACTTCTTTCTTAAAATTTTAGCCATTGACAACCATGTGACCAATTCTATAAAATTTAGGAATTTATATTTTTTGGCTCTTGATTTCTATTTGGAGAAAACCAAACAATCAAGGAAGTATTTGTTTTCTATCAATGCATTGAGTGCGTGCTAAGTCACTTCAGTCGTGTCCGACTCTGTAAGACTCTACGGACCATAGTCTGCCAGGCTCCTCTGTCCATGGCATTCTCCAGGTGGAATACTGGAATGGGTTGTTGTGCCCTCCTCCAGGGGATCTTCCCAACCCAAGGACTGAAACTGCATCTCTTATGTCTCCTGCATTGGCAGGTGGGTTCTTTACCACTTTCTAATTTATTTAGTCATGTGATTTTAGTCATTTTCACGGTTATTGGATAACAAAAAAAGCTATTAGTTTGTGTAATTTCTGAACTTGATTCAAGCAATCAGTGATAAATCAACAGTATTTATTGCTTTACCTAATATTGTGGGATATAAATGTATATGATATTTTTCTCATCCTCAAAAGAATTTCTACCCTAATTAAAGAAAAAAAAAAAAAAGCTCTAATACATAAGGGACAATTAACAAGTCACCCGAGTCGATAAATGTATAAAACACCTATGTGTTCATACTGCACAATAATGCACACCTACTATATGTCAAGCATTCTACCAATGTGCACTCAAGGATAAATAACCAAGGCTTAGGAGCTCTGGAGTGGAAACATCACTATCTTTCCCTATTTCCTTGCTCTCAAAGCTGCAGAGTGAAAAACCCTCTTACTTTTCCCCCTCCCAGTTTTTCTCTGCAGACTCCTTCCACTGTCACTACCAAGACCTCAGGTGAGGGGACTGCACGCCCAAGGGGCCCCAGGAGAAGTCAGACGCCCCTCCCGCTGCCTGGGCTGTTCCTTCCCCACTCTTCAAAGCCACTTCTGAAGGTGGCCTGCTGACTGACTCCTCCAGGAGGCCTCGTTTTCCGATGCAGACACATCCCTACCTGTCCTCTACCTTTGATCTCTTCTTGTATGATACTTTTCATAACAGTAATTATACAGTTATTTAGTTATTTTTCTTGGTCTCCCAACTTAAGTTTAAACACCAGGGGAACAGAGACATCTGTCTTATACACTGATGTAGTCATAGTATCCAGCACTCAGATAGCTCAAAAGGATTAAAAGGAATCATGAGATCAGAGAGTGCTGAAGTAGCTATGAAGACAGTTGGCACTCTTTTGGGCTCCCAGAGCACTCCATGAATCACTGTCTCTGCATCATCACCACTGCCACCAAACACATGTTCTGCTGCCTCACAAAGGTCCTGAGGGCAGTCTTAGTCCCTGTGTCCCAACACACAGACAAGGTCAATAAATGATTTCAAACGCACATTGAAAATGACCTATTAAAAACAATGATCTAAAGATGGGTAACTTCCAGAAATAGCTGGTCAAGCTTAGTTTTATTACCATTTTATACCAGTGGCTATACCATTAGCCACTTTTTCATGTGGCTAATGGTAGTTTTTACATATATAATATTTTAGCAAAGTAATTCCTAATCCATGTCATTATATGTGCATATATATACATACATATAAAAACATTCTGAAAAGACCATTGTGCTTTCCAGGTTTTCCTAATCTCTACATGTCTTTAGAATCACTGGTTTATAGTACAGCTACTTTTAACCTCTTTACCTTTAGATAAAATTTAGAATGTACTTTTCAACTATTCAAGGGCTATGACCACATTTTACAGAGTACTTTGAAGCTATTTACAAGTTTCAACTCTCTGTTCTCAAGAAATGATGTTTGTTATGAGACCTCTCTAGATGCTACTAAGTTGCAATACCCTTACAGGAAAATCCAAACAACTCTTAGGAAAAGAATTCCAAATGTTTGATCATGTCATGAAGTCTTTGGAAACATAAAGCTTAGCTCTAAGCAGCATTAAAACCATTAGTCAACTACCTGGTAAACACCCAGATTATATTCTTTAACAATATTATTAGATCAATAAACTAAAGAGCAAAGATATCACATACTAAGTAAATTTAATGTGTCCTATACTCATATAAATAACCCAAGTCTAAGATTCCCTAATGATTTCCCTTTGCTTGCAACTATATATTTTCAAGAATATCATGACTATACTCACATACAAGCATAGACACAAAACTCTATTAAGATATCTGTCAATGTAAATAACTACAAAATCAACAAGACCATGTTGATTTAACCTGAATACATAATACATTCTCAAATAAATTAAATGCCTACAGACCCACCACTCACTGGTGAATTTCAACTACATATTCAAAGACTATTGTGCCAAACAACAAATGAATTTTGTTAACTGTCATCGTTTTCAAGTTTGGTCTCCACATGGCTTAAAATTTCTTCAGGATGAATTAGGAGAAAACTGGGGCAGAGAAACAGAGGATTAGAATAAAATTTTAATTCTGGTATCTATCAAATCCCTTATGATTATACAGTGGAAGTGAGAAATAGATTTAAGGGCCTAGATCTGATAGATAGAGTGCCTGATGAACTATGGAATGAGGTTCGTGACATTGTACAGGAGACAGGGATCAAGACCATCCCCATGGAAAAGAAATGCAAAAAAGCAAAATGGCTGTCTGGGGAGGCCTTGCAAATAGCTGCGAAAAGAAGAGAAGTGAAAAGCAAAGGAGAAAAGGAAAGATATAAACATCTGAATGCAGAGTTCCAAAGAATAGCAAGAAGAGATAAGAAAGCCTTCTTCAGCGATCAGTGCAAAGAAATAGAGGAAAACAACAGAATGGGAAAGACTAAGGATCTCTTCAAGAAAATCAGAGATACCAAAGGAACATTTCATGCAAAAATGGGCTCAATAAAGGACGGAAATGGTATGGACCTAACGGAAGCAGAAGATATTAAGAAGAGGTAGCAAGAATACACAGAAGAACTATACAAAAAAGAGCTTCACGACCCAGATAATCATGATGGTGTGATCACTGACCTAGAGCCAGACATCCTGGAATGTGAAGTCAAGTGGGCCTTAGAAAGCATCACTACGAACAAAGCTAGTGGAGGTGATGGAATTCCAGTTGAGCTATTCCAAATCCTGAAAGATGATGCAGTGAAAGTGCTGCACTCAATATGCCAGCAAATTTGGAAAACTCAGCAGTGGCCACAAGATTGGAAAAGGTCAGTTTTCATCCCAATCCCAAAGAAAGGCAATGCCAAAGAATGCTCAAACTACCGCACAATTGCACTCATCTCACACGCTAGTAAAGTAATGCTCAAAATTCTCCAAGCCAGGCTTCAGCAATATGTGAACCGTGAACTTCCTGATGTTCAAGCTGGTTTTAGAAAAGGCAGAGGAACCAGAGATCAAATTGCCAACATCCGCTGGATCATCGAAAAAGCAAGAGAGTTCCAGAAAAACATCTATTTCTGCTTTATTGACTATGCCAAAGCCTTTGACTGTGTAGATCACAATAAACTGTGGAAAATTCTGAAAGAGATGGGAATACCAGACCACCTGATCTGCCTCTTGAGAAATCTGTATGCAGGTCAGGAAGCAACAGTTAGAACTGGTCATGGAACAACAGACTGGTTCCAAATAGGAAAGGGAGTACATCAAGGCTGTATATTGTCACCATGTTTATTTAACTTATATGCAGAGTACATCATGAGAAATGCTGGACTGGAAGAAACACAAGTTGGAATCAAGATTGCCGGGAGAAATATCAATAACCTCAGATATGCAGATGACACCACTCTTATGGCAGAAAGTGAAGAGGAACTAAAAAGCCTCTTGATGAAAGTGAAAGTGGAGAGTGAAAAGGTTGGCTTAAAGCTCAACATTCAGAAAACGAAGATCATGGCATCTGGTCCCATCACTACACGGGAAATAGATGGAGAAACAGTGGAAACAGTGTCAGACTTTATTTTTCTGGGCTCCAAAATCACTGCAGATGGTGACTGCAGCCATGAAATTAAAAGACGCTTACTCCTTGGAAGGAAAGTTATGACCAACCTAGATAGCATATTCAAAAGCAGAGACATCACTTTGCCAACAAAGGTTCGCCTAGTCAAGGCTATGGTCTTTCCTGTGGTCATGTATAGATGTGAGAGCTGGACTGTGAGGAAGGCTGAGCGCCGAAGAATTGATGCTTTTGAACTGTGGTGTTGGAGAAGACTCTTGAGAGTCCCTTGGACTGCAAGGAGATCCAACCAGTCCATTCTGAAGGAGATCAGCCCTGGGATTTCTTTGGAAGGAATGATGCTAAAGCTGAAACTCCAGTATTTTGGCCACCTCATGCGAAGAGTTGACTTATTGGAGAAGACTCTGATGCTGGGAGGGATTGGGGGCAGGAGGAGAAGGGGACGACAGAGGATGAGATGGCTGGATGGCATCACCACTCAATGAATGTGAGTCTGAGTGACCTCCGAGAGCTGGTGATGGATAGGGAGGCCTGGCGTGCTGCAGTTCATGGGGTCGCAAAGAGTCGGACACGACTGAGCGACTGATCTGATCTGATCTGATCTGATAGATTTTACTAGAAAAACTCCCTGTCTTCCTTACACCTCAGGATTTTTTTTTTCCTGGAAATGGAGAAATTACATCTGTTTTACTTCTCATGAGACAATTGTGAAATAAAATGAGTAGAGATAAAACTATAAAAAATTAAAAAGTATAAAAATATAAGTTTAACTATTTAAACTCACTTAAGGCCCTTTAACGGAGAAGGCAATGGCACCTCACTCCAATACTCTTGCCTAGAAAATCCCATGGATGGAGGAGCCTGGAGGGCTGCAGTCCATGGGGTCACTAAGAGTTGGACACGACTCAGTGACTTCACTTTAACTTTTTCATTTTCACGCATTGGAGAAGGAAATGGCAACCCACTCCAGTGTTCTTGCCTGGAGAATCCCAGGGACGGGGGAGCCTGGTGGGCTACTGTCTATGGGATCGCACAGAGTCGGACACGACTGAAGTGACTTAGCAGCAAGGCCCTTTAATAAACAGACTTCTATACACACTATACCCGGAGAAGGTGATGGCATCCCACTCTAGTACTCTTGCCTGGAAAATCCCATGGACAGAAGAGCCTGGTAGGCTTGCAGTCCATGGGGTTGCGAACAGTGGGACAGCACTGAGTGACTTCACTTTCATTTTTCACTTTCATGCATTGGAGAAGGAAATGGTAACCCACTCCAGTGTTCTTGTCTGGAGAATCCCAGGGATGGCGGAGCCTGGTGGGCTGCCGTCTATGGGGTCACACAGAGTCAGACACGACTGAAGCGACTTATACACACTATACCACTTAAGGGATTTGATTTAGGTCATACCAAATGGTCTAGTGGTTTTCTCTACTTTCTTCAATTTAAGTCTGAATTTGGCAATAAAGAGTTCATGATCTGAGCCACAGTCAGCTCTTGGTCTTGTTTTTGCTGATTGTATAGAGCTTCTCCATCTTCAGCTGCAAAGAATATAATCGATCTGATTTTGGTGCTGACCATCTGGTGATGTCCATGTGTAGAATCTTCTCTTGTGTTGTTGCTATGATCAGTGTGTTCTCTTGCCAAAACTCTATTAGCCTTTGCCCTGCTTCATTTTCTACTCCAAGGCCAAATTTGCCTGTTACTCCAGGTGGCTCTGAGGAGGAAATGGCAACCCACTCCAGTGTTCTTGCCTGGAGAATCCCATGGACAGAGGAGCCTAGTGGGCTGCCATCTATGGGGTTGCACAGAGTCGGACATGACTGAAGCGACTTAGCAGCCAGGTGGCTCTTGACTTCCTACTTTTGCATTCCAGTCCTCTATAATGAGACGGACATCTTTTTTGGGGTGTTAGTTCTAGAATGTCTTGTAGATCGTCATAGAATCATTCAACTTCAGCTTTTTCAGCATTACTGGTTGGGGGCATAGGCTTGGATTACTGTGATATTGAATGGTTTGCTTTGGAAACGAACTGAGATCATTCTATTGTTTTTGAGACTGCATCCAAATACTGCATTTCGGGCTCTTTTGTTGACTATGATGGCTACTCCATTTCTTCTATGGGATTCTTGCCCACAGTAGTAGATATAATGGTCATCTGAGTTAAATTCACCCATTTCAGGCCATTTTAGTTCACTGATTCCTAAAATGTTGATGTTCACTCTTGCCATCTCTTGTTTGACCACTTTCAATTTGCCTTGATTCATGGACCTAACATTCCAGGTTCCTATGCAATCTCCAGTCACATCCACATCAATACCATCCCCAAGAAAAAGAAATGTAAAAAAGCAAAATGGCTGTCTGAGGAGGCCTTACAAATAGCTGTGAAAAGAAGAGAAGCAAAAAGCAAAGGAGAAAAGGAAAGATGCACCCATTTGAATTCAGAGTTCCAAAGAATAGCAAGGAGAGGTAAGAAAGCCTTCCTCAGTGATCAGTGCAAAGAAATAGAGGGGAAACAATAGCATGGTAAAGACTAGAAATCTCTTAATGAAAATTAGAGACACCAAGGGAACATTTCATGCAAAGATGGGTTCAAGAAAGAATAGAAATGGTATGATATTAAGATAGAAGATATTAACGGAAACAGAAGATATTAAGAAGAGGTGGCAAGAATACACAGAAGAACTATACAAAAAAGAGCTTCACGACACAGATAATCATGATGGGATGATTACTCACCTAGAGCCAGACATCCTGAAATGAAAAGTCAAATGGGCCTTAGGAAGTATCACTACAAACAAAGCTAGTGGAGGTGATGGCATTCCAGTTGAGCTATATCAAATCCTGAAAGATGATGCTATGATGGTGCTGCACTCAATATGCCAGCAAATCTGGAAAACTCAGCAGTGGCCACAGGACTGGAAAAGGTCAATTTTCATTCCAATCCCTAAGAAAGGCAATGCTAAAAAATGCTCAAACTACTGCACAACTGCACTCATTTCACATGCTAGTAATGTTCAAAATTCTCCAAGGCACGCTTCACCAATATGTGAACTGTGAACTTCCAGATGTTCAAGCTGATTTTAGAAAAGGCAGAGGAACCAGAGATAAAATTGCCAACATTCACTGGATCATCGAACAAACAAGAGAGTTCCAAAAAAAACATCTATTTCTGCTTTATTGACTAGGCCAAAGCCTTTGACTGTGTGGATCACAACAAACTGGAAAATTCTGAAAGAAATGGGAATCCCAGACCACCTGCCTCCTTAGAAATCTGTATGCAGGTCAAGAAACAACAGTTAGAATTGGACATGGAACAATAGACTGGTTCCAAATAGAAAAAGGGGTACATCAAGGCTGTATATTGTCACCCTGCTTATTTAACTTAATATGCAGAGTACATCATGAGAAACGCTGGGTTGGATGAAGCACAAGCTGGAATCAAGATTGCTGGGAGAAATATCAATAACCTCAGATATGCAGATGACACCAACCTTATGGCAGAAAGCAAAGAACTAAAGAGCCTTTGATAAAGTGAAAGAGGACAGTGAAAAAGTTGGCTTAAAACTCAACATTCAGAAAACTAAGATCATGGCATCTAGTCCCATCACTTCATGGCAAATAGATGAGGAAACAGTGGAAACACTGGCAGACTTTATTTTTGGGGGCTCCAAAATCACTGCAGATGGTGATTGCAGCCATGAAATTAAGATGCTTACTCCTTGGAAGAAAAGTTATGACCAACCTAGACAGCATATTAAAAAGCAGAGATATTACTTTGCCAACAAAGGTCCGTCTAGCCAAGGCTATGGTTTTTCCAGTAGTCATGTATGGATGGTAGTTAGACTATAAAGAAAGCTGAGTGCTGAAGAACTGATGCTTTTGAACTGTAGTGTTGGAGAAGACTCTTGAGAGTCCCTTGGACAGCAAGGAAATCCAACCAGTGCATCCTAAAGGAAATCAGTCCTGAATATGCATTGGAAGGACTGATGTTGAAGCTGAAACTCCAATACTTTGGCCACCTGATGCGAAGAGCTGACTCATTGGAAAAGACCCTGATGCTGGGAAAGATTGAAGGGAGGAGGAGAAGGGGATGACAGAGGATGAGATGGTAGGATGGCATCACCGACTCCATGGAGATGAGTTTGAGTAAGCTCTGGAGTTGGTGATGGACAGGTAGGCCTGGCGTGCTCAGTCCATGAGGTCGCAAAGAGTAGGACACGACTGAGTGACTGAACTGAACTGATACCAACTAAGTGTTAGAAGCCCTAAGCATAGTGCACATATATCTAATATTCAGAGTTCTGAATTGAAATAAACTGACTATTATGAGGTGAAAATAGATAATAAGAACCTACAGGGAACTCTTCTCAATACTCTGTAATGACCTATATGGGAAAAGAATCATGTCTAACTGAGTCATTTTGCTGTACAGCAGAAACTAACACACCACCATAAATCAATTATATTCTAATAAAAATTATTTTAAAAATACAAAGGATCTCTTGAGAAAGAAAATGAAGAACAAAGATGATCTTTCTCTTAGCTGGTATCACTGAACTTCAGTGAATTCAAAGCAAGGAGTATTATTCCCTGGCCTTTTTAGGCATAATGCTTTCCACAAAGTAGTCTAGAATTTGTATTAAACTGTGAATTATGACTCACAGATGAGACATCAAACACTGTTTGAAGTGTTAAATGCCTACACTATTATTTCCTGCTGTAGCAATATATTGTGTGTATGTTTAATTGTGTCTGATTCTTTGTGACCCCATGGACTGCAGCCCATCAGGCTCCTCTGTCCATACTGGAGTGGGTTGCCATGCCCTCCTCAACAATATATTACCTATTAAATTTTTACTTTCTCAAAGGACAGCATGTCAGACTTCACTACTTTACATTGGCTAATACTATGTTTCAAAGTGAGCCACTATATAAAGCAAGCTTCTTTCAGTTTGCTGTTTATGATTTAATACTACTCAAATCCATTTCCAAGTCTAGAAGATTTAATTGTCGTTAAGAGTTTCAAACTATAAGTCTAGTTATTAGATAGTATTACAGTTCAGAAATTCATCCAATTATAATGATCCACCCAAGGACATTACAATACTATGTGATCTCCTCTGCTAGTGTTCTAATTTTAAATGAGTTTATTGCTGAAAAGTAATAACTAATGAATCACACATTTTGAATCCATAATGCCATCTGGAAGGAATTTAAATAATTTTAATTATGTGTGCACATAATGCAAAAGCATAGGACACTTCTTTTTCTTAATGTTCTATTTAAAGACGAAGATGGCTAATGACTTACATAGTCTAATTTTTTATGTAGCACAGTAACTTATCAATGTTCTCAACAGTTGTAAACTCAGTACTAAATCTCACACCCAGCCACAGACCACCACAAGAAGATATCTTACTCATTTCCTGGACTGGGGCAGGATCATTTCAAGACAATCAAGAGAAAGGGCCTTTTAAATCCTTACTCACCCCCGCCTCCTTCTCTTACTTAACCAGCTTAGAGTGATGAAGCAATTTTCTTAAAAGAATTCTACCAGGGGCATAGTCAGAAGAACCCAGGTTCACTTTTTTATTTCTCAGAGCTATATGATGATAAGAACATGTTTTATTTTTAGAGACCGACAAATGATCACAAACCATTATATTATTCACACTTCCAGGAAACTATTCTCTCTAGAATTACATCAGGCTTAGGATATATTTTATAAACTGTTTCCATAATAAAACAGGCACCGATGCAAGATACCCCTTCTAAGTTTTAAAGATCAGAAAAGGAATACTGTTAAGGTGATGACTAGTGCGGTTATATTTCTTCATTATTTCTGAAGCACATTCACCAACTTTAACGTTTACTTTCTATGACAGATTTGTTAGAAGAGCACATACTATATTAGATGCTACCATATCTGAGAGGAAAAGAAAGTGCTCTACTCTTTTAAATCAGAAAATAACTTCTCAGTATTATATATCATTTTTGATACTAAAAAAAATCAGTATGGGCAAGAGAAACCGAGTTCAAAATTATTCTTAAAGAAGCTTTTTTAAAATTAATGCTTATACATAAAATTTATCAATAATTTCATAGTTATTCTCAAACTAACTGTTTAGTTTGTGTTCTTCTCATTATTATGAAGTTAGGATTTCCAAAATACTATTCTCCCTGCAGTGTTAAACATATCAAAGGTGATACAAAGTAATATACTATGAACCAATTTATATGATTCGTATCAGTAGTTGATCTGAATGTACACATAAAATGCTTAAATGAGAGCTTATTATGAAAATATTGAGAAGAGGGATAAAACCAAGTTAGCTGAGGAAAGGCCCCTTCAATAGTTAGCTCCTCTATTTAAGTTAAAGAGGGTACGAATTTAAACATGAGTGAGTGAATTTGGGGGCATGCATGACAGTAGGGAGCAGCAGGATCTCTGCAAAAGTGAAATTTACAAAGTTCATCTAGAGCTATTAATTTTTTTTAAGTGAGGGGTTCAAAAAATGCAATATTCTGATTTCAAATACTTTCTTGATAGAAACACACTTAACCTAGGGCAATGTCCCATTTTTATAGAATAAGTTATAAAACACACATTTAAATAGTAATTTAGAAAAGATCTTCTAAATTATTTGTTTACAAATGCCAGATTATAAGCCTGAATTCAGAAATTCCCTTTCACTTGATTTGTCTTTTGATACTGCACACAGTGAAAACAAAGCAGCAGAAACATTTACCAGCAATTATTTGACACATTTAAGAATCTCACTCTGGGAGTCATTATCCAATAATCCACATGCTACATCTAACTTTGATTTGTAAAATTGGGCTGGTTGGTTTATGTGGAAGAGAAACTGTTGTACAACTACTTTCCAAAATACTTTGCAGGTTAACAAGAATTTTCTATGCATGAGTTTTAGCTAATACATAACACATTCTTCCTTTATTTAATAATGTAAATTTTCTTTCTCTATTTGCTGTGATGTGAAGCAACTGCTTATCAAATCGCGATTCCTACAGTAATCTTATTTTTAATGAAAATATTACTAAAATTTCACTTCTAACTAATAACACAAGAATTTTACTCAAAGCCTAAATTCTGGGCACCTCTTATGAGTTTTTCCTTTAAATTATATCTGTTTCATTGTATTTTTCATTTTCTACTCATTAGAAATTGATGGCTTGGGTTACATTTTATTTCTCTAAAAGGTATGAGTAATTAAAACTCAACTAAATAAAACGGGAAACCAGACACTTTTACTTTAGCTTTTCTTTAATTATAATTGTATAAAGGCTCTTTGTTGAAAAAAAAGTTAATGCAACATTTCATGCAGTTAAATTATTTACAAGGATGCTCACTGATAAAATCAAATACAACTTTATTATCCTAGTTTCATTTTAATACACCTATAAGTACCCATGAAATTAAGCCATGCCCGAGGGGCAACCTGGGATGGGTGGGTCATGGTGGAGAGAGATGACAGGGTGTGGTCCGCTGGAGAAGGGAATGGCAAACCACTTCAGTATTCTTGCCTTGAGAACCCCATGAACAGTATGAAAAGACAAAATGATAGGATACTGAAAGAGAAACTCCCCAGATCAGTAGAGGCCCAATATGCTACTGGAGATCAGTGGAGGAATAACTCCAGAAAGAATGAAGGTATGGAGCCAAAACAAAAAAGAATACCCAGCTGTGGATGTGTCTGGTGATAGAAGCAAAGTCCGATGCTGTAAAGAGCAATACTGCATAGGAACCTGGAATGTCAGGTCCATGAATCAAGGCAAATTGGAAGTGGTCAAACAAGAGATGGCAAGAGTGAATGCTGACATTCTAGGAATTAGCGAACTAAAATGGACTGGAATGGGTGAATTTAACTCAGATGACCATTATATCTACTACTGTGGGCAGGAATCCCTCAGAAGAAATGGAGTGGCCATAATGGTCAACAAAAGAGTCCGAAAGGCAGTACTTGGATGCAATCTCAAAAATGACAGAATGATCTCTGTTCGTTTCCAAGGCAAACCATTCAATGTCACAGTAATCCAAATCTATGCCCCAACCAGTAACGCCGAAGAAGCTAAAGTTGAACGGTTCTATGAAGACCTACAAGACCTTTTAGAACTAACACCCAAAAAAGATGTCCTTTTCATTGTAGGGGACTGGAATGCAAAAGTAGAAAGTCAAGAAACACCTGGAGTAACAGGCAAATTTGGCCTTGGAACACGGAATGAAGCAGGGCAAAGACTAATAGAGTTTTGCCAAGAAAATGCACTGGTCATAGCAAATACCCTCTTCCAACAACACAAGAGAAGACTCTATACATGGACATCACCAGATGGTCAACACCGAAATCAGATCGATTATATTCTTTGCAGCCAAAGATGGAGAAGCTCTATACAATCAGCAAAAACAAGACCAGGAGCTGACTGTGGCTCAGACCATGAACTCCTTATTGCCAAATTCAGACTGAAATTGAAGAAAGTAGGGAAAACTACTAGACCATTCAGGTATGACCTAAATCAAATCCCTTATGATTATACAGTGGAAGTGAGAAATAGATTTAAGGGCCTAGATCTGATAGATAGAGTGCCTGATGAACTATGGAATGAGGTTCCTGACATTGTACAGGAGACAGGGATCAAGACCATCCCCATGGAAAAGAAATGCAAAAAAGCAAAATGGCTGTCTGGGGAGGCCTTGCAAATAGCTATGAAAAGAAGAGAAGCGAAAAGCAAAGGAGAAAAGGAAAGATATAAACATCTAAATGCAGAGTTCCAAAGAATAGCAAGAAGAGATAAGAAAGCCTTCTTCAGTGATCAGTGCAAAGAAATAGAGGAAAACAACAGAATGGGAAAGACTAGGGATCTCTTCAAGAAAATCAGAGATACCAAAGGAACATTTCATGCCAAGATGGGCACGATAAAGGACAGAGATGGTGTGGACCTAACGGAAGCAGAAGATATTAAGAAGAGGTGGCAGGAATACACAGAAGAACTGTACAAAAAAGAGCTTCACGACCCAGATAATCATGATGGTGTGATCACTGACCTAGAGCCAGACATCTTGGAATGTGAAGTCAAATGGGCCTTAGAAAGCATCACTACGAACAAAGCTAGTGGAGGTGATGGAATTCCAGTGGAGCTATTCCAAGTCCTGAAAGATGATGCTGTGAAAGTGCTGCACTCAATATGCCAGCAAATTTGGAAAACTCAGCAGTGGCCACAAGATTGGAAAAGGTCAGTTTTCATCCCAATCCCAAAGAAAGGCAATGCCAAAGAATGCTCAAACTACCGCACAATTGCACTCATCTCACACGCTAGTAAAGTAATGCTCAAAATTCTCCAAGCCAGGCTTCAGCAATATGTGAACCGTGAACTTCCTGATGTTCAAGCTGGTTTTAGAAAAGGCAGAGGAACCAGAGATCAAATTGCCAACATCCGCTGGATCATCGAAAAAGCAAGAGAGTTCCAGAAAAACATCTATTTCTGCTTTATTGACTATGCCAAAGCCTTTGACTGTGTAGATCACAATAAACTATGGAAAATTCTGAAAGAGATGGGAATACCAGACCACCTGATCTGCCTCTTAAGAAATCTGTATGCAGGTCAGGAAGCAACAGTTAGAACTGGTCATGGAACAACAGACTGGTTCCAAATAGGAAAAGGAGTACGTCAAGGCTGCATATTGTCACCATGTTTATTTAACTTATATGCAGAGTACATCATGAGAAATGCTGGACTGGAAGAAACACAAGTTGGAATCAAGATTGCTGGGAGAAATATCAATAACCTCAGATATGCAGATGACACCACTCTTATGGCAGAAAGTGAAGAGGGGCTAAAAAGCCTCTTGATGAAAGTGAAAGTGGAGAGTGAAAAGGTTGGCTTAAAGCTCAACATTCAGAAAACGAAGATCATGGCATCTGGTCCCATCACTACATGGGAAATAGATGGGGAAACAGTGGAAACAGTGTCTGACTTTGTTTTTCTGGGCTCCAGAATCACTGCGGATGGTGACTGCAGCCATGAAATTAAAAGACGCTTACTCCTTGGAAGGAAAGTTATGACCAACCTAGACAGCATATTCAAAAGCAGAGACATTACTTTACCAACTAAGGTTCGCCTAGTCAAGGCTATGGTCTTTCCTGTGGTCATGTATGGATGTGAGAGCTGGACTGTGAAGAAGGCTGAGCGCCGAAGAATTGATGCTTTTGAACTGTGGTGTTGGAGAAGACTCTTGAGAGTCCCTTGGACTGCAAGAAGATCCAACCAGTCCATTCTGAAGGAGATCAATCCTGGAATTTCTTTGGAAGGAATGATGCTAAAGCTGAAACTCCAGTATTTTGGCCACCTCATGCGAAGAGTTGACTCATTGGAGAAGACTCTGATGCTGGGAGGGATTGAGGGCAGGAGGAGAAGGGGACGACAGAGGATGAGATGGCTGGATGGCATTAGTGACTTGATGGGTGTGAGTCTGAGTGACCTCCGGGAGCTGGTGATGGACAGGGAGGCCTGGTGTGCTGCGGTTCATGGGGTCGCAAAGAGTCGGACACGACTGAGCGACTGATCTGATCTGATAAGTACCCATTTGTAACTATTGGGAAGCACTAGTAAATTTTAAAATAAAATCTTATGCTTGTGGACACTACCAACAAAGAGAGGATCAAAAATGATTAATTCTACACTTTTCCTAGGAACATTTAAAATTTGCCTCACAACATCCCTCTGAGTTGGGGAGCTGAGTGTTCTTATGTGATGACGAAAGAAATGGACCAAGAAGAGATGATCAGATTACACACAGAAAAACAGCTGCATCAAAGTCTTAAAAGAAATAGCACCTACAAATCAGTGCTATCTTCAAGTCTAGGAAAATTAGGTTGCTTTTTTTCACTATCTTTATCAGGAATAATAGCTATTTTGATTTTTAAGAGGTAGAAAATTTTTTCCATCAAGGGCTTTCAGGCTTCTGAAAATTAGATTGAGCAAATATAATAGCATTTTACCAAAGGAACAAATACAAGATGCTATGCCAAATCATTTCTTTCTTCTGCTCCCCAGAGATACCTTAAATGCTATCTAGGCATACTGAGGAACTCATACACTTAAGTATCTCCATTATAGGTACTAGTTCTTTTGACTCTTCACAGTTAAATCTGTGATGATTAGAACTGTTTAAAGTGTCATGTTTCATCTGTATCAGTTACTCTGTCTCAGTCAGGCACTATTTGATATTTTCAATTAGGATAAACTGCAGATCCTCTTCTTCCGTGGAAA
Organism: Tragelaphus eurycerus; assembly: GCA_935064755.1. Taxonomy (NCBI): domain Eukaryota; kingdom Metazoa; phylum Chordata; class Mammalia; order Artiodactyla; family Bovidae; genus Tragelaphus; species Tragelaphus eurycerus. Next base: position 5,846,473 of record CAKXYN010000054.1, on the reverse strand, counting down.
TGGTGACTCCACTATGTTCCAAAACTACAGGTGGTCACAGAAGTCATCTACCGAGGAAAACAGGTTGTCTTCAGAGTAGGAAAAAAAGTCTTAATTGAAGAAAAAAAAAACCCAAACACCCTTCCAGTAGATATCAGGATGTAAAGTTCCAGCTTTCCCATAAAGAGAAAAAACGTTCAAGCATAAACTTTTCTTAAAGTGGAAAGTGGGGGAAAGGCAAATTGAGTTCACTTAGATATGTAACTTTTCTTCTTTGTTGTTTCTGCCCAAGATACCTATTTTTCTTCAAAACACTAAAATGTGATATTTGTCTAGCGCCTGACACCTAATATGTCCTGTGGGTTATGAGACCTCTAAGATAAAGAAACAGACTTTCTGACAATGTGTAATGGTTACAGGATGGCTTAGCTATACCTTTTAAAAGAAGCTGAAGAGGCATGAAGAGGTATTATACAATAGCACTGTTTGTGGAGTCAGAAATACCTAATGATATTTTTCTTCATGTAACTGAACAAATTACTAATATTCATCTTCTATATCTCACGAGAAAAAAAAAATCTATTATTTCACATAGCCAGAGATGCTCTAGGTCACCTCTTTAATAGTAATTTAACTTGTGAGTAAAGCATAACCTAAAATGATCCAATTACAAAAAACTAAGTCAAAGGATCAAATATACTTCCTAAAATCACTTTTGCTAACATGCTTTTCCATAAACCTTTAGAGGCCAAAGCAGCTATGAAGGAAATATTTATATGTAATTGTGTCTAAGGTTTCATATTAAATATCATGGAGAACTTTTACTGTCAAAAATTCTAAATTAAAAATAATTTTGGTTACCAAAGTAAATGAGAGTAAAAAAATTTGACTAAATTTACCTAGTGACTTAATTTTCTACTTTGTATGCACAGGTAGGTTTTAAACTGTCCTGCAGCATGACTATAACATCTTTATGTTGCTTAAAGGTTAGCATACAAGTGAGCTGAAAACTATACACATCCAGAAATGCAACCCCTCAATGCAAGCTAAGTTAGAGCACCATCGGCATAAAAGCAGCACTGATCACATAACCAATCACTTAGCACAATCATCAACTAACATTTCTATAATTCAACAAGGAAAAACGGAGGAGGAGTCTTTTCTAGAGTAATATTTACACTAGAAATCAGAGCTATTCGCAATGAATAACTTACTATGTGTATTTCTATTCATATTTAATAAGCACACGCTTTACATTCATTGAAATAATGCTATGATTTATCCAGTGCATGCATTCCTGCTTAGTTGTTCAGATCAGATCAGATCAGTTGCTCAGTCGTGTCCGACTCTTTGAGACCCCATGAACCGCAGCACGCCAGGCCTCCCTGTCCATCACCAACTCCCGGAGGTCACTCAGACTCACATCCATCAAGTCAGTGATGCCATCCAGCCATCTCATCCTCTGTCGTCCCCTTCTCCTCCTGCCCCCAATCCCTCCCAGCATCAGAGTCTTCTCCAATGAGTCAACTCTTCGCATGAGGTGGCCAAAATACTGGAGTTTCAGCTTTAGCATCATTCCTTCCAAAGAAATCCCAGGGCTGATCTCCTTCAGAATGGACTGGTTGGATCTCCTTGCAGTCCAAGGGACTCTCAAGTGTCTTCTCCAACACCACAGTTCAAAAGCATCAATTCTTCGGCGCTCAGCCTTCTTCACAGTCCAGCTCTCACATCCATACATGACCACAGGAAAGACCATAGCCTTGACTAGGCGAACCTTTGTTGGCAAAGTGATGTCTCTGCTTTTGAATACGCTATCTAGGTTGGTCATAACTTTCCTTCCAAGAAGTAAGCCTCTTTTAATTTCATGGCTGCAGTCACCATCTGCAGTGATTTTGGAGCCCAGAAAAATAAAGTCTGACACTGTTTCCACTGTTTCCCCATCTATTTCCCATGTAGTGATGGGACCAGATGCCATGATCTTTGTTTTCTGAATGTTGAGCTTTAAGCCAACCTTTTCACTCTCCACTTTCACTTTCATCAAGAGGCTTTTTAGTTCCTCTTCACTTTCTGCCATAAGGGTGGTATCATCTGCATATCTGAGGTTATTGATATTTCTCCCGGCAATCTTGATTCCAGCTTGTGTTGCTCAGTCGCCTCCAACTCTTTGCGACCCCATGGACTGTAGCCCGCCAGGCTCTTCTGTCCATGGGATTCTCCAGGCAAGATTACTAAAGTGGGTAGCCTTTTCCTTCTCCAGGGGATCTTCCTGACTCAGGGATCGAATCCGGGTCTCCTGCATTGCAGGAGTATTCTTTACCGTCTGTATCATCTTTATCTGGTATCATTTTTAAAAGATTATTTACATTCTTTCTTTTTTTTAAAAAAGGACATTTTTATCAGTTATTTTCTCTTAATTAAAAAATATGAAGAAAAGAGTCAACTATATCACTAACAAAATCAGTTAAGAAGCAAGTATACTCCCATCCCCTTGTCTATAAAAGTTCTTCACATATTCTAGAGATAAAAAGCTAGAAAACTGGAAGGTTTTCTATTTTTATGTATAAAAACTGAGGCCCAGTGATGGGCTTTTAAAAAAAAACAATAATTTTACAAGATAAATTCCTCCTCTCAAATTGAGGGGTTTTTTTCCCTTTAAAATAAACTATTGATTACCTTTTAAGACGTAAATATAAGAAAAGCATATTGTTATATTTATCAAAGCATAGATTCTTAAAGCTACCAATTATGGGAAAGAAATCATTATAATCAATCAGTAATGGAAAAAAACAAATAAGAAACTAGGAATATATATGAAAAGCCACAGCTGATAGCGTACTGAACAATGAAAGACTAAGAGCTTTCCCTCTAAGATCAGAAACAAGACAGAAACGACCACTCTTGTCACTTCTATTCAGCATCGTACTAAGGTTCCAGACAGGGTAATTAGTCTAGAAAATGAAATAAAAGGCATCAAGAATGGAAAGGAAGAAGTAAAATTATTTCTACTTGCAGAAGACATGATTTTATATATAGAAAATCCTAAGGATGTTACTTAAAAATCTAATAAAACTAACTAGAGTTTGGCAAGTTTATGTTCTACAATAGCACTATAAAAAAATCAACTGTATTTCTATACACAGCATGAACAAGAAACAAGAAACAATCCCATTAATAACAGCATCAAAAAGAATACTTAGGAATAAATTCAACAAAAGAAGTGCAAAGCTTATACTCTGAAAACTAAACAACACTGTTGAAAGAAACTAAAGAAGAGATAAGTGGGAAAACATCATTACATTCATGAATTGATAGACTTAACATTAAGACAGAGGACCCTGGTAGGCTGCAGTTCATGGGGTCGCTAAGAGTCGGACACGACTGAGCGACTTCACTTTCACTTTTCACTTTTATGCATTGGAGAAGGAAATGGCAACCCACTCCAGTGTTCTTGCCTGGAGAATCCCAGGGACGGAGGAGCCTGGTGGGCTGCCGTCTATGGGGTCGCATAGAGTCGGACACGACTGAAGCGACTTAGCAGCAGCAACAGCAGCAGCAGTAGCAACATTAAGACAGGCTTCCCTGGTGGCTCAGATGGTAAAGAAACTGCCTGCAATGTGGGAGACCCAAGTTGGATCCCTGGGTCTGGAAGATCAGACCCCCTGGAGAAGGAAATGGCAACCCACTCCCATATTCTTGCCTGTAGAATTCCATGGACAGAGGTGCCTGGACAGCTACAGTCCATGGGGTCTCAAAGAGTCAGAGATGACTGATAGACTAACATACATACACCCCCCATTAAGATGGCCACCCAAATTTCACTACAGATTCAGTGGAGTTCCTATCAGAATCCCAATTTACTTCTTTATAGAAATTCACAAGCTGATCCAAACGTTCACATGGAAAATCTAGGGACTCCTTATAGTCAGAACAATCCTGAAAAGGAAGGATAAAATAGGAGAAAACACATCCCAAATTTCAAAACTTACTACAAAGCTATCATAATGAAGAACTTGAGGACAGATCTGTGAGATAGAACTGACAGTTCAGATATAAATATTTATGGTCAACTAATTTTTCACAAGGATCCAAGAAAACTCAGTAGGAAAAGAACAGTTTTTTCAACAAATGATGCTGCGACAACTGGATATCCACATGTAAAAGAATAAAGTTGGGCAATCATATCCTACATCATATATAGAAATATTCAATCCTACATCATATGTGGAAATACTCAAACTTGGCCAGATCTAGATATGAGTTAAAAATCATAGAATTCTCAAGGAAAACACAGGTGTAAATCTTTGTGCCTATGGGCAATGGTTTCTTAGATATGACACCATAAGCAAAAACAACAAAAGGAAAAAAAAAAAAGATAAATGAACTTAATTAACAGCTTTTGTTAGTCCTGGGCATTCTTTGGAAGGAATGATGCTAAAGCTGAAACTCCAGTACTTTGGCCACCTCATGCGAAGAGTTGACTCATCGGAAAAGTCTCTGATGCAGGGAGGGATTGGGGGCAGGAGGAGAAGGGGACGACAGAGGATGAGATGGCTGGATGGCATCACTGACTTGATGGACGTGAGTTTGAGTGAACTCAGGGAGTTGGTGATGGACAGGGAGGCCTGGCGTGCTGCGATTCATGGGGTTGAAAAGAGTCGGACACGACTGAGCAACTGAACTGAACTGAACTGTGTTGCAAAGGATACCATCAAGAAAGTTAAAAGGCAACGTACAGAATTGGAAAAAATATTGATATCCACAAATTATTTAACTTATAAGGAGTTAACATCTAGAATATATAAAGAATTATAACTCAACAACAAAGAGATAAAAACCCAATTAAAACTGGGCAAAGAATCTGAGTAGCTACTTCTTCAGAGACGATATACAAGTGGCCAATAAGCACATGAAAAAATGGTCAACATCAGCCATCAAGGAAATAAAAATCAAAACCACAATGAGATACCACAGCATACCTACAAGGAGAGCTATGACAAAAAAAGAGAAACTAACAAGTGTGGATGATGATGTGGAGAAAGTGGAACTCTTACATACTGATGGGGGAATTCAAAATGGTGCAGCTGCTTTGCAAAACAGTCTGGCAGCTCCTTCCAAAGGTTAAACATTGATTACCATATGATCCATCAATTCCACTACTAGATATATACTTGGAGAGCTGAAAACCTATGTCCACACAAATACTCATACATAAATGCTCATAGCAGCATTATTCATAACAATGGTGGAACTTCCAGAAAGTGGAAACAATCCAAATGTCTATCAACTGATGAGTGGGTTAATAGAATATTATTTGGAAGTAAAGGGAAATGAAGTATTGATATACGCTACAACATGGATAAACATTGCAAACATCCTAAGTAAAAGAATCCAGTCATAAAAGACCATGTATCATATGATTCCATTTATAGACAATGTCCAGAACAGACAAATCTACAGAGAGAGAAAGTAGATGAGTGATCGCCTAGGACTGGGGGAGGTAGGTCGTGTGTGAAGGGCAAGAGGGAAGTGACTGCTAAGGGTACAGGCTTTACGGGTAGGTAATGAAGTGTTCTAAAATTGTGGTTATGATTGTAGAAACTCTGTTGTACAGTTTTGGTTGTACCCTGAATCACTGAATTATATACTCTAAATAGGTGAATTGTCTAGTATGTGCACTGTAGCTCAATATAAAACTGCTATTAACAATATTAATGAGAATATCAATAGCTAAGTAGACCCTGCTAGAATTAAAAGGTAAAGTAATTCTTCATCATATGGGTATCTCTGTTAGCTCTGCTCAGGTGAATACATATATATGGGATATTTTTATGCTAATGATAAAGCTGTACCAACTTGTTTACCCCTTTCTGTCATCTCAGTGACAGTAAAAGTACATGCATATTTTTCCACACAACACATTTATTCCTTATCTCTTACATGCCTAATGACTAGAAACAGTATGCACTACCAAGAAATACAACTCAACAAAGCTTAGCCGGAAGCTAAGACTCTAGAGGGGAGTTCAGCAAGTGATGGCAAATATGTGTTGAACAATGATAGGAAAAAAAAAAAAAAAATGAGACAAGGAGAGTCTGACACATGATACAGAAAACAAACCCTCTTGGAAGGTTATGTGATTTTGAAGACAATTAGACTAACTCAGTTAAACTCAAGTCTTAAGTTGATTAGAGTGACTGCTGTTCAAAGACCATAACTAGTTCATTAATATATTTTAGCCTTAAGGTTTTATGAATCTGTAGGTGTAACCCCACACTTGAAGCACTGTACCAAGAGCCTTCAGAGCATATACTCTATTTTTGGGAGGAACATCATTCCCTTCATATGTTTAAAGAATGCCTACTGTATACTAATCATTGGTGATATAAATGAATAAAGCATAATCATTGTCCCAGGAGAGACTGAGAGGCTAATGTCAACCTGTATATGTCAGTTTGGAGGCAACAGAGATTTAATAGAGGAGACACATAATTCAGTCTGGAGACGTGAAACAGAGCTTTTTAGAGAACGTAATGCTGGAACTTACAAGGATATACTGGGGTTCATCAGTTGGTAATCAAGTTAGAGACAGAGGTAGGAGGCTCAGTGGTAAAGAATCTACCTGCAATGCAGGAGACTTGCAGGAGACACGGGTTTGATTCCTGAGTCAAGAAGAGCCCCTGGAGAAGGAAATGGCAACTGGCTCCAGTATTCTTGCCTGGGAAATCTCATGAACAGAGGAGCCTGGCAGGCTACAGTTCACTGGGCCACAAAGAATCTGACAAGACTAAGCAACTAACAACAAAAACAGAGGTGGGGTGTAAGGAAGCATGGAGTGTGTGTGTGTGTGTGTGTGTGTGTACGTGTGCGTGTGTGTATACAGTCATTCCAAAGAAAAGGGAGAACATCAAAAAAACCCAGGGAGCAAAGCCTTGCAGATGAGCTGTCTCATGTTTGCTTGGTTGTAAGTGGAGTGCACGAGTGCTCAGTTGGGTCTGACTCTGCGACCCCATGCATTGCAGCCCACAAGGTTCTTCTGTCCATGGCATTTTCCAGGCAAGAATACTGAGTGGGTTGCCATTTTCTACTTCAGGGGATCTTCCTGACCTAGGGATAGAACCCACATCTCTTGTGTCTCCTGCACTGGCAGGTGGATTCGTTAACCACCACGCCGCCTGGGAGTGGAGGGCCAAAAGCAAACACAAGTAGCTGCTACAAAATCACAAGGCGATGAGGCTGGGTGAGTCTCATCCGATGGCCATGGACTGGTCTGCATACATCACACCATTGAAATATCTTAAGGAGAAAAGGGACATGGTCAGATTTTTTGTATTTGAGAGTAGTAATAATGCCTATTAGAGTAGTATGTCACCAAAGAGTAAATATCCAGGATTCCAAATCTTCAAATCATATCCTTCCAAATACCACCACCAAGAACTTAATAAGGGCATTATGACAACAGATATTACTAGGTGGGAATTTGCTTAAAATCATTACCTTGGGCTAAACCATATATATTAATAACTCATAAAGATTCCTTTTGAAAGTCTAAACTAGAAACCAGATGGGTCACATAATCTTCATTTCTCTGTTTGGCCTTGTGTTTTAAAAACGGTAGTGTCTTTGGATGAACCACGTACACTTCACCTTCCCACAGACCTGGCAATTCCATACTGTCATATACCACACATCACAAACGTCACACATTCATGCGACTTGCTTGGCCTCTGCCTCTGTTCACACACTGCTATTCTAGTAGGAGGAAAGACAGAAAGCCAAGTCCAAAGGAAGAGTGTTTTTCCCTAAGTCCTGGAGCATAACTGTTGTCATCACACACCTCCCTTCCAACGGAATCCCCACCACAGTCTTCAAAGAACACAAATGGAGGGGGAAAAAGAATTTTTAAAAGCCCTCCTAGGAAAATTTTAAAAGTCCTAAGAAAGAGGTCATAATTAATCTAAGATACATCTGTTCCTTTGTGGGCGACAGCACCCCTAACTCCCAAGCTAGTAACCCTGAAAATACAAACTAATCAATGCAAGGGATGGACTGGTGAAAATTCTTCCCATTAATTTCAGTGGTAAGGCAGAGAAGAAGGGGAAGGAACAATCTCTAATTGGAGGTATGTTAGTAATGTCATTATCTCATATGAATAGTACTTTTCTTCTTGCAAATAATCCATATTAAGTGATAATTCCAAACCAAAATGCTTTAGAAAAAATCGATATTTTCCTCAAAATCTTTTAGAAGACATTAAAATAGAATGAATATTAGTTCTTAAAAATTTAAGATAGGAAATTGAAGTGTATATATATGTGTGTGTGTGTGTCTGTGTGTAAAAAACGTGTTGCAGAAGACTTAAGTGTATGTGTGTGTGTGTGTGTGTGTGTGTAAAAAATATGTTGCAGAAGACTCTTGAGAGTCCCTTGGACTGCAAGGAGATCCAACCAATCCAGACTCTTGAGAGTCCCTTGGACTGCAAGCAGATCCAACCAAACCAACCAGTCCATTCTGAAGGAGATCAGCCCTGGGATTTCTTTGGAAGGAATGATGCTGAAGCTGAAACTCTAGTACTTTGGCCACCTCATGTGACGAGTTGACTCATTGGAAAAAACTCTGATGCCGGGAGGGATTGAGGGCAGGAGGAGAAGGGGACAACAGAGGATGAGATGGCTGGATGGCATCACTGACTCGATGGACATGAGTCTGAGTGAACTCCAGGAGTTGGTGATGGACAGGGAGGCCTGGCATGCTGCGATTCATGGGGTTGCAAAGAGTCGGACACGACTGAGCAACTGAACTGAACTGAACTGAATAAAGTAAACACTCTTTTTCCCTATACTTTTATTGCATCTTATTCGAAAATACATGGGTTACTTCTAAGTTCCCAGAAAAATGCAGACCTATATATACTGCCAAATTACCATAGCACGTCTCACAAAATGCTACCTGTTTACAATTACAGTAAAGGAAATTCTGCTATCTCCACAATGTTGAGTTGCACTCTCTCACTAACTGTCTTGGCCTTCAAATTAATTTTGAAAAACTAATTCTAATTTTGAGGTTTGATTTGAGGTAGAACAACAATATTTGTAACTACAACTATAAGGGGAACCCTACAAGTTACATTTTTTATCTACGATTTTATCAATGATAAAGCACTTCTTGTGAAATCAAGCCCCAGCTTTATGCAGTTTTATTCAAACAAGAGTTGTCCACAGAAATTATTTCTATTTTAGTTCATAACTATAACCCTAGAAGTTATTCATGGAAAGAGAGACAAATGGCACAGCTGTGGAGAATATAGTACTCCAGAGCTCTTAATAGTTTTTTTCTGTTTGTATCATGTTCAAATATATACAAAATATATTCAAGTCAAGATAAAACACTGCTTGTCTTTTTAACATGTAACTAAAATTGCATGTATATTTTCCAATGAAATTTAGTTTCTGAAAATGTACAAAACTCTCTAATTACAGTTTTAAAAATAGTAGCTTTTGGAAACTGATAATAAATGAAGTAATTAATCTATTAAATACAAGTGGAATAAACCCACTCAGATTACGGTGAAATTGTCATTATACTGATTTAAAGCAAATCAACACACTAAGGAGGAATGATTCTGCATATATCCTTTAATAAATATCTGCTGGAAAAACACAAAGTCGCAGAAAAATCTCTTTAACAGAATAGAAGATGCATGCAATACCCCCAAATGCATCAACTCAAGCAGCACCATGAGAGTACATTATCTAAACTTTAGAAGAATCTAAATGTAATAGGTGCTCAAAATAGCCAATTTTCCATTAAGATAATCAAACTTTGTAAAATTTATCAGTATAAAAATAGCTTCATGAACTATTGCTATATACACATATCTGCTCTCAACTCTCAAAAAATAACAGCAGCTATTTATCACTATATTACTATATATCTGAGAATCATAAAATCACAATGAACCAAATAAAAAATCTCAGTTTTCATCGTTATATTTCAGAATTACCCTCGAACAGCCCTGGGAAACTATAAAATTAACTATTTCTAAGAGAATTTTAGATAGCTTTATATCTTTAAAAATATCCTAGAGTTCACTGAGAAATAATGAGTCAGTTCCAAAATTCCATATAGCTGATACTATGAAGAAAATAAATCCCTCCTGGAATGAGAACACAAAATCGTCCTCCATATTATATATATAGATATAGATATAGATATGGAGAAGGCAATGGCACCCCACTCCAGTACTCTTGCCTGGAAAATCCCATGGGCAGAGGAGCCTGGTAGGCTGCAGTCCATGGGGTCGCTAAGAGTCAGACACGACTGAGTGACTTCACTTTCACTTTCCACTTTTATGCACTGGAGAAGGAAATGGCAACCCACTCCAGTGTTCTTGCTTGGAGAATCCCAGGGACGGGGAGCCTGGTGGGCTGCCGTCTATGGGGTCGCACAGAGTTGGACACGACTGAAGCGACTTACCAGCATATATATAGATATATAGATATATTATCAAACATACAGTATTTTATTTAGTATTCAGATGATTCTTGAACAATGCAGGGAGTTAGGGGCATCAACCTTCAATGCAGTCAAAAGGCCATACATAGCTTTCCAGGTGGTCCTCTGTATCCTGGGTTCCACATCCATGGATTCAACCAACTGAGGACTGTGTGCTACTGTAATTTTTACTATTGAAAGAAATCCACTTAACAGTGGACTCTGTAAGTTCAAACCTGTGTTGTTCAAAGGTCAACTATATAGCTAATCTAAGACTACAGCCTCAAAGGAAGCCCTGAACACTTCAGTGGGTCAGTGTATACCTGTTCAGTCCCAAAAGGATATTATCAGTTAGGTTAAAAAAATTTTTTTCTAAGAAAAAATAGCAATTCAGGTAAAACTTAATACTATTTCCCCAAAGAAATTAGTAAACATTTTCATCCTCATAATCTTCCTATTTTACACATCTCCAGACTTCTAAAGCATTCAAATAAATATACTTTTAAAAGTGTTAATTTATCAGAACTTCTTTAATGAAAATATTTTTGCATAGTTTATAATAAGGACACAAAACAGTACTGTAGCACTTGACTAAGGAATACCAAGCACCTCATACATTGTAAAATTTAGTGCAGCAGCATAATTTTTTAAAAATCAAAGAAAAGAGTAAATAAAGGTAACTCCGTAATGCCAGTAAATAGAATTTAGATACAAAAGGTTGTACGGCCTTAGTAAATAATAAAATACAAAAGTAATTTTAAAAAAGTATTTGTGAATGAAATATACACCTGGGACTTGTTCTAAAAATACAAACGTGCAAGAGTGGGTAGGATTAGAAATGAAACAAGACTGGCCATTTTTTCCTAAATTTTGAAGCTCAGAGATAGGTGCGTGGGAGTTCACTAAAGTATTATCTCTTTCAAATACATTTGAAACTTAGTGTAAGTTTAAAGACTAACAAAAAAAATCTTGCTTTTCTCTTTAAAACTAACTAGTACTTCTTAAAAAATAAATGAAGCTTATAGAGTAAATAAACTATAAATACATTACTAAATTTTCAGGACCGAATGAAAACTCAGGGCCTTCTTTTGGCATGTTAATTCATGAATCAGTAAGATTTAGGCATAAAATTTAAATTTTAAGAAGAGCACAAGCTGGCTTGCTAAATAGCTATTACTATAATCAACTCAATCCACTTGACTGACCAGATCACGGTTTCCCATATCCTTCCATCTTTTAAAACACACACACACACATAGATGTTCTAGTGATTTTGCTCCTAATTTAGCAATAAAATGATATCAACCAGAACAGAGGAATGTTGGCAGAATATCTTTTTTGCTGTTCATTCTTTCCTGCTGAAATAAGTACCAAGGAAGAATGGCAAAAATAAATAGTATGTGCAAGTCTTAAAAACACAGATTTTAAATGTTTTTGTTTTTTTTTTGCCATGGTAAAAAAGGATGCTGTATCAAGTTTAAATATTTGTAAGTTTCAGATTTAAAGAGAAATTATTTTAATATTCTTTGTGTAATTTATGAAACATTGATTTTATTTCTATATAGTTTTCCTGACATAGAAACAATTATTAAATTTCTGACACAACAATGCACTTGTTTTGGGGATTAGACTAAAACGTACCGTTAACTAACTTGGTAGTACATACTAGGATCAAAAGTGCTGAGCTGTAAACCTAAAGTTGTTACTAATAACCCATGCAACCTAAGACAAATCATCTAACTTCTGGAATGTGTCAAAGGCACAAGCTGTCAAACTTTGATGTTTCACCCTATAATCCAGCCCACGCTAAAATATATATGTTATTGAAACACCGTTTCTTCTCCTAATGTTGAGTTTTATTTTGGTTTTTCCTATTTAATTTTGTATTTCATTTTTTTCAGAATGAAATGAGTATCCTAAGTTGATTTCAAACCACTACAGTTTGAAAAATCCTAGATTACACCATCTCTGAAATCTTTAATGCTATTTTGATATTCTAACATTAGTTGTAAATGATTCAGTTTTCTGTCTCAGGTAGAAATCTTAATTTTAATCAAGTAACTTACTGAGTATTCATTAATATTTATTGATATAAAATAAAAACAAGTTCAGAGGATAAATCTTCTAAAACCCTAAAGTATTTTTAAATAATATATGGCAAAACCAATACAATATTGTAAAGTTAAAAAATAAAATAATTTTTAAAAAATCAAAAAAAATTAAAAAAAAGAGAAAAATCTAAGATTGCATAATGCCTTTAATATAACCAAAAGTTAAAATTGACCTGTTAAATTTCATTTTCAGAACTCAAATATCTCCTTGGCTAACCTATATATTCTAGTAGTCAAAGAAGCTGTATCTTCACATCAAAGAAAGTAACTCCTACTTGACTCTCAAGAACAGAGAAAATCAATAGACGACCAGTCGCAGTTAGTAATTCCAAGCACTTAAGATTAGAAAAGTAATAAACACTCAGAAAATTCTAGGTGCAAAAAGTAGATTAGAAACAGCTTTACCAATGATAAATATAAAAATTCGTATTTCTTAACGCAACAGTATTCAATGCACATGTCTTGTTTAAGTTTTAGCCAAAGAAATCAAGTTTATAATTATGTTCACTGTAGTTACATCTATTTACTAATTGGATGTGCTAAACAGGAAAGAAATTTTTGCTTTCCTCAATACAAATATTTTAAAAACTGCATATGAATCACATTGCTCTTTAGTAGTAACTGTGTATTTTAAAAACTAGTACGGTTTACTATCAGTGTAAACATACAGTCTTCGGACTGGATGAACCAAAAATGTTTGCACGTTCAGTCACTCTCACAACTATAGAAATGAGAATGTGCTTATCCTGAAATACTTAAGAGCATCACCTCTAAAAAAACTCCAAAATGTCTCTTTTATGCAAAATTATTTGCATTTTTACAAACAAACTGGAATAGCCTCAAACAGTTTCCCCCCCATTCATTCCTAAGAAAAATCTTAAATTTCTTCTTCCTCGGGCTGAGTACGAGGTCCCTCAATGCCTCTAATAAGTTTAGTCCTGTACCCCTAATATTCAATCAATTCAATCAAAATTAAAATTTTCATGAAAAGAGTTTGGAGTATCTCACTTCACCATTCTTCTGAATATGCTAAAGAATTTTATTTTTTTCAACTGGTCCAAAAAAGAGATGCATGACAAAGGAAAACTTTTTTCTTAATTTTAATTAAAACTATCTAGGTCAAAAGTTTCTGAAGGATAAAAATAAAGACAATGACTGATAGTTATTTGTTTAAATTTGCAGATTCTCAGATCTCCTTACATCCTAAAAATACTCCAGCATGGCCAATAATTAGTGTAACTGGTTTGGAACATATTTAGAATAAATCTCATCTTTTTAAAAGTATCAAATTCTTTAAAATTCAGAAGCATGTGAAGATTTATCTTTTGTTAGTTGACGTGCAAAAGTAAGTCTGACATTAACAGGTTCATGCTGGAAGTTACACCAATAAACCGTTTCTTTGTTTGAAATCATACAGTGAGATCACCTCTAAGCAACAGCAAAGCTTAATTTCAGAGTAGGAAACCTAATTTTTAAAAAATTTTTATAACTCTCAAGAACATACATGAAAATGGGAAACCAGGTTAACAAAGAGGGTCTTTTACAGGCTGGGTAAAGAAATAAATAGAGGAGATTTGCAATAACATATTGTCTCACTGAAAAATGATTTGTAGTATAATTAGCTCAGTAGCCCTCTTTCTACAAAGGCAGCAGTCCATCTAGGCAACTATAAACTATAAATCAGCAAAACTTTTCTGAAGTTAAGAGTTAAAAAAATAAAAAGTCTGACCTGGAATTTTAACTCAGGGTTGTAACTTTGCAAGATTTATCTGAAACCGAGTGAGTTTGTACACGTTACTTAATCATGATGGCTGAGCTCAATCTGTACCTATGTGTGAACGGCAGTGCGTTCTGGGTAGGTTCAGGCCGTGGCTCCGAGTTCTGCGTCAGATCAGGTGTTCTCTCATCATCTGTCCCGTTGATGCTCTCTGGTGTTAAAGGAGACTGAAGATCCCCACCTGCTGATTCCTTTAAAAAAAAAAAAAAAAAAGGGCATGGGGATTTAAAAAGTGTTACAGTTTTGTTAAAATATACAAGATAATCTAAAAGTTAAAACTGACTCTGATATATGCTTACTTATGAAATATGGTCATATTTCAACTGAAATTTGAATCTAAGACTTAAAAAATGAAATTTAAACAGAAAAAAATTTTAAAGCAAAGCAATGCACAAGAAAACTCTCTGAAATGATACAATTTAAAAATGTAAACATACAATTTAGAAATGTAGCTTCAAAGAACTAAAAAACTTTCAGGTTATATAAGCAATTAATTGGCCAGATGTTCAAATAATTATTTGAGAAGAAAAAGAAAATAAGACAAAGCTGCAAGATTATTATTTATTATTTATGGGAGGATAGGAAGAGAAAGAATCAAATCTTCAGTCTCAATTTTTTTATCTGCCATAGTTTTCAGTTCTAAGAGTCATTTAGAAAAGTAATTGGAAATATTCCTGTAACATTATATGCAATGATGTTAGTGTATTTCAGCTTTTCTTGCTGCTACTCATAATGAAAGTATTTCTCTTTGCAAAATTTCCTGTTTTATTTCTATCAAAGTGAATTTAAGTTATCCCACTGGAAAAGAGATGGGATTTAAAACAAAGCTCACTCTGACACTTACTGTTATGACTGTCATCGCCAGATTATCTAAATTTGATATTAGAAATCAGAAAGAGGTGTCATTTGACAAACCCATTAACCAGGGAAGGTCCCAGCACGAGATGGTTAAAGAACAGCTTGGTGGACCCCTTACCATCTCTGACCAATAAAACTTCAAAACTGAAATATTAGGCTAAGTTAGGCAAGAAAATGAAAACATTAGCGTTCAACAGGGGAGTGGCTGGGGATGGTCATAATTTGTCAACCTGAAAGAATGTAAGATCTCCTCAAAAAAAGATGAATATGTGTAATATAGGAAATTGCTTATAACTAGAAAAAGAAGATGATATAAGGATATATCTAGATTATGATAATTTGTATACTTTATGTAACAATTATTACTCATGGAGAAGCACTAGAACGAAATATGGAAAATATTAATGTGGTGAGATCAACTTTCTTTTCTGGGCCTTCTGATTTTATGCTGCTCTATGTGTTTTATTATTCTGCAGGAAGATCCAACCAGTCCATTCTGAAGGAGATCAATCCTGGAATTTCTTTAGAAGGAATGATGCTAAAGCTGAAACTCCAGTATTTTGGCCACCTCATGCGAAGAGTTGACTCATTGGAGAAGACTCTGATGCTGGGAGGGATTGAGGGCAGGAGGAGAAGGGGACGACAGAGGATGAGATGGCTGGATGGCATCACTGACTCGATGGGTATGAGTCTGGGTGACCTCCGGGAGCTGGTGATGGACAGGGAGGCCTGGCGTGCTGCGGTTCATGGGGTCGCAAAGAGTCGGACACGACTGAGCGACTGATCTGATCTGATGTGTTTTATTTCACATATTAGTTAAATATTTTAACTAATGGTACCATAATGCTATAAATTATACAAATTATCAAAAGATCAAAAGACTTCCTTCTTGATTCCACATCCTCACCTAACTACTTTTCAATTATTAATGGAACCTCCAGTTTGACATTTAATTTTATTCCTTTAAAATCTTTCTTCTGAATCTATTGTTTCTATTAACCGATAAGTTGATGCACAAAAAGTTTGCAGTATACTGTAACAACATGAAATTGTTCTACAACAAAGTCAAATCCTACTGAGAGAACAGTAACCAAAATGACTATCTCTTGATCAATCACAGGCCATATCAATTAGCCTGGAAAAGTTTTAAGCAGCCAGTAAGAAACCATGAGGTATTCATATCTGGTTTCAATAAATCAGGAAAATTTTTTCTCCAAACAAGGCCAAACTAAAATAATCCAGGTTGACTGTCCAGTCAACTAAATGCTAAATTGGCCAAGAACTGATTCAGTGAAAATGACAACAGAAACAAATCGCCTTGTTAACATGAAAGAGCACAACTAGTGTTAGCAACAAGGACCTCTAGAGCCGGTTGAGTGTGAGAGTGAAAAGGAGATTAGGATTGAGAGAGAGAGAGAGGAGTCGTCTGACTTCTCACTTTTACGGCCTTCTGGGATGAAGTAAGAAAGCTGATGAGGCATGGGTGTTGGGGAGGATAGTACTGTTGATGCCACTGAAGCAGACTGTTCTCAGAGACAAGCTAAGAAGGAGAAAAGGAAGAAAGGGACTCAGGTTGCTTTTCTTTCAGAGGCTCAAATATTCGCTATATTTAACAAAAGGCATATTTAAGTTACTCTAGACGCTATATCTAAAATGAAAACAAAAGCCCTGAGAGTGTTTTATTTTTAAGAATGTTTAAAAAAAAAAAAAATCAACATTTGCTCAGGAGAACAAGAAAGAGCTCCAACAGGACACGAGGGCAACAAAACTCCACTGCCCTCCAACTGCTCCAACTACCATAGGGGCAGCCAAAAGAATTGTGTGAAACCTTCTAGAAATTTTACATATGCTAAAAATAGCACTGTGGAACTTGTTTCATTTAACATATTCCAAATATCTAGTTGTTTTTAGATAACTCTGTGCAGTTTCCTATTCAACTGTAGTTATTCCTTAAAAACTTTAACTTTCATAAAACCTACATTTTATATCTTTAAATCAAATATCAAAATAAAAAGCATGAAGTATACTTGGCAGAAACCAATAAAGTTCTGTAAAGCAATTATCCTTCAATTAAAAAATAAACCGTTTAAAAAAGCATGAAGTATATCTGCTAGACTACAAACTTTGAAAAAGTAGGATAATTTCTTTTTTTTTTTATTATTTTTTTATTATTATTTATTTATTTATTTATTTTTGCAGGGGAAAATGGACAAAGGAAAGGATCAATAAGAGTGGGAGGGAAATGGGAAGAAAGAAGGGGAGTGATGGTGGGGAGGAGTATATATAATTTCTTAACCAACGGCTTTCTGTTTTTAATCACAAAGAACACTTTAAAAAAATCATGTTGAATTCATCCTATATTAGGAGGTTTGTTCTTGAAATGAAAAGTTCAGAAAAGAAAAAGTCCAGTTTGGGTGTCCTCATCTTTAGGCACATCTTGGTATTTTGTATTGGTAGGTCTATCTTTACCACGATATATTATTTAGGACAGGATCACATTTGTCACCTCTTCCTCCCTACTACCCAAAGTGGTACCAAACCCATAAAATAGTCAATAAACCTTTACAGAATGAACAAATAAGTCTTTTTTTTTTTTTTTTAAACTCTCCTGAGTGAACTGAATTTTTTGAGGCTCATAAGTAAATATGTTTTGCTCTTTACTTTGTCTATTACAGCCAGATTATATGAGTGGGGTATTAAAGTCTCCCACTATTATTGTATTGCTGCATATTTCTTCTATCATATTAATTAATGTTTGTCTTAGATATATCAATGCTCCAATGTTGGGTGCATATATATTTATAATTGTTATAACTTCTTTTTGGATTGTTCCTTTAAGTCGTTATGTGTAACCTTCATTGTCTCCTTTTCAAGATTTTTAAAGTCAATTTTATCTGATATAAGTATTGCTATTCCTGTTTTCTTATGGTCCATATTTTCATAGAAAATCTTTTTCCAGGCCTTCATTTTCAGTCAGTATATATCCCGTATTTTAAGGTGGTTCTCTTGTAGACAACATATATAGGGGTCTAGTTTTTGTATCCATTTGACCCATTTTAGTCTTTTGGTTGTCTCTTGTAGACAAGGTATGTAGGGGTCTTGTTTTTGTATCGATTTGGCCAGTCTTTGTCTGTTGGATAATTTCTTTTTAGAAAGGGATTCCTAAGCTAATATGGCTGCTGCTACTGCTAAGTCGCTTCAGTCGTGTCCGACTCTGTGCGACCCCATAGAAGGAAGCCCACCAGGCTCCCCCGTCCCTGGGATTCTCCAGGCAAGAACAGTGGAGTGGGCTGCCATTTCCTTCCCCAATGCATGAAAGTGAAAAGTAAAAGTGAACTCGCTCAGTCGTGTCCGACTCTTAGCGACCCCATGGACTGGAGCCTACCAGGATCCTCCGTCCATGGGATTTTCCAGGCAAAAGTACTGGGGTGGGGTGCCATCGCCTTCTCCGAATATGGCTAGCACATCTATAGTAAATGTTTAAGGAAAAATATATCAAATGATATATTCTTTGATCACAGTGACAAAAAATAAAAACTTTGCATTTTAAAATATGAGAGTACCAAGGAAGCCAAAACTAGAAGATATGACCATATTATAAAAAAAGAAATCTGAGCAAGGATGTAAAAGATACAGAAAGTGCTTAAGAATTCTCTTTCCTCACTTATGAAGTGGCAAGAAAGCCCTCCCCTGAAAAAAGCAAAAAGCCCCAGAAATATCTTGAATCACATGGGACAGAAATGATGTTGGCTCCCACTGCAGGCCAGGCCTCCAGGGTGCTGTCACCAGCCTTCTCTCAGGTGTCTGTTCAGGTGTATGTGCCATAGCAGGAGGGTGGGGTGTCAAGGGTTAGCTCTACTTGAAGAAAAACAAATCTCAGGAAATTGTGGACAATCTAATTTGGTATGATTTATGTAAGAAAGATTCACAATCAGGATTAAAGACACATATCTGCACTATTCTTAATTTTGGGCTTCCCTGGCTCAGCAATTGAGAATCTAGCAATTAAGAATCTGCAGAAGATGCAGGAGACCTGGGACCAATCCCTGGGTTGGGAAGATCCCCTGGAGGAAGAAATGGCAACCCATTCCAGTATTCTTGCCTGGGAAATCCCATGGACAGAGGAGCCTGGTGGGCTACAGTCCATGGAGTCATAAAGAGTCGAACTCAACTCTAAGAAAGATTCATAATCAGGATTAAAGACATATGTTTTCACTGTTCTTACTTTGGAGAGCAAATAATTATATGAAGTGAGCTCTAGCAAATCTTTCCTAAGGTTGTAAATGTTGTTCTTGTAGTATTTGGTTCAATAAATATGAAACTTGTCAAATTATACTATGACTAAGAAGGTATCATATTTAATGTACAGGCATTCACTAATTCTAAAGGTATATTTTTGGGCTAGATATGTAAATAATATATATAGTTTAGGACAGTAACAGGTCTAAATGCAGACCACCTTTCAAAAAATCCATTTATACCAAGAAAATCTAAAACACTCAAGATTTATTGCATTTGAAATGTCCTTAATACATGATATAGTTCAAACCTCTGACCTTATAGATTCAAGAACCACTGCCCAAAGAGATCAACTGATTTTCATAGGATTGAATAGCTAGTCACAGAGGTTCTAATAATCACTTACAAGAAACCAGTGCCATGTGGGCAAATGCAATTTATTGCTAAAATGAACATTTTAAAAATTATGACATTTATAAAAAAAAAAAAAAGAAACTAATTTTCTCTGAATACACACACACACACACATAAAATCTATTTTTTCTATACAGTGAATTCTAAAAAATCTTGAGGAAAAAGTTAAGACATACTAAATCTAAATCAAGATAGCTACTACAATACATTCAATGCTACACAACCTGACATATTAAATGGAAAAAAAAAAAAGCCCATGACTTTTGCTTGGCTGAAAACAAGTGATGGAATTAAATAGATTTTAGTAAATTTAAAAGTCTTAGCCAACTGACAGCTAAAAGTTAATTTTTTTCAACTCCAATGAAGAAACATTTGGATATTATTTGATCATATAGCCCCTTTCTCTATTAAGTTAACGGAAATACAGTATTTTGCAACTGCAAACTTTGCAAGAAATTTCAGGTTTAAAGTCAATCATCACTCTTAATTATATATCTTTGACTGTTTAAAAGAGTCCCATGGAAATATGAGGACATATGGTCTCCAAAAAAGAAAAAGCTTTAAATTAACGTCTATTATTTAAAGAGAGATGTGAAAGAATCTGACAACTAACACATGAGTTCATGTATTCCTAGAGATGTTACCTTGATGAAGACAACATGAAGATTATGACACAACCACACATTTATACAGCATGTACAATCTTAGCTCAAGAGTCCAAGAGGGGATTGGCTAACTCTGCTCTAAATGCCAGACGCCTTTCATTACAAGCCTTTAGGGAGATGGAAGGATTTATCTACAGCAGTGTTGCTCAAAGTGTGATTCTCCAGATCAACAGTCTTCAGCATCTCTTGGAAACCTGTTAGAAATGCACATTCTAAGGCCCTATCTCAGCCCTTCTAAATTTAGAAATGGTTGGGACTCAGCAATTTGTATTTTAACAAGTCTTCCAGGGGCTTTTGATGTAGGTTTTATTTAATTAAGGCATCTGTATTTTTCTAAATAACACTGTCAAGGCTTTATATTATCATCTTCACCATTATAGTCACATTACAACTCAACTGTTAACATTAAGCCTTTACTATACATTAAGCACTTTGTAATCCTTACTTAATTTTAACAACAACTTTGTTAAGGAAATAACTTATTCCCACTTTATGAATTAAAGAAAATACTAACGTACCTAAGCTCAGAAAACTATTAAGGGTTAGAGTCCAGATCAAAGCCGAGCTCTAGAGTCTACATTATCGCCATTATTGCATGACATTGTCAACATGACATTATCGTTATCATATTTATTCCACCCAACAATCCTGTAAGGTAAGTAATGTAACACTCATGTTGCAGATGTATAAACAGACTTGGATTAAGCAAATTTTTCAAGATCACATAGTGGCAGAAAAAGAATATACATCTAAATTTGACCTGAAAATACATATGCCTACCTTGTCTGCAATACAGCCTTGAATAAAAGCATAAGCTGTGACTATCTACTATTATCAATTATCACATTTAATCTCTTGATTCCCTTTGCTGAATTCCTGAGTAATATTCTATTTTCCAGGCAGAGTGTTATTTTAATAGATTGGATTAAACCAGTGAAAATCAAGCTCAAAATGAATAGAATCAGTGTGGCCAGAGTTACATGATTCACAGTAAAACAGAAATATTAATGACCTCTGTAAGGGACTGTCATACAAAAAAGAAAGGAGAGGAAAGAGAAATGAAAACACTTCTTCCCCCTATTTCTCTGGCTTCTGTAAATTAATAATCAGACTTCAAATATTTTTAAAAGATAAATGAAGGTCAGAATATTTTGGTTCTCAAATGCTAGTGTACTTAAGACATTTCTTTACTCATTGTATTTCACAGCACTTTCCAAATATAAACATCTTTGATTCCTCTGATGAAAATAAAAGCTTAAAGACATTCCTTCCACCAAAGACAAGCAGGGACCTTAGCAGCAACTTGTAACATTGCCTGACTAATTAAACAAAAACAAGTTACGATTAGAGAACAGGAACTAAGTACAACGGCAAAGTGTAATCTATTAACAATTTTATTAGGGTCTTTGGAGTATTCGTCTATTGAATGTGCTGGAGCATCCTGCGGTGGCACTAGGATCATTCACTTGAGGAACTAGAGCTTCCAATGTGTACCGGCACTAAATTTTAAACAGGCTTTTATGTTTAAACGCATCACTACACTATCAGAGCACTTAGGGAGATTCGAGGGAAGTTTCAAAATGATCATTCATGTTATTCCAGGTCTCTGCAAATACAGAGGAGGAATAATGGAGCTTTGGCTTCAATCCAGAGTTCACCTTTAGCCTGTGAGGAAATGTGTACTTTAAGCATACTTAACAGAGCTCTCCTTTCCTCTGAAAACACTCAAAACTCTTTATACCAGTAGGGTTTACCAAACAGAGTTGGGTGTCAGGGGTGGGGAGGAAGGAAGAGCAAAATATTTTCTACAATATTCCAATCATTTGGCTAGTCACAACATTCCAAGGCAATCACTATCTACTTCCTTAAAAAAGTTTTATGTAAAACAGCTACTTACTGACATAGTCCACAGAAACATTTGTAACATCCAATCCTTCCTGTTATAAAATCTCCTAAGTACATTTCAAAAACAATTACCCTAGAGAAGAACCCAGTATAAAGCTGAACCTTACCCATAAGATTTCAACTGAAATAAAAATTTTAGAAAAGTCTATTATTAAAAAGCTAAAAGTTACTGGCATTCTCTGAGTCATATTATTACATTAAAATCTTTGTAAAAGTACCGAAATGTAGCCAATTAATGAATTTTATTTGGAGATGTAATTAATTTCCAGCTGAAGAAAGACTACAATGGACAAGTAGCAGGTATTAACTAACATGTTAAAGAAAAAAGTGATGCTTTTCAAAAACCTACAACCTTTGGGTCTCAGTGCTGAGATGTAAATGTTCCAACTGTCAGATTTAAACACATCTTAAAATCAGGTAGAACAAACTATATTGTTTATATATTTTAATTTTCTGTATACTGTGATGACATCTTAAAAACCTTTCTAGTTAGCCAGTTCTTAGAGATAGCAGGGGGCTACAACGGGAGCACGCCTTTGATATGTAAATTAACCACTCCAGGAAATACTCTTTTATCAGGCCCCTGAATTTGGGGAGACAACATTCCAAGGGCCGGGTGTTAGGCAACTGGGAACCGCCCCTGTGGTTTAGAGCCAGGTGAAATCATGCAGACTAGTCAATCCTAAACTCTTCACCCTGCCTGCCATTCCCAAGAGAAACCCCAATCCAGGCTCTAGCCTTGGCTGGTGTTCTCTTGTACTCCTGCTTTCTGCCCGCTGCCCCACCTGAGGCGTCCCTGCTACCTCCTAGAGGTGTGCCATGCCTCCTGTTAGGGGAAACACAACGACACTAACCAGCCTGGCCAGGAACCATAGTAACATCTGCATGAATTATTTTATGACAGGAGGTCCTGGTAAGGAGCATGGAACTAACAAGCCACCACCAACCGGAAGAATTTAGGAAAGGCCAAAAGGAGATGTCACGTGTCCCACCACCTCCCAGGATCCTTCTCGCTGCATCCATCTTGCTTGAGCAATGCATGGACCACCAGGAAGGACCCTGAGTCAGAATGACTGGCCAGAGACAGCCAGAAACTAATCTCATCACCAGAAAATCTGAGACTGTGAGTCACGTGACAGAGCAGTCCTCCCTGGCCCCTTCCCAATAAAGTCTCTTGCTTTGTCAGCACACGTGTCTTCTAGGACAATTCATTGCTGAGTGTCATAGAAGAGTCCACTTTTGGGGCCCTAGAAGGGGTTACCCTTCCTGCCACATTTCTAGGATCTGTGAGTACAATAAACGTTTGTCTCCCCAAGACTCTCGCACGTCTCCTCTTGCAGCCACACTCTACTGATCATCACAGAAGACAGAAGACAGACAACAGGGCAATCTATGCTCTTTGTGTACAACTGTTTTCAAGTTGTATGCATATCAGAAAACTGAGTTTTAATTACTAAACAGATTTCCCCCCCATGAGATTCTTATACACATTGGTATATAAGGGAAAAAAATCCTTTCTCCACTAGTACAGATTAACTGAAGAGTGCATTTCTATGTCCACTTTGAAAATCACCTTAACTTTGTCATTATTTTTCTAAATTTATCTCTGGCAACGACCCAGAGGGATGGTATGGGGAGGGAGGAGGGAGGAGGGTTCAGGATGGGGAACACATGTATACTTGTGGCGGATCCATCTTGATGTATAGCAAAAGCAATACAATATTGTAAAGTTAAGCAAAATAAAATTTAATTTAAAAAAAGATTAAAAAAAATAGAAATAAAAAAATAATAAATAAAAAGAAAATAAAATGAACAAGGAATAGAAACTAGATACCCACCTGTGAAGGTGTACTGGTAAGTTCCATCTTTTCTTGTGATTTCTCCTTTGCTAGTCGAGCAGCTTCTTTAAATTCCTGAAACTTTTCTGCAAACTGAATGCAGAAAGACTACATACATTAACCAAATAAAAATAGTCTTAATGCCCATTTTTTACCCTAATTTTCTTCCATTCTACTGAATAATTGACTCAAGCAACTTAGCTCTCAAATCAATTACAGGCGTAATATGAAAATGACAGGAAAATAAACCTAATATCAAACATTTGCATATCATAAAGTATTCTGACAAATCTCATTCAAAAACATCATGATACAACTAACTTAGAATTTGGTGTCAGCTAGCTTTGCTCTGTCCCTCCTTGGTTGTTCAGATACACTTTACTCAGACCAAGGCAGGGGATGGGGGTGGAGGTTGGGAGTGAAACCAGTAAAGACGGGCACACTGTTTATTACAGAGAAATTCAAACCACCTAAGTGTCCACTCCTAAACATCTCTGTATCTGGAGCAGGCCTTTAATTTTTACTAGGATATTAACTCTTGTATTACCTGAGGCATTTTATTTTCAGCAATATAAACAGCAACATTTATTACTGTCACTGACTGACATTAGTAAATTTTCATTACCAAAGATTTCTAAACAGCAGCAGAAAGGAAAAGCAGGTCCCCACGAAGGTCTTTAAGATTGGTAACAATTTAAAAAATTACTTTTGTGAAATGCTAACTCTTAGGAACTCAAGGTAATCTAATAAATAAAGGTCATGGCTACAAACAGTATCTATGCACTGGAAGTGGAAATTACTCTCCCATTGTTCTCAGAGAGAATAAGCTAAGGCTACAAAATAACCAGATTTTTCAAAAATTGAAAACCTTTGTGCAACTTTAAACATCTATTAGAGCTGGCAATGAAAACATGAAATTACAGGTCCCTCTCAAATCTGATAAACCAACCCCAATTTCACTTGTATCTTGGGAAGGAAAGCTTTGGAAGGAAAGGCTCATGATATTCTAACCTACTGCAGAGAAACGGAAGAAGGTCAAAATTAAAGCCGTTATAACAACTTTCCTTCTTACCTTAAACCTGTTACCCCCCACCTATAACTTGTAGATCAGGAAACTGAATCTGCATTATTATACTTATCTAATTGAAGAGACTATCATATTACTGTTTAAAAAATCTGAATATAGAGCTAAAAAGGTCACATTCACATTGTGGGAAATGAAATAAAAGAAAAACCATAATTAGTCTTTATGTAATTTGAACTAGTACATAAAGTTTTTCTTATACTAATTTGGCATTCCAAGGTAGTTAATGTTTAAAACTCTTCTCTACTTCATAAAGACCCAAGCTGCTGTTAATTTTTACAGACTTAGGTTTCCATGATAACAAAATACCACTTGGAAAGCACTCTGACAATCCAAGCATAGTTGAAATTTTCCTCATCCATCAACCTTAGGAGACCACACATTTCTTTTCAGCGTTCCTGGTCTCTGCATTTTGAGAGCACCTTGTCTACAATTGCCTGCAGAGACTTCTCTGATCTCTTATAATGTTTTGTTTCATGTATGGTTTTTAGTGATAAAAACAAGCCAGAATATTTCCATGCTTGCTTTATTTATGTAAAAGAATATATACTCCTTTGGGCCCCCTACAAAGCACCAACCTTAATCTTCAAGGTAGCCTGGAAAATAAGTCATGGTTTTGTTATTTTTGCACCAAAACATTCTGAAGAGATTGATCACAAGCTTCTGGAGCCAAGTCTAGTGAATAAATAAACTAGGGTTGACTCCAAGAGCTAATGGGTTGTTTCCTAATAGTCAATCCACCTTCACAATACAATATGAAGACTCACTACCAGTCAGTTTGGTCAGAAATATACACTAACTTTATAGAGGAAAAATAAATTCTTTAACTATAAACGCCTTTCTCAGAAAAAATATCAGATAAGGGGAAACAATATGATTGGCAGATTTTAATAAACTATTTCCTTATCACATTAGTTTTTGCCCATAACTTGAAAGATGTAGTTATAAAAAAGAACCAACTTAATATAGTAAAAAATTACTCAGGTTCAAAAATCATTTCACGCAAGTTTGAAAAATTAATCCACAACCTAGTTCCTTTGTTGTCAGGAAATTCAGCAAGTGTAATATAATCATAGTTTTAATGTTTTTGCTATAGGGTTTAATAGACAATTTCAAAAGAAAAGTTCCAAAAAGGTTCTGAGTAATGGCAAAAATATTAGAATAAATGTGTAATTTCCTGAGGGGATTGTTTATGGAGGGGCAACGCTTAACTGGATGCCTATGTCCCTGCTTTGTCGAAATACTTTGAGGCTAAAACTCATACTTTTACCACAGTTCAAGAAATGTATTTGGAGAATATGGTGGGTGTAAGAGAAGCAAAATTAGGCAACACTTGTTTGTCTTAACCATCTTACAGAGAATGACTTATAGTCACCAAGACAAAAGTTAAAACAGTCGTAAAGCTGAGCTTTCAACTCTAATTTATATTAAAGATAACAAAAGCACTTGAAAACAACATTAAGGAAGTTTTACAACTAAAACCAAAGGAAAGAAAGATTATTTTAACTACTGAATTATCTAATTATAACCAAATCAATAAATATTCACAAAAGTATAAGATTTTTTAAAAAGAACTGATTAAGAATCTAAATGATTTCTATAATGAACAGTTGGGGTTTAAGTTAAGTGTTAACAGTGTGCATCTAACAAGAGCCTGATTACCCTGTACTTGAGCAATTTCAGTTCTCAAGTCATCGGATCTGATGTGTACCAAAGCATACATAAAACATGGTTCAAATGTAGAGTGATTCTTTTAACTGAATACTTCAAACAGAGAAGTTGTAAACATAATCCTCTGGGTCTGGTGAGCACTAAATGTGAAGTATAAAGGTGGCAATCATCCCCTTGATCATCTTGTTATCCTGCCATTGTTTCCTTCTCCTTACAAGCATTTTCTTTGTGACAGCCACAAGAACTCAAGACGCAGCTGGTATGAACACTTCATGGCTTTTTGCTTCTATGCAGGACAACTGGTTTTTTCACGGTATTTTGCCCAGGTGATGCTCTGTATTTTATCGATCATTCTAGCCATAGCAATTTACTTGGTTGGTTCCAAGAACTCCTCAGGGTGTCTCTTAGATCTTACTCTATGTTGTATAAGAGAGCTCAGAGTTATTCTCACCCAAACAAAGCATAAAACAGAATGTATATGTCAAAAAGCTGAAATACCACTATCAGCTTGAGTTTCCACAGTTCAGAAGTTTGGTGTTTACCTATATTGCAGAACATCAATCAAAGGCGCTACCCACCAAG
This sequence comes from Tragelaphus eurycerus, assembly GCA_935064755.1. Classification (NCBI taxonomy): domain Eukaryota; kingdom Metazoa; phylum Chordata; class Mammalia; order Artiodactyla; family Bovidae; genus Tragelaphus; species Tragelaphus eurycerus. Next base: position 5,818,859 of record CAKXYN010000054.1, on the reverse strand, counting down.
CAAAGTCCATATTAAAGTGATAATTCCTACCTTTTATTTCCTATCATACCTAGTTAACCACACAAATGTCAATACAACACATGTAATCAATGGTGACTGCATTTAATGTATACGTTTCCAGTTGACAGTGGAATCTACTGATTTCTCACTTCTTGCTCTAAAGTCACTACAGTTGTTCCAAAAATATCAAAGAAATTTCTCCTACATTTTATACTCTTCATTACATATATAAGATGTCTGACCGGAAGATGCAGATTTCCACCTGGATCTTATGATTTAACTTACTTTCGAAAGATGATGCTCAGAGGAGAACCCCAGTCCATAAACAGTGTTTGCCCTGCTATCGGCCCACTGGCCAAACTTCTGAGATGTTTTAGTAAATGTCATGTTTGGAGTGATGGTGCTGTTAATTATTGCCTGAAAAATAAAATAAGTATGAGGAACCGGCCAAAAATTCGCAAATAGACAATCAAGCACAGGACTATTCAGTTACATAAAAACGTAGGATTCCTATTGAGCCACAATGTTAAGTATATGAAGAGAGTTAGAGAATCAGTTTTCAACATTATAAGTGATAATGTGGAAATATGGTAATAATAGAACTATAAATACAATGGCACTCTTTCACAAATTTCAACACTTAACAAGCAAAATAAATGTTCCTGTAATGCACAGAATTTTTAAGAGTTTATAATGTCAGTGTCTCCTCTTTGAACATTTAGGATTACCACCTATGAATTCTGGGTGATGTTCACTGGAAGCACGTAGGTTTTAGCAGTTGCTTATTTAAAAAGTAAAGTCTCCCTCACCAAAGCGTCTTACAAAAATGAAGACACCAAATTTTCTGTTTGAAAATTATTTTCTAAAAATCCATCATCAAGAATTATCTTAAAGCCAACTTACCTGAAATATACTGTGATACAGAAAACATTTTCAATCATTTACTAAGTTTTCTTCTACTCAAGAGAAAAACAAACCCTTAAATATATACTTTACTTTGTTGATGTATAAAGTGGTATAAAATCATGTTAATGAGAATCACTATCATTTTTGATTATAATACAGTTCCTTAGAAATGGAGAAGGAAATGGCAACCCACTCCAGTGTTCTTGCCTGGAGAATCCCAGGGACGGGGGAGCCTGGTGGGCTGCCGTCTATGGGGTCGCACAGAGTCAGACACGACTGAAGTGACTTAGCAGTTCCTTAGAAAACTAGTATTGGGCTTCCCTGTTGGTTCAGACGGTAAAGAATCTGCCTACAATGCAGGAGACCCAGGTTTGATCCCTGGGTTGGAAGATCCCCTAGAGAAGGGAATAGCAACCCACTCCAGTGTTCCTGCCTGGAGAATTTCATGGACAGAGGAGTCTGGCAGGCTAGAAAATTAGCATTATTTTATTAAATATTAACTTTGCTGATCACTTTAATGAATTTCAACTGTTCTTTACCACATTAACTTAAGTTCATTCAGTCCTTTTGCCAGTACTTCTAAAGTGTAGAATCAGTTTTAGTTAAGAAGTCTAATGACTTTGTAATTGAGGTTGAGATTACAAAGTGATCTCAGTAATAATAAAACATATGTTATCAAATCCATAAGTAGTTACTTGGTGAACTATTAAATTCTGAATAAAAATGAAGTATTTTCAGAACATAGCTAAATCTGTATATCACGTGAACAGTAAAAATGTAAATATTTATTCACTATGAGGTATTGATGAAGTTATAATGAGTGCCTGATACCTGTCCTACTAAAGCAGACAGTCAGAGCGTAGTGCCTTGCTTTCTCTCAGACAGTAGTCATGTTATCTGTTGCTACGTGGAAGCCCTTCTTCTCGATAAGCATTTTTACCTCTGACAAAATTTATATACTAATATATTGCCTTACCCTTTGGTTCAAAAGCTGTTTTTCCTAGCATGTCATTCTAGATCCTATAAAATGTAGCTAACAATTGCTCTAACATGTGGCATTAGTCACTCAGTCATGTCTGACTCTTTGCAATCCCATGGACTGTAGCCCCCAGGCTCCTCTGTCCATGTGATTCTCCAGGCCAGAACACTGGAGTGGGTTGGCATTCCCTTCCGCAGGAGATCTTCCCAACCCAGGGACTGAACCCAGGTCTCTTGCATTGTAAGCGGATTCTTTATTGTCTGAGCCACTTGGTCACAAAGGGCATAACATGCAGGGTTGTCATCAAATGAAAGATTAAGTGGGAAAGAATATACTAATAGTAAGGAATCGTTTGAATATGCAGCTTTTTGTGTGTGTACTACTAAATGCCTAGCACAATTCTAGGAACTTGAGATACAACAGTGAGAAGCAACATGATTATGCATTACATTCTAGAGCAAGGAGAGCTGGCTGATGAACAAACAAACCAGTAGCTGAGCAATGAGATTTCAGAGAGTAGTAAGTGCTGAGAAGACCACAGACCAGGATGGGATAAAGACCGAGAGACAGGAAGACCAAGGCTAGATTTGGTGGTCCTTGAGGGTTCGCCAAGGGGGGTACTCGTCAACTGAGATCTGAGTGTTTCCAAGGATACACACGGGTATCTTACAGCTGAACCTAATAACTCTCACACAGTGAGGCAACCACAGGATTTATAAGCATGTAAGGGATGTGACCCATGTGCTGCTGATTTGTTGTTTAGTCGCTAAGTCTAAACTCTTCTTTGACCCCATGGACTGTAGCCCTCCAGGCTCCTCTGTCCATGGGATTCTTCAGGCAAGAATACTGGAGTGGGTTGCCAGTTCCTTTTCCAGGGGATCTTTCCGACGCAGGGATCGAACCTGCATCTTCTGCATTGGCAGGAGAGTTCTTTACACTGCTGCTGCTGGTTACTGACCTATTTTTTGCGATTTCAAATTAATTTCTTTCTCCTTTATGTTTAAGAGCTCCATTTTAATTTGCTTTCTGAATCTTTCCTTGCCTGCATATGACTTGTTTGGGATTCTTTAATCAGTGAAGAAAATTCTAAAATAATAGATGATTCTGCATTTAAAATAATTTATTAGAATTCTTAGAATAGAATGCTATTATAAATCCACTTTTTAAAAATTTAGTTTTTTAAAATTAATACCTATGTCTCTCAATCCCACAGATCTTCTTTTTTCAAGGAAGAGTAGTAGAAATGCTGAGTCGTTACTGACACAGAGTGCCCTGATCCTGACCCCCGGCCATGCCGATGTCTGCAGCAGGATTAGAAAACCTTTGAACAAACTTCACCTGCATGGTAAAGGCCCTAAGTGAGAAACCAATGGACATTTCCTAATCAGGAGCACCTAAAAGTTTTCCCAGCTCATTGTGCTGTGCAGAAACAGGAACGAGGGTAGAAAGAAGAAACTCGTTCGTTTGGCTACATCAAATCAACTACCGGTGCTTAACCAAAAAACTACTTCTATGGGGAACTGTAGTAGTTCAATTGAGTTCAATTCAGTTTAGTCACTCAGTCATGTCCAACTCTTTACGAACCCATGGACTATAGCACTCCAGGCCTCCCTGTCCATCACCAACTCCCAGAGATTACTCAGACTCATGTCCATTGAGTCGGTAATGTCATCCAACCATCTCATCCTCTGTCATCCCTTTCTCCTTCCACCTTCAATCTTTCCCAACATCAGGGTCTTTTCAAACAAGTCAGTTCTTCACATCAGGTGGCCAAAGTATTGGAGTTTCAGCTTCAGCAGTAGTCCTTCCAATGAATATTCAGGACTGATTTCCTTTAGGATGGACGGGTTGGATCTCCTTGCAATCCGAGGGACTCTCAAGAATCTTCTCCAACACCACGGTTCAAAAGCATCATTTCTTCAGCAATCAGCTTTCTTTATAGTCCAACTCTCACATCCATACATGACTGCTGGAAAAATCATAGCTTTGACTGGACGGACCTTGGTAGGCAACGTAATGTCTCTGCTTTTTAATAAGCTGTCTAGGTTGGTCATAGCTTTTTGTCCAAAGAGCAGGCATCTTTGAATTTCATGGCTACAGTCACCATCTGAAGTGATTTTGGAGCCCCCAAAATAAAGTCTGTCACTGTTTCCATTGCTTCCCCATCTGTTTGCCATAAAGTGATGGGACCAGAGGCCATGATCTTAGTTTTCTGAATGTTGAGTTTTAAGTCAACTTTTTCACTTTCCTCTTTCATCAAGAGGCTCTTTAGTTCTCTTTCGCTTTCTTCCATAAGGGTGGTGTCATCTGCATATCTGAGGTTATTGATATTTCTCCCAGCAATCTTGATTCCAGCTTGTGCTTCATCCAGCCTGGCATTTCACATGATGTACTCTGCATATAAGTTAAATAAGCAGGGTGACAATATACAACCTTGATGTATTCCTTTCCTGATTTGCAGCTAGTCTGTTGTTCCATGTTCAATTCTAACTATTGCTTCCTGACCTGCATACAGATTTCTGAAGAGGAAGGTCAGGTGGTCTGGTATTCCCATCTCTTGAAGAATTTCCCACAGTTTGTGGTGATCCACATAGTCAAAGGCTTTGGCATAGTCAATAAAGCAGAAGTAGATGTTTTTCTGGAACTCTCTTGCTTTTTGGATGATCCAACGGATGTTGGCAATTTGATCTCTGGTTCCTCTGCCTTTTCTAAAACCAGCTTGAACATCTGGAAGTTCACGGTTCATGTACTGTTGAAGTCTGGCTTGGAGAATTTTGAGCATTATTTTGCTAGCGTGTGAGATGAGTGCAATTGCGCAACAGTTTGAGCATTCTTTGGCATTGCCTTTCTTAGGGATTGGAATGAAAACTGACCTTTTCCAGTCCTGTGGCCACTGCTGAGTTTTCCAAATTTGCTGGCATCTTGAGTGCACCACTTTCACATCTTTTAGGATGTGAAATAGCTCAACTGGAATTCCATCACCTCCACTAGCTTTGTTTGTAGTGATGCTTCCTAAGGCCCACTTGACTTCGCATTCCAGGATGTCTGGCTCTAGATGAGTGATCACACCATTGTGATTGTCTGGGTCGTGAAGATCTTTTTTGTATAGGTCTTCTGTGTATTCTTGCCACCTCTTCTTAATATCTTCTGCTTCTGTTAGGTCCATACCATTTCTGTCCTTTATTGTGCCTATCTCTGCATGAAATGTTCCCTTGGTATTTCTAATTTTCTTGGAGAAATCTCTAGTCTTTCTCATTCTATTGTTTTGTTAACAGCATCAGTTTATTTTTTTATTTTTTTAAAATAATCTAATAAGCATAAATTTAATAAGAATAAATACAATAAAAACCTATGTACCCATCATTCCACCCACCTCTATTGAATGTCATTTCATAATATTGTTTAAGGGTTTTACTATTGAAAAATAGAATATTATAGATAGAACTCAAGTCCCAAGTTCTCTCTTCACTGGAAAAGATAATAAAAACTGTATGAACAAGTATAAATAAGCTTTTCTATACAGATATAACTTTGATAAAAGAACCTAAAGGAGAACTTCTAAAATCCCTCCAGAAGAGTATAATTAGTGTCATTCAACTAAGGCTAAAACGACATAAACCACAGAGCAACTGAAATGATTTTTGCATGAGCAATGATTGACACTGTGTTTCGGGAATGATTTTCTTGTTTCCTCTGTTGCTAACTCTAACAGGATCACCGTGACTCTAAGCTTTGCTTCCAAAGAGCTAATATACTCCTTTACCATCATCTGTAAAACATCCAGAATGCTTGAGGAAAGTAAAAGTACATATATGGCACTTTTCTTGCCATAATGCCATTGATCAACAAGATTAAATTTTGCATTATTTTGGCAAAGAACACTGTTTCAGGCCTGGGGTCTAGGCTGTTGGAAGAAAATATGGCATATTATTATCACATTAACTGTTAAGTTGCTTCAGTCGTGTCCAACTCTGTGTGACCCCATAGATGGCAGCCCACCAGGCTTCCCCATCCCTGGGATTCTCCAGGCAAGAACACTGGAGTGGGTTGCCATTTCCTTCTCCAACAGCATCAGTTTAAAAAATAACTGCTGCTGCTGCTGCTAAGTCGCTTCAGTCGTGTCCGACTCTGTGCGACCCCATAGACGGAAGCCCACCAGGCTCCCCTGTCCCTGGGATTCTCCAGGCAAGAACACTGGAGTGGGTTGCCATTTCCTTCTCCAATGCATGAAAGTGAAAAGTGAAAGTGAAGTTGCTCAGTCGTCTCCGACTCTTAGTGACCCCATGGGCTGCAGCATACCAGGCTCCTCCATCCATGGGATTTTCCAGGCAAGAGTATTGGAGTCGGGTGCCATTGCCTTCTAGATAATGGAAAATGTGATAGAAAACATAACTCTGGTATAGCAGGTAGATTTTGTTAAATGAAACAAACCAAAAAAAAAAAAAAAAACTTTTTCACTGAGTTATATAAGAGCCTCATAATTACAAGCTGCAAAGTACATTCAAAAATGGAAATGACAGAAGCAATAGTTCATACTGCTTCAGAGAGAAAAACACATGAGGATTATTTAATCACAATGGACTTGGGCCTACTATACCTTTATATACCATTTAACTGCCCTCTCTAATAACCACATCTCATCTGTTATTTGGGCCAAGAGACAAATACGAGTTACACAGAACTGAAGGTTCAAGTCAGGGAAAAGAAATGCTTTAACATTCTAGGGTCTGAGATTATAATAATTAATATCTGTTAATTTCACTCAAATTACAAAATGTTGCAAAATTATTCATTAAAGAAAACTTCCAGAAATTAATTGCTGCTATTTCCCAAGTCCTATAAATCCTGAGTAAAAATGAAAAGAGGACCAATTATTCAAATAAAAACATGTTAGTTACTTACGTACAAGACAAAGTGCACACAGCCCCTGAGGTCCTCTAACCCAGTTAAGGAGATAAGGGATGAGCACACAGACAAAACAGACTGAAAAGATGAACATTAAATTAAACTATCTTTTATTCCCTCAAACCACTACACAATATGTAATTAAAAGCCTAAAAAAACTAATAGCAACAATAGCAGTGTTTGTATAGTGATTACTATATATACGTTAAGTGTCTTTGCCTAAATTAGTTTGTTTAATCTTCACAATAATCCTATGGTGTAATGATGTAGTTTTTTATATTAATTCTTTTCTTACAGATGAGGAAACTGAGACATGAAGCCACTAAATACCTTGTTCTAGGTCACATGGTTATGGAAGTGTTAAAGTAAATATTCAAACCAGATGTTCCTGCTCCAGATTCTGTGGTCTTAACTCTACACTGCACTGGGAAAACTTCCTAGGAATGGAAAGGTCTTATGACATCAGGAAAGCTTGAAGGAGAAAAGACTAATGGCATTAAGAAAGCTTGAAGGAGAAGGATGGAGGCCTCATCTTTTTACAGACTATATCCAGGAATTAGTGTCCGGTATTTATCTACAGGTATTATTCAAAATTCACTGAGGAAAAAATGCAATTTTCCCCTTTTTGAAGTGTATACTATCCATCAGGCACTGGGCTAACCAAGTGCTTTGCAATCCTTACAACCACTATTGCGGTGAAAACAATGAAACTGAGAGAAGTTAACACACAATTTGCCCCAAATCAAAAACTTAGTAGATGGTAGATTTGAGATATAAACCCAGGCAGTCCATGCTCTTAAACATTTTACTATCTGCCTCTCCTAAAAAATAAAAAGAGGCCTTCTCCATACATTTCTCTTCTGAATAATGGATGTTGACTTTATTGTTGAATACTGAATTTAATATACAAAGACTCCCTATGATTGAGGAATTCTGAACTGCCATTAGATTATAGAAGTATATCTAAAAAGAAGTCTAGTTCCTCATTAGATTACATGCTCAAGAGTAGAAACTGTGTCTATTCCAAGCATTTAGCACAGTGCCCAACAGAACAGACATACAATGAGTACTTATCAAATACACTGAAATCAAATTTGCAGAATATTTTAGCATGTAACTCAATTATGCCTGCATGCATGCATGAGTGCTCAGTCATGTCCGACTCTTTGCGACCCCAGGGACTGTAGCCCACCAGGCTCCTCTGAATATGGGATTTCTCAGCAAGACTACTGGACAGGATTGCCATTTCCTCCTCCAGGGGATTTTCCTGACCAAGGAGGGATCAAACCCATGTCACCTGTGTCTCTTGCACTGCGGGTGGATTCTTTACCACTGAGCCATGGGGGAAGCCCTCAACTCAATATATATATAAGGTGGTTAATCGAAGTAATTTAGTAGATGAAAAAGTTGCTACCCTAAAATTGATTGATTTTGTTTTTTAAAAGATAGGTTTTAAAAACTGAAAAGAAAATGTTTTCTTTTACTGTAGATAAAAATCTTCTGAAGAAAACTAAAATGAATACTGTATAAAGCAAAACAACAAGGTTATTTAAAGTAAATGGACCTTACCTTTGAGCCGTCTAAACTGATTATCCTATACACGTTTCTTGTGCTGTCATAGAAATAAGACACAGTAACTGCATGCTTGCTGGTGGGCACCCAGTTCTTCTTTGTGTTTGGGTCGATCTGGAAGACATGAGCTCGAGTGCTGAAGATGGGTTGTTCCCTGCAGGGGAGAAAACAAAATGACAGGCTGAAAGCAGCCAATTTGATTCCACTGGACAAGAGAATGTGAAAACTGTGAGGGTGATTCCTCTTAACCAAAAACTCCCACATCCTTGAAAATATAAGAAACTTTCCTTTAGATCTGAATACTCTGGAGGTGAGCAACCATACGCTTCTTTAAAACAATTACAGTCAATCCTTATTATTTGAGGATTCTGTATCCAAGATCTTGCCTACTCCATAGAGTGCATCTGTAACCATAAACTCCTTACTTGCGGTAGTTTCTTGGTCTTTGCCAGTGACCTCACATGCTCTACCCGAGGCTGATCAAGGCACTACTCAGCTTTCTTGTTTCAGCTCTCATACTATAAACAAGTATCCTTCTTGCAACCTATTCAGCACCATGGAGTTTGCATCTCTATGCTTTCTGTTGGTGCTTGCACTGTTTCAAATGGCCCCCAAGCACAGTGCTGAGTGCTGTCTGATCTTAGGTACAAGCAGACTGTGATGTGCCTCATGGAGAAAAAATGTTACATAAGCTTTGTCAGGCATGAGTGCTTTTGGCCATGGGTTAATGGTAATGAATCAATGATATATATTTAATAGGGAGTCTTTAAATAGAAACATAATCAAACAAGGCTATTGATTGGCTGATGAAAATGTGACCGGAGGCTCACAGGAACCTAACCCTGTGTCTCCCTCAGGACGATGGTTCAATATCACTAATTCAGTGTTTGTGGTGCCTTTGCAGAACAAAATGATTACAAATACAACTGATGACGTGCTATTAAAATGTATCTTATATGTGGCTGTCACTAAGCTAAAAGTTTTTACCCATTTAAAATTACCTAATTCTGAGGAGGAATTTACTGGGAAAGTTTACACTCAGTATAATCTCTACTACACTGAAAAATACAAGGAAAACAAAGTAATCCATCATCACAGAATCTTTTACCTAGATCAAGTAAGGCCTTAAATAGAGGTTTTTATAATTACAATTTCAAGAACCAAAACTTTCAAAAATATATATCCAAAATATGATCATTACAGATTTCTTTTACAGTCTGAAGAAACAAGCATAAAAAAAAATTTGCATGTAATAGAACCATTATAAAGCAAAAATTTCCAAGTTCTCAGTAAAAATTCTCTTGTAACAAGCATTGCCCAAACTTTGGGGGGAGTCCAATTGTTTCTTTCACTTACATAACACTTTTCTTTCCTAAAGCAGCTTAAGGTCCTAAGGAGAATTTTAACTGGTACTATGTAAAGTTAAAATTAAGTACGTTTAAATTTTTTCATTTTAAAGAATTAAAAAAACATTTCAATTTTAAATTTAAAGACATGAAAAGAGAGTATGGAAAACACTGAAATTGGAAAACAGGCAAGGCAAATTTTGGTCTTTGGTAAAATGACTCTTCGGATTAGTAATAATGGGCTGGGTGCTACATATGCCTCCTGTGATTTACTTTAGCCCTTAGACAGCTGTTATGAAAGGGAGGTACCTTTCCTGTATGTAACCAGGCTCTTCCCAGTTTTATTTCTGGAAACCTCTATAACAACTGTTTTTATGAAAGAATCACTTCTGAAAGGAAGTGAGTGGTACATTTTATGCCTCTCCCTAAAAAAATGAAGCAGGAAGTCATCCCTTCTGGCTTAACTGCCATTATACACAGGTTCATTCGAGAAATAATTATGAATGATCTGGCAACGCACTACACCCGTTGAAGTCTTCCAAACTAGGAGTAGGTCTTACTCACTCCCTTTCCCATCCTCAAAATCTCTGACTTTCACAGCAAGGCTGATGCTACATTTGGGTTGTCGTCCAGAAGTCCTGCAACCTCTGATTTTCTTTTCTCATCTTGTAATTAAAGTTTAGAGAGTGCTACTAGTTTTGATTCATAGAGAAATTCATTCACACAGAATTCTATTTATAAGACACATAAAGAAGGGAAATAGGCCACTTGTTCTTATTGACTTGATAATTCTGTTTTTCATTTGACAGGGGGTAAATTTCTAGATAGTGTAAGGCTGATATAAGCATGTTTTCTAATACATATATTTTCCAAAAAAGTAAAACCGTTAAAACAATGATATTGCTTTTGCAAGCCTTATATGACTAATCATCAAATCCGTATTCAATGGAAATGCAGTTTGAGTCCAATAAATACTTTCACACTATATTAATTCACACAGTGTAATTAATCTGCACAATTATTCCACTCAATTTAATCCCATTCCGAATAAAAGTCTTTAGGGTAAACTAGCTATTTTTACAAACAAATGACATCTGACATCAACTAAACACACAGCTTTCTTCAATTTTTCTCTGATTTCTTAAAAAGATTTCTGTGGTCAAAAGCCTAGCCATCATCATCTGGATGATAAAGACTAGGAAAATAAGTTTACAGCTGATAAACAGTGAAGAGAATTTCAAGAAGTAATGAGGGTGATACCACATGTATCAGGGCATACAAATAGGTGATACACACTTTTACTGAATATCTACTACATGCATAAAACAGAGAAAGAGAGAGATGGTCTTTGCCTTTAACATGTTCAACTTGGTGTGGGAAGACAGATATGTTAAACAAATAAAATACTCTTCAGCGTGATAGAGACTCTGAAAGTGGGTAAGGGCTACTATGGAGAAGCTGATGCCTAAGAAGAGCCTGAAACCATGGCACAGTATCTCAGCATGAACCTCAGTGAGTGTGAGTAACTTTGAAGAATGAGGCTAGAGATACAGAAGTCAGTTCATGAGGGTACCTGCTGGGAACTACTGAGACATGTAAATAGGGAACAGCTTTGCATGTTAGAACAGTAAATTCAGTAGCACTGAAAACAGTGGATTGGCAGAAGCAGAAGATATTAAGAAGAGTGTCAAGAATACACAGAAGAACTACACAAAAAAGATCTTCATGACCCAGACAATCACAATGGTGTGATCACTCACCTAGAGCCAGACATTCTGGAATGCAAAGTCAAGTGGGCCTTAGGAAGCATCACTACAAACAAAGCTAGTGGAAGTGATGGAATTCCAGCTGAGCTATTTCAAATCCTAAAAAATGATGTTGTGAAAGTGCTGCCCTCAAGATGCCAGCAAATTTGGAAAACTCAGCAGTGGCCACAGTATTGGAAAAGGTCAGTTTTCATTCCAATCCTTAAGAAAGTCAATGCCAAAGAATGCTCAAACTATCGCACAATTACACTCATACCACACGCTAGCAAAGTAATGCTCAAAATTCCCCAAGCCAGGCTTCAACATTACGTGAACGGTGAATTTCCAGATTTTCAGGCTGGATTTAGAAAAGGCAGAGGAACCAGAGATCAAATTGCCAACATCCGTTGGATTATCCAAAAACTAAGAGAGTTCCAGAAAAACATCTACTTCTGCTTTATTGACTATGCCAAAGTCTTTGACTGTGTGGATCACCACAAACTGTGGAAAATTTTTCAAGAGATGGGAATACCAAACCACCTGACCTGCCTCCTCAGAAATCTGCATGTAGGTCAAGAAGCAACAGTTAGAACTGGACATGGAACAACAGACTGGTTGCAAACTGGGAAAGGAATACATCAAAGTTGTATATTGTCACCCTGCTTATTTAACTTATATGCAGAGTACATCATGCAAAATGCCAGGCTGGATGAAGCACAAGCTCGAATTAAGATTGCTGGGAGAAATATCAATAACCTCAGATATGCAGATGACCACCACCCTTATGGCAGAAAGCGAAGAAGAACTAAAGAGCCTCTTGATGAAAGAGGAGAGTGAAAAAGTTGACTTAAAACTCAACATTCAGAAAACTAAGATCATGGCCTCTGGTCCCATCACTTTATGGCAAACAGATGGGGAAGCAATGGAAACAGTGACAAACTTCATTTTGGGGGCTCCAAAATCACTGCAGATGGTGACTGCAGCCATGAAATTCAAAGATGCCTGCTCCTTGGACAAAAAGCTATGACCAACCTAGACAGCTTATTAAAAAGCACAGACATTACGTTGCCTACCAAGGTCCGTCCAGTCAAAGCTATGGTTTTTCCAGTAGTGCCAAAGAATTGATGCTTTTGAACTGTGGTGTTGGAGAAGGCTCTTGAGAGTCCTTCGGACTGCAAGGAGATCCAACCAGTCCATCCTAAAGGAAATCAGTCCTGAATATTCATTGGAAGGACTACTGCTGAAATTGAAACTCCAATACTTTGGCCACCTGATGTGAAGAACTGACTCATCTGAAAAGACGCTGATGTTGGGAAAGACTGAGGGCAGAACGGGATGACAGAGGATGAGATGGTTGGATGGCATCACCAACTCAATGGACCTGAGTCTGAGTAATCTCTGGGAGTTGGTGATGGACAGGGAGGCCTGGAATGCTGCAGTTCATGAGTTTGCAAAGAGTTGGACAGGACTGAGCAACTGAACTGAACTGAACATTGGACATAGGGATGCTAGTCAGAAACTTACAAAGGATCCCAAGTATTAAAAATAAAAAGGATAGGAGGTTAGGGAGTGGAATGAAGAAATGAAAAGGGATTAAAGGTAAGTTAAGAAAGTAGAAACAGTATGATTAAATAATATTTTGGATGTAGGGCAGTGGTTCATCAAAGTGGGGTGAGCTGTCTCTCAGGGGACATTTCTCAAAGTCCAGAGACATTTCGTACAGTCACAGCTGAGGAAGACTGCTACTGGCTTCTAATGGGAAGAACCCAGGGATGTTGCTAAATATTTATAATGCACAGGACAGCCCCCTACAACAAGAAACTATCCAGCCAAAAATGTCAACAGTGTCAAGGTTAAGAAATTGTCTCCTGGGTTTCTGGTCTGGGTAACCGAAAAGAAGACAGTGCCACTAGGCAGGACGGTAAACAGAAAATACAGTCAGGAACTGGGGGTTGGTTGATGAGAGAAAGATGAGCTCTCAGTTTTGACCAAGTTCAAAAGCATACAGGGTTTTCATGTAAAACTATCTGGAAGGAAACTCAAAATATTACTTTCAGGCTCAACAGAGAAAACCAGGCTGGAGTGAAAAGTTTTGAGAATCATTAAGAGAGATTATCACTAGTCTATTTAAGATACATAACAATATCAAGCATGTGGATAAATTTCATTTTAGAGAAAAGCTGCAGAAAGCAGTAGAGAAGCTATACCTGAAATTTCAAAGCTCTTATCTCTTAAAGGATTTGAAAAGCTCTTGACACAGATTATCCCAAGCGTTCAAGTGGTAATACTTTTTCAAATAAACTGGATGGCACTCGTAAATAAAGGTTAGACACACTACTTCCTTAATAACAATTCACACAAAGCCAACTGCATCGAATACCAGCATTTTCCAAAGTATGCTCTATGGAACAAAAGTCCTAGAACTGAATGCTCCATGTTTAAATAAGTACTGCAAACATCATGTGTGTTCCACTCAGAAACATTTATAAAGCACGTTAATATAAAGTTCTGAGAAGTCCTGCAGTAAAGAAATCCATTTAACCCTGAATAACCCAGCATGCAGCAAAATGATCTAACCCCAGGATTCTTCATGGAACACAGTAACATCTCATAGGACTTAGATTTATAACTACAATGCGAGAATGGAAAGATAAATTTGGGGGTAAATACATCTCACCGAAAGCCAATTTATATATTCTACCATCTTTACTGACATTAATGTTACTAGAATATATATATATAAAGCATGACACAAAATCGAGGCCTTTAGTCCTTAGTACAATATGATTTCTTAAATAGATATAACACCACAGAGTAACTCTCCTAAGAAATTAAATATTAATCTAAAAATCAACTTTAAAAGCAAATAGGTTATGGCAGGGAATGCTTTAAATGAGCTTAGAGAAACAAAACTAAACACAGACACAAAGAGAGACAGAGACACACACGCACATTTTAATCTTAGGGAATCATCTACTGCGTAATTTCTTCCATCAATAGTTCACGACCCGTTAAAAGAGGTTACTTGAGTATTCTCCAGAAGGTTCATAAAATAACTCTAAAAGTTGGTATAATACATATTATATATAATGTAGTTCTGGAGATGCTGGGCTTCCCTGGTGGCTCAGTGGTAAAGAATCCGCCTGCCAATGCAGGAGACATGAGTTTGATAGCTGGTTGGGGAGGATCCCACAGGCCATGGAGCAACTAATCCATGCACCACAACTATTGAGCCTGGGCTCTAGAGTCCAGGAGCCACAACTACTGAGCTCATGTGCTGCAGTTCCTGAAGCCCGCGGGCCTAGAGCCTGTGTTCTGCAACAAGAGAACCCATGGCGATAAGAAGCCCTCACACTGCAATCAAGAGTAATCCTTGCTCGCCACAACTGGAGAAAAGCTCGCAGAGCAAAGACAACCCAGCACAGCCAAAAATAGATAAATAAATGCTTAAAAAAAGAATTCTGAATGTCGTAATCATGGGCTAAAATTCTGTAAAGCACTACATACAGTAATGAACTCTACAATTTGATATGGATGTAGAAAACTAGAGGAATATAAAGACTAGATGGCCCTGAGGAAAATGTAGTAAAATCAGAATTTTGTTTCAGAAATAAAGTTTATTTAAACTCATAAAAATTAACATAAACAATTATTGCGTTTAACTCTCAGGCATCTATCTGTATGATAAGAAAGGAAGATCATGAAAAACTGAAGCAAAACAAAAAAAACTACTTGCCAAGAGAAATAAAAGCTCTAGATCTAGGAATAAAACAAAAAGCTAACATTTGTCATTTGGATAGCTTTAGTTGCAAAGAAAAATCAATGATTTTTTTTTAAATTACTACTCAAGTTTATACTATTGCAAATATTAAGTGATTACCCAATGGACTTTTGTTCTAAGGAAGTGTAAAAGTATGGGTCCAATAAATACAACCAAGCTCAAGGGACTAGAGTAATTATACATTTCCTAGTCTTCTTTTAATACCTAGCTTACAAATATCCTTTTCAGAAATTTAAGTACAATTACATACTGTAGCAAAGTGGACAGAAAGAAAGTTATGATTTCAAACAATTCCCAGACTTTCTACTTAATTTTCCAAAAGAAAGTAGCCTGGCAAAGATATAAGAAACGAGGTAGATGATACCTTCCTTGAAGAGTTTGACGTTACAGACACTGCTGGTTAACTATCCACCAACTGTTCCTCCTGGCTTCTTCCCAGCCCACCTCAGACGGTGCTCCCTAGCCTCCTCCACACGTCTGTGAGCTTCACTAAGATCATCAATGCAATTCCATCCTCCTTGCCCGAAGTCTGCTTAGGAATAAACCCTTGAAGTAGTTCTGGATAATGAGATAACCAGGTAAAGTTTGCTGGAAGCTTCTTGGTACACCCACAAAAAGATACACACACAAGAAGGGATGTTCTCTTGAATAATACTGCATTTGCAGTGACACCCAGCCTTGAAGAGTCATTTTAGGACCTTGAGGGTAGCTAGTGCTGCGCTAAGTCACTCAGTCCTGTCTGACTCTCTGAGACCCATGGACTGTAGCCCGCCAGGCTCCTCTGTCCATGGGATTCCCCAGGCAAGAGTACTGGAGTGAGTTGCCATTTCCTTCTCCAGGGGATCTTCCAGAGCCAGGGATCGAACGCACGCCTCTTGTGTTTCCTGCATTGGCAGGTGGGTTCTTTACCATGAGTGCCACCGGGAAGCCTGAGGGCAGCTAACCTGAGAAGAAAGCCAACATCGTAAAGCAGAGTAGATGGAAAAACCAAGAACCTGGTTCTTTGATTATGTCATTGACTCAATGAATCAGCCTCCAAGCTTTTCATGTGATAAAGCAAGCTTCCTAGTTATTCCAAGCAATTGTCATTTAAAAAATTACACAAATAGTAACTGAAGAAAGAGATTTACATATAGTAAACTCTCAAACAACATGTTCCCCCATAAAATGTGACTGGTGGTCTTCCAGTTCTCCTGGCTGTCTAGCTACACTGGTCACATTCATTAACTTTGCAACATAGACCCACAGTACACACAATTACATTTTTAGGGTCCCATTTAATACTGTAGAGGTGATCAATGGAAAAATTTATAGGACTGACTGAGATGGGTGGAAGAAATATTGAAATCATAAAAGTTCATTATTAATTGACTTTCTGCTGTAAGGATTTAGTATCCAAATCTTTTAATCAGGAAATAGCAGTATAACAGCATATTAGAGCTACATAGGCCACTACCAAGAGAAATAAAAATCAGAATTTGTACAATCAGCTGCCCATGGGGATGGGGCTAGATGAAGGAAGAGATGAGAAAGGAAACTACACCTTTACAAACTTTTAGGTTCTATTTAACTTTTAAAACTTGTAACGAACTGGACTAAAAGACCTTCTCAAGTGGCACAATGGAGGAAGCCACACTCCTATCTCAGTTAACACTAAGAAAGGAATGCTTTAGGGATCACTGTTGAAGACTGCCAACGAGTCACAGGACAAGTGACAATTTTTAGCTTGGAACTCAACTAACAGTACATGCATGAAAGCATTCTCATTATTCATAAAGAGAATAAAGGAAGCGTAGGAGAGGAGCAGAAATCCAAGGGTGCCTGACCACGGGTCTGGAAGTGTTGAAGGAATGTCCACTCCCCTCCTTCATTGGAAGTAAATACACCAGAAGTAAGACAAAGAACATTCCACCTTTAGCTTGATTGTTGGAATTTGAAATGGAAGGAAAAGCTGTACAATACTTGCTCAGGCCAAAAGTATATGGGCAAGGAGTCGTTGGACGCTAATGACCATTTAACTTCAAATATGATGCCTGAAGAATTTAGTTTCAGCACAGTTTGTCTTCAGACAAGCTGGAACTCAAGCACTGGAATTTCCTCAAAAGCACTGTCCTATGCTAGTTTATAATACAAACTGTAATTCCACTGGGTTATCAGGTAATTGGTTTAAACCAATGGCACCCCACTCCAGTACTCTTGCCTGGAAAATCCCATGGATGGATGAGCCTGGTGGGCTGCAGTCCATGGGGTTGCTAAGAGTCAGACACGACTGAGCGACTTCACTTTCACTTTTCACTTTCATGCATTGGAGAAGGAAATGGCAACCCACTCCAGTGTTCTTGCCTGGAGAATCACAGGGACGGGGGAGCCTGGTGGCCTGCCATCTACGGGGTCGCACAGAGTCGGACACGACTGAAGCGACTTAGCAGCAGCAGCAGCAGCAACCCCACCACCCAGTTCTACTCCTTACAACACAATGCCTCTAAGAGAAATCTTACTGAAAGAGCCATGTTGACGCTGCTCAAAGATTATGACTGCATATTACCAACTATGTGTTTCTATTACCATGTTATGTAACAGGTGATTACTTACCCATTTTTAATTTTCTTTAAAAAACAAACACCACAGACTTACTCTGAGGTAAAGCAAAGCTTATTCTACTAATGGCTACCCGCACGTTGACTCATTGGAGAAGACTCTGATGCTGGGAGGGATTGAGGGCAGGAGGAGAAGGGGACGACGGAGGATGAGATGGCTGGATGGCATCACTGACTTGATGGGTGTGAGTCTGGGTGACCTCCGGGAGCTGGTGATGGACAGGGAGGCCTGGCGTGCTGCGGTTCATGGGGTCGCGAAGAGTCGGACACAACTGAGCGACTGATCTGATCTGATCTGATCCGACCCGACCCGCACAGTTGCGCCACAACAGCGCCATCTAGTGATGCACCCAAAACAAGGCCGCTGTGTTTTGTTGTTTTTTTTTTTTTCAGGGCTTCCCTGGTGGCTCATATGGTAAAAGCTAAAGCGTCTGCCTGCAATGAGGAAGACCTGGGTTCGATCCCTGGGTCCGGAAGATCCCCTGGAGAAGGAGATGGCAACCCATTCAGTATTCGTGCCTGGAGAATCCCATGGACGGAGGAGCCTGGTGGGCTACAGTCCCCAGGATAGCAAAGAGTCGGACATGACTGAGTGATTTCACTTTCACATGTTTTTTTAAACTTCCAAGTTTACTCTACAGCAAATACAAAATTGTAAAGGACATTGCTATAACATAAGTATACTGACTTAAAATGTGACCCCAATGACTACAAAATGGCTTTTCTGGAAGAAATTTTTTTTTTAAGTGTATGATCTGAATTCCTTCATCTTTGAACTGGTTAAGTACACATTCAAATAAAAGATTTTTTTTAAGAAAATCATTGTTACCATAAAAATTGTGCATCAGAAATATTTTCATGACATCAAGTATTTGATTAATTAGCATATCTAAAGAAACTATAATCAAATAAATTAACATTTTCAATTAAGAGTTTAAGATTACTAAATTATAAAATGATACTTCAACGGTAACATTGTTTTATACTCATACACCAGCCATCATTTTAAGAGGTTGTTTTTTTTTTTTAAATCAATCTCAGCCCTTTCATTAAGCCACAGCACTAGTTATTAAGAGATTATAGTACTTATTTTCCTTGGGCACTTCAATCAGTAGCTACATTTAAAAGATCAAAAGTATATGCTCAAATTCATAGGAAAAGAGAATAAACCCACTCAATGAATATATTTAAGCAACAGCTTCAGTACGCAAAGAACCTTGCTATTTATTAAATAACTTCCAAGTGACATCATCTCTGTCCCACTTGCCCATTTAAAATCCTATTCATTAACCACTCATTTAAGCGCTTCTCTGGTGGCTCAGATGGTGAACTGTCTGCCTGCAATGCTGGAGACACCGGTTCGATCCCTGGGTTGGGAGGATCCCCTGAAGAAGGAAATGGCAACCCATTCATTCCAGTGCACTTGCCTGGAAAATCCCGTGGACAAAGGAGCCTGGTGGGCTGCCGTCCACGGGGTCACAAAGAGTCGGACATAACTGAGTGACTTTACTTTCTTACTTACTTACTTAAGCAAATAGCATATTCATTCAACAAATCTTACATGTACTATTTACTGCATGCCAGATATTGTACTAGGTACTGAAGATAGAAATAACAGTAAAACAATATCCCTCCCCAAGAGGCTCATATCAGATGCTATGTCCCAGTTTGGGGTTTTGCAAATAACAATCCCTGTAACGATGTGATGTTTTGCTCAAATGCATTAGATCTATTTCACAACCATGGTGTAACAGTTCAGTCATAATGGTATCACAAAAGCCCAAACAAATACATTCACTTTTCACTGACCAAAACTTTGATTCAGCAATACAATAAGCTAGATTTGGGTGGCTGGTCGGTTGTTTAGCTTTTCTGAAAATGAATGAGCTGATGGAAGGTGCTTAAGCAGGTGGTCGGGGAAGGCAATGGCACCCCACCCCAGTACTTTTGCCTGGAAAATCCCATGGACAGAGGATCCTGGTAGGCTCCAGTCCATGGGGTCACTAAGAGTCTGACACGACTGAGCGACTTCACTTTCAATTTTCACTTTCATGCATTGGAGAAGGAAATGGCAACCCACTCCAGTATTCTTGCCTGGAGAATCCCAGGGACGGGGGAGCCTGGTGAGCTTCCGTCTATGGGGTCGCACAGAGTCGGACACGACTGAAGCGACTTAGCATAGCATAGCATAGAGGTAAACTTGGAGAAGGAAATGGCAACCCACTCCAGTGTTCTTGCCTGGAGAATCTCAGGGATGGGGGAGCCTGTTGGGCTGCCGTCTATGGGGTCACACAGAGTCGGACACAACTGAAGCGACTTAGCAGCAGAGGTAAACTACTAGAGGCAGCTGACTTCTGAACTACCTACAGGAGATAATCACTAGAGATAAAAGAGAACCTGACATGCATTATGTACTCAGAGCTTATGAGAAAACACTGGGTTACAGCCAGAGGGTTATAATCAATTTAATGGGTATTTTAAAAACTGACTGAAAATGTAAAATATCAGAGTATATCACACTTAGTAAGGGTATACGCATTGTTTCATGAAATTCTGGCTAAACATATTTATATTAATTTGTCACAAAGCAGGACTTTTTTTAAAATTGTGGGTCATGGTCAAAAAGTTTTAAAACTTAGATCTACAAAATGTTTTTATTCAATGTTCAAGAAAACCATGTGAAGCAGGTATACAACACCCATTTCACAGTACAAAAGCAGAGGTCCTAAGTGATTTCTCCAAAGTCACATAGCTAGAAAATGTTATGAATAAGCATATTTTTTAAACTGCAAACGGAAATGAAGGTCAACCTCACTAGAAACTGAAGAACTGCAAATTAAAACCACGAGTTATCATTTTTTCACCTGTCAAAACAGGAAACCATTTTTTTTTTTTTTAATGAAAAAGTTCAGCAATAGAGTTTAAGGAAATGTGATACTTTCAGAAGCAGCTGGTGGGAGTATAAATTAGTAAAGTCTTCCCAAAAACACTTTGACAGTGCATATTAGAAGCTTTAAATTTTTGTGCGTATCTTTTGACAGAGCAATTCCATTCTAGGAATTTACCTTAAGGAAATAATCATTAATGTGTGTGTGTATATATATATATATGCAGAGATTTAGCTATAGGTAAGAGTCGGACATGATTGAGCGACTTCACTTTCTCTTTTCACTTTCATGCATTGGAGAAGGAAATGGCAACCCACTCCAGTATTCTTGCCTGGAGAATCCCAGGGACAGTGGAGCCTGGTGGGCTGCTGTCTATGGGGTCGCAGAGTCAGACACGACTGAAGCGACTTAGCATAGCATAGCATAGCATGTATCATCACACTGTTTATAAGCAAAGATTACATCCAATGATGTTAAGATCAAATAAATCATGGTGTGTGTGTTCAGTTGCTCAGTTGTGTTGACTCTCTGTGACCCTATGGACATGGTCCATATAATGGACCATATAATGGAATCCTATGTAGCTATTAAAAACAAAGTTGTTGAATATTCAGTGACATAAGGTGTCCAGTATAGTAAATAAAAATAGTTTATATATAACATTGACACAGTATAATCCAACTTTTGTTTAAAAATTTATCTACATTTGAACCTTGCACAACACAGGGTTTAAGGACACCAATTCTCCGCACAGCCAAAAATTCAAGTACAACTTTACAGCTGACCCTCCGTATCTGTGGAGTCAACCACCCTTGGACTATGCAGTACTGTAGCATGTATTTAGTGGAAAAAAAAATCCATGCATTAAGTGGACCCTCACAATTCAAACCTGTGTTGTTCAAGGGTCAACTATATATGCATAGAAAAAATATCCATAGAGGATATACTTATAATCTGCCTTGTCCTGCCTTCACTTCTCCCGATACATAAACCAGAGTGATCCTTCCAAAAATCCAAGCTAGTATTAAAATATTTCAGGGAAAAAAAAAGAAAAGGTTGAGAGGTCAGGACAAACCAAGTAAGACAAAATGAGATGGCAGCTGAAATGGGTATGAAAATGGTGGTACAGGAGACTGTACCATTTTCTACTTTTTTTTGTATGTCTACAACATTTCATAACATAGAGTTTTAAAGTAATAAAACCTAAATTAGATGAGTCATTGCTCAAAACCCTCCAATGGCTTCCCACCTCACAGTAAAAGCCAAAGTCCTGAAAAGGTCTAACGCCCTTCCATCCGTGCATCTCCGCCCTGGCTGCATTACGACCACCTGACCCCAAGCCCTAGACTCAGCGGTCTGGCAGGCAGCCCCACTCCCAATGTGACCCTCCCATGGAATCACATCTCAGGTCAGGAGGAAGCACCACTCACAGCATGGTCCCTGCTCCCTCGCCAACCCGTCAGTAGCTTATTGGGTTTTGTTCCAGCCACAGCGGGCCTCCTTGCTTCTTACATGAGGCCAAGCACCTCTTCCATCGGGGTCTTTGCCTGAAGTAGTCTTTCCCCTCAGATCTAGCAAGTTCCTTTGCCTCCTTCTGGTACTTATTCAAGTGTTCCTTTCTCAGTGAGACCTTCCTGGTTGCTCTTCCTCTCCTCTCCCAGGACTCCCCACTCCCCTTCTTCACTGTTCCCCACAGCATTTATCACCATCTAACATACAACATATTTTCTTATTTATTATCCCTTTCCCCCAGCTAAAGTGTTATCTCCTTAAGGGCAAGGAGTTTGCAATTTTTTATCAGGGCTGTGTTCCCAGCAATTCAAATACCTGGCACATATTAGGCACTCAGAAAATACTTAATAAGTGAATAAGTGATAATATATCAAGACATTTAGACTTCTTGGTGGTGGGATTACAAATGACTTATTTTTTTTATCACAACTTTTCAATATGTAAACATGTACTATGTTTATAATTAGGAAAAAATTAAGCAAATACTTTTAATGCAATGTACTTTCTTGCTTTAAAAAAGCACAGCTAGTGGAATGTGGTCTTAGTAATCACACAAACACATACGTAAACATTCACTGAGCTCTAGAGTTGTGCACTTTACTGAACATAAGCCTTAATTTTTTTAAAAAAAGTGAATGACAGTTCACAGTTAAAAGTATTACAGCCAAAGTGATAATGGAGTCATGTAGCAAACAGATTTGAGGACACTCTTGTCTACAAAATACTTCTTACAAATCATCCACAAATTTCCACTGATGTAAATTTTTTTCCATTGAATAGGTCTGCTCATAATTTTCTTTATGGTGTGTAAAAATACCTAGAGTTATCCTGTACAATGATAACCTAAAACTATTTGTGCATCTTTAATTGTGAACCAGCAAGCTTCTCCTAAGAAATCCTGTAAAATATCAACTCTAAGAAAGCCAGTCATCTAAGGCTAGAGACAGTTCCCTAACTGGTTCTCCAGCTAACATAGCATGGAAGATGATGATGGATTAGCTAAACATTAAGTCAACTATTGGGGTTTCTCTGGTGGCTCAGCGGTAAAGAATCTGCCTGCCAATGCACGAGATACAGGTTCGATCCCTGGGTCAGGAGAATCCCCTGTAGAAGGAGCTAGCAACCCACTTCAGTATTCTTGCCTGGGAAATCCCGTGGACAGAGGAGCCTGGTGGGTTACAGTCCATGGGGTCACAAAAGAGTCAGACACAACTAGTGACTAAACAAGTACAAATAATAGCTGAACCAATCGATAAAAGAAAAATATCGATCCTACTAAAGCCTTTGTGTTTGGCAGACATTCTGTGCTAAGTGGTTAATACCAGAATTCCAATTAAGGTTGCCTCAGCCGACTAGTCAGTGACCACTTAGGAAGCAGTTATCTTCAATTCATCTATAAATGTCATACCCTGGATTCTGGACAAAGTAGTAAAATCTACTCTTGAATCTTTCCTACTCAAAAACAGCCTCTCACCATGTGAAAAAGAGCTCTAGAGTCTCAATCAAATGCTCTTTTGAGACATTTGAGAAAAACAAGTTAGTCTTACTTCTCAAAAAGAGAACAGTGCCATTAACAGCAAGGGTATTACAAACAGCATGTGAGCACAGCACGTCATCATATGACAATTTTACATCATGATAATAAAAAGAAATTGCTTCAGAAATAAATATGACTAGACCATGGAGGAAAATGCAAATTTTCTATGAATTTATAAGCTAAGACATAACACTTAAAAAAAAAAAAAATCACAGCTTCCTATCCCCAGCATCCTAAATGCATTCATTCTCTTCTACTATTTTCTACTTTGGCAGAAACATCAAAAGTATTTAAGAATTCTGCGAACTATCATAGATTATTCAAGACTAAACCTTCCCTCCCCTCTATATTATTAATCAGTCAGAAAGCAAATTTCTGCTTGTAACAACTGCTTGGAAGAAAGCCTTCACTGGATTAAGATTTAAAGTTCTCCCCTGAATTTCTCAGCAGATTAACAATAATAAACTCCTATTAGATCCCTATAATATTCATTATTTCATATGACACTGCTAGGGGAAAACCTGCCTGCTTGTTGTTATGCCCAAGCAAGACTACAACTCAACTGCTGAAGCTCAGCCACGTTCTCTTTTCCACTAACACTGATCTTATGTCAGGAGTCTGCTGTATTTACTCCTGTTTCTTTTCAACACTATCTTTAACCATCCTGCTTTACCTTGTTCCTGATTTTGCAAATTATTGGAAATTCCCCGTAGTAACTGAAATATTACAGGATATAATAAAAACTGAATAGCTTAAACACTAGTTAATGAATTTTAAAGTGATAGTGACCCTCAAAAGTTGAGATTTTAGCCTTTTGCAGTCAGAATGATGTAATAACCCAGCTGTTTACCTTTTATAAACCAATGAACATATAAATTAACAACAATTTCCATCATTTGTGCCAAAAGAAGAAACCCATATACTAGATGATCCAAACTAAGAAATTCAAATATGCTGCTCTTAAACTTGAAAACAAAAGCTTAAATTTACAAAACAGATGTGTGGTAAAATTCTTGGTTACTTAATCCTCTCAACCTTTGTAAGGTAGTTACTATTAACCTTCTTTTGAACCTGAGGAAGTTGGAGTGTATCGTTTTCTCAAGATGATACATGGCAGAGCCAGCACACAAACTCAGCCTGGCTCTGGAGCCCACATTGTACCCTATACTAACCTCTTGGATGGGAAAAGAACCCTTTTGTCACGTAAACCCAAGTTCATGGCTGTAAGGAAACTCTTGCCTGGCCCCTGGGCTGAAATCTTGTTGACAGAAGTGGGGTAGTATAGTTACACGACTGTGCTTACTACGCACTTTAAGCACTATTAGACTGCTTAAGTGTTTTCATGGGATGTATCAATATATATGGGCACTGGTTCCACTCACCTTTTATTTGTATTTTGAAAACAAGTTGTATTATGACACTCATTGGAATGACAGTGTGGTTTGGAAGAATCTAAAAACTTATTTTTAGTCGTGTCAATTACCATAGCTCCTGATCATCCCTTCTGCAAGTTAATTCTCTGATCCGTATTTTGATACAAGGATTTCACCTCTTTAACAAAATACAATAATAACACCAATAGTAATAACAGTGTTAGCCTGTCTGAGGTGAAAACATTGATCTTTGAAACTAGAAATTATTAATTCCAGTGTATCTTATATCTGCTTCACACACCGACTAGACCATCACACAGGGCAGTTCTGAAAAGGATTATATGACAGGAATAATATGCATATTTTGATAAAAGAGGAACTGCACACTTATAAAAACACTTTCTACTTTCTTCTTATTGTTTTTCCTACCTTGATTTAGTTTCTTTCTGGCAAAAATATTTACAAATTTAATTTTATAAGCATTTTACTGAACACTTCACCTCTGATAATGGAGTTTTTCCAGGAAAATGTTTCCCTTCACTTTAAAAATGTAATTCCCTAACTAGCTGTACTTGTGGGAAAGTTCTATATACTTTCTGTGGAAATATTAATTCTTTGAAAATGATATGACATCAGACAATCTTTTTCTTGTCAATCATCGGCCACTAAATATTTGTGATGTGGACATAGTTAGGACAAGCACCACAGTTCACTAGGTGAAATTATAAATAGTCAATATAAAATGAGAGATGAATAGAAGATTTCAGTAAACTGACAGATCTTTTAACTTTAGGGTTGCAAAGAAAATTACACCATTTGAAAAACAGAATTCGGTATCCTCTTGAAATGACTGTGCAAGGTTGAATAATGATGTCCAGGTCCTAATACCTAGAACCTCTGAATGTTACCTTGTTGGCAAAAGAGATTTTTCAGCTGTGACTGACGACTCCTTGGAGAGATTCTTCCAGATTATGCTAGCGTTAGCACTGGTCACTCAGTCATGTCCAACTCTTTGCAACCCCATGGACTATAGCCCTCCAGGCTCCTCTGTCCATGGATTATGCTCATGGACCCTAAACGTAATCATAAGTGTCCTTAAGAAGGTGGCAGAGGGAGATTTAAGTAAAGAAGGTTATGTGACAAAGGAAGAAGAGTCAGGGAGACAGGAAGACGCTACACTGCTGGCTCTGGAATGAAGGAGAGGCCATAAACCATGAATGCAAGGAAGGCAGCTCTAGAGGTTGGAAAAGGCCCCGCAGGGCTTCCCAAGGGACCGCAGCCCTGCTGACACTTGGTTTCACCCCTGTGCGACTGCCTTCAGACTTCTGACGTCTAGAACTGCAGGAGAATAAATGTATGTTATCTTAATGCCAACTGTGTGGTAATTTATTACAGCAGACATAGGAAACTAATACACTAATACAAATCTTCATCCAGTTAAAACCTATTAACCCTCTGCCATTTATAGAATTAATTTATTCTAAACTCAGTTAAAAATAAGTTTCTCCTCATACATCTCAAATAATATATTTACTTAATAAGGACAGAATTACTGAAAAACTAGCATAAAAATCTTAATAGAAGCAACTTTGAATTTATTAAAGCAATTTTAGGCAAGCTGTTTGCCAACTGAATATCTTCAACTGCATGTAACTGGATGAAAATTAAAGCTCAAGAATAACTCTTTCCATAGGAAGAGTTACAGTAATTGTTCAAGGGTAACAAAATAGTTAGTATCCCCACTTAAAACCAGCATGTGATTCAAAGTAGGACTGTTGCAAAATGAAATAGCTAAAAGGTAGAAAAAAGGGTAGAGGAAGAATGTATCAGTAACATTTTGTTGAATTCTGATTACATATAAGTACCCTGTATAAATCCTCATTTCTATCTCAAGAGAGATAGAAAAAAAAAGAGAGAAAAGAAGTTTGGTTAAAAAAAGACTTGGAGGAGGGGGTAGTTTAAATAATTGGCCAAACGTCACAGCTAGTATTGGTATTTCTATGATTCGCATCCAAGACTAGCTCCAAAACCCAAGAGCTTTCACCACTCCCTAAGATGATGGAGTCTGACAATGAAAACTAAACTTACGTTTCATTTTTCTTTATTCTTGAATTGCTCACTGACCAATTCAAAATCTCGTAAGCTGTAAATCTTTGCTATTGTCATGCTAACAAAATACATTCTACTTCCTCGTTCCCTCTGAGATGAGCATTATATAACTATACAAGTTATTATCTCCATACAAATATTAGAAAATATCCTGCTTCTTTCCTTAGGCCCTTCTACAAGAATATTTAGAATACAAAAGTTTCCAGCACTCAACAGACAAAAATTCTAAATATCTAACACTCAGAAAATTAAATCTGTAAAAGAGCAGAAAAATCAATCATCAGAAACAGACCCAGAAATGACACAGACGACAGGACTTGTGGAGAAGGACATTAGGACAGTTATTATAATGACGTTCCACATATTCAGGACGGCAGAGGAAAGCACAGCATGTTAAGGAGAGACTTGAAGATATATAAAAGCCCCAAATCAGCTTTCTGGAGATGAAAAAGAAACTGGATGAAATTAACAGCAAATTAAACATTGCAGAAGGAAAGAAAACTAGCTAATTTGAAGGCACAGAAATAGAAACTACTTAAAATGAAGCACAGAGAAAAAAGCACAAAAAATACAGCACCGATGTAATTATTACGGAACAAGTTCAAGTAGCCTAACACACAAGCAATTGAAATCCTCAACGATGGGAAAAATGGAAAAAAAATTTTTTTGAAGAAATTACGGTTGGAAAATTTACATACTGGATGATACCCTAAAGCCACAAACCCAAAAAGCTCGACAAATGTGAAGCACAAAGAAACATGAAAAACCCATACCAAGGGACACCGTGCAGCAAGGAAAGCGAAACAGCTTTCGCAGAACCAAGGCTGAGTTCTCAGTCAAGAGCCAACACCATCTTGCCAACCATACACATGACCCATTTAAAAGTAGAGCTTGCAGCCCCCAGTGAAGCCATCCCAAACAGTACCGCACAGGTCAGGCATGAGCCATCCTCACCACGCGCCCCCCGAGCTGCATGTTCAAGAGCTAGGTACATGATACCACTGTTGTAGGCCACTAAATTTTGAGCGGTCTTGTTATACAGCAAGAGATAATCAAAGCACCGTGCAAAGATCTTGAGGCTGACAAGAGCTTGGCAGTTCTAGAAACTGAAAAACACAGAGTGGCTGCAACACAGTGATAAAAAATACCACCACCAATGCCAGCAACAAACAACAGCTAACATTTGGTATTTATTATTTTATGTGCATCATTCTAAGCAATTTATATGTATTATTTTATCATTAGAATCCTATTGGTATATACCCTTAAAACACCAACTTTAAAATATGGGGAAACCAAGGCACAGAACAGTGAAATGAGATCACACACTCACGCAGTCTACTCAAGAGCCTACATTATGAACAAAGTCATACTTCCTCTCAAAGCACAGAAAGGCATAAAATTAGGTGCAGAAAGACAGACCAAGCCCAGGTTATGTAGATCTTTATAGATCATGTTAGAAATTTAACTGTTCATGAGTAAGTAAGCACTACTGAAGGGCTCTCAGCACGGTAGTATGTGATCCAATTAATATTTAAAAGATCATTCTGGCTGCATGTGAAGAACAAATTAGAAGGCCATAATGTTTGACACCAAGGTACTCCTTGAGAATAAAACTAGAAATAACTACAATAAAATGGTTTCATTGACAGAATATGCTGGATGGATCAAGCCAATAATACTGAGCCTCATGATCAAGGTCAACATACAGAAAGACGAAAGCCAAGACACTGCCACGTGCCTTCTGGTGTACTGTGACAGACAAAAATAGAAGTAAATCACAGCCCCCTACGACATACGCTTTGGGGAAAAATTCAAACCTGAACCCGATCAAGCCTAGGTCTAGCTCCTAGTTTACCCGAGACAGGAGAACAGAGGAACAAGTTAAAGAACATGACAAGGACTAATATTGCTGTTGTTATTCAGTTACTAAGTCGTATCCGACTCTTTTGAGACCCCATGGACTATGAGGATATAGCCTGCCAGATCCTGAATGCAGAAAATTCTAGATGGCAAACAAATAAACAGCAAGAATAGGGTAGGTGCTGTAATAAGAGTAAAAGAAACTCAAGAAACATACCAACCAAATGCAATGTGTAAACCATGCTTGGAGGCTGATATGAACAATCCAGTGGTTAAAAAGACTGAGAAGGCAACTGTGGGGAGCTGGTCACTGATTAGATGTTAAGAAATCATTAGTGGGGTTTAGGGTATGATAATGGTGTTGTACATATTTTTAATAGTCCTATTTCTTAATGATATATATCTTAGTATTCATAGGGAAAATTGTATCATGTCTAGAATTTGCTTTAAAATAATGTGGAGAGGGACTGGCAATATAGATGAAACAGTATGTGCCACATGTTAATAACCGTTGAAGCTGGGTGATGGATGCACTGGGGTTAATTATACAAACCTCTTTAGGTGCTGTATGCAGGTCAGGAAGCAACAGTTAGAACTGGTCATGGAACAACAGACTGGTTCCAAATAGGAAAAGGAGTACGTCAAGGCTGCATATTGTCACCATGTTTATTTAACTTATATGCAGAGTACATCATGAGAAATGCTGGACTGGAAGAAACACAAGTTGGAATCAAGATTGCCAGAAGAAATATCAATAACCTCAGATATGCAGATGACACCACTCTTATGGCAGAAAGTGAAGAGGGGCTAAAAAGCCTCTTGATGAAAGTGAAAGTGGAGAGTGAAAAGGTTGGCTTAAAGCTCAACATTCAGAAAACGAAGATCATGGCATCTGGTCCCATCACTGCATGGGAAATAGATGGGGAAACAGTGGAAACAGTGTCAGACTTTGTTTTTCTGGGCTCCAAAATCACTGCAGATGGTGACTGCAGCCATGAAATTAAAAGACGCTTGCTCCTTGGAAGGAAAGTTATGACCAACCTAGATAGCATATTCAAAAGCAGAGACATTACTTTACCAACAAAGGTTCGCCTAGTCAAGGCTATGGTCTTTCCTGTGGTCATGTATGGATGTGAGAGCTGGACTGTGAAGAAGGCTGAGCGCGGAAGAATTGATGCTTTTGAACTGTGGTGTTGGAGAAGACTCTTGAGAGTCCCTTGGACTGCAAGAAGATCCAACCAGTCCATTCTGAAGGAGATCAATCCTGGAATTTCTTTGGAGGGAATGATGCTAAAGCTGAAACTTCAGTATTTTGGCCACCTCATGCGAAGAGTTGACTCATTGGAGAAGACTGATGCTGGGAGGGATTGAGGGCAGGAGGAGAAGGGGACGACAGAGGATGAGATGGCTGGATGGCATCACTGACTCGATGGATGCGAGTCTGAGTGACCTCCGGGAGCTGGTGATGGACAGGGAGGCCTGGCGTGCTGCGATTCATGGGGTCGCAAAGAGTCGGACACGACTGAGCGACTGATCTGATCTGATCTGATCTGATGCTTAAAACTTTTCTAAATACAAAGTTTAAATTTTAAAAATGTACAAGTCTATATAAGCTCCCCAAATCTAACCAAAGTGAGGCTGTAAACTCAGGCAGAAATGACAGGCTAATGACTAAAAATAAAACCTCCAAGTGTTCTGCTTTTTCCTTTAGGAATATGCAGAGTAAAAGCAGGTAACTATGTAACCTGTAATTCAGGAGAGGTGATTAAGCAGTGCTTCCTAGCACTCTCTGGGGGAGAGGGGTCGTGACAACCCCAGTGGCAGGTGAAGAACGATGTACAAGGCTACTGTAGCACTAAATAGCCAATCAATTACCCTTACTCATCAAGCAACCTCCTGAGTGCAAGGCTTCGACTATGGCACCTTTTTCTATGAGGAAAGGATGTACTTCTAATGACTTATTAATAAATTGCCATTCCAGTTCATATATCAGTCCCATTTATGTTTTCATAGGGTAGATCAGTCCATGGAGCCCCAAATCAAACATGCTGAACAACTAGTAAGCCATGACAATCTGATAATCACAACAAAATATTGTCAATTTTTCATCACAGAACTTTCTCTAGGTTATTATAAATCCTGCATATAGTAATAGAGCTGTTACTAACACGTACACATTTATAATAATAGAAGTAAATTTTAAACATCAGAGTTACCACTTATTGAGTGGCTATTAGGACATCAGGCCCTAGGTGCTTTGTATACTTTTACTAGATCTTTTGTATACACTTTAAGTCTGGATGGGGCACATACTACTTTCCATTCTGAGATGAGGAAAAGGACAGAAGTGATGTATTTAAGATCCCACAGCCAAGATGAGGACGGAGCCAGAATTCAAACCTAGATGTGACGCTAAGCCAAAGAGCCTCTAACATTGTTGTAGACGAAACAGATTCTTGTGGGTTTTCCATGGTTATCAACTCCAAAATGTAATCTCTGTAAGTACAATCACAGAAAACTAACCAAACTGATCACACGGACCACAGCTTTGTCTAACTCAATGCCACTATGAGCCATGCCGTGTAGGGCCACCCAAGATGGACGAGTCACAGTGGACAGTTCTGACAAAACATGGTCCACTGGAGAAGCGAATGGCAAACCACTTCAGGATTCTTGCCTTGAGAACCCCATAACCCCATGAACAGCATGAAAAGGCAAAAAGATAGAACACTGAAAGATGAACTCCCCAGGTCGGTAGGAGCCCAATATGCTACTGGAGAAATAACTCCAGAAAGAATGAAGAGTCAGAGACAAAGCAAAAACAGCATCCAGTTGTGGGTGTGACTGGTGATGGAAGTAAAGTCCGAAGCTGTAAAGAGCAATATTGCATAGGAACCTGGAGTGTTAGGTCCATGAATCAAGGCAAATTGGAAGTGGTCAAACAGCAGATGGCAAGAGTGAACATCAACATTTTAGGAATCAGTGAACTAAGATGGACTGAAATGCACAAATTTAACTCAGATGACCATTATAACTACTACTGTGGGCAAGATCCTTAGAAGAAATGGAGTAGCCATCATAGTAAACAAGAGAGTCCGAAATGCAATACTTGGATGCAATCTCAAAAACAACAGAATGATCTGTTTGATTTCAAGGCAAATCATTCAATATCACAGTAATCCAAGCATATACCCCAACCAGTAATGCTGAAGCTGAAGTTGAACAGTTCTATGAAGACCTACAAGACCTTCTAGAACTAACATCCCCAAAAAATGTCCTTTTCATTATAGCGGACTGGAATGCAAAAGTAGGAAGTCAAGAGATACCTGGAATAACAGGAAAATTTGGCCTTGGAGTAGAAAATGAAGCAGATCAAAAGGCTTAACAGAGTTTTGCCAAGAGATCACACTAGTCATAGCAAACACCCACTTCCAACAACACAAGAGAAGACTCTACATGTGGACATCACCAGATGGTCAACACCGAAATCAGACTGATTATATTCTTTGCAGCCAAAGATGGAGAAGCTCTATACAGTCAGTAAAAACAAGACCAGGAATGGACTGGGGCTCAGATCATGAACTCCTTATTGCCAAATTCAGATTTAAATTGAAGAAAGTAGGGAAAACCACTAGATCATTCAGGTATGACCTAAATCAAAATCCTTTACAATTATACAGTGGAAGTGATAAACACAAGGAATTAGATCTGATAGAGCATCTGAAGAATTATGGACAGAGGTTTGTGACAGTGTACAGGAGGCAATGATCAAAAACAGTATGTGAACCATGAACTTCCTGATGTTCAAGCTGGTTTTAGAAAAGGCAGAGGAACCAGAGATCAAATTGCCAACATCTGCTGGATGATCCAAAAACCAAGAGAGTTCCAGAAAAACATCTACTTCTGCTTTATTGACTATGCTGAAGTCTTTGACTGTGTGGATCACAACAAACTGTGGAAAATTCTGAAAGAGATGGGAATACCAGACCACCTGACCTGCCTTCTGAGAAATCTGTATGCAGGTCAGGAAGCAACAGTTAGAACTGGACATGGAACAACAGACTGGTTCCAAACTGGGAAAGGAATACGTCAAGGCTGTATATTGTCACCCTGTTGATTTAACTTCTACGCAGAGTACATCATGTGAAATGCTGGGCTGGATGAAGCACAAGCTCGAATCAAGATTGCTGGGAGAAATATCAATAACCTCAGATATGCAGATGATACCACCTTTATGGCAGAAAGCAAAAAAGAACTAAAGAGCCTCTTGACTAAAGTGGAAAAGGAGAGTGAAAAAGTTGGCTTAAAACTCAACATTCAGAAAACTAAAATCATGGCATCTGGTCCCATCACTTCATGCCAAATAGATGGGGAAACAATGGAAACAGTGACAGACTTTATTTTGGGGGGGCTCCAAAATCACTGCAGATGGTGACTGGAGCCATGAAATTAAAAGACGCTTGCTCCTTGGAAGAAAAGCTATGACCCACCTGCTGCTGCTGCTGCTAAGTCGCTTCAGTCGTGTCCGACTCTGTGTGACCCCATAGACGGCAGCCCACCAGGCTTCCCCGTCCCTGGGATTCTCCAGGCAAGAACACTGGAGTGGGTTGCCATTTCCTTCTCCAATGCATGAAAGTGTAAAGTGAAAGTGAAGTCGCTCAGTCGTGTCCAACTCTAGTGACCCCATGGACTGCAGCCTACCAGGCTCCTCCGTCCATGGGATTTTCCAGGCAAAAGTACTGGAGTGGGGTGCCATTGCCTTCTCCGATGACCCACCTAGATAGCATATTAAAAAGCAGAGATATTACTTTGCCAACAAAGGTCTGTCTAGTCAAGGCTATGGTTTTTTCTGTGGTCATGTATGGATGTGAGAGTTGGACTGTGAAGAAGGCTGAGCGCCGAAGAATTGATGCTTTTAAACCGTGGTGTTGGAGAAGACCCTTGAGAGTCCCTTCTATTGCAAGGAGATCCAACCAGTCCATCATAAAGGAAATCAGTCCTGAATATTCATTGGAAAGACTGATGCTGAAGCTGAAGTTCTAATACTTTGGCCACCTGATGCGAAGAACTGACTCACTGGAAAAGACCCTGATGCTGGGAAAGATTAAAGGCGAGAGGAGAAGGGGACGACAAAGGGTAAGATGGTTGGATGGCATCCAGGAGTTGGTGATGGACAGGGGAGCCTGGTGTGCTGCAGTCCACGGGGCTGCAAGGAGTCGGACACAAATGAACAACGGGGTGAACCGAGTGCATATTTAATAACGCGAGTGCCGAGTGAATGCCAGGCATTCTGTTAAGAGCTATGGGGAATATACAAAGAGGAACTACATATACATCCTATTCTCAGAGAGGTTTCAACTAAAAAAAATTTTTGGTTCTAATAGAAGACAATTACGTAAGAGTGGAAAGTGACAAATGCCATCGGGACAGGTAATAAAAAGTGCTAAGAGGATTCAGAAAGGAGATTTCAAAATATGACACGTGTATAGGAACTTGCTAAACAAACAAGTTTTAGGTTGGCTTATACTACGGGAGGGTGGATTGAGTGGTTTATATGTCTTTCTAGATGAAAGAACACAAGGCAAGCAATAGACGGCCAGCTTTACCACCACCCCAGGCCTCAGCTGCTTCACTTAAAACTAACACAGGGACTGACTGACAAGATTACTTCTGCATCTGAAAACAAAGGGAAACAAAAGATTAATTTAAAAGGGGGGGGGGGGCAAAAAAAAATTCTAAGGCTCTTTCCTCTACGTGCATGAGAACTGTACTTGAAAGAGGTTAATATAATACTTTAACTTACATTCAAGTTAAACCCAACATTCTGAGTTACTAAAAGAGGAAAAATGGGCCCTCAGGTGTCAAACAAGTATTTCTAGTGCATAAATGTGACACTTTCTTGTGAACTGAAATTTCACTCTACTGCTTAAAGTCCTTCAGGGACCCATAATCTCTGCAGCCACATCCATGGAGGGGACATATGAAGCCCCTTAGCATAACTTGACTTGTAGCCCCTAACAGTAACTGGGGAGGGAAGGGGACTATTTGCACCTTTAAACTGAGTCTCTGGGACAGCTAAAGGGTGTAGCAGAAACTTCTTGAACACAGTTTACATTAAAATATAATCTCATGAGGACTGGAATTTTTGTCTATTATGTTCACTGCAATATTGCCAGCACTTGGAAGAATGCTGGCGTATGGTAGATGCTTGAGAAACACTGCTTAGATGAATTAATAGACAAGGCAGCCCCTGCCTTCCTGACACTTATGGTCTAAACCAACGCTATTATAAGAATTTAAAAACATATTTTTAGGTAATAAGTATGAGTACTCTTTTTGTGTGTTTTTTTGTACTTAACTATTCTGATATTAAACTCTGAGTAATTTAGTAATATCTGGCTTTAAAGCTTCTCGTAATTCATGAGCATATCTAATAAAAAAGACCCAATCAGATATTTAAATATTCTTCTGTAGACTTAATAAAGATGACCAATAAGATGGCTTAACTATACAGAAGAATTTCATTAAAAGTTTTATTGATGTATATCTTTTAGAGTTAATTATAGTAGAACAGGTGATTATTCCTGTCATATATAATATTTAAACATCGGCTTCCTTACTGAGAATTAGTATCTTCATGGTTCCATCAAGGGCTCCTCAAATCAAGATATTTCAAGATAGTCAATGAAATCAGAACATTAAACAAATTAAGTTCTTTGGATATAAAATACAAGAGGAAGAGGGATTCAATGGATACTTTACTAGGACAGATAAAGTACACAAACTTATCTTTGACTTTCAGTAGTGGTGGCGGTGGCTTGTGGTGGTGGTTGCTAAGTCATGTTTAGCTCTTTTGACCCCTTGGGCTGTAGACTGCCAGGCTCATTTGTCTGTGGGATTTCCCAGGCAAGAATACTGAAGTGGGTTGTCCATTTCCTTCTCCAGGGGACCTTCCTGACCCAGGGCTTGAATCCGGGTCTCCTGCATTGCAGGCAGATTCTTTACTGGCTGAGCCACCAGGGAAGCCTTTTGGTAGTACCAAAGGTTAAAAATTTGTCTCATGCTCTTTATGTATAAGCCAAAAAAAATCCCCAAATTGAGTTTACTACCAGAAAGTTAAACTGTATATAACTACAGTAATAATAAGCTGTGATGTAAGTAGTTCCTATGTGCCTGAATGTGTCAACAACTTGCTTGTATTTGATCCTTTGACACCCACACTTTCATCCCTATGTCACAGATGAGGAAACTGAGAAACTTAAGCAACTTGCCGAAGATCACAGAGCTAAAAGGATCAATAATTTAAATGCAGCCACTGGCTGGCTGAAGAGACCTTGCTTGATTTCTAAACTGCTCCGCCTGGACTGCGCCATGCCACTCTGTATCACAGCTCGAGCTTCTGCAGCCTAAATCCATCACTCAAGGTCAAAAAAAAAAAAAAAAAAAAAAACTTTGAAAAATGATGTAAGTCCCATCAATTTAGAGCTTGATGATGAAATTACATTTTATAGAACAAAAGATGAAGTAAAATTTCATTTCAAAGTCTCTGTTTCTTAACTGATTCTTACTACTACAAAAAAAGAAAAATGCTGTTCAATTTGCTACTTAAATTTGCTGCTCAATTGTCTGCTCCTGGAGACATATTCCTCCAGCATGAAAGTCCCCATAAAAAATGAAATGCTATCCAAGTTGTGATGATAGTAAAATCAGAACTAAAATCAGTCAAGGAGTGCAGGTACTTTGAGTGACTAGAAAGAAACCAAAGCCCACCTGTCCAAAAGGGCTAAGGAATATTTACATTTATCAAGAGTAAGAAAAGTAAGGTAAGTTGGGAGTTGCAAAGCTGCTTCCGAAATGGTAATATTATAGACTGAGTTCTCAATAGGAATCAGAGTAACCTTCAAGTGTTCATGACAATGAATTAATCTCTGTGACCTTCCTGATATGACAGAAGAAAAACTTCACTAAAGAACCCTTCTACACTCTAGTTCACCATGAAGGCATTGGGCTGTGAACTGTGTGTTGTGTATGGCACGTGTACACAGCGCAAGTCGGGGCTGAGAAGAGAAATATTAAATGGAGTCCCAGAACTCAGGAGCGCTCCAGGACTTTTCACAGGACTAGGGTGCTTCCCACAGAGAAGGCAATGGCACCCCACTCCAGTACTCTTGCCTGGAAAATCCCGTGGACGGAGGAGCCTGGAAGGCGGCAGTCCATGAGGTCACTGAGGGTCGGATACGACTGAGCGACTTCACTTTCACTTTTCACTTTCATGCATTGGAGAAGGAAATGGCAACCCACTCCAGTGTTCTTGCCTGGAGAATCCCGGGGATGGGGGAGCCTGGTGGGCTGCCATCTATGGGGTCGCACAGAGTCGGACACGACTGAAGCAACTTAGTGGTAGTAGTAGTAGGGTACTTCCCAGAGAAAAGACTTCAAATATTAACAAACTGGTGGCATTCTGGCAACTTAATACTTACTAGTTTGGTTTCCTAAGATAAGAATGTTCTCTACAGAAGGAAAGGGGCCATTTAGGATGGGGAAAGGCGGCATATGAAAATACCTCTGAACAGAACACTACCAAAATTGGACATACCTCTTTTGTGCTTCCGTTTTAACAGAATTGAGGCCAGGAAAGCCCTTCTAACACACAGTTCTCTGCTCCCCATGTACAGCAGCACCCTGGACTTAGACTGTTTTAATAGGAACACCAAAACCTGTGGCTATACCCCGATACAGGCCCTCCCACCTCCTCGCTGTTCAGGGTCCATCGTCTCTCCCATTGCTCACCTCTCCTCCCAAGGCTCCGAACAACCTTCATCCTCTACAGATGGCCTTTCGTCATTTTCTAGAATGCAGGCCCATAAAGGCAGGCTCTTTGTTCACAGATGTATCTCTTACAACTGTGCCTGACTCACAGAAGCTACTTAGAATAAGTGTGTGTTTATTCATGAATCAGGGAATGAATTGATGAGATGGAGTCCCCCAGCTAAGGAGCTCCCTTCCAGTCTCCTGCCCTTTAACCTACAAACTTAACCCAATCCTAACCTTCCACATATCCGTCCCTCCAGTCTATGAGGAAGGCATGCCTCCTATTTAAGGTAATGGCAACCCACTCCAGTATTCTTGCCTGGAGAATCCCATGGATGGAGAGGCCTGGTGGGCTACAGTCCACGGGGTCGCAAAGAATCGGACACGACTGAGCGACTTCACTTTTCACTTCACTTCCTCCTCCTGTGCTTCGGATGGCATCTTCTGCCTTGACTCTCCTCAGTCATTATCCCTCTGTACTCTAATTTTCAAATACCCTTAGCTATGGACTCCTTTCTCAGGGTCTAAAAAGAATGCTTAGTTCCACTTTGAAAACAAAACCACAACAATTTCCTGAACCCTACAGCTTGCTGAAGCTCTACCCTACTTCACAGAAGCTTAGTCTTGAAGGAGAAGTCTACCCTCCTGGCCTCTGCTTCCTTATCCTTCATTAGCATCACCACCCCCTGGCAATCTGGCATCCATCCCAGGCTGCTCAAACTTCTCAAGGTAAGGTCCTTTTTAAAGGACCACTACTTAGCCAATCTGATAGATACTGTTTGCCTCATTTGAAGTTTCCGTTTCCGCTACACTTGATCCTGGCTACTCACTTCTGGAAACTCCCTTTCTTGTTTTTGACACTGTTCTCTCACGGTTTTAGCTTGATTGCTCTCTCAGCTTCTTTGCTGCCCCTTAAATGACTATTCCCCCAGAGAGGCCTAATCTGCTCTTTTCTATAAATACCCTGAATGAGCTCATCCACATTCAAAGTTTCAACCAATGCTTATATATCCTAATGATTCCCAAAAGCCTAGTTCTCTTTTCCTGAATACCAGACCTGGATATTTGACTATAAAACATTACTACGTAGATGGCAATAAATACAACCATTGGTATGCAATTCACCATCTCACCTCACTGCAAACTTGCTTTTCTCCTGGTTCCCTACCTCAACTAACGGCCGACCAAGCCAATCTTCCTACTCCTCTATATCGACAAGAGTTCACTGTCAACTCCTACAGACAGCACTACTTAAATCTCTTTTGAATCGTGCCCATGTCCTACTCTACCTTAATTCAAGCCATTATTCTTGATGAAGCTGCTGCAATTAACTTATTAGAGAATTAAATTTGAGGATCTCCAAGACCCCCACCCATTTGTCTCTCACGCATATCTCCCCAAGTCTAAAACTTCCTCCATATTGTAAACTTATTAGTTCATCTAAAACACAAGCGTGGCATTAACTCTACACACTTAATGTTGTTCCTTTGCTAACCATTGTGTAAAGCAGTGACTTCTAAAGGGGGGCGGGGGTGGCGACAGGAATAAATTATTTGCTCCTCTTTCATTTCTGTTTCCATGTTTTATAATATATGTCTATGTTGAGTTCCAGAAAAACATCTACCTCTGCTCCATGGACTATACTAAAGCCTTTGACCGTGTGGATCACAACAAACTGGGGAAAATTCTTATAGATAAGAATACCAGACCGCTTAATCTGTCTTCTAAGAAACCTGTATGTGAGTCAAAAAGCAACAGTTAGAACTGGAGGACATGGAACACCTGACTGGTTC
The DNA here is from genome assembly GCA_935064755.1 of Tragelaphus eurycerus. Taxonomy (NCBI): domain Eukaryota; kingdom Metazoa; phylum Chordata; class Mammalia; order Artiodactyla; family Bovidae; genus Tragelaphus; species Tragelaphus eurycerus. The sequence continues at coordinate 5,779,142 of CAKXYN010000054.1, read as the reverse complement.
CAAATTGGGAAAGGAGAGCATCAAGGCTGTGTATTGTCACCCTGCTTAATTTATATATAGAGTACATCATGCCAAATGCCAGGCTGGATGAATCACAAACTGGAATCAAGACTGCTGGGAGAAATATCAACCACCTCAGATATACAGATGCTAACACTCTAATGGCAGAAAGTGAAGAGGAACTATAGGGCCTCTTGATGAAGGTGAATGAGGACAATGAAGAAGCTAGTTTGAAACTCAACATTCAAGTCTGGCACTCCCTTCTCTGTGCTCACAAACACAGAATGCATCTCTATCACAGCACTTGAGTCACAGTAATGGAACTGGTTGTTTATATGGCTGTCTACCTATCTTTGTACTGCCAGTGCCTAGGAAAAGGCAATGGCACCCCACTCCAGTACTCTTGCCTGGAAAACCCCATGGACGGAGGAGCCTGGTGGGCTGCGGTCCATGGGGTCACTAAGAGTTGGACATGACTGAGCGACTTCACTTTCACTTCTCACTTTCATGCATTAGAGAAGGAAATGGCAACCCACTCCAGTGTTCTTGCCTGGAGAATCCCAGGGACAGCGGGGCCTGGTGGGCTGCCGTCTATGGGGTCGCACAGAGTTGGACACGACTGAAGCGACTTAGCAGCAGCAGCAGCAGTGTGACTCATGCAACACATGAAATTATTTAATATTTGTTACAAGTGCTCAAGAGACACTGTGATAGGGGATAAACTGTAGCAACACCTTCGCTACCTGACACAGTTGAAAGAGTTAAGTGCTCCGCTTTGCTGAGGTTTATTTAGGCTGAGGATCAACTTTAACTGTTAAATTTTAAGATGTGCTTATTTACATTAAGCACTGAGTTTTCTAGTGTTGGTAACAGGGAGAGATTTTTAGAAAGCCAACACTTCATCACCCACCAAATTCTAATCAATTGTCAACAGTGTCAACACATTCTGAAAAACGCCTTATATAAATTCAAAAGCTAAGGCTCAGTGATTCTGGTCAAACACGGCAAATTAATTGCACATATTTATCTTCCTTTTCTGAAACTACACTAAAATGAAAGGGAAGGGGAAAAAGAAGGTATAAACCCATAACCACAAAGAATAGAAGTGACACCAGGGGATAAGTAATTTTAATACAATTTTCAAAGAAGTAATTTGGAAGAAGGAATAGTAATGACATGGCAAAGCCAAGGAAACTAATGAGTGAACCAGAATGCTAGCCAGAATTTAGAGACAAAGGGGCTGCAGGAGAGAGTGTGAGGTATGGATCTGAAATTAGGGAACTGATTGAAAAGTTTAAGTAACAGAGCAATGAGAGTTCCCTTCCCCCTTCCCACCACCAGAGAAAATGACTTTCCCCAGTAGCAGAAAACAAGGGCGGAGCATTAAGAAAAATGCCGCAAACCCTCCCTTCATGGTTTTCAGTTTACAGCGGGTATATGCCTCCTCGGAGAAGGCAATGGCAACACGGTGCAGAACCCTTGCCTGGAGAATCCCATGGACGGAGGAGCCTGGTGGGCTGCAGTCCATGGGGTCACAAAGAGTCAGACATGACTCAGCGACTTCAGTTTTACTTTTCACTTTCCTGCACTGGAGAAGGAAATGGCAACCCACTCCAGTGTTCTCGCCTGGAGAATCCCAGGGACGGGGGAGACTGATGGGCTGCCGTCTATGGGGTCGCACAGAGTTGGACACGACTGAAGCGACTTAGCAGCAGCAGCAGATGCCTCCTAGATAAATAATGGTGTACACTTTGCTCTCGGAATGCCAAAAGGTATATATATTGGAAGACTGTCTTTTAGATAAATTGAATGGTCTTAAAAAAAAAAAAAAGACCTACAGTCTCAGAGAATAGATTTCTACTTACTGACACCTGGAAACCACCCAAGAAGCTGGCCTGTTCACCACCTAAATGCCTAACATGAAGCCCACTGGTGACAGGACTCACAGGGTCACAGAGAGCTCCTCACAGGCTTTCTAGCATCTTACTCTTAAACACACAGATGGGGATCACCAGATACTCTAGGCAAGCCTAGGATCATGCAAGAAGAAACCAACCCAACAGAAAAGGAACCCCACTTAGAGAATAGAAAACAAAAGAATCTCAAAGTGATGACACATTGAGAAAGAAGACTTGGACATTTAAAATTAAGTGAAAATTTAAAATTCAATAACTGGTAGAAGATGAAGTCAAGGTAATTTCCTTAGAAGACAAAAGAAAAAGAAAAAAGAAAACTGGTAAGTTAGACAAAAAGGTTCGGGGAAGGCGATGGCACCCCACCCCAGTACTTTTGCCTGGAAAATCCCATGGACGGAGGATCCTGGTAGGCTCCAGTCATGGGGTCACTAAGAGTCGGACACAACTGAGCGACTTCACTTTCATTTTTCACTTTCATGCATTGGGGAAGGAAATGGCAACCCACTCCACTGTTCTTGCCTGGAGAATCCCAGGGACGGGGGAGCCTGGTGGGCTTCCTTCTATGGGGTCGCACAGAGTTGGACACGACTGAAGCGACTTAGCAGTAGCAGCAGACAAAAAAGTTACTATCCAACTAATAGTTCATAAAGAGAAAACTAGGAGATGATATTTTTTAAAAAATAGAAGGAAATTTCCCAAACTAATGGAAATTTACAGACTGAAATGGTCCAGCAATGACCATTTCAAAAATAAATAAATCAAAAAGAACAATCAAAAATAAGTAAATAAATACAAGCAAACAAAAGCCCCACCCCACATCATTGTGAAATTTTCCATCGACACAGGAAAAAATCCTAAAATGTTACAAAGTGAGGGAAGAGTAACACATGAAGGCAAAGAAAGGAATCAGAAACAAGCAGGCTTGAACAGGAACACCTGGAAACCAGAACAGATAGGTGCCTTCACAGTAATGACAGAAAATTACTTCCTGTCTGGAGATCTAGACTCAATTGAGTGGGAGGGCACTTTCACATATGTCTCAAGTTATCTCCTACCTAGTCATTTTCAGGTAACTACAAGAAAAGGAGCTTCAGTAAAATAAAATAATAAATGAAGAAAGCAACCACAGTGACCAGGAAACAAGATATGATGCCTGCCCATTATTTCCCACCTCCCAAAAAATTAGAGAAAGTCTAATATGAGGCCTCTATAATATGCTTTAAGAGTAACCAGTCCATATTGGAACAGGAATGCAGAAGGCTATAGATTTTTAAAAGTTAAAAAAAAAAACCTGGAGTGGGCATACTGATATTTGAGCATCGGGAAAACATCCATAGGTATTTGATGGGGTAGAGCAGGCAGAATTTTAAGATGGCTCCAGGAATACTGCCTCCTGGTGGACATTTTCTGCATAAACCTCTCCACCTTCAGTGTGAGTGGAAGGGTTGAATAGGATGGGATGTCACTTAGGTAATTAGGTCACTCATCAGTTGACTTTCAACTAATCAAAAGGAAGGTTACCCTGAGTGGTCCTAACTTACTCAGGTGAGCCCTTTAGAAGGTGATAAAGCACCGAGAGGGGCTCCTCCTGCTGGCCTTGAAGACAATGCCACTGTGAGTTCTAGTTGCTGCTGTTGCTGTTTAATCGCTAAGTTGTGTCCAACTCTCTTGTGACCCCATGTACTGTAGCCTGCCGTGCTCCTTAGCTGCAAGGAAATGAAATCAGCCAACAACCATATGAGCGTTCAGGGAGATGCTGGTCCACAGGTAAGACTCTAGCCCCAGCAGCCACCCTGACTGCTGCCTCATGAGAGCCTGAGCAGAAGATCCCGTTAAGGCCCCTGGACTCCTGAGTCACAAAAACTAAGGTAAATCGGTGTTGTTTACAGCCACCAAAATTGTGGTAATTGTCACACAGCAATAGAAAACTAATACTATAGCATATGGATGAACTTAAGGGTATCTAAGCAGGATAAACAACTTAGAAATTACACTTCCTCCAAAAGCATAAAAAGTTTAGGAGTCAAAGCACTGCCAGGTAGTTTCAAGAATAGTACATTCAGAAATGCCAGAAAGCAGAAGTCACTCTGCACAGGGGTAACTGGTAAGCACTGCCAGAGGTAATCAGGTTTAAAGAGACAGAGATTAGTTTCAAGTGGATCTTTTAGCTTGTAAACAAAAACAAACAAAAAAAAAGATTAAAAGGTTCAACCAGAGTTTCTCCCTTTAGTTAGAAATTATAATTTTTTACAGCTTGCAAGCAAAGAACAAAAAGGTTTCAAGAATCATTGAAGCTTTTGAATGGACAAAAGTTTTTCATGTATATGCTTCATTTTTCAAATAACGCTAAGTAAGGTCCTTGGACCAGCAATATCAGCATCATCTAAGAATTTAATAGAGCAGCAAATTCATGGGCCCCACTTACAGATCTACTGAATCAAAAACTCAGGCTGAAGTCTAGCAGTCTGTCTTTAACAAGCCCTCTAGGTGATTCGAATGCAAGTTCAAATTGAGAACCACTAATCTAATGTTGGAAAAGACTCGAGAGTCCCTTGGACTGCAAGGAGCTCCAAACAGTCCATTCTAAAGGAGATCAGTCCTGGGTGTTCTTTGGAAGGAATGATGCTAAAGCTGAAACTCCAGTACTTTGGCGACCTCATGCGAAGAGCTGACTTATTGGAAAAGACTCTGATGCTGGGAGGGATTGGGAGCAGGAGGAGAAGGGGACGACAGAGGATGAGATGGCTGGATGGCATCACTGAGTCGATGGACGTTGAGTCTCAGTGAACTCCGGGAGTTGGTGATGGACAGGGAGTGCTGGCGTGCTGCAATTCATGGGGTCACAAAGAGTCGGACACAACTGAGCGACTGAACTGAACTGAATCTAGTGTTCATTTCTGCCGATGCCCTGCCGTGCTCTCTGGTCTTCCTTCTTGAGTCAAGAGTTTTCAGCACAGGGTTTTGAGAACTCTAGATATGAATGCTTTCAGGCAGGACATGCTCTCTTCACTTTGCCATGGTCTCCACCAGTCCTTACTGACTTCTACCTTATACATTTTCTGCTCAGCCAATGATAACATTAGAGTTTGGGGCCTCAGGGGGAAAAAATTCAGAAAGAATAACAATTTTAAAACTGGATATGATATGGCCCAATAGATATAAATGATTTCTAGGGAGTTAAACAACCTACAGCTGTCTCATGATTCAGAAATTCTACTACAGCCTGTAAGTGACCCTTCCACTGGCAGGTCTCATGGTCCAACATTATGTTCTAGGAAACATGCTTTAAGATAACATCCCAAGCACTTATTCCAGACTGAGCTTCGCAGAGAAGTAGACCCTGCTAACTTACGTGTTCTTGAGGCTCATGTGTCCAATAAGTACAAAGGCAGTTAACAGAGCTCCGACTGATGGAATTTACACTTTAGAAGCGACTTTGGAAATTACACAAAACACATGTAATAACATTTCAGTTCATTCATGAGAAAGACATCAGTGTATTCAAAACAAAATGCACTGAGCAGAGATTTGAGTACACTAAAATCAGAATGCAGTTTCTTTCAATACCATCTAAAAGGAAAACAAGATATGTTTAATTAAAACTCATTGTCAACTAAGATACTAAGCCTACATTAGACTCTTTTCCTTTCTTTTTTTAAACTATGAGGGGTTAGAAACCCCAGTCTAAATGAGTCTTGGGCTTTCCTGATGGCTCAGTGGTAAAGAATCCTTCTGCCAGTGCAAGAGATGTGGGTTTGATCCCTGGGTTGGGAAGATCCCCTGGAGGAGATGGCAATCCACTCCAGTATTCTTGCCTGGGAAATCCCATGGACAGAGGAGCCTCGTGGACTACAGTCCATGGAGTCACAAAGAGTTGGACACAACTTAGTGACTAATCAACAAAAAATGAGTCTCTGTATATGTGAGCATCCATTTAGGGTCCAGTGGTCATGTATGGATGTGAGAGCTGGACTGTGAAGAAGGCTGAGCGCCGAAGAATTGATGCTTTTGGAGAAGACTCTTGAGAGTCCCTTGGACTGCAAGGAGATCCAACCAGTCCATTCTGAAGGAGATCAGCCCTGGGATTTCTTTGGAAGGAATGATGCTAAAGCTGAAACTCTAGTACTTTGGCTACCTCATGAGAAGAGTTGACTCATTGGAAAAGATCCTGATGCTGGGAGGGATTGGGGGCAAGAGGAGAAGGGGACGACAGAGGATGAGATGGCTGGATGGCATCACTGACTCAATGGACTTGAACTCCGGAAGTTGGTGATGGAAAGGGAGGCCTAGTATGCTGTGATTCATGGGGTTGAAAAGAGTCGGACACGACTGAGCAACTGATCTGATCTGATGTGAGCTAATGAAAAGAGCCCCTAGGAATTAGAGGACAGAGCACATGCTCTGCCCCATATAACTGCCCCTAGGCACATTTTCCCTTTGAGCTCTGGCTCCTTACCCATAAAAGTAGAGATTAGTACTAACATTCTGATAACCAACACCAGAATTACTCGTTACTTAAACAAGAAACTATATCTGCTATCACTGGAGTGACTACTTCTTTAGCCAGTTTCGAAAAACAACATTTGAGATAAGTTAAAGTTGATACAAACACATAAGTATTTATACATATGTAGGAACAGTGACAGATCCCCTGATAACTTTGTATGGTAGATATTAGTAATTTTTAATACCCTCACCCTTAAAACCCAAGATAAGCTCTAAAACTTAATCACAAAGAAACTTAAAAAGATTTGGAAAGACTCAAAAACAAAATTTCAGAATTGTTGTATCCAAGAAATAAACATGGTAACATTTTAATGAATTTCTTTCAAATCGTATTATATATACAGTATATATTTTGTATAGTTGCAAATATATAATTTTGCATCTTGGTTTCTAAGTAACCACTGCACCATCTTTGAAAACACTTTTCAGGCTAGCTTCCTACCACATGAATAGCCTATAGTTTACCCATAGATCATACACTAAATACCCCCAATATACTAATATGCCACCAAGTAAAACTAAGTAGCAATATTACCATAATGTCTTACTTTCCTCACATTAACACAGGCATAGCAATAAATATCAATTCAGCATTCAGATCAGATCAGTCGCTCAGTCGTGTCCGACTCTTTGCGACCCCATGAACCGCAGCATGCCAGGCCTCCCTGTCCATCACCAGCTCCCGGAGGTCACTCAGACTCGCATCCATCGAGTCAGTGATACCATCCAGCCATCTCATCCTCTGTCGTCCCCTTCTCCTCCTGCCCTCAATCCCTCCCAGCATCAGAGTCTTCTCCAATGAGTCAACTCTTCGCATGAGGTGGCCAAAATACTGGAGTTTTAGTTTTAGCATCATTCCTTCCAAAGAAATCCCAGGGCTGATCTCCTTCAGAATGGACTGGTTGGATCTTCTTGCAGTCCAAGGGACTCTCAAGAGTCTTCTCCAACACCACAGTTCAAAAGCATCAATTCTTCGGCGCTAATAAAATACTAAATGAAAGCAACAATGAAAATAGACAACTAAAATCCCATATGTTATCAGTTGAGTAAGGAAAAAGACAGTCCACGAAATCTAGAACGATTTTTTTCACATCAACAGAACCTCACGAAAGATAAAAGGATGATTTGAGAGTCTTCCCATTCAGCTGAATGTATACAGATCCCTGGCAATACTTAGTAAACAAAAGTAGGTGGAATTCTCATTCTGTAAACATCAAAGGAGCTGGCAGGGTGATTAAGCAAAGCAAAACACATGAATTTTAATGTTAAAACCCATACGACAGAGATTCACACCTACAGAGTAAGACAGAAAATGGCAGTTTTAAAAGATAAGCAGAAGGGAAGGACAGAAAGGTAAAGGGACAGGCTGTCAGTCACTCAGGCGCATCCGACTCTTTATGACCCCATGGACTGTAGCCCACCGGGCTCCTCTGTCCATGGAATTCTCCAGGCAAGAACACTGGAGTGGGTTGCCATGTCCTACTCCAGGGGATCTTCCCAACCCAGGGATCAAACTTGGGTCTCCTGCATTGCAGGCAGATTCTTTACCGTCTGAGCCACCAGGGAAGCCCATGAGTACTAGAGTGGGTAGCCTATCCCTTCTCCAGGGGATCTTCCTGACCCAGGAATCAAACTGGGGTCTCCTGCATTGCAGGCAGATTCTTTACTGTCTGAGCCACCAGGGAAGCCCAGGCCCACTTGAATATTATTATACGGTTGGTTCAAATTAATAGTCCTAAGCTTAGTCGTGTATAGACTTACCTTCCACGAAAGAACACGGACAGAAATTTTCTAATGTGAGTACTTTAAGCTCTTTGATGGTCAAATCCACTTAAGATAACTTCCCAGAGACTGTTATTAAGAACCTAATGAGGGAAACTGAAAGCAACAAGGGCAGAAAATTCCAACTCACAAAAAAGCCTTATTCAGAATAACAGTTCTAGATTTCTTAAATGAAACAGAAAGAAGGAAACACAACTTAAGACTGCTATGCTAAGTCACTTCAGTCGTGTCCGACTCTGTGTGGCCCCATAGACGGCAGCCCACCAGGCTCCCCCGTCCCTGGGATTCTCCAGGCAAGAACACTGGAGTGGGTTGCCATTTCCTTCTCCAATGCATGAAAGTGAAAAGGGAAAGGGAAGTCTCTCAGTCGTGGCCGACTCTTTGCGACCCCATGGACTGCAGCCTACCAGGCTCCTCCATCCATGGGATTTTCCAGGCAAGAGTACTGGAGTGGGGTGCCATTGCCTTCTCCGAACTTAAGACTGAGGCATGCTTAAAACTGAAGATGAAAGGATCCAACAATTTGCCACGGAAATTTATTAGAAAAATAACTGGTACATCCAACTTATACCCACCTGCTAGGAATCAGGATTTTCTGTACACTAAAAGTGGGGTCTAATTCCCCAGAACCTCTCAACTTACACTGTACGTGTGTGCTTTGCTATGATCTAGGTGGTTAGGAAACTCAACGCACAGTACCCAGAGAGACATGAACTTGGGATACGGCTATCACCGCCCTCCTACGAAAGACAGGGACAAATGAGCAAGTCCTTCTACAGATGGGGTGGCGGTCAAGAGCATTCTCTCCTCAGCCCTCTGGAGCCTGCGGCATGTGACCACGTACATCTGGATATGCATTAGACATGACATAACAAACACGACTTAAAACAACCTCACGAAGGAGCAAAAGCTGCTTTGATAGGTATTTAATTTCTGTCAAACTCTTGTTCAGTAATTTTACGAAAAGTACTCGGTTCTTAAAACCGCTCTGCCTTGAGGAACTGGTGCCAACTCTTTTCAAAGGTAACATGGAAGAGCTTCATGTTTTATGAAAGCACATTAAAAGAAAATGTCCAAAAAGCAAAGCGATTTTTTTAAAGCTAATATTAGGTGTTAAAGGATTAAAGCAATTTTTCAAAAGTGAGAGAAAGCACAAAAGTAAACTGTACTACGAAGAGATAGTATTGAGTAGACTGCTAATTTTTTGGATTTTAGAATTTTATTTTCTGATACAAAAAAGAAAACTGACTTTTTGCCATCTGCCAGTAGCTTACCGTGAAAGAGAAAAGATAGTTATGTGTAAATGAAATCCAGATCCTAAGTCAAACATTTGTTTTACATGTTTGAAATTTTTTTAGCTACACCAAAGCCATATTGGGCTCACAATTAGTCACTGGGGAGAAGAAACCTCACAAGAAAGAATACTTTGGTTTTTTCTCTTTGCAAGGTCATGAAAAAGCAATTCAGTTTTGTGCCTGTAAAAGTAATTCTTAATTATACTTGTCCCTGTAAAATTAATTCTAAATTATACCTACCTTTTTAAAACCTTTAAAAAGAAAGAAGAAAAAATCAATAAAAAATACAAGTGGAGGGTAATGACAAACCACACAATAAAATATAACATACACGTGATTAATTTCAATCTCTTCCCTAAAAAATACTGCTTAAAACAAGCAGCACCGATTCTCATCAACTTCATCTTCTTTATCAGACATTTTATTAGGGAGCGCAGAAATGACCAATAGTGTTAGACTTACAATGAAGAAAGGAAAATCAAACTGCAATTAAGAACACAAGTTCACTGATAAATGTCTCTTTTAACAGAGTAATAATGGATGTCCTAATTTTATAGTACAGAGAGAGAGATGTTGTAAAAATTAACATTTTAACCTCAAAGATTCAGTTCTATATGATTGTATTTACATGTTAAAGACCACCAAATGATTAGCCTTTAAAAACTTTTACGTACACTTGAAATGCCCATTAAGTAAGGTTCAGAAACTTCATCTCAATTCTCATAGATGGGCTAAAATGAATATAAATACTGCCTTGCCACATGGATTCTTTTGAAATGAAGGTATACTTAATGAGCATGAAACCTTACACCATCTTAAAAAGTACTCAACTTTTCAAACCTGAACAGAGAAGCACTTTTGATGTCTAGGAAAATCTCAATCATTCCACAAACACAATGAATCTTGTATACTACAAGGCCACTTTCCTGTGTAAGCCACAGGTCATTACAAATGTACAGCACAACCAGAAACTGCACAGTCCACTCAACTGAACAGAGCCTGAGAAATAAAGCTATCTAAAGAAGGCGATGGCACCCCACTCCAGTACTCTTGCCTGGAAGGTCCCATGGATGGAGGAGCCTGGTGGGCTGCAGTCCATGGGGTCACTGAGGGTCAGACACGACTGAGCGCCTTCACTTTCACTTTTCACTTTCATGCATTGGAGAAGGAAATGGCAACCCACTCCAGGGTTCTTGCCTGGAGAATCCCAGGGACAGGGGAGCCTGGTGGGCTGCCGTCTATGGGGTCACGCAGCGTCGGATACGACTGATGCAACTTAGCAGCAGCAGCAGCAAAAAGTCTTATATTTAGTCGTTTAAAAATTATATCAGGAAACACTTACATATTTGGAACTTACTTTCCCTAACTCTTCCATCTAGTGCGTTTGATTAATCAAAAATGACAAAACAAAATCATGGATTAACTACAAATGAACATTTCAACTAAACATCATAGGTTTGGAAAATCAAACACACGGCAGTAGCAATGCTGGACCTTTTGAGACTCAATCACCTTTTCATCCGAAACATTTAACCACCTAAAACTAAACTCAGGACTTGGAAGCAACCTAGACGTCCATCCGCAGATGAATGGATAAGAAAGCTGTGGTACATATACACAATGGAGTGTTACTCAGCCATTAAAAAGAACACATTTGAATCAGTTCTAATGAGGTGGATGGAACTGGAGCCTATTATACAGAGTGAAGTAAGCCAGAAACAAAAACACAAATACAGTATACTAACGCATATATATGGAATTTAGAAAGATGGTAACAATAACCCTGTATACGAGACAGCAAAAGAGACACTGATGTATAGAACAGTCTTTTGGACTCTGGGAGAGGGAGAGGGTGGGATGATTTGGGAGAATAGCATTGAAATATGTATAATATCATATTTGAAATGAGTCGCCAGTCCAGATTCAATACCTGATACCAGATGCCTGGGGCTGGTGCACTGGGATGACCCAGAGGGATGGTATGGGGAGGGAGGAGGGAGGAGGGTTCAGGATGGGGAACACATGTATACTTGTGGCGGATTTATTTTGATGTATGGCCAAAGCAATACAATATTGTAAAGTTAAGCAAAATAAAATTTAAAAAAAAAAAACTAAACTCAGTTTACAACTATGTATAAAGACACTTTTGTCCATCCCTTAACTGCCATGAACAACGCTCCAGGTAATTATCCTGAATGCTCTTTCACGATTCTCCAAAACCCTAAGAAGAAAAGTCACACTAGTCCGATTTACAGTGTGCCTTCACTTCAAAATTATTAAATACCTTATTGTACTGAACCAAAATGAAGAGATTCCCCTAAACACACTCTTTATACATTTATATTCTGAAAAGGATTTTTTAGTGTATACACTTACTTGTTCATGATAGGTTTGCAAGTTGGTTGTGAAACTTTAGTAATTCTATTCTAGAGCCAAGAAAAAAAGAAAATTACAAGTGAAAGACATAAAAGAGGATCAATAAGGATATTTTTTAAAAGGATTAGTGTCTATGTAATGTAATTAATCAAAAATGAGACACCTTGTTGGGCTTTTTTTTGGGGGGTGATGTTCGTGAGTCCTTGTTTTTTAACTGAAGCACAGTTGATTTCCAGCGTTTCGTTAGTTTCAGGTGTACAGGGAAACATCAGACAAACCCCAGCGGAGGGATGTGCTACCAAGACACGTGGCCATAAGCGTCCAAAGGGTAAAGACCAAGAGAGTCAAAGGAAGACTTCCCATTCAACGTGCCCGTTCAACAGGCTTGAGGAGGGAAGGCAGGGTCCCTGTTGTTTATTAACTACATAATCACATCCTAACAGGCCACCCAGCTAATGGTCTCTCACTAGTGTCTCTTTGTGATTCCATGGACTGTAGCCTGCCAGGCTCCTCTCTCCATGGGATTCTCCAGACAAGAATATTGGAGTGGGTTGCCATTTCCCTCTCCAGGCTCTCCCGCATTGCAGGCACACTCTTTACCATCTCAGCCACCAGGAAATTCCTCAAAAAAGAAGACACCAAATACATCACCTTCCACAGCCATTCTGTCTCCCAAATGATCCCAGCTCTAACATTTGCTCCCCTCAAAAGTCAATTTCCATAAATATGTAAAGTAACCAAGCTTGGCTTGCTGATACCCTCTCACTAACAGCTTCGTGCAAGTACTCAAGTATCATCATCTTGATACTCCTCAGTTTTGTCCTCTGCTGAAAATGTAACTATTGAGAAAGTTTTTACTTTCATTTTAAAACTCTAGGATCTAGTTTTTGACAAGACATTATATATCTTATTTATAAGTTAAAGTAATAGTGTCCTACATTTTGGAATGGTAACACAATTTGCTATGCCATACAGAGATCTTGTTACCTGTCAGCTGAGAGTGGATGTCCTAACCAGCCCATCACCACAAAACTGGAAAAGAAAATTTCTCTTCCTCCTTCAAATCTTGGGGTGGGGTGGGGCGGGGGCGGGGGTGGAGGGCGGTGCTCAGATAAGCATCATCAACCCCAATACTGAAGGAAAGAGAAGCTGGGAAGCAGGGAGGAAATTGCAGAAGCAAAGTTAAGGAGATGGTAGGATTGGAGGTGGAACAGACTGAAATTTTTTCCACTGCCTGGAAGTGAATAAATAAATGTCTGTAGGCCCTGGAGGAAAGCCCTGAGGGTCCATGGCTATTATCTGTGCCTGCATCATTAGGCCAAGGGAAAGGGGGACGGAGCCACAAGAATAAAAGGAAATAAGAACAAAAAGGAGCCGGTTAGAAGTCCTCACTATGTGGAACAGAAGTTAGAGATTAGGGTAAAAGTAACGGCAAGAGTGGTCTCGTTCATGCGTAACACGTTACCTGGAAAAACCCCGAAAACAGAAAAGGAGTTCTTTCAAATTTCAATCAAGAGTGAGGGCTCCATTACTCCATTAATATATTAAAAAATAAACCTATTCTAATGAAAGTTCTCATTACAAGAAAAACAGGCTTTACCGATATGATGGGATGGATGTTAGCTGGACCTGTGGTCATTACACAACACAGACACAGGCTCCCACATGCTCACTGTTATGCTGTACATCTTACGATAACACAGTGTTGTCAATTATACTGCAATAAAACTGGGGGGGGGGGGAACCCATTCTCAAAACATGCAAATTCTTCTACTCTTCTTAGAGTGGATAGCCTCCCAGTAGGTTGATATATATAAAATTACAATTCTGTTTAATCACAAATCAAATAACCTTTTAGCATACAAGGCAAATCTTACCAACAACTCCATGTACCCTTTACTTTACTTCTTGGGGAATTCCAAAACATTCTCTTTATCTCCATGCAATTTGTATGCCAGCAAGGAAATCCTTTTTAAACTCCCAAATTCACCATTCCATGGCCCTTCTGAGTGTGTGGCTCTGCTAGGAACATACCATGTTGCTTCCTGCATTTTGACCTCTGCACATAAAATTCACTGGTCCTTAAAAAAAAAAGTCCTACTCAGACAACCACACACAACCCAACACCATCCCTCCTCTCCTAACACCCTGGAATTTTCCAGGCCTGACTGGCTATCCACTTCCCCTACCAAGTCATGCTTCATTGTCCAGGTTTGGTGTTTTCACAGGATGCAATGTACAAAGCCAAAATTTAAATATTTAGAACAGTTTTCTCAACCTACTTCCCTGACCCTTCACGTAACTATTTTTCTTAAAACACTCCAGTGGTTCCCAGAGCTAAGGGCAGTGTTTTTCAAAACACCATTGCTAGTCCTGGGATGTTAACTCAATTTATTGCATTTACAACCATTGTGTTTTCTTAGAAATAAAATAGAAAATACCAGAGTGCATCACACAAAGGGTGTTTTTTCATATTTTATCATTTACATATATGTGGACTAGGTTGTAAGGTAAAAATGTATTATCTTACTATAACGGGTCACTGTTCAAAAAAGCTTGAAACAGACCAACTTTTGTTTGGTCCACAAGGCCTTCTAACCTGAGCCCTGTGTAAGACTCTGGGCCTGTCTCTTGCTGTATCCCATAATGCCAAGTTCACCATGTCAAATTATTTTGCAGTTCCTTAATTCCTGGACACTCAGAGGCAAGTCTGGGTCAGTCCTTTGTGGGGTCACTGCTCCCTTCTCCTGGGTCCTGGTGTGCACAAGGTTTTACTTGTGACCTGCAAGAGTCTGTTTGACTCTTGAAAGTCTGTTTGAGCCATGAAATTAAAAGACGCTTGCTTCCTGGAAGAAAAGCTATGACCAAACTAGACAGCATATTAAAAAGTAGAGACATTACATTGCCAACAAAGGCCCGTCTAGTCAAACCTATGGTTTTTCCAAAAGTCATGTATGGATGTGAGAGTTTGACTATAAAGAAAGCTGACTGCCAAAGAATTGATGCTTTTGAACTGTGGTGTTGGAGAAGACTTTTGAGAGCCCCTTGGAGAGCAAGGAGATCCAACCAGTCCATCCTAAAGAAGATCAGTCCTAAATATTCATTGGAAGCACTAATGCTGAAGCTGAAACTTCAATGCTTTGGCCACCTGATGCGAAGAACTGACTCAATGGAAAAGACCCTGATGCTGGGAAAGACCGAAGGCAGAAGGAGAAGGAGACGACAGAGGATGAGATGGTTGGATGGCATCAACTCAATGGACATGAGTTTGAGCAAGCTGCAGAAGTTGGTGATGGACAGGGAAGCCTGGCGTGCTACAGTCCACAGGCTTGCAAAGAGTCGGACATGACCGAGTGACTGAACTGTCTTAATGCTGCCAACCACACTGTTCCCTCTGCCTTGAAGGCTATTTGTCTACAAGACTCACCTGTACCTAGTTTTCATTATTTAATATGGATTACCTCCTCCACAAAAGCTTTTTTATGCTTTCCTCAGAAGTTAATGCCATACACACACTTACTTTGTATCTCTATGATACCTATGATTCAGTCCCTTAGACATTCCACTGTACTTATTAATTTTAGGCTTGACCATTGACCCAACTTCTAAACAATAAACTCCATCCATCTAGTCAAGGCTATGGTTTTTCCAGTGGTTGTGTATGGATGTTGAGAGTTGGACTGTGAAGAAACCTGAGCGCCAAAGAATTGATGCTTTTGAACTGTGGTGTTGGAGAAGACAAGATCTTGAGAGTCCCTTGGACTGCAAGGAGATCCAACCAGTCCATCCTAAAGGAAATCAGTCCTGGGTGTTCTTTGGAAGGAATGATGCTAAAGCTGAAATTCCAGTACTTTGGCCACTTCGTGCGAAGAGTTGACTCATTGTAAAAGACTCTGATGCTGGGAGGGATTGGGGGCAGGAGGAGAAGGGGACGACAGAGGATAAGACGGCTGGATGGCATCACCGACTTGATGGATGTAAGTTTGAGTGAACTCTAGGAGCTGGTGATGGACAGGGAGGCTTGGTGTGCTGCGATTCATGGGGTCACAAAGAGTTGGATACGACTGAGTGACTGAACTGAACTGAACTGAAAGGAAGGAGCACATTTTACTAGTCTATGTATCAGCAGCACTGAGCTGCTCCATATGGCACATGATAGAGGTTCAAAACAGGTAAAATGAACAAATAATTAAGACTTTCATCTAACTTCTCTGACGTTAGAAATGTCTGAGTGGTTGCCCTTGCAACAAAGCCCACTCAGATTGCAGTGCTGGATCGAGACTTCTGCATCTTAGCTACAGTTCCCGGAGAGCAGCACCTAGTAGACTGAGACAGAAAGAGATGTCTGCTTCACTCCCGGAAAAGAAGGTTCAGATTACAATGTGGCAGCACCCACTTCTACGTTTCAGGAAGTTATCTGGGCAAGGCAGAGCAGAGGGTTTCTCCAGGCGTCCACCCGCAGGTGAGTTAAGTCAGAAACAGTGTTATCAACCTTATTGGCAAGGGAAAAAAATAACATTTTAAAAATAACTCACTCTTAATAAGACAGGGGAGGGGATTTTCCCTTGGTCAATAAGCTGGCAATATGAGCTAAGCAAAACAAAAGGTCGCATGAAATACCTCATCGAAATTTTATGATGTCTGTTGCCTACTCTAATCATTCCAGAATAGCTCCTGACTCACTGCTCTATTTAGGAGATACTACATGGAGGACTGGGGGTCATACCTAACAGGGACTCCTCGCTGGGGCTTGGAAGCTTTTCCTAGACTTTACCTAACATACACGCTCTCATTTTTAGGGGTTCTGATACACCTGTTTCACAAACCAATCCTTCAACTGTCTTCACTGTAATTAAAACAGTTCAAGCAGCATCCAAGACACTTTGACAGATTCTGCCAACTGTCAGTTTCAGCTGTTCTTTTCCATTTCCACCATAGTTCATAAACTCCTATTACAAGAGCCTTAATTTGTTTTTCTGCCTGAACTAATCACTCATTTTCTTTAAAAAATCGTTCCTTTTGTTTCAATTTTGCCCCAGACTCGCAATTATATCAAAAATTAAGGCAAACAAACTTCTATTATGACCTAACATTAGTCAATAAATATATTCATAAAATGTGAAACTCTTCATCCACAGTATTAAAGTTTTAGATACCAGTCAGAGTAAGTACTTTAGGATTGCCTAGGTAAAACTTTAAAGGCCATTTAAAGCTCTGTTTCCTTTTGGTTTAAGTAGGTGCAGGAGACTATGCTTATTCCATACTTAGTAGGTACAAACACCGACCAAGTGTGGAAACTTCCACAAATGCCTTCTCTCGACAACTCAGATGAAACAAGTCACTGTTAATGAGAAAGTCATAGCCCCAGATACAGACTTGCAAAAAAATTATGCCATAAATATTTGTTCCTTTGCCTCTCCAGTCAATTTTTAAGAATTTATTAAGGACAAATAAGTTAGTTTATAAATATATTTTATTACACTTTAGTATGTTAAATGTGTGGGACTTATTTTCATGATTTAAAGACCAGTGTTCTTTGTATTAAGTTCCTCTCAAGCTTCCCTTAGTAAAACCGTGGACATTCATGGAGCTTAAAGGTTGTGGAAAACTGATTTTCTTTCACAATGCTACCACTCCACAGCCTACAGAGAACTCAGCATCAGCATGAAAAACTGCCACTTGATTTTTCTTCTCTGATATGTTTTAAACAGAAGGGCTGCAGACTCTCAAGGGAAGCCATATTTCAAAGATTCTGAACAGTAGTATTTTAAGTATTTTCTCTTATTAAAATTGGTACAATTCATCCAAAACATTTTTCAAATGTCATTATTTTCCAGCTTACATGCTTAACAACTGCTTAGAGAAAGCAATCTTTCCATCTGAGAGATTTGCTTCAAGAAACAAACCAGCAATTACAAAAGCAGAGGAGAAAGAAATAATTCATTTTTACAGACTGGAAAAAAAAATGTAAAACTCACCTAAGACTTTCATTTTACAGATTAAAAAACAAGAGTCCACAAAGGTCAAGCAATCTGCCTCAGATCACCAAGCTACTAATAGCAGCACTAGAAATAGAATGAGGTATTTTAATTGCTCTTAGTATCCCAAATCATGCAAGTTATATATATTCTCATCACTTTGTCACTGAAATTTTACAAACAAGTATTGCTCTTTCTCATCAATTCCTGATGAAGGATTCCTACCACACACATTCTTAACATTTTCAAACTGATTCAAGTTAATAAACTTCAAGTTTTAACTCCAACAAAAAGGGCAGTACTATTAAGAACTTCCCTCTGAACATTTTAAGAACGAAACTTTAGATATGCACACCCCTAAACCGACAGTGCACTTCCATGTCTATCTTTTCGTCCTTCTCTGTCCTTTAACTACACTTCAGATGTCTTTATTCAGCCATTAAAAAAAAGAAAGAAAATCCTGGAAGTTCCTCTTTGACAAAAAGCATTGAAAAAAAAAAAAATTTATCAATGAAACAAGCCAGATCATTACTCCATTAATATATTACAGACATCTGGCTTAAATTAGGGAAAATCACAAGCATTTTATCAAGTTACTGTGGAAAGAGTTAATAAAAGGTTGAAAAATGCACTCTTGTTTGACTTTGGATCTGAAAGGTGTAGACTTGACACTGTTAACACAAACTGAAAAGCTGATCCTAAAAGCCAAAAACAGAGAAAGTGAACAAGTTCTCTCAACAAAAAGCTGTTTCCTATTCAGGCTCTGATGTCCAACTAAGTGCAGGGCACTGTGGAGTCCTTCTAAGACTTTCAGATTTTCGTTTTAATGCCCCCAGTAAGTCAATTCTATAGATTTTTGCTTTGGCTACTCAAGGGCAAAACAGAGGGCACAGTGAGAACAACAATTTACCCTGGATCCTTTTCAAGGGCTGGACTCTAACCTACCCATTACTTCATAATCGTCCTTTGTGCACCTGATTATTCTCAAAGTACTGAGAGAATGCGGGGCTTCTCTTTAAAGATACCAGCAACAAAACCTAAGACGACACGACTTTGATTACAAACTGCTGCGGCACTTCGACCAGGAAAGCGCAGAACGTGTGGTCTTCTTAAATATCAGTCATAAAACTATATTCTGGTTACAGTAATAGACGTATGTTCCTTAATTACGGCCTCTGGTGTCACTCTACAAAAACAACTTCTTAAAAGGCTAACACACCTATATTTTTAAACTACAACTAGCTTAGCAAGGTGGCAAATATGTTTGAAAAGCTAAAACAAAGACAATTCACCACCACCGCTCAATAACACACAAACATAAACAGACTCCAAGGGGGTTAAGCACAAAAATCCTTACCCCATTTTGCCCAATGAAAACTTGCTTGTAAGTTTCTGCTCTTATGCTACGGAATAACTTCCAAATGAATTTCTCCGTCTGTTGTTTCGCAGTTGCTTTTCCACCCCCGAGATCCTTTTCTGGAGGTATTTCAATGTAGCTGAAAATTCAGTTAGTTCCCTTAGGTAAAATTATTTCTCTCTGGGAAATACCAAAACGTTCGAACAGAGGTGGCATTTGCTTATTAGAGTTAAAATGCTGCGCGGAGGAAACGGCGGTGAACTTTATTCCACAAAACGAATCTACGTGTCGGAAAACGCAGAATCCAGCTTCACGGAGTCCTGTAAAACATGAGCTTGGTGGTCATTTCGCTCATGTCCTCCTCCACACTCAGGGAGAGCCCAGGTAACTCGGCCTTTTCGGTGCTACTAAGGCTGCGGGTTCAAATTTCTCCACCACACCAGGTTCCTGGGGGTGGAGCGTGCAACCCAATGCGACGTGCACTTGAGAGATCCCTACGAGAAAATAATCCTAAAAGCAGCAATGCCACTGCTTCCCTGCGCTGACATTAGAAAAAAGCTATGTAGAAAAACCTCTTCGACGTGCAAACCCGGCAGCTCGCGACGCGCTCGGCACTCCACATTGGAATCTGTCTTTTTTTCCCCTTCCTAAGACTGGGAGCAGAGAGGAGGCGGGGAGGAGGAAGAAAAGGCTGGGCAGGATCGATTCACTCTCCCGAGGAGAACACACGGAGCCATTTCCAGGCTGGCAGCAGGCTGGGGGCGCAGCGCACCCGGGGAGCAGCGGGAGGGGGCCCGATCCCACCCCCCCTCAGCCCCTGCCCGCCCCCCGCCGCCGAGCACAATGGAGCCTGGCTCCCACCCGGCCCTTCATTCGCGGCTGTCCCTTGTCCCTCCGTTCCTCGGAGCGCTGCAGGTCCGAGCTCCGGCGGCGGAGAATGAATGAATCAGAGAAGCCAAGCCCCACGCTGCCCCCTGCACGCTGTTCCCCCAGCTCACGGGCGGGCCGAGCAGCCGTGGAGCACGGGGCTGACGGGTCGACCGGCGCCCGCCCGAGTCGAGGCGGGAGGCTGGTCCCGCGCCGGGGTCGGGGGACCGGGGCTCGACGCCGCGGAAGAGCCGCGGCTCCAGCGCCCCACCCCTGCTCCTCTCCGCTCCCGCTCCGCGCCGCTGCCACACGCCGCCTCAGTGCCCGGGCCCCGCCGCTGCCTCCTCACACTCCCATCACCACCCGCCTCCGCCGGACTCCAGCTCCCGCTCGGCGGAGCAGCGCTGGCCCGGCGGCCCGCCGCAGCCCGCCGCCGCCTCCGCCTCCAGCCGCTGCTTCCCGGGTCAGCGCCGCCCGCGAGAGGCGAGCGCGGCAGCGGAGCGGGCTGCGGGGGGCGGGGAGGGGCGGGGAGAACGGGGAGCAGCGCGGCCCCTCCCCCTGCTCGCGGGAGGGGGCGGGAAGCGGCGGCCGCCGCGGGGAACGGCCGGGAGCTGGGGCGCGGACGGGTCCCGAGGAGCCGGTGGAGCCCTGCAAGGAGCGAGAGGAGGCGGCGGCCGCTAGGGCGCCGGGACGCCGGTAGTCGGGGGTCGAGCCGGCCCTCGTGGGGAGCCAGACCGGCCCGCAGGCCCGGCGGTCCGTCCTTCCCTTCTTTCCCCCCTCCCCCTAGGGGCCGGCGGCGGGCGCTTCGCTCCTTTGCTGGCTCCCGGCCCGGCTCCGGGCCTCCACCGCTTCCTCCGCCCCCCACGCCAGGTGCTCGCGCTGTGTCTCCATCCTCCCCGCAGGAGGACCTTTAAATAGCGACGTCAGCGCGCTCCTCTGCGCACCCACGTCACCCGCCGCTCACGTCACCGGGGTGCGGGGGATGATGTCACGCGGCCGGAAGTACTGCTAAATTAGGGACGGAGCAGGGGGAGGAGGACTCGGCGAGCTCTTCTGTGCCCACCTGCTCTCGCTTCTCCTTAAAGGCCAAAGCGCAGGAGATAGCCGAGAGGAGCGCCGGGAGGAGGAGATTTCCTTGCCACAAATGTGCCAAACACGAGTGAATCATTCATAGCAACAGTGCCGAAGTGTCAAGCGGGTGATATCCTATCTCCCACTCCCACCCCTGTTGCAGCAGCCTTCCCGGGCTTCTCAAGTCCCCACCAGCGCGGAAATGTGGGAGGAGAGACTGAGCACAGTGGTAGATGTGTTGCCAGCAAGACTTGGGGAAAATAACCTTAATTTTCAAAAGAGTTATCAAATGCCATTCTGGACTTAGTAGTCTTTAAAACTTTTTTCTTTCTTGGTACCCCAAATCACGAAAGAATCAAGAGCGGTGTCATAAACAGTATTATAATGATAAGGCTAATAATGCAGGGGGCATCAAATGATGTAAACGTTTTCATTGAGAAGCAGCAGTGTTTTGGCATAGAATAGTGAGTCAGTCTTGACTTCATTCCTTCGTAATTATCGTCGTGGACATAGCAAATCCCAGTGTACCTTTTCAGTTCTGATTTATCAAGAATATGAGTTTAACCCTATGGAAATTGAAAATAATCACCAAGTGCTTTTTATTTAAGTATTCGCACAAGTACATTTAGACTATTTTTGTCTTCCTTAGTTTTGACCCTGTAACATATAACACAACATCTCTTGTTATCTCTTGTTTTCATTTAGTATATGGCAATGGGTTTCCCAGGTGGTAAAGAACCCGCCTGCCAATGCAGGTCAGGCCTAACCCAGTTCGATCCCTGGGTTGGGAAGATCCCCTGGAGTAGAAAATGGCAACCCACTCCAGTATTTTTGCCTGGAGAATCCAATGGATGGAGGAGCCTGGCAGGCTACAGTCCACCGGGTTGCACAGAGTCGGACACGACTGAGCGACTTAGCACACAATAGGTGGGAAGGATGAGGAGCCATGTGTCTGTAGGTTTACTGGCTATATGTGTGTTTGTGTCTATAATCATACTATGAACGCTCTTCAAATTGCAAATGACTACAGAGTTTTTTAAATGCCCCCATTATTTCATAGTTTATTATTAGGTTGACTCAAATAATGAACATTGATTTGATCTGATTTAACATGATAATCATGGCCCAGAAATAGAATCACTACATAATGCCAAAGGCTATTGCTATTTCAGAGTTAGTCTATAAGTTCAGTGACCATATTTTCCAAACTCAAATCTAAACACATAGTTTAACAATAGATAAAATATTTGAAATCTGAAGTGACCTGGAAAATCCAGGACAGAGAATTGTGGTTGTTAGGAGAGCTGTAGATGGATATGGATGCAGTTTAAATAAAAGAAGCTAAAACACTATAGAATTTGTACCATGTGTATTTTTTAAATGTTTTTAATATTAAACTACTCACATGATTTCTAATTAAGGAACAGTGGGTTTTACTTCTTTCTGTATGTACATTTTCTTGATCATGTTAGGAGCCCAGAACTGAAGGATACTAGCCAAAAGAATTCGGACCAAGTTGTAACTAAATCAGGCTTTCTGTTATCTTCATATTATAAAATCATGATCTTGCTTTTAAGTTGAAATATTGAAAGTAGTTTTAATTAAGGTTAAAACAAAGGTTGATCAAAAGCAAACCCCTGCTTGCCAGTTTGTCTAATATACACATTAAAGAGTAATAGAAACTTGTACTAATTTATGTTTCAGATAAATGGAACTTAAGTGTATAACATATTAAAACTATCATTCTTCAAATAATATCATCTGTTGGCCCTTGCAAATTAAAATACAAATTACTACTCTCCTTAACTTTCTCTACAAGCCATTTCCCATCTAAACTAAATCACTTTTGTCTTTTGTGCTCTTTCCACCAATATTAATTAAAGCTCTTCCTTTACCATCTTCAAACAGTTCATTCCATCCTTTTATACGACTTGCTCTGATTTACAATCTTTTTTCCTCTCATCTTTACTCAGCTGTCAAAACGGCATGTTAGCTGCCTCATGCTTATACAATGCTGACCCTTCATTAGCGTTTCTGCTTTTCAGAGCTACAGTCTCTTCTCAACTGCTCTTTTGTCAACTGAAAATTGAAAGCAACTATCTGTATAAATCTCACGGTGCAGTGTAATATAATTACTCCCAAAGTTTGTGTGATTATTTTAACCTCTGCACTTAATCTGGAAAATTCTACCAATGGTGGGTTGATTTTTCTTCCTAGTTTCTGTGGGATTAGCATATAAGGTAATATATGTGTTCATGTACCCAGTGGTGCTCAGTGAGTCATGTCTGACTCTTTGGGACTTCATGGATGGTAACCCACCAGGTTCCTCTGTCCATGGAATTTTCTAGGCAAAAATACTGGAGTGGGTTGCCATTTCCTACTCCAGGGGATCTTCCCAACCCAGGGATTGAACCCACATCTCTTACATCTCCTACTTTGGCAGGCAGATTCTTTAGCACTGTGCCCGATGGGAAGCCCTTGTGTAAAGGAATAAATAAACCTTTGTAACATTTTATCATGGTATGCTTGGAGGTATCCTTCATAGTATCATAAAGTCATAATAAAAGAGTGGAATGAAGTGTTTGAAAATGGTGAAGTGAAAGCATTAACATAGATGGCAAGAGCACAAAAGAGAAAAGTGATTTAGTTTAGACAGAAAATGGCTTAGAAAATAATGATGTCTTTCTTATCCCTTGAAACAATTCCAATGCAATTTTGAGAGAAATCTGAGACCCATTCTATATGGCGTTCTATCTAAAAGTAAATGTCTTCTCTCCTAAAACTGAGTGATGTAACCCAAATGCTAGCCGTGATTTTCCAATCCTGATCACTTTGTTTTTTAAAGTAGTGAACTTCCTAGAAAGTAATATATTTTCTTTTACCGGAAGAGTCAGAAAGTACTTTAATAGAGTTTCAAATTTTTAACAGTTCCCTTTTCCCACTATGCTCTGAAAATTTGTGGTGAGGTTTATGAATACCCACTGATTTTAGAAGCTGTGGGCGGAGGCATCTGTTTTAGTTAGAGTTTACTTCCATGCCCTTAATAGGAGATGGTGATATTCAATGGGATGTTCATAGATAGGTCAGGAGATATGTCTTTCTCAATGAAAGACATGTAGGAGATATAAAATCCTTCCCTGAAAGAGGGTTGAAACCAAATTTTATTTTTAATTGCTTAACATCAGATAATAGCAACTCCCCTTCCATGTTCCCTCTTTTTTGTTACCAAAATACCATTATTGTTTCAAAGTTATAGGTAGAAATAATAGATTAAAAGATATCTCTACATACTATAGAAATCTCTAGATTCCTCATTTATGCCACATGGTTATAAAGAAGCTAAGTAATCAGCAAAGACTAAAAGTAATAAATTAAGAAAAGAATTTTTTATAATTGTAGGGAAATAGAATTTATCCAGTTGATGCTCTAAAGTTATTCCATTGCTTCTGTAACGTAACAGGTGCTGTGTGCCAGTAATTTGTTTGAACTGTTTAAAACCACCTTTACTATTATGAATAAGGTTCTGAATAGAAACAAGGTAGTTAACAGTCTTAAGGGGGGAAATCTAAGTGTTTGGTATCTCGAAGGCAGTGGCTTGAGGACAGTTTTAACTCTTCTGAGCATCAGCACTATTTTATAGGAGGGTTTGGGAGTGGTGAAGGAAGGAAAGTCAGAGAATTATCCTTAGGAAAGACATGATAGTAAGCCCATGGGAAATGATCTCATAGAACTATCTCCTGCTCTAATTT
The DNA here is from genome assembly GCA_935064755.1 of Tragelaphus eurycerus. Taxonomy (NCBI): domain Eukaryota; kingdom Metazoa; phylum Chordata; class Mammalia; order Artiodactyla; family Bovidae; genus Tragelaphus; species Tragelaphus eurycerus. Next base: position 5,754,245 of record CAKXYN010000054.1, on the reverse strand, counting down.
TTACTGTAGATTCATTATTTTCTAAACATGGTTAAAGAGGTACAACTAAAATACCAGACAGGTGAAAAAACATACCAGAAAGTTTTTAATTGGTGCTGTTAGAAAAATCATTGTACAATGGTTTATGTAAATTTTTAAAATACTCAAAAGAGAAGGGGATATGGTGCCTTTGAAAAAATTATCTGGCTTAACTCTAGGTTGTTTGTTTGGTCAGCTGATTGATTGTTCTAAACAGCAGTCACAGAGTACAAGCTGCAAAAATATGCAGATCTGCAGAGAGAGCTAAGGCAAAGAGCAGAACGCAGAGGAAAACTTTGCTCTACCTGTGCAGTTCCTTAGAATGGAATGCTGTGGAAGCTATTGCCATGGTAACCAATAATCTTCCTGCTGAATGGAGGGACACAACAACCATGAGGAAAATGTTTTAAAAGAGCTACCTTATTCTGTGATGTTTTTGGTGCCAACTAGGAGAAAAACTGGAGAAGGCAATGGCACCCCCCTCCAGTACTCTTGCCTGGAGAGTCCCATGGAAGGAGGAGCCTGGTGGGCTGCAGTCCATGGGGTCGCTAAGAGTCAGACACGACTGAGCGACTTCACTTTCACTTTTCACTTTCATGCATTGGAGAGGGAAATGGCAACCCGCTCCAGTGTTCTTGCCTGGAGAATCCCAGGGACGGGGGAGCCTGTTGGGCTGCCATCTATGGGGTCGCACAGAGTCGGACACGACTGAAGCGACTTACCAGCAGCAGCAGCAGCAGGAGAAAAACACCATCCATGGCATTTAGGACAGCCATGCTTAAATGAAGTTGCCTTCTTTTCAAAGAGACAAGACAAAGGAAAAAACTAGGGGCTCTTTCAAAGAGAGATAAGGGTTTGAGGTGGCAGTTGCAAACTCTCTGAAGAAGAACATAACTGGTAAAGACCCTGATGTGGCTAAAGCAGACCGAATCAATACCTAGAAACTGTGTTGAAAGTTCTTCCAAGCATAAAATATCAGACATTAGTAAGTTCTCAACATTTGGTAATTTCAGTCAAGATAGTGCGTAAGTTACTCATGAGACTTTTTATTATTTCTTTTTATCCGATTCTAAATAGTAATTTCCATAAAAATTAAAATGGAAAATATATTTTTAATCAATACCTATTATTTTAATACTAAATAATATTCTTATCATATACATGATAAATATGTATAATGATATGAATAGATAGCTAGATAAATCTTTATTATATTCCTGTATGCACTGAGTCCGGAGAAGGCGATGGCACCCCACTCCAGTACTCTTGCCTGGAAAATCCCACGGACGGAGGATCCTGATGGGCTGCAGTCCATGGGGTCGCTAGGAGTCGGACACGACTGAGCGACTTCACTTTCCCTTTTCACTTTCATGCATTGGAGAAGGAAATGGCAACCCACTCCAGTGTTCTTGCCTGGAGAATCCCAGGGACGGCGGAGCCTGGAGGGCTGCCGTCTATGGGGTCGCACAGAGTCGGACACGACTGAAGCGACTTAAGAGCAGCAGCAGCATGCACTGAGTCATTGGCAGCAATCTCTTGCCTTTGGAATAAAATCCAAACTCCATGCCTTGGCCTAAGCGACACTGTGGTGGACCCCTGCCCACCTCTCTTACATCGGTTACCTTTCGTCACCCTCTTCCTTGCTACTCTGTGAGCTGGTGCGTCAACTGCAAGGAACAGAAACTCCACCTAATGGTGACTCAAGCTAAGATTGATTTTTACTTGTTTATTTACTTAACAGGGAGTCTGAAGGCAGGCGATCCTACAGTTGGCTTGGAAGGTCCAATATGTCATTAGGGTCCAGATTCTTTCCAAACATTTCACTCTTCTACTTTCATATGTTGTTTTTGATCCTGGCCCTTTGTCTCATGGTTGTCAAAAGACTATACATTTCCAGGCATCATATTCTTACAAAAAGCATCCAAAGCAGAAAAGGGGAGAAAGAGGTAGGAATTTTCTCCTTTATATCTGCTTTTTTACCAGGGAGAAAAATTCTCAAGAGGGCCCTAGAAAACTCCCTCTCATGTCTCATTGGCCAGAACTGGGTTACAGGCACGTTCCTAAATCAATCAGACACTTTGGGGCAGAATTTTCATGATTCACTTAGACAAATGGTGGTTCATCCCTTGAATCGTCCCATGATGTCTGAACAAAACTAGAGCTCTCTCAGAAAGGAAGAAGAGGCAATGGCTCTCAGACAAACAAACCATATACTTGCCTGATGGCCCAAAGCCACTGTGGTGTTCCTGCTGCTCTTCAACTATGACAAGCTTGTTCCAAAAGCAGGACCTTTTCCACCTGGAACACATAAGCCTAAGATCTTCATACTCCTTCTCATCATTCAGGTCTATGTTCAAATTGCCTCTCTTATGAGATAACTCCTAAACATCCTGGGGAATCTCTCTAGGTCAAGCTTTCAGGAACACGAGCTGGCAGGAAACAGAACATTCAAATGAGGTGCTTCAAGGCATGCTTTGGGGCTTCCCTCATAGCTCAGTCGGTAAAGAATGTGCCTGCAATGCAGGACACCCGTGTTCCTTCCTTGGGTCAGGAAGATCCCCTGGAGAAGGAAATGACAATCCACTCCAGTATTCTTGCCTGGAAAATCCCATGGATAGAGGAGCTTGGTGGGCTCCATGGGGTCGCAAGAGTCAGACACGACTTAGCGACCAAACCACCAAACCACCACTTACAAAGGTAGAGCAGGGTATAGGAAAACCAGGGCAGACCAGCCTTCTATGCCTGAAAGGACAAGAAAATGGAGACAGATTTGTGTGGACAGAAGTTGTGTCCTTGACCTTAAGGGTCACAGCCAGTCTGCAGAGAACCCCACAAGGAGAGAGCCCAGGAAATAAACTTCATCAATAAATACCTCTTCCCCATCTGTACTCCATCTTCAACTGGTGCCCCTGTTTCTAAATCTGACATAGAGGAAGCGAGAGGGTGCAGGAATCCAATGATGTACTCTATACAGTACCTGTTAACAGCAAAGAGCTGGGAGAAGAGCACAAGGTGCATCTGGAGGGGCAAACAGAAGGTATCCAGCCCAAATCGTCGTCCATTTGTCAGCTTTTAGATTAACAATTATTTTAAAGTTTGGCATATGGAAAAACAAGTACAGTTGACCTTTGAGCAATAAGAAGGCTAGGGGCACCAGACCTCTACCCAGTGGGAAATCTGAAAATAACTCTTAAACAGTCACCACCCCTGCCCCTCCCACTCAACCAACCACCAATCACATAGTACTGTAAAAGCCGGTGTGTAAGTGGACTGTGCATCTCAAACCCCTGTTGTTCAGGAGTCTACTGTACTACCAAACACTATAAGCAGGAGTGTAAATTGGTGTACCCTTGAAGGCACATGAATTTTGACATAGCAGGTCTACTTCAAAGAAATCATCCTATAGATGTGCTTTCTCATGTGTTCAAAGAAACACAAAATTTATTGTTTTGCTGTAAAATTAAAAAAGGAGAGGAAACAACATCTATGTCCACCAAAGGGGACTGGTAAATAAAAGATGGTATAACCATGTGATAAAATACTATGCAGCTATTAAAAAGAACAAGATAGATCCAGAATGTTAGTAAGGAAAGATGCCCAATATAAGCACATTCTGGATGAATACAGTAAACTAAACTGTGCTTTAAGAAGTGGGATTAAAAGTTTGAGATTAAGGGGAATTAAAAAATTTTTTTCCCTGTTACTGTTTGTATTCTTTGAATTTTTACCACTAATACATATTATTTTCATAACATAAAACATAAAAAGTTATTTTAAAGTAGTATTTAAAACACACAAATATGTTAAAACATAATAGGAGGACAGAATAAGATATTAATATACATTTTATTTTCCTATTTCCTTCATATCCTTTTTTGAAAAAGATTGTGTAAGTTCAAAAACATAGAAAGAGGAGAGATTGAAATATTTTATTGGCAATAGCGATTTCATTATCCTCTTCATTAACACAATATCTGAATATTCTATTTTAGGAAAGATGCTGATGGGATAGCAAGATATTAAAGGTGGTGAGAACTAAGACAAGGCCCCGGGAGTTGTGGGTGAAGGCAGATGTTTAATTTGCAGAAGACAATACCAAGGAGAGACCTGATAGCTGACTTCATAGCATGTCTGTCCCAAACAATAGGTGATGGCTGTGTGAATATGTGTTCCATAGGACGGAATTCATTAGCTGTCCAGTGATTGGGACTATGGTCTTCCACTTAAGGGGTATGGGTCCCATCCCTGATCGTGGAACGAGGATCCCACATGCTACGCAGCCTAGCCAAAACTGTGTTCCATGAGGTAGTAAAAAAACCAATGGAAAGATTTATTAAAAGGTAAATGTTGGCTCACTATGAGAAATAGTTTAAAAACAATCAGATTTATATCAGTAAAATTGGTTGCCCCAAGAATAATTGGCTTACCCTTCCTCGCCATGTCTATTACAGCACAGCCTGGCTATTTGACCCATTGGGGATGATGCTTATATTAAATATAAGGTAGGAGTGTGGATGTAAGACTCGTAATTTTTTATTCAACGATTTTATGACTACTCAAGTCTGAGCTCACGCCAAAGTCATCCTCCACCATTAGCTTCTCTACGCCTCCTTCAGAAAACTCTTCCTCTCCTGTGATGTCACTCATTATCACTGCAAAGCTGTCAGCTCCTCCTGTCCCTTGTCCCACAGGACAGCACAGAAACAGAAGGGGCCGAGCCATGAGCTGTGGGACACCCTATTGCTGAGGAGCTGATTCCGTGCTACAGCTAAGCAGTTTGACAGCCTACAGTGATATGCTAAGAGGGGTGGTATTATATAATAAAGGATTTTGGCTGACATTTTTATTTCTGGTTTCTAGGAGGTAAACTCTAAATCCTTGGAATTTCCCAAGGCATAGAAGTGTCTTTGATATTCATGGTGGATATTTTGGACTCTACCTGAGTGTTTTGCTAATGTAATGACTTGGGACAGAAACTTGTCATGCCAGAAAAACCAGCCTTATAATTAGAGGGCTGGGGCTTCGAGCCAGGTGGTATCATCCCCAATCTCTGGGGAGGAGAGCGGGACTCGAGATTGATCCAATTATTTGGTCAATGAGTTAATTAATCCTGGCTTTCTTCTTAATAGCTTTCTTCTTTGTACTTTGTAGAGGCAATTTAGGGAATGGTTCAGTGTGGACTCTGGGAGTATCCTGCCTGAGTCTGAATGGCAGCTCTGTTTAGCAGCTGCATGTCCTAGGGACCCACTACCTTTCCTCTGAGTCCCAGGGCTCAGATCCAGATTCTCCTAAGTGTCCACCCTCCCTTTACCTTCTTCATCTAAAGAGCATCATGTGGAACTTGATCATTTTCTTTCCTAAAACAAAGTTATAATATATGCATGGCAAGGCTCTAATTCATCAGCTTTGTTTTCTCATGAGAAAACTCAATGAACAAATTAAAACCATGCCGTTTGCCGTGATTGTTTTCCTAGTAAACCAAGACTTCAAGCAAATTACTTAGCCCCTTGATGCCCAAGATTCTCATTTGTAAAATAAAGGCAGTAAATAATAGTCCTTACTTTATAGCATGATTGTGCAGATTAAATGAGTTAATATAAATAAAACCCTTAGAATAGTGCCCAGAATATAAAAAGCACTCAACAAGTATTAGCTATTTTTAATCTCTTTATGTGTCATTTGATTTGTATGTACTACATATTACATACTATATATATTATATATTACACATTATACTATACATTTACATATATATTATCTTCATAAATATAAAAAATAAAATTAAAACATGCAAAAATTCGAATTTTCTACTGTGTAAAAAAATCACATTAATGTGTTTTCAATTTTCATCTAGACAAACTGGCCAAATTTTTGCTTAAAGTCGTAACATCTCGTAGTCACCATATAGAAAAATGGAATTAACTTTAGAGAAAGTATTTGAAATTTTCAATGGCTGTCTTAGATGAATATATACATATACAAAATAGATATATGTATATTTTAAATGTACATATATATAATTTTAAATTATTTTAAATTCTTCGACCGCCTTCCAAATAATCCACAATTCGCATTTTGTTCTCATATACATTTAAAGGAAGAACATTAGATGCTTATCATGTTTTACCTGTGGAATTTTGGATACTTTTTTCTTTATACCTTTATTTGTGTGTGTGCTAAGTCACTCAGTTGTGTCCAACTCTTTGTAACCCCATGGACTGTAGCCTACCCGGCTCCCCTGTCCAGAGAATTTTCCAGGCAAGAATACTGGAGCTCTTCCTGACCCAGGGATTGAACATGTGTCTACTGCATTGGCAGATGGATTCTTTACCACTATCACCATCTGGGAAGCCCTGATACCTTTATACATATTCTACATTCAGTTAAGTCATCATATATTACTTTTTGTAATTAGAAAAAAATTATACTTAACTATTATATTATTTTCATCAGAATCCTCTTTGCATTATATGTAGAAGAAAGTAGAAACAGAAATCACTTGAGAATTCAGTGATATGAGAGATTGCTTTTAAAACATTCTGAAATTATATTTTTATTGGTTTTAAAAAGATTTACAACCTACTTAAAAATGCAATAGAGAGGGCACCACAAAAAAATTTGTTTGAAAGCACTAGAACCAGCACATGAATAGTCATGACATTCAGTGGCATGTCCCTTGTTGAAAAATAATTTTTATAATCTCTAAGGGTAAATACTTTACCAACAGGGTAAGCTGCAATATAGAATAAAATGGAAAGATTTTGAAGATAGAGATTAAAGATATTAAAGATTAAAGATGAGAAAGTATTTTAAACTTCCTTCTACTGTGTTAATACAAATTGCAATCCTATATAGACTTGAAGAATATCAGCGTTTATATATATGGATACTAAGAATATGGACTTTAGAATCAAACAGACTTTGAGTCTTCTTGGCCCTGCCAGATAGCCTAGATAAGTTACTAAATATCTCTGAGCCTCAATTTTCTAGTCTCTAAAATGTGAATAATAATACCTTAAGAGCTTGCTGTAATGATTAAATGAGGTATAAAGCACTGGTACCTTGCAAATGCTTAGTAAATTCAATTTTTTTTTGTATGAAAGACAACTGTCAGTTTTTTGCTTCTTTTACTGGCATGAAAATTAATTGCGTTCTTCCTACTCCTGTTATAATCAGCTGCATAAGAGGAACTGTATAAATGGAAAAGCAACATTAGACTATGTAAGAATTAGAGAAACTGACTTCAAAGTTGTTTCTAAAATGCATTCCTTTCCTTTAAAGCATCCAAGACCTTTGAGAATTTTACACAGAGGCATACTAGGCCAACTCTGTGATCTTATCAAAGTGTAAAAGGAAAGCAAAAACAGAGACTCTAACATACAAATACAAAATGTTTTATACTTTGCCCAGTGATCTCATATCCTTCTGAACTGCTACATTGCAGTCTCTTCCATCCTTAAACTGGTCTGCAACTCATCACTGACCTGTGAATTTATCACACAGGTGCCAGAGTAAACTCCTAGCATTCAAAGAACACCTTTTCTTGCACAAAGGCTCACATCAAACTTCAAAGGGTTTTGAAGATCTCAAAACTGACCTCAAAGGTTGCTGCATGAGTTAACTGAGGCCTTAAGAGCACATTGGGCTTCCCAGGGGGCGCTAGTGGTGAAGAATCCACCTGCCTATGCAAGAGACACAAGAGATGTGAGTCTGATGTCTGGATCAGGAAGATCCCCTGGAGAAGGGAATGGCAACCCACTCCAGGGTTCTTGCCTGGAGAATCCCATGGACAGAGGAGCCTGGAGGGCTACAGTCCATGGGGTCGCAAAGAGTCGGACACAACCACAGTTTTTAGCTTAACTTCCACAAAACATTTTTCCTTAAGGGAAAAGTCTCTCTTCATTGTTCTTCTGCACTTCTCATTCAAGAAGACTTCTCTGGAAGGACAGAACAGCCCACAGTTTGGAGCCAGAGAGAAAGTGGTCCACTTCTACCCTTCACTCAGTATCTGCGTTAGGGTGAACTCTGGGACTGTAGCTCTATGGAACGTTCCTCTAGTCCATGACGTTTCCTTAACTATCAGCATCTCCCTGAGACCTACCCCTCTAAAAGGGGGTCAGCACTCCTGGGTGGGAAGTGTATAGAATGAGAGTTTCTTCCTTTCTGCCTACTTATGCAAACTCTTCGGTTTTTCCTATCATTTCTCCCATAGTTATATTTTCTACTTGAAGGAACTTAGTATTATCTATGAACCTGATATTCTGTCTTCCAGATTGCTTAGAAAAATTTCAAACAGGTTTTCCTCAGCACAGAGGCATCTCTGAAACCCTGCAGTTTATGCTTTTCCACCTTAAGACATGTTTACTGATTCATATACTGTTTACTCATTTTAAACCTGGTCCCTATCCTTATTTTATTTTTAAAGTAGTGCCAATGCAATGTTGACCTCATCAAAATTTCTTCTTGGATAGTAGGAAATGTCTGCATTTAAAGATTTGAGGGAAACCTTATAATTATAAATCGTACCCACTAGTTTTCCCTTTGGCACGATAGTCTTTACTTCACTCAAGACCTCATAGTATTTCTTTGTGAATTTCCCTTACAAGTTATGCTGCCTTTTCCACAGTAGATTGTTTATACATTTTTCATTGGTCCTATCATTTAATTACAGTTTCAACTGGTTTATCCAGTATGGTGTGATAGTATCTATAAGTTTCCACAGCTATGCCTGCAATTCTTCATTTAGATAGAATTCAGATAGGCAATCCATCAGTCCTTGGAAAAGTTTGCCATAGCAGGGTACACAGTTCTGCCAGCAGCTGCACCATTTAACCCTTGATGTTCTTTAAAAACTAAGTAGATCAAGTTCTGTTGATTCATTTCTTTTTGGTGTGTTAACCAGGTCTTGGGCACCTCAATATTTATTCATAAGAATACTGCCTTGTATCTGTGCAGGGCTTTATGCTTTTCAATTTTTTTCAACTTTTCAGTCGGTCCAGTAGTACTAATCTCTGTGAATCCAAAATAAACAACTCTAAAAAATAAAGCCTATTAATAAAAAAATTTTTTAAGTGGGAGTCTTGGGCATGTTTCCTTAGTAAAGATCAAGGAGAAAAAAGAAAACCAATTCATTTACTGTTAGGACTGTCTGTTGCATTCATTTCCCCTCCAATTAAGAAATTTCCCTTATTTTCCATTTTACTTCTGATTGACTTAAAATTTCTTTTCTTGGTTTAGAGTTCCCTGAACAGTGCTTCTTCAATTCTTATTGATCATCATCTATAAATAATTATCAACTGATTTTCAAAGAAAGCTACTGTATGCTATGCTAAGTCACTTGAGTCGTGTCCAACTCTGTGTGACCCCCATAGACGGCAGCCACCAGGCTCCCCAATCCCTGGGATTCTCCAGGCAAGAACACTGGAGTGGATTGCCATTTCCTTCTCCAATGCATGAAAGTGAAAAGGGAAAGGGAAGTCGCTCAGTTGTGTCCGACTCTTAGCGACCCCATGGACTGCAGCCCACCAGGCTCCTCCATCCATGGGATTTTCCAGGCAAGAGTACTGGAGTGGGGTGCCATTGCCTTCTCCGAAGCTACTGTATAGTAGCTTTTATTTATTGGACAGGTACTAATGCCAGGCATTGTACTGAACATTTTATATATTTTTTTCCACCCACAACAACTCTAATGGGGTGGATATTCACCCCAGCTTTATAGAAGCAGGAACCGCAGTTAAGTAGGAATTTATTTGTTATTTGCCTACAGTCTGACTGGATTTAAACACAAATCTACCTAATTCCAAACCTTTGCCCTTAACCGTTATTTTCTTTTGCCATTTAATTGGAGCTAAATCAAGCATTTCTTGGTGGCTCAGAGGTTAAAGCATCTGCCTGCAATACGGAAGACCTGGGTTCAATCCCTGGATTGGGAAGATCCCCTGGAGAAGGAAATGGCAACCCACTTGAGTACTGTTGCCTGGAAAATCCCATGGACAGAGGAGCCTGGTGGGCTACAGTCCACGGGATAGCAAAGAGTTGGACGTGACTGAGCAACTTCACTTTCCACTTTCACTTTCCTACAAATCGAGCATTTCTAGAACTATGGCCAGATTAGAATGTTGACAACCTGCATTCCTGGCTGGTTCTACTGCAACCAACTATTTGGTCAAGGGCAGGTGACTTGTGGGAGCCTGTTTCTTTATCCATTAAAAGTGTTTGCAGATTACAAGACCTTTAATGCTCTATCATTCTATTTATGCAAATATTCATTAACCCTATGTGGTCATGGGTGGGCACCAAACAAAAGGAAAAAATGATAAAATGTGACTCATGAATTTAAAGAGAACCGTTTGATATTATTCATAATAATTCTTCCACACAGGAGGATCATTTGTGTTCTATTATTTTACTTCACAGCTACCTCCCTAAAAAACCCAGAGGCACTCTCGTTAAGTACATCCCCCACTTTTGAGTGTAATGGCAGTTATTTAGGCAAATGAATTTTATTCATTGCTATGAGTGATGGATATATGCATTCATTGCTTGACTTGAAACTGCTATAATTGAAAGTTTGAATGTAACAGAGTGTTTATTCTCTTATTTAGATTGTGTTCAGAGTGATCCAGTGAAGAAAATTAACGTCAGGACTTAGTTTTTCCCCACGTAATTTTTAGATTTCTCAGCTTCCCTTATTCTTTACATATAACTGAAAGTTTTTCCTGTTTCCATGTATAATGAGAACTTTCTATGGGGATTATTTAGCATAACTGCCCTCCTAACCATGCCCTCCCAATCCTGCCAGAGTCTTTGCCACACAAATCTTTCTCCACTGTTCTCTGTCCTGCCCAGCAAATTGAAATTTGCTGCCTATATTTCCATGATTCCTTGTGAGCTGGAACACACAGGAGATTTGAGGGTGGAAAGCAGGGTATTTTTCCCTGCCTCCTGCTGTATTTTTCCCACCTCTTGCTCATCGCTCCTCAATCACATTTTCTGCCAGACTGGTCTTTTTTTCCCAGCTCTGCTTCTCACTAGGTTCTGCTAACTCTGCTTCCTTTCTTTGCTTCTTCATCCCAGGGAGGAAATGGCTCATTCTCTGTAGTTGACTCCAAGTGCCTCACCATACTTTCTTTTCTTATCCTTGCCTATATATAATTGTTTTTTTGTTGTTGGTTTGTTTTTAATTTTCAAGTCTTTATTTTTAGGGCATGCCATGTGGGATCTTAGTTCCCTGACCAGGGGTCAAACCTGTACCCCTTGCATTGGGAGTACAGATTCTTAACCACCAGAGAATTCCATCCTTGCCTGTACATCTTTGAGTAGTCTTTTCATTAATGTCTCTTCATTTGAGCTACCTAGTGTGATTTTATATTTTCCCTAGGACCCCAGCTGATTCACCATCTCTCACCTAATACCCACTGATTTGGAATTTAAGCACTCCAATCTAAAGATGACGTTGACTTCAGTGAATATGTATTGAACATCTCAATATGCTCAGGATTATATTAAGTGCTATGAGGGGGTACCAGAGTCATTGGTGATATGATTCTTGTCCTTGAGAAGTTTATAATCTAGTTAGAATGTCTGTGGTCAATATATTAAACAATTAACTTGTAACATAGGACTTTACATTTTAAATTAGGTAGTCCATAAGACTAGTCTGGAGACACAAGATAAAATTATCACAGGATATGCTCACCCTCCCGATATGCCATACTTCTTGTACTTTTTAATTTTCTGCTTTGAAAACATTAAAAAATGTTTTGTATTGGAGGATAATTGATTTGCAATATCGTGCTGGTTTCTGCTATCACCATGCTATCGCGTCACCATGAATCAGTCATGGGTATACATGTGTCCCCTCCCTCTTGCCCCCTCCCAAGTCCCACCCTATCCCACCCCTTTAGGTGGTCACAGAGCACTGGGTTGAGCTCCCGTGTCACATAGCAAATGCCCACTGGCTATCTCTTTTACCCATGGCAATGGACATGTTTCCTTGGTCTCAATTCGCCCCGCCCTCTCCTTCCCCTGCCATGTCCACAAGTCTGTGCCTTCTCTCTGCGTCTCCACTGCTGCCTTGAGAACAGGTTCATGTGCACTGTCTTTCTAGATTCCATACACGCATTAAAGTACAATATTTGTCTTCCTCTTTCTGACTTATTTCACTTTGTACAATAGGCTCTAGGTTCATCCACCTCATTAGGACATTGTATTAGACCAATAAAGGATATTATTCTGAATGAGAAAGTATTAGTGGAATTTTAACTAGCCATGGAATATTCATGCATGAAATATCCTAAGTAGGCGAAATGTGTTCAGAGGTACCTGCTATATAAACACCACGAGGACCACGAGGTCATTCTTGTGCACACAGAAGGAATTTGTTAGTCAAGTAAGAAAATGGTAGGGTGTTTGCCACTGATTGGTTGAAACTGTCCCCTCTTCCCATACACTAATTGAGTGAGAAATGGATTGACTGCAGCTGACTCTGACTCTCAGGGGGACTCCTCGGGCAGGTCCAGAGATCTACACCAAAACCCAGCTTTGCTCATTGGTGTATCTCCTGAGTTGGTTCAGAGAGAAGGCCCCAGAGGTGGGAGAATAGGAAAGGTATACACTATACTTTGGTGTCTAATATGATTATTGCAATCCAATAAACAGGTTCCTATTTTAAGAGCTTGAATGTCAAAGTACAAACTTGATATTTCAGCCACAGGTTGGGAAGGGAAAGACAGAATGTGCAGATAGGTGTTGAGTTTCTCTGTGTACAGACATCAGTGGGTTCTCATATCATAGCAGGAAAGGATTTATCAGAACATGGGGGCTTGTTTTAAAATTCAGTTAGAATTCAGTTAGGCAAGAGAGGAGAAAGACTTATAGGAGAGGATGAAAAAAACATAAGGTTGGGCAGAACAGTGGAAATGGACTAGGTATTACACATGAGACAATAAACAGAAAATCATCCTGACTTGACAGTCAAATATACTTTGAGAAGTACAAAGTAATGTTGGACAAATGAAATAGAGGCAGATCAACTTCTTAAAATCGTGCTGATGAGAACAGAACAGTAGAATTTCAAAGCATTATCAGCAGTGTGATTTTTTTTTTTAATCTTTATTTAAATATAGCTGATTTATAGCATTGCGTTAGTTTCTGCTGTTCAGTAAAATGATTGTTATACATACATCTGTTCTCTTTCAGATTCTTTTCTCATATAGGTTATTACAGAGTATTGGGTAGAGTTTCCTGTGCTATACCCAGATGTACGATTATCTGTTCTCCATATAGTAGTGTGTACGTGCTCATCCCAGCAGCCAGTCTATAGAATCATGGTTGGTTAGAAATGCTATCATTTTCAACAATCAGGGGTTGGAATGGACATGATCTTATGAGATTGCAGACCTGGAAGCCGCTTTTGAGGTCCTGTGCATGTCACAGTAGATGTAGGAAGAGAGGAAGTTCAGAAGTACATTCTCAGCTACATTAAGGGTGGGGATAATCACTAATGAGGCCACATACATTTGTAGCTACTGCAACAATAACCATTCAAGATTGCTTCCTTTCCCAAAGCTGGAGGCAACATAGCAATGATTTCCTTTCCCTGCAGAGGAGCCTGCTCCCACAAGGAGTGTGGGAAACCAGAAAAGCGCCACCATTTACTACCAGCCCATCCTGATGGGTACTGGATAAAGGAAGGGTTGTAAACATACAGAAGTGATAATCAGTGGAGAATAGAATTTCCAAGTTTCAGCAACACTGTCTGATTGCTGCTGCATTCTGCAGACTTTCCTTTTCTCCCTTTACTTTCAGCTCTCCCGATTTCAAATGAGGTACAGTAGCACTGAGACTCATCCATCTTTAACAACGGCTGCATAAATGTCTTTTAAATTCTTGGTTTTGGAGTAGCAATTATTGGAGCACTTCGCTAATCAACGCCTGGTGAGTCTAATCTCTGGATATCAGACAATTAAATAAAAATGCCTGAACACTGGATGGTAAATTAGCAACACCAGTTATTGAAGTGATACATAAGTGTTTTTTTCACATTAAGGTAACAGTATTCCCTGGTGGCTCAGATGGTAAAGAATCTGCCTGCAATGCAGGACACCCGTGTTCCTTCCTTGGGTCAGGAAGATCCCCTGGAGAAGGGCATGGCAACCGACTCCAGCATTCTTGCCTGGAGAATCCCATGGACCGAGGAGCCTGGTGGGCTACAGTCCATGGGATTGCAGAGTCAGACATGACTGAGTGACTAACACTATGATATAATACTTATTATGACAGTGGCCTTGATTCCTTGAGTTACCAGAACAAGGGACTGACACTATATGACTATTTCAGGCAGTGAAAAATTCCAGGTCTGTGCCATTTCCTCCTATAAACCTGCGCTGCACACATCACATTGATGTGAAATCAGATGAGATAATTATGTGAAGGTGGTTTGTAATGAAGTTATAAAATGCTCAAGAAAACATTATTATTATCATTCAATGAATCATAAAAGAATGTATTGGAAGGTCACTCATAGGTCAATATTTTCAAATTTTAGAAAAATATGCTTATTCTTTGGAACTAAATATACTGAATTACATTTTTGAAATGTTATTTATTACAAGTTTGGTATACTGATAACAATAATCTGAAGTGCCCACCAGAATGAATACGTGAATGAAAATAAAATTATTTATCTTTTGTAATGCCTTAAAATACTGTGTTCTGAATGTGTACAGATATGTTTAAAAGGATATTCACTGCGACACTGGTGTGGCAAAATAACCAACCAAACAAAACCAAGCTGGAAACAACCCCTGTGTCCATCATTATGGATTTGTTTGAATGAGTTATCGGACATTTGTATCGTGGAATGCCGAAGAAAAGAATGAAGTAGCCTTTGTAAGTACTAACATGGAAAGATATCCAGGAGCTATTAATAATAAACATAATGTGCAAAACAGTGTGTATTGTATGATTAGTATGTTTCAAGAGCTATATAATTGTCAAGGTATTACTGGGGAAAAAAGTCTCTGTACCATAATACATGCTAGTAAACAGGAAACCGTTCTGGAGGAATACCTGCTACTCCTCTGGTAATAATGGCTCTCCATATTCCAAGAGCTTGACTTTCTACAAACAATTTCATAACATTTGGACTTATTTTTATAATGAGCTTATTCTCTTTTCATGAGCATAAACAGTCAAGGCTTTAACAAATGAATAAAACACCTGTACATCAAACAAAACCTAAATACATTGATGAGCAGGTATGATTGACTTTGAATCATATATTGAAAGAAATATTGAAAGCTTGAATTGCTAACGCCAAATAGAGTTTAATTCCACTTGTTGAGACCAATTCGGAATTATGGGGCTTTGGAAAAAAATGTTTCAAAATATTGATCCCACTGCTCGAAGGCACCAGGCAATAAGTTCAAAATAAGCTCCAAAGTCTCCATGAGTCTAAAACATCTTTTCCTGCTAATATAAGCGGAAACAAAGATGAGTTTTATCCTCTTGGAAGAGTTTTAGGTTTTGTTTGTGACCAATAAATCAAAGGCCCACGTGTCTGTTGAATGCACTCTAAGCCCAGAGAGAAACTGGCACAAATGACTTGAACATGAGTTGAACAGGGTCAACTTGGACTGGCACAAAAGGAAGTCCTGGTAGTGACCAAGTTAGCTTTGCTGTTTATCAGGAGCAAAGCACCGAGAGTGTGAACTGCTTGCTAGCGGAGACATTTGAAAGACTCAGTCACTTCAGAGATGAAAGATGACATTCGTTTGTCCATTCCCACACCTGTTAAAATGCCTGGTTGATGGCTGAATATAGAGAAAACCATGATAGCTATTAAAATTTTTCTGGATATATAGCAGTATGCAAAACAAATCTCATGCAGACCCACAAAACAATAAAGTCTCAGTCTGTGAAGTCTGTGTGGTTGCATGCCATTAAATAATTTTCCCATTATGGTTTTTAAACTGGGCAAGCCACACACTTAAACACAAACATACTTTTGAAAAGCAAGATGATTTCACAAAAGTTACGGTTTCCTTTTACACGTCAAAGCGTGCACATGAGGGAAAAGTTTCTTCAAAACTATTTGCAAAAATAGTGTGGTTCTAGATTGACTCTTTGAAATCTCCAAAACTAGTTATAAATGTAGTATAAGAGAGGAAATTGTTCTTTCGGTATCCTGGGACTGCTTCAGCTGGTTCAATAGACTTTCATTATAGGCAAAGATTCACAATATAAAATGTCTTTTGGAATTTGGAAGTTAGGTTCCATAAATTCACTGTCTCCTCTGCATTATCTTATGAATGTAAATATAGGGGAATTAAATAATATCTCTTTCTAAAAGAATAAAGATTAAAATAGAAAATGAAAGCTCATATCCTCTAATAAGTATTTACCACAAGTTCCTAGAAGCCTCCTAGGAAATCTGAGATCTAGGATCCATACTGCTTGTAATAAAAAATATTGTAAACACCAACATGTTCATAATTTAAACATATGAAATCACATCTAATCATCTTAGAATGGCATAAATAAACTTCAAACTTTAACTTAAAATACAGTTACTTAAGAAACCAGTCAATAGATAGCATAAGCTTAAGTTTTGCTTTAATTCAAGCTAAATAAGTAACAT
This sequence comes from Tragelaphus eurycerus, assembly GCA_935064755.1. NCBI lineage: Eukaryota > Metazoa > Chordata > Mammalia > Artiodactyla > Bovidae > Tragelaphus > Tragelaphus eurycerus. Next base: position 5,737,585 of record CAKXYN010000054.1, on the reverse strand, counting down.
TTTTAACAGCTAAAATTACATAAATTGGTGGATTTGAAAAGCTGAAGAAATCGACTGCTAGGTGAGTTACAACATAATATGATAAAGCTATACTGGTTTTCAACTAATTTTAATTAAAGACTATTCAACATGATTCGGGGAAGGCAATGGCACCCCACCCCAGTACTTTTGCCTGGAAAATCCCATGGACGGAGGATCCTGGTAGGCTCCAGTCCATGGGGTCGCTAAGAGTCGGACACGACTGAGCGACTTCACTTTCACTTTTCACTTTCATTCACTGGAGAAGGAAATGGCAACCCACTCCAGTATTCTTGCCTGGAGAATCCCAGGGACGGGGGAGCCTGGTGAGCTTCTGTCTATGGGGTCGCACAGAGTCGGACATGACTGAAGCGACTTAGCAGCAGCATTCAACATGATTACTTTGCTTTTATTCTTGCAAAAAACAGTGAACTGTTTACATAATGTTGCATAAATGTATTTGCTTCTACATGTATAATTGCGCTACAACACAGCACTCCTAGGTTCTGGTGTTTATATATATGCAAAACATTTTATACTGTGTACAGTGACATTCACTTCATAGAATTATAATGAGGAATGACAGTGTGTAGAAAGCAAAATAAAAGAGCAAGGATACATTTGTTGATTTTGAGTTGATTTCATATAACTCTTAAAAACTTTGAGTCAAAAAGATTTTAGAGTGAACAGTAAATAAACATGAATAGCCACATGGTTATTAGTGTTAGAAGAATGGGTTCCAAATATTCCATGATGCAAAGACTATAGTTCTTTAGAATAAACACAGGTAAGTTACTCTATATTTTTTCACACTCGGTATTTCAAATAAGAGAAATTTTATAAGAAAATTAGTGTTCATATAACTCCAGAAATTTCTCTCATGTTAAATTTTCCTAATCAGCCAAAAAAGGTATTTCACATAAAAAAAATCTATTTAAATGTTTTCCTCAAATACAGTTCAATGAACATTTGTTCTTTGTTGACTTTATTACACAAGTGCTCACATGAAGAAAAATATAGATCCTGTCCTGCTGAGCAGGGGTCATAAATGAGATACTCCAATAATCACAGTGCAGAGTGATGAGGGCAGTTATAAATGCATGTATTGTTGCAGGAGTAGCAGAGGAAGTAGTAAACTCCTGGGTTTTCAGGGATGAATAGGAGTACAACATGAAGATAAGGGGATGAAAAGTATACCTCCTACCATCTGTCTCATTTTTTAGTCACAAAATAAAATACATCATAATTCTATAATAATTTTGAAGGAACTAACAATAAATTTAAAAATTTTTGAAGAGTACAAATCACCTTAGCATTAAAATCAATTATTGTAAGTCATTTTGATTCAACAAAAGAGACTTTTAAATCTGCATATTTGAAAGTTCTATCAAAAAAAATTGGTCAAAATAAAAAGGCACCTTCTAACTTATAGACAGGTGGAAGAGGGAAATAAAGGCACAGACTCTGGTGCCAGACTGCCAAGGCTTGATCTCAGACTCTGCCTTTTACTTGCTCTGTGAGTAATGTGTGTGTGGCAAGTTACTTAACCTCACAGCCCTTCAGTTTGCTAAAACAGGGATGATAATTACTGTAGCTGATGATTGGTTCAAAACCAACCTACTATTCTATCTAAGGGGCTGAATTTTCCTTGATAAAATTCCCAGGAAAGAACACCAAGGGCTTTCACCTTGGTCTCTGACCAATGATTCCAAATTTGTTGAGTTGAATCCATTCAGCAGAAAACATGATCAATGAGTCAGCTGGAAAAGGAATCCACCTCTTCTCTGCTGGCTGCACAAATGCTGAAGGACTGTTTTATAAACTCTCTTGGTACTGACGGGCAAGTTTCCCAATATGGGAAGTAAGACTGAAGCCACTTAAACTCTCTCTCACACACACACACACCATATATATATATATATATTTTTTTTTTTTTTTCCTCCCACCAGAGAGAAGGAAGATTAACCAAACCATTCTGAAGTCAGCTAATAAAGCACAAGCATATCAAAATGAAACACTGCCATAAAGAAGCAAAGCTCAGCATTAGAATTCTGACAAACTTACCTAGCAGGTAACAAAAGCAAAATGCCCAGTGAGATTTCCGGGCACTGTGTCCGTCTGCCCTGTAACTGACCTTGACACATTAATAACACAGACCTCAGTGGGACTGCCAGACTACATCACTTTCTCTGCACACAATTTAATATGGACCACCAAGGGACTTCCCCGGGTGGTCCAATAGTTAAGAATCTCCCTTCTGATGCAGGGGACGAAGTTCGATCCCTGGTTGGGGAACTAAGATCCCACAAGCCACAGGGCAACTAAGCCGGGTGGAGGCAGCTAGAGAAGCCGATGTCCTGCAGCTACTGAGCCTGCATCCTCTAGAGTCTTTACTCCACAGCGAGACGAAGAGTAGCCCCTACTCATTGCAACTAAAGGAAGCCACACGTAGCAACGAATACCCGGTGCAGCCTATATACGTGTGTATGTGTGTGTGTGTGTGAGAGAGAGATAAATGTGGTACAGCAGCCATGAGTCACCAACAGCCACTTGTGGGCATAGCATAGCACACTAGTACCTCCTTTCTGCTTCTTGAATCCTATTGTCAGAATGAGAATAGTAGCTAAGATTAACTGAGCACTTAATATATGATACTCATTGTGCTAAAACATTTTTCTGTATTGCCTCATTTAATCTTCAGTCTCACGTAGCAAGCACTATTATTATACCTATTTTACAGAGGAGGAAATCAAGGCACAAACTTGTGCCAAGGCCATATAATTTTTAAGGTCCCATCATTTTTGAAAGGAGCATCTGGGGCCCATAACACGGTCTGCCTAACCCCAAAGGACACACATACCTTTTGCCCTCTACTACAATCTTCTTCAATCTCTGGAAGGAAAGAAAGATTTTTCTGTTGTGAGGGAGGGACAAGATGTGAGTAAGTTTAAAAGCAAACACCACTGGTTTTAGGCAAACGTTTAAAAAAGATCTATTTCTCTTTGGTTCCTGTCCGCTTCCATTTCTAAAACTTTCTCCTATGTTGTTTTGTTTCTTTTCTGATTTGGAGTGTAAGTTGATTCTGTTATAAAATTTGATATTGCAAAATAGTATTTGATTTTCTAATCATGGTCACAGGTCTCTAATTTCCCATATGTTTCATACCAGATTTCTTACTGCCCTTCCCTCCTGTCGTCGGTGACAGACTCTGGTGCTGGTTAGCAGAGAAAGGAAATCTTCCTTCCGCCCCAGATGGGCCCTAACACCAGTCCCTTCTTCGCTCTTTCACTGCTCAGCAACAGCCTTCTTGGCGTTTCTCCAAAATTTCTTGAGGACATAACATAGATGTTGTGACGGACTCTGTGCCAAGTGTATCAGGCTTTAGGCTTGTTTCTGATTACTGACAGGTATATTTGAATGGATGAATTATCTAAAATCCTGGCCTCTGAAGACTTTAAGTTACAGTGACAACCTACATGGTCTTGCATTCATATCTGTGTACAGCTTCTTAGAAACAGAATTCTTGGGCAAAATGACTGCAGTGTATTCTGATTTTCAAACCAACATGTTTGATGATCACGTAAAATTAGAACTTAAAAGATCACTCAGTCCAAGGCTTTTAGAAATGAGGAAATGAAAACCCTGGGAAGTTAAGAACTATCCCAAAGTCACACGACTTATTAAAGCTTGTACCAAATTAGAAACCAGATCATCTTATCATAGCTCTTCTAGCACACAAACAACAAGACTGAAAGCAGTGTGGTGCGGAAGGACCACCTGCCTAGGAATAAGGAGAGCGGGGTTTAGCTGATTCTTCCTCTATGTGACTTTAAACTAGTAACCTCTCTGGACCAATTTCTTTAACTATAAACTGACGGATTTGGCCTAGAATTGTCCAGTAAGATAGTCATTAGCTACAGATGTGGTTACTGAGCACAAGTTCAAATTAAAATTATCTGTTAAGTATAAAATATCTGTATACTTTCAAAGACTTCGTACTATAAAAATGTAAAATATCTCATTACATCACTTTTATATTAATTACGTGTTGAATGCTAATATTTTTAATATTTGGGATTAAATGAGATGTATTACTAAAATTATTTTTGTGTTTCTTTTCTTTTTTAAGATGTAGTTACTAGGAAATTTAAAATTACCTATATGGTTACCTTTATCTTTTTACTGGGCACACCACAATAGGAGATCTCTCAGGCGGTTCTTAGATCAGGAGTCAGCACACTTTTTTGTTGTTGTTTGCGAAAGGTCAAGTAGTAAAGGCTTTAGGCTCTGGGGACTATATGGTTTCTTTTGCAACTGTTCAAGTCCACCCCAGCAGCACTAAAGCAACCACAAGACAATACATGTAAGCTTGGCTATGTTTCAATAAAACTTTATACATACATACAAATGGGTGGTTTATACAATCCATACACCAAAAAATGTGGCTGTGTTTCAGAAAAATTACTGTTAAAAAAAAAAAAATGGGCCAGATGTGGTCCACAGATTCGCTGTAGCTTACCATCCATAGCGGAGAAGGCAATGGCACCCCACTCCAGTACTTCTGCCTGGAAAATCCCATGGGTGGAGGAGCCTGGAAGGCTGCAGTCCATGGGGTCGCTGAGGGTCGGACACGACTGAGCGACTTCACTTTCACTTTTCACTTTCATGCATTGGAGAAGGAAATGGCAACCCACTCCAGTGTTCTTGCCTGGAGAATCCTAGGGACGGGGGAGCCTGGTGGAATGCCGTCCATGGGGTCACACAGAGTCGGACACGACTGAAGTGACTTAGCAGCAGCAGCAGCAGCAGCAGCCATCCATAGGCTATGAGTCGATTCCGTCTTTCTCCCACCCAGCATTTTCTGAGAAGCTATTCTGTACGGAAATAAAGATCCAGCCTCTGCCTCTAGTCTAGAGGAGAGCCAGGAGCATAAACACATAAGCCGTCGGATACAGTGAGAACAACACTATAATCAAGGGGGTTAGAGAAAGCTTCTGAGGAGCTTCAGTTAGGGGCCTGAAGAATGAGAAAGGAACTTTCTGAATTAAAGAAACAAACCGGCATATCTAGGGAGATGCGAAAATGTAAGGGGAAGAGTGTGTGTGTGGGCGCACATGTGTGTGTATGGGGGGTAAGGAGACGTATCGTGGTGGTTGAGGCAAGTGAGGTGGGAAAGAGACCGGGGTCCAGAAGATGAACACTTCTGAAAGCATCCTAAGACGCTGCTGCTAAGCTAAGTCACGTCAGTCGTGTTCGACTCTGTGCGACCCCATAGACGGTGGCCCACCAGGCTCCCGTCCCTGGGATTCTCCAGGCAAGCATACTGGAGTGGGTTGCCATTTCCTTCTCCAGGGCATGAAAGTGAAAAGTGAAAGTGAAGTTGCTCAGTCCTGTCCAACTCTTCGTGACCCCATGGACTGTAGCCTACCAGGCTCCTCCGTCCATGGGATTTCCCAGGGAAGAGTACTGGAGTGGGGTGCCATTGCCTTCTCTGTCCTAAGATGCTATGACAGTACATATTCCACGGGAATTCTGAGGGCCAAAGCTTTCCACCTTGGGGGCCAGCTCTGTTGGAGCACCAGCTGTGGAGGGCAGCCAGGCTGGCGGGGGTGGAGACGGAACCACAGAAGCAGCTGCAGAAGTGATGAGTGGACAATCTGCAGGTAATTAGATCAGTGTGTTTTGCATCAGAGAGCTGAAAACCTAGCTCAGTGCTGGCCATCAGTAGGGCCAAACAACCTCACCAGGTACTGTTGGCTGGCCTGAAGCTGAAGCCGAAATGAAGGGAACAAGAAGGAAAGGAAAGTAGTTGAAATGAAGGGCAAGTGAGGTGAGAGCTGAGTCTCTGTGGAGATAATAAATAGCTAAAGACCTTAGAAGACCCTCCGAGGTGCTGAGGAGGAGGTTACTAGGGGCTGATAGGTTAGTGCAGAGGTTCTTGACCCAGACTATGCATTAGAACCTCTTGTGTAATTGGAATTTATATATATATATATATATATACACACACACACATACATAGCTGTGTAAATACACATATCTATCTATATATGTACTGATGCCTGGGCTTCATTCCCAGAGATTCTGATTTAATTGGATCAGGGGCCCATGCATTAGGAATTTTAAAAAATGATTCCAGTCACAACCAGGATTAAAAGCCACTGGTTTGGCTGACTGGAAGCTGAACTGAGGCCCTGTGACTTTGGTTGGTAAGAATGATGCTCAGGAGAGTCAAGCTAAAGCAAGACTGAGAACTGAAACCTATTTGCATTTGTAGGAAAACAATGCTAATTACTTGCTATCTGTGTATGTGCTCAGTTACACAGTCAAATCTGACTCTTTGTGATCCTATGGACTGTAGCCTGCCAAGTTCCTCTGTTCATGGGACTTTCCCGGCAAGAATACTGAAGTGGTTTGCCATTTCCTTCTCCAAGGGATCTTCCCCATCCAGGGATCAAAACCGCATCTCTCATGTCTCTTGCATTGCAGGCAGATTGTTTACCGCTGAGTCACCAGGGAAACCCATTACATGCCATAAGTGAAAAGTGAAGTCGCTCAGTCCTGTCCACTCTTTGCGATCCCATGGACTCTAGTCTACTAGGCTTCTCTGTCTATGGGATTTTCCAGGCAAGAGTACTGGAGTGGGTTGCCATTTCCTTCTCCAGGGGATCTTCCTGACCCAGGGATCGAACCTACGTCTCCTGCATTGCAGGCAGATGCTTTACCCACATGCCATACTAGTACCCAAATATTTATAGATAATTAGTAGCGTTGTTTGACATATATGCATGTAAGTTTTTTCTACATTTCCTGAAATAGCTAAAATCAGGTGGCTTCACCAGGTTGCTTTTGGGCCCAGATATTCTAGAGTACGTGCTCTCTTTTTGTGGGATCATCAACTCTGAGAGACAGGTCTTCTGATGCCCATGATTGCTATTTACTTCAAAAAGTGGAATGTTGCTATAAAGTGATCAATTAATGTAGCTGCAATCAGCAAACCATAAACTCTGGTTTAGGATTTTTTTTCTGGCAGAAGATAGAACCGCATAAAAATAATTAATCGGTGGTGCATAAATTCAACAAAAGTTAAAAATAGTATTTCATCTTTTTATAGAGGGAGAATTATAGAGGGACATTTCTTTGCTTTTAAAGTTAAGAATAGAAAACACAAGAGTTTCAAAGAACTCCACCTACCTGGTCACTTTACTTAATATTCCCACTCTCTATCAGCCTGCCTTTATTTTTTCCACAGCATTTCACCTTTTAACATAGTACGTAATTGTTACTTACTTTGTGTATTGTCCCTTCAATCCTCAGGAGGATTTACTCTCCATGAGGGCAAGGATTGTTGTTGTTGTCTGTTTTATTCAGCTGTATTCCTAGTAACAAGCCCCATCAGGGCTTCCCCGGTGGCTCAGCTGGTACAGAATCTGCCTGCAACGCGGGAGACCTAGGTTCCATCCCTGGGCTGGGAAGATCCCCTGGAGAAGGGAAAGGCTACCCATTCCAGTATTCTGGCCTGGAGAACCCCATGGACTATATAGTCCATGGTGTTGCAAAGAGTTGGACACAACTAAGTGACGTTCACTTTCACTTTGAGCCCTAGCAGGGGCTCAATAAATGTTTGTTAAAAAAATCAAATGAGTGGCTTCCCAGGTAGCTCAGTGGTAGAGCCTGCTGCCAATGCAGGAGACAGGAGCTCAACTCCTGATCCGAGAAGATTCCCACATGCTGCAGAGCAACCAAGTCCATAGGCCACACCTTCTGCAGCCCAAGTGCCCTAAAGCCCGTGCTCCCCAGGAGAAGACACAATGAGAAGTTCTCACATCACAACTAGAGAGAAGCTCCCACTCCAGGCAACCGGAGAAAGCCTGCCTGCAGCAATGGAGACCCAGCACAGCCATAAATAAACAAAAAACAAAAATCAAAAATCGCGTGAATAGTTTACAAAGTCAATTATCTAAACATACTGAAAATGTTTTTAGAACAAGAGAGGGAAGTGTCTGATATTACTTTAAGAATGAGTTTCTTTAAGAAGAAAGTTAAAAAGAGATTTTGAAATTCTACTAAAGCCGTTTGAAATGAGTTAATAATATGTACATGGCAAGTGAAGGTATGAAATGAATTGTAAGGCTGGGAGGAATTGGATGATATTAGTCATGGGTCGCTAAGAGTCGGACACGACTGAGCGACTTCACTTTCGCTTTCCACTTTCATATGGTGGAAAAGGAAATGGCAACCCACTCCAGTATTCTTGCCTGGAGAATCCCAGGGACAGGGGAGCCTGGTGGGCTTCTGTCTGTGGGGTTGCACAGAGTCGGACACGACTGAAGCGACTTAGCAGCAGTAGCAGCAACAGCAGTCAATAGTTATAGAATGACCTGTTGACTGAGAAAGGATCATACTAGGATTTATTTTCAGGTGTGTGTGTGTGTGTGTGTGTGTGTACACTAGATCTCATTTGTGGGGGACTCTTTGCAACCCCATGGTTATGTCTCCTGCATTTTGGGTTCTTTACCACTGGCGCCACCTGGATTATGCTAAACGCTGTCTTTCTCTCTCTTTTTCTCTCTCACTGAGGCCCAAAAGATGAGGTCAGAAACATGGAGAGTAAGAGAAATTAACTGACTGTTTTCTTTCTATAAGCTGTAAGCAAAACTTATGGAGCTGGGAAGCCCGGTGGTTCAGTGGTAAAGAATCCACCTGCCAATGCATGAGATATGGGAGATGTGAGTTAGCAAAAAAAAAAAAAAAAGTCCGTATGACATAGTATTCTTGTTTCCCCTTGCTAGCGATGTCTCCTTCTGTCTGCTGATCATGTCTCTCTTCCCAACCCAGATATCAAACCTGCATCTCTTAGGTCTCCTGCATGCGCAGCTGTGTCCTTTACCATAGTGCCACCTGGGAAGCCCGTAGGGCAGGGTGCTTAGTTCTATCTACGTTAAGTGTTAATGAGAAAGCTTCTTACCTATAGAAAGATGTTAGAATTCCTTGACATTGTTACACGTTGGCCTTGCTTTCTAAAAAAAATGCTTGTCCATCATCATGAATTTTACATAATGCATTTCCGTAACTAAGTTTTGAGTGAAAAGGCATTACTTGGTGGCAGTTATTCTTTTCTATAAAAAGTCTTCCAATCTGGACCTTTGGCAGGCCTTTACTTCTCTCCTGTTGATGGATGACTGAGTTCTAGGTCCCCTACCACATGGGAATCCAGTCTGGAGGCGTCCGTCTCCACACCCACTCAGGAAGTGGTGGCACCAGTATAAAGCATTGACTTTAGTTCTATGTCTCACCTAACCAAGAGAGACAACAGACTCCGGGGCTGTGGGAAGAGGAGGGAGAACAAGATAAAGAGGCAGGGGAGAGAGAGAGCGTGCCAGCAGACAGAAGGAGACAGCGCTATCAAGGGGGAACAGAACACTATGTCATACAGACTTTTTTTTTTTTTTTTTTGCCATACCCTGAGACATGCAGAACTTCCACAACCAGAAATCACGCTTGGGCCCCTGCACTGGAAGCCCAGTCTTAACCACTGGGCCACTAAAGAAGTCCCAATGCCAGACTTTTGTGTACACACACACACACACACACCTGTGCACATAAACATATTGATCTCAGAGAGAAAGGGAGACTCACAAAGGAAGATGGATTTGGGGCTTCTGAAGTCATTTCTTTCCCCGCTCCCCTAACTATAGATATAAATGGGAATAACAACATCTAGTAATTGCAGTGAGCTGGTACACATTAGATCAAGAGTAGAAAGTTATCTGTCCTCCCTTGGGTTATACTACTCAGGCATTAAAAAACATTACAGACCCTAGACCCTTTCAAGATTACACACACTTAGGAGATTTAAGAATGCATTCAGACATCATGGTGGCCTTGATGGATCAAAGAAGCTCAGATCAAAAGAATAAGATTAAAACCACATATGAGATATTTAAGATGTGAAGGAAATAAGGGGATATGATTAGGAAAAAGGAGATTCAAACTAAAACCGCACCAAAGTCTCCGTGCCTGCGCATCCCTCCTTTTAGGGACTCTGTGATGCTCAATTTTTGGTGACCAGGTGGCCACGTTTTGTACATGACCCTGCCTCCCACAGCCAGCCACAGAGGATGGTGCTGAAATGTGGCATCCGATCTAAGGACAGCCGGCTCAGGGACTTGCCCGTCACCAACAGCAAGTGAGCTCTGTGGCAGCAAAGATTTTTTATGTATCTTCCACTGCTTTTACCCCAGCACCTAGAAGAGTGCCTAGCATATATTAGGTGTTCCATAAAAATTTAACCACTGAATGAATGTGGCTTGGCCCAAGGAGATGAACTTTTTCAATTAAGAGTCCTCTCATGTGGATCTGAAATTTGAGAAAAGACAGAAAGTAGCCAGGGCAAAGGGCGAAAGGATGTCGGGGATTTGAATTGTAGCCAGAATTCAGAGACAAGTTATCAGGAAACTGAAAACAGATGGAGCTGGGAAAAAAGGACTACAGAAAATGTATGGGATGATGTGAAGACGAGACGCGAGACCGAGAATCTGCTGTTTCTCTTGAGGCTTCCTCTGGGATCCCCACGCTATCCCTGCAGAGTCTGAAAAACAACCCCAGCCCCACCCATTCCCTTGCCTTAGCTTGAGTAATCCTCTGTTCCTCCTAATTATAAAAACCCTAGCTTAAAGAGCAATGCTGTATTTGATACAGTAATGCTGTCCCAAGATAAGCTTGTTGTAATTGGTAAGAGGTGTAAAGTGAAGTCAGTCCAGAGCTAAGTGTACTAGAAAGTAGTCATTCAAGTGACAACAATAAAATGTTAAATTTTATTTAGCAGGTTCAGGCATTGGGTAACATGAAAAGAGGTGATCCACCCTCTTTAGGGATCCACATTCTGAAAGAGGAAGAGTACAGTAAAAACTCTGAAAACCTCAACATACTGCAGCATGTGAAAGGGAGAGTGCTTGAAATAAGAGGTGAAGAATAAGTAGAATGTTGCCAGCAGTTGGTGAGAAGATTCTGCAGAAAAATAATTGTACTAGAGTCACTAGGAGGAGGAGGAGGAGGACCTGCTTGGCAGGAGAAATACATGTGCAAATGCATGGAGGCAGGAAAAAAAGAGACAGTCATGGAATTATGAACCTGCAAAGTGCCAGAAAGGACCAGCAGAAGATACAGTGCACGAAGTAGGCAGGGCTGGGTGTGGAGGAACTGAGATTTTATTCCCCAGGGATGGAGCTTCCCAGGTGGCTCAAGTGGTGAAGAATCTGCCTGCCAATGCAGGAGATGATGGTTTGAACTCTGGTTAGGGAAGATCCCCTGGAGAAGGAAATGACAACCACTCCAGTATTCTTGCCTGAGAAGCACTGTAAAGATGTGACCACATTTTCCCCAGAGAAATGTCACCCTGTTGGTGGAGTGGTTTCACTGGAGCTGAGGGAGAGGGGTGGGCTTTAGGGAGGTGTGGGGCCATGAGTAGAATGTTCCTGGTGGAATCCAAGACAGAAGTGGTGGGAGTATAGGGGAAGAGCAGAGTGAGGGTAAAATCATCAAGACTTGATAAAGACAAGAGGGATAAGTTGCGTAGACAAATAATAACAAACAAAGCTATGAAAAAAATCATTAACATTGGAAATAACTTCAGATCAGATCAGTCGCTCAGTCGTGTCCGACTCTTTGCGACCCCATGAACTGCAGCACGCCAGGCCTCCCTGTCCATCACCAGCTCCCGGAGGTCACCCAGACTCGCATCCATCGAGTCAGTGATGCCATCCAGCCATCTCATCCTCTGTCGTCCCCTTCTCCTCCTGCCCTCAATCCCTCCCAGCATCAGAGTCTTCTCCAATGAGTCAACTCTTCGCATGAGGTGGCCAAAATACTGGAGTTTCAGCTTTAGCATCATTCCTTCCAAAGAAATCCCAGGATTGATCTCCTTCAGAATGGACTGGTTGGATCTTCTTGCAGTCCAAGGGACTCTCAAGAGTCTTCTCCAACACCACAGTTCAAAAGCATCAATTCTTCGGCGCTCAGCCTTCTTCACAGTCCAGCTCTCACATCCATACATGACCACAGGAAAGACCATAGCCTTGACTAGGCGAACCTTTGTTGGTAAAGTAATGTCTCTGCTTTTGAATATGCTATCTAGGTTGGTCATAACTTTCCTTCCAAGGAGCAAGCGTCTTTTAATTTCATGGCTGCAGTCACCATCTGCAGTGATTTTGGAGCCCAGAAAAACAAAGTCTGACACTGTTTCCACTGTTTCCCCATCTATTTCCCATGTAGTGATGGGACCAGATGCCATGATCTTCGTTTTCTGAATGTTGAGCTTTAAGCCAACCTTTTCACTCTCCACTTTCACTTTCATCAAGAGGCTTTTTAGCCCCTCTTCACTTTCTGCCATAAGAGTCGTGTCATCTGCATATCTGAGGTTAGGAAATAACTTAGCAGTCACTAAAAAGAATTTATGCACTCTTACTTATCAGAACAGCACTGTGGGGGAGCTACTGCTGTTATCAAAGCTCTATTTTATAGAAAATAGAAAAAAGTGAGTCCCAGAGAGCTCAAGGGGCTCGCCCAAGGTCACTTCTGTTTTAAGAGGTGGAGTCAGAGCTGCAGTGTAGCTTCTCTGATTTGAAGCTCATTCTTTCCCCTTCAATAGGGCCATCTCTGTGAGAGTCAGGTGAGCAGATTAGAGAGAGCACAGACAAAGATTTCTTCAGGCGGCTCCACTGTTGAAAAGACAGCAACAGAAAAACAAAAAAAAATTACACTTCTAAGTATCTTTATATAATTAAACTTATTTTCCATTTATTCATTACAATGCCGAAAGGACAAAAACATTCAGGGCTCAGAACCTGATTCTTTTCTTTTATATATTGATTTGATGTTTAAATTCAAAGGTGAGAGTCTTCGTTTTTCTAATTCTCCTCTCTTTGAAGAAAAATTACATTTTCTAGTTTTGTGAGCAGGGCTATTTTTCTTGTTGGGATTTTATACTCTATTTCAAAAATGACAAGTAATACATTTTGTAGTGCCCTTGTAGCCAGTTTCTGATGATGTTACTGACCTGAGTCTTTACATAACACTGCTCTATAAGGAATATGATATTCTTTAATAACATTATATTTACTAATTTTTATGATGTCCCTGTCATTTCAACAAGCATCAGGAATTTTATTCCCTCCTTGCAAATAAATTTAGTGTTAAAAGTGGTTAAGTCTGTGCCCAAGAGTTTTACAAAATCAGTTCAGTTGAGTTCAGTCACTCACTCACATCAGACTCTTTGGAACCCCATGGACTGCAGCACACCAGGCTTCCCCTGTCCTTCACCATCTCCTAAAGCTTGCTCAAACTCATGTCCATCGCATCGGTGATACCATCCAACCATCTCATCCTCTGTCATCCCCTTCTCCTCCCGCCTTCAATCCTTCCCAGCATCAGGGTCTTTTCTAATGAGTTGGCTCTTTGAATCAGGTGGCTAAAGTATTGTGGCTTCATCTGAAGCATCAGTCCTTTCAATGAATATTTGGGACTGATCTCCTTTAGGAGGGACTTGTTGGATCTCCTTGCAGTCCAAGGGACTCTCTAGGGTCTTCTCCAACACTACAGTTCAAAAGCATCAATTCTTTGGCACTCAGCCTTCTTTATGGTCCAACTCTCACATCCATACATGACTACTGGGAACCATAGCTTTGACAGGAGGGATCTTTGTTGTCAAAATAATGTCTCTGCTTTTTAACATGCTATCAAGGTTGGTCATGGAGAAGGCAACAGCACCCTACTCCAGTACTCTTGCCTGGAAAATCCCATGGGTGGAGGAGCCTGGTAGGCTGCAGTCCATGGGGTCGCTAGGAGTGGGACATGACTGAGCAACGTCACTTTCACTTTTCACTTTCATGCACTGGAGAAAGGAATGGCAACCCATTCCAGCGTTCTTGCCTGGAGAATCCCAGAGACAGGAGAGCCTGGTGGGCTGCCGTCTATGGGGTCTCACAGAGTCGGACATGACTGAAGTGACTTAGCAGCAGCAGCAGCAGGTTGGTCATAGCTTTTCTTCCAAGGAGCAAGCGTCTTTTAATCTCATGGCTGCAGTCACCATCTGCAGTGATTTTGGAGCCCAAGAAAATAAAGTTTGTCACTATTTCCATTGTTTCTCCATCTATTTGCCATGAAGTAATGGGACCAGATACCATGATCTTAGTTTTTTGAACATAGGGTTTTAAGCTGGCTTTTTCACTCTTCTCTTTTACCTTCATCAAGAAGCTCTTTCATTCTTCACTTTCTGCCATAAGGGTGGTGTCATCTGCATATCTGAGGTTATTGATATTTCTCCCGGCAGTCTTGATTCCAGCTTGTGCTTCATCCAGCCCAGCATTTCGAATGATATACTCTGCATAAAAGTTAAATAAGCAGGGTGACAATATACAACCTTGATGTACTCCTTTCTCTATTTGGAACCAGTCCATTGTTCCATGTCCAGTTCTAACTGTTGCTTCTTGACCTGCATATAGATTTCTCGGGAGGCAGGTAAGGTGGTCTGATATTTCCATCTTTTGAAGAATTTTCCACAGCTTGTTGTGATCCACACAGTCAAAAGCTTTGGCATAGCCAATAATGCAGAAGTAGATGTTTTTCTGGAACTCTCTTGTTTTACAAAATAGATCAATGCCATTCTCTTTTACTTCAATCCACTGGACAACTCAAGTTCCAGCTGGAAAGAAAAAATGTGTTATTGTTTTTTCTCAGTTGAAGATTCACACCCATTTAACCTGTATTGAATGTCTGCTGTGGGCAGGGTACTATGTAAGTTGTTTTCTTTAATCTTCAGTAACTTTCTGGTCTTTTATCTACTTAAATAAAAATTAATGGCATTAATTTAGTACAAGAGAGATGCAGTACCTGATTTCTTTTTACATCTTGGGGGATGAAAGCAGAACTTTTTTCCCATTTCGTATTTAAAGTTATTAAAATTAATGCAAAAATTTTAAATTTATAAATCAAGGATATTATTAATAAAACATAATATTAATTCTTGTCAATGAAAAAAAAACTTTTTTATTTGTGTTTCAAAAAATTTGATAACTTCACAAAAAGCTCCCTTTCATTTTCATGGCTTTTAATTATAATGCCTAAAATATACTGTACAGGGATGTTTTTGAGAGGCAATCACCCGTTTTAAATCGGTTTTTCCAGTTGCGAGGCCAGAAGAAACCACTAGGGGGCGAGCAAAGCTGTCGTTTCCCAAAGAATTTAAACTCACTGAACCAGAATAAGAGCAGGAAGTGACCCAAAGGTCATTGAATCCAAACTTCATATTTTATGGACATGCAAATGGAGAATCGGTGATAAAACCTAATTTTCTCAAAACCACATAGCCATCTATAGATAGAAGCAGCTTAGAAGTCAAGCTTTCTTATTCCTATCCAGCCCATATTTCTTCCCCATAAGCAGTCAGTTCTTGTATCAGTATTTGGCAAACATTTACCATCAACTGATAATCCCTTCATTAAGTCTTCCATCCTCTTAGCTCTTGTCTCCTATCTGGAAAAACCTGGGGACTTGTGCTAAGTTTCTTGAAACTGCTTTCTGTGAGATCAGTGACATTGAGGACTGAATCTGGAACTAGTAAGCAAAGTATGGACTCTCCTATTTCTGTCACTATTGAGCAAGAAAATCACCATCATCGAACGTATGTTCTGTGAATACTGTGGTTTGACATTGCTTTGAGTTCTTATTTTGCATTTTGATGAATACTAAAACTCTTCACTTCTAAGTTTACACTCTAGAGAAGCTTATGCACATGTACACAGGAGATGTGAATCTTAAAATCCCAGAGCAGCATTGCTCATAAAAAAACAAAAACAGAAAAATGGAAAACAGTCCAAATACCCATCAGTAGAAGAATGAATAAGTAGATTGTGGTCTACTCCTACAAAGGAATACCGCGCAGGGTAGCAAAACTGAATGAATTGCAGCTTTGTGTATCAGCTCAGATCAGATCAGTCGCTTAGTGGTGTCCGACTCTTTGGGACCCCATGAATCGTAGCACTCCAGGCCTCCCTGTCCATCACCAACTCCCAGAGTTCACTGAGACTAACATCCATCGAGTCAGTGATGCCATCCAGCCATCTCAGCCTCTGTCGTCCCCTTCTCCTCCTGCCCCCAATCCCTCCCAGCATCAGAGTCTTCTCCAATGAGTCAACTCTTCACATGAGGTGGCCAGAGTACTGGAGTTTCAGCTTTAGCATCATTCCTTCCAAAGAAATCCCAGGGCTGATCTCCTTCAGAATGGACTGGTTGGATCTCCTTGCAGTCCAAGGGACTCTCAAGAGTCTTCTCCAACACCACAGTTCAAAAGCATCAATTCTTCGGCGCTCAGCCTTCTTCACAGTCCAACTCTCATATCCATACATGACCACAGGAAAAACCATAGCCTTGACTAGATGAACCTTTGTTGGCAAGGTAATGTCTCTGCTTTTGAATATGCTATCTAGGTTGGTCATAACTTTCCTTCCAAGGAGTAAGCGTCTTTTAATTTCATGGCTGCAGTCACCATCTGTAGTGATTTTGGAGCCCAGAAAAATAAAGTCTGACACTGTTTCCACTGTTTCCCCATCTATTTTCCATGAAGTGATGGGACCAGATGTCATGATCTTAATTTTCTGAATGTTGAGCTTTAAGCCAACTTTTTCACTCTCCACTTTCACTTTCATCAAGAAGCTTTTTAGTTCCTCTTCACTTTCTGCCATAAGGGTGGTGTCATCTGTGTATCTGAGGTTATTGATATTTCTCCCAGCAATCTTGATTCCAGCTTGTGTTTCTTCCAGTCCAGCATTTCTCATGATGTACTCTGCATATAAGTTAAATAAACAGGGTGACAATATACAGCCTTGATGAACTTCTTTTCCTATTTGGAACCAGTCTGTTGTTCCATGTCCAGTTCTAACTGTTGCTTCCTGACCTGCATACAAATTTCTCAAGAGGCAGATCAGGTGGTCTGGTATTCCCATCTCTTTCAGAATTTTCCACAGTTTATTGTGATCTACACAGTCAAAGGCTTTGGCATAGTCAATAAAGCAGAAATAGATGTTTTTCTGGAACTCTCTTGCTTTTTCGATGATCCAGCGGATGTTGGCAATTTGATCTCTGGTTCCTCTGCCTTTTCTAAAACCAGCTTGAACATCAGGAAGTTCACGGTTCACATATTGTTGAAACCTGGCTTGGAGAATTTTGAGCATTACTTTACTAGCATGTGAGATGAGTGCAATTGTGCAGTAGTTTGAGCATTCTTTGGCATTGCCTTTCTTTGGGATTGGGATGAAAACTGACCTTTTCCAATCTTGTGGCCACTGCTGAGTTTTCCAAATTTGCTGGCATATTGAGTGCAGCACTTTCACAGTATCGTCTTTCAGGATTTGAAATAGCTCAACTGGAATTCCATCACCTCCACTAGCTTGGTTCGTAGTGATGCTTTCTAAGGTCCACTTGACTTCACATTCCAGGATGTCTGGCTCTAGGTCAGTGATCACACCATCTTGATTATCTGGGTCGTGAAGATCTTTTTTTTTTTTTTTTTTAATGTATCAATGGATGGTAAATTTCAAACAGAAAAGCAAATCATACACAACTATATATATTAGATTTTTTGTACATCAATTGGAAATGAAGGCAATATTAGATGGTATATTGCTTAAGGATACACATATATGATAAAGCAAAGAATAGAAACATAGAATTATTAACAAAGTTTCAACATATGGTTACTTGTGGTGAACAGGGAAAGGGGTATCACCAGGGAGAGGTATAAAGGAAACTTCTAGGTATTGGGTATGTTCTAGTTCTTAAGATGGATAGTTGATACATAGCTCTTCATTTATTCTTCTTCTCTGAATAGCACATATCCATATACACACTATTGCGGAGATATAGTATATTTTACACTAAGAAAGTTTAAACAGTAACAGGCTAAATTTTAAAAAATAATTTGGATATTCTATATTGCAGTTACAAAGATATATCTTAAAAACTATTTTCTTTTTTATTTAGAATTAAAGTTTGCTTTTAACTTAAATCTCAGAACATATTGAGAATTAAACATAGTACAAAATATTGCAATAAAGACCATGTTTTAAGAAATACACTTTTACTAAGGGTGGGAAGAGTAAAAAATGGCTAGGTCTGATGTTGTTGGAAATAGCTGTATTTATATTGGGCCAACCCATTTGAAAAACCAAACTGTCTCTTTTCATTGATGTTTCAGGAAATATGACATCATATCTAGAGAGTGTTACACTGAAAAACCAAATCAACTTCATACTATTTTCCTCTTGTTTTACATGTGATATTATAAAAGCTGAAGTTGTCAAAGAGAGCAGCAGATACAATCTATTATCCAATTTAATACTTCTTCAGCCATTTAGATAACTGAAATTTGTTCTTACTGGAATTAACATGGCCCTAAAATAAGCAACAACTATATATGTGTGTATCTTAGCAACTTTAAAAGCAAATTATTTTCTATTACCATGTGTGTATCTACTGTTGTAGATTATTATATGGATATTTAGTTATATCACTAAGCTCTGCAAAAGTAAGTCAAGACCTCTTGGCAGAAGGGTGAATCAATTCTCTATGTTAGTTGCTAGAGGAAGACGTAGGACCTTAGACAGGAGATGGGGACTGAAGAAGTAGGCTCTAGGTTTGGGGTTTTAGGCTAGAGAGACAGAACTCTCTTTCTCTTTCTAGACTTTAAATATTCTAGATGCCCATAAGCAAACTCTGGGAGATGGTGGAATGGCAGTTAAGTACCTTGTTACATAGTCAGTATTTTGTGACACTTTCATAATCATTGAAAGTAGACGATCTTGAAGACCTGGGTACAGGGTATCTTTTCCACTTTGTACGCATATATGATGTGAGTGTGGAGGCCCAGAATTTCGACCAGTCTGTTGTTCCATGTCCGGTTCTAACTGTTGCTTCTTGACCTGCATATAGGTTTATCAGGAGGCAGGTGAGATGGTCTGGTACTCCCATCTCTTTCAGAATTTCCCACAGTGTGTTGTGATCCACACAGTCAAAGGCTTTGGCATAGTCAATGAAGCAGAAATAGATGTTTTTCTGGAATCGTCCTGCATTTTTTTATGATCCAACGGATGTTGGCAATTTGATTTCTGGTTCTTCTGCCTTCTCTAAACCCAGCTTGAACATCTCAAAGTTATTGGTTCACATACTGTTGAAGCCTAGTTTGGAGAATTTTGGACATTACTTTGCTAGCATGGGTTTCCCCTGTAGCTCAGCTGGTAAAGAATCCACCTGCAATGCAGGAGACCTGGGCTTGATCCCTGGAGAAGGGAATGGCTACTCACTTCGGTATTCTGGCCTGGAGAACTCCATGGACTGTATAGTCCATGGGGTAGCAAAGAGTCGGACACGACTGAGTGACTTTCACTTCACTTGCTACCATGTGAAATGAGTGCAATTGTGTAGTAGTTTGAAAATGTTTGGCACTGCCCTTCTATGGGATTGGCATTGAAACTGACCTTTTCCAGTCCTGTGGCCACTGCTGAGTTTTCCAAATTTTCTGGACCATCTGTTGCTGCTGCTACTGCTGCTAAGTCACTTCAGTCGTGTCTGACTCCGTGTGACCCCATAGACATCAGCCCACGAGGCTCCCCCGTCCCTGGGATTCTCCAGGCAAGAACACTGGAGTGGGTTGCCATTTCCTTGTCCAATGCAGGAAAATGAAAAGTGAGAGTGAAGTCGCTCAGTTGTGTCCGACTCTTAGCGACCCCATGGACTGCAGCCCACCAGGCTCCTCCGTCCGTGGGATTTTCCAGGCAAGAGTACTGGAGGGGTTGCCATTGTCTTCTCCATAGGGCCAACTGTGAATGGCTGCAAAAAAAAAAAAAAAAGAGAGAGAGATTAATGCGTCCCTTCCAAAGGCTGGCCCTTCCTGGAGATGTTTTGCAAGACTGAAGGCTCTTTTTACTTTACTTCCTCACTGCCTCCCTCCCTCTCTAGTCTGCCTTTTGACTTTAGTTTCTCCTTGCTTCTCTCTGGTTCTATAAAAGAATCTGGCACCCATACCCCCACAAGAGGGTTATTTTAAGACATTATTTTGCCATCTTCTGGGTCAGCTGCCTTTCCAAATAGTCATATTCTTTGCCTCGTCTCTTGGAGGATTCATTGGCCTGTCATGCAATGAGCAGAGTGAGCTTAGACTCAGTAACAGGAAGGTTTCAGAGATCCACTCAGAGAGCCTAGCGTGTGATTGGGAAGATCAGAAATTAGTACCTGTCCCACAAGTGAAAACTTTTGAGTGGAAAGAGACTTGGTAAAAGGGGCTGTGGTGGGAGGGTGAATGGAGTCGGTGTGATGGTGAATTTTATGCGTTAGCTTGACTGGGCTGTGGGATGCCCAGACTTTTGGCCAAACATTATTCTGGTTGTGTCTGGGCGGGTTTTTCTGGATAAGATTAACATCTGAATTGAAGACTGAGTAAACTGGATTGCCGTCCTTGAAGTGGGTGTGTCCCATCCAGTCAGTTGAAGAAGAAATCCTGAAAAGATCGAGAAGTCTGACCCTCCCACAAGTAAGGGAGGATTTCTCCTGGCTGACTGCCTTAGAGCTGATACATTATTTATTCCTGCCTTCAAACTGAATTGAAACCTCAGTTCTTCCTGGGTCTCAACCTCCTCAGATCAGATCAGATCAGATCAGTCGCTCAGTCGTGTCCAACTCTTTGCGACCCCATGAACCGCAGCACGCCAGGCCTCCCTGTCCATCACCAGCTCCCGGAGGTCACTCAGACTCGCATCCATCGAGTCAGTGATGCCATCCAGCCATCTCATCCTCTGTCGTCCCCTTCTCCTCCTGCCCTCAATCCCTCCCAGCATCAGAGTCTTCTCCAATGAGTCAACTCTTCGCATGAGGTGGCCAAAATACTGGAGTTTCAGCTTTAGCATCATTCCTTCCAAAGAAATTCCAGGATTGATCTCCTTCAGAATGGACTGGTTGGATCTTCTTGCAGTCCAAGGGACTCTCAAGAGTCTTCTCCAACACCACACCTAGTCTTCAGATTAGAACTACACCATCAGCTTTTCTGGGTCTCCAACTTGTTGAATGTAAGTCTGGGATTCATCAGCCTTTGTAATTGTGTAAGTCAATTCCTTATAACAATAAATGTCTTGAGTTAAATAGCGCCCTGGGAGTTCAAAAAAATAACAGTGGAGGTGAAACAGGAGAGAAGTGGGTAGGACACAATCTTTAAAATAACGACAAAACTTTTTAGAATTAACTAGATCCAAGATGGTGAAAGATTCGACTTCTAGTAGACGTTGAGCTTTGGTATACACTCATTGTAACACATAAGCAAAACAACACACCCATGGGTGCTGTGACAGTTCCAAGTGAAAGTGTAGTCCAGTTATATCCGACTCTTTAGGACCCCACGGCCTGTAGCCTGCCAGGTTCCTCTGTCCACGGAATTCTCCAGACAAGAATATTAGAGTGTATAGACACTCACTTCTCCTGGGGATCTTCCTGACCCAGGGATCAGACTGCGTGTTTTGTCTTCTGCATTGGGAGGCGGGTTTGTCTTCTGCACTAGCACCACCTGGGAAAACCTATGGAGCGTGGTGGTTTAGTCGCTAGGTCCGGTCCGACTCTCGTGACCCCACGGTCTGTAGCCCGTAGGCTCCTCTGTCCATGGTATTCTCCAGGCAAGAATATCAGAGTGGGTTGCCATTCCCTTCTCCAGGGGATCTTCCCGACCCAGGTATTGAACCAGCTGAGCCACCAGGGAAGCCGCGTGTAGGTTACATCAAAAAGAACTGGATTTGGATCATCTTAAAAGAGACTGCACCACAACAGTCTTTCTAAAGGCGGGGTCGTGAGCCATCTAAAGCCTCAAGCTGAGATGCAGTGGTTGGAGTGGGAGGTGGTGAAAATCCTGGTCATCAATCTGAAATAATTTTCTGTGAAAGGAAACTGGAGATTGGAGGCCTTCCATAGTTAGAACTCACAAAGTCAACTGCACCAGGCAGAGAATACTGCCTTTGTCCTGGAATCCACCTCCTCCATTAATCAGACCATAGAAGAGCCACAAGGAGCAGATAGAAAGTGTAAAATTCAGTGGGTCTAGGAAGAACCCCCTCCCTCACCCAACCCTGCCCCATTTCACACAAACCCACCAAGCCATTTCCCATTCAGGGCTTGTAAGCCTGGTTCAGGCCTGAGGATGGAGGCGGCAGGGGTGGATAGGGACATAAAGTGAAACTTAGAATCCAATGAGACCATAACGTTTTACTATTAAATGGTACTGAGCTTTTAAATACATGAAATGACCAGAAAAACCCGAATCTCTGCCTCAGATTTCATCCAAGGTTGGAGTAGAATAATTTGACAGAGGAGGTTTGAAAGAGCAGCAGAAAAAATGAACAAAGTGACTGTTCTTTGCCCCTGACTGAGTCCAGCTCATTCACTTACCCAGTAACATGCAGTTACTCCAAAAAAAAAAAAAAAAAAAGACAGAAATTTTGGGCATGCCATTTTATAAGACTCCCTTATGCCTACCATCACTATTTTATTCCTGAAAGTACAGTGGAAAGCTAAGAGTTCCCTTCAGATTTAAGCCCCAGGGGGTTCACTTTCCCTTTGTTCTTCCAATGACTGTGTAACAGGCCAGTGAACTCATTTCCTGAATCAATTGGATGATTCAGTTTCTCATCTCCAAAGTATAGCCTTAACATCCTTTAAGCAGATTGAATATTGTAGCTTTGTATGTATTGTTGTAATAATATACGCATCAAAATGACACTGAAACTTAATGAGCAAACAAGGTGTGTGATTAATTCAGGGTGGTAAGAGTCTGTTGAAAAGGAAGGGGTGGTTCCTGGCTGGAATCTAATTTTTTTCTTAATCAAGGAAAGATACCTGCTTATGAGATGCAGATCCTGAAAGTTTTAGGGCTACAGCCTTCAAGCACTGCCCCCTTTTCCAGGAAATAATACCTTCCCCCTTAAGTGTTCATAACAATTTCTCAATGTTTAGCAACTCACTGCTTTTTGCCAGTCAGCAAAATTCTCTGCTAAATGTTGTCAGATCATCAACCCACAAGCTATAAACCACCTACCCACTAGCTCTGTTCTTCAATACTAATTTTCTTTTAATGCCTGTTTGTTTGCCCGGGAGGTGGGGGAATAGGGAGCTATTTTGATGATTTATAGCATCTGCTTGATCTCTAAGATTTGGTTTGTTTAAATATGGAGTCTGGTATTCAGAAAGCACTTGAAAAGTTTTGCAAATAAATGAATATCTTTCTCTTGAAACTAAGCCAAAGGAATGATTTAACCTTTTGGTTTCTTCTTGTTTGCCTAAAGGTGGAAACTTAGAAAGCATCAAAATGAAGAACGACCTTGATTTAAATAATCAGAGTATAAAACCTCCTGCATTATTAGTAATCTGGTTTTCCAAAGCAGCCTCTGCATTCTCAGGACCTAATGAATGGGAAGAATTTTAGGACCACCAGTCTCATCTTGAATTTCCCACATTATGGGCCTTCCAGATTTTCACATCCTATTTCTGTTCTTTCAAGAAAATCTTTCTTCTGCTTCTACACTGAATTTTCAAGTCTCAGGGAAACTTCCTTCTACACTTCTGCACATTGATAAAAAGCTAACATCTCCTGGTTACAGGTCCTTTTTTTTTTTTTTTTTTCTCAAAATGAGAACAAGAGAACATTAGTATTACCAGTAATGACTAGAACCTCATCAAGTGCTCAGTGGCCGCTATCTCCAACATACTGGAAGCTCAAAGCCTGCAAAGAGTATATGACTTTATCTCTTTAGGTCACATTATACTTTGTTGTGGCTCAGTTAGTAAAGAATCTGTCTGCAATGCAGGAGACCTGGGTTCAGTCTCTGGGTTGGGAAGATGCCCTAGAGAAGGGAATGGCTACCCACGCCAGTATTCTTGCCTGGAGAATTCCATGGACAGAGGAGCCTGGAGTGCTACAGTTGATGGGGTCACAAAGAGTCAGACACAACGGAGCAACTAAGTACACACACACACACACACACACACACGAACTTTGTCATAATTCTAGCTCAGGAGCTAAAGGAAGTCTTTCTGCTTACTTTCACTTCAGTTTAGACAAGCCATCAGTAACTTTTTTGGTCTAGCAGGTGACAATGAAGCTATTGATGGGCTTAAGAGGCAGGCAGGGAGAAAAATGAAAAAACAGAAAGAAATGAGATTAAGAGAGAGCAAGGAAAAGAGAGGCAAGTCCAGAGAAAGAGAAGAGCAAGAGAGGGAATGAAGAGAGAGATGGGAAAGGAGTTTCGGAGGAAGACTGGCATATTAGGAGTATCAGACATGAGATGTGTGACTAGGGATGACCTCATGTGAAGTAATATGAGGTATGCGTATTGTACCAGCCTTTTGTACTTCCTTGTAACATAGAAATCACCAGAACATTTTATTTTCCTTAGTATATTTGATATTTTTGACCTCAGTCATTTTATTTTTGAAAGAGCAGGTGATACCTACTCTAGGTTTTGAGCAAAATTATATTAAATGGATAAAGTAGAGGTAGCATTTAGCTGAATGCCTGGCATGTTGCAAATGCTTGATGAAATGTTAGTGTCCCTTCCCTTTAAACAACAGGTAAAAGTTTTCTTGTGAAAGAAAAAGAGCATGAAGAAAAAGTAAAAATAAGGATGAAATCTATAAATAATTACATAACCTCTTTTATGTATGACTTCTAAACTCTTCCTCCATGACTTCTTCTACTCAGGCTGTCAGTGAATAATGTATCAACTGATTTGTGTTTTTCTTCTTCTGCTTCCTCTATTAGACGTGGTGTTTGTTTTGCTTTAATGGTAGGGGAGAGTTATTTTCACAGAACCTTTTAATGCTATGCTAAGAAGAGTGGACTTTATTTCACAGGCAGAGGCACCAAAAGCATTTTTCAAGGTGGAAAAGAGGGTGACAGGCTTTTCACTTAGAAATACTCATCAGGTGTAGGCATGGAGAGTGAGGCTGTAGGCTAGAAATCATTGATTCAGTCAACAAATATGTCCCAAGTGCCTGTTTTATGTTAGGTCCTAGGTCCCTGAGCTCTTGGAGCTGACCACATAGTAGGGGAGGCCGACCCACAAATAATTAAGAAATATGTACTTAGGTAAATGTTATGAAGGAAAAGAATAGTTGCTATGGATGAAAGGAAACGCTTCTCTGAGTAAGTGATGTTTGTGCCTGAGGATAAATAAGATTAAGTCAGACAGAGGAGCAAGGACTCAAAGGAAGGCCATATTTGGGAAGGGAGGACTTCAGCCTACCATGTGCTGAGAAGAACAATGAGGTGCGGGTGGAGGGAGCAATTAGAAGGTGGGCAAAAGAGGGGGCCATTTATGGTAGAAGTGATGGAATGTCACCTCCAAGATTAGAAGAGTGGTTGAGACAGAAAACGTCAGCTTCCATCTTGGGTTCTCTGTCTTTCTCTAAGATTTCCCATTCTAAGCAACCAGCTACCAAGTTTTATGAACAGTCTGATGTTCAGTTTCTCTCCATGTGGGGAGAAACTGAACTCTCTTAGCAATAGCCACGCGTGAACGCGGAAGCTGACTGTCAGCCCCTTCACATGACTGCACCCCTTGCCCACGACGACCTGACTCTGAGTTCATGAGAGACCCTGACCCAGAACCACACAGCTAAGCAGAAATAACATGAGATAATAAATGTTTATTGTTTAAGCTGAAAAATTTGGGGGTAATTTGTTATGGAGCAGTAGAAAAACTAATAAAAGTTTCCACTTAAAAATTTTGTCTCAAAAAAGGATAAAACATCTCCAAATAAATTTATGTCAATAAAGCTTTGAAATAAAAATAATACAATAGTAGTAGTGCAAGCCTCATAGGTTTACTGTGAAGATGAAATGTGAATCAACAAACGGAAAACAATTAGAACAGTGCCTGTTCTTACACAGTGAACATGTTTCACATGTAGCTATCATAATTTTGACTATTGTTTGATTAAAAGGGAACTTATGCTATGCTATGCTATGCTAAGTCACTTCAGTTGTGTCCGACTCTGTGACTCCCATAGACGGTAGCCTACCAGGCTCCCCGGTCCCTGGGACACTCTAGGCAAGAACACTGGAGTGGGTTGCCATTTCCTTCTCCAATGCATGAAAGTGAAAAGTGAAAGTGAAGTTGCTCAGTCGTGTCCCACTCCTAGCGACCCCATGGACTGCAGCCCACCAGGCTCCTCTGTCCATGGGATTTTCCAGGCAAGAGTATTGGAGTGGGGTGCCATTGCCTTCTCCGAAAAGGGAACTTAAAGGTGATCTAATTCAGTCCCTTTATTTTGGAGAAGGAAATGGCACCCCACTCCAGTACTCTTGCCTGGAGAATCCCATGGACGGAGGAGCTTGGTGGGCTACAGTCCATGGGTCGCAATGAGTCAGACATGACTGAGCGACTTCACTTCACTTATTTTGCAAATGAGGAAAATGTAGGCTTTTACTCACAGACCAAGTGGTAAAGCCAGAATTGAAACTCAGGTCTTTTGATGACAGAATGAGGGGCACAAGTACTTTTTTAATTGTTAAAGATATTTTATAATGGAATCTTTTGATTACAAAGGTCTTATGGACTTCTTTGCCTATGACCTTATATGATTCTAGAGCAGATATTTTCTTCGTGTTTCTGTTTTTGAAGTTTATTATGAGTCACTTTCATGCTTTTCTAGGGATAATCAAAACTGGGATCTGAATTCATCTTTTCAAAGAATAAGTCTTATTTCCACAGGATGCAATGATCCGTCTATTTGATTTCAATAATACTCTTCTACTTGGTTCCCTATACTATGTTCAAAAGAGGAACATTTCAGTCAACTACTGAAAATTGGAAGTCATCTAATGAGATTCAGCAAATCACAAAAAGGCTCAAGAAATACTCCTATTCTGCTAAAACTAAACTGAAACCTAATATTAAGCAATTGTGATGGTTTAGTTTTGCCATTTGATTTTCATACTAATCCTGGGAAACACACTGAGATGTTTCCTTCTCTTACGGATGAAATAATCTCATGGAGTCAAAGTGACTTGCTCAGAGTATTATAGATTAGACATGGCAGAGTCAAGTCTAGTATTTTGACTTTCCTAACTGAATGTCCTTTTCAAAACATCACTATAAGTTCCACAGTAATTCTACACCTGGGTCCCTAACCTTTAAAAATATCACCAAGATGTGCAAGAATATATGTACCAGGGTTTTCACTGTAGCATTATTTATAACAGTGAAGACTTGGAGACTATCTAAATATTCAACTATAGATGGTTATTTTAAAAAATTAACATATTCATCCTATGGAAGGGACAATATGGAAGCAGCCATCTAAAACAATGAGGTACATGCCACGCACAGTGACCTGAAAAAGGACCAAAAAATTGTTTGAAAAAAGCACGTTGCAGAACAACATATGATTCATTTTCAAAATTATTTAATTTTTAAACTTGTTTTTAATTGGAGGATAATTACTGTATAATGTTGTGTTAGTTTCTGCTATACAGCAACATGAATTAGCCATATATGATTCACTTTTATGTAAGGAAAAAACCTTATAGATGAATATGTCTGTGCAAGTAAGAGGTCTGAGAACACACGAAAAAAGTGTTAAGAATTATAATCATTCAGCAGAGGTAGTTAAGAACGTGGGAGGAAAAAACACATGAATTCTAACTTATATTGTTTCATTTTTGTGATGGTTATGTGTTCCTTTATACTTAAATGTTTTAGGTTGAACTATTAACAGTTTTTAATAAGTTATTCAACCTCTCAAATATTTACTGAATCCTTGCTATATGTGTGTTCAGCACTCTGCCAGGGGTTAAAGAACTCACAAGGAAGTGATCTTGAGGAAGTTAGCATCTGGTTAGAGACAAAAAGCAGAACTTAGAAAATGACAGAAGACAGTTTATACTTAAAAGTAGAGGAAATGACCAATTAGTATAAGGAAGAGTCACACAGATTTCATTCTCCATTGAACGTTATATACAAGGGAAGTTGCCTCAGGCCCCAAATTTCCCTATTTGGGACCAAGTGCAAGAATATCACTAAAAATCAAAAATTTCTCACTATTACTTGGGCTCATTAAAGTGGAGTAATTTGTCCTTTACTCATCTGTCATGTGTAGGTCTCAAACGGATGGTTTGATTGGCTTCTCTTTTGTTGCTTGGCATCCACAGAAATTGGGCCAGTAGACAGGGGTTGGGTGAAGCCCCATAAGAGGCACCTGGTATCTTTCACTGCTACCCCACAGAGGTCATTTCTGGCTCGTACACCAATTCTACATCCAAGCCAAGCCAAATCATTATGGCTTGCGTGTCTGGGTTGGCTCTACTGACAAAGCATGAATTTGAACCACAGAACTTAAAAGAATTGACTAGTACCACTTTTCTTCATGGCAAATAGTATGGACTTCTCCTACAGTCTGTTCAGTGCAACAGATGAAGGAGAGGATAACAGAGGTGAAGGAAGAGCATCTTTGAGTATAACCAGGTTCAGAGAGAGTTCAAGAGAAATTTGCATCTACCAGCTAGCTCTCTGGGGCAGGGCTGCTCTGTACAGTTGAACAGGTTGTCCCTGCAAAGGAGTGTCTGCTGAGGCAGTGAGAGGACTGAAATACAGGCCGAGCTCTGCTCACCAAGGACCACGCAGTGCCGGCTGGGTGCAGCCCTGTCGTGTGATTGGATACATTTTTCCAACTAGCATAAAAGCACATTGTGGGCTGGCAGGGGCCTTATTCTTGGGATAAGACTGGCTTGTAAACTATTAATAATAAACTGAAGGATCAGAACTAAGGGCCATTATGTAGGATAGGAAGGGAGGAAATTTCAGAGGAAATCTCAAGTAAATGTTTCCAATTTGACCCTGGTACATACCAGGTACTCAATAAATATTTGTTAGATGAATAAATGGTGCTGGGGTAAGTAGTGAGAAATATAGAAGAAATCTTTGAGCTTTTGTAATATATTAAAGATGCAGAACAATATGTACTCTATGGCATGATTTATATAAAAGGCATAATAAAATAAAATTGAGATATAGAAACTCTGTTACTCAGCAGATCTACTTCTAGATATTACCTAGATAAATTTGTGTAATTTGTACACCAGAAGACTTGTTTAAGACTATGTTTCTGTTTATATTAGTAAAAACAGAAAATGCAAACAAAACAAAATCTCCTAAATTGGAAATAACTCAAGTGTCCATTAACAGAATAATGGATCAGATCAGATCAGATCAGATCAGTCGCTCAGTCGTGTCCGACTCTTTGCGACCCCATGAACCGCAGCACGCCAGGCCTCCCTGTCCATCACCAGCTCCCGGAGGTCACTCAGACTCGCATCCATCGAGTCAGTGATGCCATCCAGCCATCTCATCCTCTGTCGTCCCCTTCTCCTCCTGCCCTCAATCCCTCCCAGCATCAGAGTCTTCTCCAATGAGTCAACTCTTCGCATGAGGTGGCCAAAATACTGGAGTTTCAGCTTTAGCATCATTCCTTCCAAAGAAATTCCAGGATTGATCTCCTTCAGAATGGACTGGTTGGATCTTCTTGCAGTCCAAGGGACTCTCAAGAGTCTTCTCCAACACCACAGTTCAAAAGCATCAATTCTTCGGCGCTCAGCCTTCTTCACAGTCCAGCTCTCACATCCATACATGACCACAGGAAAGACCATAGCCTTGACTAGGCGAACCTTTGTTGGCAAAGTGATGTCTCTGCTTTTGAATAATGAATACACTGTAGTATATTTGTAGAACATAATTCCACACAATGGTGAAAATTAACCATCTATTGCCACACACTGATTTGTGAGTGATAGATACCCTGCTTGGAGCTATGGCAGCCGTCTTGACATCACTAAACCAAAGCTAACAGCTGCCTTGTTGTTGAGTCACTAAGTTGTGTCTGACTCTTTGGAACCTCATGGACTGCAGCACTGCGTCCCAGTCCTTCATTGTCTCTTGGAGTTTGCTCAAACTAATGTCCACTGAGTCAGTGATGCTATCTAACTATCTCATCCTCTGCTGTACTCTTCTCCTTTTGCCCTCAACCTTTCCCAGCATCAGGGTCTTTTCCAATGAGTCAGCTCTTTGCATCAGGTAGCCAAAGTATTGGAGTTTCAGCTTCAACATCAGTCCTTTCAATGAATATTCAGGGTTGATTTCCTTTAGGATTGACTGGTTTGATCTTGCTGTCCAAGGGACTCTCAAGAGTCTTCTCCAGCACCACAATTTGAAAACATCAATTCTTTGGCAGTCAGCCCTCTTTATGGTCCAACTTTCACATCTGTACACGACTACTGGAAAAACCGTAGCTTTGACTATGTGGACTTTTTGGACAAAGTGATGTCTCTGCTTTTGAATACACTGATTAGGTTTGTCATAGCTATCCTTCCAAGGAGCAAGCACCTTTGATTTCATGGCTGCAGTCACCATCCACAGTGATTTTGGAGCCCCCAAAAAGAAAATCTGTCACTGCTTCTACTTTTTCCCCTTCTATTTGCCATGAAGTGATGAGACCAGATGCCATGATCTTCATTTTTTGAATGTTGAGGTTTAAGCCAGCTTTTTCACTCTCCTCTTTCACTTTCATCAAGAGGCTTTTTAGTTCCTCTTCACTTTCTGCCACTAGAGTGGTATCACCTTCATATCTGAGGTTGTTGATATTTCTCCCAGAAATCTTGATTCCAACTTGTGATTCATCCAGCCTGGCATTTAGCATGATGTACTCTGCATAGAAGTTAAATAAACAAGGTGACAATACACAGCCTTGTCATACTCCTTTCCCCATTTTGAACCAGTCCATTGTTCCATGTCTGGTTCTAACTGTTGCTTCTTGTCCTGCATACAGGTTTCTCAGGAGACATGTAAGGTGGTCTGGTATTCCCATTTCTTTAAGAATATTCCACAGTTTGCTGTGACCCACACAGTGAAAGGATTTAGTGTAGTCAATGAAGCAAAAGTAGATGATCTTCTGGAATTTCTTTGCTTTCTCTATTATCCAACAAATGTTGGCAATTTGATTTCTGGTTCTTCTGCCTTTTCTAAACTCAGCTTGTACATCTGGCAGTTCTCAATTCACATACTGCTGAAACCTAGATTGAAGGATTTTGAGCATAACCTTACTAGCATGCAAAATGAGCACAATTGTATGGTAGTTTGAGCACTCTTTGGCATTGCCCTTCTTTGGGATTAAAATGAAAATTGATCTTTTCCAGTCCTATGGCCATTGTTTTCCAAATTTGCTGGTATATTGAGTGCAGCACTGTCACAGCATCATCTTTGAAGACTTGAAATAGCTCAGCTGGACTTCCATCACCTCCACTAGCTTTGTTTATAGTAATGCTTCCTGCAGCCCACTTGACTTCACATTCCAAGATGTCTGGCTCTAGGTGAATGACCACACTATTGTGGCTATCCTGGTCATTAAGACCTTTTTTGTATAGTTCTTCTGTGTATTCTTGCCACCTTTTAAAAATCTCTTCTTCTGTTAAGTCCTTGCCATTTCTGTCCTTTATTGTGCCCATCCTTGCATAAAATGTTCCCTTGATCCTTATAATTTTCTTGAAGGATTCTCTAGTCTTTCCCATTCTATTGTTTTCCTCTACCTCTTTGCATTGTTCATTTAAGAAGGCCTCTTATTTCTCCTTGCTACTCTCTGGAACTCAGCATTCAGTTGAGTATATTTTTTCCTTTCTCCTTTGAATAGCTGCCTATCAAACTCGAATTAGCTTAGGTCATTGATTGTCAGGTTTTCTTATTATTTGTTGATGTAAACATTCTGAATACATAATAACTGAGAGGAAGTTTCAAGAATTATTAAGGGTGATTAATCAGGGGAACTTTCCAGTTTGCATTGTTGAAAATTTTTATTTTAAGAATATATTCATATATTGTCTGGCTAATTTAAATTTTTAAAAAGTTTAAGTGCAAGTCTATTTACAGTAGCCAAGACATGAAAGGAAGGTAAATGTCCATTGACAGATGAATGGATAAAGAAGATGTATATATACACAATAGAATATCACTCAACCATTAAAGAGAATAAAGTAATGCCATTTGCAGCAACATGGATAGACATAGAGATAATCATACTAAGTGAAGTAAGCCAGAGAAAGACAAATATCATGTAATAGCACTTAATATGTAGAATCTAAAAAAAAGATACACATGAACTTAAATACAAAACAGAAATAGATCTACAGACATATGGTTATAAAAGGGAAAGGGAAGGAGGGATAAATTAGGAATTGGGGGTTAATATATACACACTTCAATATATAAATAGATAACAAACAAGGACCTACTAAATAGCACAACAAACTATATTTGATATTCTGTAATAATCCATAAATGAAAAGAATCTGAAAAAGAATATGCAACTGAAATACTCTGCAGTACATCTAAAATAACACAATACTGTAAATCAGCTATACTTCAATTTTTAAAAATTCAACGCAAGAAAGCCAAGAAATAGAGTGATACATAATAAATCACACGGGCCAGCTTCTCAACCTTTCTCAGCCGAGCTTTTGTAATATTTACTTAACTTGCCTTCCAACCATCCACCCTTTCTTTACTTAGGATAAAGTCCGAGCTCCTTAATGGGACTGATGATGCTCTTGCTTTCTGATTCACAGCTCTGTCTCACAAACCATTCTCTCTTTTGCTAATAGAGCTCTGGTTACCCTGGCTTTATTTCAGTTCCACAAATGTTGCAGCTTCCCACCTTTTGAGCCTTCAACATGTTTCTATTTCTTGAAATGCTCTTTCTTTTTCTTCTCCTCTCTGGACATGATTTGCATCTGCAGCCACCACTCCATTCTTTACTCATCTTCTCTGCCTTCTCTTCCCATTCTTTCCCCTTCTCACACAGGGTGAGAAGAAGGTCTTTTAGTAAAATAATACACCCAAGTTATACAATACTATAATAAGATAGCAATATTTTCAGGGGAAAAAAAAGTCACTTAAAATGTGTTTTGTGTGTTTCTTTTGTAGGTCCTTCACCCTTAAGACCCTTAAAGGCCTTCATTGATTAAAATGAACGTTTCATGGGTCTTACAATTGCCCTCCTAGGACTGTACTAAGGACTGGAATTTCCATTGACTTGACCACTGACTAGATAGAGAGGATACTGGGGCATGGCAGAAAGGAAGATAAGGGAAGATGAGATGAGAGGGAAAATGCCACACATCTGCTGCTGTGTCTATATGGAGATAATTTCATGGAAAAAAAAATGAAGAAATGTTCCCACCATCCTTTGGACACTGCTTATGATTGGCTAGTTGGAGGACTTCTCTCTGGGGATAGACTACACAATTACTCTTCCAGACATTCTGAGAGCAAAAGCAGGTAGCAGGTTCACTGGGTAAGAATTCCATGCCATGCAGCATGTGGGATCTTAGTCCCTGACCAGGGACTGAACTCACATCCCCTGCATTGGAAGCACAGAGTCTCAACCTCTGGACTGCCAGGAAAGTCCTACAAGGTCAGATTCTTTGACAGCCTGAAGAAGTGAGGGAAAGAAGTGATTATTGGAACCCACAGATGGAGAAGGCTTGTGGAAAAAGCTGCTCGAGATCTCGGTTATGAGCACAGTCAGCCTACAATGACAACAGAGGAAGAAGTCTGGGCAGTAAACAACCCAACCTCTCTTTTCGTCCTTACTCTAATCTCCTAAGGCTCTAAGGCATTGATCCAACTCAGTGGGAAGCCCAGTGGGCAAGGGGGCCAAGTAATAGAGTCTATATAGGTCAATGTCTCTGGTAGAAAGTGGGGTGGGATGGGTGGACTGGATATGCAGGTTTAAAGGAAAATATCCAGCACAGTGCTGGTAGGTATGGTCATCTTCTCCTTGTAAGGAAGCAAAGCAGGAAGTCGAATTATAATCACAAAGTTGCTTAAAGAGTAAGAAATCACAGCAAGGAAAATTAGTTGGCTAATATTAAGTCTGATAGCCTCATATATACATTCCTGAGATTAGTGATCTTGCTGGGAGCTTGAATAGGTAGACCAAGAGAATTGCTGCTTCTTAAACACAGTCATGAAATAATCTTTCTATAATTTCTTCACTCTTCATTCTTAGGGTACATATCTTGGCGCTTTTAGAAATCTTCAAATCACAAGTATTTCAGTAGTATGTCCTCTTTTCGGATAAAACTTCAAGTTAGGAAACACGTCTTAGTTAGACTGTTTCTCTTTTTCTACAGATCCAAACCAGCACAAAAAGTTGGCTTTCTGGTGGGACCATTTTCATAAAGAAACAATAATTTAAAAAAATTAATTCACAACTTTCCTCATTATATACAGATAAGAGACAACAAAGTCAATTTTTTAGGTATTTTCCGAGCCATCCTCAGTAGGCTCATTCAGTAGTCAGAAATTCTGTGAAACTAGAATTTCTGTGTATAGAATTCAAGTTCTTAACCACAGAAGAATTACAAATCATTGCAAGACCAGGAATCTATTGAACAATTGATTATATTCACGATAAGAACTCCCTGAGGTTATGTTCATATTACTTTGGCTGGATTTTGGATGTTTGTAAAGCTTTTAAATTTCACGTTAATTTAATATCTCTTATAATGTACAAGTTCTGACTTTTAAGAATTTTGTCATTATTTATAACATATATAAAAGTATTATCATTTATGATAATAAGTGAACATCCAGGTACCTGCCACTTAGTTTAAGAAACAGAATATTATCACTCTAAGTCCTCTTCTCTGTCCTTCCACTGGTTCATCCTTGTCTTTCTTCCTTTTCCCCAAGGATATCTGCTACCCCTGAATTTTGTGTTTATCATTTCCTTGCTTTTCTTTATAGTTTTACTATATATGAGTATATTACCAATAACAAATTATTTAGTTTTTCAGATTTTGAACTTTGTACAAATGGAATGTGCTTTTTATTTTTCCTCAGCATACAGATTTCTGAAGTTCATCCATGTTGACATATATAGCTACAATTTATTTTCATTGCTGTATTCAGCTTATGAATAAACTGCAACTCACTTTCTTGTCAACAGATACTTGAATTAATTTTTTTTCTGTTTGAAACAATATTGGGATTAAAATAATTGTACAGATTTCCTGAGTAAGAATTTCTTTAGGGTATATACTTAGGAAAGGAATGGCTGGATTGCAAGATATATACATCTTCAATATTATTTGAAATGCCATAGTGTCGTCCAAAGTGTTTTTAAACAAAGTGGTTTTAAATACTAGAAGTATTTAAGATTTTTCATTGTTCCGCAACCTTGTCAACACTTGGCATTGGCATATTTTAAAATTTTTGCCAGAGAAGTCATTTTACAGATGGCTGAACATATCTTCATATTTTTATCTCTATATAATTCATTTTTGAGTTAAATTTAACCTCAATTGAAAGGTTTTTTTCCTTCCTTGGATCTCATATATTTCTTATTTATCATTTAAAATAAATCTACTTTGTAGCTGCTAAATAAAGAGCTGGAGGATATTCAGATTGATTTAATAAATAATATTGATTATTTATCAAATGGTACCATCTGGGTAGTGCATTGGTACATTCTGATATATTCAGCATCCTTTCTATCCCTTTTCCCTTCCACCCATCCAACTCCCAAGAACAACAAGTCGTGGTCTGGGGGAATCAAGCTTCTGCGATTTTGATGCTGAAATACCTAAAAGAGGTTGGCTTCTAAAGTTCATAAGTATAATTTTAATATCATGATACATAACTCTGTTACGTGTTTGGAATTTGGAGCTACCTGCTGAATTCTGTGACTGCTAAAACTAAAATCTAAAAATTCAATAGATATTTCTTATAGACCTACTTTATTATTATTAATGCTGAAGTTCAACATAGCGTTCTCTCCTTACGGTAGCAACCAAGTGTTTAGGTTGCAGGGTGAATCAGAAAGTACTTCTTATTCAGCGATCCTCAGTTGCACCTAAATATATTCTGTTTCACCTAAAACAAAGGGTCTGGTAACTTTGGTTCAGGGGAGATGGAGGTGGGAGGGAAGGAGTCCTGGCTATTAGTAGTAGTGTACTTTTGCCTGGAAAATCCCATGGATGGAGGAGCCTGGTAGGCTGCAGTCCATGGGGTCACTAAGAGTTGGGCACGACTGAGCGACTTCACTTTCCCTTTTCACTTTCATGCACTGGAGAAGCAAATGGCAACCCACTCCAGTGTTCTTGCCTGGAGAATCCCAGGGACGGAGGAGCCTGGTGGGCTGCCGTCTATGGGGTCGCACAGAGTCGGACACGACTGAAGCAACTTAGCAGCAGTAGCAGGGCTAAATATGATGATACTCAGGAAAAGATGAAATGGACAAGAATCTGAGTTTAAATTGAACCATTTTAAATAATTACTAAGAATCAAATACTCACAACCAAGAGGCAGGCAGATAAAGAAACTGAGATGTGGAGATGTTTAAAATATCTTGGCCAAGAATCTCATGGGACTGGAAAGATGTAGCTAATATGGAAGCAAAAGAAAGAAAGAAAGAAAAGTGAAGTAGCTCTGTTACGTCCAACTCTTTGTGACCCCATGGTCTGTAGCCCACCAGGCTTCTCCATCCATGGAATTTTCTATGCAAGAGTACTGGAGTGGGTTGCCATTTCCTTCTCCAGGGGAGCTTCCCGACCCAGAGATCGAACCCGGGTCTCCCACATTGCGGGTAGAGGCTTTACCATCTGAGCCATCAGAGAATCCCATGGAAGCAAAACACATAGGCAAATAGGCATTTTGTTTTTGAAGAATACCAAGACTTTTGAGTTATTTTTCTTTTATTTTAATTACATTTCTATTTTCTGTAAACCAGAAGCCCCACTCCAAAGCTTTATTCTTAGATTTCTGGCAGCTTGGACATCTACCCAGATGATTGGAATTTCTGTCATTTTTCTTTTCAAAGTACTTACTTGTAGGTGGCGGTGTTACTTTCAAACCCTACTTTGATTTTATTTTCCCCCAAGGAAGATTAGAAAAAAGCCATCTGGTTAACATTTCCCTGAAAAATTCTCTGACTGGAGCTTCCTAAGAAGAAACTGCAAGAGCAGAGAGTGTGGTATAGAGCTAGCTGGAATGCAAACAGAAAAATTTAGAAGCTGAAGCATTACATTCTGATACCTATGCTGCTGCTGCTGCTGCTAAGTCGATTCAGTCGTATCCTACTCTGTGCGACCCCATAGACAGCAGCCCACCAGGCTCCTCCGTCCCTGAGATTCTCCAGGCAAGAACACTGGAGTGGGTTGCCATTTCCTTCTCCAATGCATGAAAGTGAAAAGGGAAAGTGAAGTCGCTCAGTCATGTCCGACTCCTAGCGACCCCATGGACTGCAGCCTACCAGGCCCCTCCATCCGTGGGATTTTACAGGCAAGAGTACTGGAGTGGGTTGCCATTGCCTTCTCCTAAAGGCAATCAATCCTAAAGGAAATCAATCCTGAATACTCATTGGAAGGACCAATGCTGAAGCTGAAGCTCCAATCCTTTAACCACCTGATGCGAAGAGTTGACTCATTAGAAAAGACCCTGATGCTGGGAAAGATTGAGGGCAGGGGGAGAAGGGGACAGCAGAGGACAGATGATTGGATGGCATCACTGACTTAATGGACATGAGTTTAAGCAAGCTCCAGGAGATGGTGAAGGACAGGGAAGCCTGGTGTGCTGCAGTCCATGGGGTCGCAAAGAGTCAGACATGACTGAGTGACTGAACAACAACGAGAATTAGCTTTTTGGACAATAAGTACACTTTAAAAAATAACTTATTTTTAGTTGCACTGGGTCTTTTTGCTGCTGCACGTGGGGCTTTCTCTAGCTGTGGCAAGTGGGGGGCTACTCTTTACCGTATTGCTTCTTGTTGCAGAGTCCTCTCTTGTTGCAGAGGACAGGCTGTAGGCTGAGTGCTTCTGTAGTTGCAGCACATGGGCTCATTAGTTGTGGCTCACAGGCTCTGGAGCCCAGGCTCAGAAGTCATGGTGCACAGACTTAGTTGCCCCAAGGCATGTGGTATCTTCCTGGAACAGAGATCAAACCTGTGTCTCCAGCAGCGGCAGGTGGATTCTTATCCACTGCACCACCAGAGAAGTCCAATAAACTCACTTCTCTTCCAGCCCTCATCTTTACTTTTCCTTTTGAGGAAAGACTCTTTTGAATGAAACCCTATTTTTCAATAACACTTTTTTTTTTTAGCTTTTGTTGGCACTTAATCTTGCTCATATACTGCTTGTTTGGTCTTGAAGTTTGGCTCCTTTTCTAATTAGCTGTCTATTTTATTCAGGTTTTCATTACTACTATCCTCTACCTCCTAAGTATTGACATTCTTATTGTAACTATTTACCTAGAAGACAATGGGTGATCAATAAATATTTGTTGATTGAAAGACTGATTAGACGAATAAACACATGAGTTAGTGGGGAAGGCAATGGCACCCCACCCCAGTACTTTTGCCTGGAGAATCCCATGGACGGAGGATCCTGGTGGGCTCCAGTCCATGGGGTCGCTAGGAGTCGGACACGACTGAGCGACTTCACTTTCACTTTTCATTTTCATGCATTGGAGAAGGAAATGGCAACCCGCTCCAGTATTCTTGCCTGGAGAATCCCAGGGACGGGGGAGCCTGGTGGGCTTCCGTCTATGGGGTCGCACAGAGTCGGGCACGACTGCAGCGACTTAGCAGCAGCAGCAGCAGTGACTGAAACCCTCCCAGGAGGGAAAGAAACAAGATTAAGAGAGTAAATGTGAAACAAATCCTCAGTGATGAACTATGTAAAGAAGTGTTTGCAATACTGATTTTATTCTTTTACATGTTCCTAGAATTTGTTAACCTTTACGTATCCTTGAAAAGTCTACATATCTACATAATTTCAGGACTCAGGTTAGAAAAATCAGGTGCTATTTTTAAAATTACTCTTGAGTCAATTAAAAAAAATACGAGTTTTGGGGTTCTAGTTGACTCATTTAACTGTTATGCTATTGAATTATCTGGAAACTATCACTGAGATTTTTTTAGATCCTCATTGTCTAGTAAATTACTCTTCCATTCACAGAAATTCTTTTACTTTGAATCTCTTAGAATATTATTTTAGGTTGTTCAGTTCTTTTGTTTTCAAAGTAGTAAAAGTTAAAGAGTGTGATATTAGTCTGAGCCATATTGAATCATATCTGTTAAACATTCATGATGATGAAAATTGAGATTTTGATTGGCATTTCATTCTTATATTTGTCTTCATAAAATTAGCCTTTTAAAAGACAGCTTTCAGATCATACACACTAGTTATACTGTATCCCATCAATTTTACTTTTTACTTCTTTCTTAATACATTTCTGTATTTTCTAAAATTTCTCCAATAAGCCTTCATTACTTGTATAATCATTGAAAGCAGCAAATTTGGTTAACTCCTCTCCCCACTCAGTTAACCTCTCCCCACTAAATTTATTACTCTGAGCAAACTGCTACTCAAATTTATATTTTACGAGAGTAATTTCTGAAGGCATGAGAATGAATGGCAGTAATTTCAACTTGAAATTTCCAAGAGCTTGATCCAGGTAAATGAATAGCAAACTACGTTCACAGTGTATTCATGTAGAGTTTGCAATTGCCTTCTTTGTTCTGTCTATTCTCAGGCTATATCAAAGTTGAAATTACATGCTTATGTATTCTAGATGATTCCGTACACATGAATTTATTTCCTTTTTATCCATTATTCTTTTACATGTAAAATGAGGAGCATGGATAATTGCTAAACTTCATTTTAGTTCTAGTTCTCTACAATCATCTGCAAAGGTTGTTCTACAATGAATTTATTAGAGATAGAATGATGGAGTAGTGCATTTTGAGTTCCCAGGAGTACTGTTCAGTAGTCAGTACATGTTCTCTGCTGCTGCTGCTAAGTCACTTCAGTCATGTCCGACTCTGTGCGACCCCACAGACAGCAGCCCATCAGGCTCCCCCATCCCTGGGATTCTTCAGGCAAGAACACTGGAGTGGGTTGCCATTTCCTTCTCAAGTTGCACCCAAAAGAAGGCACTTTGAAATGCGTGAAAGTGAAAAGTGAAAGTGAAGTCGCTTAGTTGTGTCCGACTCCTAGCGACCCCACGGACTGCAGCCCACCAGGCTCCTCCGTCCATGGGATTTTCCAGGCAAGAGTATTGGGGTGCCACTGCCTTCTCAAGTTGCACCCAAAAGAAGGCACTTTGAAAGTGTCCCCATGTAGAGGATCACACTGGATAGTGAGAAGTTGATAAGTTTGAAGCGTTTTAATACTATAACAATCATCTAACTCTATCCTGTATCTCTGGTTTCAGTCACTTCTTCCTTTTATTTTTTTGAGGGTTTAAACAAGATGAGAGCATACATTGCTCATAAGTCACTACATTGGGTCCACCAGTGAAAGTCATATGTACATTAAGTTTTCCAGAATCGCTGGTCAAGAGAAAAAGCATAAGGATAGGGTAGACAAGCCAAAACAGAATGCTGCTGCTGCTGCTGCTAAGTCGCTTCAGTCGTGTCCGACTCTGTGCGACCCCATAGATGGCAGCCCACCAGGCTCCCCTGTCCCTAGGATTCTCCAGGCAAGAATACTGGAGTGGGTTGCCATTTCCTTCTCCAATGCATGAAAGTGAAAAGTGAAAGTGAAGTTGCTCGGTCGTGTCCGACTCTTAGCGACCCCATGGACTGCAGCCTACCAGGCTCCTCCATCCATGGGACTCTCCAGGCAAGAGTACTGGAGGGGGGTGCCATTGCCTTCTCCTCAGTCACTTCTTCCTAATCAGAAAGACATCTGTGTATCTCCATGTAGCATTACTTTAAGAAGAGGAACTTTCTAGGGTTTCTTTCAACCTCTGCTTCTCCAACTATGGAATTCAGTTTACAACGTGGACTCCATTAATGACACCCTATCCAGTTACTTCATGACTTTCATACACATCACCAGGACAATTCAGGATGTCTCTGGCCCTGTTTTTAGAAGAGGCGGTGGCCTTTAGATGGATTATGAATTTTAAAAAAAATTTATGCATATTCTTTTCAAAGCCCTTTTCAACTCCTCTGAGGAGAGTCAACACAACTGGGTAGCTAAGCAGTTAAAAATAACAGACTTGGAGACAAACAAACCTCAGGCTGTCTCCTAGGTGTACTTTTCAACTGCTGCCTGACCTTGGGCAAGGTACTTTACAGTTGTGCCTCAGTTTTGTCATTTGTAATAGCAGTGATAATAATAGAACTCCCTTTGTAAACTTGTTTATGAGGAATAATTTCTTGCTCTACACAAAGCACTTGCACTCCATTTAGTCAAGCAATGCTTATTGAGCACTAACCATGTGCCGGGCATTGTGCCAAGTTTCTGTCTGATTCAGGGCTCTTCTCTTTCTTCCTTCAAATTTTCATCTAACTTCTACTCCTTTGTGTGCAAGCTCAGTTGCGTCTGACTTTTTGTAATTCCCATGGACTCTACCCCACCACGCTCCTCTGCCCATGGGATTTTCCAGGCAAGAATTACTGGAGTGGGTTGCCATTTCTTCCTCCAGGGTCTACTTCTTTAGATATCGGCTTAAATGGCACTTTCTAGGGAAAGCTTCTATGTTAGTTCAGGTCTTCCAAGAAGTGAATGTCAACAAAGGATTAGACATGTAAAAGACTTACTAGAGGATCCCTGTGGAAGATAAAAGGGAGGAAGCAGGAGTAAGCAGGGAGAGCCTCAGGTTCCAATGCACATTTGACATCTATTGAAGGAGAAGGAAGGAGAACTGGGTAGAAAAAGACTGCTGCTGCTGCTGCTAAGTCACTTCAGTCATGTCTGACTCTGTGCGACCCCATAGACGGCCTCGTATCAGGCTCCTCTGTCTCTGGGATTCTCCAGGCAAGAACGCTGGAGTGGGTTGCCATTTCCTTCTCCAATGCATGAAAGTGAAAAGTGAAAGTGAAGTCGCTCAGTCGTGTCTGACTGTTAGCGACCTCATGCACTGCAGCCTACCAGGCTCCTCGGTCCATGGGATTTTCCAGGCAAGAGTACTGGAGTGGGGTGCCATTGCCTTCTCCGAGAAAGACTGTAGCACTCTTCTAAGAGAGTTCTGGCTAGGCAAAGGGGGAGTTTTCAACTCAGAATTGCCCTTTACAAGGGTCCTTTGTCCTACAGGAAGGCTGGCTCTAACACGTCTGCAGTGTTCAGTCATTGGTTGGCTGCAGTTCAGGAGGGGCAAAAACAGAAGATGCACTCAAGCCCCAGCTTTGGGGCAGAGTCAGAGAAGAAGGAAAGCAGAAAGGGACTTAGGGTGTTTTGATGATGTGGTTTTCGTGATTGTTAAGGCTTCCCAAGCAGCTCAGTGGTAAAGAAACTGCCTGCTAACGCAAGAGACGCAGGAGACACAGGTTCCATCTGTGGGTCAGGAAGATACCTTGGAGGAGGAAATGGCAACCCACTCCAATATTCTTTCCTGGGAGTTTTATACTATCCCTGTCATTACAAATGACAAAACTGAGGCAGAACTGTAAAGTTCCTTGCCCTGATATTCTTACCAAATGTGATGGTAGATCCATAGAGGCAGCAGCTGGGGTTGTCAGTCAACTATAATCTCCCTACAGGAGATCTGAGTAGCACACATCCTTAATCATCATGCCCTCTGGTTATTTGCTCCTATAGAAACAAATAACCTTTTTCTTGGTTATTATTATTAAAATTACATTTTTGCTTTTTTAATTTGGAAAGGTTTTTGTTTTTTTTCTCTGAAATATATGCTACAGGAGAGTATGGACTGACGGACTGTGTTGTTTACTACTCCATCCCCAAGATGCCCCAGAGGAGATGGCATGTAATAGGTACAAAATACAACAGTCTTGTATCCATTCCATTCTATTCTATTCCACGTTACCATATCCACACATAGAATGTAGAGAATATGCTACACACAGGCCTGTACTATAATTAACAGGGCCTCTCTGAAAAATAAAAACGACTTTCTTATCACCCCCAGGCGAAGGGCTGGGAGCAGTAAAAAGTACATCCTGGAAAGACATCTTGAAAACAAGATGCTGAAGTACTGATGTGACTGATGGAGAACCATTAGTGACTGTTTGGTAACTAGAGCCTTGAGGGAGTTGCTGAGAAAGGGTGTTACTAGCCGAAGGGCTAAACAAAGTCATGAAAGGCCTGAAGGCTTGACATTGAGGACTGTGCACTGTATATCTTTATCCCCAGTCTGAGATTGTAAAGAATAGATATCTCTGAAGTGAAGTCACTCAGTTGTGTCCGACTCTTTGCCACCCCATGGACTGTAGCCCACCAGGCTCCTTGGTCCATGGGATTTTCCAGGCATGAATACTGGAGTGGGTTGCCATTCCCTTCTTCAGGGGATCTTCCTGACCCAGCAATCGAACCCAGGTCTCCTGCATTGTAAGCAGACACTTTACCATCTGAGCTACCAGGAGAGCGTGAATAAGGAGTAGAAGTTAAAGGCACGCAAGGATTAGGATCTGGGCTTTTGCCTGTGAATGGCATTAGCCCCCTGATCCCTACTTTATTTCTGAGTCTTATTCTTTATTCTTCTGCAGCACAGCTCCCTCAGGTTGGTTCGTTGTTGGGCTGGTACCAACAGTAGAAGCTGTAGATGACTCCACATGACAGAATAACTCATGATGCCAATCACATGCCAAATATAAAATTGTGTTGCGTTCAGTCATGTCTGATTCTTTGTGACCCTAAGGATTGTAGCCCTCCAGGCTCCTCTGTCCATGGGATTTTCCAGGCAAGAATACTGGAGTGGGTTGCCATTTCCTCCTCCAGGGGATATTCCCAAACTAAGGATTCAACTCCTGTCTCCTGCATTGGCCGCCAGATTCGTTACTATTGAAGCACTTGGGAAGCCGTAACAATCACAAAACTCACATCATCAAAACACCCTAAATCCCTTTCTGCTGTCCTTCTTCCCTGACTCTGCACCAAAGCTGGGGGGTTGAGTATATCTTCATTTTTGCCTAGTCTTTTCATTTTCTTAAGTGTCTTGAAAAGAAGTACTTAATTTTGATGAAGTTCATCATTTTTTTCCTTTAAGGAGAGTGCTTTAGGTATCATACCAAAGAAATCTTTGTCTAGCCTAAAATCTCAAATATTTTCTCTTGCTTTCTTTCAAAAATTTAAAGTTTATATCTATAATTCATTTTGTACTTTCACATACAGTATGAAATTTACTTATTTTTTATATGTATTTTTAAATCGAAAGATAATTGCTTCACAGGATTGTGTTGGTTTCTGCCAAACATTAACCTGAATCAGTCATAGGAAATTTACTTATCTATATTTACATATATAGATGCCAAAGAA
The DNA here is from genome assembly GCA_935064755.1 of Tragelaphus eurycerus. NCBI lineage: Eukaryota > Metazoa > Chordata > Mammalia > Artiodactyla > Bovidae > Tragelaphus > Tragelaphus eurycerus. The sequence continues at coordinate 5,693,211 of CAKXYN010000054.1, read as the reverse complement.
TGCTCAAACTACCGCACAATTGCACTCATCTCACACGCTAGTAATGCTCAAAATTCTCCAAGCCAGGCTTCAGCAATATGCGAACCGTGAACTTCCTGATGTTCAAGCTGGTTTTAGAAAAGGCAGAGGAACCAGAGATCAAATTGCCAACATCTGCTGGATCATGGAAAAAGCAAGAGAGTTCCAGAAAAACATCTATTTCTGCTTTATTGACTATGCCAAAGCCTTTGACTGTGTAGATCACAATAAACTGTGGAAAATTCTGAAAGTGATGGGAATACCAGACCACCTGATCTGCCTCTTGAGAAATCTGTATGCAGGTCAGGAAGCAACAGTTAGAACTGGACATGGAACAACAGACTGGTTCCAAATAGGAAAAGGAGTACGTCAAGGCTGTATATTGTCACCATGTTTATTTAACTTATATGCAGAGTACATCATGAGAAATGCTGGACTGGAAGAAACACAAGTTGGAATCAAGATTGCTGGGAGAAATATCAATAACCTCAGATATGCAGATGACACCACTCTTATGGCAGAAAGTGAAGAGGAACTAAAAAGCCTCTTGATGAAAGTGAAAGTGGAGAGTGAAAAAGTTGGCTTAAAGCTCAACATTCCGAAAACGAAAGATCATGGCATCTGGTCCCATCACTACATGGGAAATAGATGGAGAAACAGTGGAAACAGTGTCAGACTTTATTTTTCTGGGCTCCAAAATCACTGCAGATGGTGACTGCAGCCATGAAATTAAGAGACGCTTACTCCTTGGAAGGAAAGTTATGACCAACCTAGATGGCATATTCAAAACCTGAGACATTACTTTGCCAACAAAGGTTCGGCTAGTCAAGGCTATGGTCTTTCCTGTGGTCATGTATGGATGTGAGAGCTGGACTGTGAAGAAGGCTGAGCGCCGAAGAATTGATGCTTTTGAACTGTGGTGTTGGAGAAGACTCTTGAGAGTCCCTTGGACTGCAAGGCGATCCAACCAGTCCATTCTGAAGGAGATCAGCCCTGGGATTTCTTTGGAAGGAATGATGCTAAAGCTGAAACTCCAGTATTTTGGCCACCTCATGCGAAGAGTTGACTCATTGGAGAAGACTCTGATGCTGGGAGGGATTGGGGGCAGGAGGAGAAGGGGACGACAGAGGATGAGATGGCTGAATGGCATCACTGACTCGATAGATATGAGTCTGGGTGACCTCCGGGAGTTGGTGATGGACAGGGAGGCCTGGCGTGCTGCAGTTCATGGGGTCGCAAAGAGTCGGACATGACTGAGCGACTGATCTGATCTGATCTGATATTTACATGTGGATATCCAAATGTTCCAGCATCATTAGCTGAAAAGTCTTTCTTTTCACCACTGAGTTTTCCTTGGACTTTGTTGAAAATCATTTGGCCATACAGATATATGTGACTTTTAAAAAACTTACTATTTAATTTCATTGATCTGTTTGTCTCCCTTTACACTAATTCTGTACTATTTATGGGTTAATGCAGCTTTATAATAAATACTGAAATCAGGTAGTGTAGTATAAATTCTCCAATTTCGTTCTTTCCTTTTAAAGTTGTTGCAGTTATTCTACCTCTTTTGAATTTTCATATACATTTGAGAATCATTTTGTCAATTACTTATGAGATCCTCTGGGGATTTTGATTTGGGTTGCATTGAAACTATAGATCAACTTGAGGAGAAATTGATACTTTTACTGTATTGTCTTCTAACCCATTAACGTGGTATCTTATTCTGTTTATCTGTCTTCTTAAATTTCTGTGTATTTTATAATATTTAGTGTATAATTTGTATAAATAAATGTATATTTATCAAACTTAGCCATGAGCATTGGTATTTTTAATTTCAATTTCAGATTGTTTGTTGCTAGTATAAAAAAATCCGTTTACTTTTGTATATTGATTTTTATATAATGTAATCTTGCTGACCTCATTTGTGTTCCAGTAGCTTCTTATAGATTCTATAGAATTTTGACTGTATATCAGTATATAACTGTATATAATGTCAGTATATAATGACTGTATATAAAACCAGTTTTACTCCTTCCTTTATGATTTGGATGCTTTTTATCTCTTCTCACCTTATTGCACAGGCTGGAAATTCCTCAGTAAGGCATTTAAGAGGTGGTGAGTGCAGATATTCTTGCCTTTTTCTGATGTTAGGAAGAAAAGTTTTTTCCCATGAAGAACTACTTTTTACAGACGCTTTCCATCAAAGTTGTGTGTATTCTCTTGTATTCCTAAGAATGGATACCGTGTTTTTCCAATTCTATCGTTTCATCTATTGAAATGATCATGTAGTTCTTCTTTCTTAGTCTTAGCTAATGCTGCATTATATTGTTTGATTTTCCATGTTAATTCAGCCTTGCATTCCTGTGATAAGCCTTCATCTGGACATAATGTACTATCCTTTTTAAATATTGTGGAACTAAAATAGGTAGAATTCTGTTAAGAATTGTTGCATCTATGTTTATAAGGCTATTGGCCTGTAGTTTTCTTTTCTTGCAACATCTTGAGACATCTTGAGTTTGGGTACCAGAGTAACGCTATCCTTATAGAATAAACTGGGAAGTATTTACCTCCTTCAGTTTCCTGGAAGACTTTTATAGAATTTGAATTATGTTTACTCTTAAAATTAAATCATGTTAATGTTATAAAAAAGGTGTAGTGACTATATTACCACCAGAGTACAACTAGAGAAAAGAATATTACCAAGAAAAAAAGAGGGTGATTTATAAAGTGAAATTAGGGTACTCTTTCTACCCCCTTCTGATGCCTATGTCAGAAGCTTTCTCTATCTCCTTTATACTTTAATAAAACTTTATTACACAAAAACTCTGAGCGATCAAGCCTCGTCTCTGGCCCCGGCTTGAATTCTTCTCCTCCGGGGGCCAAGAATCCCGCTGTCTTCTCGTGATTCAACAACAACCTTTCATCTTGGGGGCTCGTCCGGGATCCTTCAGGACGAGGTAAGGATGCTTGGAGCTTTAGTTCTTTGTTCTCTTAGCGAACACGTTTTCTGCTGTGCTTTACTAACTCTACAGTGTGCTTGTGTGAATGAATGACATGCCCTGTGTGAAGCAAGTAAGGAGCCCTGCTCTGCGGTTCCATGGTGATCTCATATGGCTTACGGCAGAAACCTGTCGGGGGGTTATACCGACCTGCCAATGTCAAGAGGCACCCAATGTCTCCTTTGGGAACCGACCAGAAATGGGCAAAGCGTGTGGACCGAACTCTCCTTTCTCGGTCAAACTTTTTGGTCCCTTTGACCATTTCATAACTCCTTGGGAATTAGAAGTACTAACCTAATCTATCGGATCATAGACTTTCAAGGGACTTGTGATCTATACTGTTACTGTGTACTGTGGCTTAGGTCCCAAACTTGGATTGGTAGTCAAGAAAGCGCCTAGCCTTGCTAGGAATCAAAAGTTCGGAAGCTAGATAGAGCTCTAGCTCCCAGAACATCTCTGAGGTTAAAGGTTACTTAGATTGAGACTGCAATGGGTTTTTTCCTTTGGTAATGCCGGCTCTTAGTGGATCAGAAGAGGCTATTATACTGGTGTGGTGATGCTTGGAAAGAACATCTCAGTTTCATGTTCGTGTTGGTCTTATTGTAGTCAGGGAATACTCAGGGTCATGCACAGGCACTCAGGTGATGAATGTTTTCCCCAGTAGTCTTAGCTTGGGAGACATTCTGTAAGGTTACTCTGATTCACTCTGGGTGACATCAGAGGCAAACAAGGTTAAAGGTGAAGAGCTGAATGTCAAATAGGGATGCTATCAGGTCTACCCCTGGTACATCCTCACTCCATCTCAGTGGTAGAACTGGGAGGGACGCGGACTGTGCCTGCGTCGGTAAGGGACAGACTAAGTCCGACCAGGAAGGAAAAGCTTTTGGTGTAACGTCTGTCTACACCCCCATCTAGAGCAGGGAGGGACGCCTCTGGTAGAAAAATGGCCTTGGTCGCTTTTTTTCTCTCTTACAGATGGGAGCTAACAATTCCAGCCTCACTCCTTTGAACTGTATCCTGAAAAATTGGGATAGATTTGATCCCCAGGGCTTAAAGAAGACACACCTGGTCTTCCTATGTGATACTGCATGGCCACAGTATCCATTGGAGGACAGCGAACGGTGGCCAGTTGGAGGGTCTCTTAGGTATAATACTGTTCTACAATTAGACCGGTTCTGTAAGGTACAAGGGAAATGGATAGAAGTGGCATATGTGTTGCCCTTTTTCGCTCTGTGAAATATGCCAGACTTATGTCCTAAGGGTATAGATTAGGGCGTGAAACCTTCAGCTCCCTCCTGTCCTCTTACTTTGTTCCCGTACCTGGGGCTCCAAGCTGAGAAAACTGAAAGCCAGAGAACCCCCCTCAAAAGGGTTGCTTTGGTCTCAGTGTAAATCCAAACTGAGATTCAAACTGCCCACATGGAGGTCCAAACAACTCTTGTCTCAGGACGACCTCAGACTACTCTGGTCTCAGTACAAACTCAGACCATCGAATTAAGAGATGAGATGGAGGACAGGAGACAAAGAAAAGAGGAAAAACAGGTTTCTCCAATCTATCCCTGGGATCATATGCGAGGAGAAGCCAGAGAGACTGAGGAACAGCCACGAAAGCTGTTGCCTCTTTATGAAACACCCACTGGGAGAAATAATCAGTCTGTGAGAGTTAATAAGCCTTTCTCTTATCAAGAAATACAAAGAATCAAGGAAGATCTGGGAGACTATTTAGAGGACCCAGAAAAATATATTAGAGCCTTTAAAGGTGCTACTCTGCTTTATGACCTCACTTGGAAAGATGTGATGTATATCGTGGGACAAACGTTGACTCCTGAGTCAAAGACTCGAGTTTTGGGAAAAGCGGTTGCTTATGGAGATGAATGGTTTGGTAATGAATCAGTAGGGAAGAGGGAGAACGAGATAGCGGCCCTCCCCACTGGGAATCAGGCGGTCCCAACTATAGAACCAGACTGGGACTACAACACAGCTAAAGGAAGATGGGATCAGAGTCATTTTGTTAGATGTATTCTTGAAGGATTTAGGCAGGCGCGTTCTAAGCCTTTAAACTATGGCAAATTGGCAGACATAGAACAGGAGGAGAAGGAAGCTCCTGGTAAATTCCTAGATAGACTGAGAGAAGGCCTTCGCAGATTCACTGAGATTGATCCCGAAAGTGAAGAGGGAAAAGTGATCTTAAAGGATAGATTTCTCACTCAGTCGGCTCCAGATATCCGCCATAAGTTATTAAAACGGGCATATGGACCAAATCAGTCTTTAGATACTCTGTTACAACTGGCTCAGACAGTCTATTATGGTAGGGAATACGAGGAAAAGAAAGAAAGGCAAAAAAAGGCGGAAGCCTTCGTCATGGCTATGAAAAACGCTCTTAAACAGCCTGAGAAAAATGCCCAGAGGGGCCCAGGTGAAAAGGGATGGGCTTGCTATCACTGTGGAAAGGAGGGGCACCTCAAGCGGGATTGCCCTCAGGCTTCTAAGCCGCCCCCGGCTCCATGTCCGGTCTGCGAAGGACCACACTGGAAGAGAGACTGCCCCCAGAGGCGTAGGTCTCCGAGGTCAGACTCTCAAGACAATCAGGACTGAAGGTGCCCGGGGGTCCCCACACAAGCTCCCGTCCTAATTACACCTGAGGAACCCCGGGTATTAATAATTGTGGGGAGCCAATCCGTCGATTTCCTTTTAGATACGGGGGGCAACTTATTCTGTGCTTACTGAAGCCCCTGGCCCACTTTCTTCCCGATCCGCTTCCGTAATGGGACTGTCTGGACGAGCCAAAAGGTATTATTTCAGTTGTCCTTTATCTTGCAGCTGGGATTCTGTGCTATTTTCACACGAGTTTCAGAATCTCCCTCACCCCTTTTGGGAAGAGATATACTGGGCAAGGGCCATGCCTCTGTTTTCATGAATATGGAGCCCTTCCTTTCTCTCCTTTTAGTTGAACAAACTGTAAATCCTAGAGTATGGGCTGATGGAAAATCTGTGGGTTGAGCACAAAATGCTATTCCTGTAGTTGTTAAGCTCAAAGACCCGCACGTATTTCCACATAAGAAGCAGTATCCACTGAAACCTGAAGTTAAAGAAGGGTTAAAACCTATCATCGAAAATTTAAAGGAGCAGGGACTATTAATTCCCTGTAACAGTCCTTGCAATACTCCTATTTTGGGTATAAAGAAATCAAATGGTAAATGGATACTAGTTCAAGATTTACGAATAAATGAGGCTGTAGTTCCTTTACACCCCGTGGTGCCTAATCCTTATACTCTATTGTCTGAAATTCCTGAACGGGCCAAATATTTCTTAGTAATTGATTTAAAGGATGCCTTCTATTCAGCGCCTTTGGCAGAGGAAAGTCAATTTCTATTTGCCTTTGAAGATCCTACACAGCCAGCTTCTCAGTTAACCTGGACAGTTTTGCCCCAGGGATTTCGTGACAGTCCTCACTTATTTGGACAAAGTTTGTCACGGGATCTACAAAACTTTAATAGCTCTGAAGCGGTGGTGTTACAATATGTAGATGATATTTTGCTCTGTGCTGAGACAGAGGAAGCTTGTTCTCGAGCCTCAGAAGATTTCTTAAACTTTCTGGCAGGCTGTGGTTACAAGGCATCAAGAGAAAAGGCTAAGCTTTGTCAACAATCAGTTAGATATCTGGACCTAATCATATCAGAAGGGACTAGGGCCATAGGCCCTGAGAGAATTAAACCCATACTAAATCATCCCCTACCTATGACTTTAAGACAATTGAGAGGATTTTTTGGGAATCACAGGTTACTGTCGCATTTGGATTCCGGGTTATGGGGAACTTGCCCAGCCTTTATATAAACTTATAGCTGAAACTCAGCAGGCCCAAACCGATAAACTGGTTTGGTCTCCAGAAACTCAAAAGGCTTTTAAGGTTCTTCAGACTGCTCTCCTGCAAGCTCCAGCTCTGAGCTTGCCCACAGGGTCAGAATTTAATTTGTTTGTCACTGAAAGTAAAGGTGTGACATTGGGAGTTTTGACACAACCCCGAGGGCCTCACCAGCAACCTATTGCTTATCTAAGCAGAGAATTAGATGTAGTTTCACGTGGGTGGCCCCACTGCCTAAGAGTAATCGGGGCAGCAGCTTTATTAGCACCTGAAGCTTTAAAAATAATTAATGGACGAAACCTTACTGTACTGACTTCTCATGATGTGAGTGAAATCTTAAATTCAAAGGTTAATATTTGGATGACGGACAGTAGGCTTCTTAAGTATCAGTCATTGTTGGTAGAAGGACCAGTAACTAAGCTTAAAGTTTGTGGAAATTTAAATCCTGCCACTTTCCTTCCTGAGAAGGAAAATGAAACACCTGATCACGATTGTTCTCAATTCCTAACTTTAAACTATGCAGCTTGAGAAGATCTAATGGATACCCCATTAGACAATCCTGACATGGAAATATTTACAGATGGCAGTTCTTTTGTTCAAGATGGAAAGCGTAAAGCAGGTTACGCCATGGTGACTGTTGAACAGGTTTTGGAAGCAAAATCTCTCCCCCAGGGAACCAGCGCTCAGTTAGCAGAGCTTGTGGCCCTGACACGAGCTCTAGAGTTAAGCAAAGGGCAGCGGGTGGGCCTGATAATCTATGTGAGTCTACTTCTACTGACTCTAAATATCCTGAGTCTGCTGTTGGATCCTCAAGACAATGTCTTCCTGTCCTGGGCTCACTCCTACGCTGCATTCCACAACTAACTGCTGGGTCTGTGGAGCGCTCCCCTCTTCATCAGTGGAAGGCTTCCCGAGGTGGACATCTCCACTTCAAGGAAAAAAGACTTTCTCCAAGTCTGTGAATACCTTCGACAACAATCACATGCGATGCCTGTTCTTCATCTGATGACTTCTACCAACCCTAAAATGGACTGGTGCAACACTTTGTACTTTAACTATGGACATAATGTGACTTTTAATTTTGATTCTGAATGTTGTGTTCTTGCTGTTTGCTCCCTACATCTGTAATTGTATAACTGGATTTGTTTCTAGCCACATGAAAGCTTTTAAGTTACAAATGGTTGCTCAAACTCCTGCTCCTGCTGTAGCTCCCTCCAATTACTATTTGGGGCCCCTGGATCAGAAATCCTCAATATGAGGATTAGGAGAATATGTTGCCTCACCAATTTAGGGACAACGCCCCTTGTCAGCTCGGAAGCAGTTATGGAACGAGACCGACGCCCCTTTTCCCTAGGCCACATAATTCTCCTAAAAGAAAAGGGGGGAATGAAAGAGTCATTTCCTAGGTAGGTTGATAAGGAGTCTAGGGGTCCCCAAGGAGAGAGGGGTCTGGAATGCTCAAGGAGGAAGAAAGGACAAACTTTTTTTCTTTCTCTACATTCCTTAGGATTATATAACAATAATGTATCCTGCCTGAGGGCAGTCTCTGGATTAAACCTTCTGTTATGGGAGTAGCCTTGGTCTTTACAAGGATGTATCCTGCCTGAGGATAGTCTTTGGATTAAACCTCTGGCTAATTCTGTTAAAATGTAAATTATGGGAGTAGGTCTGATGAGGTCTTTACAACCTCCAGACTTTCTTTGGATTCACTGGAGAGTATATAACTTCATTGCTAACACTAGCAAGTGGGTACTCTTTCTACCCCCTTCTGATGCCTATGTCAGAAGCTTTCTCTATCTCTACACTTTAATAAAACTTTATTACACACACACACACACAAATAAAGTGAAATTATTTAATAATGACAAAATAATTTTCATATTAATTTCATTAAAGGTAAATTCACCTAAATAGAAAAATTCTAAATGTTTATGCAACTATTAGCAGAGCTTCATAACACATAAAGCAAAAACTAATAGAACAGCAAAAACTAGAAAAATTCGTAGTTACAGTCAAGGATTTCAGTGTTCCTTTCTTAAGAAATAATAAAATCAGTAGACAGAAAATCTGTATGTTCTAAATCCCTTGCTCCACCCCACCCCCACCCCAGGATTTAGATTTAAACATGTGGACTTACTAAGCTGCTTCTGTCTTATTTGACTGTGCGACCCTATGGACTGTAGCCTGCCAGACTCCTCTGTCCACTGGATTCTCCAAGCAAGAGTACTGTAGTGGGTTTCCATGCCCTCCTCCAGGGTACCTTCCTGACCCAGGAATCAAACCCTGATCTCTTAACGTTTCCTGCATCATCAGGTAGGTTCTTTACAGCTAGCTCCACCTGGGAAGCCTAGTGTCAGGCAAGTTGGTGTGATTGACATTTGTACATTTTATCCAACAGCTACAGAATAAACTTTTATTTTAAACATACACAGAGCACTTACCAAGACAAACCAACCATACTGTGGGCCACAAGACAAATTTCAAGAAATTTAAAATGATTTAGATTATATAAATTCTTTGATGATAATGGTATTAAATTAGACATCAATAACATAGATATTCTAGAAAAAAATCTGATACTTGGAGACTAAAGAACACACAAATAACCAGGATCAAAGAAAAAACTCATAGGGAAATTACAAAGTATTCTGAAATGAAGTCAAATGAAAACACAGTATATTAAAATGTGTGGGATGCAGCTAACAAAGTATTTTGAACGAAACTTGTACTACTGAATTCGTGTATTACAAAGGAAGAGATCTCAAATCAATGATCAGTTTCCAAGAACCTGGCAAATAATTTTAAAAACAACAAAAAAGAAAGGAAATAAACATAACAGTAGAAATCAATGAAAAAGAAAAACGGAGAAAACCTATGCAACCAAAAACTGACTTTGAGATTTGAAATCAGTGAGGTTAATATGCCTCTTGCCAGATCGATCAGAAAAAAACAAAAAAGACACAAGTCACTAATTTCAGGAACCAGGGAGTGAGGTCCTGTGTATTTTAAAAGGACAATAAATACTGTTAACAGATTTATACGAATAAATCCGACAGCTTATATTTTCACAAACTATTAAAGCTCACTCAAGAAGAAATACTAAGTACTTTTTGAATTACTGAATGCTAGCTACTACGGACAGGGAGTAGTCCAGGCTTTATAGATAAATAAGGGTCCCCAAGCAGCTCTCAGATCATTAACGAGAAAAAAAAGAAATAAAGCTTAATACTGATCGGCGAAGAAGGGTGAGGGAAAACTTGGTTAGGAGGCCAAGAAAAGCTTCTCTGGGGAAGAGTCACTCCAGGCAGACAGGAAGGACCGGTAAAAACAAAACAAAACAAAACAAAAAACAAAAAAAACGCTTATCAGAATATGAGCTTAGGGATGGGGTTCAGGGAAATCCTCTGCCTTTCGCAAGGAAGTCCCAGCCTCAATGCGCTCGCAGCTACGACCTTTCTCCAGCCTAACCATGACGCCCCCAGCCGCGCGCCTGCACACTCAAGCGCCTGCGCATTCGAGCCAAGAGCTCACAGGAGAGAGGGAGGCCGTTGCCGGAAGTATGACCTCCCGCTGCCTGTTCACTGTTTCCATCCGGGTCACGTCGGTCTTCCGGGTATTTCCGATAGGGCTTTCTACGCCTCTTTTTTTCGGTTTCTTTTTAGTCTTCCGTCTCTTGCCACCGCCCCCGAGCTCCCACACCCTTGCCGGCCCTGCCTTTTTTTGTGTCGCTCCTCCCTGCTGCAGAGGCCAAGACTTAGCGCTCAGCCCGGAGCCGGGCCTATCCATTCCGCGTGGGCACTACCTCCTTTGGCTCGGGAGGAAGCTAGGACCAAGCGCGCCAGGCCGTCGCTCCTGGAGCTCCTGGGCTTGGGGTGCCGGTCGATCCTCCTGCGCAGTCCTTTTCCGAGGACACTTGTGAGTTAGCGGGTTTAAGAGAGGGAAGCGTCCGTGTAGGCCCGTTTGGGGGGCGCGGGGCGGGGCGCCGCGGCGCGCCGGAAACTTTTTCGAAAACTCGTGTTTTGTGTGGGAGGTTCCGGCGGTATTTCCTCAATATCCCAGAGGTCTGGGCGGCCTCCGGACTGCTGAACTTGTGAAGACTCTTAGGAACTGTGACGTTCTTCACTCATTTGTCTTCCTCGCGTCCTGTCCTCAAGTCTAGGACCAAACGAGGAAGAGCGTCTCGAGACTCTGCATGGGGTTTCAAAGGGTGGTGAAGAGCTAAGGTAAATACTTTGAAACTTAAGACTTTTCACTCAGTGGTTGTGAGATTGCCTCAGTTCTTCGAGTTACAGGAAAATGCACAGGTTAGGACTGTGTCCGATTGCTGTGTACCCCCTGTGTTTTGTTTTTGCCCCCTTCAGCCTTTGAGGATAGGCTCTTTAACTCTCTAGGCCAGAACACGAAGGGATACATGTGTCTCCCAACTTTTGAATCGTCCACGTTCCCTGCCTTGTTTGATTCTCCCTCACCTCTTTGTCTAAAATACCAGTTGTTTGTTTATATTGGTATACCAGTGAGGGGAACAAAAAAGAAACTGAAACTCAAGCTAAATTGGCAGCTTAACAGGTGTGTGGTGTGTGGTTCTCTACGGAAAGATCAGAAGTGAATACTAAGTCTGTATGTTTGTATTTCAGGTAACATGCTTCATTACCACAAGGCTTCTTAACATTGCATTGACAGCCTTGTACTGACAGTAACAATACTTTAAATAGTAGGCAGTGTCCTGTAACGGGCTCTGTGTGGAATAGGCACTGAAGAAATGTTCCTTTGGAATCATGTGGCTCGATTATTTTTCAGCACTTGGATGCGATCTAATTCTTAATCAAACGGACGTCTCTTTCACAACCTATGGATGGGCTGACAAAGGGTGAGCAGGATTTAGGAGTTAGACTTTTTGTATTGTGAAGAAGAGTAGTAAGTTTAGGGGATCAGAGGCATTTGGACAAAGTGGACAGATAACTGCAGATGCCACTTCCTAGGAAATCTTGATGAAGGAGTTTATGTAATCTTGAGTGTTCTCTAATTCTCTGGAGGAGAGGTCAAGTTTAGGATAGAAATTCCAATTTTTAAGTTACAGTACCAAAGGTTATGTCACTAGGAATTACTTTGAAAACTACTCCATTACAGCCTTGTGTCATGTATGATTATTTACAAATAGACCTGTATAATTTCCCAGTAGGCTTGCTTAGTCAAGAAGTAATCCTTAAAAGTGTCTCTTTAATCTCTCCTTAAGGCAGGAACCAATGCAACAGTTTTAAAGCAGTTCAAAATTTATTCCATTTTATAGTCAAGTACAGATTGAGAAGTTGATAACTTTCAAACTAAGAAAAATAGGATACCACTAACATCTGGATTTTATTTATCATAAAATTTCTTATACCTGGTACTGTGGTTAATGTGGAGTAATTTTTTTTCTCTACTTGCTGAAAAAGCCTTTTATTCAGAATATAAGAAAAAAATTTAAAATTTTGTGGAAGTCCCCTTAAATCTGATGTGATAGTAGTTTTGCTGGATTTTATTCTCAGAAACTCTGTTTTGTTTAAAAAATGATCCCTTATATTGTTTATTGTTTGTGTTTTTTTTTGTGAAGTTGCTTGCTCGTGTTTGACTCTTTGCGATCCAATGGATGCTTTACCATCTAAGCCACCAGGGAAGCCCTATATTGTTTATAATAGGTTATTATTTTGGTGTCATTTTTATCTTCATCAGAATTATGTATTGTGTTGGAATGTATTAAAGGAGTAAGTTTCCTGTGGCTCGGGTGGGAAAAAATCTCCCTGCAATGCAGGAGACCCAGGTTCGATCCCTGGATTGGGAAGATCCCCTAGAGAAGGGAATGGCAACACACTCCAGTACTCTTGCCTGGAGAATCCCATGGACAGAGGAGCCTGGTGGACTACAGTCCTTGGGGTGGGTTGCACAGAGTCAGGGACAACTCTGTGTGTGTCCCTTAATATTACTATCTTTGTATGTCTGTTAATATTAAGAGAAATATTAGGAATAGAAATCCATGGGCTTTTGGTTTACTTCCTTATCTCTAGATGATTATGCAGGATACCTCCTGGAGAGCATTGAATGTCATTGGTTAAATTCCCTAGGAATGATTCTCCCCACTTCCAGGGTTGGCCTAAGTAAGCTGGACTTGAAGGCCAAAATTCATCCTGAGGAGAACGGACAAGATTTTTGCTTTGGTGGTGCTCCAAAACCTTTGACGCTCATCTAGAATTTGGGATACACAGATTTAGGTAACTGCTCTAAAGTAATTTTTTAAGTATGGAATCATTTTTAGCTTTTAAGCTGTGGATAATTTGGTCATTAGCTTTAAAGAGTACTTCTGGGCCACAAGACATCTTTTGACTTATTCTGTCCTTGTTCTGACCATATAATAGGATAGAAGTAAGCCCATAATCTGGGCTATTATGTCATTTTGGGGCTCAAGCATGAAGAAAATACAAACATATTTGTACACATAAACAAAATATCTGGAGTTTTACCTATGGACTGGTTTAAATAAATCTGAATATAGAGTATTTTGATTCTAGTTCTTCTGAATACAAATTCCTTTTCTTGTTTGATCAGATCCATATTGTATGTGTATTACAGTAAAATTAAATATCAAGCACAGTTCTTTATAATGAATTGTATTTAATGTCATTTTCTCATGAATCCTATGAAATAGTAATTGTTTTTTGGGAAGTTGGATCAGAGAAGCAGAGTCAGGGAGGCCAAGAAAGAGTGTGAACCCAAGTAAAGGGAGAAGGTGGCATTGGCATTCTGCTGTTATTGAGAGTACTTTTAATAAAGAATGCTGTGCAATCCTGCTTGGTTGAAGATGTTGTCTCTAAGCAGCAAACATCAGGCTGGAGAAGGAAATGGCAACCCACTCCAAACTGCCTGGAGAATCCAGGGACGGAGGAGCCTGGTGGGCTGCCGTCTATGGAGTCATACAGAGTCGGACACGACTGAAGCGACTTAGCAGCAGCAGCAGCAGCAGCAAACATCAGAGAGTATAGTTTGGCAAACATTATAGAAATTAAAAAAAAAATCAGTCTCCTATAGCTAGAGAAAGGCCTTCTGAAGAAAGCTGACACACTCTTGTTTTCTGGAGGTAGCACCTTGTCTCTCGTCCGTGGTAGTCAGGCACCTGGGTTGGGATCTCATGGTGGCTTTTCTCCACAATCTCTTACGAACTTTAAACTGGTGAGTCTCACTATCTATGGCTAGCCTAGGAAATTTTAATCTTTCAGAATTGAAAAGGAATGAAGTTTTTATGAGTGGTTTATTTGTTTCTTCCCAGAGCTTTCTTTTTTTTCCTCTCCTGTTGTCTCCTATTCTAGTTTTTCAAGCCATCTGGTCCCAATCCCCAGAGGCAATTACTATTTCTTTGAGTAGTATATATATTGTTTTCCTCTGTTGTTCTAAAAAAAAAAAAAACAAACCACAACTTTTATAACTTGTTTTTTAGATTGACATCTATTGAAAATGAGGATTTAGCACTTTTATGTAGCCTCTCTCATCATAAATTATGATGTATATAAACATGTAAATAATATGTAGAATATAATATAATAACATATGTAATTATAAATAAATACAATGTAGTAAGTAATATATAAATATATTATAATTTCGGGCTTCCCAGGTGGTGCTAGTGGTAAAGAACCTGCCTGCCAATGCAGGAGACATAAGAGATGTGGGTTTGATCCCTGGGTTTGGAAGATCCCCTGGAGGAGGGCATGGCAACCCACTCCAGTATCCTTGCCTGGAGAATCGCCTGGACAGAGGAGCCTTGCGGGCTATAGTCCATAGGGTCTCAAAGAGTTGGACATGACTGAAGCAACTTCACGTGTATACATGTTATAATTTCTGTTTAAATCAATATGTTAAATATTCATGTTATTGTAAGAACTAAGTAGGTAACTGACTATATTTCCTTTTTTATATGACCTTTTGAGTGTGTTTTGTCTGTAATTTCAGTAATTTATTTTTAACTTCTTGCATTTCTTTTTAAGACTTTGTTTATTTATTGACTGGTGGGTCTTCAGTGCTGCACACAGGCTTTTTCTAGTTGCTCAGAGTGGGAACTACTCTTTATTGTTGTATGCGGGCTTCTCATTGCAGTGGCTTCTCGTTGCAGAGCACAGGCTCTAAATGCACCAGCTTCAGAAGTTACAGTGGGTGGGCTCAGTAATTGTGGCGCATGGGCTTAGTTGCTCCAAGACATGTGGGAATCTTCCAGGACCAGGGATTGAACTGACGTCCCTTGCATTGATTGCAAAGCTGATTCTTAACCACTGGACCACCAGGAAGCCCCAACTTGCTACATTTCTGTTCCTGTAATTAATTTTTTCTGCTCTGTTGGCCAAACTCCTCTCTGGTCAAATATATAAGGTAATCTACCAGTTCATTTTTTTTCCACCTTGGGTATCTTCTTGTAGCCCTCTGTTTACGTATTCTATTTTAAGCTGTTTAGCTTCCCTTCACCACCTGGGGAATTTACTGTCTCTGACCTGTGTGATAACTCCCTTTTCCTAGATCTGGGATTTTCTTTTACATTTTTCAATACCTTATATGCCTTGAAAGGGTTTTTATTCTCTTTTTGCACTGATAATATAATTGGGTATAAAATTATAGCTTGAAAGCGTTTCCTACAGAAGCCTTGAAGGCATTTCACTTCTTTGTCTTGTTTCCACTGTTGCTATTGAGTGGTCCAAAGCCATTTTGATTACCATCCCTTTGTGTGTTTCTTTTTTTTTAATTGTATAGTTGACTTACACTGTTGTGTTAATTTCTGCTATACAGCAAAGTGATTCAGTTATACATATGTATATACATTCTCTTTTTTACTTTCTTTTACATTATGGTTTACCTCAGAATATTGAATATAGTTCCCTGTGCTTTACAGTAGGACCTTGTTACTTATCACCCCATCCCTTTGTTTATAACATTTTCTTTCTCTGTAATATTTATAAGCTTCTTTTACCTGGTATTTGA
This sequence comes from Tragelaphus eurycerus, assembly GCA_935064755.1. Classification (NCBI taxonomy): domain Eukaryota; kingdom Metazoa; phylum Chordata; class Mammalia; order Artiodactyla; family Bovidae; genus Tragelaphus; species Tragelaphus eurycerus. The sequence continues at coordinate 5,677,335 of CAKXYN010000054.1, read as the reverse complement.
AATTTCTGTGATACGCATTTATATATATGTGTATATAGGTGTGTGTGTGTGTATTTTGTGCTTTTTACTCCTTGGATCCTTTCAGTCTAAGGCTTGGTTTTCTTCAGTTCTGACCATGTTCTTGTTTTATTTTCTTGGTAATTCCTTTTCTGTTCTTTCTGGAATTTAAGTTGTATTAGATGTTGGACCACCTGGTCGCTTACATTTTTCTTTTACTGTTTTGCCTCCTGTCTGCCCTCACCAGTTTTTCTTTCTTTTTCATTCCTCAGTGTTCTTTTAGCTTTCTGCTGGATATTTCTGCTTTTAATTTTGTAATTTCCAAGAGCCTTTCTTGCCTTTTAAACAACACGTTCTTGTTTTACATATACAGTGTTTTTTTCATTAATTATAAATTAATGAGTTTTTTTTCTCTCATCTTTCATTTGTTCCAAGTGTTGTTTCTGTTTATTACTAGGCCTTTTTAAATTTTTAACTTCTGATGATCCTTGACTGTTGCTTTTCTAGAAATCTAAATTGGAAGCTTCTGTGTGCATAGGTAGGCAGTTCCATAGTAGACTTCATTGTAGGTTTCTCCCACCCCAGTACTTTTGCCTGGAAAATCCCGTGGACGGAGGAGCCTGGTAGGTTCCAGTCCATGGGGTCGCTAAGAGTCGGACACGACTGAGCGACTTCACTTTCACTTTTCACTTTCGTGCATTGGAGAAGGAAATGGCAACCCACTCACAGTGTTCTTGCCTGGAGAATCCCAGGGACAGGGGAGCCTGGTGAGCTTCCGTCTATGGGGTCGCACAGAGTCGGACATGACTGAAGCGACGCAGCAGCAGCAAGCTTAACATTTTCTTAGTGAACGACTGCTTCTATGTTACAGATTTCTTTGTTACTATATTATATGATTTCTCTTTTCCATTATTTCATAGATGAATTTTTTAATTGCTTGAATTGGGAGTATAAGCTGGGAATGCTATTTTTACTTTGTAGACTTAATATTTGTTTTCAGTTTGTTTTTTTATCCCACTCTTCTCTGTGAATTTACAGCCTTTTGGGGTCAGTCATTGCAAAGAATAAATATCTAGTCTCTTGACAGGGGCAATGAACGATTCTGATTGTTTTACATAGGTTTTCTCTGTTCCTGCAGAACAAACTCTTTTATTGGCTGTTGTTTTTATAAGTTGTTTAGAATTTGAGGGGAATCTCAGAATTTTATAAATAGTTATTAGGTAATAAAATTCCATCCCTTGTTTGATCAGCTCTGTAAGCTCTAAATCCTGGGACTTGGGTTGTCATATGAAGGCTTATGCTTTTGAATAAATTAAAATGGGAATAAATGTAAGAAATTGTAGATTTCATTAAATACATCTCTTGGGTGGTTTCTTTTTATTATCAAAGTATAATGGTGTTAACTTGATTTATAAGAGTTGTTGATAAATTTATGACAGTAATTTATCATGAAATTAGAAATTTGCATAGATTTTAGTGTCAATTGAATAATATAGTTAATCTAGATTTAAAATTCGTCATTAGTAAGTATTTTGTTATGTATTTTGTGACTTAAGAGATCTATTTGAGAAAATAAATTTGTAAATGAAATTTGTAACTTGGTAACTGTTTATTAAGTAGTAGATACTGGTTATCAAAAAGTTTAGTGTCTTTAATCTATAATAATTTGTCTTTAAAACTATTCTAGGTAGAAGAATACATGTTGTCTTTTAGTGAACAAGAGCATGTTCCCAAACTCAATTTTGGGTCGCCCGCCTTTCACTCCAAACCATCAACAACATAATAACTTCTTTGCCCTGTCACCAAGTCTTTATTCACACCAGCAGCTTATAGATGCACAGTTCAGCTTTCACAATGCAGAGTAAGTGCACTGTTATTTTGGCCCATATCATTTGTAAGTTTCAGTTTTTACTTGACACAGATCCTTTTTATATGAAACATTTGGAGTTAGAGGAAATGTTATCATGTTCTTTCTTTGTTTTTGGTAGCTTGTCTAGAGCTGTGTCATTACAGCAGTTGACATATGGAAATGTCAGTCCAATACAGACCTCAACTTCCCCATTATTTCGAGGAAGGAAGTAAGTATTTCTTACTTATTTTAAAAGAAAAATGTGCAGTTTTGGGAATTGTTTAACAATGTATCTTGTATTAAGTTAAATGGACACTAACCTACATTTTGTTTCCTGGGGTCTCTGCAGTCATGTAACAGAATTTTCAAACTTCTAAGTATTTAAAAAATTTTAGGGGTAACTATCTTCAGATAACTACTTTTAATTGCGTTTTTAACTAAAGCTGATGGGTTTCTGTATTTTTGCTAGGGCTTCCATAACAGTACAACAGAGTGGGTGACTAAAATAACAGATTAATTTTCTTAAAATTCTGGGGGCTAGAAGTCTGAAATCAGGGTGTTAGCAGGTTTGATTTCCTCTGAGGCCTCCCTCTTTGGCTTATAGATAGCTGCCTTCTTTCCTAATACGGTCATCCTTCTCTGTTTTCTGTGTCCTAATTATTTTTCTGAGGACACTAGTTATACAGGATTAATAACCGTATTTTAATTTAATTACTTTAAAGGCCCTGTGTCCAAATAGAGTCACATTTTGAAGTAGTAGGGGTTAAGACTTAAATGTGAATTTGAGAGGACGTAATTCAGCTTATAATTCTTTGTATTAAAGTTTACTGTTTAATTTATCTTACACAGGTCAGGTTCCACAATAAATATTATTATAGTGAAAGTTTCTATATGACATAAAGCTTTCTGAGAAGTCAGGAATCAATTCACTTGAACCAATTTGATTAAAAGAAATTGATGTATCACAGGGTAATTTTGATAGAACTTTAGGGGTGAGTATTAAAATAAGCCTTGGCAATATTTGCAAGATACTGCTTTTTAAAGCCTGTATAAACATTCCATAACTTTTATGTACAATTAGAAATAACACTAGATAAGAATTACTGTTCACCCACTATGGCCTTCCCTCATAACTCAGTTGGTCACAAAAAGTCGGACATGACTGAGCGACTTTCACTTCACTATTGTGTTAGTTTCTGCCATACATCACGGTGAATTGGCCGTAGGCATACATATGAGTGAGCTCCCTACATCACAGAGCAAATTCCCACTGGTTATCTATTTTATTCTTTATCCTGATAGCTAGGTTGGTAAAGAATCTGCCTGCAATGTGAGACCTGGGTTCGATTCCTGAGTTGGGAAGATCCACTAGAGAAGGGAAATGCTACGCACTCCAATATTCTGACCTAGAGAATTCCATGGCCTATACAGTCACAAAGAGTCAGACACAACTGAGCAACTTTCACTTTGTAGCTTCCCTGGTGGCTCAGTTGGTAAAGAGGCTACCTGCAATGCAGGAGACTTGGGTTTGATCTCTGGGTCGGGAAGATCCTCTGGAGAAGGGAATGGCAACCCACTCTAGTATTCTTGCCTGGAGAATTCCATTGACAGAGGAGCCTGGAGCAGCTAACTCCTGGAGCAACACAACTGAGCAACTAACACTTTGACTGTGTTCAGTTCAGTTGCTCATTTGTGCCCAACTCTTTGCAATCCCATGGACCACAGCATGCCAGGCTTCCCTGTCCATCACCAACTCCCAGAGCCTACTCAAACTCATGTCCATCGTGTTGGTGATGCCATCCAACCATCTCAACCTCTGTCGTCCCCTTCTCCTCCCGCCTTCAATCTTTCCCAGCATCAGGGTCTTTTCCAATGAGTCGGTTCTTTGCATCAGGTGGCCAGAGTGTTGGAGTTTCAGCTTCAGCATCAGTCCTTCACTGTGTAGAGTAGGCATTGTTCTAAGGACTTTGCAAATAATGGTTTGACAAAGTTTTACAACAATTTGTGAGGTAAGTACTGTTATCCCTCTTCTGTTGAGAAAGTTGAAGCACACAGACGTAATGAATTGGGTGGAAAACTGTATCATGATGCTTAAAATATTGACTTTGTTTAAATTTTTTGTTCTAGAAATTGTCTTGATAGCCCCATTTGTGAATCATGAATGACAATAAATTCCATTAGTTCATAATTATATATATATATTTAAACCTAACATTGACATTTTCAATAGAAATATTCATTAGGTGAAGCTCTGAATTTTATGTTTAAAAATATTAAATGTATACTTATGTTTTTAGCACTTATATACCTTTACTGTAAGTAGGAATTCTAGTTATTTTGTAGGTCTGTCAAAGAGTAATTGACATAATCCCAAAAGAATATTAAAATAAAAACCTTCAGGTGGCTATGACCCATAAAATTTTAAGAGTTAAACAAAAGGATTGGATAATTTCCTGTGGTTAAAACACCTTAGTAATATATCATTTAAGTAAATACTATTTTTCCCAACAAATAATTACTTTTAAATTGTTTTCTCTTTTTTATTTTGAATATTTTTAAGCTTCCAGAAAAATTTGAAAAATAGTACAATGAGCACCTATATGTGGTTTTCCTAGATTCATCAGTTTTGCTAAATTTGTTTTATTCTTCCGCTTTCCTTCCCTACCCCCGCTTTTTTCTGAACCATGTGAAAGAAAGTTGGTGATATTGTTTCATTTTATCCCAAAGCACATCAGTGCATTTCTCCTAAGGACAAGGATATTCTCTTGTATAACTAAAAATACATCAGTCATGACCAAGAATTTAACATGAATACAAGACTGTTATATTGTCTATAATACTGTCATATTGAACTATATAAGTATAGTTCATTTTCAGACTACTTCAGTTATCTAGTGGTTTTATAATTAAAAAAAAACAAAACAACTCTCTCTTAATTTGGTCTTTCCTGCTGATAAACCAGAACATAGGTGGACTCCCAAGATCCCTTCTTTATGTACAGCACTCAGTTCACTTAATCTTATCCTCCTTATGTTAGAGTTTGGATCTTTTATTGTTAGTGATTCTATAAATAGAGATTTTCCTACCAGGTTTTTGTTGCTGATATGAAATATTGTAGTCTCTCAAATGCAAGAGACTAACCTTGATGTATATATTGATTTGTTTTTTTTTTTTAAATATGCATTATTCTACATTTTTTCTAAAGGTGTCACTTATACTGACAATGAATATTTTATGGTTCATTTAGAGCTAATAACATGGCCTTGCTGAAAAAGTCAGTATTTTCATCTATTATTTATATATTTTAAATTGTTTTCTATTTGTTATCACAAAGTTATGTCTTTGATCACTAAGGTATGTTGCTTGTTTTCAGGAGATTAAGCGATGAAAAGAATCTTCCTCTTGATGGTAAACGGCAGCGTTTTCATTCACCCCACCAAGAGCCAACTGTAGTTAACCACATAGTGCCTTTATCAGATGAAAGAAGATACTCAATGTCACCATTGTTTCATACACACTATGTACCAGATATAGTCAGATGTGTTCCACCTTTTCGAGAAATATCAATTTTAGAACCTAGAGAAATCACACTGCCTGAGGCCAAAGATAAGGTAATTTTAATATAGACTTTAGTTTTATCTTTTGAGAAGTTAATATAAATAGTATATTAAAAGTATCAGAAATATCTAATGTCTTGGATTAGGTAGAACGTGCCCCTTTTCTATACTATTTAAAAGACTATTCAACATAGTTTCCTATCTAAATTTGATTCTTTGATTTTTGTGAGCTATTCTGCTTTGGAAATGAAGCTTTCATATCAGGATATCAGATTTTCTCTGATTCATAAAAATCTGGGACAAGAGCCTTAAAAAAGTTGGTTTCTTAGTTTAGAGAATTCTCTTGTTACCTATTCTCTTATAGTAAAACAAGCTTTCATATGGATACTGTAGTAAAGTATTAAAAAGCATGTTTTTTCTTGGTATATTTATTTTTATCATGAGGTTTTTAATGTCAAGAATAGAGAACCCAGGAGTCAGAAAATAATACTTTGTTATGTTACTGATATGGTATGTGATATGATCAAGGAATATTTATCAAAAACATTATTTGGAAAACAATTTCAAATAAATGAAGCTATTTCAATAATACTTCTTAGAAAATGACCTCAGCATTGGGGAATAGTGAGTTAATAACCAATATTAGAAGCATGTCTCTTCTGCCTCCCCATATTTAGTGAAACTCTTAAAAAAGCATTCTGGCTAATTTAGAAGAGTTTATAATGTAAATATCTGCATTCTTTTGAACTGTCTGTAGCTTATATTTGTTTTTGCATTTTCAAAGCTGCTTTACCATCGAGAAATAAAACATTTGTAAGCTAAGGAGAATGGGCCTGGACAGTGTAGTGATTTTGTTTTACTCATCTTTTGGTTCCTAGCAACCAGCACAGGTCTGAAACATAGTAAGTGTGCAGAAAATGTTGGGTCAAAAAGGGAATACTTGCTTCATTCCTTGCTTATGCCACTTTTTATTCTATCATTCTTTTTTTTTCTTTAATTGAGATGTAGTGTAGTTTTATCATAAAATTCACTCCTTCAAATTGTATAATTCAGTGGTTTTTATTATATTCAGAGGGTGGTGCAACCATTACCAGTTTCTAATTCCAGTACATTTTCATCACCTATAAAAGACGTCTTGTACCCAGCAGCAGTCGCTTTCTGATCCCTGCCTGTCTCCCACAGCCTCTGGCAACCAGTATTGATTTTTTATCTCTATGGATTTGCTTATTTTGAACATTTCATATAAATGGAATCATATAGTATGTGGTCTTGCTTCTTTTAGTTAGCGTATTTTCACGATTGATCTTTGTCATAGCAATTCTCAGTTCTTTATTCCTCTTTATAGCTGAATAAAAGGACACTTCCCTGGTAGCTCAGTTGATGACGAATCTGCCTACAGTGCAGGAGACCTGGGTTTGATCCCTGGGTAGAGAAGATCCCCTGGAGAAGAAATTGGCAACCCACTCTAGTATTCTTGTCTGGAAAATCCTGTGGACAGAGGAGCCTAGTGGACTACACAGCCCATGGGGTCACAAGAGTCAAACACAACTTAGCGACTAAACCACCACCATAGTGGAATACTATTCCATTGTATAGATATACCATATTTTATTTATGCATTTCTCAGTTGATGGGTTTGGGAGCTATTTCCACTTTTTCACTATTCTGAATATTGCTGCTGTGAATATCTGTGTATAAGTTTTTGTACATGATATTTTCATTTCTCTTGGGTCTATACTCGGGTGAAATTGCTGAGTTATGTGGTAGCGCTATGTATAACTTTTTGAGGACTTGCCAAAGTGTTTTCTAAAGTGGCTATATCATTTTACATTTCTACCAGCAGTGTGTGAGTGATCCAATTTCTCTTCATTCTTGCCAAAACTTGTTATTGTTTGTCTTGATTATAACCGTCCTAATGGGTATGAAACGGTATCTCACTGTGATTTTGGTTTGCATTTCCCTAATGACTAATGATGCTGATCATCTTTTCATTTGTGTGTTAGCAATGTGTGTATCTTTGGAGAATTGTCTATTCAGATCCTTTGTCTGTTTTAATTTTTTTTAATTGTCGAGTTGTAATAGTTCTTTATATGTTCTGAATACTGGACATGTATCAGATATATAATTTGCAAATATATTCTTGCATTCTGCTTTGTCTTTTTACTTTTTTGATGATGCACTTTGAAGCATAAAAGCTTTTCATGTTAATGAAATCCAATTTATTTGTTTTTCTTTGGTTTCTGGAGCTTTTGGTATTATATCTAAGAAACCATTGCCTAACCCAGGGTCACAAAAATTAGTGCCTCTGTTATTTTAAGAGTTTTATAGTGTTAGCTCTTAGATTTAGGTCTTTGATCCATTGAATTAATTTTTATATATGATATTAAGGTAGGGAGGTCTAACTTCTATTTGCTCTTGGTCCAGTTGTCTCAGGACTATTTATAAAAATGGCTGTCATTCTTTATTCTTACTATGAAGTAGGAAAAGCATTTAGGTTATATTATTGGAAGGGAAGAGAAAGCAAACTAACTTCGAAGTTTTGATACCCCATTTCTGCACCTCTCAGTTCTTTGTCCTTTCTTTGTTTTCTCATTTTAAAGAAACTTATGTAATATTGTGAAAGCCTGCAGTGGAAATCAAATCAGGGCAATACTTTGAATGGAGATATAACAACCTTTTACTCTATGTGGGTTTTTGATATATGTATGTAGATAGGCCCATATAAAAATTTTTGTTAATTTTTAATTGAAGGATAATTACTTTACACTGTTGTGTTGGTTTCTGCCATACATCAACATGAATCAGCCATAGGCCCATTTTTTATGGAATATATTATGCATAAGTATTGAAACTCTTGCTTTCCACTCCAGTATTCTTGCTTGGAGAATTCCATGAACTGAGGAGCCTCGCAGGCTACAGTCCATGGGGTCACAAAGAGTTTGGACACGACTAAGCAACTAACACACACACGCACACACATCTGTAAATAGTTAAATACTGGAACTAACTTCGAGTTCTGCATATGGATAAGGTTTATTAATATATTGAGTCTCAATAAATTTAATAACATGAGTCAGGATAAAGCATCTAGTAAAATATGGTTCCGTATCAATAACCTTTTCTTTGCTTAGTAGCATAGAAAAAAATTCTCCTAAATCTTATGCTTTTGGCATAAGCACTTACCTCAAGGGATAATAAAGCATCTGCCCACAATGGAGGAGACCCGGGTTCAATCCCTGAGTCGGGAAGATCCCCTGGAGAAGGAAATGGCAATCCACTCCAGTACTCTTGCCTGGAAAATCCCATGGATGGAGGAGCCTGGGAGGCTGCAGCCCATGGGGTTGCAAAGAGTCGGACATGACTGAGCGACTTCACTTTCACTTTCAAGGGGTAAGGATTATTAGTAGTATTCTATTGTTAAGCCAGTTTCTTTGAGTGCTACTCTTACTTGCCAGTTCTGGAAGAAAGAAGGCAAGTTCATTTCTATGTTCATTCTTTAAGTGAACACTCTTTAAGAAAACTAACATTTTTTAATGTCTCTTCTCTTCTAGGCATTCTGCATATGCTATGTCATTTAGTCTTTTCAACAGCCCCATGACATGGATATTACCCTAATTTTACTGAGGCTCAGAAAGCTAAATAACTTGCTCGAGGTCACAGCTAGTAAGTGACACAACCAAGATTTGACCTTCGTCTCTAATAATATAAAGAGAAGGAACTTAAGATGCTTAAAATGAAGGGTAGGGAGATGACATTCTTAGAATTCACTATAAGAATAGGTCATCTGTGAGAGTAAAAGCTAATATTTACTGAGTGTCTTTCTTTGTCAACAGTTTGTATGGTTTATCTCTGCTGGATTTTAAAATGAGTGGGAGGTTCAATGAGAAATAAAGTGGAGCAGCAGTTTGAGACCTGAATGCACAGTAGAAGGCCATTGAAAGTTTTTGAGTAGAGGACTAGCACAATTAGGTTTGCATTTGGGGAAAGATAATTCTTGCTGTTTAGTGGAGTTTGGTTTGGAATAAGGAGGGCCTGGAAAGAGGTATAATTACCTCAAAAGCTATTGATTATTAATTTTTTTTCAGATTAGAGATACTGGAGATTTCAGTTATGGTGGATGGTGGTGAAAAAGTTGTGAGAGACCATGCATAAGGAAAATTGATACCTGTGTGGAATGACTGAATGTGGGAGGAGAGGGAGAGAGAGATCAGCGACTTTAATGATTTGGTTCTGGACTGTTAACAGATGAGGAACCCAGATTTTGAGTGTTCAGGCTGATTGAGGAAGTAGTCAAGAGTTATGTTCCTCAGCGCTTGAAACTATGGGAAATCTGCTGTAACATTTGTCTTCCTGAATGGCCTCATGTTTTGCAGGTTGCATGCTAAGGCCCTGGGAAATAGGGCGTGAGAGTACACTATGCAAAACCTAAACAGTTTTGGAATCAGAACACTCTGAAGAACAATAATCAGTCCCTTAGAAAATGACCTGGATAGATTGGATATGTGGCTTAGCCTGGTTGGGTGTTATTGCAAGGGATATAAAAAAAAATACAATACACAGTTGACATATGCTGCCTTGTGGAGGTCACTGAGACAAGGCAGTTAAAGTGGAGCTGTGAGTGAGTGAGTCAGCTGTTAAGTAAGACTCTGAAGGAAATATACCAGTGGAGAGCTCCGTGAGGGTGGGGCTATGTTCAGTGCTTTTTGAGTGGGAATCCTAGATACAGACACTTATTTTCAGTTGATTTAGATCTATAAGGACTCCTTGTGAGGAGCCAAGCTAAGGGTTTTTGTTGTGTTTTTGAATTTTTTGGTAAAGGTTACAATTCCACAATTTCCGCTCCACATACAAATCAGTCCAATTAATACATTAAATTGATACCATTGCCTTATTTATCAATCGTCTGTAAGCTAATTGGTACTGAAGAAAAACATGTTGTAGCTGAGCTGTCCGTATATATTTCAGAAGCGTGGTTGGGGCCTGAGATATGAATACCTGCAATAAAAGTGACAGTTGAACTCCTGAAGTAGATTAGATTCTGTATTTTTTTTTTTAAGTAATCAACAGAAATTTATGAGTGCTGGCTATATGCTAAAATGTTGTGTTACAGCATTTTTCTAAATATTCATGGTCTCTTTACCATGCACATACAGCATAGTGAGAGGGAGAGCCATTAGAAATAGTCATGCGAATTGCAGCTTTATATATTTATAAGTGTTATAAAGGACAAGTGCAGAGTTATCTCCATGATGGTGTGGAGGAAATAATATTTGAGCTGAGATCTGAAGGGTGAGTAGGAGTTAATCAGTGAAAGTGTTGGAGGTGGAGAGAAGGAACAGTGTGTCTGAAGGTTTACTGTGTGATAGAAAGGAAGCATACATTCTGCGGAGAACTGAAAGGAGGCCATATGGTGGCTAGAGTTTGGTTGATTTAGGGGGAAAATTGCTGAAGTGTGGTAGGAGAAGTGGGGAATCAGGCAGATCATGCAAGGACTTTTGTATATCATTTTAGTTTTCACCTAAGAACTTTGGTAAGCTGTTCAGGGTCTTTTTTTAAGCAAGAAAGAGATGAGTTAAAAATTGTTTTGACTTCATTTTAAGCAGTTGCACAAATGTGGAAATAGGAAGTTATTATTGGATACTAGGTAAAAGGTAAGGTGCTTTGAATTAGGAAGTGCTGATAGTTAAGATGAAGAAAAATTGATGGGTTTAAACTGTTGGGGAAAGTGAAATTGATGGGATTTGACAATGCATTATTAGATTAGGTCATCTAAGCCTGTGTACCATTGCTGTTTTAGACCAACTTTGTTTGGTATGGAGGGATTATCCCCTGCATCTCAGGATGTTTTAGCCACATTTCTGACTTCACTCACTGCTGCTGCTGCCAGTAATCCTTGGTTATGAGAACCAAAAATGTCTTCAGACATTAACAGATGTCTCTTGGGGGGCAGAAGTGCCTCTGAAACCACTGGTTTAGGTAGAGAAGATACTGAGGATTACTCCCAAGTTTCTGGCTTCTGTAACTGGATGCATGGTGGTACCGTTCACTGAGACAGAACAAAAGGCAAGAGGAGCCAGATAAAGGAGTATGTGTGTTTAATAGGAATTGGAGGGTGAGCAGGTATCTTTTGAGTTCTGTGTACATATTGTTTTAAACATACATTTGGAACATCAAATTAGGTATTAGGAGTTGATGGTTGAATGTATATAGATCTGGAACTCAAAGGAAAAGTATTGACCAGAAGTGTACATTTGGTGATCATTGGCATATAGATGATAATTGAAGCTAAGAGTATGGATATGATTGTCTAGGGAGAGGGAAGAGCGTGGATCATTGAAATAGGTCGAGAAAAGAGTGGGAAAATAAATGGAAACTAGGCATGTTTACAACTGTTTGGGGAAAGTTTGGCTGTGAAGGGGAGAGCCAGAGATGGAAAGGTGGAACAAAGGAAGGAGTCTTTTAAAATTTTGTTTTTGAGGTGGAAGAAAGTTTAAGCACGTGTAAATATTTATTGGAAAAATTCAGTCAAGAGAGAAAAATTGACTACTGTGGGGAAAAAAAAGTACAATTATGAATAAGATTCCTTAGAAGGTGGAAGGGGTATGGGTCCCACTTATATGTAGAGACATTGGCTTTAGGCAAGAGAGAATTTTTTTGAAACTGGAAGATAGGAGGAAATGATAGGTGTAGTTAGAAGAAAGTTTGTAGATATGGTATGGAAGAGTTCCCATAGTTGAATGGCTTCTTCATATTTTTCTCTGAATTACTGTGCAAGGTCATCTGTTGAGAGTAGAGAGGATGAAGTGGGATATATGTGGTTTAAGAACAGTGGAGATGGTTTGAAGTAGTGTTTACTACTTCAGGTTAATCAGAGAAGCAGAGTGGAGGAGGTTTGACACAGTATTTGCTAGGGAGTGTAGAGGGCTCACTCAACATTGATGATAATGAATTTATTATTAATAATAATGAATCAGCTGCTTTAGTAAGTTCCAGGGGACTGTATTAAAAGTTTTGATTACTTTGAAAATTAATTCTGTTTTGAAACCTAAAAAATTAAGATTACAAAAATGAATATGTTTTAAGTTTAAATTGTTTCTCCATTTTAAAGTCTTCTCTGTTTTTGAAGTCACTATATCAGCAAACAAAACTTTTAAAGTAAAAATCTCAAATACTTTTCTGAATTTTAACTTTCATTTCATAGTATCTTTAGATGAAGATGTAGTTGCCTGGACAAAAAAAAAAAAAAAGGAGGTTTAGAGGAATCAGAGTTATCTGAGCTCCTGAATTCCATCTATTAAAAATGTTCTTCAGAAATTCTGGGTAGTTTGAAGATAACTATGTGAATTGAAGTAATTGATTCTGAATTTTGAGTTGAGATGAGAGTAGGCTGAGGTTTTCTTGGTACTGACTGTAAAGTAAAAACATAATTATGAGTGAATTGTTTAAGATATCTTGTGTAATTTTAATTTTGGAAAGGAGTTAAGTTTTATGGAGCCTTTTGGCACCCTGGGGAAACATTTGTTTGGGGACAGTTACCTTACAGATTTCTCAGAGGCTTTATCTTTAAAAATTTCAGTATTTGACCTTATTTAGAAACAACAAATTGAAAAAGGGGATAAAATATTTGTAAATTATTGGTTTACTGAATTTTAAGTAGTTGAAATATGTATTTGCCTGCATCTATCATTTTTTCCCCTAGCATTACTTAGATATGAGTGGCAAATAAAAATCATAAATATTTAAGGTATACAACATGATGCTTTGATATATGTATACACTGTGAAATGATTATCATAATCAAGATAATTAACATTCATCACCTTACATTATTTTTTTTTGTGATCAGAACATTTAAATTTATTCTCTAAGCAAATTTCAAGTGTTCTGTATATTGTTATTAACTATATTCACCATATGGTACTTTATGTCTCCATATCTAATTTATCTTATAACTATAAGTTTATACCCTTTGATCAGCATTTCCCCATTTTCCTTATCCTGCTCCCTTCCCTAATAGCTACCATTGCGCTCTCTGCTACCGTGAATTTGACTTTTTTAGATTCCACGTGTGAAATCATACAGTGTTTGTCTTTTTGTGTCTGGCTCATTTCATTTATCTTAATGTCTTCCAGATTCATCCATGTTGCAAATGGCAGAATCTCCATTTTTTTTTTTAGGCCAAATATATTTCATTGTGTATGTGTATACAGACACCCCCGTTTTCTTTGTCAGTGGCCAGTCAAGTTTCCGTATCTTGGCTCCTCTGAATAACACTGCAGTGAACATGGGAGTGCAGACTCCTTGTGGAGATAGATGCATTTTCCTTTGGATGTGTACCCAGGCCTGGGGTTGCTGGAACACACACAAGTTCTGTTTGTAGTTCTTTGGGAGGCATCATGCTGTTTTCCGATATGGTTGTATCGATTTACATCCTACCCATGGTGTATAAGAATTCCCTTTTCTCTGGATCCTTGCCAACACTTACCTTTTGCTTTTTGGTAATAGCCATCTTAACAAGTGTGAAGTGATATCTCATTGTGGTTTTGATTTGTATTTTCCTGATGCTTGGTAATGTTGCACATCTTTTCATGTACCTGTTGACCATTTGTATGCCTTCTTTAGGAAAAATGTCTCTTTAGGTCTTTTGTCCTTTTTTAAATTGGACCATTTGTATTTTTGTTAGAGTTGTGTGAGTTTCTTATGTATTTTGGATATTAACCCCTTTTCAGATACATAGTTTGTAAATATTTTCCCCCATTCTGTATGTCACTTTCTCTTTTCTTTCTCGCTCTTTTTTAATTGTTATTTTACAGAAATATTTTTGTTTTACATAGTTCCACTTCTGGTTTTTGCTTTTGTTGCCTGTGTTTTTGGTATTAAAATCCAAAAAATCATTGTCAAGACCAACATCATGGAGCTTTCCCCTTATCTTTTCTGCAGGAGTGGACTGTTTCAGGTTTTGAATTTAAGTCTTTAATTTATTTTGAATTGATTATTGTGTATGTTGTAAGATAAGGCTCCAGTTTCATCTTTTTGAAGACTGTCCTTTTTCTGTTGTGTAGTCTTGACACCCTTTAGTAAACCATGTGTGTGTAGGTTTCTTTCTTGGACTCTCTGTTATGTTCACTGGTCTGTGTGTTCATTTTTATGTCAGTACCATACTATTTAATGATTACTACAGCTTTGTAATAGAATTGGAAATCAGAAAGTGTCATTTCTCCAGCTTTGTTCTTTTTGCTCAAGATTGCTGTAGCTGTTCTGGGTCGTTGGTGGGTCCATAGGCATTTTAGGATTGCTTTTTCTATTTCTCTGAGAAATGCCATTGGAATTTTGATAGAGATTGCATTGAATCTGTAGATTGCTATAGATACTATGGACATTTTAATAATTTTAAATCTTCTGATCCATGATTGGGTATCTGTTCGTTTATTTATAGTTTTTAATTTCTTTCATCAATGTTTTATAGTTTTCAGTGTACAGCTCTTTTACCTCAGTGGTTAAATTTATTCTTAGGGCTCTGTCTTTATAATGTATGTGTCAGTCAAATTTTTAAAGCCACTGAGATGTAGATTCATGTAAAAAATTTAGACCAATGTCAGCCCAAGAGATCCTCAAATGAAAGCTTGCTTTGTTTTCTCCATCCTCCTTTTATTAGGCACTTTTCTCTCGACTAAGGTCAGGTAATTGTATATGCCTAAAATTGTATATGTCAGGCTTCAGGGAAAAAAATCAATTATTCAGACTGCCTAATCATTGTATTAGTTGATGAATTAGAAAGGCTCTAATTTGTGGCCATACAAAAAAATTGTACTTTAACATGCTAGTAAGGAGTGGGTTGTTTTCAGCATGATGTTTTCCTGATTCTATTTACTTTGAAGAGAAAAGGAATTCAGCATCAAGAATGAATTTAAACTTTTAATTCATATCTAGCTTTATTTTACTCAGTAATTAGTACCAGCTTTTCCTACAGTTTCATGTGTAACAAAGAATGTGGCAATGAGAGAACCTGAGGAATTGTCAGTTTTTGTTGAAGTGTTTGTGACCTAATGGCCTGTTTTCTGTACCATATTTAATTTTATTTTTTCTGTCTTGAAAGCTCATTGGTATTTTGTGTTTGTTGTTTGTAGATAGCACTTATGTTTAGCGAAAACCTGTTGCTCTTTTTCATGTGTTGTAGAAAATGATCAAGTTTTAATACTCCAAGCTGAAAGGTTTATTCACTTTCTTTTATATGGGGACCCAGCTTCTAGGGACAGATGGAGAATCTACTGAGAATACCATGCAAAAGTTATACCTGAAGCTTTACTGGCTCCTTTAAAAACTTTTCTGACTCTAAATCCATACCTAACTTGTCTCAGTGGCTTGTGTTGATCTCAGACAGTGATAGCCTTATTAGTAATTTGGTTTGAGTTTGAGGAGCTTCCCTGGTGGCTCAGATGGTAAAGCGTCTGCCTGCAATGTGGGAAACCTGGGTTCGATCCCTGGGTTGGGAGCATCCCCTGGAGAAGGAAATTGCAACCCACTCCAGTACTCTTGCCTGGAAAATTCCATGGATGGAAGAGCCTGGTAGGCTACAGTCCATGGGTTGCAAAGAGTCAGAGATGACTGAGTGACTTCAGTTTCTTTCTTTCTTTTGAGGATAGGTTGATAGGTTATAATATTTTTTAGGAAAATTGAATATTTATATTTGGAAAAAATATTTTAATATTTTAAATCTGTATTAGGAAACTTATTTTCTTATGCAGTTTTGCAAAGATATAATTTTTACATTCAGTGGGAAATATATCTTGTACAAGTAATTTAAAAGTAATAGATCTGGCAGGCAGCCTAAACTGTAGTATTATAGAGATTTAAGCAAATTTAAGAATAATTTGTTTTACAGATACTTTGTTGCAAAAGCTTTTTTTTAAACTAGGGAAAACAGGGAACGTTTTACTTTTGAATGAAACAAAAGTTTTTGAAATGCCATTATGCATAGTCAGCTTGTTATTACATATACAATCTAAATATTTTTTGGCTTGATTTTTAGCCAGGATTTCATATCAGACATTCTTCTTTTTTTCCCAGTTATAAGGCCATTGAGACATCTTTTGAAATATTTCTCTTAAGTCTTGTTTCAGCATATATGTACATTTCTTTTTGTGTTTTTTTCTCATCTGGACTCTATATATCTGTTCTAAGATACAGTAACATAATTTGACAATGTGAATCCATAATGTGACTACACAGGAAGGAAAACTTATTTGTATAAAAATCTGTTAGGTCTCCATTATAGTACTTGAGAGAGAAGGAATTTTCCTAGAACCGTAGAAAAGGGAGAGGAGCAAATATGTGGAATTTCATATTTTCTACCTAATAATAATTTTTTTCATATATGAGTGTTTTTACATGAACATAGTCATTCTAATGAAAGAATTTTATTTTTTGGCTGTGCTATGCAGCTTGAGGAATCTTGGTTCCCTGACCAGGGATTGAGCCGAGCCCTGGGCCCAGCCATGCAGTGAAAGCACCAGGTTTTAACCACTTGATCTCCAGGGAATTCCCAAGAAATTTTTCTCTTTGTTATTTAGCAGATGTAGAGTATATATTCTGACTCATAGCAGTTTTGATCTGCCTAATTCTCTAGATCAAGGAGTTGACACAACTTTTTTGATAAAGGGCCAATTAATAAATTCTGGACATGTGAACTACGTGGGCCCTGTCTCCTTTTCTTTCTTTTTTAAGCAATGCTTTAAAAATGTAAGAATCAGTTTTAGTTGGTTAGTCCTATAGAACAGACCAGAGGCAGTTTTTGGCTTACAGGTCAAGGTTTGCCAACCCTGCTCTAGGTAGATAAAACTTAATTATTCAAGTGCCATTTAAAATTTTAGATTAACCAGTTTATCTGGAGATATTTAAAAAATCTTTTTGTAACTATGAATGCCTTGAAAAACTTTTTATTATGGAGAGTATCAAATATATAAAAAAATAGAATGTAGTATTGTAAATCCTCATAAGACCAAGCTTGAACAGTTACCAAGATTAGATCAATCTTATTTTGTCTATACCTCCCTCCCTTAGTAGCTTGAAGCAAATTCCAGGTATCACAGCATTTCAGTATTCTCTTTTGTTATCTTTTTCATCTGTCCTTTTCCTAGTGCCATACTGTTTTGATTACTGTAGCTGTAAGGTTAAGTTTAGAAGTGTCAGGTATGTTAAATCTTCTAACTTTTTCCTTCTATTTATTTATTTAGATGTTTTAATTTCTCTCAATATTTATAATTTTCAGACTATAGGTTTTACATACCTTTAATATATTCCTAGGTATTTCATGTTTTTGCTGCTTTTGATAATTTTTAAAAATGTAAACTTCCAATTATTTTTTTCAGTTATGTGTGCTTTATAGTCAGTTATCCTTTTAGGAAATTAATAATGAGAGAGAAAACCTTGGTTCTGCATATTATATTAAAATATTCATTTGTTTTGTGAACATGTCTTTCTGGTGTGCTTCATTATCTGTAGGAATGTTACTCTGAATTTTTCTTACAAAAACTTTATACGAGAATTGAAATGAATCCTTTTTAGGCATTATTTCTTCAAATATTTTTTCTGTCCTCCCATTCTCACCTCTCTTTTTGAGATTCCAATTCTTTTCTGTTAACTTATGTTTAAGGAAGATGGCTTTAGGGAAGCCCAGGTGGCTTGGTGGTAAAGAATCCACCTGCCAAACAGGCGATGCTTGTTCGATGCCTGTGTCAGGAAGATCCCCAGGAGAAGAAATGGCAACCCACTCCAGAATTGTTGCCTGGGAAATTCCACGGACAGAAGAGCCTGGTGAACTCTAGTCCATGGGGTCTCAAAGAGTCGGACATGACTCTTCGCAAGTAAACAACAACAATACACTACTTTTAGATGAGGGTTGGGTAAGCTAGCTTTTTGCTAGGTTTGTGGCTGGGGGGAATCCTCTGCTGTGATGTAGTGTTCAAAAATATATCTTCTGAGACCTTTGCTCCTTTCCTTCTCTGCCTTTATCTAGATCAGGGTTTTTCACTTTTGGCAGTATTAGCACTTTTAGTCAGATATCTTTGCTGCAGGGAGTTGTCCTGGACATTGTAGGATATTCAGTGGCCTTTTGGCCCACCCTATGGTGCCCACTCCCCCAAGTATGATGACTGATAACCAGAACTGTTTCTCAGCATCAACAGGTGTCCTCTGGAAGGGCAGAATGATTCTTGTTCTAGACTTTCTTTACTTTACCCCAGTGACTCTGTACTGCTTCGTTTAGATATCTCTTCCTGGCAGTTTCTGCTTGGTATGTTGCTGTGTCGTAGAAGGGAGTTTCAGTTAGTTTTGAGATTCCTGATGTTTGTGTGATTTTCTTGCCTTTCTTGCCTTGTGAGTTGTCGCCTGTTGAAACTCCTTCCGAGTTTCAGTTGCTGTTTTAACACTGAATTGGAACTGTTCATTTAAGGGAGGGGGTGGGAGGTAGTACTTCTAGGGAATTTGATTTCTGTTTGTTCTGGCTCCAGGGCTGTCCCAAATCCATTTCCTCTTCTTGTTATGTTTGTGATACTCTGTGGGTCTTGCTGCTGTTGGTGTTTGGTCCTAACTTGCAGTATTTTAGAATTCACGAGTAATATGGAGTCAATTGTGCTGTATTTTTTGGCCATTTTTATTTTGGATGGTTTGATCTGTTTGTTTTTTTCCTAGTTGCTTAGTCTATTTTTGTCAGTCTCTCAGTCGTGTCCGACTCTTTGCTATTCCCTGCAGGGGATCTTAATGACCCAGGGATCAAACTGGGGTCTGTGGCATTTTCTGGGGATGGTTATTCAAGATATTAAAAAATTACGTCTCTTTTATTGCCAGGTTATCCTGACTGCCTCTGCTTTCTTAAAATGAGTGTTCTAAATATGATAAAATATTTTAAATGATGAAGTTACCTGCTTCACATTAGGAAGGAAGTGAGATAAGTATAGGAAACTTGAGGAAAGGTATAAACATTTTGGAATGCTGATGGTGAAAAATGGAAGCAATATCTAACCAGAGACATTGAAGTAATTGCTGAGAGATGCTACGGGTTAAATCTTAGGTTCGTTTTTAAATTGTAAATTTGCAACATACCAATTTAAAAATTTTTTAATTGATTTAAAAATTGATTTAAAATTGATTGTGATTTTAAAATTTTTTTCTAGTTAGCAACTCACAAAAAGGAGCAGAGACGGAGGTTGTTTATAGTGAACCTAAAATTAGAATTTTGTTAGAGCATGACAGGGGTATAATGTTAAGGTATGGTAAAAGAGAATGGTTCAAGGGATGCTTTGTGGAGTATAGACTGGGTAGGGAAGGAAATCATGCTGTTTCAGGTGCTGTTGGGTTGGGAGAAAGAGGATCCAAGAGAATCCAGGTTTGTGTGGTTGTCAAGAAGATGTGAGAATTGGACAGGAGATTGAAGCCTATCTTGTATACTGGAATTTAAAATTTCAAAGCTAGAGAAGTTCTGTTTTATTGTAATAATCATGTTATGTCTATGTAGCATTGATGAAAAATATTGGAGTAAAAGAAGTTGAAATGGTGGGAGTATGTCATGATACCCCGCTGTAGGTAAGGGTATCATCACCTATGGTGATGGCAAGAGGTCATTTGGAGGGGAAAGTGTGAACTGGAAAGGGGGATAAAGAGGGAGATCTGTCCATAGATGGCCACAAGAAAGGGCTCAGGGCAGTGCTCTAAGCATAGGAAAGAAGGTGGTTTGCATGAGCATAGACAACCAGGGACTTCTCTTCTGAAGTCTGTTTTATTTGGTATTCATGGTATGAATACCAGGGGTTGGGTAACCTTCTTTAAAGAGCCAGAAAGTAGATTATTGTAGACTTTGTTTCTGTTGCATATTTTTGTTTTGTTTTGTTTTTATAACCCTTTAAAAATATAAAAACCATTCTTAGTTCATGTCCCATATAAAAACAGGCAGTAACTGAAGGTTCATATGAGGACCTATGAATTATACTCATTATGAATTCTCTGTGACTTGTCAGTGATACTTTGTAAAAATTGTTAACTATTTCAGACACTAAGTTGTTATTATTACTTGAATAGTGGTCGTTTTGTATTAGGAAGTGTTAAGGAGATAATATATATTTATTTTAAAAATACTGTCAGTAATTTTATACTTATCAATATGCTAGTAACTTTTACATTTCTGAATGAAATTTTTACCTTTTTTGTGGTGCATTTAAGTTGAGTCAGCAGATACTGGAGTTATTTGAAGCATGTCAGCAGCAAGTAAGTGATTTAAAGAAGAAAGAACTCTGTCGAACAGAGCTGCAGAGAGAAATTCAACTGTTATTTCCACGTATGTTTCCCTGTTTTGCATGCTCTTTAATTATATGCATTCCTATTTTAATTTTAAATAAAACCTTATAATTCTCTTCTGTTTCTCTAGAAAGCAGACTTTTTTAGTTGGATCTTCTTTAAATGGATTTGGTACTCGGAGCAGTGATGGTGACTTATGTCTAGTTGTTAAAGAGGAACCAGTAAGTAATGAAACTTTTATTCTAAGTGTGCTTTTCATGTTAAGTCATTTAAGAAATTTCATATAAAAGTCATCGAGGGAAAAAAACCCTACTTTGTTTTAATTGCATCTTTAAATTCTTTGTTTATAGTAATTCAAGGAAAGTCAGGAAATGCTGCTGCTTCTATTTTTTAAGGCATGTACAAAAAACAACAAATTATAGTATTAATTTATTTCTAAATTGTTAAAGTGAGGCAGTTTCACTGTGTGTTTTTAAAGAGCTCTATCTTTATTTTGAAATGCCATTGGGTTGGGTATGGTACCAGGATGCAGCAAAGAGGAAGAGCTTGTCTTTTATCTGCTTGGTTTATTTCCTTCTATTTGAATTCTCAGTGATTCTATTTTTAATCTGTATTATTTTTCCCTTGAAAGTACTATGGGATTTAGAGTTCTTACTTTGGGGATTAAAAGAGAGAGATTACTCTGAAATGTAAAATAAGACAATTGTGATTTAAAGTAATTATCTCTGATATTTTGACTTTGTTTCTTCATACTTAGCAACCAAATTTTATTTTTTATTTTATTTATTTGAATTTCCTGTTTACTGATACTCTTGTATGTCCTTAGTTCCACAAAAATTGCTGTTTATTAAACTCACCTGAGCAGCCTCTTGAATATGCTGAAGTCTCTTCTGAATTACCAAAGATTAATTTCAATGTAATTTTAATATGCCTTGTATTTCACCTCTTAAAAAATAAAAAAGCCTCTATTGAATGATAATTTTAGTCCAGTAACAAAAGTGACTTCTAGTTACTCCAAATCAGGAAGAGATTTATTCCAGGAAAGAAACTCCTGATACTTTCTAGGCTTTGAAATCATATAAAGGAAAACTGAAAAAAGAAAAGCCTCAGAAATAATAAAAATAATGAAGAATACTAGAGTTTTAATTAAAACTTTCTCTCATGCAGTTAGATTATACTTCAGTTCAGTTGCTCAGTTGTGTCCGACTCTTTGCAACCCCATGGACTGCAGCACGCCAGACCTCCCTGTCTATCACCAACTCCTGGAGTCCACCCAAACCCATGACCATTGAGTTGGTGATGCCATGCAACCATCTCATCCTCTGTCCTCCCCTTCTCCTCCTGCCCTCAATATTTCCCAGCATCAGGGTCTTTTCAAATGAGTCAGCTCTTCGCATCAGGTGGCCAAAGTATTGGAGTTTCAGCTTCAACATCAGTCCTTCCAATGAACACTCAGGACTGATCTCCTTTAGGATGGACTGGTTGGATCTCCTTGCAGTCCAAGGGACTCTAAAGAGTCTTCTCCAACACCACAGTTCAAAAGCATCAATTCTTCTGCGCCCAGCTTTCTTTATAGTCCAACTCTCACATCCATACATGACTGCTGGAAAAACCATAGCTTTGATTCGACATACCTTTAATCCTCCATTCTATTCATGTGTCTGAATCATGTTTGTCACAACTTATAACGAAACACCATGGATTTGAACCTTATTTTTAAGCAACTCTCAGTCTAGATAGGGAAATAAAACATGTTACAGAAAGTTAAAATTCTTTTCATATTTCCTTGCAGATTATTTTTTGTACATTTATACTAAAGGAAAAAATGACATATAGCTGTTAAAATATTTCTTTTAAAGTTGTGCTTTTAAGTTTAAAATCAGAAATTGATTTAGAAATATTAATGTTAAAGAGAGAATAAAGGGTTGACTTTTAAATAGTATAATTTACTGTATATTGAAAAATAGCTCCAATGAAAAGTATACTTTATGTTTTCTTTTTGTTGAGATACATTAAGAAAATAAAACATTAAGTTTAGAAAGATAATGAAAATCTTTATTTTTAACTTTTCAGTGTTTTTTTCAGGTGAATCAGAAGACTGAAG
This sequence comes from Tragelaphus eurycerus, assembly GCA_935064755.1. Lineage (NCBI taxonomy): Eukaryota > Metazoa > Chordata > Mammalia > Artiodactyla > Bovidae > Tragelaphus > Tragelaphus eurycerus. The sequence continues at coordinate 5,654,540 of CAKXYN010000054.1, read as the reverse complement.
CACGGCATATACTCACCTTAGTCCACAAACACTTCTGTACTAGACTTTGTAAGTCTGACATGCCTCATGTTCATATGTCATTTGACATAACTATTTATTTAAAATGTCTATCACTGTGTTTATTTTCTGAGAAGAATTATTTTATTTTCTGGTGAGATTAGGTATAATGCGGATTCTTTTTCCCAAGTGAATTTAACTTTTAATTAAAGTAACCATTTATTTGACAATTCTTTCTACTTGCAAGCTGTCCCACTGAAGGTAGTCAGGAATTCAGAGATGTGTAAGTTTTAGTTTATCCTCAAACAGCTGAATGCTGTTAGGAAAGTTAAAGCATGAATGTAAGTAACTGCAGTGCAGAGTATCTGAAAAGCCAAAAGAAATATACAAGTCTTACTTATCTGTTTGCAATGATAGACATCTTTACTTGGTTTAAAAATATAATCACTGAACCCAAAGCCCAAATATGTCACTCCAACTGAAAGCAAAATTAATGACTTAGGCCATTTTATTGTGAGATTTTACTCTTTGAATAAGCTGACAAAGCAGATTTTAATGCACAAGTTAAGCCATCTCAAATAATTTAAACTTCCACGGAATATTGTGGACATTTGAAGTCATACTAACTGTGTGATGTTGGATAGACTATTTGTCCATTTATTTAACAAATATTTCTTACGTGTTAGACTTGAAGGTGGAAAATACAAAGTCACTTAACAGGTTATTGCCCTTGAACAACAGCTTTTATCAGTTGTAGGAAAGAAATCAAGAGATTTATTTCAGTGGACTTGAATTTTGCATTTGTAAAATAAAGGAGAAGTTCGTACTTTAAGTGTATTTTTAATAATTATTATTAAAATCATAAAATATAAACAGTGAAAAGGACCTTAGAGGTCATGTAATTTCAAATGAAAGGTTTCTTTTTTATTTTTTATTAGTGTTTTTAATAATGGAGTAATCAGATTACGGGGTAATCAGTGAATTTGGTGACTTGCCTGAGGAGTATAGATAACTTGTTGGTGTCTGAGCCTTTACTACTTTTAACTCTTAATCTTATTTTTTATTATACCTCATTGAATTCCTGCACATAATTGTATTTGAAGCTTGATGTATATTATTATAATTTTGGTGGTAAAAGCATTATAACTCCACCAAGCTTAAATACCACGTGTTAAAATTTTTAGTGGTATTTAAACTTGGTGGAGTACAAAAATTTGATACATGTCTTTTTCATACTTATTTGAATTTTTCACTGTCCCATGTATTAGTTGCCAGCATTTTTACATTTAACATTTTTTGTGAATATGATTCTATGTCTGCCATGGTATCTTCCATGTGCTGTAGCAGAATTTAGCTATCCCCTTGCTGCTGGCCTAGATATTTCTCCTATAATGCTCTGATGAAATTCTTTATAGGTATTATTAGGTATTAGACCACATTTCTAAAAATAACATATTAATACGTAAAACCCTCTACATGGTATTGGAAGTTCCAGTCTGTAGAAGAATTTGATAATGTCCTTTTCTCTTTGCTTTCTCTCTCAAAGGTGTATTTTCTTAAATTGTTTTAGCTAAGTAAAATACTACTTTTAAGAAATGTTCATTGGAATACTATGAATTTGAGAAACATTTACAGGATACCCATTTTATCTTTTATCCTTCAGCTAGTTACATTGAGAGACCTCAGTTGATTCGAGCAAAAGTGCCAATTGTAAAGTTCAGGGATAAAGTCAGGTAAGTAATCACTGAATTTTTTCAGTTGCTTTAGATAATTTTTAGGTATTCTTCTGAGGTAGATAATTAAGGAGGGTGTGCTATTCCATAATAGCTTCATTAGTTTTTGGAAATGATTTGTTCTCTTGGGTGATTTTTTGAAGTAATCTGAGCAGTTGTTCATGTTAACTCTCTTAGCTATTCTGGTTGACATTTTGAATATTTGAGACTGTTCATAGCTGAAAGAATATAGTATTTTAGATTTTTAAATGATTTCTTCCTTTTGGAAATGTAATATGCTCTGCGAACATATCTTAATTCATGAAATTTGATGCATGTTTATATCAAAAGAGGTTGTTATTAGTATAATTATATCTACATGTTCTATTAATAGTTTGGGTTCTGAATTTCTTATAGGCATTATTAGAATTTATATAGGTATATACACTTGATTCTCATTATTCATGGATCCCATATTTGTGAATTTGCCTACTTGATAAAATTTTATTTTGTAACCCCCCGAATTAATACTTATAACACTTTTATGATTTTATAAAGAGTGGGAAATTTTTGAGTCACCTGATGTACATCTTCCCAAATGAGTTTAACAGTATGATACACTTGTCTTTTTGTTTCAACTCTCATATGCTGAACAGATTCCTTTTCACAGATTAGTTAGTGTGTTTTTCACAGTTTTGTGCTTTTGTGCATGAATTTGCTGTTTAGAATGACCTCCTAGCATTGTGCTGAGGTGTTGTAGACGTTTTGTGCACAAAGCTGTGATGTGCCTTAATGGTGTGTTAGATGTGTTTTATTTTGGGATGAGTAGTGCTCTGCAATGGAAAAGGCAATAGCACCCCACACCAGTACTCTTGCCTGGAAAATCTCATGGACAGAGGAGCCTGGTAGGCTGCAGTCCATGAGGTCGCTAAGAGTCGGACATGAATGAGCAGCTTCACTTTCACTTTTCACTTTCATGCATTGGAGAAGGAAGTGGCAGCCCACTCCAGTGTTCTTGCCTGGAGAATCCCAGGGACAGAGGAGCCTGGTGGGAGGCCGTCTGTGGGGTTGCACAGAGTTGGACACGACTAAAGCGACTTAGCAGCAGCAGCAGCAGTAGTACTCTGCAATGATTTCACTTTTATTGAATGAACAGTGTATTAAATGTCTTTAAATAGAAACTTACATAAAACAAAGTTACATATTGATCAGTTGATGAAAATGTGACTGTAGGCATATTGATAAATAGGCTGATGAAGATGTGACTGAGGGATCCTGGAAACCTAACCCTTTGTTTCCCCTAGGAGCAGTGGCTTAGTAACCACTAATACAGTGTTTGTGACCACTATTTAGAAAATAACTACTGTAAATCATCAAAACTGACTGAATATATATATTTTCTCTGTTTTTTTTTAAACAAATCTTTAGATAAGTGATGGCTCAAACTTTGCCCTTCCTTCATCCAAACATCCATCCAGTCTATAAAGATTTACTAAATTTCTCTCAAGTAACAGTGGAACTTTATTTTTTGTTTTTAAAGCACAAAGATATAGGGAGATAAAACATATATGTAAACAAAACTGTTAGCTGATTATAATCATTTTTTTAAGTGGTATAGTTGTAATATAAACTATAAAACAAGCAGTAAATGTAAATAAAACTATTAATTGATTATAATTGTTTTTAAAAATGGTTGTAGCTGTAACTATATAAACAATTTTATTCTTTTTCAATTTAAGATTATCATACATGGTTTTTTCATTGTTAAATGTTCTTTATAACCACCATTTTATCATCCTTCTATATATGCATCATTAAGAAAAAGGAACAACTGCATTTTGATCATTCAGATATAACTGATGTTAATGTTTTGGTGTAAACCTTTCAGTCCCTTCTTTATGCATATGAATGCGTAAGAGCTTTTAAAAGTAAAGTTGAGCTCATACTTTATTACTTAGCAATATGGCATGAATGGTTGAATCATTGAATATCTTCTGGCTTAATTTTCAATCACTTTACAGTATTTCACTGAGTGGATTTACTGTCATTAACTTAACTATTCCCTGTTTAAATAAGCATAAAATTCTTTCCATGTTAAGGATTACTTCAAGTAGAATTGAAGAAAGCACTGGATATTTTTTAAGCTCTGGATTCATATTTTTGGAAAGTTTTTAATTGCAGACTAGTTTCCATCTAAGTGTTTTTTTCCTCTTTTAAGTTACATAGAGGGAGTGCAAACTGGTTTCAGTGTACATTTGTGCAAGCACAATTAAAGAATGTAACTCTACTGTTACACCATAAGTTTCCCAAAGCCAAATACATCTGAAATTTGAATATCACTATCCATGTTTATTAACATGCATGGATAATTGAAAGAGTTTCTCTTCCCATAACAAAGAAAATCTGAAATGGTATATTTCAGATTTTACAGTTAAAAGCTATAGAAAGGAATTTTATGCTTTTATTTAAGGCACTTTTCACAAAAAGACTCAGAAGTTTGACCTGATAGTATACGAGCCTGTTACTTATGCATTAAGTAGTCATTTTGAGTTTAGCCGTTCTTTATGTATACCATTGTTATTGCTGTGTTTTCTAAATTGTGAATTGCATGGTACCCTTGGTTTCAAAGAAGTGTCCCTTCTGTTATGTGTTTGGCTCTTACTGTTTTTACTAGACATCAGTAGCCAAATTTGTTATGATATTATAATTTAGTAACCCTTTTGGAGAGAAAATAAAGTAGACAGAGCTTTAATTTTTTTTCACCTGTACTTTATTTGGCTTTTCATTCCTATTGTTTTAAAACAAATGTTGCTGTCATTCAAAATTGATTTAGAATTTATAACAGTAGGATAACTTGCCCAGAAATGTGTTTGGTCGTACAGTTTTGTTTATCTGAAAAGTATTACAAAATGAAAGCTTTTTTTGTTAAAGAGTAATTGGAGCCTTATTGGTATAATACATATCTTTCAACATTAGATCATACTAAAAGTTGTCTTTGGGCCCATGACATTTTGTATCATTGGATGAGTGGATGGATATAAATTTAGTTACTAGGGAGTTAGTTTAATTTGTACTTGAGCTGAAATTTTTATCTTTTTTTTGAAAATAGTTGTGTGGAGTTTGACTTGAATGTAAACAATATTGTTGGAATAAGAAACACATTCCTTCTCAGAACTTATGCATACCGTAAGTTTTCTTGTGTTTATTTTCAGATAATTATTACCTTCTCTGTTTATCCTTTATTCCTTTATAAAGATGTGTGACACCTCTTTAATTATGTTTGTGTACAACATGTCTCACTTTCTTATATACGTAATGTGTTACTACACTGAAATCACATACCACCAGAGTTATATATAGCTCAGTAAAATGAATTTTGATAGTTGGTAATTTTAAAAAGTAAAATATGTTTTATATAGAAATAAGACATATTTATAGTAAGCAAATGGGGAAGGCAAGGGCACCCCGCCCCAGTACTTTTGCCTGGAAAATCCCATGGACGGAGGATCCTGGTAGGCTCCACTCCATGGGGTCGCTAAGAGTCGGACACGACTTGAGCGACTTCACTTTTCGCTTTCATGGATTGGAGAAGGAAATGGCAACCCACTCCAGTGTTCTTGCCTGGAGAATCCGAGGGACAGGGGAGCCTGGTGAGCTTCTGTCTATGGGGTTGCACAGAGTCGGACACGACTGAAGTGACTTAGCAGCAGCATAGTAAGCAAAATGTTTAATCGCAGGAGGGATTGCTCTTTCTATTGGTATGGAGTTGGGAAATAATGTAAACTTTCAAAGAAACTTGAAAGAAGAAATGTTACCATTTTTAAGTTTTAATTTTACTTTCAGTTGAAAATCGAGTTCGTCCGTTAGTACTGGTGATTAAGAAGTGGGCCAGTCACCATGATATAAATGACGCCAGTCGCGGTACTTTAAGCAGCTATAGTCTTGTACTGATGGTTTTGCACTATTTACAAAGTAAGTATTATGGGTTTTTTTTTTCCTAATTTAATTAAAAATGGAAATGCAGCTAAACTTGATTATGTTGTCTTTCCTGTTGATCTTCTATTCAGATATTTTAAAAGGTTTTTTCTAAGGCACATAAAAACCTTCCTACTTTCCTGCTTTGAACAACTGTTTTAGGTAATATTACCCCTGGAAAACATTATAAAGAACTTTCATTGTATTTTTAAATTTGACAGTTTTCCTATATTTTCTTCAGTATTCAGAGAACTTTCACCACTGTATTGTGGACCCATTGTCTTAACCCAGATGAATGTTTAGAGGCCTGTAAAAATAAACTCAAGCACCATTCATGATGTTCTTTTTATTTTTCACTTGAGCCAGGAATTAAATTATTTTCCTTTTTTTAAAAATGATTTTCTTGTTGGTTTAAAGGAGCTATTATTTCTATGGGCTGTCATGGAGATTGGATGAAATACTTGATGTTAACGGAAGACCATTTACCAGTATGTCTAAGCTGTGATGTGTTCTGGCTTAATGTTTCACAGTTTAGAAAGCAGTGTTGTAATATTTATGTTTATACCCTTTCACTCAATGATTTCATATCTAGAAATTTATCCTCAAATAAATAATGAGGGATGTTTATATGAATTTATATAAAGCTATTTTCATGATATTTGTTGAAATAATAAAAGATTAAAATAATTTAAGATTATTAAAAAAACACTAATGGTTAAATTAATTATAATATATCCTAATATTAAATTTATATGAACACTAAAAGTCATGATTTAAAGTTATTGAAATAGGAAACTCTTGATATGCTGTCATGCACAATAAAATGCCAATTTTATTAAAAAAAAATAGTTGCTATGCATGTGTATATATTCATATGTATACAAATATTAAAAAGATATATGCCAGAAATTTGTCTGGGGTTATTTATAGACAGTATTTATTTTCTTTATATATTAGATGTTTTGTAATATATATTAAGTAAGTATATTTTTAGCTGAACAATGAAATCAAATGAATTTTTTTCAGATTCTGAGAGGGACTTAAAATAATTAAAATGGGCCAAAGTTTTGTGATTCAGTGATCATCTGAAAGGTTAGATATTCTTAACTATTTCAAGCTAATTATAATATTTTTGTTGCTGAACAGTCTTGGATATATACTAGTTTGATGACTGATTTGCTGCACCAAAGCGATTTGAAACATGATGGCTGTTTTAGATGCTACTTTACATATCACCAGTTGTTTTGGTTCAGTTTTATAGATCAGTGTGAAACATACTACCTTTGATGCTTTTATAGTGAACTGTGTTCTTTTGTGGAATGCAGTTTACTTTCATGAAAAATGAAATTGTCTAGAAATAATTCTTTTATAAAATATATGAAGAATGATATGGTTAACACTTATGTATTACCACCTAGCGTTTGTTCATTTTTTAGTTTTAGTTGTGGTTTAAACATTAGATTTGACTAAAACATATAACATCCAGGAACATTCACAGTATGTGCCCTATCCTGCCATTCTTTTGGGTCACATTAGAAATTTTAATTTGACTGCTTTTTTAGGAAGTGTACTTTAATCACAGAGGCCCCATGGAGGCTTTGTAAGCGATAATTCACATATTAGCGGGACTTCCCTGTTGGTCCAGTGGTTGAGACTCCACACTTCTGCTACAGAGGCCCTGGGTTCCATAACTGATTGGGAAACTAAGATCCTTCATGCTGTGCAACATGGCCAAAAAAAAAAAAGACAAATTCAGATATTAGTATTTTACCAGTGTAATAAAATCATGTTAAAATTTGGTTTAGATTTTGTTAAATATATTTTATCCTTGACATAGTGGTTTTCTTTACTAAGGTGATTAGTAATTTATGGCACTCTAATCAGCCATTTCTAGGTATTTGTCAAAAGACATCAGCTACCCAGATATACTGTGTAATTCTGTACTTTGGCAGATTTAACCCATTCCTTCCTAGAAAGTAATTGCTTTTCTTGTCATGCAAGAGTCTTCAGGTGTATTGAGCAGTTCTAGCTCTGCCACAGTTAACTAATTTTTGTGATTTTGGCCAAGTAATTCTACCTCGCTGGCCTTAATAGTCATCTGTAACACTAACAGATTAAATGACCCTTAAGTTTCATTTAATTTTAAATGCTTTAATGTCTTTTCTGCCATGAACAGAGAAAGGAAATGGGTCCTCTCTATGTAGAAAGGTTGAAAAGGTTAACTAATGCATTTCCTAGCACAAATTTCAACAATCAGGACTGTAGTATGCCAGGCTCCTCTGTCCGTGGAATTTTCCATGCAAGAATACTAGAGTGGGTAGCCATTCCCTACTCTAGGGGGTCTTCCCAAACCAGGGATAGAATCTGGATCTCCTGCATTGCAGGCAGATTCTTTACTGTCTGAGCCACCTGGGAAGCCCCAATTACAAACTACCTATGCTTGAAAATGTGACTCATGAAAGCATGAGGGGAAAACTCATTGAGAAGACAGTTTACTAGCAATCTAATATTGAGTTAATAGTAAAGGCAAAAGTGTCAATTGGTTAGAAACAATAGTATGAGTGAACGAATAGTCGTGGACTGTTTACTATGCTACCAGGTATACATCTATCTTTAGGCATTTTTAAATTGTTCTTGAATTTTCAAAATTAGTGGTTGTTTAGTGTTGAGGATCTGCTTTTTTTTTTTTTTTTTAATTAGTGTAATCTTTGATGAATTAGCATGGAACGTGAATGTGTATAAATTAGTGAAGGCCTGACAAGAAAGCTCTCATTCGAAATACAGGCAAAGTAAAATTGTATAGATTAAATTTGTTCAAAGTATTATCTGTTGATTATATCTTTTAATAATAAACTTATTTTGCTTTTGAGAGAGCAAAATACTATGACTTCAACATAGGTGGCATAATAGATGTTACAGAGATTCTTCCAGAATCTGTATTGCTTTGGAATAAAATATTTGGAAAAACTAGTAAATGTTTCAAGGTTACTGTCAGGATAGCATTGATAAATAATTGCCAGAGTACATTAATTGCTTCTCAAATGACTAGTATTTTTATATCTTTAAGGTAAGGGATTTATTGAACGATAACCCTGCCCTCAAAAACTTCCCACATTGCTTAGTTCTAAAGACTCTTATCTATTGAAAGACCCTATTCCAGTGGTTTGTGTTTATTTTTCTCTCCTAGCATTCTAGTTACGATTCTGTCACTAGAATCAGATAATATTTTTTAAAAATTTTCTGCGGTCTTTTATTTTACTGGGAGTGTTGAGTGGGTATAGAATTTACATCTCTACACTTAAACTATTTTTTAAATTAAATTTTATTTTTTTATTATTTTTAATTATTATTATTTTTTTTTACTTTACAATATTGTATTGGATTTGCCATACCAAAAAAAAAAAAAACTTAAACTAATTTCTAGTAAGAGTTTTCAATTTGATATCTGTGTTATAATGAAAATTATTAAAATGCTATTAAAATGTTAGACAAAGACAAAGACTTTTAAGATTAAGTGACTGGGGCTTGAGTTTATTTGTAGGGTCTTCTAGAATTTGAGCATTTGAATGCCTTTAGGGAAAGAAAATATGTAGCCTTATTTCCTGAGGGTGGTTCTGGTAAGTAATGAGTGAGTTTTTTTCCCCTAATATTCTTAGTCATATATTGTGAACGTTCCATACTATCATGGAAATTTATTCTAATTTTATTTTATTTATTATTTTGTTCTGATTTTCAACTTGGGAGTGAAGTGTGATGCAGAAAATATATTTACATCCTACATTGTACTATGTGGTAAAAATTTAAACATTTATAATCATAGTTGGAGACCATGTAAATTGATCATAATGGTTGATTTTGTGTTCATTAATGTATTCCAGTACTTATTTAAAAATTTTTGCTAAACATGTTAAAAGTGAATTAATGATTCTTTGTTACTGAATTTATTTAATTACAGTTGACCCTTGAACAGCATAGGTTTGAATTGTGCGGGTCTACTTACAGATTTATATATATATATATATATAGAGAGAGAGAGAGAGAGAGAGAGCAGTATTTATTACATGATCTGTAGTTGGTTGAATCTGTAGATTTAAAACCTCAGATACGGAGAGCCAACTATAAAGTTATATGCAGATTTTCAACTGTATAGGGGTTGACACCCCTAACCCCTGAATTCTTCAAGGGTCAGCTATATATATAATATATTTATAATTCTTAAGCACATAGGTTACTATGGAGTATTGTATTGGTCTTTAATCTTAAAGAAATCTTATAAATGTATTATTTGTATCTTACCATATTCAAGACACTGTATTTTATAGTTATTTCTTATATTGTAAGTATTAAGCACTTTGCCTTTCATGTTATTCCATCTACATTATAATGATGTGAAATTACCGTTAATGCATTTAATGAAGTTGAATTTGGGGAAAGCTATTGAAGGGTGAAGAATGGCAGTTAAAAACCATAGTGACATATGAAGATAGTGATTCTTTTGTATAAAATTTTATTTTATAATGGATTGGTACAGATCTCCTGATTTAGATTTCTAAACTTTGCTGAGATTTTCTTTTTTAAAATATATAAATGAAGTTGAAGTTTTTTTTCAGTTGTTTTTTCCTCAGTAGATCAATTTTCTAAAACTATCTCAATTTTGATATTATTGTTAGAAGAAATTAAATAATAAAGAATTATGATAGAGCTGTTATTCTTACGATGTAGTGCCATTGGACTATACTTTCAAAGTTTTTTTTGATAGTTACAACCATCTTAACAATGTCTGTTTAATATCTGTAGCACAATCCTTGTCTTGCTTATTTTGTGTGTTTGTCTAATGTTGGACCAAATGTGTGTCCATTTATTGGTGATCTATTTTTCTAAAACCATGTAAGGAACATTGTTTTACATAGAAGTATACATAACTTATTAATAGACTTTAAAATGTCAACTTTGATATATTTTGAATTTTAATTTTTAGGGATCAGAATTAATTTCACAAAATATGTGAAAACTGTTGAATTTTAACATAAACCCTTATAGTCTAGTCTTATACCTGGGGGTAGCTGACAAATTATTGCTTTGTAAAATGAATTACATGAATCACGGCAGCTTTAAACTTTTTCTTTTTATAGCCTTACCTGAACCCATCCTTCCATCCATCCAAAAAATTTACCCAGTAAGTGTTTCTTATAAATTATTATAATACCTGTTATGACAGTGTATGTGGAACTATTATGTGCAATATTATTATGAATATAAAAGTAGAAATAGTTACCTTCTAAGTTATGATAATACTTTCTACATAGGCTGAGGTAAACATTGACCACTAGAATGTTAAAAATGTTTCATATAATTTTTTGGAAGTATCTGCTATTTTATTTGATTATTAGCAGACAGTCTTGTCCTTTATGTTAATGATGGAACTTTTTGTATAACAGTCACGATTATCATTAATGGGAATTAAATATGCTTAGTTGCTGAAGGCACATTTGGACTCAGACCAGTTTTTTTCATGTTACCTTAAAATATAATTTTAGAACATTTCTTTAGTAGCTCAGAAGTTTTATAGCCCAACATACATGTAATTTGAAATTGGGGGAAAAAATTTCACCTAGAGCCAGACATCCTGGAATGTGAAGTCAGGTGAGCTTTAGGAAGCATTGCAGCAAACAAATCAAGTTGAGATGATGGAATTCCATCTGCGCTAAGAAGTTGAGCAACTGGATAACCTTTTAATGTTTCATTTGATCTTATCAAGTAACATTCTAATAGGTAACATGTACACTGTCCTTGGGTGTACATTATTAAGAATCCTGGTGAAGTTAATTAGAAACCCTCAAGAAATGAAGTGTGCCTACTAGAAAAAGTTTATATACTCGGTTTGAGTTTCTAGAGAAACCTAGGTAACATACATATTAATAATCTATATGAACATTTTGTTTCTTTTCTAGTTTTAATGTTTTTTTTTTTTTTTTTTTTCCAGATTTCACAGTTTCTTTGTTTTATTTATATAAGTCTTACCATTTCTGTTTTCCTCCATAGTCATTCTTGTTCCTGTTTTTTTTGGAAATAATATTTAAGCTGCTTGCGTAGAATGTTTGACCAGCCTTTTAAAACCACATTTTTTACCTGTTAATTTATAAACTTTTAACAAGAGTTTTCTAAACTTACTAGTCATGCTGTATAGGAAACATAACATCTTGTTGAGTGATCAAAGTTTTTCAAAGAACATACTTTATATGTATGAGAAAATATAATAAAATATATTGACACAGAATCTAAATTAAATGTAACATAATCTTTGATGATTGAGAAGTGATGTTCTTGTTTTTGAACATCAGTTATTGTAATGCTCACATGTGAGGTGCAGGATAATATGGGTTCACTGTAAATAGAGTCTTGCTGCAGTGGGGGCCTCTCAGTTCATGGGGGCTTGTTTACAAGAAGAGACCATTTAACAAGAAGAACCTTCTGGAATCTGTCTCTGTCTTCCTTCTTTTAAAAATAAATTTCTGCTATGAAGAACTATTATAATGAATGTATAGTATAGCTGGGTATCATCAGTATTTATGCTTTTTTTTAAGTCGTATGACAAGACTTCAGAAAGCGTAGAAATGTAAGTAACGTGAACTTTTGGACCTATTCTTGAATGTTTTCTTCCCTCTATAAAGTTATTAACTTTTTACTTCATACTGAAAAGTCAAAGATAATGACTGGGTGTTTACTATTTCATCTATTGTCCCAACTTTATTGTTCTTTAAACACCTAGGTTTCAGTGTAGCAAGAGCTGCATATATTGTTCAACAAACAAAGGATTTACTATATCCTTTAAAGAATCCATTATTGTGTTTTGAAAGATGCTTCTGTGGAAATCTTAAAATGCTGTACTACATGGAACTCTCTTTATTAATATAAAATGCTGATTAAGTTTCAGGTTAATAGCATTATGCTGAGAAACAGAAGCATTACTTTTATGATAAGATACTCAAATTCCTACTCGATGGATGTGAGTCTGAGTGACCTCCGGGAGTTGGTGGACAGGGAGGCCTGGAGTGCTGCGATTCATGGGGTCGCAAAGAGTCAGACACGACTGAGCGACTGATCTGATCTGATCTGATCTGACTCAAATTCCTACTAGTGTATTCTAGTTTAAAGAGCCTCATTTTTATTTGTGTTTCATTTTTCTAATCACCTAGCTTTGTCCCATCACTGGGTCCTGATTTCTGTTCACATGCACTACCTCTAAACCTATATTCTCCATCCTGTTTCACTAATAATCTTATTTCTACACCTGTAACCAGGAAATAGATTTAATACTAGCCCAGCTCCAAGGCTTTGAAAAGTATTAATATCAAGCCCTGCTAGACTCAAGAATATCTAACTTGCTTTCATGTGTGGTTACATTGTCCTAAATATTTAAGCCACATTACCTTTACTATAAGATTGATACTTACATGGATAAGGACTTAATACCCACTCTTCCGCATGTTTTTTTGTATTGTATGAAATCTGTAAGCCAATCAGTGGAGCATTTTTTTCGGTGGTCCATCTGATGGAGCAATTAAATTAGCTTGTTTCTTATTACTAGTAGTAACTATCATTTATTTGTTATCTATTGTATATCAGAGGGCTTCCCTTGTGGCTCAGCTGGTAAAGAATCTGCCTGTAATGTGGGAGACCTGGGTTTGATCCCTGGGTTGGGAAGATCCCCTGGAGAAGGGAAAGGCTACCCACTCCAGTATTCTGACCTGGAGAATTGCATGCACTATAGTCCATGGGGTCACAAAGAATCAGACATGACTGAGTGACTTTCACTTATTTATATCAGAACATACAATTTTTATATACAATATCTTCAGTCCTAAGCAAATATATTCTCTTTAGAAAGGCTACATGATTGATCCAAGCTTTTTAGTCACAATTATGAATGCAGGAACTGGTGTTTTTTCCATTATACTATGCTGCCTGGGGAAAGGCAGAATGATAGTAGTCAATTTGTTTTGCTTACAACATTTTATTTATTTATTATCTAATTGTTCCTATACAGATGTATTTGTATACCTTCAAGAAAAGCTGATATGACAAAAGTTCAGCTTGTAGTTTGAGAATAATTTAAAAAACTTTACAGTGACAGAAAAATTTTCTTATTACTTTACAAGGGAAGAATGTTTTAAATTTTAAGCTTCTCTGATATAGTTAAAATAGGATTAAAAACATATTGTTCAATATATTATTTTTTTGTCATTGTCATGTTTTTTCAAAATTTAGAAAATATTAATAAAAAAGTTAGTGTAATATTTGGATTCAGTTGTGATATTATGAAAGAAAAGGATAAAACAGACATCTTTATCTTTGAAAACTATATCACGATATATAGCATTATTATTACTTCTTAATTATTGACTTTTAAAAAAAGCAACATCAATGATAGAGGACAGAGTGTTTACTATTGAGTTAAAGAAATGAAGTTGAGAAGTTTAAATATATAAACTCAGATTAAGTGTATGAAGGGATTTTTATTTTAATGTAAGCATTTAATGAGATACACCTATGCTAGGTAGATTTAATGAGATTTACCTACACTTACACTAGGTAGATTTATCAAGACAAGTTATATTTGTTTCCTTCCCTAGTGATACCTGGAGAAGGCAATGGCACCCCACTCCTGTACTCTTGCCTGGAAAATCCCATGGACAGAGGAGCCTGGTAGGCTACAGTCCATGGGGTCACTAGAGTCGGACATGGCTGAGCGACTTCACTTTCACTTTTCACTTTTATGCACTGGAGAAGGAAATGGCAACCCACTCCAGTGTTCTTGCCTGGAGAACCCCAGGGACGGAGGAGGAGGGCTGCCGTCTATGGGGTCACACAGAGTTGGACACGACTGAAGTGACTTAGCAGCAGCAGCAGCAGCAGCTGGTTATATCTTCTTATTTTCAGAAACCAAATTAATTCCAGAGTAATACATTGAAAGTTGCCAGAGGTAACCATGGTGTGTTATTGTAGATGTGCAGTTAAAATAATGATGATGCCTGGCATATACTGAATAATTAACTTCCCTTGTGGTTCAGATGGTAAAGCGTCTGCCTACGATGTGGGAGATCCAGGTTCAATCCCTGGGTCGGGGAGATCTCTTGGAGAAGGGAATGGCAACCCACTCCAATATTTTGGGGGCTTCCCTGGTGGCTCAGATGGTAAAGCGTCTGCCTGCAATGCAGGAGATCCAGGTTCGATGCCTGGGTTGGGAAGATCCCCTGGAGAAGGAAACGGCAACCCACTCCAGTATTCTTGCCTGGAAAATCTCATGGATGGAGCCTGATAGGTTACAGTCCATCGAGTCGCAAAGAGTCAGACAGGACTGGGTGACTTCACTTCACTTCACTCCAATACTATTGTTACTTTTCTTTCCATATACATTGTATCATATAATTTGTATAACAGCCCTGTGAATGCTATTATTTTCCTTGTATTATGGATGAAGGAGCTTAACCTTTGGAAAGCTAAGTAACGTGGTTAAGTTCATGTAGTTAATGGAAGAACAAAGTTTCATACCTAGGCTTGACTCCAGAAGTCAGGCTCTTCACCACTTTATAATAGTACTTCTATTTTGTGTTAAATACTTTAACTCCTTTCAAGAGTTGGAAGATCTCATATCAGATCAAGTTTAAAGGCAATTTAATTACCAGTCTTTACTAGATTAGTGATGATAGTATATATCACTAGATTAGTGATGATCTGCATATAGTTAAATCTTGATAGAACTTAAGTGTTACCATTTAGTTCTTTATCTATTCCTGTATAACTCCACTTAAATGCTCCGTATCAGTTATCCTTTTCTTTGAGATCTTCCTCAACATTTCTTACTAGGCTTTAATAATTCATATTCTTATAAAATTGTGCAGCTTATATTTCTTTGCCTAGAGATGGGAAACAGTCATCTTTCATTTAAGCTATACCTTTCTTTGAAGAACAGTTACCAAGTAAACAAGTTAACCCAGTTTAATGTAGTCCAGAAAGTGCTTAATTGCCCACGTTTTGGACTTTGAAGATTATGACACAGCCTCAAAAAGTGATGGAGTCTGGCAAAAGGTGTTTTTGTTAGGCAGTTGTATGGACAGAAACAGACTTTTCAGATGTTTAAGAGATTACTTGTTTAAATTTTTCTTAGCTTGGTATTGTGAAGAAAAATGAAAGATATGTGTCTTCAGCATTTAAATATCATTTGGACAATGTTTTTAGGAATTAAGTCATTGCATATCTGGGTATCAGAAGCCCAAAATAAGAACCGTAAAAAATAATAAATATATTTTCTGTGTTAAAAAAGTTAAACCAATAAATATCGATAATCCAAAGGAAAAAAATGCTGTAAGAAACAGGTGTTATGTTGTATTGGTTAAATTGTTTTTCTGTGGATTTAGATTGTAGTTTTATAGGCTGCTTTTGTTTCTTTGGCTTTTGGATTATCTTTCTGTGCTTTCTCATGTGTTAGCTTAAACTCTGCCTACCTTCATCCTAGCTGAAGTAACATACTCTGTTTCAATACATAAATGCAATTGGGGAGTGCCTTTTAAAGAAATAACTTGGATGAAATTTTTCTTAAAGCAGAAAATCTTTCTGTAATATGAATGATTACCAAAGTTAAATAGAATTCCTTTTTACTTGTAGCTTCTTTTAGCTGGAGCCTATTTTTTGTTTGTGTTTCTCCTTTAGTTCTCCCTCAGTAGGTGTGATATGACCCTTTTTATATATGATCTTGAAAAAGAACAGTGGTGCTAAGAGAACACTGACCAGGGCCTTTCAGCATTTTAATACAATAGGTCTTAACAACTCTGCAGTTTTAATCTCCCCATTACTGATGTATTTCTTTAAATTACTGAAAAAAATACAAATTTTAAAGGAGGTTCAAACAGTTTTAAACCTCAGATAAGAAAATGGCTGCTCTGTTTCAGCATCATTTTGTAAATTGAATGTTTATTGTGCTAAGTGCTAGAAATCAAAATTAATAAGCTTTCAGAGCAGAAATTGTTAAACAGTGACCCACTTTTCTTTTTCCTGTCATTTGAACTTATAGCTTTTTGTTTAATTTGCTGGAGAATATTATTTAAATTTTACACTTTTAAATAAAGTCCTAAGCCCATTTTATGCTTAACAAGTAAGAGAAAAAGTAAGAGTAAGACAAGTAAGAGACCTGCTCTTCCTTCTGCTATTACAAATCAGTGCTTGTCTCCTACTCCCCCTAGTCTTTGGGATAAATAAGATTTCTACTTGGGTCATAAACTGTAATATTAAATCTATTAGACATGTAAGGCAAGTCCCACCTTTAGGAATGCCATCTTTGTGAATTGGGGTTGGAGTAGGATTTTTCTTCTGGCACAAAGATAATCACTTCTTGGTAGTTAAAGTTATTGATAAAATTATAGGTAATGGGGCAGGAGGAGATGTTTTTATTTTCTTGCCCCTTGTTTTTACTGATGTATTTTGAGACTACCATTAAGTAGGTCCATTACCCTATTTCTCCATGTTACTGGGGTTATTCAGATTTTACTAATTGAATGAATATCCATGAACCCAAGTTTGATCTGTTGGGTAGTTGAGAACCTTAAGTGTAGTTGTCATTCTGATGTCTGGTTAACCAATTCATCTTTTTGTTTAGTTGTTTTATTTTTAAATCTCTTTCTACTCAGGTGGCAAAGGAGAATATAGAAAACCTTTTTTGAGGGCACTGTGAAAATTACCTGAAAAAGTATTTTCTAACATAATGAATATGTATTACTTGAGAATTTCTACAGATCAGTTTATTTTAGAGCCATAACTTGCTACTAATAAGGGAAAGATCAGATACGAAAATGAATGGCATTCCATAAGTACTCATTGGTGTTCTTTCCAATAGGTGACTTCTGTGGGCCTGGAATGCAAGCACATGATATCCTTCTTTATGAATATTGTACTAAAAGTGAATAGCTCAATATTGCTTGCTGATTGGATTTTTCAAGTTTAGTTCGTGTTGAACATTATTTCTCTTCCCTCTAAAATGCAACATACAAAAATGAAGTAAAATTGTAAAAAATCTTAAAATCAGTGTCAGTACTATTTATATAGTAAACTTTTATGACCTTTGTGAGAAATTTTAAGTGGCAGTTAGAAAAAGCTCTTACCTTGAGATGTGTTTCTAAAGAAATCTATATTTATTGGATGGAATCTTGGTATGTACTGTAAGGTTTTATTTATGAATTAAAAAATCTTTTGCTACCATAAGAATTCATTTGGTTAACTGAGTGATATACCTCACTTGAAGATTAGAATATCTTAGTTTTTCAGGTTCTTTCTGGCTTAGTCCATACATTGTTAAAATGTTTACTGGGAGAAAATCTTCAAATTTCCAAATTGCCGACATAAAGAAAATTCTCTCTTCTCCAGACAGCCTTATATGAGGATTTATAAGGTTTTTTGGGAGTGTGTTTTTAAATGGCCTCACACATTTTTCCTTTTTCTTTTTGATAGGAATCTTTTAGTCCTTCTATACAGTTGCACCTTGTACATCAAGCGCCATGTAATGTTCCTCCTTACCTCTCAAAGAATGAATCAAACCTTGGGGACCTCTTACTGGGCTTTCTTAAGTATTATGCTACAGAATTTGAGTAAGTGAAACTTCAAATTGTGTATGTTTGTATATAAATGAATGCTACAACTTGGGTTAGGAACTGTATTAATTGTTATAAACTAGTTCAGAAATGTGTAGTTTATAAAATGTAATACCTAATGATAATCCTGTTTCAAGCTAATAAAAAAAAAATTATAGTTTAGTAAGCCTACTTGAGAGTCACTTGGACTGGAAGGAGCTCCAATCAGTCCATTCTAAAGGAGATTAGTCCTGAGTGTTCTGTGGAAGGAATGATGCTAAAGCTGAAACTCCAGTACTTTGGCCACCTCATGCGAAGAGTTGACTCATTGGAAAGGACTCTGATGCTGGGAGGGAATGAGGGCAGGAGGAGAAGGGGACGACAGAGGATGAGATGGCTGGATGGCATCACTGACGCGATGGATGTGAGTTTGAGTGAACTCCGGGAGTTGGTGATGGACAGGGAGGCCTCGTGTGCTGCGATTCATGGGGTTGCAAAGAGTTGGACTCGACTGAGCAACTGAACTAAACTGAACTGAAGCCTACTATTAGTTGATTTCAGTAGTGATCCCCTTTTATATTTAGCTGTCTCTTTACATAGTAAGACCTGAATAAATGTGTTGGTCCTGTGTCAGTTCAGTTCAGTCGCTCAGTTGTGTCCGACTCTTTGCAACCCCATGAAACGCGGCACACCGGGCCTCCCTGTCCATCACCAACTCCCAGAGTTTACTCGAACTCATCTCATCCTCTGTCATCCCGTTCTCCTCCTGCCCTCAATCTTTCCCAGCATCAGGGTCTTTTCAAATGAGTCAGCTCTCTGTATCACGTGGCCAAAGTATTGGAGTTTCAGCTTCAACATTAGTCCCTCCAATGAATACCCAGGACTGATCTCCTTTAGGATGGACTGGTTGGATCTCCTTGCAGATGCTATATAATTTGGAATATATATTTTATAGGAACTTAAAATTTGTAATAAAAAAACAAGCTAAAGCAAACTTGGAAAAAGATGTAGTTAATACCAGATATCTGGATAAATAGTTGTGTTTGTATGGTATATACGTCAAAGAATACTTCTCATTTTTTCCTCTTTTGGTGAGAGTGATATGTAGACATGAAATAATAAAGTGTATGATCGGGCTGGTCATAACTGGAAGTTCTTACGTGAGTTCTTAGTCCAGATAGAGTGGAATTAGGAGTTGTGTGCAACTCTTGTGATCAGTTTGGGAAAGCTTGAAGGAGGGAGTAAGAGAATTTAGGAGTGGTAAAACACTAGAGGAGGAGAGTACAATAACCATAGGATACTGTTTTGGAAAGGTTTGGAGAGGGGAACAATAATAGTAAGAGTAATAAATTGCTTTTACTTGGTGGGAAAAACTGTTCTAAGGAGATCATATGCATTATCTCATTGAGTTTACATGAGTTGGTGTTATTTTATGCCTGTTTTACCAGTGGGACATATGGAGAGGTAAGGAAACTGGTCGAAAATCTCATAGGTAGTAAGGGGACTATTTCAGATCATTTTGAATGCGAAATTCACTGTCTTAAACTATGATACTTTACTGAAATGTTGATACTATCTGCTGTCATACAGTAGTTTTGAAGAAACCTGACTCATATATGATGAAACATAGGGCCTGAAGAAGTGTTCTTTAAATTCCTTCAAATAAACTTCCATCTGTTTTGTTTATGTTTGTGTCTCCATTACCTTGCCCAATGCCAGATAATTGGTACTTGGAAAATACTTGTTATAGAATCATTTTGAAAGATAAAGATAATGGATATAAGTCAAAGATCCTTCAGATCAGATCAGATCAGTCGCTCAGTTGTGTCCGACTCTTTGCGACCCCATGAACCGCAGCACGCCAGGCCTCCCTGTCCATCACCAGCTCCCGGAGGTCACTCAGACTCGCATCCATCGAGTCAGTGATGCCATCCAGCCATCTCATCCTCTGTCGTCCCCTTCTCCTCCTGCCCTCAATCCCTCCCAGCATCAGAGTCTTCTCCAATGAGTCAACTCTTCGCATGAGGTGGCCAAAATACTGGAGTTTCAGCTTTAGCATCATTCCTTCCAAAGAAATTCCAGGATTGATCTCCTTCAGAATGGACTGGTTGGATCTTCTTGCAGTCCAAGGGACTCTCAAGAGTCTTCTCCAACACCACAGTTCAAAAGCATCAATTCTTCGGCGCTCAGCCTTCTTCACAGTCCAGCTCTCACATCCATACATGACCACAGGAAAGACCATAGCCTTGACTAGGCGAACCTTTGTTGGCAGAGTAATGTCTCTGCTTTTGAATATGCTATCTAGGTTGGTCATAACTTTCCTTCCAAGGAGCAAGCGTCTTTTAATTTCATGGCTGCAGTCCCCATCTGCAGTGATTTTGGAGCCCAGAAAAACAAAGTCTGACAAGACAAAGATCCTTAAGGTGACTTAAAAATTACTGAGTTAGGTTAACAAAAGGAGTAAAGGAAAGTAGTTCAATAAGAATGAAGTTTTAGTAATCCAGGTTAAAAATGATTAGGACCTGAATGTAAGTCTAGGCAGGAAAAATATAAAGGAAGGAGGAGCCTTTGTTTATATAGAGGAAAGATTTAAGTCTATATGGGACATAAGAGACTATAAAGATCACTGTGGAGTTAAGACTTTTTTAAGATGTTGCAATGATAAGAGCTAATGTTTCATGAATGTTTACCTAGTGCCCTGTAGTATGCTGAGTGATTCCCGTGTATTATCTCATTTAATCCTCACAATAACTCCCTTTCATGCTTTGGGAATTTGTGAACTTTGTCCTCTGATTATATAGTTAGATAACCAGAGAACCAAGACTCAGATTCCAGTGACTGCAAAGCTACATGCTTAATTGTTAGACTGCATCAGCATATCTGTGGTGTCATGTCAATTAGATACTGGGGAAAGTTTGTAGAGAGGGAAGGGATTCATAGAAGAAAGCTATTTTTCTGCCATGTTGAGTTTAGGATTAGAGCATCTAGGGAAATGCCTTGAAAATCACTTGCTTTTCAAGTGAAATGACTGAAACAAAATGATAGACGTTCAGATTTGTGTGTGTGTTCACTTTGAGCTTGCTGTGTAGTGGGACATGACACTAGAGTGCTGGTGCTTGGAGAGAGGTTTTGAGCTTTTAGATGGACTTGTTACTACGAAGCATGATTCAGGTGACATGTTTATCTCCTGTTTGATCATGTAGGGCACTGCTGTTTCGTACCAGATATTGTCAGAAATTTGACAATAGGGCACATAGCCAAGAGTGTAGTCATAGTAATGAACTAGGTGCCTGTCGTAGGAATTCTGGCAGCCATTAGAAGGGCTTGTAAGGATTTCTTCTGAAGTTTGAGATACTCGGTTTAAAAATTCCCTTTACTGAGAGACAAAGAATTAAGTGCCTGTGAAAGGATGCTGGAGTACATGATATAAATGTTGCAGAGAGTTTTATACAGCCACTTAAAAAATTGCTAAGATTTTCTTACCTTCTTCACTCACAGCTTTCTCCTTAAACCTTGCTGCTGAAAATTACAAAAATGAAGCCAAGTTTCTAGAAATGTACCCCGAAGCAGGGAACTGACAGTATAGGAGAAAGGGGGTCAGATGGCTCAGGGAATCTGGAAAAATGTATAGTTTAATCATTTATATTTTAGGAAAAAGAAAAATTTAAGTTTTAAATATAGACTCATAGATACTGGAGATTCTAGGAACCTTAAAAGGTATCTATTTTATAATCGCCTTTATTTTCTTGATGTCTAATCACATGTCATTACAGCTAGTCTGTCTGTTGAATTAAAAGTACATACTTATATACCTAAATACATACTTTAAAAAAATACAAAGATCCAATTTTTTTATCTCCTTATTCTTATTTATTCCTTATTTTATTTAATCAGTAAATCACTGAGTGCCTACTGTATACCAGGCTATTTTCTATTCACTGGGGATATGGCAGTTAAAACTGTCTTCATGGAGTTTATGTAGAGAGTCATGGAGAGACAGACAATAAACAAATAAAATGTATACTATGTTTGATGGTGGTAAGTGGAGAAAAATTTTTTTTTTTTTTTAAAAGCAAAAAAAGATTCTGATGTGTGTAGTTGTTGCTGTTTTAATACCTGTGTTGCCATTTAATACCTAGCATAGAGAGAGAATGGAGAAGGCAATGGCACCCCACTCCAGTACTCTTGCCTGGAAAATCCCACGGATGGAGGAGCCTGGTAGGCTGCAGTCCATGGGGTCGCTAAGAGTCAGACATGACTGAGCGACCTCATTTTCTCTTTTCCCTTTCATGCATTGGAGAAGGAAATGGCAACCCACTCCAGTGTTCTTGCCTGGAGAATCCCACGGACGGGGAAGCCTGGTGAGCTGCTGTCTATGGGGTCACACAGAGTCGGACACGACTGAAGTGACTTAGCATAGCATAGCATAGCATAGAGAGAGAATATTCTCACCAAAAAGGTGACCTTTGAAAAAAAAGATCCAGTGGAGTGGAAGTTGTGAGTTACATGTCCACATGGGAGAAGAACAGAAGGAAGAGCAACTGCAAAGACCCTGAGGTGGAGGTTTGCCCATGTTCCAGAAACAGCAGAGAGACCAGTGTGACTGGAGCAGAGTGTAGAAGTTAAGGATGTCAGAGAGTTAAGGAAGTCCATGTCGTGTAGGGTCTTGTAATGATTTGTGATAGCTTTGAGTTTTCTCTCTAAGTGGGAAATCACTGAAGGGGTTTCAGTAGAAAAATTATGTGATCTGATTTAGTTTGTAACATTTTGCTGGATGAAAGTAAACTGAAGGGGGAGCCAGAGGCAGAAGGGAGGCTATTTAGGAAGGTATTGTGGTAATCGAAGAGAAACCATGTGACTTAGTTAGATAAAAGTGGTTGCAGCGGAAGTGGATGAGAAGTGGTCAGATTTTGCTTATGTTTTAATTTGCACCAGATTAATGTGACATAGAGAAAGAGAGGAGCCAAGAACGACTTAAAAGTTTGAGACCTAAGCAACTGAAAGTATGGAGATGCCCCTAGGTGCGATGTGAAAAGCAAGGGAGAAACATTACTGATTTTTAATGTTTTAAGATTGAGATACCCACAAAATATTCAAGTAGAGATTTTAACTAGAGAGTTGGATATGTAAGTCTAGAGTGCAGGAGAGAGGTTACAGTTTTAGGGGTTTTTCATCTGGTAGATGGGATTTAAAAGCTAGAAAACTTTTTGAGAAAACCAAGGGACTATAGATAGAAGAGAGAATGTCTTAGGTATACAAGGTTAAGAAGATACATGAGTGTTTTAAGTGATGCAATGGAGAGAGAGAGACTATTTAGAAGGTAGATATTCTGTGAAACAACTGGCCTAATTTCTCAAAAAGTCAAAATTTTAAAAAAAGTGGAGGGAGTGTTTCCAGATTAAAGAGATGGAACAATCAAATACAATGGATGAAGCTTGATTGCAGTCTGATTGGGGTGGTGAAATTATAAAAGGCATTTGAGTTACATTAATGTCTTAATGCTGCTGATGTTACGAAGGAGAATGGCCTTATTCTTAGGTACATACCAAAGGATTAAGAAATGAAGTTTCTCTCTGCTAGAGCTTAATAAATGGTTTAGTTCAAAATATACACGTATAGGTACACACAGAAGCAAATGTGGCAGAGTATTAACAACTGTTGAATTGCTTTTGAATTTTATGTTTTTTCATTTTTTTTTAATTATTTTTTATTTAAGGATAATTGCTTTACAGAATTTTGCTGTTTTCTAATTTTTTAAAAACATTTTATTTTGTATTGGGGTATAGCTGGTTAACAAACAGTTCTGTAATAGATTCAGGTGGATAATAAAGTGTCTCAACCATACATATACATGTATCCACTCTCTCCCAAACTCCCCTCCCATCCAGGCTGCCATGTAACATTGAGCTGAGTTCCATTTGCTATATAGTAGGTCCTTGTTGGTTATCCATTTTATATATAGCAGTGTGTACATGGCCATCCCAAACCTAACTATGCTTTCCCCCATACTTTCCCCCATATGCTTTTCATTTTTCCATTTGAAAAGTATCATAATACAAAGATGAACTAAAAATGAGATGTAGGTATGAGAAGGAACTAATAGGTAATGTAGTAGTCTAAAAAGGAAGACTCACTGAGAAATTTGAGGGAAGCCAATAGAATGTTGTGTTTTGGAATCAGAGGGGGGAAAACATTTTGAGGAGGAAGGAGTGATTATTTGTGTTGCATTTTTGATTGATCGAGTATAAAATGAGAACTAAAAGCTGACCATTGAAGCATTGGTCAATGTGGATGCTACTGGACCGTTGGCAGGAGCAGTCTTAGTGTAACAGTATGGACAAAAAGCCTTATTGGTGTGAGCTAAAGAGAGAAAGGTAGGGGAGGATTTAGATACAGGTGGTGTAGCGAATTCTCTCGGGGGATTTACATACTTGTAAAGGGGGCAGTTGGTGGTGGACAGGGAGGCCTGGCTTGCTGCAATTCATGGGGTCGCAAAGAGTCGGACACCACTGAGCAACTGAACTGAACTGAAAGGGGGCAGAAACAATAGGGTAGAAATGCAAGGATTAAGTGGAGTTGAGTATTTGTTTTTAGAAAGGAGAAATAACCCATTTTGATGGTAAAATTGGTGATACCAGAAAAGTTGTACATTTTTAAAAATAGTTTTATTTATTTATGACTGCACTGGGTCTTGGTTGCTTTGTGTGGGCTTTCTCTTGTGGCTGGGGGCTGCTCTTCATTGTGCTGCTCAGACTTTAGGTTCGGACTTCAGAAGCTGCAGCACGTGGACTCAGTAGTTGTGGTCCTAGGGCTTAGCTGCTCCACAGCATGTGGGGTCTTCTGGACCACAGCTCAGACTCGTGTCCCCTGCATTGACAGGTGGATTCTTATCTGCTGTGCCACCAGAGAAGTCCAAGTTGAAGCAAATTGTTGAACAGTCTTCTTGTTTGAATAGAGAAGAATTGGAATCTGTACCACAAATGGAGTAGAAGCACTGACGATTCATTATAATAATGGAAAATTATGTACAGACAAATGTGGATTGATGTGGTGGGAACTAGTAGATACTGTCTTTTGACTGCTTTACTTTTTTAGTGAAATGAAGCATGGGCATCAGCGGGGAATGAGTGTGAGGGAGGAGGTTTGAGAGGTGGGACAAGGCAGAATTGTTATGTAGAAGAGTGAAGGAGTGAGTGAACCATGGAAATACAGGATGACTGCTGGGCAGTAGCATTTAGGATTCTTTTGAGCTAAGTCATCATGAATTTAAACTGATCATAAATTCAAAGGTCAACATGGTTGCATTTTGTTTTTCCAGTCCTTTTTCACTCCTTGGGAAAGGATTGGAATAAAGATTTAATTATAGTTGTTCAGTGCTGCAAGAGCAGGTAGGAGAGTTGAGGGATGTACAAGGAAGGGATTTTAATAGTTGACCGTGGACAGGGTATATTCAGTCTTGAAAATGTGGGCCCAGTGTTGTCTGCAGGACATCTTGTTGTAAATTTTGGTCTGGGGCTTAATAGCTGGAGAAAAAGACTTAGGAAAAGAACCATCAGAGTATGGAAGCCTGACCCGGGATGGGTGGTCTAGCATTTGAAGAAGATTGAAAAAGACAAAGTCTTGATACTGTCATTTAAAGGGTCAGGCAGAAGAGAAAGAAGCCAGTCAAAACAGAACCCTAGGATTCAAGTTTTTCTGTGTACAGGATTTGAAATCCCTAACAGTGTTTGCTTCTCAGCCCTTACTAATTACTAAGACCAAAAAAATAACATTTTTTGACTTAATTTAACTAGTTTTAGCATATATGTAGCCATGTGGTATCAGACCCATCATTTTATCTTTGCTATACTTGAATTTTTCTTTGTAATGTTGTTGAAGACTACATTTCCAATTTAATCAGTTGTCTCAAAATACACTTTGTCACAAAAAAATGAGTACCAGTCCATTACCATTACTGATGAAGAAAGCCAATATCTTACCAATAAAAAGTCGGAAATCTGTTTTGTATTCAAAAGATTATTATCTATCTGTTTTAGATTAAGTCCCATATCTGTTGTTTTTTTCTGAAACATCACTCTTTTATAGATTGTCTTACTTTATACTTTAATTATTGAGTGACAATAACAAATTTTCACATGGCAAGGAAGTTACAGTAAGAAATATGGTATGGCAAAAGGCTTACTTTAGAGCCTGTTTTAAAGAAGGAAACGTGTATGGAAAATATTTCTAAATTACCATTTGAATTCTACATTGAAATTCACCTATAAGATTAAAAATTGTATAAAAGTTATGTATCATGTTTTATGATTTGAAATATTTAGTAATTTAGACATATTTAAAAGTTCTTTAAAAATGCAGTAGTTTGAATCAGTCTAAATAGTAGTGATTCAAATATTCTTTTTTCCCCTCTGTGAAGTACTTCAGATGATACAGTCATTTAAAGAATAATTTGGGCTGATTATAGGTTGAAGATTAAATAATATCTGGTTAGGGATGAAAAAGTGAATATGAATGTGTCACATATGTTTCTGTGATCCAGTTTAGAAATTCTCCTTACTTTAATGGAAGTAAGGAGAGTCCTTTGATTTAAGGAAGTAAAAGTTTTAGTTTAACAGCAGGATGTGGTGTTTCAACGTTTTAAACTTGTCTGAGAGGAAAAAATCAGTCCACCTCTTTTTTTTTTTAACATAATGTTTCCAATATTAATTCTACTGCAGATTCACCTGTCCTGTAAGTTGACATTTGAAACAAGGAGTCTCAGGAAAAAGTTCATTTTTTAGTAGTGAAAGTTGTCATATATGTAATAAAGTTAAGTAGCACAAAGTGTAATCCTGCTGTCCTCTGGTTTGGTTTGGCAATGTGGTTATAGAACTCTCCCCTTTACGATATCTTGAAGATTTTGAAAACACACTTGGACCAGTAGAACAGTACTTCTTTTCTGTGTGAAGTCCATACTAATGGAGCTGCTGTACATTTAAGGACCTAAAACATCTTACTGTAACCAGTACTAAGTATTTCTTTTTGACAGCCCACTTACTTTTAAAAAGCATAAATTCTGACATATATTTTTAAAAAACTTAAAACTGTCCTTGCAAGCTATTCCTAAACTGTACTCTGAATAAGAAAAAATAGTCATACTTTCAGGATCATTTTCAATTATGAAACTTCACAAGATGCAGTGTTTTCTTGCATGTTTAACATAGAAATTGGTCAGTTTTCCAGAAACAAATGCCATGTTGGATCCATGGTTATATCCTTATGGATTCTCTAATAAATAGAGGAAGAGTAGGATGAGTGTTGCATTTGGAACGTCCCAAACTATTGTCTTCCTCATACTGAAATGATGGAAAAGCTGAACACAACTGAAAAAAAAAAAGATACCAGCTTCCCCCAGACTCATTTTTTTCTTGAATACAAGCTGAGTGGTTATATGTTTTTAAAATGTTTTTTGAAAAAAGGAAAGTTACACAAAATTATTATAAATTAAATAAACAGTGTAAGGTTGCTGCTGCTGCTGCTAAGTTGCTTCAGTCGTGTCCGACTCTGTGCGACCCCACAGACGGCAGCCCGCCAGGCTCCCCCGTCCCTGGGATTCTCCAGGCAAGAACACTGGAGTGGGTTGCCATCTCCTTCTCCAGTGCATGAAAGTGAAAAGGTTAGGCCTTACTAAAGACTGGACAGTCGACCTTCAAGCATGCTGATAAAATTGCTTTGCTTGACTAAAACTTCACTATAAACAGCTACATCTGATACACAGCAATAACAGTATGTTTTCATAGGGTATTCTTTTTCTAAAATTTCTACCATAAATCGTATCAGTAGAGGTACACCTGAACAAAAATTACTTAATGATACTAAAAACAACACAAGAAGATTACCTCTCTTAAAAAATAAAAAATTCTTACTGGGGTTTAACAAGAAACAGTTTTTTGCTTACTTACAGATTATTTTTCTTATTATTTCATTTATTAAAAAAATATTTATTGAATACCTAGTTGATACCAAGCAACTAAATGAACAGTAAAAGAACAAAACAAAAATAAATAGCTCAGCATCTTGGAGCTCTCGTCTAGTTAGAGGAGACACAATAAATAACACACATAAGCAAATGATTAGAAATCTAAGTCTTATGGAAATGAAGTAGAGAAGGGGAACTTGAGGTATAGAGAGCTGAAGCAGATTTCAGTTCTATGAGAAAATCAGAGTATGCCTAACTATTGATATAATAAAAATAGTAAAAGGAAAGTTAAGAAAATTGTTAATATGATTAATGTTTTTCTTTTCTTTAAAGTTGGAGTATAATTGCTTTATGATGTTGTGTTAGTTTCTGCTATACAACAACATGAATGTTTTTCTTTTTACAGCTGGAATAGTCAGATGATTTCAGTTCGTGAAGCCAAAGCCATTCCCAGGCCTGATGGTATTGAATGGAGAAATAAATACATCTGTGTAGAAGGTAGTTTTCCCACAACTACTTTCTGTTTACCATCCAACTTACCTAGTACTGACAGAAGCACTTGAATAATTTCAGCTTATATTTCATGTAAAAGTAATACATGTATGTCCTAAAGTGGTTTATGAGTTTTTTAATCATAAGATTTTAATTTTTAAAACATGATTTAAGCTTCTTTCATTGTAAGAAATAATAAATTTAGGTGTTTAAATGTTTTTAGTCGGTAAGATTTGAACAGTCTACATGCATCCCTCATGCTTGTAGTTGGCTGAAATTTAGTTTCATGAGTTATAGGTGGAAGAAAATACTTTCTTCATGTGATGGTTCTTTGAAATGAAATTAGTTTTTTTATGCTTAAATATTGATAATTGATACAAGCTTGATTTTATGACTATAAATTGATTTTCCTTTTAAAATTAAATGCTGTGAGATATTCTATTCTCTAAAATTAATTGACATGTAGTTGAATACTTCTTTAGGTTGGTGGAAACTGACTTCAAGAGGCAATATTGTTCTCACAGATTCCAGGTTGTTGACATTTGTAAATCTTGAGATAAAAAGGAAAGGGTTGAAATTTGGCATTTGTAGGAAAACACTCAAATTTAAAATATTTTAATCTTGAATTATAATGCAACATTTTAAGAGTTTATAAATGTGAAATTGAATCTCCTGCTTTGGTGTTTGGTTGCTAAATTGCACAATGTCTTTATATTATTCTAGTTACTTGGTTCTTGTGAATATTAAATACAGTTTTAAAGTGCTATACACTATTGATTTGATAGTTTGGCATGTGGCATTATCTGTTCTAAGAAGTACAGTGATAATAAACTCTTTTTTGAAATAGCCTTTCCGAGCAATTAAAAAAAAGGAATTTTAAAAATTGTGGACCTGATTGGATTATATGACATACCTAAAGTTAACCTCTCCATCAGATTCACACTTTTTTGAGGTCTTCCCCCTCATTCTAACAACTTCATTCTCTTTGTGTTTAGTCCCTGCTTTCAACTTTATAGCATACATAGATCTTCTTATCTTTGAAAAATACTCTTGACTTGATCCTACTGATGGAAAGTAGATCCTGCTGGATCTTTCTGTACTTTTTTTTTCCTCTTTTTTAGTGCTAAAATTCGTAAACTCTAGTTTTAACCTGCTGCTGGCATTATTTCAGCCCCCATTTCATTCCTAATGCCTTTAGTTATTCTCCCTTTCTCACTTTTATCTTCAGTTTCCTTGTTCTCTTAAATAGGATCAGTTTGTATCTGTATATGAACTACTCCTCTCTTATTTTGTGGGTTAAGGGTGAGTAGAGTAAGGATGAAGACATGGAAGGTAATGTTGGAAACACACACAAAATTTTTTCTTCTGTTCTCTTGTCTTGACCACGTGCTGTCCTGTTTTTCTCTCTTTCACTGCCAACAAGTCACCATTCTCACTGCATTTTTTAAAGCCATTTAGTCACCCCATAATTCTCTATACTGTCTGCCATCCTCCCTGGTTTTAAACCTCTACTTTCAAAGGCATTGACCTTTTTCCTACTAGACAAATCAGTAGTCTCCTAAGTTAAATTTAAAATTACCTTTCTGTGATATTTGACACTGACTGTGTATCTCTTAGTATAGTGGCTTTTATTCTTTTTGATAACTCTTTATTCTTTAACTTATATTTGTTCTTTTCCCAGTAGGTTCCTGACTCGCTAATTCTTCAGAAATCTTACCTACTTTTGTGATTTAGACTTAATATTTTTGTGGTTTAGACTTAATACCTGTGCTGGTTACTTTGTTTTAGACATCTCACTTTAATTGTATCTACTTTGATAGTTCATAGCTATTATAAAACTGTTGTGTAAGCATAAATCTAAGAAGATGCAGTTGCTACTATGTAGGTCAGAGACTGTCAAAATATTGTCAGTTTCATGTAATTAAATAAAAAACTGAAGTTCTCATTTTAATAATATCTTGTTTATATGTGCATTTAACATTGTAGAACCTTTTGATGGGACAAATACAGCAAGAGCTGTGCATGAAAAGCAGAAGTTTGATATGATCAAGGATCAGTTTTTGAAGGTAAATAATGCATCAGATTAACTCTAGAAACATTAGTGCACTACTGTGCTTTGAAAATTAAAAAAAAAAGAAGTATGTAATAGGAAAGAATAGCTCTGGTTCCTGAGCTGTGGAGCAATCAGTAGGGCACAGTGGGGACTTTATTACTTGAATTTAGAAATACTTTGCCTCTACAGAGATCTGACTCTGCTTTTACTCACATGGCTTTCACTTTGTGGATATAAGCATTTTCACAGTAAGCTCTCAAAATGAATGAATAAAATTTAAAGGTCTCCTTTCTCTCCTTAAAATGTCAGGGAACCTGTAGCTTTAGAAGACAGCCATGTCTTTTCCATGTTTTTCTTCTGTATACCCAACTATAACAAGGAACGAGGGCTCCATTTTATCTTTATTTATATTCTAGGAAGTTAAACAAGATACGTGTGTGTTTGTGTGCACACACATTTTATATATATAAACTTTAGTCATATATATGTAGACTGTAGTTTATTCCTTAGCTCCCTAGTCTGCAGTATGAATTTATTCATCAGTGATTTTGCTAAGATTGACTGACTCCTAGCTTCAAGTAATTCAATAGTACACAGTAGAAACACACTGATAGAAATATGTACTTTGAGACGTATAAGAGAGTGCTTCACAAAAGAAAGAGATCAAGGAATTTTAGAGGTTTAGTTTTTTTGTTATCAAGACAACCAAGTAGATTTTATTTTGATGATAATTAAAAATGCAAGTGTATCATATTACAAGCTGTCCTTCAAATTAGGCCCTCTCAGTTTGTCAACCAGAATAGAAAATTTTTAAGGAAATGGAATTCTGCAGGGCAAACCAAGTATCCAAGAGGGAATATTTTGTCTATCAGATTAAATTGAGAACTCAAAAATAGCATTTCTACATTGTCATTCTTATTAATGAGTGTGCCTGCATGCATGCTAAGTCACTTCAGTTGTGTCTGACTCTGCAACCCTGTAGACCATAGTCTGCCAGGCTGCTCTGTCCACGGGATTCTCTGAGCAAGAATACTGTAGTTGATTGCCATGCCCTCCTCCAGGGGATCTTCCTGACCCAGGGTTGAGCCCGCATCTCTTAAGTCTCTTGTTTTGGTGGGTGGGTTATTTACCATTAGCGCCACATGTCTTTACTTGTGATTGTTTAGGTATAAAACCAATATTTTTAGTCAGTTTAGTCAGTCACAACTGAAGTGAGAACAGACTCAAAGATTGGCAGCCACATTTTTTGGTAGTGGGCCTAATTTTTAGCTTATAAACAAGAATTTCATTTTCCTTCTTTTTTTTTTCTTCTTAAAAATTCTATTCACTCTTCTAGATTCATTGTATAAAATGCTTTATTTACTCTCTCCTTTATAAATACAATTTTTAATTGACAGAGCTTTCTAGATACAAAATAAGTCAATCAAATAATTGAAGTAGTCTTTCCCTACTCTCTCAAACCCAAAGGTTTTGTATTAATTACTTTCATATTTTAAATGACATCTAAATCTGTGAATAAATGTTAATATTGTCAGTTGCTTGTTTTTTGTACCACCTGTGTGTGTACTTTATGAATGAATTCGAACTATACAGATGTAAAATTTTACAGAAGCAGTACTTTTACTCTTGCTAAAAACTTGGGCGATTAAAAGCATACACAAAAAAAGTCACCCCACATTTTACTGCCTAGGAAAATCCCTGTTAACATGCTAATAACTCCCCTTTCAGTCTTTTGTTTCACATATATTTAAGGTTTTAAGAATGATTTTTTTCTTTCTCTTCCAGTCATGGCACAGATTGAAAAACAGAAAAGATTTGAACAGTATACTACCTTTAAGAGCTGCTATCCTGAAAAGATAACTGGCCTCTATTTCTTAATAAAGAACAGTAGTAACATCATAATACGTTTTTGTCTACCTTCATCGTGGTTTCTTTTTAATTGTTCTTGTTTTCATGTTTTATTCTTAAGAAGACATACTTATATAAAGAGTGCATATTTTATTATGATGTTTCCTAATAAAACCCTTTGATTTAAAGATGTATTTTTGAAAATGTTTACATTGATGGTTAGTAATATTATGGCATGGATTTTCAGGAGATCAGATAAAATATTTTTGGGGGAATTATCTGAACAAATAAAAGGTTTTTGCTATAACTTTAATTAATTGTACCACATGCTAACACTGAAGAGACATGTGGACTTTTGTGGAAAGGGTCTGATTCCTACATCCTTAAAGTAGGACCTTCAATAGATGGTTTGTTGCCTAAGTCTGTTCTAGTGAAGTGAAGGTTTGAGTCAGTTATTCAGTTACTTGAAGCAAAATGACATCTTTGATTTCATTGAAAGAACTACAGAGGCAGGAAATACTGGACAGTTGCCCTAAGCCCTCACTTGACCGATCAGGAAAGACTGAGGCTCTGGTTGTGTACATAATAGTATTTCATTAGTACCTCACATGCCTTTGGTGGACTCAAGATTGCTTTAAATTTTGTGTTGAACAACAGTACATTTTGCACTAGTAATATGAGCACTATCTCTGTATTATACAGCAGTTAGGGAATTGTTTTGAAGAATTGGTTCAGTGTAGACATTTCGAAAAGATTAAGTTCTCTGTGCTTTATGATAGCTTAGTGCAATATGCCCTTTTGCTTTACTTTCCATTTTCCTGCTTTTATTTTTCCTGTGATATGAAGCAACAGAAACTGAAAGATCAAAATTGAGATTATATCCTATTGATAGATTCAGAGTTTTATCTGTGTATAATTATAGGATTGTAATCTAAACTGGAAGTTGTCAGTAGTAAGCCACTATAAAATGTTCTAGATAAGACATAAAATTATTATAAATAAAAGCATAGCATTTGTAAAGGTTTCTTTTTTAGTATTTCTTTTCCACAAGAAGAAATAGTGGTGGCTGCTAAAAAAGCTACAGTGTTTATTAAGGTTGTTTTTGGTGTAAATATTTGTAAATTGGTCAGTGCCTGTAAATTTAAATATAAATAATCTTAAAAAACAGTTCTAACTTTTTCAAAAGGACTGTGTACAACTTTTTTTAGACCTGCTGAGGCACAGTTTGTTACCTCTAATGTATTTGGATTTTTTGCAGACCAAATGCTAAGACTTGCTTTTTGACTTGTAAAAGGTGCATATTTTCATTTTTTTCTTTAAGTTTAAAATTTTGTATGATCAAATGGAATAAAGTTTATATATGAAAATTGTTGATATGTTTTTTTTTGGGGGGTTGTTTGTTTTTTTCTGTGGAAGTCTTCTGAGATGAGATTGAGGGTGTAGTTCTCATGTGAAACTGAACTGAATCTGGTTATTGTGTGTAATTATTTATATTATGCAGAGAATCTTGAAATCAAGTTCATTTTTGGTTAAGCCAACTAGCCACATCAGCACCCATTTCTCTGGCATTATTAGGAATGAAGCTTTCCACACAGATGAATTTTTCAGTTTACTAGTGATTAATGCTTTTGAAGTAATTAAGCTTTAATATACTAATTTTTTTTTCCTGGAAATTTCTCTTAATTGTATCTTATACTGTGCAACTCTTCTTTATCAGAATGTGTTGTATTTAATTAATATTCTAGTAATGACTCCAGGTAATAATTATAAACAAATAATATCTCTAATACTCCATAATCCTGTGTAGCTCTCAGGTGTCTAGGGCATTCTCCCTCTACAGTATTACATTTCCTAGTAAAACCCCAGAATTTATCATGGACATCTTCACTGGCACTGTTTTCTCAGCTTTCAGTGACCCCTGGCGGCCCCATCTCAGTGCTCCTGCTTTTCAGCTGTATTGCTATAACAAATAGATCAAAATGTTAATAAATTAATACCCAGTTGTAAATCAAAGCTAAGATTATGCACTTGTGACTGCTAAATATGTCAGATCAGTGGTATGTCAATATATAAGAGAAGTTTTTAGGTGTTTTAAATTGTTTTCAATATGAATCACTTATTTGTGTTGTGAATAATACATTCTTTTATTTTCTGTTTATATTGATCTGGTCATTTCTGTTTATTTGAATTGTTAAGAAAGTAGTGCCAGAAAGTTTAAAACATGCAGTTTGTACTGCAGTTCTAAATTTTGGATTGGTTTGAGCTAGGATCTTCACAAATCTTGTTGACTGTAGTTAGTGTTCATAACAAATTTTGAGTTAAATGGAGGGAACACACAATGATTTCCTGTGGTTTTGATTAGTATTTAATAGATTCCCATAGCTGTAATTGGTTCCTTTTTGTCCTAGTGAGCAGACATTTGGGATTACTAATGCAAAAGCCTAGCTCCTGTAAGAGAAGGCATATTTCTGATGTTAAACCTGATTTAGTGAACCCTGGAAGACTGGACTCTGCTGTCTTCCCTCACATGGCTCCTGGCTGATGCTTCTGAACTGCCTGTCAACTAGCTGCAGGTCTTTTCCTCACAGACCTAATGCATACACATGTCACTGGGGAATACTGCCTAATTTACATTTATCATATTTAACAACTCTATGAATAGAATTTGCTGTAATTAAAAATCAGTGTTAGCTCTTCTAGCCATAAAATCATCCTTATAAAAAAATATGTATTGTAAAGATATCTCTACTTGTACATAGCTGGTCTTGGTCCTGGTCTCTTCAGTGCAGGGGACATTGATTAACCACCTAATATGTGCTAAGTACTTTGCTAAGCTTCCATGCTTGTAAGAAATGGGGATAGTGGGACAAAGATGAGTAACAAACTTACGGTCTAGTGGGGGAAAGAGACACAATTTTAATATAGGATAATGTGGGAACTTGGAAGCAGGAATATTGAGCTTAAGCTGGGGATTCCAGAGAAGGGTACATTCTTGAATCATGAGTATACAGGTAAATAAAGGCAGGAAGAAAGTTTCAGGGGAGAGAAATTTGTATATAAAGACAGAGTGGTGTGACTTGATACATGTTAGAACTCCTGACTTGTAAAGAAGAGAGGAGGCATCTATGATGTGAGTTAGCGTTTATCTTCTCAAGGAGCTTGGGCTTTTAGTCCTAGAGCAGTGGAAAGCCATTTAAATATCTTAAGCATGGGCACGGCATGGTCTGGGCCTTTGGCTTGAATTTCAGATAAAACAGACTTTGGCTAATGTAGGGGAAATTACTCCTCTTCGTAGTTTGAGATCTGTGGAGATAAAAGTTTCCTATCTGAATAATCCAAGGGTCACAGAGAAGAGAACACAGTTTATTGATTTGCAAATATAAAAGGAGACAGACAGGGGTTCAAAACTGGGCTTTTGAAATGGTTAGACTTTTTCTCCCATTCAGTCGCTTTGCTAGCAAGGAGACCTTGAGCGAGCTAGGTAGCCATCTGAGCTCTTCGGAGCCAAACCAGCATCAGTTAAACCTACCGCAGCAGAGCTGGCAGGGGATAATTACAAGTGCCTGAACTAGTAGGAAGTGCTCTGCTCTGTAAGAGAACAGTTGTTAGGCTGGGATAAGGGCCCGTTGAGTAGCTCAGCTCGGCCCCAAACCTAAAGCCTACCGAACCCACTCGAGCAGAGGCAGGGGCCG
This sequence comes from Tragelaphus eurycerus, assembly GCA_935064755.1. Classification (NCBI taxonomy): domain Eukaryota; kingdom Metazoa; phylum Chordata; class Mammalia; order Artiodactyla; family Bovidae; genus Tragelaphus; species Tragelaphus eurycerus. Next base: position 5,618,193 of record CAKXYN010000054.1, on the reverse strand, counting down.
GGTGCCGCGAGGGAGCGGTGCCCGCCGGCTGCCCAAAGGCCCGCCAGGAAGCTGCCTGGACTGGGGCGGGGAGGGCCGGGGAAACTGGCAGACGCCGGGGAAGACAGAAGCCGAGCCCGGGCCCAGCTCGGTGGCGAAACCTCTTGACACCTTCTATTTAAAGTCGCGGGGCCCACCCGCCCCCGGGAGGGAACCCGAGCCGCCGCGCCGGGCCGGAGGAGCCGTCAGAGGGAGAACAGCAGGCGCGGCGCGGGCGGCTCCGGCTCCAGCTCCGGCCCGGCAGGCGCGATGGCGAGCAGCGACGGCAGCCACGCCGCTGAGAGCGCCCTCGGCGCCGACGAGGAGGAGACCTGGGCACCGGACGCCGAGGAGGAGTCGGGGGGCGAGGAGGACGAGTCGGCCGTGGAGTCGGAGTCGGAGTCGGAGCCGGACGCCAGGTACGCGGGCCCTCGCTCAGGCCCGGGGGGCGGCCGCCGGGGGCGGGCAGGCGCTGGGCGTGCAGGCGCCGCAACCCTGCCTTCCTGTCTTAGGCGCCCGCGTTCGTTTCCCTCGAGCTAAGCGCTCCTTCTCTGGGGGCGCTGCCTCGTGAAGAGCTGGAAGGCGCTCGCTGTCAGCTGGAGTGACAGGCTCGCCTGCAGCGCCGAGTTCATCCCTCTCCACCCCTCCTCCTTCATTACCGAACCTTCAACCCCAGCCAGCTCCTTGTGACGTGCCGCTCTTGTTTATTCCCGGGGATTTACTTGGGTCCTGCCTCACTGCACAGTTGTGCAGAAACGTTTGTATTTGTCCCAAAGCCTAGGAACAGTCTTTAAAGCCTGAGCTAGAGGAGAAGAGAGTGTGTATTGCGGGGGGAGGGGCAGGCGGAGAAGGCTTTTCTGGAAACTTCGAATGACTGGAGCTCACCTGAATGTCTCAGATCAGATCAGATCAGTCGCTCAGTCGTGTCCGACTCTTTGCGACCCCATGAACTGCAGCACGCCAGGCCTCCCTATCCATCACCAGCTCTCGGAGGTCACTCAGACTCACATTCATCGAGTCAGTGATGCCATCCAGCCATCTCATCCTCCGTCGTCCCCTTCTCCTCCTGCCCTCAATCCCTCCCAGCATCAGAGTCTTCTCCAATGAGTCAACTCTTCGCATGAGGTGGCCAAAATACTGGAGTTTCAGCTTGAGCATCATTCCCTCCAAAGAAATCCCAGGTCTGATCTCCTTCAGAATGGACCGGTTGGATCTCCTTGCAGTCCAAGGGACTCTCAAGAGTCTTCTCCAACACCACAGTTCAAAAGCATCTATTCTTCGGCGCTCAGCTTTCTTCACAGTCCAGCTCTCACATCCATACATGACCACAGGAAAGACCATAGCCTTGACTAGGCGAACCTTTGTTGGCAAAGTGATGTCTCTGCTTTTGAATATGCTATCTAGGTTGGTCATAACCTTCCTTCCAAGGAGTAAGCGTCTTTTAATTTCATGGCTGCAGTCACCATCTGTAGTGATTTTGGAGCCCAGAAAAATAAAGTCTGACACTGTTTCCACTGTTTCTCCATCTATTTCCCATGTAGTGATGGGACCAGATGCCATGATCTTCGTTTTCTGAATGTTGAGCTTTAAGCCAATCTTTTCACTCTCCACTTTCACTTTCATCAAGAGGCTTTTGAGTTCCTCTTCACTTTCTGCCATAAGGGTGGTGTCATCTGCATATCTGAGGTTATTGAATGTCTAGTGCTGGCCTAAATCGCTAGAAGACGACTTCGTTTTAGTACAAAGGCCCATATATTCTCTGGAGAAAAGAAGTTTGAATTTTTGTCACCCCTGCTATTAAAATACTGTTTTTTTGTTATTGTTTGATTTTTTGGTCTCAAACATTTCAACACACGTGAATACAATTAGGAAATACTATATACAGATATAAGTCTCCCTCTATTTCCGTCTCACTGCCTTCTTTCTTGTAGCCTCTAAAATGAGAATAGCAGGAGTCATCTCGTCTTGATTTGAATTTGGTTTTATTCTTCCTTGTTCTCTTTGAGTATGGGGTTTTATTGTTTGTTTTTAGTTTTGGGGTTTTCATTTGTTTGATTTTTGGTTTATCAGTCAGTCGTGTCGCTTCCTGAATCTGTTATTTCAGCAAATGGTTTGGTAGGTGACATGGATGTGCATCACTGCGGAGAGCCCATGTCCCCCAAAGGTAAAAGTGCTCCCAACGGAGACCAGCAGCGCTGGAGCTGAAATCACCCACAGAATGGCGCTGCTGAGGGTGAAGCGTCCCTCAGATAAGTCTGGAATGTCGGTCGCATGATTACCAAGTGGGGAGCAGGCCCAGTCCCTGCCCTCAAAGACTTTCTGGAAGAAGTTAGGAAACAATATGGGGACCGTGAGACGATGTGCTAGATACACGGGAGCGGTGGGAAGGACGGCCCAGGGTGCTGTGGAAGGTCGGCCCAGGGTGCTGTGGAAGGTCAGGAGGGTGTGTAGGTCTGTGACTGCCTTCCAGAGTGGTAGGCATGACGTGGGCCCTGGAGAATGGGCAAGAGGTGCAGGAAGGAGCAGCAGAAGAGAAGGCATCTGGGAGATGGAGCAGGAGGGACTTGTGGTTCCTGGGCTGTACTGGGAAGGCACGTCTGTCAGTCCTAGCCTTGATAGCCCTTTTCCCTTAGTGGCGTCCAGGCTCGCCCTGTCCTTGCCCACCAAAATTTGCCTGCAGAGAATCTGAAAACTTATTTACGCTAAAAAGTGAGCAGCTGGGACTTCCCTAGTGGTCCAGTGGTTAAGACTCCACTTCAGGGGGTGCAGGTTTAAATCCTGGTCAGGGAACAAGATCCCACATGCCATGTGATGCACGTCCCCCCGCCAAAATTAAAATGTGAGCTGCTGACAGCAGTTCAGAGTACCACTTTGGGGTTGCATTGCCTTTTGACAGAGATCTTCAGGTAAAGAGTTGATTTATCCACAGTAAGCTTCAGCCTGCTGTGACTACATATGGTAAGGTGGACACCAAGCCAAACAGAATGAGTAGAGTGGAGGGAAGCATGAGGGACGAGGTAGGTGATGGTGGAGGTCTTGAAAACCATCCCATTAAAAAATTTTTGGATTTGATGACATAAGTAACAAGAAATCAGTAAACTTCTGAACAGGATTTAGGAGAACAGAGTGGTATTGTTGAGAAATGAGACTGACTGGCAGATTGAAAAGCTGGGTTAGGGGAGGGCTCAGATCAGAGAGGCGGAAGCAGAGAGAAAGGAGATGTGTAGGGGTTGCTCCACGGTGGGGCTGAGGGGTAAGGAAGTGGCGGCTGTAGCTCCTTTCAGGAGAGAGATGTCAGGCAGGAGGAACTCCTGGGAATTGGGAGTCCCTAAATTTCTTCTGCCTTGAAGTGTGATCAAAACCCAAACCATTTTGATGGGCATGAGTTTGCAAATGTGGCCTAAAGTTCTTCTTTCTTCTGAGACTAGGATTGAGAGCTTGGAATATTCTCTAATTTATGGCAAGAATAAGGAGACAGTCTTCCTCTCGGCTCCTCCATTAAAGTTTTACAGTTAAGAAAGGGCTCCCTCACTTTATCAGGCTAGGTGCTAGGTGTTTACATATGTTTTCTCACTTTATCTTAACCCATTTTAAAAAATGTTTTATTTTAACTGATTAATTAATCCACCTATTTGGCTGTGCAGGTCTTAGTTGTGGCATGTGGGATCTGGTTCCCTGACCAAGGGTTGAACACCGGCCCCCTGCTCTGGGACCATAGAGTGCCAGCCACTGGACCACCAAGGAAGTCCCTGTTTTCTCATTTTAAACCCTCCCAGCCACACTGTGAGGTAACTGCCCTGCTACATGTGAGAAAACTGAGGCTTTACGTATTTACTGAGGTATAAGGCCTGAAAATGCTGGGTCTGTTTATTGTCAGCCACTGTTTACTGTCAGACTTCTGCCACCTTCCTTCTTTTGGAGGAGAGACACTTCCTTGCAATAAGGAAACTTGAATGGCTCCAACTAGCTTTTACGTGAAAAGATTATTAGAGGAAAAGGAAAGATCTCTTCTTTTGGAATAACGGTGGAAATTTTTCTCTTCTTGAATGAGAACATTGTCTTCATTTCTTTAAGCGATCAGAACTATTGGCAGAAGATGAATTGCAAATGGATTTATTTAAATTGAGAGTTACATGAAAGTAACTGATTGGAAATAGCTTAAATAATAACAGAATGATTGATTATGGCATCTCTTTGATGTGGAATTATTAGGCCATTTTTAAAATGTTACTTATAAAGAGTTCTAACATGGCAAGTGTGTATATTGAATTTGAAAAAAACTTTTGTATAATTTAGAATCTCACTATAAAGTAAATTATGCATTGGAAAAAGGCTTAAAGGGTTAGTAAAGGTTAACATAATAAATAGCATAATAAAGGTTATGATAACTTATTAACCTTAAGGTTAAAAAAAAGTTAATAGTGGTTGTCTCTGAGTGATGAGATAATGTCAACTGAACTTTTGTTTTTACCTGTATTTTTTGTTGTTTCTCTAATGAACAGATAGTGCACTTTATTATCAGAAAAAAAACTTCATTTTTTAAAATTTGAAAGATACAAAGCATTTCTGATTGTGTATCTTTTCTTTGTCCTTCCAGGAATAATATATAGAATTATCTATAGCCACCTTTGAATCCTAGGGGGGTGGAAAATCACCTTTAGTTTTAAAGTAAAAAAAGATAACCATTACACACACCAGTACTTATACTGGATCAGAGAGTTATCTTTCTGATGTATCATCCAGTGATACGAATATTGTTGGCAGCGAGAAGCCTGAGTGGAAACTCTGTTTTGCCATTCCATCATGGGCAAATTCTCTATCCTCTCTGAGCACCGTATTTCTCATCTGTAAAACAGGATAATTTTACAGATGTATGCAAAGGGGTAATTAGTGATAATTCCTAATTCATAAAGTTGTCATAGAATTAAATAAACTATATGGACATGTGTAAGAGTGCTTTGCCTTTAGTAGGTTCCCAGTAAGTTGTAGTTTCTTACATCCCTTCAGATGAATCATTATTGGCAATAAAGCTACCTTCTCTCCACCATTCATCAATGAAGGGAGAAAGATATCTCTATTTTCAGTATAAGAAATGGTCCTATTCCGCTTGGCTTTCCTGTATTCATTCATTCGCTAAACATTCATGGAATGCCTACTTATAGCCATGGACCATGATGGGGATACAAACATTACTAAAATTCCATTACTGTCCTCAAGATAGTCACATTCTAGGTGGAGAAACAGATGAACATAATTATGTCATTAACTGTCAAATGAAATTTAAAGAAGGAAAGGTCTGTATAAAATACCTCAGAGTAGGTGGGAAGTCCTGGGGTCTGTCTTGCCTACAGGATCGGGAAAGGCTTCGTCCTGGGCCTTTGGAGCAGCATCTTCAAATCATAATGAAGTGCCCAGAGGGCTCATTGATTGTGGGTGTTAGAAAAAGATTTTCATAGTGCTAAAACTTCATACAAAATTTGTATGTTAAAAGCATCTCTATAAAACCTGCAGGATTTGAGAGCTAGGAGAGGCTATAGAAACATCTTTTCCCAACCAACCCTTTTACACTCAGAAACTGAGTGTCAGGGGATATTTGTTTGAAGTCACATAACTTTTTAGCCACAGAATTAGGACTAGATCCAGGTGTCTGGACTCCAGTGTTCATTTGTTTACTCATTCAGCGACTGTGTATTGAACTCCTACTATGTGCCAGGCACTTACCAGGCACAGAAGATACAGTAGTGAACAAAAGGAACCAAGTCAGTCCCTGCCCTCCTGGGAGTGGCTTTCCAGGTTGAGGAGACAAATAAGCAAATATGTAGTATGTCAGGTGGCATTAAGTGATAGGAGGACAAATACAGCAGGGAAGGGTTATGCTGTTGTGGATCAGGTGGTGAAGAAAGCCTCTGTGAGGAGGTGACGTTTCACTAGAGACTGCAGAACGAGTATTCTAGCCAAAGAAGAGAGCTGGTGCAAGGGCGCTGGGGCAGGAATGTTTGTGGCTCGTTTGAGGAACACAGGGAGGTCAGGTTGCTGGGGCAGATATATGTGGGGAGAATGATGGGAAATGAGTCTAAAAGGTGGTGGGGTTGCAAATCATGTAGAACTTTGTAGGCGTGGTAAGGTCTTCAGATTTTGTTCTGAGTAATATGGGAAGCTGGGTTCTGCCTACCATACCACTCAGGGTTCAGAAAAGAAGAACATAGGGAGGGCATTATCCCATTAAATAGTAAGCATCTCTGTATATTCATATACTCACTGAACACCTGCTGTGTGCCAAATGCTATACTAAATGTTCGAAGTTTATGGTCTCCAGTGTAGAGGGAGATATGTAAATAGACATTCATGATTTTTGTATTTTTCTGACTGTAGTCTGATGAAGCCTGGCTTTTGGTCTTTCTTACAGATCACTGGGGCTTCCCTTGTGGCTCAGACGGTAAGGAATCCACCTGCAATGCAGGAGACCCAGGTTTGATCCCTGGGTCAGGAAGATCCCCTGGAGAAGGGAATGGCAACCTACTCCAGTATTCTAGCCTGGGAAATCTCACGGACAGAGGAACCTAGCATGCTGCATTCCATGTGGTCACAAAGAATTGGACACGACTAAGTGACTAACACTTTCACAGATGACTTGGACATTTTTAAGAATTTTTGTTTTGGATCTTTTCTGTTGGTCAGTTTTAATTTCTGTATTTAAGCACAGAGGATTTTTGCTGTAGCAGTAACCAAAACTTAAAAATTACCTTCATTTGCAGCTTGAAGTGAAGTGAAGTTGCTCAGTCGTGTCTGACTCTTTGCAACCCCATGGACTGTAGCCCACCAGCCTCCTCGGTCCATGGAATTCTCCAGGCAAGAATACTGGAGTGGGTTGCCATTTCCTTCTGGTTGGGGATCTTTCCAACCCAGGGTTGCCATTTCCTCCTGGGTTGAGGATCTTCCCAACCCAGGGATCAAACCCGGGTCTCCTGCATTGTAGGCAAACGCTTTACCATCTGAGCTACCAGGGAAGCTTAGTGCCTGTTTAAAAAGGTCTGCAAAGCTGATAGAATTAAAATTATTAGTGACATTTATGTTGAATTAATCATTATAAGAAACAACCCTATTGGAAGGTGAGGCGAGTTTGTAAATAGTTTCATCGGTGTGGAGCACTCTGTTGCCCTGTATCTATTTATATGATGTCTCCCACTGCTGTGCTTACCTAGGTGTTTTGACAAGGGTGTTATTTGAGACAGCCCTCTTTTGAGGTCAGTGGAAAGGGCTGAGACGGGACGGGTGACTGCTTAGGATGCCAGAGACTGAGGGAGGAGAGAAGATAAAACAGAGGCTCTTGGAGCCAGGAATTGAAGAGCTATTTAAGTGTTGGCTGCACGGCTATTACATGCCCTTGGTGAGACTTTGACTTAATATAGGGGACTACAGAAAGAGCTTGATTTTTCTTTTACTTTGAAACAGCAAACCTACTAAAATGTAGCACATTAACTGATAGAACTTTCCTGAAAAAAATAAAAGGTGTCTTATCTTCCTGGCATTTTCTGAACATAGGCTCAATGAAAGCCTTGACTCATTTCAGACAGTGTAACCAAATCTCCCTTCCTTCCTACTCCAAAACTTAGAGAATCCAATATTTCTATTGGATAATAAAATCACTATAATGTGAATCACATGTATAGTTTAAAATTTGTAATTTAAATTTATATTAAAAAGTAAAAAGAAAAAAGTGAAATTAATTTTAATATTTATTTAACTCAATATCCAAAGTATTATCATTTCAACATGTAATCAATATAAAAACTCTTAATGGGATATTTTAATTTTTTGCATGCAAAGTCTTGAAATGTGTGTTTTACATTTATAGCACATCTCAATTCTTGCTCCTCCAACTCCCCCACCCCCAGAGTGACATTTCAAGTGATCAGGAGCCACAGGTGGCTAGTGGATACCATACTGGACAAGAATGAACTGGGTAATACCTAGAAACCCACTAACTTCACTGGGAATCCAGAGAACTGTTCATTGATAACAAATTCTATATGCTTGGCCCTATGATACGTATGAGGAACCTAAGTGATTGGATGGCACAATTCCTTCCAAAGAAGCTCACAGCCTGGTGAGGAGAAGTTAATTCCAACATAATGTCATAAGCACTACACTAAGGGCATTAACAAATGAATAGAGAAAAGACATATATTCTTCTTAAAATGAAATGTAGAAAGATTCTGCCCAGGTGATCCTGAAGCTAGGCAGAAAGGTATTCCAGACACAATATGTGATTGCATATCCTTTAGTTCCTGGTTCTGGCTCTTGTGCTAATTCCTGGTCTGTCTCAGCTTTCTTTTTTTCATCTAGAATCACTTAGGATCTTCAGGACTGGGAATATTTGTTGAATTAATAAGTTAACATTATGAATAAATGAGTGAATGGTTAAGTAGGTGAATGCAAGTCATCCAGACTCCCTCAAGAAGCACATTTAGTTGGGATGTTGAACCTGTTAGATTAGACAGACTTTCATTACTTGCTGACCATTCATTTTTCAATTGACAATAGCCAGGGACTCTGAAGGCAATGGCACCCCACTCCAGTACTCTTGCCTGGAAAATCCCATGGATAGAGGAGCCTGGTAGGTTGCAGTCCATGGGGTCGCTGAGAGTCAGACATGACTGAGCGACTTCACTTTCACTTTTCACTTTTCATGCATTGGAGAAGGAAATGGCAACCCACTCCAGTGTTCTTGCCTGGAGAATCCCAGGGACGGGGGAGCCTGGTAGGCTGCCGTCCATGGGGTCACACAGAGTCAGACATGACTGAAGTGACTTAGCAGCAGTAGCAGCTGGAAACACAATAGCTTGGAGGGGACAGTGATAAGTACCAAGGATGTCTGTGGTTATCATTTCCCCCTTCTGTGACTTGTTGGGAAACCTCCCCTAGACTAACCTTTGAGCCAGATCATAGATGGACGGATAAGAATAGGCTTTATTCTTTGCCCAGAGTAAAGTCCTCTACTAAGGCAACTGGAATGTACTCAGTTCCAAAATTCCATGTCCAGGTCTGATAAAGTCTAAGATACATGGGAAGATTAATTGATGCTTCCAAACTCTAAACACTCAAAGCCCTCTCATGGAGTCACTACTGTGTTTTCTTAGTTTGGATAAACTTCTCTTTACAAAAAAAAAAAAAAATGCACAGCTAAACCAAAAGTTTCATTGATCACAAATTTCTTCTTATTGGCTGAGTTCACTAGGGCACTTAAAATTGTTGAGTTGTAAATGAAATGAATTTCCTCCTATTATGAATTTGTTAAATTGACATTTATTAAGAGGAACATAGAGTGCTGGATGGTGAGCAGCAGTTCAGCAAAAAAACTGCAAGAGAAATCAAGTTATGGAGGAAGTGCACGGCATACCTCAAGAGACCACATGGGGAGGTCAAGGTAGAGAGAGAGGCAGAATCTGAGATACATGCCTTTATTAGGTCTATGAATAGAATGGTGTGGGTTCTTGGGCTAAGGTTGGAGCTGTCAATCTAAACCAAAATGAGTGGGACTTTGGTTAACTTCCAGGGGTCTTTTCTAAGGTGTGCATAAAGGAGAAGGCCCTGGAAGGAGGGAGTGATGATTGATTACAAGAACTGTTGGGAAAGTCATATCAGAAATTTACTCTGAGGACTGTCTCCAGGGTATGTTCTTGCATGAGGAGGTTGTTATCAGTTTAAGGCCCCTTCAGGCCACTTGGAACAAAATGGAAGCAGGAAGAGCAATGCCACAGGGTAGCTTTGCCAAATTTGAGGCACCTTGAATTTCAGAAATGTATCTACTATAAGAAAAGGCTCATTCATTCAAGAAATAATTTTTGAGGGCCTATTGTATGCAGAGCAAAGTAAATTAGACCTGGAATGGTGTTGGAGAAGACTCTTGAGAGTCCCTTGGACGGCAAGGAGATCAAACCAGTTGATCCTAAAGGAAATCAATACTGAATATTCATTGGAAGGACTGATGCTGAAGGTGAAACTCCAATACTTTGGCCACCTGATGTGAAGAACTGGCTCATTGGAAAAGACCCTGATGCTGGGGAAGATTGAAGGCAGGAGAAGAAGGGGACGACAGAGGATGAGATGGTTGGATGGCATCACTGACTCAATGGACATGAATCTGAGAAAACTCAGATCTGAGCAAACTCAGGGAGGTAGTGAAGCACCAGGAAGCCTGGCGAACTGCAGTCCACGGGCACAGAGAGTTAGACATGACTTAGTGACTGAACAACAACAACAATGACAACAACTGGAAGAGTGAAGAAAACAGAGTTCCTAACCTTTAGAATTTAGTCTCTGGAGAGGGCAGACATTAAACAAATAATTTCACAAGTAATTAGTTGAAGTGAATGTGTTGGTAAAATGAACTGGGCCTGGAGAGCAGAGGCAGGATTCTGACAGGATACTGGTCCTTCAAGTCCTAGTCTCTGAAGCCTCCTTGCTCATTTCCCTGGGAGTTTCCTATCAGTCTCCAAGTCATCTGGCTAGCAACTTCTCTATCTGCCTATAGCGGAAGGTGTCATTGCCCTGTGGTCCAAATATTGCCGGAAAGCCTGGCTGCTGCTGATACTTACGCTAGACAGGACTTGAGCACCATTTCCCTGACCTGTTTATGCTTCTGATGAGTGAACAAGAGACCCAGAGAAGGAAGGGAAACCAACATCAACTCAAGGAATAGATAGTCTATTCCACGCATGGTCACTTGTTAGTTTGGGTTATTTCCACAGTAGCTCTGTAATAGAGGTACTGTTTTCACCCCCATTTGATGGACGAGAAAAGGGAATCTTGAGTGATTTACCTAATGTCAGATGGCTAATAAGTATACTAGGATTATGACTCTAGTCTGTTGGCAGAGCCAGTGCTGCAACTCTCATGAGTTCAGTGCTCATCTCAAGACTGAACACACATCTGTTTGTATTAGCTAATTTCTTTTTTTATTAGTGTGTAAATTTACTTTTAAAAATATTTATTTCAATTTATTTCTCCTTTTATAAGCAAAACATGAAAGTCCCAGATAATCTATGTAGTAGCTAATCCTAACTAGCACCTCAGCTATATTAAGTTTCCTAATATGTAATAGGGAGAGTAGGACTTAACGTTTAAAAATAGATGTTAGGCGATACTGTGTGCTTGAATTTTCGTAAGGTCATACATAGCAACACCAAAATAACTTTGCTGCATGCTCTATGGGATCGTATGATAAAAGTTCAATAGATGTTTACTTGTAATATCTATAAAATTCAGATTCTCTGTTTAAAAGACAGAATTTGTATTTGATTTAGCATGATACACTCTGAATTTTTCATATATAGTTTCTTTTTTTTTTTTTTTTATTCAAGAGAGAATGAGGAGAGAGAGTGAGACAACAGTCTGTCTCAGAGTTTTGGGATCTCCGTGGAAGACTTCAGTAACCTCTCTTCATCCAGCACCATTTTGGGCATAACCCAGATTACAATGCAAAAACACTTGATATGATTGAAAAGACCTGGTTTACATTCTGGCTCTGCCATTTATCAACCATGTGACTTGGGGCAAGATAACCTCTCTTGGAACCCCACAGCTTCCAAGGCCCTACCTGACCTGCTTACTTATTTGCTCATCCTGTACCCTTCCTCTATGTTCACTGCATTCCGGCCACGCTGGCTTCTTTCTGAACCTCCTGTGTGCTGTGCTAAGCCTGTTCCTGCCTCCTGGAACTTGCTGTTTTCTCTTCCTGGGACCCTTCTTTCCCAAATCCATTTTAGCGCAAATGCCACTTTGTTCAAGAGGCTTGCACGCTAGACAGCCTGCCCAGTGGGCTGTCTTCCCATCTTTTGCTATCCCTCTGTTCGCTGTTTCACATTCCTCTTCACAGCACTATCACTGTCTGAATGGTATGTTTTTGTGTATTTATTGGGTTTTGCTCCCGCTAGAGTGGACACTGCATGAGGGTAGTGTCTTGCTTCTCTTCTCTGCTACATCTCCAGCAGCTTGAGCAAAGTGTCAGGCACACAGTAGATGCTTAAGAAATGGTGGTTAGGTGAGGGGTTTGCACAACAAACTGTTTTACTCCAGGATCTCAGGTTTCCTCCTCTCAGATGGATACCACTTAGGTGTGGAGCATCTTGTTCTTAGGCACCCAAACAGGGCCATGGAGAATAAGAACTGAAAGTGGGCTTTGAATTTGGAAGATGAAAGTCAATAGGAGAGGTTAATGGTGTAGAAATGCAAATGTCTTTGAGAAAGTTGATAGTTTAAACCATCAGCATCTATTTTAGATTAAATTTCCTTCGGGACAAGTCCCTTCAAATGTAGAATCTAAGAGACCCTGCTGAGAGAAGAGGGGACCAGGAAGGGGAAGGAGAGCACTTGGAAGAGGAGTGAGAGGGCGCTGCAGGCAGACTGGCACTGTGGCTGTGCCCGTCTGTCCTGCTCAGAGGGGAGAGCTGAGGGGACAGGTGCAGAAGGCAGCTTTCTCCAAACTCGCGGCCCTAAGAGGGAGCCATACTCTTACTTCCTTGACTCCTTAGAGTCAGGATACAAGAGAGGCATGGGGGTGGGGGGAAAGCACAGAATTAGCAGTGTTGATATCTGAACTAAAATTGCCTGATAACCAAATGTGTAGTTCACTTGTCCTGAAACTGTGCAACTCACCTTGGGGCTTGAACATGTGGGTTGGGACTCAAACACAGCCAAAACTCAGATTGGAATTTGAACCCCTGTCTTTTGTTGAGATCACACACTTGGTCTCAGGACTTGCTGAAGTTCGTGTTCTTTGTCTCAGTACAGAAGGAATTCATTGAGATATAAAGTGATAGGTAAGAAGTAGATTCATTTAGAGAGATAGACAGAATGCAGTGCATCTCAAAGGTGAAATTTGGGGTGGTTGGTTTTTTGGGGTTGGATAATTTCATAGGCTAATGAGTGGGAGGATTATTCTAGCTATCTTGGAGAAGGGGTGGAGATTTCCAGGACTTGGGCCACCATCCACTCTTTCGCCTTTTATGGTCAGCCTTGAAACTGCCATGGCATTGATTAGCATGTCATTTAATACGTTAATGTATTACAATGAGCATATAATGAGGCTCAAGATCTACTGGGAGTCGAATCTTTCTCCTCTTGGACCTAGTGGGGTGGGTATAACCAGTTTATGTTGCATCCTCAAGGGCTATGTCATTCTTTTAAAGATTATGCCCTGCCCTCTTTCCTCTTGTTTCAGGCTGATAGAATCAGGACTCTTATTTTATTTACATATTGATGCTTTGAAGGAAAATCCTGATGAAATCCCTGGATAGCAACCTAGATTGTTGACAGGGAGATGCAGGACCAAGGCAGAGGACTACCAGCATCAGTCAGGGCCTTATCATCTGAATAACTTACAGTATTCAACAACCTACTTTATCTTGGAGGAAAATAGCAAGAAATGGCAGCCACTTCTTAAGGTTATTCTCTTTCTCTTTGCTCCAGTTCCTACTTGCTGCTCAGCCTGCTAAAGTTTCCACTTGTCAATCCCCTAAATTGCTGTGGAACTGAGTTTGCATAGTTTAAGAATTTAAAATCATGAATTCAGAAACCCAAGCTTTAGTAACAATACTGCCACTGAACAAATGCCTTACGTAAGCAGAGCCTTAAGTAAGTGATTTTCTCTAGGTGAAGGTGCTGCTTTGGGTTTCAGAGTCTGTCAGTCAGGGTTTTCAGTTGCAATAAAAACTACCTGTGACAGATTTAAGGAGAAAATGGTTTTATTCGAAGAATATTGGTAGCTCACAGAATCATGAGAAGTGTGGAAAAGTAGGTTTAGGTAGTCAGGAACGACCTATAAAACCATGCCTTAAAACTGATCCAGTGAACTATACAACATAATTATAAAAAAGACAAATAATCCATCTTAAAAATGGGCAAAGGATCTGAATCAACAGTTCTCCAAGGAAGATATACACATGTCCAAAAAGCACATGGAAAGATGCTCACCATCATTAACTATCAGGGAAATATAAATCAGAACCACAAAAAGGTACTACTTCATACCTGTTTCAGTTCAGTTCAGTTGCTCAGTCGTATCTTTGCAACCCCATGAACTGCAGCACCCCAGGCCTCCCTGTCCATCACCAATTCCCAGAGTCCACCCAAACCCATGTCCATCGAGTCGGTGATGCCATCCAACCATCTCATCCTCTGTTGTCCCCTTCTGTTCCTGCCCTCAATCTTTCCCAGCATCAGGGACTTTTCAAATGAGTCAGCTCTTCGCATCAGGTGGCCAAAGTATTGGAGTTTCAGCTTCAACATCAGTCCTTCCAATGAATACCCAGGACTGATCTCCTTTAGGATGGACTGGTTGGACCTCCTTGCAGTCCAAGGGACTCTCCAACACCACAGTTCAAAAGCATCAATTCTTTGGCGCTCAGCTTTCTTTATACTCCAACTCTCACATCCATACATGACCACTGGAAAAACCATAGCCTTTGTTGGCAAAGTAATGTCTCTGCTTTTCAATATGCTGTCTAGGTTGGTCATAACTTTTCTTCCAAGGAGTAAGCGTTTTTTAATTTCATGGCTGCAGTCACCATCTGTAGTGATTTTGGAGCCCAGAAAAATAAAGTCTGACACTGTTTCCCCATCTATTTGCCATGAAGTGATGGGACCAGATGCCATAATCTTCGTTTTCTGAATGTTGAGTTTTAAGCCAACTTTTTGACTCTCCTCTTTCACTTTCATCAAGAGGCTTTTTAGTTCCTCTTCACTTTCTGCCATAAGGGTGGTGTCATCTGCATATCTCAGATTATTGATATTACTCCCATCAATCTTGATTCCAGTTTGTACTTCCTCCAGCTCAGCATTTCTCATGATATACTCTGCATATAAGTTAAATAAGCGGGGTGACAATATACAACCTTGACCTACTCCTTTTCCTATTTGGAACCAGTCTGTTGTTCCATGTCCAGTTCTAACTGCTGCTTCCTGACCTGCATACAGGTTTCTCAAGAGGCAGATCAGGTGGTCTGGTATTCCCATCTCTTTCACAGTTTTCCACAGTTTATTGTGATCCACACAGTCAAAGGCTTTGGCATAGTCAATAAAGCAGAAATAGATATTTTTCTGGAACTCTTACTTTTTCAATGGTCCAGCAGATGGCAATTTGATCTCTGGTTCTTCTGCCTTTTCTAAAACCAGCTTGAACATCTGGAAGTTCATGGTTCACGTATTGCTGTAACCTGGCTTGGAGAATTTTAAGCATTACTTTACTAGCATGTGAAATGAGTGCAATTGTGTGGTGGTTTGAGCATTCTTTGGCATTGCCTTTCTTTGGGATTGGAATGAAAACTGACCTTTTCCAGTCCTGTGGCCGCTGCTGAGTTTTCCAAATTTGCTAGGGTGACTGTAATCAAAAAGACAAATAATAACAAGTGTTGGTGAGAATATGGAAAAATCATAATCCCCATATACTACTGTTGCAAAATGCATAATGTAACATGGTACAACTGCTTTGGAAAACAATCTGGCAATTCCTCAAACAGTTACACATAGAGTTACCATATGACCCAGCAATTCCACTTCTAGATAAATATGAAGAGAACACATATGTCCACATAAAAACTTGTACCCAAGTGCTCCTAGCAGCAGTATTCATAATGGTCAAAAAGTGCAAATACCTGAAATGTTCAACTATTGAATGAATAAAGAAAATGTGGTATATTCATCAATGGAATGTTATTCAACCATAAAAAGGAATAAAATGCTGATTTTTTATAAAACATGACACAGTGAACTTTGAAAACAGTATGCTATGTGAAAGGAGGCAGACACAAAGGATCACAGATTGTATATTTCCATTTATGTGAAATGTCCAGAATAGGCAAATCTTTGGAGACAGAAAGTAGGTTAGAGGTTCCGTAGAGGGAGATCAGGGAGGAATTATAGGATGATACTTAAGGGATGTGGGGTCAATTTTAAGGTAATGTAAATGTTTAAACTTGATTGTGGTTATGGTTGCACAACTCTGTGAATATACTAAAAACCAGTGAATTACACACTTTAAGTGGATGAATTGTATGGTACGTGAGTTTTATCACAATAAAGCTGTTGTTTGTTTTAAAACAGTTTCCTGGTAAGGAAGCACTTGTCATTACCGTTGGGCACTAGGCGGCATGGTTTGTACTGTTGCTGCTTCCATCCCAGCAGCTCTATGTGGCCCCAGCTCTCACCTCTGCATTGCTTTTTTCTTGGGGATGGTCTTGATCCCTGTCTTCTGTACAGTGTCACAAACCTCCATCCATAGTTCATCAGTTACTCTGACAGACCTAGTCCCTTAAATCTATTTCTCTTTTCCACTATATAATCGTTAGGGATTTGATTTAGGTCATACCTGAACAGTCTCATGGTTTTCCCTACTTTCTTCAATTTAAGTCTGAATTTGGCAATAAGGAGTTCATTTTCTGAGCCACAGTCAGCTCCCAAGCTTGTATTTGCTGACTGTACAGAGTCCATCCTAAGAGAAATCTGTCCTGAATATTCATTGGAAGGACTCATGTTGAAGCTGAAATACTTTGGCCACCTGATGCAAAGAGCTGACTCATTTGAAAAGACCCTGATGCTGGGAAAGACTGAAGGCGGAAGGAGAAGGGGACAACAGAATGAGATGATTGGATGGCATCACTAACTCAATGGGCATGAGTTTGAGTAAACTCCGGGAGTTGATGATGGACAGGGAGGCCTGGCGTGCTGCAGTCCATGGGTTCGCAGAGTCGGACACGACTGAGCGACTGAACTGAACTGACCTTTTTCTATTAAATATCAGCTGCATCTGACTACCCCTGTGTAGTCTAGCTTTAACTTTCCATTTGATGATAAAGACAAACACTTCTTTCATTTAGGCCTTAGCATGGCCTATCTTGATACCTTGGTATCTCACTTTGGGGTCTCAGAGCCCTATTAAAATCTGTTAACTATCTGTTTACTATTATCAGAAAATTAATTGCCTTCTAGTTAATTTAGAAGGACTGACTTCTAGGTCAGTCCTCCTCTATATGGTTGTGTTCTGGCTCACAAGTTGGGCTACTCTGACCCTGGTCAGGGATCAGAGTAATGAGACTCAAGTAATGTCAGATTCTCTTTTCTGGTAGTTTAGAAATGGAGACATGGATTCTGTTTAGCTAGTTTTTGAAGGGAAGGGTTTGAAGACACGTCTCAACTTTTTTGGAGGTCTATTTAATGTTTTTTTGATCTTTTAAATAGTATTTTGTCATAGAATATTGATTGTTATGTTTTTGAAGATTATTAGTTTATTTTTCTATTAGTCAAAAAGAAAGTTTTTAAATTTACATTTGTAAGCTGTCCAAATTGCTGAGCATAATTGGGTATCTGGGATGGTATGCAGGGAAAAAAAAAAAGGTATTTAATACTAAATAAATAAAGCTATCTGTTGGGGCAGGGAGCCAGAGTACAGTAGTCCACTCTTATACACAGATATTTTGCAGGACCCCCAGTGGTTCCCTGAAATCACAGATAGTACTGAACCCTATTACATGCTGTGTTTTTCCTATACGCACATATGTACAGTAAAGTTTAATTTACAAGTTAGGCACAGTAAGAGATTAACAACAATAACTAATAACACAAATAGAACAGTTACAACAATATACTGTAATAAGTTGTGTGAATGTGATCTCTTTCTCAAATTACCTTTTTTAAAAACAAGCGTGTCTCCTTATTTGGCTGTTCAGGTCTTAGTTGCGGCTTGAGGGGTCTCCATGGTGCCCGGCAGGATCTTTTGCTGAGGCTCATGGACTCTCTGGTGGTGGCGAGCTCAAAGTGTCTTACTGCATTACGTTCACTCTTCTTGTGGTCCTGTGAGATGGTAAAGTGCCTGTGACATGAGACAAAGGGATGTAGATGACCTGACACTCTGATGCAGACTACTCTAGACCTGACACTATGTCAAAAGGAGCATCGTCAGCTTTGGGTGGCCCTGGGTCATGGAGCTGGGGCGATGTTGGCGGTTGGGTGTCAGGAGCAAACGATGTCCACGTGGGGTGGGGTGGAGGGGGTTGCTGCAAAATTTGATCATGCTGCTCTGAATGGTATGCGGTTGGAAACTCAATTCTGAAATTTTCCTTTTTATATTTTTGGACCATTGCTGACTGTGGGTAGCTGAAACATAGAAAGGGAAACTGTGGCTGAGGAAGGACTTCTGTATGGAGGATGGAATTTGAGGAGACCCTTTACAGAGAGGAAGGCTGGGTCTCTGAATACAGGATCACCCAAATGAGTTTCCTTAAAACAATCCACCCAAAATAGAGCACCCACAAGGAATGACTGGCTCAGAATTCTGTGAGTATACCTTATTGTCTCCAATCTGTGCTTCCCTGGTGGCTCAGATGTTAAAGAATCTGCCTGCAATGCAGGAGACCTGGGTTCGATCCCTGATTTGGGAAGATCCCGCGGAAAAGGGAATGGCTACCCACTCCAATATTCTTGCCTGGTGAATTCCATGGACAGAGGAGCCTGGTGGGCTACAGTCCATGGGGTCGTAAAGAGTCAGATACAACTGAGCGACTAACGCTTGCACTTCACTTTCACACCTTATTGTCTACCCATCTGTAAGAGAGTGAAAGCTGTTTGAACTTGTTTGTTACCCATGAGGGCTCCATCCTTCTTCAAAGCCAGAGGGGAGATCACGTCACTTTTCCCATCCCTGTCTCTTTGTTCTCCGGAATCTAGAGATGGGAAGAGGGAGAAGCAATAAAACATATTTTCAGAAAGCCAGGAGCCTCTGCTTTGTTTTTGGTGTATCTCTTAATCTCCTTGGGAAAGAATTGTCTGTTACAAAGAATTAAGAGCTCCAGGATAACTTTGTAGATTCTGGAACTGCAGGTGCCATTTGGTGGCAGCTGTGTTGAGCCATGTGCAAGAGAAACAGAAGCAGCTGTGCTAATGGGGAGGTAGACACACAGAGACAGAAATACAAGGAGTTTCCTTGTTCCTGGTGGCTTTCCTTTTTCCTCTTCCCTGTGAGGCCTGGACACCTCTCCTCCTGCCCTGTGATTTCATGAGACATCTCTGTTTCCTAAAGATAAACCATCTATTTAAGCTAGCTTGAGGACATTTGCTTCTTAACATGCATAGTCCCTCATCTCTTCTTAACACTTCTAACAGCCTTGTCCCCCTACAGACCCCCTTGGCTACACATGTGCTTGTTTCTCACGACTAGTCAGAAAAACCTGTAAAGGTGGAGTCATGACCCACAGTCCCAGAAATACTTTTTTCTCACCATCAGGACACCTTTGAATATTGATAGCCATGCTACTGAAACCCAAAGCTGCCATTGGTGTATCATGACCACCAGCATATTTTTTTAAAACCCATCTCAGATCTAAAAGCAATAATCTTTCCTATCCACGTGTCTTCCCATTGCCTATATTTTAAGGTCTACTGAACATAGAGTTATAGACCTGAAGAGAGGTTTGTGATGAACTAACACCAACTTTAGCATGTACCATTCAGGTACTGGGAGAAGGAAATGGCAACCCACTCCAGTATTCTTGCCTGGAGAATCCTGTGGACAGGGGAGCCTGGAGGGCTACTGTCCATAGGGTTGCACAGAGTCGGACACGACTGAAGCGACTTAGCATGCATGCATGTATTGGAGAAGGAAACCGCAACCCATTCCAGTATTCTTGCCTGGAGAATCCCAGGGACAGAGGAGCCTGGTGGGCTGCCATCTATGGGGTCACACGGAGTCAGAAATGACTGAAGCAACTTAGCAGCAGCAGCAGCATTCAGGTACTGGTATAAAAAGTTCCTAAACAATCTCAGTTTGACCTCAAGCATCAGAGCCTCAGAGTTTCTCTGTGTCTCCCTTGGAGTTGTTAATGCCCGAGCACACACAGTTCTCCAGAATATACTACTGAGAACCACTTGACCTCTTTGAGCCTCAGACTTTGCACAATGTATATGTGTGTGGGGAATGGGGTGAATGAGAATGTAAATGCACAGAGAAATCATGTGGGCCTGGGACAGAGCAGAGTGTGAACAAGTGTCAGTTCCCCTTCCCTCCCTTCATATAACTTGTCAGGATCTCTTGGCTGGAGTATTTTCTTGGGTTAGTACTTCCATCTCTAGCAATGCTATTCCCCAGAGAACACTCCTCACCCCACACCTTAGTTAGGGTGCATGCCCAGATGCACAAATAACTCTCCTTGACTTGTGCTTTGTTTAATTTTTGAGGTAAAACCAGGAGTGAACTTCAACCTCGACTGCACCTATCTCACCAGGGTCTTTTCTCAATTTCCTCGATCAGGTTATCAGAAAATGTCACAGCTTTCTTGTTCGTATTTGGATACATTTCAAGGTCACATTAAAATATCCTAGTCCTAAAGCCCCGCTGCAGTAAGTGTCAGCTTTGAACCAGAAGAGGTCTTGGGGTGACGTCCCCGCACTCACCGAGATGCACAGTTGGCCCAGCTCTTTCAGCATAACTTTGTGAATGGCTTTTCTCCAAATTTCGGTTTCGGTGTGATCAGAGAAGTAGCATTCTGGCACTAAAAAGGATTTCCTTTTACATTTCTGTTTTGTTGAGGGACTGGGTGTAATCTGTCTTTGGAACACATAGTACACACTTCTAGGTGCTGAGTGGCTGAGAGACTGAGTAACGATTGAGTGATGCAGGGGAGGATAATGAGAAAGCTGGTCAGTTTTGCTTAGTTACACTTTCCAGAAGTAATCACTGTTAACGAGATGCTGTCTGTCTGTCTTAATTATAGCCTTGTTCAGAAATCAAAGTGAATTTGCGGATCCTCCGAGTTCCGATTTCACAAGGTTAATTCAGCATTGGAAAGGGAAAGGAAAAGGAAGAGAACAAACAAATGGAACATTTGTTATTTGCCTGCTGCTGCTGCTGCTGCTAAGTCGCTTCGGTCATGTCTGACTCTGTGTGACCCCATGGACTGCAGCCCACCAGGCTCCCCCGTCCCTGGGATTCTCCAGGCAAGAACACTGCAGTGGGTTGCCATTTCCTTCTCCAATGCATGAAAGTGAAAAGTGAAAGTGAAGTCGCTCAGTCGTGTCTGACTCTTAGTGACTCCACGGATGGCCGCCTACCAGGCTCCTCCATCCATGGGATTTTCCAGGCAACAGTACTGGAGTGGGGTGCTGTTATTTGCCTAGTGTGGTATAATACATTGTACACATAGCATTGCAACACAGCTACCTTACGAAGTGCATGTTAGTCTCCCTGTTACCATGATGACCTTCAAGCTCAGGGAAGGACAGGGAAGTCATTTGCCCCAGTTTGCACAGCTAGTAAGTGGGGAAGCCACGATTTAAACCCAGGTCTGTCTGCTGCAGTGAAAAACATTCTTTCCACGATTGCCCACTACCGTCTCTTCCCCATGTGTGTGGTCCTGTGGTGTATTCTGTGATAATGAGGCATGGCGTCTGTCTCAAGAAACCTGTTGTCAAGTGGGAGTATTACATGGGAATACTAACGTACTAATTCAAAGTGGCAGTAAATAACACTACAGTAGAATCATCAGAGAAGTACTCTGCGAGCAGAGAATTCCAAAAAATCTCAAGTATTATATTTCATCTAAGAGGGAGCTTGCTAACAGCCAGCTCAGTCACATTTTGATTTTCTAAAAACAGCCCTCAGGATGGGATTTACATGGTCTGCAGTGTTGATAGGGATGCAAATTAATAAACCTTTCTGGAGGGAACACTGGCAATGTGTATAAAAAGTCTGAAAAAATAGCTGGTTTTAATCCTCAAATTCTACTTGCTGAGGTGTTAATACTAAGGAAGCGAATGTGCAGATGGGGCTGTCTATAAGGATGTTTGTTGTGGCTTCTTTTGTAATGGCGGAGACTTGGAAACAGTCTAAATGTTCAATGACATGGTGTTGGGTAAAGTGTTATATCCTGTGGTGGAATGCTAGCTTAACCATTAACTAGGTTAAGAGCGGTCCTCAAGGTCAAAATTGTTTTCCATGAAATCCTAAAACGTTTGCATTTTCCACTTTCATTCTCTTGTGAGAATGTAGAATATGTATCAATAGGAATTGTATTCAATAGCTTTCTTTCTTTTTCCCTTTGGAATTTGAGAGACTTCCTTTTATGTTTTTTTTTTTTTTTAATTTTTAATTGGAGGATAATTGATTTATAGTGTTGTGTTGGTTTCTGCCATACATGGACATGAGTCAGCCACAGGTGTACACAGTCCCCTCCCTCCTGAACCTCCCTCCCACCTCCCACCCTGCCCAACTCCTCTGGGTCATCACAGAGCACCGGGCTAGACTCCCTCTGATGTCCAGCAACTTTCCCCTAGCTACCTATCTCACATGTGGTAGTGTATAGATGCCAATGCTACTCTTGTTTCCCACCCTCTCCACCCCCCCGTGTCTACAAGTTCATTCTCTGCATCTTCATCTCTATTCCTGTCTTGCAAATAAGACTCATCAGTACCATTTTTCTAGATTCCATATATATATGTTAATATAGGATATTTGTTTTTCTGACTTACTATACTCTGTATATGGTGTTGGTTTTACCATCCACATTTTGTGGTATATAAAAGACTCCTTGTTTCTTCTTAGTGGTGGTGTTTGAGCCTGATGATGAGACTATCAGGTCTTCACCTCCTAGTTCTCAACAGGCTGCTGCTGGTCTGTTTTCCACTTTCTAGGAACAAAGTACCCTACCGCTAACCTAACATGACAGAGTATATTAAAGTGTAATAACCACTAAAAGGAGAAGAGTGTAAGAATGTAGAATGCCCAGATAATTGCTTGGAAACTTGAAAAGGAGAGACACAAAGTTATCAATGTAGATTTTATGAGCAGACTTTGTAAACTGTGTTCTTGAGAGATGAATCCTTCAGATTGCAATTCTCTATAGTGTTAGGGTTGCATTGGAGAAGGAAATTAAAAATGCATTTTTAAAACAGGTAAAGCATCCCACACAGTCTTTATAGATCATTGATTTGAGCATAAAGAAAAATGGAGATTGAAAATTTTTCTAAACATTTTCTTTGTACATGAAAGAACAGACTCCCTAATGCCACACTTGCAGAAACTAGCAGAAAATGTCTAAAGATTTGTCCTTAACTGTAATGTTATGGATTAATTTTCCTTGAGGAATTATTGGCAGCATTAGTTTGGGGACTAGGTCAAAAGTCCATGGCGGAGCCCTTGGGAATTAAAGAGGAGGTGTGTGGTTGTCGCTCAGTCAGAGTGTTCTGGTCTGGCTTCTCTCCCTCTTCCCTCTTATACCCCTCTGATTCCCTGGTGGCTCAGCTGGTAAAGAATCTGCCTGCAATTTGGGAGACCTGGATTCGATCCCTGGGTTGGGAAGATCCCCTGGTGAAGAGATAGGCTACCCACTCCAGTATTGTGGCCTGGAGAATTCCTTGGGCTCGCAAAGAGTTGGACACGACTGAGTGACTTTGACTATAGGCAGCACACAATATTGTCTGTGATGGTCTGTCCATGGGTGGAGGGCGCCCTCCATATGCCTCTGGGGGTGTAGCTCTGTGAGATTCATCCACACAGCCCCAGGACAGCCAGCCCACGGGCCGCAAAGCCTCTCTGCTGACATGGGCAGAAGTCTCCTCCCCTGGAATCTCCAGAGCTGGGAGGATTTTCACCTGGGCCTGCTCATCTCACTTCAGTTCAGTTCAGTCGCTCAGTCGCATCTGACTCTTTGTACCCCATGGACTGCATCATGCCAGACTTCCCTATCTATCACCAGCTCCTGGAGCTTGCTCACACTCATCTCCATCGAGTCGGTGATGCCATCCAACCATCTCGTCCTCTGTCGTCCCCTTCTCCTCCTGCCTTCAGTCTTTCCCAGTGTCACAGTCTTTTCCAATGAGTCAGTTCTTTGCATCCAATCCAAAGTACTGGAGCTTCAGCTTCAGCATCAGTCCTTCCGATGAATATTCAGGGTTGATTTCCTTTAGGATGGACTGGTTTGATCTCCTTGCAGTCCAAGGGACTCTTAAGAGTCTTCTCCCACACCACAGTTCAAAAGCATCAGTTCTTCGGCACTCTATTTATGGTCTAACTCTCACATCCATACATGACTACTGGAAAAGCCATAGCTTTGACTAGACAGACCTTTGTCAGCAAAGTAATGTCTCTCACTAGCATCTGCTGGAGTGAGGCTTTTGTGTATTTTATTACTGTTATTTCCTTTTAAAAAAACAATGGAGAAAAGAAAAATATTGCCATTATATGCTAGGCCTGTGGACAAACCCTCATTTCATCTAATAGAGGAGCTGAGTTTTATTTTTACATATATTACTTTTATTTTCAAGGCCACAGTCTAATGGTTCTTTCTCTGTTGCAAACTTAAGAAAAATTTCAGAAGGATAACTAAGGAAATGAGGAAACGTGATCAACTTTCTTCTACTTATTGGACCAATTAGCCCTCATCCTCTGTGCTTTTATGGAGTTATAATTGTAGGTAAAAAAAAAAAAAAAAATGTCTGCCGAACAGCAGGGGAGAAGTCTGTCCTGACTCACTGGTTTATTTTAAAAAGATCTCAGCCTGACATATTCTATTCAGATGAAGTACTCTGTCTCTTAGTAACCACCACTCAACCCTCACAGGAATTTGACAGCAGTGGCTGGTGGGGCACAGTTTCTTTATACTCAGTAGCTGTTGAAGAATTCTAGTGCTAAAGAGCTAAGCCTGTATGTAACTCCTCAGCTGGGAATCCCAGAATATGGAATGTTCATCATCTCCATGGTTTTTCCTTTATATCCTCAGCCAAGGTTAATGTTGCCTGTAGTTGATTATTTATTTTCTATTTCACTCTTAGGTCTGCCTGTACCAGTGATTCTCAACGAGTGTAATTCTGAAGACATTTTTGGTTGTCGAAACTAGAGGTGGAATACTACTGGCATCTAGTAGGTAGAGGCCAGGGATACCGCTAAACATCCTCAGCACACAGGCTACCCCCACCCCAGCATGTACCCCCAAAATGTCAATGGTGCCACTCAGGAACTCCCACCCTTGAGGAGCTCCCAAGACCACAAATAGTTGACTTGCCCACGTTTTGCTCTGAAGTAGTCCCTGAGCTGTGAACTAGCCCTGTCACACCATAGGTCATTGATTTTGGTTCTCTAGACCTGGCATCTTTTGCCCTTTGTTTTCTAAAATAGTGGGGAATTTAGTGGGTGAGTTTTTATATTTCTCTTTGGGGGATCCAGATGGATGTCTGCCTGTAGTTTGTTCAGTTGAGATATAATCCCCAGCTCTTGGCCAGACTCTGACTGGGTAGATACTCCTTAAGTTTTTATAAATTGATTACTCACTCCAAAATTCAGATTACTCTGTTAATGCTGGGCAGATGCGTGACGTCTGTAATTTCACTGTTCTGACATGTCCTGTAACACCTCCCATAGCAGGTAGACATTCTGTTACTCTTCTAAGATTCCCATTACTTTGCATAGTATGAGTACATGTTAGAATTTAAAAGCGAAATTTCCACTATTTATTTTACTAGGCTCAGTTTTTGTTTAATTTTTTTATTTGCAAAATGTTACTGATTAACTGCATTATCTCTGGTTATAGGACTGGAATAGAGGTTTTGTGGTAGTTATGGGAGACTTTTTGTCTATCAATGTTAGATTAATTTTTAATGACAAGAGTATTTTCATTTATTTATATAATAAAAATTAACTTTGTGTTTCTGTATTTCTCAAAAAATATTTTCTGTGCCAAGCAGTACAGATGTTTAATGTTGGAGTGAGATATTTAATGATGACTGAGAGGTGTAGTTAGGGTTTAGATAAGAGGTATTGGATAAGATAGCCCTGGCTACTGTAACAAACCAGATGTCAGTGACTTAGTGTAATTAAAGTTTCTCTTGAGCTCAGTTATAAGTATACTGCAGGTATTCCTGGTTAGGCAGCTCTCCTCCAAGTAGTGACTCAGGGACTGAGGCAGCCTTACTCTTATAGCTCTGGTTTCTTCAGTATGTGGCATTTAAGGTTGCCATGCTTCAAGCTGTGCATGGGAAAAACTACAGAGGATCACTCCTGGGAGATCTTAGCTTAGAAACGGCATACATTACTAGGGCTCACTTTCCATTGACTAGAACTCCATGACTTGGCTGTCATCTGGCCACAGCTACCTCAAGGTAGGCTGGGAAATGGAGACTTATCTGTAAGCCCCACAAGAGCAGTAGAAAGTTAGCCATCGCTCATAGTGAGCAAAGAAACAACTTTTTGTATACCAACAGAAAATGGAATCTATTAGAAGAACTTTAAAGAGCTCACAGGTAGACTGGAGAACCCGGCAGGAGCCAAGGGAGTGCTGGGTGGAGTCCAGGGAACAAGAAAGACTGAGTGTCTGGCCCAGGTGCCATTCTAGTCACCCTGCTTAAGATTCAGATTCCTGCTTGAGGAAGGGTAGGAGGATAAATGAACCTCAACCAGCCTGAGTAGCTGACCATCTCTGAGTTGCTAGAAGATGGCAAGGCTGACAGTCCAGTGGCTTACCATCTCATTTGGAGTGAAATTGAAACCCTTCCTGTGGACTATAAGCTCAAGTGAACTAGCTCCTGCCTACTTTTCTGACCTCTTCTCTCCTTCTGCTTGCTATACTCCAGTACATTCCCATTTTTACTGTTCATGTTTGACAAGCAGTCTAATCTTAGCAACTTTAATGTTGTTTGCTCTGCTCTTTCTCCTACTATTAATATTTGCATGCTCACTGCCTTCAAATCTCTGCTCAAATATCTCTTTCATTGTGAGGTCATCCTTGACCACCTTCTGTATATAATATAGCATTCCAAATCATAACCATTGCCCTCTATCCCATTTATCCTGTTTTATTTTCTTCATAAGATTTATCACCACCTAACATTTGTTCATTCTCTGTCTTCCCCTCTGATAAAATTTAAGCAACATGAGATAGAGAATTGGTTTTGTTTACATGCTGAAAATCAAGACAGTGGGTGAGCATCCAAGCAAGCACTAGAATCCAGGTTTCCTTCTTCCTGTTAACTGGTGGCAGCAGAATTAGCCCTAAGCCAGAGTAACCTGAGGTATTTAAGAATACCAGCTGTTATCTTTTTGCATTGTTGTTGCTCAGTTGCTAAATAATGTCCAGCTCTTTGCAAACCCATGAACTGCAGCACGCCAGGCTTCCTTGTCCTTCAACTAGCTCCCAGAGTTTGCTCAAACTCATGTTCATTAAGTCGATGATGCCATCCAACCATCTCATCCTCTTTTGCCCTCTTCTTCTTTTGCCCTCCATCTTTCCTGGCCTCAGAGTCTTTTCTAACAAGTCAGCTCTTCACTTCAGGTAGCCAAAATACTGGAGCTTCAGCTTCAGCATCAGTCCTTCCAATGATATTCTGGACTGATTTCCTTTAGGATTGGCTGGTTTGACCTCCTTGCTTTCCAAGGGACTCTCAAGAGTCTTTTCCAACACCACAGTTTGAAAGCATCAATTCTTCATTGCTGAGCCTTCTTTATGGTCCAGCTCTCACATCTGTACATGACTACTGTGGTTTTTTTTTTCTATTTTGTATAATCTGAGTCACATTGTCAATCCTTGTTCTTTCCATCTCATGGACATTTTTTTTTTTTTGCCATGGCTGTACCATTATCATTAACCGTGGATAGCACATTTAAAAAATTTGTCTGTGTTGCTTATAAAGCATCGTGTCAACTATTGTAATTACAAAGTTCTTAAAGCTTGTTCTTATAAAGAGACACATGCCTGTGTGCTTGTGAAGGAGCTGGCTATGCCATCAGGATGTTGTGTTGCTGAGTTCTGACTGGCGGATTTCTCTGTCTGATAGGTCCCCATATCAGTTTATGGTGGAGACTGACAAGCATATAGGTTATCTGTCATATCTGTTCTTGCTGTCCAGTGATGTCCTTTGGGCTTTACCAATTGCTGTACGTGTGTTCATTTATTTATATTGGACTTTGGCAAGTATAATTACCTCTTTTCCCTGCCTAAGATCTGAAGCAAGTGATAAGTAATCAAAGGAATAGCAGATAGAGATCAAAACATCAGCTTTATTACTGATAAAGCTAGTATCAAAGAATGTGGCTTAAGTGTAGGACAACAGTGTGCTTTCTAATACCCAGTCTCAGAAATGAATGGATTTATATACCCAGTCATCACCTCTGAAAACGTACAGGCTTCTGCATATGAGAACCTACCTTGTGTATTTAATAGAATTAACAGAGCAGAATGGGGAAGAGATAGAGGGAAGCTAGCTAGGAAGGAGTGTTACACTAATAGATGTCCTTCCATATGGAAAGAAACACCTGGAATGAGAAATTAGTGTCCCAGCTAATAAGTTGAAATAAATTGCTATCATGTATTTTAAGGTATTTTATAGATTAAAAGATTCCTTTAAAAGAAGCTAAAAAGATGTGAGTAGAGTTTACTCATACACATTTGTGTAGATGAAGCAGGAAAATATTCACACACTAAGTGTTCTAAGGCTAAGCTGGGGAATGCTGATGGTGTCTAGTGGTGCTCGTATACAGGTGAGGGCTGAGGCAAGCACTTAATGGGTACTTTACTGTTGAGCTTCCTCTAGTGGCAACATTGAAATCATAGATTTCAAGAGAGCAAAATAAGAAAATATTAACTTATACTTCTGCCGTAAATCTATAGCTCAGACCAAATTGGTTAATGCAAAGTGACTGTAAAGATCTTTTAGAAAATTTGCATCAAATGGTTGTCTTGCTGTAAAAAAAAAAAAAAAAAAAAAATCGTGTCTAACATAGCAATTAATACATAATTGTAGCTCAATAAGTAGTTGGATGAATGAATCTTGACCTTGGGCTTCAATGTGAAATCAGTTGAAAGTGAATGTTTCATAGTTTTGAAATTATCTGAGACAGAAATTTCATGGGTATAGATGAGTGGAAGACAGAAATGAAAGAGAAAGAAATAATGAGCTTTTTAAAGTTACTTTCCACTAAACCTAATTGGCTGGTTTAACCAAAGCACCCTGATTTCTCTGTAAAACAGACTGATGCCTAAGGCAAGTTAACCATCCCTCATAGCAGACTCCTATCTAATAATTCCGATTATTTAAAATTTTTTTCTTTGTTTTTAGTTGGAGGATAATTGCTTTACAATGTTGTGTTGGTTTCTGCTATATGACAATGCAAATCAGCTATAAGTATATACATATATATCTCCTTCTTCTTGAGCCTCCTAATACCCATCATTTTGAGTTGCATTTTTACTAAGGATCAGCTGTGATTATTCCAAAGCTTTTTATCCTGGTTTCAGTTGTTTTTCAGATCAGTTGCTCAGTCATGTCCAACTCTTTGCGACCCCATGGACTGCAGCACATCAGGCCTCCCTGTCCATCACCAACTCCTGGCTTTTACTCAAACTCATGTCCATTGAGTCGGTAATGCCATCCAACCATCTCATCCTCTGTCGTCCCCTTCTCCTCCTGCCCTCAATCTTTCCCAGCATCAGGTTCTCTTCAAATGAGTCAGTTCTTTGCATTGGGTGGCCAAAGTATTGAAATTTCAGCTTCAGCATCAGTCCTTCCAATGAATATTCAGGACTGATTTCCTTTAGGATGGACTGAGTAGATCTCCTTGCAATCCAAGGGACTCTCAAGAGTCTCCTCCAACACCACAGTTCAAAAGCATCAATTCTTTGGTGCTCAGCTTTCTTTATAGTCCAACTCTCACATCCATACATGACTACTGGAAAAACCAAAGCTTTGACTAGACGGACCTTTGTTGGCAATGTCTCTGCTTTTTAATATGCTGTCTAATTTGGTCATAACTTTTCTTCCAGGGAGCAAGCATCTTTTAATTTCATGGCTGTAGTCGCCATCTGCAGTGATTTTGGAACCCCCAAAATAAAGTCTGTCACTGCTTCCACTGTTTCCCTATCTATTTGCTATGAAGTGATGGGACCAGATGCCATGATCTTAGTTTTCTGAATGTTGAGCTTTAAGCCAACCTTTTCACTCTCCTCTTTCACTTTCATCAAGATGCTCTTTAGTTTTTCTTTGCTTTCTGCCATAAGGGTGGTGTCATCTTCATATCTGACGTTATTAATATTTCTCTCAGCAATCTTGATTCCATCCTGTGCTTCTTCCAGCCCAGCGTTTCTCATGATGTACTCTGCATATAAGTTAAATAAGCAGGGTGACAATATACAACCTTGACGTATTCCTTTCCTTATTTGGAACCAGTCTGTTGTTCCATGTCCAGTTCTAACTGTTGCTTCCTGACCTGCATACAGATTTCTCAAGAGACAGGTCAGTTGTCTGGTATTCCAATCTCTTTCAGAATTTTCCACAGTTTATTGTGATCTATACAGTCAAAGGCTTTGGCGCAGTCAATAAAGTAGAAATCGATGTTCTTCTGGAACTCTCTTGCTTTTTGGATTATCCAACGGATGTTGGTAATTAGATCTCTTGTTCCTCTGCCTCTTCTAAAACTACCTTGAACATCCGGAAGTTCATGGTTCATGTACTGTTGAAGCCTGGAGAATTTTGAGCATTACTTTTAGCAAGTGAGATGAGTCCAATTGTGTGGTAGTTTGAACATTCTTTGGCATTACCTTTCTTTGGGATTGGAATTGTAGTTGTTATCACGTGATATAATTAAATATTACCAAAGATGATGAAATGAGTGCAAAATAAAAGAGTTGTTCTTCTGAAGATGAAGGTAAATGTTTTAGAAAGACTTCACAGCAGGAGGGCTCCTAAAAGAATCGCTATAAGATATGATCCCTGCTCACAGTTAGTTTATAGCCTTGTAGAGAAGCTAAGATATATGACAAATAACTCTAATGTATGGTGGTAAATGCCATAGAAGAAGATTACATGAGGATTCTAGAATTTCAGAGGGAGAAAATTACTTTTGTCCTGAAGAACCATTGACAGCTACATGGAGAGGTTGGTATATGAGCTGGTCTCTGATGGCTGTAAAATTAGAAGCAGAGATGATTCATTTCAAGTGAAGATAAGGATGTAAGCAAAGCATGTGGGGTAAGGTCAGTGTTTGGCTAGAGCACAGGATTCATGAAGGGGAAGAGTAGAAGGTAAAGCTAGGAAGATGACTGTACTTCAGATAGTATGAGGCCCTAAATTACAGTAATAAAATTTCTGGTCACTGGGACAATAACATACTTATTCTTCTCATCCACAATGAACTCGAGTGGTCTTTATTATGTTACAAAATAAGCACTTGATATTATCACAATAAACTGTGGAAAATTCTGAAAGAAATGGAAATACCAGACCACCTGATCTGCCTCTTGAGAAATTTGTATGCAGGTCAGGAAGCAACAGTTAGAACTGGACATGGAACAACAGACTGGTTCCAAATAGGAAAAGGAGTACGTGAAGGCTGTATATTGTCACCCTGTTTATTTAACTTATATGCAGAGTACATCATGAGAAACACTGGACTGGAAGAAACACAAGCTGGAATCAAGATTGCCGGGAAAAATATCAATAACCTCAGATATGCAGATGCCACCACCCTTATGGCAGAAAGTGAAGAGGAACTAAAAGCCTCTTAATGAAAGTGAAAGTGGAGAGTGAAAAAGTTGGCTTAAAGCTCAACATTCAGAAAACTAAGATCATGGCATCTGGTCCCATCAGTTCATGGGAAATAGATGGGGAAACAGTGAAAACAGTGTCAGACTTTATTTTTCTGGGCTCCAAAATCACTATAGATGGTGACTGCAGCCATGAAATTAAAAGATGCTTACTCCTTGGAAGGAAAGTTATGACCAACCTAGATAGCATATTCAAAAGCAGAGACATTACTTTGTCAACAAAGGTTCATCTAATCAAGGCTATGGTTTTTCCCGTGGTCATATATGGATGTGAGAGCTGGACTGTGAAGAAGGCTGAGCTCCGAAGAATTGATGCTTTTGAACTGTGGTGTTGGAGAAGACTCTTGAGAGTCCCTTGGACTGCAAGGAGATCCAACCAGTCCATTCTAAAGGAGATCAGCCCTGGGATTTCTTTGGAAGGAATGATGCTAAAGCTGAAACTCCAGTACTTTGGCCACCTCATGTGAAGAGTTGACGCATTGGAAAAGACTCTGATGCTGGGAGGGATTGGGGGCAGGAGGAGAAGGGGACGACAGAGGATGAGATGGCTGGATGGCATCACTGACTCGATGGACATGAGTCTGAGTGACCTCCGGGAGTTGGTGATGGACAGGGAGGCCTGGCGTGCTGTGATTCATGGGGTCGCCAAGAGTCGGACACGACTGAGTGACTGATCTGATCTGATCTGAAGCTGTATAATAATTTTTTCATGCATGGTTTAGTGATTTTCTTTAACTCTCTAATAGCTTATAAGCTACTTTTAACCTATGCTATTTTATATTACTTTTGTTCAGCAATGCATAGGTTAATTTTATGCTAAGGACATGGTTATTCAGTTAATTCTTAGTGAAATATTAATTGTAGAATTAGTGATTATGCTTTTAAGACCACTTGGTTCTTTTTTCAGGACCCACATAAAATGCTAACAAATCATATTATAAGATCACAAACTTGCTTAGCATTTTAGGCTTTTAAAAGCATGTTTTCAAAGTTTGAAACATAAGCAATCTCATATATGACTTCGTTGCTGTGTTATAATAATTGATACTAAGTGCATTTTAGCAGATTTAGTAGGAGAAAATCCTATCTATTACTTTCTTCTGTTAGATACACTTCTTGTGAGTGTACTATGAGTGCTGCACCAGAGAGTAGAGCAAGACATCGTCAAAATTCAAGGTGTTGTTCATAGTTACACTCCTATAAGGAGCGTTAACGTCACTGTAACTGGTGGTCAGAGGAAGGGGCTACCAGTTCCTAAAATACAAATCTTTAGTCTAAGAAAAATAAAATATAAAAGTTATAAACTTCAGCATTCAGATAAAAATAGTTTGAGGACCTGTTTCTCTTCTTCAGAATTGTAGTTTTAATTTCTTTTCATGAAAAATGGAAGTGCCAATTCAAAACAAAGATGATCAAATAAGGGAAATTATTATTTTGATAGCTCCTCTTTGATAACCATTTTCCTCTTTAAAAGTTTCAGTTTGGATATATATTTCCTTTCTTTGGTTCCCTCATTTGTCAAATGAGAAATAATATAAAACTATAAGACTTTTTCCATTCATGATTGATTATTAATTTTCAAAGAGTTACTAGTTGCAGTTTCAGCTAAAGTGAAACTGATTAAACAGGACCTTATCCTTCATTTTGAAACTTTAGAAGTTAGATTTTTCCAGCACATTTATTGAAATTCATCTTTTGAGAAATGATTTATATTAATACAACTCAAAATAATTTAGAAAACATGTCAATTAAGCAGTGGGATAAAAGACTATTATTGGCAAGCATACCAAAACACTATTAAGGAATTATCACATTCCATCCTTACTATACAAAGGGGCATAAACATATACATACTACTATGCCACACAGTGCAAATAGAGGGTTTATTAAGGGAAATTTTAGAAATGAAGAAGTAGCATAGCACACAGTTCCTTCAAGTTCTTATCTTACAGAGTCGTTCTTACTAGTGCATAGCTGGACTTGTATGGAAAGGGAACGACTCATGGAGGGGGGATTGTACTTACTTAATGCTTAAGTTATTTGTAGGGACGTGGATATAAAAGGCAAGATTGAGAACTCTTGTCAGAGAACTGGAAACAGTAGAATGGAAACCCTAGAACTTAAAAATGCAACATACCATAAACATAGAAATAAAAACAGAATTAGGCAAAATGAAGTGACAGAGAATATGTTTTGAATGAAGGAATAAGGTAAAACCCCAGAAAAATAACTAAGTGGAAGGAAGATAAGCAATATGTCTTACACACAGTTCAAGGTAATGATCATAATGATGTTGAAAGAACTTGGAAGAAGAATGGATGAATACAGTGAGCAGTCAGAAGCTTCTAAGAGTTAGAAAATATAAAGAAAAAACAAACACAGTTGAAGAATATAATAATTGAAATAAAAATACACTAAAGCTAATCAACAGTAGATTAGATGATACAGAGGATCAGATCAGATCAGATCAGTCGCTCAGTCGTGTCCGACTCTTTGCGACTCCATGAACTGCAGCACGCCAGGCCTCCCTGTCCATCACCAGCTCCCGGAGGTCACTCAGACTCACATCCATCAAGTCAGTGATGCCATCCAGCCATCTCATCCTCTGTCGTCCCCTTCTCCTCCTGCCCTCAATCCCTCCCAGCATCAGAGTCTTCTCCAATGAGTCAACTCTTCGCATGAGGTGGCCAAAATACTGGAGTTTCAGCTTTAGCATCATTCCTTCCAAAGAAATCCCAGGATTGATCTCCTTCAGAATGGACTGGTTGGATCTTCTTGCAGTCCAAGGGACTCTCAAGAGTCTTCTCCAACACCACAGTTCAAAAGCATCAATTCTTCGGCGCTCAGCCTTCTTCACAGTCCAGCTCTCACATCCATACATGACCACAGGAAAGACCATAGCCTTGACTAGCCGAACCTTTGTTGGTAAAGTAATGTCTCTGCTTTTGAATATGCTATCTAGGTTGGTCATAACTTTCCTTCCAAGGAGTAAGCGTCTTTTAATTTCATGGCTGCAGTCACCATCCACAGTAATCCAAATCTATGCCCCAACCAGTAACGCCGAAGAAGCTGAAGTTGAACAGTTCTATGAAGACCTACAAGACCTTTTAGAACTAACACCCCAAAAGGATATCCTTTTCATTATAGGGGACTGGAATGCAAAAGTAGAAAGTCAAGAAACACCTGGAGTAACAGGCAAATTTGGCCTTGGAACACGGAATGAAGCAGAGCAAAGACTAACAGAGTTTTGCCAAGAAAATGCACTGGTCATAGCAAATACCCTCTTCCAACAACACAAGAGAAGACTCTATACATGGACATCACCAGATGGTCAACACCGAAATCAGATCGATTATATTCTTTGCAGCCAAAGATGGAGAAGCTCTATACAATCAGCAAAAACAAGACCAGGAGCTGACTGTGGCTCAGACCATGAACTCCTTATTGCCAAATTCAGACTGAAATTGAAGAAAGTAGGGAAAACCACTAGACCATTCAGGTATGACCTAAATCAAATCCCTTATGATTATACAGTGGAAGTGAGAAATAGATTTAAGGGCCTAGATCTGATAGAGTGCCTGATGAACTATGGAATGAGGTTCGTGACATTGTACAGGAGACAGGGATCAAGACCATCCCCATGGAAAAGAAATGCAAAAAAGCAAAATGGCTGTCTGGGGAGGCCTTACAAATAGCTGTGAAAAGAAGAGAAGTGAAAAGCAAAGGAGAAAAGGAAAGATATAAACATCTAAATGCAGAGTTCCAAAGAATAGCAAGAAGAGATAAGAAAGCTTTCTTCAGTGATCAATGCAAAGAAATAGAGGAAAACAACAGAATGGGAAAGACTAGGGATCTCTTCAAGAAAATCAGAGATACCAAAGGAACATTTCATGCAAAGATGGGCTCGATAAAGGACAGAAATGGTATGGACCTAACAGAAGCAGAAGATATTAAGAAGAGGTGGCAAGAATACACAGAAGAACTGTACAAAAAAGAGCTTCACAACCCAGATAATCACGATGGTGTGATCACTGACCTAGAGCCAGACAGAGGAACAGATCTGCAAACTGGAAGACAGAGTAGTGGAAATCACTCAACCTGAACAGTAAAAAGAATTTTAAAATATAGGGACAATTTAAGAGACCTCTAGGGCAATATCAAGTATACTAACATTCACATTATAGGAGCCACAGAAGAAAAAGAGAAAGGATCAGAGAACATAATAGTTGAAATAGTTGAAAACTATTGAATACTTAGTTGAAAACTTCCCTAACCAAGGAAAGGAAACACATCCATGTCCAAGAAACAAAGAGAGACTCAATCAAGATCAACCTAAAGAGGACCACACCAAGACACATTATATTTAAAAAGGCAAACATTAAAGATAAAGAGAGAATACTAAAAACAGAAAGGGAAAATCAACATGTTATATACAAGGGAACTTGCATAAAGCTCTCAGATCACTTTCAGCAGAAACTCTGCAGGCCAGAAGGAATGGTATGATATATTTAAAATGATGAAACAAAAAGCATTAAATGTGTATGCTGGGGGGAGGGGAGTAAAAATGTAAGATTAATAAAATGTGATTGAACTTAAGAGATCAACATCTTAAAAAAAATCATATATCCTCAATAAAATTTTAGTAAACAGATTCAGCCATACTTTAAAAGGATCATACACCATGATCAAGTGGGATTTATCCCAGAGATGCAAGAATGGTTCATTATCCAAAAATCAATGTGATACACCACATTCATAAATTGAAGAATAAAAATCACGTAGATGCAAAAAAGGCTTTTGACAAAATTCAACATACATTTATAATTTTAAAAAACCCTTTCAGTAAATTGGATATAGGAAAATCCCATGGATGGAGGAGCCTGGTAGGCTGCAGACTGAGCACCATCACTTTCACTTTTCACTTTCATGCATTTGAGAAGGAAATGGCAACCCACTCCAGAGTTCTTGCCTGGAGAATCCCAGGGACAGGGGAGCCTGGTGGGCTGCTGTCTGTGGTGTCGCACAGAGTTGGACACGACTAAAGTGACTTAGCAGCAGCAAGAGCATACCTCAACATAATAAAGGCTACATATGACAAGCCCACAACTAACGTCATCCTCAACAGTGAAAAACTGAAAGTATTTTCTCTAGTATCAGGAAGAATACAAGGATACCCATTCTCATTACTTTTATTCAACATAGTATTAGAAGTCCTAGCCACTGCAATCAAATTAGAAAAAAGAAACTAAATGAATTCAAATTGGGAAGAAAGAAGTACAACTGCCACTGTTTGCAGATGATGTGATGTTGTACATAGAAAATACTCAAGATGCCACCAAAAATCTAGGGGAATTCATCAGTGAATAAAATTGCAGAATACAAAACTAATATTCAGAAATCTATTGCTTTTCCTTACACAAACAATGAACTATCAGAAAGAAAACAATCTCATTTATAATTGCATCAAAAATAAAATATCTAGAAGTAAATCTAACTAAGAAGGTGAAATACCTGTACTCAGAAAACTATAATGTACTGATAAAAGAAATTGAAGATAACACAGTTGGGAAAGATACACCATGCTTATGAATTGAAAGAATTAATAGTTAAAATGTCCATACTACCAAAAGCAACCTACAATGTAATTCCTATCAAAATACCAATGGCATTTTTCACAGAACTAGAAAAAATAGTTCTAAAACTTGTGTGGGGCCATGAAAGACCCTGAATAGTCAAAACAATCTTGAGAAAGAAGAACAAAGATGGAGATATCACATGCCCTGGTTTCAAACTATACTACAAAGCTATAGAAATCAAAACAGTATGTTACTGGCACAAAAACAGACACACAGATCAGGGGAATAAAACTGAGAGCCCAGAAATAAACTCATATGGTCATTTACTCTATGATGCAAGAGCCAAGAATATATAATGCGTAAAAGACTGCCTCTTTAATAAATAGTGTTGGGAAAATGACAGCTACATGCAAAAAAATCATACTGGACTACTTCCTCACACCATATACAAAAATAAACTCAAATGGATTCAAGAATTAGATGTAAGACCTGAAACCATATGTCTTCTAAAAGAAAACATAGGCAGTATGCTCCTTTGACTCCCCAGGTGGCAATAGTGGTAAAGAACCTGCCTGCCAATGCAGAAGACATAAGAGATGTGGGTTTGGTCCCTGGGTCGGGAAGATCCCTTGGAGGAGGGCATAGCAACCCACTCCAGAATTCATGCCTGGAGAATCTCATGGACAGAGAAGCCTGGCAGGCTGTGGCCTATAGGGTCACAAAGAGTTGGACACAACTGAAGTGACTTAGCATGCAAGCATGCTCTTTGACATTGACCTTAGCAATACTTTTTGGTATGTCTCTTCAGGCAAAGGAAACACAAACAAAAATAAGCAAATGCAAAAACAAAAGTAAACAAAAGCAAAAATACATCAAACTAAAAATCACAAGGGAATTGTCAATAAAATGGAAAGACCACCTACTGAATGAGAGAGGA
The DNA here is from genome assembly GCA_935064755.1 of Tragelaphus eurycerus. Lineage (NCBI taxonomy): Eukaryota > Metazoa > Chordata > Mammalia > Artiodactyla > Bovidae > Tragelaphus > Tragelaphus eurycerus. The sequence goes on along the minus strand of CAKXYN010000054.1, from coordinate 5,580,088 downwards.
TATTTGTTAATGATATATTTGATAAGAGGTTAATTCCCCAAATATATAAAGAATGTGTACAACTCAACATCAAAAAAACAAACAGCTTATACAACTAGCTTAAAAAGTAGGCAGAGGGGGGCTTCCCTGGCAGTCCAGTGGTTAAGACTCCCTGCTTCCACTGCGGAAGGCATGGGTTCAGTTCCTGCTTAGGGAACTAAGATCCTGCATGTTGCATAGGGTGGACCAAAAAAAATGTGGGCAGAGAATCTGAATAGGCATTTTTCCAAAGAAGACATTCAGATGGTCAGTAGGCTCATGGAAGATGTTCACCGTTACACATCATCAGGGAAATGCAAATCAAAAGCACAGTGCGGGGTCACTTCACACCTATCAGAATGGCTAGTATCAAAAAGACTGTAAACAAGTGCTGGTGCGGTTGTGGAGGAAAGAGAACCCCTGTGCACTGTTGGTGGGAATGTAAATTGGTGCAGTCACTAAGGAAAACAGCGTGGAGGTTCCTCAAAAAATTAAAAATAGTGTTATCATATAATCGAGCAGTTCTACCCCACAAATCCAGCAGTATTTATCTGAAAAAAAAAAAAAAAGGAAACATCAGTTCAAAAAGATATCTGTACCCCTATGTTCATTACAGCTTTATTTACAATAGCTGAGATATGAAAGCAACCTATGTGCCCATTAATGGATGAACAAATAAAGATGTGGTATATGTGGTATACATAATGGAATATTACCCAGCCATAAAAATAATGAAATCTTGCCATTTGCAATAGCATGGATTGACCTAAAGGGTATTATGCTAAATGAAATAAGTCAGATGGAGAAAGACAAGTACTGTATGGTTTTACTTATATGTGGAGTCTAAAAACAAAACATACGAACAAACAAGACAAAGACAAAAGTTATAGATACAGAGAACAAAGAGGAGACACAAATCAGAATTGAAAAAATGGACACAGTTTTAGATCTTACAAAAACTTAAAAGATCCTCAGAGGATACTATGAACACATTTAATCCAGTGATTTTTAGAATTTGGGTTAAATATGTCAATTCTCAGAAAAATGCAGCATATCAAAACTGATGCAAAAGAAATTCCATGTAGTCACATAACTATTAAATAAATTGCTTATTTAAAACCTTACCGTATAAAAGACTACAGATTCAGATGACTTCATCAGTAAAGTCTGCCAAACACTCAAGGGAGAAATAATATAATCTTCCATGAACTCTTCCAGAGAATGGTGAGAGAACACTTCCCAATTTGTTCTTTGAGGCAGCACAATATTTTTTGGGGGTGGGGTGGGGGATGGCTGTTATCCTCAGCCTTTGTAAAACCAGACACAGGGAAAGAACTGGATCTGGGGACACGTGTGGTCCTAACATAGCAAATGTTTAGCCTGTTCTGATTATTACAAGAGGCAGTGCAATCTTGATTAAAAAACCTGATAAGCACATTGTAAGGAAGGAGATTACAGGCCAATTATTTATGAACACAGGAGCAAAATTCTTAACAAAATTCAGCTTTTTATATGATACATCACAACCATGTTGAAGTAATTTCAGGAGTTCAGGGTTGCTTTGATATCTGGAATTCAAACATTGTAATTCACTACATTAACAGAGTAATAAATATGGTCATCTTTATAGTTGTATTAAAGTTGTATAATATAACATTCATTCATTATGAAAAATCTCTGTTAACAATTAAGAACAGAAGGAAATCAGATAAAGTTTATCCTCAAAAGGAAGAAGGAGTCTTTGGCACTCAGCTCGGGTATCAGTCTGTTCTTGCCTGGATCTAACTCAGATCTGTTGAACCTTCTCCTTCCACAACTCTGAAAGAAGGAAGGACGTGAGCTCCCTAGGTCATTAAGATGTATTTCTTCTCACTCTCATAGATAAATCTGCATGGGAAGCTGAGTAATAATCAGAAGGTTGATTTGTGAGAATCAGAGGAGAATGAATAATTTCATGTTCATAGCCAATACTGTTAATTATAGAACATTGTTATTTATATTAATATCTTTGCATAGATGAGAGCACTTGTGTTCTTGAGTAACAAACACTTCTGAACTCTATGGGACCCATTGATCTCCTGTTAAGAGAATAGTTTCTTCATGCTGAGTGTAATTTGAATACTTGACTATGACTTTACACATACAAATATAGCTATTCTCTGATCCTATTGCCTCTATTATCCTTCTGTTCCTTTGTTCCTGTCCAGTACTCCAGACATCCCCCAAAACTTTGGGTTTCTTGGTGAGCCAAACTGATTTATTCGTAAGTATGCTTTTTAATATTCTGTGACATTTTCCTGGAATCACCTTCCCATTCTTGTACGACCACCATTCCTCATCCATTTGACAAACTCCTATGTCTTCTTAAAATTCCAATACAAGTATCTTTCCTCTGTGGTCTTCCCTTCCTTATAGTCTTGCTGTATCTTGCCTATCTTCTGTAGGTGAATTAACACCACTCTATTAAAATGTTTAGTTCTGTCTCCCTGTTAGACTCTGAATTTCCTGAAAGATGGTTCTGTGTTTTTATGTATTTCTAGCATTTAGACTCAATAAAATAAAATTTTATTGCTTTACTAGCAGGTGAAATGAGTGTAATTATGCAGTAGTTTGAGTATTTTTTGGCCTTGCCCTTCTTTGAGTTTGAAATGAAACCTAATCTTTTCCAGTCCTGTGGCCACTGCTGCGTTTTCCAGATTTGCTGGCTTATCAAGTGCAGCTCTTTAACAGTCTCATCTTTTAGAATTTGAAATAGTTCAGCAGGAATCCCATCACCTCTAGTTAGGATTTCAAATCCTAAAAGATGAGGCTGTTAAAGTGCTACACTCAGTTCAGTTCAATTCAGTTGCTCAGTCCTGTCGGGCTCTTTGCAATCCCATGGACTACAGCACGCCAGGCCTCCCTGTCCATCACCAATTCCCGGAGCTTACTCAAACTCATGTCCATTGAGTCGGTGATGCCATCCAACCATCTATCCTCTGTTGTCCTCTTCTCCTCCCACCTTCAATCTTTCCCAGCATCAGGGTCTTTTCAAATAAGTAGGCTCTTCGCATCAGGTGGCCAAAGTATTGGAGTTTCAGCTTCAACATCAGTCCTTCCAATGAACACTCAGGAGTGATCTCCTTTAGGATGGACTGGCTGGATTTCCTTGCAGTCCAAGGGACTCTCAAGAGTCTTCTCCAACACCACAGTTCAAAAGCATCAATTCTTTGGCACTCAGCTTTCATTATAGTTCAACTCTCACACCCATACATGACTACTGGAAAAACCATAGCCTTGACTAGACAGACCTTTGTTGGCAAAGTAATGCCTCTGCTTTTTATTATGCTGTCTAGGTTGGTCATAACTTTCCTTCCAAGGAGTAAGCGTCTTTTAATTTCATGGCTGTAGTCACCATCTGCAGTCATTTTGGAGCCCCCCAAAATAATGTCTGCTGCTGTTTCCACTGGTTCCCCATCTATTTGCCATGAAGTGATGGGACCGAATGCCATGATCTTAAGTTTTCTGAATGTTGAGTTTTAAGCCAACTTTTTCACTCTCCTCTTTCACTTTCATCAAAAGGCTCTAGTTCTTCACTTTCTGGCATAAGGGTGGTGTCATCTGCATATCTGAGGGCATTGATATTTCTCCCGGCAATCTTGATTCCAGCTTGTGCTTCATCCAGCCCAGTGTTTCTCATGATGTACTCTGCATAGAAGTTAAATAAGCAGGGTGACAATATACAGCCTTGACGTACTTTTCCTATTTGGAACCAGTCTGTTGTTCCATGTCCGGTTCTAAGTTTTGCTTCCTGACCTGCATATAGGTTTCTCAAGAGGCAGGTCAGGTGGTCTGGTATGCCCATCTCTTTCAGAATTTTCCAGTTTATTGTCTGGCTCTAGGTGAGTGATCACACCATCGTGATTATCTAGGTCGTGAAGATCTTTTTTGTATAGTTCTTCTGTGTATTCTTGCCACCTCTTCTTAATATCTTCTGCTTCTGTTAGGTCCCTTCCATTTCTGTCCTTTCTTGAGCCCATCTTTGCATGAAATGTTCCCTTGATGTCTCTAATTTTCTTGAAGAGATCTCTAGTCTTTCCCATTCTATTGTTTTCCTCGATTTCTTTGCATTGACTGCTGAGGAAGGCTTTCTGATCTCTCCTTGCTATTCTTTGGAACTCTGCATTCAAATGGGTATATCTTTCCTTTTCTCCTTTGCTTTTCACTTCCCTTCTTTTCACAGCTATTTGTAAGGCCTCCTCAGACAGCCATTTTGCTTTTTTGCATTTCTTTTTCTTGGGGATGGTCTTGATTCCTATCTCCTGTACAATGTCACGAACCTCTGTCCATAGTTCGTCAGGCACTCTGTCTATCAGATCTAGTCCCTTAAATCTATTTCTCACTTCCACTGTATAGTCATAAGAGTTTTGATTTAGGTCATACTTGAATGGTCTAGTGGTTTTCTCCACTTTCTTCAATTTCAGTCTTAATTTGGCAATAAGGAGTTCATGATCTGAGCCATAGTCAGCTCCCAGTCTTGTTTTTGCTGACTGTATAGAGCTTCTCCATCTTTGGCTGCAAAGAATATAATCAATCTGATTTGGGTGTTGACCATCTGGTGATGTCATGTGTAGAGTCTTCTCTTGTGTTGTTGGAAGAGAGTGTTTGCTATGACCAGTGTGTTCTCTTGGCAGAACTCTATTAGCCTTTGCCCTGCTTCATTCTGTACTCCAAGGCCAAATTTTCCTGTTACTCCAGGTGTTTCTTGACTTCCTACTTTTGCATTCCAGTCCCCTATAATGAAAAGGACATCTTTTGGGGGTGTTAGTTCTAGGAAGTCTTGTAGGTCTTCAGAGAACTGTTCAGCTTCAGCCTCTTCAGCATTACTGTTCCAGGGTATAGACTTGGATTACTGTTCCAGGGGAAGGTGGTGAATTTATTTTTATTTTTTTATTTTTCAATGTTTGTTTATTTGGCTGCACAGGGTCTTAGTTGTGGCGTTCAGGATCTTTAGTTGGAGCACGTGGGATCTAGGTCTCTGACCAGGGATCAAACTCCAGGCCCCCTGCGTTGGGAGCATGGAGTCTTAACCACTGGAGGACCACTGGGGTAAGTCCCAAAGGTGGTGAATTTAGCGTTAGCTTTTTTTTTTTTTACTTTTCAGAATATTGATTTCATTCCAGTTTGGGATGTGTTGTTGTATTCGGTATCCTGACTTCAATTCTTAAACTTTATTTTGTGTGTGTCCCAGTTTTTGGTATGGATGGTATTATTTATCTGTATATTTTAACTTCACATTAATCCTTTACCTAGTAAAAATAGGATGTTTACTTATTATTTAATATGTAATTAAGATATATAATAATAATTATTATTATTATTACTATATGTAAATTGTTAATAATATTATCTTTTACTGTAGGTTATCAGACCAGGATGAAGAGGGCAAGACCGAGAAGAAATGTATCATATCTGACCCCTCCTTTTCCATGGTAACAGTTCAACGGGAAGATAGTGGTATCACCTGGGAGGCCAGTTCAAGTAGGCCTTCCACTCCTTGGGCCTCAGAAGAAAGTCAGACGTCTGGTGTGTGTAGTCTGGAAGGGTCGACTCTGAATTCTCCTCCAGGGAGTGTTTCCTTTATCGTGGATGAGGTTAAAAAAGTTCGGAAAAGAAAGCCCAAGTCAAAGCATGGCTCACCATCTCTGCGTCGGAAAGGCAACAAAAAGAGAAATTCTTTCGAATCCCAAGATGTTCCTGCAAACAAAACAAGTACTCCTTTAATTTCAGAAAGTCAGGAACTAACCACCCAGAAAGACAAGTCATCTACTGGCACTTATGATAAGATGAGGAAAAAGAAGAGCACCTCAAGTACACCTCCCATTACGGGGGCAATATACAAAGAATACAAGCCCTTAGTGTTAAGGCCAGTCTACATAGGAACAGTACAATATAAAATCAAGATGTTCAATTCTGTTAAAGAAGAATTAATTCCTCTGCAATTTTATGGAACATTGCCAAAGGGTTATGTCATTAAAGAAATCCATTATAGGAAGGGTAAAGAAGCATCCATTAGTCTAGAGCCAGAGTCAGGCGATCATGATCTTAAAGTAGTTTCCAAAACAGGCAAATCAGTAGCCCAAAGCATAGAAGATGTTAAAGTAAGAGAGCTTGCTCCACCCTGGAGAGATGCGTTCTCCAAAGGATCAAAGTCCCTGACCTCCTTATTCAGTCATGAAGATCAGAAGAAAACTTACGATGATTTTCCCTTAAGGGCTGCATCTGCCACCCAGCACACACCTTCCTCTCATACAAGTCATGCCATAGCAGAACGGGAATCACAGCTCAGCCCTCCTCGGATAGTGCCACGACTGCTGGCTGATGAAGCAAAGCCCCGTGAAATGAAGCCTTCCTCTCTTACATCCGATACACCTGTAGCTGCGTCCCTGGAAACTGCAAAGGAAGAATCTGAGGCTGATTCACAAGAAATAGTCATTGCAGAGCCTGACTCTTCAGTCTCACCGCCTGTACTGGGTGAAATGAAGACGGAAGACATGTCTTCGATTGACCATTCCATTTCACTAGAGGCAGAGAAGGATTCTCTGGAATCAGGTGCACCAGGTCTGACAGCCTCTATCCAGGAAGATTTCAGCCCTGAGAGAGAAGAGCTGGGTCTGACTTCTCGGGAAAGAGCAGAACCAGTAGCTGACCAACTGACCCCTCCTCATCTCAGCATCAAAGGAGAGAAGGAAGAAACTGTGCCTGAACCATCTATTTCTCTTTCTGAACCTCTAGTGTTAGAGGAACCAGAGAAGGAAGAAATAGAAATGCCTCTACTAATGGCTGCTACCCCTGAACCTGAAGATTCTAACTTAGTGGAAGAAGAAGAGATCATAGAACTTGATTACCCAGAAAGCCCATCAGTTTCTGAGGAGCCCTTCCCACCACGCTTGGCCCCTGAAGTGGAGGAAAAGAGGAGACCCTTCTGCCATTACTGACAGCTTCAACACCTGAACATGTCGCCTTGTCTGAGGAAGAAAGAGAGGAAAATGAGTCTGTTTCTACTGATTCTGCCTTTGTGTCAGAGTATTCAGCCCCACAGGATTGGAACTATGAACTAGAGAAGCAAGAAGCTGAGCCAGTTTCTTTACCTCATGTGAAAGCTGTATCTGAACATGCAGTTTTGTCAGAAGAAGAGGATGATAAATTTGAGCCTTCTTACCCAACTTCAGCTTCTATATCTGTCTCACCCTCCACAACTGAGAAAACTCTTGAATGCCAGTCCCCACTGTTTGCAGCAGTTACACCAGAACCCATGATCCTGTCCGGAGAAGAGGCCTCAGAAAGTGGGCGTTACACGCCGGATTCCACATCTGCTTCTGAACATTTAGTTCCCTCTCAGGCAACAGAAGAGTCATCAAAGAAAACAGTAGACCTTAAGTCCCCATTAAAGTCACAAGGTGTTTCTGAGCCCCTGATTCTGTCAGAAGAAGAGAATGAAGACCCTGGGCTGTGTTCCCTAGAGGTGGCCTCCCTTCTGAACGTTCTCTCTCACCACACACAACTGAGGGGACTTCTGAATGCCAGGCCCCACTGCTTTCAGCCATGACATCTGAACACCCCGTCCTGTCAGAAGAAGAGAACCTAGGAAATGAGGGTGTCACACAAGATTCAGCACTGACCTTCCAAAATGCAGTCCCACCAAATGTAAGGCAGGAATCCACAAAGAACATAATTGACCATGTCTCCCTGTTGAAATCAGAAGGTATTTCTGAGCACAAGACTGTGTTAGAAGAAGAGAAGGAAGATGCTGGATTCTATACCCCAGAGGTGGCCTCTTTACCTGAAGACTCCCTCCTACCATCCACAACTGAGGGGACTCCTGAATGCCAGGCCCCTCGACTTTCAGCTGCCCCACCTGATCACGTGGTCCTCTCAGAAGAAGAGACAGTAGAAATGGAGCGGTACACACCCTCTTCCACCTCTGCTTCTGAACTTTCAGTACCACCATATGCAACAGTGGAATCACAGGAGGAAGAAATTGTCCACACATCCCCTTTAAATCTAAAAGGTTCCTCCTCCCCCATGATTTTCTCAGAAGAAGAGCAAGAAGACATCGGGCCTTTTTCTCCAGACTCGGCTTTTGTGTCAGAATTCTCATTTCCACCTTATGCAACAACAGGGAAGAGAGAATTTGAGTGTGATTCTCCAATATGTTTGACATCACCATCTGAACACACTATTTTGTCAGATGAAGACACTGAGGAAACGGAACTTTTTTCTCCAGACTCAGCATCACAGGCTTCCATCCCACCATATAGGATCCCAGAAATGAACAAAAAGGAAATTGAGCCTGATTCACTGTTAACGGCAATGGCTGCATCAGGATATTCCGGCTTCTCAGAAGCAGATGAGGAAGAAATTGTGCCAATGACGACTACCCCTGTACCTGAGCATCTAAATTCATCACAGAAGCAAAGAGCTGAACCTTTGATGTCCGCACCTGAAGACTTGAGTCAGCTCCCTTCAACAAATGAAGCAGAGAAAGCAGAAATTAAGCCTGATGCTCAAACAACATCAACATCTGTATCTGAATATCTCATTCTGGCACAGAAGCAGAGAACTCAAACGTATTTAGAACCTGAGCCTGAAGACTTGGTTCCACCAAGTTTAACCAGTGATTCAGAGAGGGGAGAAACCAAGTCTAGTTCATCGCTAGCTGCAGCACCTGCACAGTCACCCACAGTAAAGGAAGAAACCAAACCTGTTTTGCCGGCATCTCAGTGTTCAGTCTCACCTGATTCAGTACATGCAATTAAGAAAGAACAAGAACCCCAAACATCCCTCACTCCAAAATCTGCAGATGAACAGATGGCTTTGTTAAAAGTTGAAAGTAAGGAAGAAATTGTGCCTGATTCTCAAGAAGCTATAGCACATGTATTGCGGGATCAAGAAATGGAGCCTCAGCCTCCAAATGTCCCAGAGTCTGGGATGAAAGATTCAGTTCTGCCTCACTTGGCAGATGAGCCAAAGAAGGATGTCAAATCCAGTTTAGCTCCAACTGTGACATCTGAACTAGAACAGAGAAGGTTGTCAGAGAATGAGCCTGAAGTAACGAAGCCATATTCACCTCTAAAGGAAACATCTTTATCTAGACCTGAGATTTCATCAGTGGTAAAAACAGAAGTGAAACTTGATTCTAAAGTAACTGGTACACCTAGAGTGCTGCATTCAACTTCACCAGGAGTGGAACAGGAAGTTGAGCATGGACCACCTGTACCAGAATTTTCAGCTTTGTCAGAAGAGATAAAGAAAGAAATTGAACCCAGTTCTTCAATAACCACAACATCTGAGGCAAAGCATGATTCAAATTTAACCAAATTAGCAACAGAGGAAATCCCAACAGACTTACCTCTTACCACCCCTATAGAACATCCAGTCTTAACAAAAGCAGAAAAGAGTGAATTAGGAAGTGGTTTACCACCTATAGATGAGCACTCACTTTTTAAAGAAGAAGACAAGGTAGCAATCAAAGCTAGTCCTTCTCCCACTGAAACTGCTGTATCACAATATCCAGCTTGGTCCGAAGTTGAGAAAGAAATTAAATTTGATTTACCTGCAAGCATACCCTCTATATCAGAGCGTTCTGTTTTGTCAAAGGTAGAGACTGAAGACATTAAACCTGAGTTGGCAATAACCAAGACTTTGTCTTCTCAGCATTCAGATGTATCAAAGGAAGCAAGGATGGAAGACAAACAAGATATTTCATTTCCTACAGTTCTCGACTCTGAATATTTGGATTTATCACAGAAAAAAAATTCTGTGTCTGCCTCAGAGATGTCAGGACCTGAACACGTGCCTTCACTCAGCCTAGGCTATGAGACAAAGAAAACAGAAACTGAACTTCCTTCCTCACAGAATATGTCACCTGCACCCAAATTTATAGTCCCAAAAGGCAAAGATGAGGTGACAGCAAGTTCTCCTCCTGAGTTGGAACATTTAACATCAGAAGATTTAGCTTCAACATTCTTAACCTTCAGTGGTGATAAGAAGGAACAGGCAGTAGAGACACCCTCTGTAATTCAGGGAGATTTCTGGTCAGAAAAACCAGGTCTCGCTCTGGCACAGCTGTCTTTGGAACCTGAGAAGAGAGACAAGACACATCCAGTATCAGAATTACTTGATACTGGAAATGCTGGCTCAGAATTCGCTGGTGATGTAAGTAGGCAAAGTGGATCCATACAGACAGAACATATAAAATCTCACCTACCTGAAACAGAGAATTCTGCCTTAGCAAAGGGCCTACCTGAACTCAGGAGCAGAGGAGAAGGAAAAGAGGAAAACAGGGAACTTCATGTGTCAACTACAGTTCCTGAAATTTCAGAGGTTTCTTCATACCTTAGGGAGGAACCTCAGACTCAAGAAATGATCTCTCTCTCTACTAAGGTAGTTAGCTTAGGATCAAGGGAAGCATTTACCTCTCGACTTGAAGGAGACAGCCTAGAAGAACTTCAGTCGTACACTTTATCCTCAAAAGGATTATCAGAAGAGCTGAACCGTTCAGCTGACTTTAAAAAAGAAGAAAAACAAGAAATAAGTCCATTACAGCCAGCAGGAAATTTGAAGGCACAAGAGACAGAAGATACTATAACTAAGCTAAATGAAACTGACCAACCAAATTCATTTAATGTACTGCAGAGTATAACAGAGCCATCAAAGATCACTTCTTCTGATCTCTTCGTGCAACAGAAGCCTGAAGAAACACTTGATTCAGATCAAGCTGCTACATTACCTGAAATAAGCAGGTCTTTTGCAGATAAACAAGACCTGGGTATTAAACAAGTTTTGTTTATGAAAGAAAATTTGCCTTTGGAAGAATCAAAATTATTTATGACAATTGAACCTACAGATATTAAAGAAACACACATGAAAGAGGCCCTTATTTCTCCAAAGGATGAAAACCGGATGCTGAAAAAGCCAGAAAGAGACTTAGTAAGTCATCATGAAGAAAGAGTCATGGGATCTGTGCACCTGGATTCTTCTGGTGCCAGTGATCTGATGACAGGGCAGCTCAAGCCTGCTCTGCCAGAGAAAGACCACACGCCTGACATCAGAAAGCAAGTTCTGCCACCTTCTGCAGAAGAACCTCACTTAGCATTCCAAGAACCAGTGTCTACTCTCGATACCTCCCGTGATAACGTAGAGACCTTAGCAACTGAAACTTACTCTTCTGAAGACATAAAGCTGGCCCCCAAACCAAAATCTTTAGTTCCAGCTGGAAATGTGGAGAGAAGTGAGGCAGAAGGGAAGCAGACCCTTTCTTTTGTTGGGGGTGAAGGTTTGATAGTGGAGAAAACGAACACAGAAATTTCCAGGCCTTGCAAAGAAGACAGCCAGGAAGAAATCAAAACACATTATGAAGGAGGCCTCCAGAAACCAATGTCTGGCCCATCAATGGAACAAGTCAAATCAGAAACTCCTCCTCTCTTGTCAAAGCTGCCCGTGTCTTGGCTGAAGAAGCAGAACCTGCATTGGGCGTTGAAAAAGAAGCACATGGCCGTATATCCCCTTTGCCTGGAGAGAAGCCATTAGAAGAATCCAACGTGGTTCAGCCAAAGGTTGCAGATGATGCTAATGAGAGAGGGAAACCACCATCCAAAGTGAAAGCACCCATACAAATAAAACCACTCTCCTCAACCCAAGATAATGAAGAACCTCAACCCCTAGAGTCACCTGAGGTGATACAAAAGCCACCCAAGCAGCGGAAGGCAGTGGAGCCAAGCATCTCAGAGGAAAAGGGAAAGAAAGGAATTTCGTCTTTCACATCATGGGTGTCCAGTTTCTTTTTTAGATCAAGCACTCTAGATAACAAAGTTGCTGAAAAAGAAGATTTAGAAGCTCAGCCCAGCCCATCTGAAGAAAAAACAGTGACTGTGATAGATTCTGAAGGTCCTGCTCCAGCTGACGTTTATGGAACTGAGAAGCCAGTGGATCATCTATTCCCAGAGGCCAAACCTGAAACCGCTTCAGAATCTGCAGATTCTTTAGTTAAATCTGGTGAGCATCAAGATTTTAAAGAAAAACCTGCATTGTTATCAAATTTAGAAGTTTTGCCACAGCCAAAATCCAATTTTGAGGCATCTAGTGATGATTATGAAAAGAAAGAAGTCCTAGACTATTCAGAAGAAATGGACCTGACCTCAGTAGTTACTTCTGCTGATGGCGAGGGACATCTTAGAATTCAATCTTATTCTCCCATGGGTGAAAAATCCATTATGGAAGAAGCCAAAAATGCTGTTCCTCTTCATGTCACTGACAGTAAAAGACTCCAGAAGCCAGAAATCTCCCCTCGATCTAAATGGAATATTTCTATTCTTAAAGAAGAGCCAAGAAGTGATCAAAAAGAAAAACCACTCTTTTTAGTTGATGCAACAGATAAGGTGCCACAACAGCCAGAATCAGCTTCATCTAGCTTTGTAAGTAAAAATACCACAGAGGAATCAGAGAAGCTGGAGTCCATAATTTTGCCAGGAGACGAACCTAAAGGCAGTTTAATTGATCTTGGTGAAGACAGACTAGGAAAAGAGATGCCAAAACCCGTTTCCTTGAAAATTTCTGAAGAGGAAGTAAAACTCAGATCTGTTAGCCCAGCTGAGGAGAAAGGTAACTTGGGAATGAGATCATATTCCTTGGCAGAAAAGAAGGTGCTGGCAGAAAAACAAGAGACAGCAGCCCCATTAGAACATAGAGATATTAATGAAATAGAGAAGGCAAAAATTATACATGAGCCTAGCCCTGTTAAATTGGAAGAACCAAAAGCTGCTACTGTGATGCAGCAAGTCTATCAAAATGAAGACCACAAAGAAAGATACAAAATTATTGAGGAGGAGAAAGGAGAAGAAAAAGAAGAGCAGGCACATGCATTTTCAGAAGGGAGGGAGCAGGAAATGCAACCATATTCCATAAGTATAGCCGGGCATCCGCCTGAAGAGTCAGATATCTCTTTCCATCTTACTTTGGGTGAAACCCAACCATTTTCATTAGTTAAAACTGCAGAAGCTGCTGAAACATTAGAAACCACGATCTCAGAGGCTTACTCTGAAATCAGGGAAACAAAGGCAGTAGGAAGTCAACCACATCCATTAGAAGAATGTGAAGTTTTGGTGGAGAAAACCAAGGCTTTCCTTCCAGTGGATCTTCCTTATCATGATGAAATAAATGAGCCCTCTTTACCTAAGGAAGGAAACCTGGTACTGGAAAAGTCAAGCAGGGATGTGGCGACTCACAGTGAAGAAAAGGGACAGGCCATAGTGTTAGAGCTGCCAAAAGCTGGCTCAGTGGGTACCACAAAAGAAAGTAAACAAGGCTTTCCATCTAAAGAATCTGAAAGGATTTTAGATCGTCCTTTTGGTGAAACAAAGAGCTTAGAAACACCTTCATATCTGTTGTCATCTGTGAAACCGCAAACACTCACTTCAGGAGCATCTCCAGAAGTTAGTCCAGAGAAGAAACAAGAACTACCATGGTCAAAAGTGACTCCAGATAGGCCTACAGTCCATACTACTCAAACATCTAAAGATCAAACACCTGAAATGTTTGAACAGCCTGTTCTTGTTTCAAAACACCACTTGGAGGCTGTAGAAGATTCCCAAGTATATGAGCCATGCCCTTCAGCAAGCAGTAACTATGCTCAATTTATAACTAATGCATCAACAATCCGTGCTGATGAGGTGGTTTCTAAGGAGCCTGAAGACACAAGTGTAAGAGGTGAGGAATTTACAGTGACTAGTAAGCCAGCTGGACTTTCTGAAGAGCAAAAGAGTGCCTTCAGTATCATTTCTGAAGGTTGTGAGATACTGAATATTCATGCTCCTGCATTTATTTCTTCAGTTGATCAGGAAGAAAGTGAACAAATGCAAGATAAGTTAGAATATTTGGAAGAGAAGATCTCATTTAAGCCTATACTCCTCCGTGATGAGAGTGAGGAAGTTGCTTGCCATAAAACACTACAGAGTAAGTTAGAAGATTCTGATATAAAAGTTATATCACTGAAAGAAGACCAACAAAAGGAAATTCATACAACCAAAGAAGAGATATCCACAGACTCAGAAATTGGTGATTTAGCCTTTAATCAGCCCACAAGTCCTGATGAAGAGGATTACTTTGAAAAATATACATTGATTGATTATAACATCTCCCCTGACCCAGAAAAACAGAGAGCTCCATGGAAATTAGAGGCAGGACTATCAAAGGAAGTTCCAGAAGAAACTGTCTCTTTCCCAGAACATTCAGAGGAAGGTGCCCTAGAACATGAATATGACTTGGTGAAATTAGATGAAAGTTTCTATGGACTCGAAAAGGACTACAGCAAATTATCTGACTCAGGGGCTCAAAAGTCTTTGGTTATCCAAAAATTGACAGACAGAGATGCTCCAAAGAGCACAGACAGAGACGTGGACTCAAAGTCACCTGGGATGCCTTTATTTGATGAAGAGGAAGGAGTTTTGTCACGAACCCAGATATTTCCTACCACTGCAAAAGCCATCAATCCTGAACTTCTGGAGGAGCCACCTGCACTTGCATTTTTATACAAAGATCTATATGAAGAAGCAGTTGGAGAGAAAAAGAAAGAAGGGGAGACAGCTTCTGAAGGTGACAGTGTGAATTCTGAAGCTTCATTTCCAAGCAGAAATTCTGACACCGATGATGGAACAGGAGTGTATTTTGAGAAGTACATACTCAAAGATGACATTCTCCATGACACATCTGTAACTGAAAAGGACCAAGGCCAAGGTCTCGAAGAAAAGCCAATTGATAAGGATGACTCATACCAACCAATAACTGCAGCAGGGGAAATTTGGGGCAAGTTTGCAACTATTGGCAGGGAGGAGAGTCCGGAAGAGAAACAGAAAGCAGCTTACAGGGAAGGAGAATCAGTAGGCCACCTGGAGACCCTTGACAGTGTAGCCATGCAGAGGAAAGCTCCCATCACTGAGGAAGTGAGAGTGGTTACCCAGAGGATAAGCTATGCCGTTCCATTTGAAGACAGTCATCATGTCCTGGAGACAGTAGATGAAACCAGCAGTCAGACTAATGAAGCAGCAAATGCAAACCCAGAGGTCAGTCTGAATGTCCCAGTGCAAGTGTCCTTCCCAGAGGAAGAATTTGCATCTGGTGCAACTTGCATGCAAGAAACACTGCAAGAAGAACCTCAAATAATGGTTCCCCCTGAGCCGAGTGAAGACTGGGTCCGCAGTAGCCCTGTTCAGGATGAGTATGGATTTGCTGAATCCCTGAGTTATGAAGTGGTTACTCAAGACACTCTATCAGAAGACCTGTATTCAGAGTCCACCCCTGAAGATGTGTTATCTCAAGGAAAAGAATCCTTTGAACATGTCAGTGAAAATGAACTTCTGACTGAAGCAGAACAAAGAAAGTCTGCTCAACAGCAAGAGTTGGACATAGAGATGGCAGAACAAGACCAGTTACTATCAGAGTTGGTAACGGAGAAGGAACAAAAGGAAATGAAAACATCTCAGATTGACACATATTGCTACACATGCAAAACCCCAATTTCTGCTGTTGACAAGATGCTTGGCACTCACAAGGACCATGAGATTTCAGCACTTGATACAGCTATAAGTGCTGTAAAGGTAAATGGATTTTAAAGTGTATAAGTGTGTAATCATATGTAGACATTTAATCTGTTTTCTCATTTTCTCAATTTAAAAAATGACCAATATTTGATACATTCATCTTTAGGCATAGTAGTCTGAAAAAAAAAAACCAAGAATATTTCCCTAGTTATTTAGTTAACATCACTTTGACAAGCATTTATTGGGTAAATAATATGTGCCAGTTTTTTTTTTTTCTAAGTTCTCTGTATACCAGGATAAATAACTGGCATTCCTAGTTAACTGTCTTTGAGGTCTCTTATTTTATAAAAGTAGCCCTTAACATTATCCAAAAAAGAAATAATTTCAAATACGAAAATACATGTTAGAGTATAGAACTCAATTTATTTTCTGTTATCTACAGTATGATCCTTTAAAAATACACATTATATCATATTAAACAATTTTATTGCAAGTTTTATAAAATGCTCAAGACAGTAAGACATTTACAATTTTGATTTTCTCCACATTTCTTCTTTATTTATAAAATCGATGGTAGAATTGGAAAGTTTTTGCATTGTTTCTGGCTATGTCTATAGACTCCCAATGTTAGAAAATTAGTCACAACACCTATCCTTATAAATATCTTACTTCTTAGAAATACTACTGGAACTCAAACACTTAGTCTTTAAGATTCTCACCTACCTTTCAGTAGCCTTCTAACTGGAATCTCCACTCTTATCTCATCAATCTATTCTCCATGCAGTAGCAGAATGATCTAAAATTGCAAGTAATAGCAAGAACTGAGCACTTACTATGGGCCAGGCAATGTATTAAGTTCTTTATATACAGGATATCTTTTAATTCTCACAAAAACCCTGTCATTGTCTTTGATTTGCGGGTAACAAAATGGGCTCAGAGAGCCCATTAAGTCCAAGGTCATAGAAGACAGAACTAGGATTGGTACCCAGATCTGTCTGATGCCAGAGCTCATGCTTTTGATGTACACCTTTGTTACTCTGCTCAGGGCCTTCATAACAGTAGCAGTTTTCAATATGATCATTCAATTAGGTCACTGATAATTGTCAGATTCATTTTGATTCAGTAGGATAACACATTTGAATCTTGGATATTTTGGTCTTTTTCTGGAATAGTAATCCTTCTCAACTTGTATTTTGTTGAAACTTTACCTAGTCAAGTTTGGGGGTAGGCCGTGGTTCAATTTCTTTTTGGACTCTCAGGCATTCAGATGCATCAGCACCAGTGAAACATGCCCCGTTCTTTGATGACACTTGGTTTTGTTAACTAACAACTACTGGGTACTGTCAGCAGAAAGAAGACTTTTTTTCAGCCTTCTTAATTATGTTCTGTTTATCTCTGTGAGTTTTAGAAATTAAAAAAATAATTCTGTCTAAATCCTGTCAATTTAAAACAAATTTCAGAAGCAGAGAGATATGATGTCTCCCGCTTTAAAACCATTTTAAAGTTCTTTTAATTTTTTTCCCGACCTTCTCCAAAGAGTATGAACAGAAAGTGCAAAACAAATTGACTAAGCCAGAGACTTGTTTCGTTCATTAAATGGACTGTGAAGATTGAGTTGGTTGGCACTTTTTAAAAATTAAAAATAAATTTAAGAAGTTGTCACTTGAGAATTTTCTAGCATCATGTGAGTGGCCATCTGTGATTTTTCGGGAGCTGACGGCTGCATGTGTAGATTATCCAGGTCCTGGCTTCTCCCTGCACTCCATCCCCGTTTTGGTGGATTATCTTTTATCTGTCATTTATTTCTTCCATCACTCTCTTCCTTACCTCTTTCTCTCTCCCTTCCTATTCCATGTTAAGAGCTGTGCTCATCATAGGGAATAAAAACAAAAATAAAGGAACCTGGACTTGTAGCTCCCCAAAATCACACAGCATCATGGGAATGCAGTGTTCAGAGCAAGAAACCCTCTGGGAGTGAGCGACATGGTGGAAGGGGACTGGAGAGATGGGGAAGGTGTCTTGAGAAGGTGCAGCTTTGGTGAGCCTAAATTGGATAGAGTTCTTCTAACGAATCAGGGCAGGGAGGACATTTTAGAGACAGGGATTGCCTTGTAAAAAGGCACATAGGTGAGAGAATCCTGGAGCCCGGTGGAGAAGAGTCAGGGACATGAGCAGGAAGCAGAGAACCAGATCCTGAAGGGACTTCCCACAATGTAATCTCTCCATCATTCTGTGGCTAGTGAATCAGGCAGATGGAAGCTCTTTTATTCTGTGTTGTTAAGCTTTGCGGGATAGACTACAGCTAACTTTGTAACTAAGAAGTACTGTTGAGGGTCATTAGAATCTTAAGATCTCTTTAGTAGATAGTTTTCATTGTTGGGTAGGCTAGATTTCAGAGCTGGTGACTTCTCAGGGTCATGTGAGGCAAGCACACCTGAAACCATTGGTGCAAATGGGAGGAGGTTTCTCAGATATGTTGGACCAGTTCAAAGAAAAGTCTGCTATCTAAGAAGAAAGACAGTGTGTAACAATTGAGGCCTTACTAAGGAGAAAGAATTCAATTCATAGTTTACTTAAAACAAGTATACTTTGAATTCACCAGCTGACCAAGAAGGCCTTCCTCTTGCACAGGAAAATAAACTGTTTATTGCTCTCACTCATAAGCCTCCTAATTGTTTATCAGATATTACCTATATAGTCAATTTAGATGAAGCAGCAAAGAAAATTTAAAAGTTGATTTATTTGCGAACATGATATAGTGTATCTCTACCAAACATACTAAATTTATAAGGAAATTGGAACTCTCTGCTTGAAGTTCTTTTCTCAAATGTCATATACTAAGGATAGCTTCATTCTTTTCTTCAGGTTCAATTAGCGGACTTTCTAGAAGATTTGCAAGAAAAATCCTTGAGGATTGAAGCCTTTGTTAGTGAGATAGAATCCTTTTTTAATACCATTGAGGTAAGTTACCTTTTCCTTTTTACTTTATCCCAATTTGTGTATAATTGGAATGGGTGAATTTAACTCAGAGGACCATTACATCTACTACTGCGGGCAGGAATCCCTCAGAAGAAATGGAGTGGCCATCATGGTCAACAAAAGAGTCCGAAATGCAGTACTTGGATGCAATCTCAAAAACGACAGAATGATCTCTGTTCATTTCCAAGGCAAACCATTCAATGTCACAGTAATCCAAGTCTATGCCCCAACCAGTAACACTGAAGAAACTGAAGTTGAACGGTTCTATGAAGACCTACAAGACCTTTTAGAACTAACACCCCCCAAAAAATGTCCTTTTCATTATAGGGGACTGGAATGCAAAAGTAGGAAGTCAAGAAACACCTGGAGTAACAGGCAAATTTGGCCTTGGAATGTGGAATGAAGCAGGGCAAAGACTAACAGAGTTTTGCCAAGAAAATGCACTGGGCATAGCAAATACCCTCTTCCAACAACACAAGAGAAGACTCTATACACGGACATCACCAGATGGTCAACACCGAAATCAGATTGATTACATTCTTTGCAGCCAAAGATGGAGAAGGTCTATACAATCAGCAAAAACAAGACCAGGAGCTGACTGTGGCTCAGACCATGAACTCCTTATTGCCAAATTCAGACTGAAATTGAAGAAAGTAGAGAAAACCACTAGACCATTCAGGTATGACCTAAATCAAATCCCTTATGATTATACAGTGGAAGTGAGAAATAGATTTAAGGGCCTAGATCTGATAGATAGAGTGCCTGATGAACTATGGAATGAGGTTCGTGACATTGTATAGGAGACAGGGATCAAGACCATCCCCATGGAAAAGAAATGCAAAAAAGCAAAATGGCTGTCTGGGGAGGCCTTGCAAATAGCTGTGAAAAGAAGAGAAGAGAAAAGCAAAGGAGAAAAGGAAAGATAAGCATCTGAATGCAGAGTTCCAAAGAATAGCAAGAAGAGATAAGAAAGCCTTCTTCAGCGATCAATGCAAAGAAATAGAGGAAAACAACAGAATGGGAAAGACTAGGGATCTATTCAAGAAAATCAGAGATACCAAAGGAACATTTCATGCAAAAATGGGCTCGATAAAAGACAGAAATGGTGTGGACCTAACAGAAGCAGAAGATATTAAGAAGAGGTGGCAAGAATACACAGAAGAACTGTACAAAAAAGATCTTCACAACCCAGATAATCATGATGGTGTGATCACTGACCTAGAGCCAGACATCCTGGAATGTGAAGTCAAGTGGGCCTTAGAAAGCATCACTACGAACAAAGCTAGTGGAGGTGATGGAATTCCAGTGGAGCTCTTCCAAATCCTGAAAGATGATGCTGTGAAAGTGCTGCACTCAATATGCCAGCAAATTTGGAAAACTCAGCAGTGGCCACAAGATTGGAAAAGGTCAGTTTTCATCCCAATCCCAAAGAAAGGCAATGCCAAAGAGTGCCCAAACTACCGCACAATTGCACTCATCTCACACGCTAGTAAAGTAATGCTCAAAATTCTCCAAGCCAGGCTTCAGCAATATGTGAACCGTGAACTTCCTGATGTTCAAGCTGGATTTAGAAAAGGCAGAGGAACCAGAGATAAAATTGCCAACATCTGCTGGATCATGGAAAAAGCAAGAGAGTTCCAGAAAAACATCTATTTCTGCTTTATTGACTATGCCAAAGCCTTTGACTGTGTAGATCACAATAAACTGTGGAAAATTCTGAAAGAGATGGGAATACCAGACCACCTGATCTGCCTCTTGAGAAATCTGTATGCAGGTCAGGAAGCAACAGTTAGAACTGGTCATGGAACAACAGACTGGTTCCAAATAGGAAAAGGAGTACGTGAAGGCTGTATATTGTCACCCTGTTTATTTAACTTATATGCAGAGTACATCATGAGAAATGCTGGACTGGAAGAAACACAAGCTGGAATCAAGATTGCCGGGAGAAATATCAATAACCTCAGATATGCAGATGATACCACCCTTATGGCAGAAAGTGAAGAGGAACTCAAAAGCCTCTTGATGAAAGTGAAAGTGGAGAGTGAAAAGGTTGGCTTAAAGCTCAACATTCAGAAAACAAAGATCATGGTATCTGGTCCCATCACTACATGGGAAATAGATGGAGAAACAGTGGAAACAGTGTCAGACTTTATTTTTCTGGGCTCCAAAATCAGTGCAGATGGTGACTGCAGCCATGAAATTAAAAGACTCTTACTCCTTGGAAGGAAAGTTATGACCAACCTAGATAGCATATTGAAAAGCAGAGACATTACTTTGCCAACAAAGGTTCGCCTAGTCAAGGCTATGGTCTTTCCTGTGGTCATGTATGGATGTGAGAGCTGGACTGTGAAGAAGGCTGAGCGCCGAAGAATTGAAGCTTTTGAACTGTGGTGTTGGAGAAGACTCTTGAGAGTCCCTTGGACTGCAAGGAGATCCAACCAGTCCATTCTGATGGAGATCAGCCCTGGGATTTCTTTGGAAAGAATGATGCTAAAGCTGAAACTCCAGTACTTTGGCCACCTCATGCAAAGAGTTGACTCATTGGAGAAGACTCTGATGCTGGGAGGGATTGGGGGCAGGAGGAGAAGGGGACGACAGAGGATGAGATGGCTGGATGGCATCACTGACTCGATGGATGTGAGTCTGAGTGACCTCCGGGAGTTGGTGATGGACAGGGAGGCCTGGCGTGCTGCGGTTCATGGGGTTGCAAAGAGTCAGACACGACTGAGCGACTGATCTGATCTGAATTTGTGTACAACATCACAAGTAAATAAAGCTAAAAGGACCTGAATTGGGGTTTGTGTGTGCATTTGTGGTTTGCCATTGTTGGTTTTGTTCCATTAAAGTAGTCCTTAAATCTTCCCTTTGTGTTATCAGTGAGATTATTTCCTGTCTAAGGATAAATGATGTGCCCTTAAAAACACATACACATATACAAATAGGGTACTAACTATGATAGGGCAAACGCTTTACATGCTTGTCCAATTTGATCCTTACAGTATTCATATGAAATGGCAGTTATTATTGCTCCCATTTTATAGATAAGAAACTGAGATTTAAAGTTAAGTATATTACCCAAGGTCATAGTAAGTTTATAGCCAAGATTGGAACTTACTTGCTCTACCATCCTGCTTTTCACTGGGTTAGCTCTGCAGAGATGCTCTAAAGCATTGCCTGGTGTTCCAAGCTAAGGACAGATGAGTGTCTCTCATGGTACCGCTGTCTTTGATGAGTTCGTGTCGACCCTGCTCTCTCTGCAGTGAAGGAAGGGGATAGAAATGCTCCTTTGATATATGAACGCAGCCCAGATATCCTTACTGATCAGTCAGGATTGACAGGCTTTGTGGGAGGCTGGAGTGCAATTTCGCCATCATTCCTCATTCTAGCTTGTTTGTGAAAGGTCTGCTTAACTCCTGTTGTAAATCAGTTAAGTGAAAGTGAAGTTGCTCAGTCGTGTCCGACTCGTTGCAACCCCATCTGTAGCCTGCCAGGCTCCTAAGTCCATGGGGTTTTCCAGGCAAGAGTACTGGAGTGGGGTGCCCCTGCTGGTTATTTTTAGTGCTGTTGTTGGGTAACCTCCACTGCCACCAAAGTTTTCCTTTTAGACAGTAAATAAGATGATCACCTTATCACTAGCCCTCTAGTCAGGAAAATCCTGTGCATGGAGGAGCCTGGCAGGCTAAGTCCATGGGGTTGCAAAGAGTCAGATACGAATGAGCGACTGTCACACACTCTAGTCAGGACAGCTAAGCATCTGAGTTTGTCCAGATGGGCCGTGTGGTTTCTCCGACTCTGGCAGAAGGTGCCCCTTCCCTGGAGAGCATCTGTGATTGTGGCACCCTGTCCAGAATCCTCATTGTTCCCTCCTCCACACTTGATTTTAGTAGAGTGGGAAAGATGGCACTGAACCCTCTTGGCTACCCGATCTTCATTCATCGTGATGCCAGGTTTTGTCACGTGGGGTTGCAGGTGGGCAAGACTTCCCTACAGATATTTTTGTGTGTGTTTCATTAACTAAATCCTCCTCAATAGTCTTCTTACAGTGAATTCTGTTGCAGAGACAACTATGGCAAAGGAGGTGATAGGCTGAAAATTCAGATTGTGTACATCATCTGTGATTCTCTTACCAGAATGCCCAAGATTAATTCTTTAAAAGGCTAGTATTTCTCTTAAAAAATACATGTACTTCTTTTTTCACTCAGAATTGGTTTTTTGTTTTTATTTTTTTAGGAAAACTGTAGTAAAAATGAGAAACGGCTAGAAGAACAGAATGAGGAAATGATGAAGAAGGTTTTAGCACAGTATGATGAGAAAGCCCAGAGCTTTGAGGAAGTGAAGAGAAAGAAGATGGAGTTCCTGCATGACCAGATGGTCCATTTTCTGCAGAGCATGGACACTGCCAAGGACACCCTGGAGACCATCGTGAGAGAAGCCGAGGAGCTTGACGAGACCGTTTTCTTGACTGTAAGCACCATTTCAAACAAATCCAGACACCTTGAACCCAGTCTGACCCTAAAATTCAACTTTTGCTATTTCCTGAGATCATATATATCTCTCTGGGGAGTTTCTATAATTCTCATTTAAAAATTATTAGGACATGCCAGATGCTCATGGAAAAGGCCCATCCAGTCCTTAAAGCCATAACACCCAGATCCAGCAAAGGGGCACATGGAAGCCAGCCCGCAGCATCATCTGTCCATTCTGTCACAATGGGTTGGTCGCCTTCTAAGAGGGAGGGAAAGCAGCCTGAAAACTTTCTTTGTGTTATGCTGCCTGTGGGGGCAGGCCTGATCTTGCAGTGCCCGTCCCCACTCCACTCCCTAATCTGAAATGACCTCTCGAGCGTCACCAAGTAGAGAGTAACATTTTGGTACACTTTCAGCATGCAAAAGGATGACATAGTATGATACCTCTTTTAGGTATCATGTTAATCTTTTTACAAGGGTCTTCCTGGGGACCAGATCCCTTAATTCAGACAAGTACCTTGTGCACAGGGAATCCCTTGGGTGCTCCTCCAATTTCTCCCAGAGGCAGCTCTTTGCTCTCCCAATTCCCTAAACCGGCAGTAGAATGCAGGTTCTCCTCAGAACCAGGATTGACCGGGGGTGATGGCGATGTTTTCCTCCAGGGCAATTCCAGACCCAGTTGTCAGCTTTGAGGAAAGCACCTTTCTATGATGAGCTGTCAAAGCTCCTCTGTCCTCCCAGCCCTTTAGTGAAGACTGGAGATGGAGCAAGGCAAAACCGGGCAGAAAATCTGGGTGGGATGGACGTGGCATCCTCAGAGGAGGGTGAAAATCATTCAGTTGCATTATGCTTAATTAATGCAAAGCTTTAGTATTTTAAAATTAAGTACCTCGTGTGCAGTATAACATTAATAAAGTGCTTTGTGTTCCCTAAGAACCTTACCTGGGTTTGATAAGAATATTTTCTTCTCTCTAGAAGAACAAGTTGTGAAAAAGAAAGCATGTTTTTCCTACTTACAAAAGTGATATATATCGTTTAGAAAATTTGGAAAATATAGAAAAGCACAGAGAAGGTATCATCTAGAGATAACTACTGATTACATTTTGCTCTCTCTCTCTCACACACTGAACACATTTAAGTCATTTTTCTTGCTTCAGAGAATTCAGTTCTGGAAACTAATCGGTTTGTTAATGAATAGAGGGAAGCAGAGCAGAGGCAACTGTTGCCACTCTGCTCATGGTAGAGAGTAGACCTAAAGCCCCCTCCATCCGAGACCCCGCTCCCCACCCCTTCTGAGCACTAATTCCTTTGCTGCGTGGAACGAAGCCCCCCAAAGGAAACAACCTCAAAGGTAGCTGAGGAGTGCAATGATTATTAGAATGTACACGGTCTTAACTTTCTAGGTCGGTTTTTCTTTATGGCTGTTAACTAGTTTGTCTCTCTTCTCCCTCCCCTTCCCCTCTCTCAATCTCTCTCCCTGTCTCTCTCATTCCTCCGTAAGTCGTTTGAGGAAATCAATGAAAGGTATAGAAAGTGTGGCACGACGTAGTGGCGGCTGAGAACAGCATGACTGTGTGCTTTATTGTTAATATTTTGGTGCTTCATAGAAAATGAGCTGCCAGTTAAAAAAGACATACATTTAGTGAGCTCCTGGGTTTGCACTTTTAGCTACAGTGCTTTTAAAAGCTAAGTGAAAGCTTTTCAAAGAAAACTGCATGTGCTTTAGTTAAATAACAATTATCATAATGTAGATTTTTAACTGCTTCCTTGAGATGTAGTCTGTATTTCCAACCTAATCTAGACTAGGCTATCTTTTCCGTCACTGCGTACAGAACATTTTGTATATGCTTCGACTTAATTGGTTATATATGAGTATTTGAAAGGATCATTCATATCTGCCTTGAGCAATTTGATGACTTATGTAATCTTTAATGGAATGTTCTCTCATTTTCTCTTCAAAAGACAGGCATGCATTTATCTTCTCTTTTTGTTCAGCTCACCTAAATGAATCTTCTTTTGATTTTTGTTTCGTGTTTGTTGTTGTTTTTAACACTCAATCTAAGAGAAGTTCTCCATTCATTTAAAAGGCAAAACACTCAACAAGAAATCAGGAAGTGTTGTTTATAAAAACACATAACAGCAAATCTTTATCTTCTGAACATCTTATAATGAGATGCTCATACCGATCTGACTCATTTTCCTTTCTGTCCCATAAACAGGCTTGAGGTCTTTCCTACAGGCTGAGCCTAATTTTTTTTTTTTTTAAATCAATTTTACCCTTTTAATGTAAATTTCTAAAATTGTGAATATCATCTTCAGTTTGCTTCATTCAGTCTCAAATTGTAAAATAGCATAAAGTAAAAAATCAGGAATTTGTGATATATTAAAATATAGAAAATGGTTTTCAGTTAGAAACCTGATTTTTTAGATGAGAACCACACAGATGAATCCTATTTACCCGTTAAGGAAATCCATTCAACAGAATATTGCCAATATGTAAATATTTCTTCAATAATATAATCACAATTAGTATGAATAAAAAGATATGGGCAAGGAAATAGACAATGAAAAAATTGATAACAAATGTATAATGAAACTAAAACTTTCCCCTTAAAATTTATGTTTCATATCTACATTAAACTATATTTACAACTTCTGGGGAAAAAAAGAATATTGCCAAAATGCTTTAAGAAAACAATTTGTATATTAATATTGGCAATAATCAATAAGGGTTTTATTACAGTGGCTCTGTTATAAATAGAAATACTCAGGGAGCTTTAAAAAGTGCTGATGACTGAGTCTTACCTCCTGAGATTCTGGCTTAACTGCTGTGGGGTGTGGCCAGGGCATTTTTAAAGCTTGCTAGGTCATTTCAATGCACAGGCAGGATTGAGAACCTCTGGTTTATAACAGCCTGTCCTCTGGCTGTGCCTGAATTACCTGTGTGGTAATTCCTGGAGCTCCAGCCCAGATCCAGTACAGGAGTATCCAGCAGTGGGACCAGTTCTGACACATGAGCCAGAGGCACACTGCGCAGGTCTGAAAACTGATACCCAGGCCTTGCCCCCAGTTTTCTTTATTTTTTTAAAATTACACACTTCTTCTAAGTATTATTGACGTTTATTTTTACCCCCCAAAGTATATGGATTTAGAATGCCATTCTGTGTGCACTAGACAGCATACAGGCATTTTTACTTATTTATTATATTTCATCTGCTTGTGGAAGGTACTAATCAGCAAGAAAATTTAGTGAATGAAAATTGGCAAATGCATTTGCCTTTAAAAATGCTATAGTTTCACATCTTTTACTTTTCTAAACATTAGAATATTAACTTGCTAATATGTGTTGACATGAGTTTAATTCTAAATAACATTTCTTTGGTTTTATGCTTGAACTTGTTCATCTGTGTGTCTTTTTAATTAATTTTGATCTCATTGTCCAATTGGCAATGAGTTAATCTTTGCTAAAGCTGCATGTTGCCAAAAGGAAAGTATACTTGGGATAACCATTATTTTTCTGTAAAGAAAAAAGATAACAAAATTCGGGATTTGATGAAGAACTATGAGCAATTAAAGAAAATCTTGTTAAATGTGCACAAATGTGATGAAGATTGATTTTTTTCACTGAAATGAAACCTCTCAGGTTCTCATGATAACTTGTACCTTAAAGTCTCAATGTTATTGGTATTCCTGTCTGTGAAAAATGCTAATTTTCTAGTTTCTCCCCTTTGCTGCTTTTTCTCCCTCTCATCGTATTATATATCTAAAGGCAGTGCTTGCATATTAAATGATTTTTCACAACACCAAAAATGCTTAAATTAAAGAATGCTGTCAAGCATATTTAGACTCAAAATTTGCATATTCTGAAAAATACATTTGCTTAGAAAATGCTATTCTGTTAAGAGGACGCATGTTTTTTCTCTGTTTTGCTCTTTTGTGTTATAATAATGGAAGAGAGTCTCAACCATTTGTAGGACCTGCTCATAAAAAGACATCGGCTTGCCCTTACACACACTGATAAATTTTAACAGATCAGTGCATAAGGGAAAATTCAAACATTTTACATGTTTTATCTATAGCTACAGCTCTGTGCTACGAAGAGTCCTCCATTTAGTCAGTGACGTGTACCGAGAGGGCTTAGTATATGCACTCGTAACCCCTCTTTGTTCATTTTGAGTCTATCATTTCCATCCTCTGCATCCCTAAAGCCTTAATTAAGGTTCACGTTGCCTTCCCTCATCTAGAGCGACCTGGGGCCTCCCAACTGGCTTCATTGCCTCTCCAGGTGCTGGAGATCTTCCTTCAGACTCGTGTCAGGGTGGTCTTCTAAAATTCCCTTGTGTAAAACCTTCTGTGACTCTCCTTGCCTTAAAGAGCAAAATGGAAACTCTTGGTGGGTGTGAAAGACTTCCCAGTCAAGTCACAAATCACCTTTCTAGTTCATCTCTAATTGTCTCCGTTTCCCAGCTCTCAAGGTCCATGGTCCCCTGTGGCCCTCGAGTGCGTCTTACTTTTTTATAGCCCCATGCCTTCATTTATGCTGTTCTCTCAGCAACACTCATACTCTCTTTGTTGCCTAGGAAACGCCTAAAGATCCTTTAAGACTCAGCAAAAGTTACCTCCTCTTTGAAGCCCCTAATGGAGCATCTCCCTCAAATCAGAATATAGTGAATTTTATTATTCCTAACACTTGCAAGCATAGTGAGCACTCGTTAAATATTTCAGATATATTTTATCATTTTTTCCACTTATACTGATAAATTTTCCAGACCTAAGATCCTGATATTCTTACCCAAAGGAAACCTTGTCCTCTTATTGATTCACATATATTTATGGAAAGCCTACTGTGTGCCAAGAAACATAATACTGTAGTGAAACCAGCAAAGTCCTTTTTTGGCATGTAGATTATACTCAGGTGAAGTAGACAGACAAAAACAAATTGGTTGTAATGAGTTTGAGGAAACAGCCCAACAGAGTTAAGTAAGAAGAAGCAGAGGGCTGGCCTCTCTGAGGGGCTGACATTCTAATAGAGATCTAAATTAAGTGAGGCAGGAGCCACACAGGTGTCTAGGAGAAGAAGGTTCCAGTAGCAAGTGAAAAGGCTTAGAGGTGGGTGTGTGCTGTCCAAACCCCAAGTCCATGGAGTTCCTAATGGTTGACTTAATTTCTGGAAGGTATTTTCCGTCCTCTTGAGTAAGGTACACAGAGGAGAGCTCCTCACCAAATTTTAGGCCCTCACACTAAAGATAAATGCTTTTGCAGTCCTTCCTTCCCCTGTTTCCCTCTTCAGAATCAACCCTTTTTCTTAAGTCCATATTTCACCTGGATGCCAATGCTGAGTGCATCCCTCCTAATAGGGTCTTGAATATAAAGAAAAGTTAATAATTTATATACTGTGGCTTATTTAGTCTTTCAAGAATAGATAAACTTTTTCCTCCTTTGTTGCTGACCCATAGCAGTGCCTGGCACTTAGTAGATGTGTGTATTTTCTTGAAAGACTAAATGGCTAGATGTATAATATTGAGAGTTGAAAACAGCAAAGACATCACAAAGTATGTGACTTTCCAGATGAGCTCTGAACCTTTTTTATCTTTAGGGAATAAAAACAATCATTCAACTGTAATCATTTTTAGGACTAACTTTATAGAGGCAAAATTAAGACTGTATAATTCAATGGAATCTGTTCAATTTAAGGATATAGGAATGGAGTTTCTAATATTACCAGTTGCACTAAAGAATCCTATGAATAGATTTTAGACATATCTTTCCAGATTTTGAAACATTTAAAATCCTTTTTGGCTACAATGCCTCACAAAAACCACCACCACCAATACCAACAACAACTTCATTTTGAATAGTTGTTCTTAGCTTTCATTATGTATATGTTAATAGTTTCTTGACTTATACAGAATTATTTTCCCAACAGGTTGCTTTCTGCAATGGAGAACACTGCTTCTTTAGAGAAAATGCCTGCTGCGTTTTCACTCTTTGAACATTATGATGACAGCTCAGCAAGAAGTGACCAGATGTTAAAACAAGTGGCTGGTAGGAACTTCGATCTATTAATTACCTCAGTGAAATTTGGCAGTTATTTATTGTTTGTTTTGTAAAGTTTTTGAAGCTAAGGAATTATAACTGGAAAAGGAGAAATCTTTCTTGTAAGAGTTTAAAGCTAGATTCTGAAATAAAGTGTGAGACAAGCATACCATTTCAGTTATAAACGGCATTTCCATTTGAAGCTTTGTGACTGTGCTGGAATACTGAGGAGGTGGAAGGATGGAGCAGTGGAATCGAAGGGTCTTCTCTCTTTTTTTCTCAAAATATTTCTCTCTCTTAGAGATTATTTGTTTCACGCCAGCAGCCAGGTATAAAAGGAAAGAGAAATCAAATATTTTCATATATGTTGTACAGGTTCTTCTTTCGGAGTGGCTTTCCCCTCTTCAGTTGAGTTCTTTTCCCTTTTTTTCAAACTAAACAGATTAACGTAGAGAACTAACAGCTCAGCATCATGCTCTGTAGCCAGGAGCCTCCTCCTGCTCAGCTGTCAAAAGCATCCTGCCGACTCTTCAAAATATTTTTTAATGTGCTATTTTAACAAACCAGACAATGAAATTTATTTAGATTTTTTTCAAAGCTGCTGTGTTTCAGTGAAGTAACCAAGTTTCATTTACTGTGAAATGTACTTAGACGCCCTCTTTAAAAGATGCTATAATCTTGCAAAGCAAACCATAAAGACAATTTCTGTTTTCAAATTGAGAATTAACTTTCATTCTTGTGGGGAGAGTTTTAATTTAGTAACTAGTAAAAGTCTACTGTGTCTTCAAAAAACTGAAAAACAAAAAAGCACCCCCCTATCCCCCTACACTATATAAAATGAAAAATTCAGTTATTTGTCCTAATGGATTTTCTTTAGTTATATCTCAGAACAAAGGAATATTTTCTTATCATGTCTTTAACAAGCATTTGAATGGAGTCAAGATTACAAACCAAGAAATTCTGGTCAACAGAGTAGCTCTTTTATTTTTAAGGGATTCTTTTTTAAAAATTTTATTTATTTTAATTGGAGGCTAATTACTTTACAATATTGTGGTGGTTTTTGCCATACATTGACATGAATCAGCCATAGGTGTACATGTGTTCCCCTTCCTGAACCCCCCTCCCACCTTCCTCCCCACTGGCCCTGAGCACCCTGTCTCAAGGACATTCCTTTGAATCTGATGGGCAGTGAGGGGGCATTTTGTACATTTCACAGGTCCCAAAGTGTTAATAGTGCATTCACAAACAGTACATGTGGCCATCCCAGTAGTTACAAGCTGTTGGGGGGCACTGGTCTGAACGCCACACATTGCGCCTCTGCTTCAGAGTATAGTGAGAAGCAGAGCAGCCCTGACGGTTCTTCCCTGCTTATGTGATACCGGGCAGGGTGGAGGCTGTTTCTGGTTGGACTGTCCTCTAATCTCACAACTCTAGGAGACAGGTTTTATTGTTATTCCCGTCTGACAAGTGAGGAAATAGATGGAACCGAATTGTTTCTCATATTGCTCTAGATACACAGCTGTTGGGGATATGTGTGGCAGGGGTGTTTGGCTTTCAGAGTCTCTGCGCTTGATCCACTGGTCTGCACCAAAGATGCTGAGTGTATTGCTGTGAAAGGGGGAATAACCATAGATTCGTGACACCCCAAGGCTTCTTGACTCTGCTCCTAAGAACTTAAAAAAAAAAAAATCGTGTAAAATAAAATTGACCATTTTAACCATGCTGAAGCCACCATTGTACAACCATTACCACTAATCTAGCTCCAGAATTCTTTTCATTTTGCAAAACTGAAGCTGTGTATCTGTTAAATAACAGTTCCTCCTTCCTCCCACCCACAGCCCCAGCCTCTGGCAACTACCATTCTGCTTCCTGTCTCTATGGATTTAACTACTCTAAGTACCTCATATAAATGGAATTCTGCAGTACCTGTCTCTTTTGTGACTGGCTTATTTCACTGAGCATCATGTCCTCTAAGTTTACCCGTGTTGTACCATGTGTCAAAATGTCCTACCTGAATAAATCCCATTGTATGTCGAATACTGCATTTTGCTTGTCCATTCACTTGTTGATACCCTTCTGAGTTCCTTTCACCTTTTGGCTACTGCAGATAATGCTGTTCTCCTGGGGCCTTTCTTGAAAACTCAGTAGCATGGGACTCTGTATCTACTACAAGTACTGAAGTGCAGGCTGATCTAATGCTTAGCTCATTGAGCATGACAGCTCTTTACGGGCATGCTCTGTCAGGCAGAGGGAATCTATAGGGGTGATGCCTTTGCCCAGTTCCTTAGCCTATGTCTGGAAGTCTTAAAATCATTTTGCATTTTTGGCATCACTCTTACTCAAGTTTCTTACTCTATAAGTGTAAATAGTGTTGATAATATAAAGTTTGAGCCTTTGATGTTCTTGTGCTGCATAGGAATTGTAAATCGAGCCACTGTTAGTAGATTACATACATGGAATATTCATACTCCCTTTTAAATTTTAGAATAGTTTAAACAATAAAAGTGGTTCTTGTTTTGAAATAAGATGTTTTAGTTTCATTGTTTTTAAAGGAGTAGATTAGGTACAAAATTATTTCTAGCCTACATGCATTGCCTAATTCCCTACAACTGCCTATTCCTTAAAATTTTTTGATTTGGGAGGGGGGGCTCAATTATCAATTTAAAGTTTGCTAAGCTACCTGATATAGAGATTTCTGAAAAGATGTTACCATTTTAAAAAGCAGGTAAAGCTCAATGTATAATTCATGGAGGAAAAGGGAGCATTTTCATTGTTTGTTCTTCAAAAAGTTCTCCAGCACTACTTCAAAGATGATAGATGATAGTCAATCTGCTTGGCTCTTCCGTAAACCAGGGCAACATGAAAATTACTGAACTACATTTATCTGGTGGACCCCTTTAGAATGTGACACTGGTTTTCTGCTGGGAAGACAAACAGAGAAGTCAAAGATAGTGTAAGAGCCTCTGAAGCACTCTCAGCCCTTGGGGAGGTGCTCTGACAGGTGGGCTTCCTGCCTTCTCATGCAGCCTCCCGGCATGCCTTACGTCTGTGGTCCCTCTGTGTTTACCAGATGAAGGGTTTCTACTTCAGCTCCATCATCAGGAGAGTCCTGCCCTCTACCCTCCGTTTTCTGTGCTCCTGCAAAGGCCATGTTGCTTTCTGAACATTAACACTGGTTATGTGTCAAGTACTTTGCTAAGCACTTGATATGCATTATCTTGCTTTTTACAACAATCCTGGGAGGAAATAGTATTACTGTTGTTTTTCTGTTTTAAAGATGGAGGAGCTGAAGCTGAAGTAACAAAGCTTACAAGTAGGGGATCTGGCGTTTAACCTTAAGCCAGCCTCTCCCCTCTGAAGCTCATGAACTTGCCCATTCTCTTATCTTCCTTCTCATTTTTCATAACTATGTATTTCCTCAGCTCTTTATCTCTGTATTGAATCTCTTCAGTGTGTCTCTTTTTGTTCTGTTCTCTAAATTTAGAACCATTTATTTCTTCTAATTTCCACTTTCCTGTTGAACTAACCTTTGTTGTCTTTCCCTTCATTGTTGACTTTTAATAAAGTAATCACACAAAATTTAGCCTATATTATTCAGCAAGCTCATTTCTCAGGATTGTTGACTGGAAAATAATAACCACAAAAATAAATTTCAAAACAGTTCATCTGTTCAACTCTGGGAATAACCTTTTCCTCTAATTGGTAAACTATACTCAATGCTTTTATATCTCAAAAATTATGGGGAAGAAATTCATAGACACTTAATTTATGGCATTGTATGTACATGAATGTTCAATATGCATAATTATAAACTTTTTAAATCTCTAGTAAAACACTTGAGAATACTGTTGCCTTTAAAATGCAGAACAGATCCTCTACATCAGATCAGATCAGATCAGATCAGTCGCTCAGTCGTGTCCGACTCTTTGTGACCCCATGAATCGCAGCACGCCAGGCCTCCCTGTCCATCACCAACTCCCGGAGGTCACTCAGACTCACATCCATCGAGTCAGTGATGCCATCCAGCCATCTCATCCTCTGTCGTCCCCTTCTCCTCCTGCCCCCAATCCCTCCCAGCATCAGAGTCTTCTCCAATGAGTCAACTCTTTGCATGAGGTGGCCAAAATACTGGAGTTTCAGCTTTAGCATCATTCCTTCCAAAGAAATCCCAGGGCTGATCTCCTTCAGAATCATCCTGCTTGGATCTCCTTGCAGTCCAAGGGACTCTCAAGAGTCTTCAACACCATAGTTCAAAAGCATCAATTCTTCGGTGCTCAGCCTTCTTCACAGTCCAGCTCTCACATCCATACATGACCACAGGAAAAACCATAGCCTTGACTAGATGAACCTTTGTTGGCAAAGTAATGTCTAGACTCCACCAGAAAATTACTAGAACTAATCAATGAATATAGGAAAGTTGCAGAATATAAAATCAACACACAGAAATCCCTTGCATTCCTATACACTAATAATGAGAAAATAGAAAGAGAAATCAAGGAAACAATTCCATTCACCATTGCAATGAAAAGAATAAAATACTTAGGAATATATCTTCCTAAAGAAACTAAAAACCTATATATAGAAAACTATAAAACACTGGTGAAAGAAATCAAAGAGGACACTAATAGATGGAGAAATATACCATGTTCATGTATTGGCAGAATCAATGTAGTGAAAATGAGTATACTACCCAAAGCAATTTATAGATTCAGTGCAATCCCCATCAAGCTACCAACGGTATTCTTCACAGAGCTAGAACAAATAATTTCTCAATTTGTATGGAAATACAAAAAATCTCGAATAGCCAAAGCTATCTTGAGAAAGAAGAACGGAACTGGAGGAATCAACCTGCCTGACTTCAGGCTCTACTACAAAGCCACAGTCATCAAGACAGTATGATACTGGCACAAAGACAGAAATATAGATCAATGGAACAAAATAGAAAGCCCAGAGATAAATCCACGCATATATGGACACCTTATCTTTGACAAAGGAGGCAAGAATATACAATGGATTAAAGACAATCTCTTTAACAAGTGGTGCTGGGAAAACTGGTCAAACACTTGTAAAAGAATGAAACTAGAGCACTTTCTAACACCATACACAAAAATGAACTCAAAATGGATTAAAGATCTAAATGTAAGACCAGAAACCATAAAACTCCTAGAGGAAAACAGGCAAAACACTCTCTGACATACATCACAGCAGGATCCTCTATGACCTACCTCCCAGAATACTGGAAATAAAATAAAAAATAAACAAATGGGACCTAATTAAACTTAAAAGCTTCTGCACAACAAAGGAAACTATAAGCAAGGTGAAAAGACAGCCTTCAGAATGGGAGAAAATAATAGCAAATGAAGCAACTGACAAACAACTAATCTCAAAAATATACAAGCAACTCCTACAGCTCAATTCCAGAAAAATAAATGACCCAATCAAAAAATGGGCCAAAGAACTAAATAGACATTTCTCCAAAGAAGACATACAGATGGCTATCAAACACATGAAAAGATGCTCAACATCACTCATTATCAGAGAAATGCAAATCAAAACCACTATGAGGTACCATTTCACACCAGTCAGAATGGCTGCGATCCAAAAGTCTACAAGCAATAAATGCTGGAGAGGGTGTGGAGAAAAGGGAACCCTCTTGCACTGTTGGTGGGAATGCAAACTAGTACAGCCACTATGGAGAACAGTATGGAGATTCCTCAAAAACTGGGAATAGAACTGCCTTATGATCCAGCAATCCCACTGCTGGGCATACACACTGAGAAAACCAGAACTGAAAGAGACACGTGTACCCCAATGTTCATCGCAGCACTGTTTATAATAGCCAGGACTTGGAAGCAACCTAGATGTCCATCAGCAGATGAATGGATAAGAAAGCGGTGGTACATATACACAATGGAGTATTACTCAGCCATTAAAAAGAATACATTTGAATCAGTTCTAATGAGGTGGATGAAACTGGAACCTATTATACAGAGTGAAGTAAGCCAGAAAGAAAAACACCAATACAGTATACTAACGCATATATATGGAATTTATAAAGATGGTAACAATAACCCTGTATACGAGACGGCAAAAGAGACACTGATGTATAGAACAGTCTTTTGGACTCTGGGAGAGGGAGAGGGTGGGATGATTGGGGAGAATAGCATTGAAATATGTATAATATCATATTTGAAACGAGTCGCCAGTCCAGGTTTGATGCCTGATACCGGATGCCTGGGGCTGGTGCACTGGGATGACCCAGAGGGATGGTATGGGGCGGGAGGAGGGAGGAGGGTTCAGGATGGGGAACACATGTATACCTGTGGCGGATTCATTTTGATGTATGGCAAAACCAATACAATATTGTAAAGTTAAATAAAATAATTTTTTTTTAAAAAAAAAAAGGAAAAAAATAAAATGCAGAACAATGGCTTTATACTAGATATCTAAACCTTATATTTGAATTAGTTAATAGGGTGCTTTTCCCTCATGTAATTTTTACATTTTTTAAGAATTAAAAAAAATTGTAGGTATAGTCATGTTGGATATGGGAAAATGGGATAGTAGTTTCAGAAAGTGTTTTTTGATATTTTATTCATGCAAGTCTTTTGCAGCCTTGATGATAAAGCAACTATAGCTAACAAGGGTTTCATCGATCTCTATTTGAATATAGATTCTGTATTGACATAGAAGGATATGATATTGGTTACTAGCAATGCAAACTCAAGGTTTTGTTTTGAAGGAAAACCAAATCATTTGGTGTATCCTCTAACTTGTATAAGTTTATTACTCAAAGTATAGGACTGCAGAAGAATATCGTCAAGTGATCCCATTGGGAGATCCATTTTTTTTTTTTCTATGTGTATCATAGTGTATATGTATGCGTGCAGAGAAGACATTTTGGAGAGAGTTACACACCACTATAATAACAGTGGTTGCTTCCAAGGGATATCCTTGAGGTTGGGGTGCTGTTTAAAACAAGATAGCTCTCCCATTTTTCCTCCATGTACTTCTATACTGCTTGTATTATTATCAATAAGCACAGGTGACTTTTGCAAAAAGAAAAAGAAATCAATAGAACACATTAGTTATAATATCTTGCTTATATTCCAGTTCCACAGCCTCCTAGATTAGAACCTCAGGAACCCAATTCTGCCACGAGTACAACAATTGCAGTTTACTGGAGTGTGAACAAAGAAGATGTCATTGACTCATTCCAGGTTTACTGCATGGAGGAGCCACAAGATGACCAAGAAGTAAACGGTAGGATTGCTAACACATCTTCAGATGCTTATGTACATTTCTACATCTTAATTGTAGTATTTAAACATATACCTATTATGACTCTTTCCACAAAGTGTTTATAGCCACTTATAAAAGCGACAATGAACCAGCAATTATATAATGAAATGACATATAAGCAAAATTTGGAAATCAGGACCAAGGAAAACTAGAATGAATAAATATTATCCTAATGATGAATACTTTAACATGAATAAAGGTCATGAATGAATACTTTTCAACATGAATATTTTAACTGAAATTCAAATTTGGCTTTGAGTTCTCAGGTTAACAAGAGCAATTGAGTGATTCTCATTTTCAGGCATGAGGTAACATACCAAAGTGTTGAAAACAAAGTTTCAATCAGAACTGAAGTCTAAAACACGAGTATAAAGTGTCCCACTTTGTAGAGGAGAAATGAGCTTTATATAGGACACTGTCCTCCACAGTAATTTTAGTGCAAACGCAGCATTGAATATCATGGTTGGCGTTTTCTCAGATCCCCCTTTGATAAAAGCTGCAAACAAACTATAAAGGTAAATTCAGAGTTCACACTTCTCAAGGCATGAGAAGACTGTATGATATAGTCTTCTAGTGTCCCAAATTAACGTGAAGATCGAGGTAAAAGTGCTTGGGAGGGTGAATGGATCGCATGTCTTACAGTTGAGCCTTTCGTAAACATCTCTCTGTTCAGTAAGACCTCTGATAAGTCCTGGAAGTCCGGCGGTTTGATGGATCAGAGTTGGGAGTGCTGACATTCTCTGTTGCCTGTTGAAGGTAGACCCATATTTTTGGAAATTAGATGAGCATGTGACAAGATTGACATGGAATAGGAAGCAATTTGTAATAAGAAATGAATTATAACTTATTTCACTGTTAATCAGTATTTAAGTCTTTTGGGATGTCATGTGATACTTAAATTAGAAAAAGTAAGAAAGCAACCATAGGCATATTGTAAAGTTGGATAAATTTGTCTGTAAGAACTCATATCTTATTGGGAACCTGTTACCATACACCTGTCACAGCACAACAAGAAAAGTGCTCTTATTCACATTTGCAATTGAGAAAATGGATGTGAGATTAAATAATTTGCCCAAGACCACAGAAATTACTTGGGACCAGCACAGGTTATAAATAAAGATCTTTCAGACTTCAAAGCTTATGTTTTTATTTGCTTGACTCTGTGTTTGCTTTGTTACACCACACTTCACCTCCCTGTATATCCAGTTCTATCAAAGAACCTCATGGCTCTCCAAGACTCCTCTTGCTGCTGCTGCTGCTAAGTCGCTTCAGTCGTGTCCGACTCTGTGCGATCCCATAGATGGCAGCCCACCAGGCTCCCCCGTCCCTGGGATTCTCCAGGCAAGAACACTGGAGTGGGTTGCCATTGCCTTCTCCATTGTGTGAAAGTGAAAAGTGAAAGTGAAGTCGCTCAGTCGCGTCTGACTCTGTGCGACCCCATGGACTGCAGCCTACCAGGCTCTTCCATCCATGGGATTTTCTAGGCAAGAGTACTGGAGTGGCTTAATGACTGTTTATTTCCTGGAGCACTTTATAAAAGCGCTTCACCTGCCCACCTTCCCCTGCCATGCCCCAAACACATACCTGTCTTGTGTCTCATTCCTTTGATGCCTTGAACCCTGCTGATGCCAGTTCAATAATCTGATGGTCTAGACTGTGCTACTGTGCTGTGTGTAATAGGTCCCCAGTAACATATATTATGTGCTTTGTTAAAAGGAGTACCAGGCTAAACGACTTAGTCTAAAAGGAGAATTCTATTGAGAACTGCAGTCTCGGGTTCTAGGCTCTGGGGGAAATATTTTTCAGTGTGTATGTCTTTATGATGTTATTTAAGCCAAAATTTCATCCAGAAAGTATATCTCACTGGTAAAGAGAGATGCAGTTGAAGAAACCTGCTGAGTTGAAGATTTCCTAAATTTACTTTAAAAGGGAATAATCTGGGTTTCTTAACTGCAGGGGTTTTGAAGATATGACATCCTAGAGTATACTCTAGGATATGAGAGGATACTTGGAATTACCAGGGGCTAATTTAGAAAAGAAAATCGTTCTTTTAAAAGGAAAGAAATTTCAGTAAGAATAATCAGACTGGCCCAAGGGGCAGGTGTTCAGAATGTTATTGAATAATATTTACTACTAAAATACTTAAAGTAAAATAAGTGATTTTAGGAAATGTCTTGATTGAACAAAGTTACTTCTTAGAACAGTATATGCTCTATCAATGGTGTTTAAGTATTTCTATCAATTATAGAAATCTCTAGTTGAAAGAATTCTGGAATTCATGATAAGGAATCAAGATTTGAAACTTTGAAAATCATACTGAATGGTTTGCTAATCTGTAAAGATGCTTTTTAACATTGTACATTTAGGAAACATGGGATTGTCCTTATTTTATTACGTACTCTTAAAATATTGCCATTGCTTCTTAAGACTTTTCTTGAGAGTGTATTACTGAGATTAACATAAATTCCATGCAATTTTAGTATTTACTATTAAAACAAGTTACTTTAATTGTGGTATATGAAACTCGGAATCTTACTGATGTGCTATTACGTTCTGGTAAGTGTTCACAAGTAATACTGTGTCATTCTACTTATCTTTTGGAATGTTATTGCTTGAATGTTCTTAAATGCTATCTACCACATAGTGATATCTGTAAGTTTATCAGTTTGTATTTCCCACTGAAAAATGTGTAGTTGAATTTTTCCAATGGCTATAGCTTTCAATTAACTTAGGAAGATACCTCAGAGTTTATGATTGTGTTTTATGCTAGATTTGGTCGAAGAATACAGAGTGACCGTGAAAGAAAGCTACTGTGTGTTTGAAGATTTAGAACCTGACCAATGCTATCAAGTGTGGGTAATGGCTGTGAATTTCACAGGATGCAGCCTGCCCAGCGAAAGGGCAATCTTTAGAACAGGTAAGGAGACGGTAGGGGCTTCCCAGGTGGCTCAGTGCTAAAGAATCTGCCTGCCAGTGCAGGAGACACGGGTTCGAACCTTGGGTTGGGAAGATCCCCTGGAGAAGGAAGTGGCAATCCACTCCCGTATTCTTGCCTGGAGAATTCCATGGACAGAGGACACTGCCGGACTATAGTCCAAGGGGGTCACAAAGAGGCGGACATGACTCACCAACTAAACAGCAATAAGCAACGGCAACAGAAAAGATGTTAAGGGGGTGTTAAGAGGCAATACTCACTTCTTTACAGACTATTAAGATCAACCAATAAGCGTACGTTAAGCACCTGTTGCATGCTGGGTGTTGTGCGGTACTGCATTTGCAATAGTGAATAAGACTGGGCTCCTCTTCTCAAGAAGCTCATACTCAAGTGGGGGAGATACAAAACAAAAAGTCATAGAAAATGTGTGGTAAGGGCCATGACCCAGAACACTCTAGAAGGATATCCAAGACTGGCTGGGGCAGAGACAGGATCAGGAATGGCTTCCTAGAACTTATGCCTGAATGGAATCATTAAAGGACCAGTAGGAAGTAATATGTTAAAGGAGTGTATTCCATCTGAAGAAGACTTATGAGCACAGGTGTCAAGGTAAGAAAAAGTAGGGAGTGTGCAGGTTACAACAAGAATTTTGGTATTATTTCTTTGACTTAAAAACAAGAAGAGGACATGAGCTAAGAAAGGCTAGTATATAGAGTTCACACTTGCTAAGGCAAGAAGCTCAGGCTTTCTCATATGGGTGCTAGGAACCCCCAAAAGACATTTCAGCAATGGTATTCAGCTGGAAATGCATTCCCATGACAGAATCTTTTCACAGGGGCTTAAGCAGGTGTGTCATAAGCCAAGTTTGCATTGTATTTAAGATAATTGTAACTGCCTTAGGGGGAGAAATGACTTACTCCCTCTGTTTTATCCTTTCTTCTTGCCTTTTAAAACAACTTATTGAGTACCTATTGACGGCAAGATCATGGCAGCTAACTTGTGTAAAGGAAGGGACAAAAGTCTTCATATTCATTTGCTTGTATATGTATGAAGAAACTGTGGTAGGATTTATAGAATTTATAGAAAACTACTATTAGAAGCTGTTTGGGGATGGGTGAAAACTGGGTGGTTTGAAAGCAAAGATGAGAGGGAGACCTTTCACTATGTATATTTTTATATCTTTTGGGTTTTCGACTCAGGACATATTAAAAAAAAAAAAACCATCCCCAAGCCCAGCGACCAGGGAAGCAGAACTGCCACAGACAGCTCCACAACTGCCCTGGTTCTCTCCCCACAGCCCCCTCCACGCCTGTGATCCGGGCTGAGGACTGTACAGTGTGTTGGAACTCAGCCACCATCCGATGGCGG
Organism: Tragelaphus eurycerus; assembly: GCA_935064755.1. Classification (NCBI taxonomy): domain Eukaryota; kingdom Metazoa; phylum Chordata; class Mammalia; order Artiodactyla; family Bovidae; genus Tragelaphus; species Tragelaphus eurycerus. The sequence continues at coordinate 5,539,409 of CAKXYN010000054.1, read as the reverse complement.
CCCGCCAGCCCGGAGGCCACTGAGACCTACACTTTGGAGTACTGCAGACAGCACGCTCCCGAGGGTGAGGGCCTCAGGTAAGGACCCCTCTGCGTGGGAAGAGCCTGGGGTGCCAGAAACCCAGCGCAGGGCTCTCCACCAGCCTCTAAGTTTATGCTCACAGAGGGAGAAACGCTTCCTAAAACCCTGCTGTGCTAATGAAGCTGTTGACTTGATTTGCAAGTCTATCACTATTCATCAATGAACTCTAAGTTTGTAATAAAGCACACGCTACAGTGCAGAATGGTGGCTCCCTTGTAAGAAAAATGTATGAGAATTTTAATAAGATAGAACATTCTTTGAGGTATATTTAACTTGAATCATTAGACAGGATATTGCATATGTTCTGTACTTTTTTAGTAGTCATACAGAATAGGTACCACCTAACTCAGGAAACTAATAGTGAGCGTGTATATAATGTAAATTTGAATGTCTCCATAATATATTGGTAATAAAAAGGAGCTAAAGGCAATGCACTCCAGTACTCTTGCCTGGAAAATCCCATGGATGGAGGAGCCTGGTGGGCTGCAGTCCATGGGGTTGCTAAGAGTCGGGCACGACTGAGCGATTTCACTTTCACTTTTCACGTTCATGCATTGGAGAAGGCAATGGCAACCCACTCCAGTGTTCTTGCCTGGAGAATCCCAGGGACAGAGGAGCCTAGTGGGCTGCCGTCTATGGGGTCACACAGAGTCGGACACGACTGAAGTGACTTAGCAGCAGCAGCAATTACATTTATATTATCACAGACATACTTGCCTCTTCTAGAGCATGAAAAATCTAGAGACTTTCCAGGAAAAAAGAAATGTAAAGCCTCTCAATAAAAACTTTGAAGCTAAAATTGATTAATAAAAGGCTGTATATCCAATGGGTCTTTGTTAAATGTTAATTTATTTATTGTTAACCTCCAATCTGTGGCAATAGGGAATGATGTTCCATGATGAATATCTAGATTATTATTATTAATATCCATATTTTGCTAGGACATTTAAAAATCAGTAATTTAATGAGGTAAATTATTTTGGCAGGATATGGAACTTAGAAATAATAGTTTGAAATCAGACAGCTTTTTAATAAAGTCTGTTATTTAAGCTCTTGATTATCTTCCTGATCAAGCCACAGCTATTTATTTAGTTATGATGTGAGGTTTCATCCAACTGAGCAATAATTATCATATCTTTCAAGTATGTGAGGATAAGCTTCACAAAATAATGATCAAAGGATGAGTTAACGCTGAGTGGAGTGTGTAAGGGTGAGTTGTAGGCATTTCAGCCAAAGTGAGAACACAGTAAACATACAAGAAACAGCATCTCTGTTAGTGTGCCAATTGCTGGAAGGCAGGACTCGATGATTAGCAAATAGCTGAGTGGTTAACTCAGAGAGAGAAACACACACACACGTAGACAGAGACAGAGACGTTGGAAGAGAAAGAAAAATCGAGGAAGGAAGACAGAGCGAGACAAAGACAGAAACACGCAGAGAGATTATCACTGGCTTCTCTTAGGTATTTACTATATACCAAGTCACTGTCCTAAATGCCTTCTGTGTGTTGCTTTATTTAACCCTTAGATACACTCTGAGAGCTAACAGATGCTTTGAGAGCCTAGCAGCTAGTGAGTGGCAATCAGGACTCAAATCTTGTTTTGTTAGATTTCAGAGTCCAGACTGCTAACCACTGTTGAATGTCACTCATGAGAGTCCTGGAGATTCTCTGCATAGAAACTCTTGATGCTGTGAGAACATCTGATCAGAAGTGCCCGAGTCCCCAGGCAAGCTCTCCCATCATTCTCCATCATCAGTGAGGAAAGCCCAGTTCTTTCCAAGACAAGACCAGACCATGAAGGAGTGCTTTGGAGTGACTCATCCCTGTTATAGCATTGGTCCTCAGCTGGCATTTGCATAAATAATACCAGCACAGTTGGGTTCTTAAATCAGCAGAAATCTGGAAACCCTGAAACCTAGTAGCCGTTTCACTGAGGGAACTGTGATGTCATCTAAGTGTGGCTACAGGGAGAAGGGAAAGGCGAGAAGGAAGGAGAAAGGCATCACCAAGGGCCTTCGACATGTCAGGAGCTGTGCTAAGTTTCATCTAACCCTCTCAACAGTTCTAGAAGGGAGGTCATGACTTCCATTAAATGAGACTCAGGGAGGTTAAATAATTTGGCCAAGGTATTAAATGATGGAGTGAGAGTTCAGAGTCAGGATGCAAACTCAGGTTGGTCTTATTTTTTCTACTAGATGTCATTACACAGACTGCATTAACATACGTAAACAGCCTGACAACCTGGAGTTATTGTATATCCTTGGTTTCTTTTGTCATGAAAAACATAGATGTAAAGAGAGAATCCCTTTAGTTAATGGTTTTCCTTTCTCTGGTCATTCTGAGGCTCTCAAAAAAAGTCGATTTGATATCAATGATGAAGAATGCATTCCAAACAAATCCTTCATCAAAGCTAGAGAAATCAATGACAGTTCCATTTCTAGGGAAAAAATGGCCTTCCATCAATTTCATTAAGACAGAAGTTGAGCTTATTAAAACATGACTTGTCATTCATTTATCCCTTTGAGACTTTGCCTGTGGGTTCTCTTAATTTTTCTTGCCAAAGGAGAACATCTGAGAGGCTGGATAAGCAGAAGTTTATAGAAGTTATGGACCAGTACAAGAATCCTTTGTTATTGAATGGACCTGGTCCAACAAGCTTAGAAGTGAAGGGAAATTCCGCATTCTGAGCCTTGTTGATAGCTTGGGGCTGTGTTGGAAATGGACCTCTTTTCCAGTTAGGTGTTAAAAGACCACTCAGTGCCAGGAGGTAGAATGGTATGTTCAATCCACAGCTCAAAGATGACTCTCCAGGCTCTCTGGACACCTGATGAATCTCACAATAGGTCGTTTTTAAGGCAAGCACAATTTTGTTGGCCACAAATCACTACCCTGTTTGATAAGTCATATCAGAATGATCCCTCACGAATACAAGAAACCTCAGTGCTTTATATCTCTGGTTGGCATCAGCAAACTATGAAATAATTCATCCTTAATTTCAGAGGCCCAGGGCTGCAAAACTCATTTGTATCTCTTTTGGTTCTCCAATTTAAGAGTTCAGGAGGGAGAGAAAATTCGACTCTTGTCGGAGTGGTCATGTGTCTTCTGTCTTTGACCATCTGGTTCTTAAAACCAACTTTAAAACATTCCTTACAATGTCTGATGGCTCAAAACTCTACTGCTGCTGCTGCTGCTAAGTCACTTCAGTCGTGTCCGACTCCGTGCGACCCCACGGATGGCAGCCCACCAGGCTCCACCGTCCCTGGGATTCTCCAGGCAAGAACACTGGAGTGGGTTGCCATTGCCTTCTCCAATGCATGGAAGTGAAAAGTGAAAGGGAAGTCGCCCAGTCGTGTCCGACTCTTGGCGACCCCATGGGCTGCAGCCCACCAGGCCCCTCTGTCCATGGGATTTTCCAGGCAAAAGTACTGGAGTGGGGTGCATTGCCTTCTCCCAAAACTCTACTAAAGATTAGCTATTTAGCAATCATCTATATTGCCAACCTCTAGGATGTCAGCTGTAGACAGCTAGTCAGACAGTGGAACTGATAAACAAAGAATTTCAACATTTTATCATCCCTAGCTAACAAAGCAAACCATCCCTAGTTTTCTATTTTATTAGAACCACATTCTTCACTTTGGTTTTCTGCATAGCAGTGCATAATTGAAGTTATTTTGTGTCTTGGAAAGAACAGCAAGCCAAGGATTGTCTGATCCCGCTCACTTATTGGCTCCATAAAGGGATTATTATGTAAAGTTGCAGCCTCAGTGCTTGGGACAGTATCTGGCATATTGTAGCTACTCAGTATGCATGTGTTACCTGAATGGGTATATATCGTTAGCATTGAATACATAATACTAACAACAATAATAAAAGTTAGGTCAGTTTTGAGGATAATGTCATTCAAAATCAGAAAAAAAAAAAAAGCAAATTGTGCCCACAGAGTAAAGAAGAATGGTGAATGAGTTAATTTTAGTGAATGGATATTTAATTAGGAAATAGGACTAGTCTAACTTGGAAGACTGGATACCTTTTCATGGATCACTTATAGGGAAGGACACTTATAATCTTATTTATCCATTGGTTACATAACCCTTGCATACATTCTAGGTTCTTTGCAAAACCCCTATGCAAAATCAGATGTAAAAACAACACACATACAAAAAAAAACATTAAAAAACTGGGTAAGAACAGGAAGCTTTTCTGTGCAGCTCTTCATTACAGGTCTGTTTAATGAGTGAATGAGTAGATAAATGATGGCATTAGCCAATCTCCTTTTGTCCTTGCCAACTCCAAGTCATCCCACTGACTGGAATCTCTAGCAAAGAAAAGATGGAGAACTAAACAGAACTAAGAACTAAATGAATTTAGATATTTCTTACCCTCAATCCCTGAAAAGACAGACAGCCTTAAAAGCTTTCGTCTGGAGTAGGAAGAGAAATTGAAATGAAGAGGGGAAAAAAGGATGACTAATATGAAATTGCACATACGCACACGGGGGGCATTGATTACCCTTTAGATTAGCGAGTCTAATTTTGGTTGCCAGAACAGAAACACATCCATCTTCAGACTGGCATTCACTCTCCCAGAACGATGACCTCTAGAAATTCCAAAAAGGTGCTGGTCGACCTCTTAGAGGAGGAGTTTAAATGCAGTGAGGCCATTGTGCTCCCGAGCTTCCTGACGTGGTGTCTGAAACAGCCGAGCAGTTGTCTCCATGCCATCATCCTCACAGAAAACACATTTGCATACTTGGGTGTGTGGGCACTGTGGTTCCAGCCCAGCAGTCGGCCCCTGTTGGGCACGGGGGTGGGCGGGAGTGACAATCCCTGGCTTGTGTGTGGGGGCTGAGGGAGCTCCTACTCAGCCTTTCCTGTTTTTCTTTGAATGCTCTCCTCAGGTTGGGTGGGCTCAAAACACTTTCAAAAATTTTCCACCGCTCGGCTGTTTCCTCAGCTGTTCTGTCTCTCCTGTGTGGAGAGAAGTCAGCAGAACTGTGGGTGGAGGAGGGAAAACTGAGAGAAATATAGTACAGGGATTAGCCGTGTGGGCTGTGCAGAAAGAAGCTGTGTACTGAATGACAAATCTGTGAGACTCAATACGCCACGAAAGTGGTTGGTAGTGCACTTCCTGCTCCCCGGTCCCTGCCAAGGCAATGGGTGGAGAGACCCTCCTGGGTCACCTTCCCTGAGAGCCCCCTCAGGGTGGGCTGGGCTCTGGGTGCTGGATCCATGAGCTCCTGTTTCTCCTGCTTCCAGCTTTTGGGGTCACACGTGGTGGGGCAGGAACAGGATTGTCTGTCACAGCTGGGGATCTAGCTGGGGACACCTGCCCCTTTGTCCCTATAAGGAAAAGTAAGGGTGAATTTCCTAATGAACTCAATGCCTGATCAGGAGATGAAGAATCCCAGCATTTAAAAAACAAACAAACATTTTTTACTAAGCTTTCAGCTGGACAGGTTATGACTGACCACACAGAAGGTCAAGTGATTTAACCTTCTGCACAGCCTGTGTGTAAAGGAGACAGTCAGTCATGCCTCCCCCATGCTTGCTTCATAGGATGACAGGAATACCGCTGACATGACTGGGCCAAAATTCACGAGTAATTAAGAGGTAATAGGATAACCTACCCCCCCACAACTCCACCTCCACAGAAATTCTTGGCATTCAGCTTTTTCTAAGTGAAATCTTTCTTCCCAAATGAATCTGATTTAACTTTGATCATTTAAAATTCTATGCACCTTCTGCTTGTATAGTAAAACCTCAGTCAATGGAAAACCAACCTCTTCTTTTACTTTTAACTTATGATCTGTCAGTTTTCAAAACGATTCCAATTGTTCACAATGAAAGACTCAGTCATACTAAAGCCACTAAAAACAACCCTATAAGGGCAAGAGCCAGAAAATGCAGAGGTAAGGAGGTTGTATCACAAAGCACAGGTTAAGAACAATACCTCAATGGAGCATGCAATTTAAATATGAACTTCCTGGCAGCTAAAGTGAAAACAGAAGAGTGGGGGAGAGAGCAAGAGGGAGAAAGAAAGAGATTACATAACTCATCTGTTTTAAAAAAGGAAGCACAACACTTCACTAAGAGAGACAATTCTATTTCTTGACATTCAGTTATAAGATGAATTTTTCATGTAGATCTTTATATAAGGGCTATTGAACAAGATAATAGTGATTGTCTTTAAGAGCAGTTTTACAAAAGATGCAAAAGCATTCTCTATGTAACTATTTTTTTAAACGGGCTCTGAAAGCATAATTTAAATCGCCATTCTGTGCAGGTAGTTCTATGGGACCTCAGGTAATTGTCCACCTGTGTGACCTTGGAGTGGTAAAAGAGAGGGTGGAGAATCCAGAAGAATGAATAGATGTTACTAGGTACTTGGGATTCTCTGCCTGAAATGTAAATGGTATCATTCAAACTCTGGAGGGTAACTAACTATGGAGAAAACTAAACTCTAGGATCCTTCTGCTGGAAAGATCTCTTTGACTGAATCTCTGATTTTGTGAGAGATTCTAATTATAGGAAAGCCTAAGTTCCATGGGTCATCAGGATTCTGCCCTCATGTAATGTTTCTACACTATTATGAACTAATAGTGATGTTTAGTTAACACTGAGTCATATAATAAGACTCATTTGTCAAATGAAAAAAAAAGGCCTGTTGAAAATATTTATCTTTAAAAAAAAGTCAATATATAAAGAATTTCCTTCTTAATCCTGATTTAACCAAAAATTTTCATCTTAAACAGAAAATTCCGTGTTTTTGGTTAATTAAGGTTTTATAAATGGCTTCCACCAGCTGAAAGTGTTTAGTTAGTTGTTCTTGTATTTCATGTTGCTTAAGCACAAGCTGGAATCAAGATCGCCGGGAGAAATATCAGTAACCTCAGATATGCAGATGACACCACCCTTATGGCAGAAAGTGAAGAGGAACTAAAAAGCCTCTGATCAAAGTGAAAGAGGAGAGTGAAAAAGTTGGCTTAAAGCTCAACATTCAGAAAACTAAGATCATGGCATCTGGTCCCATCACTACATGGGAAATAGATGGGGAAACAGTGGAAACAGTGTCAGACTTTATTTTTTGGGCTCCAAAAACACTGCAGATGGTGACTGCAGCCATGAAATTAAAAGAGGCTTACTCCTTGGAAGGAAAGTTATGACCAACGTAGATAGCATATTCAGAAGCAGAGACATTACTTTGCCAACAAAGGTCCGTCTAGTCAAGGCTGTGGTTTCTCCAGTGGTCATGTATGGATGTGAGAGTTGGACTGTGAAGAAGGCTGAGCGCTGAAGAATTGATGCTTTTGAACTGTGGTGTTGGAGAAGACTCTTGAGAGTCCCTTGGACTGCAAGGAGATCCAACCAGTCCATTCTGAAGGAGATCAGCCCTGGGAATTCTTTGGAAGGAATGATGCTAAAGCTGAAACTCCAGTACTTTGGCCACCTCATGCAAAGAGTTGACTCATTGGAGAAGACTCTGATGCTGGGAGGGATTGAGGGCAGGAGGAGAAGGGGACGACAGAGGATGAGATGGCTGGATGGCATCACCCACTTGATGGACATGAGTCTGAGTGAACTCCAGGAGTTGGTGATGGACAGGGAGGCCTGGCGTGCTGTGATTCATGGGGTCAAAGAGAGTCGGACACGACTGAGCAACTGAACTATGTTCTCATAGATTTTTCTTCTTATTCCTGTTTCTCCTTCCCACCCCTTCTCACCCTGTGCTATCTTACAATCATGTTTTTCAAACCTAACAGATCATTGAAACAACAACTGGGATACTCGTTAGAGTTTAGATTCACAGGCCCCTCTTAAGGATTCCTATTCAGGTCTAATATGCCCAGGCAGGTATGGGAAACGCTATTTTACTAGCTGGTCCCCATGGAGCCCAGCAATGTGCTCTCTTCATAGCTCACATTAGATGGTGTTGATTGGCTGGCTGAATGTTGGTGCTGCCAACCATAAGAGCCCACTGTGTTTTTAAAAAACAGTTCATACTTAGCCATCTGTTTGCTCTGCAGTGACAGCACCATCCGTAGGCTGCTTCCAGGAGTCATGGCACTGGGTTTCTCCATGTTGTTTGTACACATGCCACCCCCTTTTCCTGGGAGGAAATATGTTCAGATCCGGGTATTGGACATGGCAGTGCAGGGGATCACCACTCCTCATGGTGACCAGCCCTCAGCTTACCTTGAACACATGAACACCTTCCATCCAACACAAATTGTTGCATTATAAAATTCCTAGAGAAGTTACTCTATAGAATTCAAACTAATGTGCATTTTGCAAACACATTTAACCAGCTCCTGAGCTTGTACTATAGCTCTGAAAGTAAATTGTTTAATTAATTTCAGATAGATAATACATGAATATGGAACAAATTCAAAAGACACACAAAAGAATACAGTGAAAATTGTCTCCTTTCTATCTGTACTTCATTTCCTCTTATCTCCCTGCCCTCAGAGGCAATTACTGTTATCTGATGCGTATTTATCTTTTTAGATAGTCTGTGCATATATAACAGCCATACTTTTTCAACAAATCGTAGCATACTATATATATTTATTCCACCTTATTTTTCTTATTTAAAAATATTTCTTGGTATCTCATGGCAATATGAATGGAACTGCATTGATTTTTTTAAAAAAATTTCATTGTATTCTAAGAACATAATCAATTTATTTGACTAATTGAGAGGCACTTAAGTTGTTTCCATTGTCACAAAGAGTACTGCGGGAAAAACCCTTGTGCATATATCATTTCATACATGTGCAAGTAAATCTGCAGGGTAAATTCCTAGGAGTATCATGACTGGTTAGAAAGTAAGAACATTTTGAGTTTTGATGGATATTACCAAATTGTCTCCACAGACGCTGTAGCTGTTTGCACTTAGGCAAGCAGCATGTAAGTGTTTGGTTCTCCATACTTTTGCCTACACAGAGTGTGATAAAACTTGATCTTTCACAGTTTGATAAGTAGAAAATGGAATCTTATTATAGTTTAATTGTGCATTTCTGTTATTGGGTTGAACATCTTTTTGTATGTTTCAGTTATGTACTTCCTTTTCTATGAACTTTTCATTTCCTTTACCCATTTTTTTCCTGTTAGAGTGTAGTATTTTTTCTTATTGATTTGTAGTTCTTTGTTTTTAAAGGACATCAGTCTTCATCTATGATACAAGCTGCAATTTAAATTTTTTTTTGCCATATATATTTTTTTTAAATGTTAATACTAGTTAATACATACTTTCAAGAGGAAGTGTAGAGTAGGAAATCCAACTTTATCTTTTCTAATATGGCTATCCAGCTTTGCCAACATTTTCCTTTCTGATTTGAACTAGTTCCATTATTATATATTTAAGAACTTATGTGTTTGGTGCTATTCCCAATCTTTATAAACTGTCCCATTGACCCATCTATTTATGCCCTGGTACCATGCACTCTTTATTATAACTTTATAATTTTAAAAGTCATGTAGATTAGGTTGCCCTTTCATGACCTTTTTTTTTTTTGCTAGTTTATTTCTCACACGACCTTTAGAGTCAGACTGTGTAGTCCCCTCTACTCCTCTGGCCCTGATAATTCGGTATTTGTAGAGATCATGTTCAGAGAAGGCAATGGCAACCCACTCCAGTACTCTTGCCTGGAAAATCCCATGGACAGAGGAGCCTGGTGGGCGCTAAGAGTCGGACACGACTGAGCGACTTCACTTTCACTTTTAACTTTCATGCATTGGAGAAGGAAATGGCAACCCGCTCCAGTGTTCTTGCCTGGAGAATCCCAGGGACGGGGGAGCCTGGTGGGCTGCCGTCAATGGGGTCACACAGAGTCGGACACGACTGAAGTGGCTTAGCAGCAGCAGCAGTTTTTATGATTGTTGCATTTTCCTTTCCAAGAACTGATCTGCCTTTCCTTTTAGTCAAGTCTTTAGTGGGCTTTCCTTCATTAACATTTTCAAAAATAGTTTTCATATAAATCCTACACATTTTTGCTATGTTTGCCACTATTCTAAATAAGGTCTTTATTTTGCTTTATCTTCTATCTAGTTGTTATTTGTATATGAAAGATTTTGATTTTTTATATTAGATTCATATCTCGCTATCTCACTAAATTCTGAGTTTTTCAGCTGAGCTTCTTCAGTTTTCTAGATAGCAGTCATATTATCCACAAATGATAATAATTTTACCTCCTACTTCTCAATTTTTTTAACCTCATGTCTCTCTCTGATTTAATGGGAATGCTTTTAGTATTTTCTCCATAAGCATTAAGTCCCTAATGTTTTTCTACTTCATAAAGATCCTTTTCAATTCTCATGTGAGATATTTCTTGCCCCATTGTCTATGGATAGTTGTAGCAAACTTTTCAGTCATCCCCTGCAAAAACTAAAGAATGAAAGGGCTCAAATGAGAGAAGCCTTTGTTACATTGGGCAAGCATCGGCCTTCTGGGGTCTTCCACTCATTTCCATCTGAAATAGCAAAAGAGGGACCAGTCTTATTCACATGGCAGCCCTTCAGACTTCTGAGGAGATAGTAGGTCACCTTTGAATATTTTTCTCTGCCTTACAACATTGGAGTTTAACAATATTCACATTCCCAGAACTTCCAATATAAAACCTTCCCTTCCCACTGTACTATGGTGCTTGTAGAGAGGATCCCACACTTAATGACCCAGAGTGAAACTCTTTGAGTCATATTTCTTATTGCGTTTTGGACTTTATTTTTGGCTCTGAACTTCTAAAATCATCAGACTGGTCACATTGTTGATAAGACTGAAATCTCTTCTTACCTAAGCACCAATAACTCCCTGGGGTTCCATGTGCTATCTAATCAATTACCTCAATTTGGGTATTCTGTGAATTTGAATTCTACTCCAGACTATGTGAAGCTCATTATAACCATGTGGATTCAGTTGCAATTATGACAAGTTTTTGGTTTTGAAATAAAAATATCATAATCTATGGAGGACTGCCACTCTTCAGATTTCAAATGCAAAATTTGTGAAGTTTTCATTTGGCTCAACAGTAGGGACAGCTGACATGAAAACTTTTGTGGCATTCAAGTGAGGTCAGACAGAATAAATAGACATAGGGCTGAACCATTTGTATCTGAGCTTTTTTGCTTTCATCTTGGTGTTCGAGCATATGATAGCAACTTATAAACAATAAAACCCTACCATATTTCATATTACTTTTATTTTCATGCCTGGTGCTTTTATAGATTCAGTGGGGGCATGGTGCACATTTGTCATGTCCACATGACCTGTTTGCTCAGTGATCCCATATATTGGATTCTGTACCATGCAGACTTTTGTTCTTTAAATGACTAATAAGAAATAGCATGTAATCGACTCTCTCTCTCTCTCTCTCTATATATATATATATATATAATTTGCTCCTTGACAGACTTCATAAAATTTAAGAGTGAAACTTAACCCCAGAACAGCATCCTTGGCATTTAACAACTGCATTATCACAAAATGAAACCCGTATGTTCTATGCAATTTCTAGAGATGAAATTTCCTCACCTAGTCCTATCAAGCAGGGGCAGGACCTGAGCATATGATAAGTGATCAATAAATATTTATTTAATGAGTAGATGAAGTCTGAAATTCAGTTCAGATCTGAGTGTGCTTATTGAGACAATAAGCTTGTTATAATTAATGTACACTGAAAACATATCTTCAGTCATCAGTTCAAACGAGGTCAGCAATACATTTACCCGAGAATAATGATGTAGATACTAGTTTAGAATTGTATTCTTAGTCATAGGACCTGGTGTTTTGTTAATTAGTTGAAGCATAATTAGTTGTCAGTGGACATGTAGCTCAATTTCATCCATCCATTCTCCCCTGCATCTACAGAGAGTCCCCTCCAAGGGCCTGGTCAGGTGGTAGGTTCTGAAATTACAACCAATAAGGTTTGTAGAATTTATAGGGACCATTTTCAGGGGCAAGTACTAAATAACAAATACACAAATAGACCCAGGCTTCTCCCCTCTGTGGCCCCTCCTGCTGAGAAACACATGGAGTTTCCCTGCTTTTAGACACAGGGCTGCTCTGGTTGGGGAGGGATTGTTACTCTGTACAGATTTTCTGCTTTGAAAAAGTCTAAATTAATTTGTTTTCTGTATCAGTGATACTTTTTCCTTTTCATGGTCCTTCATGGTATTCTCTAAGGTAGGTATTGAGAATGAAATAAATCAACAGAAGGATGAATAACCTGAAAAAGAAAATCAGTCTGAGAATGAACAGTGGCCACTCTTTGATTCTAATGATTGCGTGGAACATTCATTAATAACAAAATAAACCCAAAGAAAATAAAAACAAACAAAGCCAACAGTTAAAAAAAAAAACACACTCTCTCTCTGAGAATGGATTTGAAGGCTATTGTACTGTTTGTACTGTTGTTTTCAGTGACTAGTATCCAGTGTATCCAATGCACATCTAAGAGGGACAGGATTCTGATTCTGTAGCGCTCAGGTTAGAACTTCTCTTAGCGAGGAGCCTAACTTGTCCAAAGTCTCCCCAAATGGAGGCTAAAAGAAGAGCACTTATATACTTTGTATAAATGCCCTAGGATATGATAATCACGCAGATTAAAGAGAATGGAAAAGAGGCACAAAAAGTATTCCAGCTCATTTCAAGTTCAGAACTCCATCTTCAAATCCAGCAAATCCATTTAGCTTAAATGGTTGAGATGTTACAGTGTACTTGTCGAGTCTACTGCCATTCCAATACCATGACCAGTAGTACATTTCTTTCATTGTAAATGGGAGGTTTAGGAACAACAACTTCGGGGATTTTATTTGGCAATTAGAGTTCTTTTTTCTTGCCAGGATTAAGTTTTCTTTAAAGGATGTTGTTTTCTTTAGAGATCCTGAGTTTCATTAACTGGGGTGGCTTTGACATGATGGTTATGTACAAAATCATCACTTCAAGTTTTCCACTATTCAGGATGTTAATGAGATAGTGTTTTTTTGCATTATAGATTAGTTTAACATCATCTTAATCCACAAGTGCCCTCTTGGCCAGAATTTCATAAAGAAAACAATGTATGCTTGGAGACTCATTAACCACAAAATTAGTCTATTTTCTGAATTAAAAAAAAAGTTTCATTGACTCTATTCCAAAGAGCATTCTGGAAGGCATAATATTAGACAAAAGTTGACCAAGGTAGAAATGATTTGAATAAGTAAACTTACTGGAAGATGGCCATTTTATAGAATCTGACTTGCTAACTCCATGGTCATAAAAAGGGAAAAAATAAGTGATTTGTTAATAAAAGATGTTCATGCACTGCAGGACTGAAATATGATGTATTGTTTAGCATGTAGCATTATATTTAAAATTATTATTTTCCTTTCATGTTTAGATCTTTCTCTGGAATTAAAGGACTCCAGCTGAAAGTTAATCTCCAACCCAAAGACAATTACTTTTTCTACGTGAGAGCCATCAATGCATTTGGGACAAGTGAGCAGAGTGAGGCTGCCCTCATTTCCACCAGAGGTACTTCCTTTGCACACAGAGAACTACTTCCAAGCATTCCCATTCCTTCCCTCCCGCCACCCAGGGAAAACATCCTAGGGGACCACTTCTTAAGCTCCCCGACTGCTGGCAATGCTAGGTTTTTGGCATTAGGACCCAGGGTTGGCCAAAGGTCAAGGTGTTTCTTTTATTTTTCTGGTTTAAGACATTCTCAACCTTGGCTACTCATTAGCTATCAATCAGGTGCTTTAAAAAAAAAAAGATGCTGGGGGGTCCACTCCCGAAGATCCTGGTCTAATTTACTGAGATATGGGCTTTGACATGTTTTTAATCTCCTCAGATGATTCTTGTTTGATTTACAATCTGCTGTAGATGGTGGGTATGTTTTGAGTCTGTGAGTGTGTGTGTGTGTGTGTGTGTGTGTTGGGAAGAGGGGGATGAAGATATTCTTGATACATGACACTGTGAACTCCATGAATAATCTTCCAGTCTTATTCTAATTATTTTCCATGCCTAGCTCATAAGAATCCCAGGGACAGGGGAGCCTGGTGAGCTTCCGTCTCTGGGGTCGCACAGAGTCGGACACGACTGAAGCGACTTAGCAGCAGCAGCAGCAGCAGCTCATGATTGGTGCCAATTTGTGTTTGTTGAATACATGAATGTATGAGTAACTCAAGAAAATGATAACTGTTCAAGGGCCTTTTGGGGAAAATACTCTGATGATCCCAATAAAAAATACTGGGCTGTTCTCAATTATTGTGAAAAGAAATGAGGAATGGAAAGGTGATCATTTTTTATTTTATCCTAGACCCAAAGATTGAGGCAGAAACTTGAGGGTGGCCCATTAAGTGACTTGCTTAACCAGCAAAAAGTTGTGCACGAGCCATGTGTGTTGTGTAGTGTGGTTAGGGACAGCGTGATGTTTGTAAAGAGAGAAAACGAGGGGACTGTTTGTCCAAAAGTGTGTCCCCTGCAGTCCCAGTGTGGTGCCTGTACCTTCCACTGTTAGAAGCACTCCTGGAGGTTACACCAGTGCGTCTCCAGACTTGAACGTGCACATGGGTCTCCCAAGGAGCTTGTTAAAATAGAGATTGTGATTCAGGAAGCCAGGGGGAAGGCCTGAGACTCTGCCTTTCTAGCTAGTTTCCAGGTGAGGTAGTGCTGGGTGGGGAGCATACTTCATATAACAGAGTAGGTGCTAGATTTGGGCTGAGGGGGGTTTCACACATCTGTGGCACCAGGCTAGGTGACAAGTCACTAGCTCACGAGTCCTGATCACGGATAGAATTTTGCCATGGACCTGAAAACACCCTGGGGGGGATTTTGATGTCAGAAGCAAGGGGAGACTAACATCTGAAAGGTGGGGCTTAGCCTGGGACGTCGTGTTAACGTTATAATCCTGTTTTCTGATTGCAACAGGAACCAGATTTCTCTTGTTGAGGGAAACGGCTCATCCTGCTCTGCAGATTTCCTCAAATGGGACAGTGATCAGCTTCGCTGAGAGGAGACGGCTGACAGAGTGAGTAGGAGAAGGCAGAGGGGCCTCATGTGGTCTCACCTGCCACATCCTTGGTTCGGTGCACATGCTGTGTGACAGCAAGCACGAATTGCAGAGTTCGGTTATGGTTTGTTACCAAGGGAAAGTGATGGAGATAGTTCAAACATGGAGCAAGTGTCAATATTTTTATTGGAAATACAAGCACAGATGGTTTTGTTTAACACATAGACTGTTTTAAGGCGTTATCTCTGGTTCAGTGAAAAAAGAGCCTGGGTTCATTCTTCTATTATTTTCAACAGCAAATCAGATTTTGTATCAATCCATTTGAAAAGGAATAGAGGAGAAGAACATTTTGTTGAGTTTCTGGAGCTGGCCACATGCAGGACTTTCAAGATCTTGCCCCCTCTCCCCCAGAGGGGCCCACAAAAGGAGAGTGAACATGTTAGTCATTCAGTCCTGTCTGACTCTTTGCAACCCCATGCACTGTAGCCCCCCAGGCTCCTCTGTCCATGGGATTCTCCAGGCAAGAATACTAGAGTGGGTTGCCATTTCCTTCTCTAGGGCTGACCCAGGGCTCAAACGAGGGTCTCCTGATTGCAGGCAAATTCTTTACTGTCTGAGCCACCAGGGAAGCCCCCCACAAAAGGAAGCAGCAAGGTAAAAAGAAGGCAGAAGCTGAGGGCATAGCATGGAGAGTGCTCTGCAATTTGTAAATCACTCATGGTTATTTTGAGGGTCCAAATGGGAGAAAGTGAAAGACTTTCAAAAATCGTGACCCATGTGAAACATGCTCCTGTAGGCACTAATGTGCCTGGGGTGGACAGCCAGCAAGCTCTCACTACCGCCCTGAGCCCACCAATGGCAACTCACACTGTTTTCTTCTTAAGCTGCTATTCACCTGTCTTGTGACTCAGCTCAGGTGTTACCTGCTCCTGGAAATAGCCAAGCCTTCTCTGGGCTCTGGCACCCTTTGATCGTATCTACAAAAAGGTCTGAGCACTTATGGAATCATTCATCAGCTACTCCATCTTGACTGGTCCTCAAGCAGCCCTGTCTTCCACATCTTTGAATCCCCAGAATCTATCCTAGGGTCCAGAACACTGGAAGTGCTAAACATATACCAAGGAGTAAATTCAGGGGGGAAAAAAGGTTTAAGAAATAGATTGAGCTTTTCTGTCTCTTTTGGATTTCTTAAAAAATCAAAGAGAAAAGAAGTATATTGGAGGTTGGTTCATAGATGACTGATGATAATAACCGTTCAGTTCAGTTGCTCAATTGTGTCTGATTCTTTGTGACTGGGAAGCACACCAGGCTTCCCTGTCCATCACCAACTCCTGGAGCTTACTCAAATTCATGTCCATTGAGTTGGTGATGCCATCCAGCCATCTCATCTTCTGTCGTCCCCTTCTCCTCCTGCCTTCAATCTTTCCCAGCATCAGGGTCCTTTCTGATGAGTCGGTTCTTCGCATCAGGTGGCCAAAGTATTGGAGTTTCAGCTTCAACATCAGTCCTTCCAATGAATATTTGGAAATGATTTCCTTTAGGATTGGCTGGTAGGATCTCTTTGCAGTCCAAGAGACTCTCAAGAGTATTCTCCAACACCACAGTTCAAAAGCATCAATTCTTCAGTGCTTAGCTTTCTTTATAGTCCAACTCTCACATCCATACATGTCTACTGGAAAAACCATAGCTTTGACTAGACAGACCTCTGTTGGCAAAGTAATGTCTCTGCTTTTTAATATGCGGTCTAGGTTGGTCATAGCTTTTCTTCCAAGAAGCAAGTGTCTTTTAATTTCATGACTGATGAGAAAATACTTGAGGAGATAATAGTTGAAAACTTCCCTAAAATGGGGAAGGAAATAATCACTCAAGTCCAAGAAACCCAGAGAGTCCCAAACAGGATAAACCCAAGGCGAAACACCCCAAGACACATATTAATCAAATTAACAAAGATCAAACACAAAGAAAAAATATTAAAAGCAGCAAGAGAAAAACAACAAATAACACACAAGGAAATTCCCATAAGGATAAAGGCTGATCTTTCAATAGAAACTCTTCAAGCCAGGAGGGAATGGCAAGACATACTTAAAGTGATGAAAGAAAATAGCCTACAGCCCAGATTATTGTACCCAGCAAGGATCTCATTCAAATACGAAGGAGAAATCAAAAGCTTTCAGATCAGATCAGATCAGATCAGTCGCTCAGTCGTGTCCGACTCTTTGCAACCCCATGAACCGCAGCACGCCAGGCCTCCCTGTCCATCACCAACTCCCGGAGTTCACTCACACTCACATCCATTGAGTCAGTGATGCCATCCAGCCATCTCATCCTCTGTCATCCCCTTCTCCTCCTGCCCCCAATCCCTCCCAGCATCAGAGTCTTCTCCAATGAGTCAACTCTTCGCATGAGGTGGCCAAAATACTGGAGTTTCAGCTTTAGCATCATTCCTTCCAAAGAAATCCCAGGGCTGATCTCCTTCAGAATGGACTGGTTGGATCTCCTTGCAGTCCAAGGGACTCACAAGAGTCTTCTCCAACACCACAGTTCAAAAGCATCAGTTCTTCGGCGCTCAGCCTTCTTCACAGTCCAGCTCTCACATCCATACATGACCACAGGAAAGACCATAGCCTTGACTAGGCGAACCTTTGTTGGCAAAGTGATGTCTCTGCTTTTGAATATGCTATCTAGGTTGGTCATAACTTTCCTTCCAAGGAGTAAGCGTCTTTTAATTTCATGGCTGCAGTCACCATCTGCAGTGATTTTGGAGCCCAGAAAAATAAAGTCTGACACTATTTCCACTGTTTCTCCAAAAGGTTTACAGACAAGCAAAAGCTGAGAGAATTCAGTGCCATCAAACCAGCTCTCCAGCAAATACTAAAGGATGTTCTCCAGATAGGAAACACAAAAAGGGTGTATAAATTCGAACCCAAAACAATAGAGTAAATGGCAACGGGATCATACTTATCAATAATTACCTTAAATGTAAATGGGTTGAATGGCCCAACCAAGACAAAGACTGGCTGAATGGATACAAAAACAAGACCCCTACATATGTTGTCTATAAGAAGTGAGTGAAAGTGAAGTTGCTCAGTCGTGTCTGACTCTTAGCGACCCCATGGACTGCAGCGCACCAGGCTCCTCTGTCCATGGGATTTTCCAGGCAAGAGTACTGGAGTGGGGTGCCACTGCCTTCTCCAAGAGACCCACCTCAAAACGGGACACATACAGACTGAAAGTGAAGGGCTGGAAAAAGATTTTCCATGCAAATAGAGACCAAAAGAAAGCAGGAGTAGCAATACTCATATCAGATAAAATAGACTTTAAAACAAAGGCTGTGAAAAGAGACAAAGAAGGTCACTACATAATGATCAAAGGATCAATCCAAGAAGAAGATATAACAATTATATATGCACCCAACATAGGAGCACTGCAATATGTAAGACAAATGCTAACAAGTATGAAAGAAGAAATTAATAGTAACACAATAATAGTGGGAGACTTTAATACCCCACTCACACCTATGGATAGATCAACTAAACAGAAAATTAACAAGGAAACACAAACTGTAAACGATACAGTAGACCAGTTAGACCTAATTGATATCTATAGGACATTTCATCCCAAAACAATGAATTTCACCTTTTTCTCAAGCACACACGGAACCTTCTCCAGGATAGATCACACATCCTGGGCCATAAATCTAGCCTTGGTAAATTAAAAAAAAATTGAAATCAGTCCAAGCATCTTTTCTGACCACAATGCAGTAAGATTAGATCTCAATTACAGGAGAAATACTATTAAAAATTCCAACATATGGAGGCTGAAAAACACGCTGCTGAATAACCAACAAATCACAGAAGAAATCAAAAAAGAAATCAAAATTTGCATAGAAATGAATGAAAATGAAAACACAACAACCCAAAACCTGTGGGACACTGTAAAAGCAGTCCTAAGGGGAAAGTTCATAGCAATACAGGCATACCTCAAGAAACAAGAAAAAAGTCAAATAAATAACCTAACTCTACACCTAAAGCAACTAGAAAAGGAAGAAATGAAGAACCCCAGGGTTAGTAGAAGAAAAGAAATCTTAAAAATTAGGGCAGAAATAAATGCAAAAGAAACAAAAGAGACCATAACAAAACTCAACAAAGCCACAAGCTGGTTCTTTGAAAGGATAAATAAAATTGACAAACCATTGGCCAGGCTCATCAAGAAACAAAGGGAGAAAAATCAAATCAATAAAATAAGAAATGGAGAGATCACAACAGACAACACAGAAATACAAAGGATCATAAGAGACTACTATCAGCAATTATATGCCAATAAAATGGACAATGTGGAAGAAATGGACAAATTCTTAGAAAAATACAACTTCCCAAAACTGGATCAGGAAGAAACAGAAAATCTTAACAGACCCATCACAAGCACGGAAATTGAAACTGTAATCAGAAATCTTCCAGCAAACAAAAGCCCAGGTCCACACGGCTTCACAGCTGAATTCTACCAAAAATTTAGAGAAGAGCTAACACCTATCCTACTCAAACTCTTCCAGAAAATTGCAGAGGAAGGTAAACTTCCAAACTCATTCTATGAGGCCACCATCACCCTAATACCAAAACCTGACAAAGATGCCACAAAAAAAGAAAACTACAGGCCAATATCACTGATGAACATAGATGCAAAAATCCTTAACAAAATTCTAGCAATCAGAATCCAACAACACATTAAAAAGATCATACACCATGACCAAGTGGGCTTTATCCCAGGGATGCAAGGATTCTTCAATATCTGCAAATCAATTAATGTAATACACCACATTAACAAATTGAAAAATAAAAACCATATAATTATCTCAATAGATGCAGAGAAAGCCTGTGACAAAATTCAACATCCATTTATAATAAAAACTCTCCAGAAAGCAGGAATAGAAGGAACATACCTCAACATAATAAAAGCTATATATGACAAACCCACAGCAAACATTATCCTCAATGGTGAAAAATTGAAAGCATTTCCTCTAAAGTCAGGAACAAGGGGAGGAGCTAAGATGGCGGACAAGTAGGACGGGGAGAATACTTTCTCCTCCACAAATCCATTAAAAGAACATTTGAATGCTGAGTAAATTCTACAAAACAACTTCTGAATGCAGGCAGAGGACATCAGGCACTTGGAAAGACAATTCATTGTCTTCAAAAGGAGATTACAAGCCCTGCGGTAACTCCTTTTGTGGAGAAGGGGTGCGGACACCAGCATTTGCTATTAGCAAGCAGGGGCTGGGCTAGAAGGAGTGGCGCGGCCTGCATAGCTTTGAGAAAGGATTTGACCTAGCTATACTGAATGCTATCTGAGCGAAATAACCAGACTATGGGTTATCTACTACATCAAAAGCCAGCCCTAACTTAAGACACCACCAGGACTACGTACAGAACAAAGGACTCCACAGAGATAGCCGGCTGCAGACCAACCCACTCCAGTGACAGGCAGCCAGAGCCGGAAGCGGGCAATCACAGCCCTAGAGAGATGTTGACTACAAAACCGTAAGCAGATTTCTGTGCTAACTCACGCTTCTTGGGGCTCTGGATGGTCAACATCTGCCTGAGAAAGTGCGCCAGTTGTATACCCAGAAAACTGAGTGGCAGAGAGGCGATAAGTCGCAGCAGCTGCGCTCACTAAACACTTCATCACCTGCACTACTCGGACCTGGGAAGGGCATAAAATGCAGACTCAACCGAGTCTGTGCTTCTCAACCTGGAGTGCCTGAACCTGGCCGGCTTAGATTTGGGTGTTCACCTCCGCCTCCTCTGTAACAGGGCAGAGATCAGATATTGAAAAGACCAGTAAACTGCCTCAATAAAGAGAATTCAACAAACTACTAGAATATAGTAAGGACACTCTAAACTTGGCAATTTTAACACGATGAAGAGACAAAAGAATACCCAGCAGCTAAAGGAACAGGATAAATGCCCACCAAACCAAACCAAAGAGGAAGAGATAGGGAATCTACCTGATAGAGAATTCCGAATAATGATAGTGAAATTAATCCAAAATCTTGAAATCAAAATGGAATCACAGTTAAATAGTCTGGAGACAAGGATTGAGAAGATGCAAGAAAGGTTTAACAAGGACCTAGAAGAAATAAGAAAGAGTCAACACATAATGAATAATGCAATAAATGAGATCCAAAACACCCTGGAGGCAACAAATAGTAGAATCACAGAGGCAGAAGATAGGATTAGTGAATTAGAAGATAGAATCCTAGAAATAAATGAATCAGAGGAGAAAAAAGAAAAACGAATCAAAAGAAATGAGGACAATCTCAGAGACCTCCAGGATAACATTAAACGCTACAACATTCGAATCATAGGAGTTCCAGAAGAAGAAGATAAAAAGAAAGACCATAAGGAAATACTTGAGGAGATAATAGTTGAAAACTTCCCTAAAATGGAGAAGGAAATAACCACTCAAGTTCAAGAAATCCAGAGAGTCCCTAACAGGATAAACCCAAGGCGAAACACCCCAAGACACATATTAATCAAATTAACAAAGATTAAATATAAAGAACAAATATTAAAAGCAGCAAGGGAAAAACATCAAATAACTCACAAGAGAATTCCCATAAGGATAACAACTGATCTTTCAATAGGAACTCTCCAAGCCAGGAGGGAATGGCAAGACATAATTAAAGTGATGAAAGAAAATAACTTACAGCCTAGATTATTGTATCCAGCAAGGATCTCATTCAAATATGAAGGAGAAATCAAAAGCTTCACAGATAAGCAAAAGTTGAGAGAATTTAGCACCACTAAACCATTTCTCCAACAAAAACTAAAGGACATTCTCTAGAGAGGAATCACTAAAAGGATGTATAAATTCGAACCCAAAACAATAAAGTAAATCCTATTTATCAATAATTGCTTTAAACGTTAATGGGCTGAATGCCCTAATCAACTGACAAAGACTGGCCGAATCGAGACAAAAACAAGACCCCTACATTCCTTGTCTACAAGAGACAACCAAAAGACTAAAACGGGTCAAATGGATATAAAAACTAGCCCCCTATATATGTTGTCTACAAGAGAACCTCCTTAAAATAGGGGATATATACTGACTGAAAATGAAGGGCTGGAAAAAAATTTTCTATGCAAATATGGACTAAAAGAAAACAGGAGTAGTAATACTCATATCAGATAAAATTGACTTTAAAGATCCTGAAAAGGAGACAATCAAGGTTATACATAACGACTTAAAGGAACAATCCAAAAAGAAGTTATAACAATTATAAATATATATGCACCCAACATTGGAGCATTGATATATCTAAGACAAACACTAATTAGTATGATAGAAGAAATATCCAACAACACAATAATAGTGGGAGACTTTAATACCCCACTCATACTTATACAATCTGGCTGTAATAGACAAAGTAAAGAAGAAAACATATTCACTTATAAGCCTCAAAAAATTCAGTTCACTCAGGAGAGTTAAAAAAAAAATAGACTTATTTGTTCACTTTGTAAATGTTTATTGACTATTTTATGGGTCTGGTACCACTTTGGGTAGTAGGGAGGAAGAAGTGACAAATGTGATCCTGTCCTAAATAATATATTCTGGTAAAGATAGACCTACCAATACAAAATACCAAGATGTGCCTAAGATGAGGACACCCAAACTGGACTTTTAGTTTCCTAAACTTTTCATTTCCAGATCAAACCTCCTAATATAGGATGAATTCAACATGATTTTTTTAAGTGTTCTTTGTGATTAAAAACAAAGCCATTAGTTAAGAAATTACATATACTCCTCCCCACCATTCACCCCCCTTCTTCCTTCCCATTTCCCTCCCACCCTCATTGATCCTTTCCTTTGTCCATTTTCCCCTGCAAAGAAAAAAAACAACTTTTTTCCACAAATCTTTTGTAAATAAAAGTTAGAACTGAATATTTAGATTACCCTGAATTATTCTTGATTCATCTAACAAAATAAAACTGGGTAAGATTGCATCATTATAAAGTAAAGAATCAGAAATGTTCTGTTCCTATTTGAGGAAAAAAAGAAAAAAAAAAAAAAAGTCAGGAACAAGACAAGGGTGCCCACTTTCACCATTACTATTCAACATAGTTTTGGAAGTTTTGGCCACAGCAATCAGAGCAGAAAAAGAAATAAAAGGAATGCAAATTGGAAAAGAAGAAGTAAAACTCTCACTGTTTGCAGATGACATGATCTTCCACATAGAAAACCCTAAAGACTCCACAAGAAAATTACTAGAACTAATCAATGAATATAGTAAAGTTGCAGGATATAAAATTAACACACAGAAATCCCTTGCATTCCTATACACTAATAATGAGAAAATAGAGAAATCAAGGAAACAATTCCATTCACCATTGCAACAAAAAGAATAAAATACTTAGGAATATATCTACCTAAAGAAACTAAAGACCTATATATATAAAACTATAAAACACTGGTGAAAGAAATCAAAGAGGACACAAATAGATGGAGAAATATACCGTGTTTGTGGATTGGAAGAATCAATATAGTGAAAATGAGTATACTACCCAAAGCAATTTATAGATTCAATGCAATCCCTATCAAGCTACCAACGGTATTCTTCACAGAGCTAGAACAAATAATTTCTCAATTTGTATGGAAATACAAAAAACCTTGAATAGCCAAAGCAATCTTGAGAAAGAAAAATGGAACTGGAGGAATCAACCTGCCTGACTTCAGGCTCTACTACAAAGCCACAGTCATCAAGACAGTATGGTACTGGCACAAAGACATAAATATAGATCAATTGAACAAAATAGAAAGCCCAGAGATAAATCCATGCATCTATGGACACCTTATCTTTGACAAAGGAGGCAAGAATATACAATGGATTAAAGACAATCTCTTTAACAAGTGGTGCTGGGAAAACTGGTCAAACACTTGTAAAAAAATGAAACTAGAGCACTTTCTAACACCATACACAAAAATGAACTCAAAATGGATTAAAGATCTAAATGTAAGACCAGAAACTATAAAACTCCTATAGGAGAACATAGGCAAAACACTCTCTGACATACATCACAGCAGGATCCTCTATGACCCACGTCCCAGAATATTGGAAATAAAAGCAAAAATAAACAAATGGGACATAATTAAACTTAAAAGCTTCTGCACAACAAAAGAAACTATAAGCAAGGTGAAAAGACAGCCTTCAGAATGGGAGAAAATAATAGCAAATGAAGCAACTGACAAACAACTAATCTCAAAAATATACAAGCAACTCCTACAGCTCAATTTCAGAAAAATAAAAGACCCAGTCAAAAAGTGGGCTAAAGAACTAAACAGACATTTCTCCAAAGAAGACATACCGATGGCTAACAAACACATGAAAAGATGCTCAGCATCATTCATTATCAGAGAATTGCAAATCAAAACCACAATGAGGTACCATTTCATGCCAGTCAGAATGGCTGTGATCCAAAAGTCTACAAGCAGTAAATGCTGGAAAAGGTGTGGAGAAAAGGGAACCCTCTTACACTGTTGGTGGGAATGCAAACTAGTACAGCCACTATGGAGAACAGTGTGGAGATTCCTCAAAAAACTGGAAATAGAACTGCCATAAGACCCAGCAATCCCACTGCTGGGCATCAGATCAGATCAGTCGCTCAGTCGTGTCCGACTCTTTGCGACCCCATAAACTGCAGCACGCCAGGCCTCCCTATCCATCACCAGCTCTCGGAGGTCACTCAGACTCACACTCATCGAGTCAGTGATGCCATCCAGCCATCTCATCCTCTGTCGTCCCCTTCTCCTCCTGCCCTCAATCCCTCCCAGCATCAGAGTCTTCTCCAATGAGTCAACTCTTCGCATGAGGTGGCCAAAATACTGGAGTTTCAGCTTTAGCATCATTCCTTCCAAAGAAATCCCAGGGCTGATCTCCTCAGAATGGACCAGTTGGATCTCCTTGCAGTCCAAGGGACTCTCAAGAGTCTTCTCCAACACCACAGTTCAAAAGCATCAATTCTTCGGCGCTCAGCCTTCCTCACAATCCAGCTCTCACATCCATACATGACCACAGGAAAGACCATAGCCTTGACTAGGCAAACCTTTATTGGCAAAGTGATGTCTCTGCTTTTGAATATGCTATCTAGGTTGGTCATAACTTTCCTTCCAAGGAGTAAGCGTCTTTTCATTTCATGGCTGCAGTCACCATCTGCACTGATTTTGGAGCCCAGAAAAATAAAGTCTGACACTGTTTCCACTGTTTCTCCATCTATTTCCCATGAAGTGATGGGACCAGATGCCATGATCTTCGTTTTCTGAATGTTGAGCTTTAAGCCAACCTTTTCACTCTCCACTTTCACTTTCATCAAGAGGCTTTTTAGTTCCTCTTCACTTTCTGCCATAAGGGTGGTATCATCTGCATATCTGAGGTTATTGATATTTCTCCCGGCAATCTTGATTCCAGCTTGTGTTTCCTCCAGTCCAGCATTTCTCATGATGTACTCTGCATATAAGTTAAATAAACATGGTGACAATATACAGCCTTGACGTACTCCTTTTCCTATTTGGAACCAGTCTGTTGTTCCATGACCAGTTCTGACTGTTGCTTCCTGACCTGCATACAGATTTCTCAAGAGGCAGATCAGGTGGTCTGGTATTCCCATCTCTCTCAGAATTTTCCACAGTTTATTGTGATCCACACAGTCAAAGGCTTTGGCATAGAAAACCAGAATTGAAAGAGACACGTGTACCCCAATGTTCATAGCAGCACTGTTTATAATAGCCAGGACATGGAAGCAACCTAGATGTCCATCAGCTGATGAATGGATAAGAAAGCTGTGGTATATATTCACAATGGAGTATTACTCAGCCATTAAAAAGAATACATTTGAATCAGTTCTAATGAGGTGGATGAAACTGGAGCCTATTATACAGAGTGAAGTAAGCCAGAAAGAAAAACACCAATGCAGTATACTAACGTATATATATGGAATTTAGAAAGAAGGTAACGATAACCCTGTGTGCGAGACAGCAAAAGAGACACAGATGTATAGAACAGTCTTTTGGACTCTGGGAGAGGGAGAGGGTGGGATGATTTGGGAGAATGGCATTGAAACATTTAAAATATCATATGTGAAATGAGTTGCCAGTCCAGGTTCGATACATGATGCTGGATGCTTGTGGCTGGTGCACTGGGATGACCCAGAGGGATGGTATGGGGAGGGAGGAGGGAGGAGGGTTCAGGATGGGGAACACATGTATACCTGTGGCGGATTCATGTTGATATATGGCAAAACCAATACAATACTGTAAAGTTAAAAAAAAATAATTTCATGGCTGCTAATAATAGATAATATCTCTAACGTATATGATAGAATTATGTTAATTATTAATCTGAAAATTAATTCATACATATCAAGCAACCAGGTTTTGCTCTAGAGAGCAAGCGCCCATCAGTAGCCACCTCTCTGTAATGAGGTTGTTGGGTAAAGACACGAGAAAGTGAAATACATTCCCTTGTGTTATCATTTTCTTACCTGTTAAAGGGGAGCGGGAGATGGTGCTGACTGAATATTAATGCTGCTTAAATTAAAAATGCTTCCTTGCTGTCTCAGCCATTTCAAAGCAGAATTGAGCAATTTATGCAAACAAGGTCACCCATCAGCAGGTGAAAGTGTTTTGGTTTACTTCACCATGCCTGTTACAAAAATAGCTGAGGTGAGACAAGAAGAGACCTTTCAACAACCTCTTAGGCATACCTGCTGCCATCTAAAGAGGCCCCAGTCCCCAATGCTGTTGACCGCAAGCCTCTCCAGAGCACGAACAACACACCCGCTTCATCTGCACTACCCTCTGCTCAGGCCTCCCCAGACGCCCGCTGTCCAGGAGCAGCACCTGGCTTGGTCTGTGTGCCCAGGAAGGTCCTCAGACACAGGAACTCATGGTTAGAGGTTTTAGAGACTCCATTTTGTGTGCGTGCAAGTTTTGGGGGAAAAAACTTTCCGAGTCATACTCTTAGAATTCTCCTCTTGCCCCCTTTGTATTTCCTCACTCCCTTTGAAAGCAGTGCATGCTGTCACTTCAGTCATGTCCGACTCTTTGTGACCCTATGGACTGTAGCCCACCAAGCGCCCCTGTCCATGGGATTCTTCAGGCAAGAACACTGCAATGGGTAGCCATTCCCTTCTCCAGGGGATCTTTCTGACCCAGGGATTGAACCCATGTCTCTTATGTCTCCTACATTGGCAGATGGGTTCTTTACCCTTCAGTTCAGTTCAGTTCAGTTGCTCAGTTGTGTCCGACTCTTTGTGACCCCATGAATCGCAGCACGCCAGGCCTACCTGTCCATCATCAACTCCCGGAGTTCACTCAGACTCATGTCCATCGAGTGGGTGATGCCATCCAGCCATCTCATCCTCTGTCTTCCCCTTCTCCTCCTGCCCCCAATCCCTCCCAAGGTCCGTCTAGTCAAGGCTATGGTTTTTCTTGTGGTCATGTATGGATGTGAGAGTTGGACTGTGAAGAAGGCTGAGGGCCAAAGAATTGATGCTTTTGAATTGTGGTGTTAGAGAGGACTCTTGAGAGTCCCTTGCACTGCAAGGAGATCCAACCAGTCCATTCTCAAGGAGATCAGCCCTGGGATTTCTTTGGAAGGAATGATGCTAAAGCTGAAACTCCAGTACTTTGGCCACCTCATGTGAAGAGTTGACTCATTGGAAAAGACTCTTTACCATTAGGGCCACAGATTGGTGCCATTTCTTTTTATCCTATGCGTGTGTGTTCAGTCATTCAGTCATGTCTGATTCTTTGCAACCCTATGGACTACACAGGCTCCTCTGTCCATGGAATTTCCCAGGCAAGAATACAGAGTGGGTTGCCATGTCCTTCTCCAGGGGTTCTTCCCGACCCAGGGGTCAAACCTGAGTCTCCTGCATTTCCTGCATTGGTGGACGGGCTCTTTACCACTGAACCACCCGGGAAGCCCTCTTTTTTTTTTTTTTTGGAAGCCCTCTTCTTTTTATCCTATCGTTATTCTAATTATTTTCTATTTCCCAGTTCCTCTAAGAGATGTTATGTGTAATACATGCATGTTGTATGTGGCAGTAGAACTATGTTAAAAGCATGTTGAATGTTTGGGGAATTCTGTGGCCCTCAGGTCAAGGTCAGGGACAGCATGAACAATGAATGTCTTTAGTCAAATTCTAGCAACAATATTTGCTGCAAGAATATTCCAGCAAATTCTCCAAGGATAGAATCCTGCTTAAACTGTGGGTGCGTTTATGAATGTTGATGTCTATGAAATAAAGGTTGCCAATTCCTGATCAACTTTGCCTGCAGAATTCCATCAGTGCTGGGGGAGGAGCTCCCTGCCTGTGGTCAGCACTACTGGGAAACCACCGTCACAGACTGCCCAGCTTACCGACTGGGCATCTGCTCCAGCTCAGCTGTGCAGGCTGGTGCCCTGGGACAAGGAGAGACCTCGTGGTACATGCACTGCTCTGAGCCACAGAGGTAAGCTGGGGCCTGCCCCTCTTCGCCTAATCAAAGTGTCTAGGCTGAGGGCTCTGAGGGGCCCAATAAGTAGCGTCTCACTTCCCTGCCCAAGTTCTGAGCCAACTGAGAAAGAAGAGAGTCAAGTATTGAGTTGGCCCAAAAGTTCATTCAGTTCATTTCTGTAAATGAACTTTTGGGCCAACTGATAAATGGAGACTCAACTATTACTCTGATTACTGAGGAAGCCAGTTTTAGAGAATGTGGTTCATATGTGACAGCAAAACTGTTTCTTATCTTGAATCCTCTTTAATAGATTTGTACCCACCCAAAGTCTTGGCCAGGCCAGCTTCTTGTACTGCAGAACAGAGTAGGTAGCTGGACAAGGATGTGTGTCTCCTCAGGAAGCTCATAATGAAAAGTTAGGAAACTGGGTGTGTGGCCAGGTTTTCCTTTGAAGTCCACTCCAGAGTGGGAAGAGACGACAAGGGTAATGCTGAAAGGGCTTCCTCCATGGAGGAGTCAATAGGACTAAGGAAAAAGTGGATCCCAGCACCCTGTCCCCCCACCGCCACTGGTCTATATTAGGGGTTGGCAAACTACAACCCACAGGCCAAATGGGGCTGACTTTTTTGTAAATAAAGTTTTACTGGAACACAGCCAAGCTCATTTGTTTACATATTGCCTGTGGTTGCTTTTGTGCTACAATGGCAGAGTTGTCTAGTTATAACAGATACCAAATGGCCCCCAAAGCCCAAGATATTTACTGTCTGGCCCTTTACAGACACAGTTGACCAACCCCTGGTCTATATTATTGGTGTGACTGACCTGGGGTTCTTGGACTCTTTTTTTTTGCTGTTCTTTTTTAAAATCTTTTGTTGTTTTTGTTTTGGTTTGGTTTTTTGACCATGAGGCATGTGGAATCTGAGCTCCCTGACCAGGGATCAAACCCACACCCTCTGCATTGGAAGGTGGAGTCTTAACCCCTGGACCACTCAGGAAGTCCCCTTAGACTCTTTAGTCAATTTTCCATTGGTAAGAATCTAGAGGAGGAATTCAGGCAAGGCTTTAGGAATGGGTTCCCTTGCTCCCTCCCTGAGGAGGGGTGAGCTGGTCCCTTAAATGGAATGAGGGTAAAGGTGGAGTGGTGTGTCAGGCTGGAGCAGTGGCTTAGGGGGTCTGCCCACCCCCTTGGTGGTGCCGTGTGCATGTATCACGGGCAGTACCCTGCTTTTGCTCCCAGCACCTCAGAAGTGGCAGTTGAGTTTGGGTCTTTTGTATCTTGTTCATAATTTGCTCTAACTGGGCATACATGGTTTTTAGTTTCTTTGTATTCTGTTGCTCAAGGAGACATTTGTCCAGGTTCAAGTGCTGCAGTTAACGGTCCCCAGGTTGTAGACTGTCTCATTAGTATTGTCTAATTGGTTGATATTAAAAAGCCATAAACCTGCGTTAGTCTCAGAGAGGTAAGGCAAGCATGCTATGAACTGAACATGTGCACGAGACGGTCTAATAAAAGAGCATGAGACTGGAGCCAGGAGCCTAATTTGAGTCCTGGCTCCATTCTTGACTAGCATCCTATTGACTACTCACCAGAAGTTGGTTAATCCTGTGAGCAGATCTGTCTTGGTTAATTTGTGACTCATTTGTCTTGTCAGGGGACAGTGACACCTAGTCTGTTCCATTTGGGGGTTGTGAGGGTCACATGAAGTCAGGTATAAGGAAGAGCTTTGAAACTGTAAAGACTCAAATGTGAGGCATTATTCAAATGGAATGCTTAAAAAGGAAGCAGTGCTTGCAAGTTCCCAGAAAAAGGCCCACAGATTGGATTTTGCATATTTCTTGCTGCACATCTCTCCCTGTATCCTACTTGACAGAGTTGGTTCCCTGACAAGGTTCACAAGGACACCATCTCCAAGAGCTTTTCAAAGTCACATTCCATCAAATCAGAGCAATTGTGATTAATTGATGTTGATTGCTGTGTGATCCTTGAGGACCCATCCTCCACCCAGAGTTGAAAAATCATTTAGACCCAGAGTTTAAGATTGGTAGACTTAGAGTTGGAACTAGGTATTGATTTCATGAAGATTTCCTTGGACAACTGAACCCTTAAGAACATAAAGGCAAGCCTCCAATAACAAAGTTCTAGACTAGAGAACAGAATGCTGCTGCTAAGTCGCTTCAGTCGTGTCCGACTCTCAGCGACCCCATGGACTGGAGAGAACAGAATAGTTAATTTCATTTAGCAGGTTCAACAGCTTTGGTCTTTGGCTTTTGTCACCCAGGGTAGGTTCTGTAGATTCTGGGAGAACGGACACGCCTGCCTGTATGATCACAGCACGGAAAGGTCAGGTCTTAAGTGCCTCATTCCATGGTCCAAACAGAGCACCCTGGCCTTCAGGCCACTGAGAGTGCTGCTACAGCAGAGCCTCCTGTGTTTTTTCCATTTTTCTGGCTTCATGATTTAAATGAAGCAATATTACTCTTGATTCTACTTGCATCTAGTGTAAGACGTCACAGTGGGATAGGAGAAATGAAGAGTCTTAAGGAGAAAGAATCAGTTGCATTTCTTCCTGTCTGTCCCTAACTTACTCCTCTAGTTCAAGGCTTCACTTTACCAGTTTCTCTCACAGCCCTCAGGCCTGTGCTCTTCTTCTCGTCTCTATCCACTTCAAGGCATTCTAAGTGTCACCACTGCAAATGTTTCTAAAACGTCATTTATATTATGTCCCTCATTTTTTGCTAAAGAAATCTATAAACATGAACAGTGGTGTCAGCACTCTGGGACCACAGTGACGGCGGGAAGCCCGGAAGAATGTAAGCAGTCTAGGGGATGCGAGTCCTGAGGGAAGTAGCCACCGGGGTGGAAAGGAGTCTGGGCTCATTCTCGGCCAGCAGTGAGATACACCAGGGTGGGCTACACAGGTAGGGACCCTTGCCCAGGCAGTTCCAGGGTCAGGCAGATGTCAAGAATCAGGCTTCCGAATGACCCTTGTCTGAACAAGAACTAGCAATCCAAAGGATGGGGAGGGAGTCAGGCCACAGACAGACAGGCCTTGTTTCAGGGCGGAGTACAGCTTGGAGAATGAAGTGATGTGCTCAGTGGGAAATGGGGCAGAAACAGGACAGGGTGAATTCCAGGCCCTGCAGAATGGTTGGGTTCAAGGCTCCATGGAATGTCTTCCCTCCACGGTAGCAACTTGCTCAGGGACTGACTGGGGCTGGGCCTGTGGGCACTAGGGATCTTCCAAGCAGGGTAGGGAAATAGCTCAGATGGGCATTCAGAACCCTCTCGATCAGCCCTGTCCAGTCACACATTCTGAAAAACTAGAAAAACAGTAGATGTTGCTATTGAGCACTTGGAATGTGGTTAGCAAGACTGATGAACTGAATTCTGAATTTTACTTAATTCTAATGTAAGTGGCCATATGTGCCTCTTGACTACTATATTAGACAGGGCAGGCCAGTATAGAGCCTGGCCTCTGACTTAACCTGTCCAGCTAATACTCTCAAAGTCATTCACATGTCCCCTCCTAACTGGTCAAGCAGATGACATACAGGTTTATTCTGCCACCTCATCATTGCCTCTGCTGCCCCCACAGCTTGGATCACCTCACCCTTTCCGTCCTTATCCAGTCCTGACCTTTCTTTGGCTGAACGTGCACCCATCTGCTCCCCAAGCCTTCTGTAAGAACGCCAGCTACACTGCTGTTCCCCTCATTGCCACTCACAGCCTCTGTGTGCTTTACAGGTTCTAAAATTTCATAGTGTTCTGCCGTATTTCACATTGGCAAGGCACTGAAAAGGTCCTTTATCATTGTGGAAGTCTCACTTACCTTCCATTCCTGTAAATCTCTGCCCTTTTGAATGAGCTTCGTTCAGCAAGGAAGTTACCAACTTGCCATTCCCTGCACTCAAGCTTCTAGGCGTTTAAGAGAGATGCCGCAAGTCTTCAAGGTCCTTCTCTGCCTTGTATGCAGGTTCTATGGCCCCAGTCTGTCCAGTGTCACTCCCACCCTTAGACCTGTCAGATCCACAGACCACACACCTGTCCCTCAGCCCTTCTCTTCTGTTTTCAGGGCCCCAGCCTCTGTTTCTAAGATCGCCAGGAGAAAACACCCACTTTATGTTACTCTTTTGCACAGAGCAGTTTCTCTTTTTCTGTTCAGCAATTTCTCGCTCCCAACCTGTCCTTGAACCTTTCCTTTCACAACCAAACCAGGTCCAAGAAATGTGTCAGAAAACACTTTCCCCATCTGTGCCCGGAGCTGGAGTCTGAGCCCCAGCCTATGCTAAAGTCATAAACAGTTTTCCTTCTAGTTCAGTAGAGTATGGGTTTCCTTAAAGGCAAGGACAGTATGCTGTGGTCCTTCATATCCACCAGAGGTGCAGAGGTCTAACAAAGTGTGGGACATACACATGTGCCCCGTGAAAACATGGTGAACTGAATGTATCTGAACTTAAGAGAGAAATCAGAGGTACCCCCCCCACCCCCGCCCCTTGGCTGTAAGGCGGCAGAAAACATGGAGAAGATGAAAAGGAAAGTTGGTTTGTGGTAGGGGCATTGTACAAAGGATGAAGTTGGACAGAAATAACGACATATTTCTTAAACTTCATTAAGGCCCTTATATAAGTTACTTACAAATTTTTTAAACAGTAAAATTAAAGCATTATATGGAAGGTGAGCCTGCAGTCCTTTTTAAAATACATGGCAGCCTCGAAGGAGTTTTATTCAAAAGAATGACACACCATGAATGCGGTAGTTAAAACATGTGGGCAGCTGGGAAAGAATTAAAATGTGGAGAAAAATCACAAGGGAGGCATATGTTGGTTATTCTGGGCCTGCCTCCTAATGTAGAAGTAGCAAAATTATTAAAAAACGTTCGTCTGTTGGCAAGAGCTATGCATGTTAGCATCTAGGAGGGATCTGGCTAAGGTATTTGGGGCAATGTTACTGCAACTCCTTATTATGAACTGAGATCAATAATTGCAAAATCGGTTGTCTTCAGGTGATTTATCGTAGTCATTCAAGATTTCCAAAGTTTTCAACTCCCATTCTGTTCCATTTCAGATACACATTTTTCTACAGTGGCATTGTGAGCGATGTCCACGTGACTGAGCGTCCCGCCAGAGTGGGCATCCTGCTGGACTACACCACCCAGAGGCTGCTGTTTATAAATGCTGAGACTGGACAGATGCTCTTCATCATCAGGCACAGGTTTAATGAGGGCGTCCACCCTGCCTTCGCCCTGGAGAAACCTGGAAAATGTACTTTGCACCTGGGGATAGAGCCCCCGATTCTGCAAGGCAAAAGTGATCATGAGCTTTCAGAGTTTCCAAGAGCAAAATTCAAATTTTGGAGGAGGGGGTGCTAGACAGCATTCAAAACATTTGAATAGAACATTCAAAAAACACTTGCACGGATGATAGCTCCATGCATGGTGATCAACATGCGAGCCAAACCACCAAGAAAACCTTGAGTTTCTAGAGTGTCGTGTGAGTAGAGGATGGAAAAAGCAATCTCTGCCCTTCAGTTTATATATGTTTGAGTTCTTCCCTAAGTGAAAAGGATTTATACCTGACTTGGGAATCGAAATAGCGAAATGGACTCCCACCTATGTCGCTGGTGAAAGAAATCCTGGAGGGACAGGTCTGTGTCCCTTCCTGAGTGAAGGGAAGGTTGTGCTGGTTATACATCTCCTCCAACAAGAAACAACTACTTTTTCCATAAGAGATATGTCACCTCACTTCACTAAAGAATGCTGAGTCCTAATCAGTAGAGAAGGTGTTTTAACCACTCTAAGCTGATAATGAACTCTTTTGTAACCATTATATACTGTAGAACACGAGTCTCTTTGCCCTGAAATTTTAAATGTAGAAAAACGCTGTTAGAGATGTTAGAGATTTCCTTTTTGTTAAATAAATGGTTAGAGTATATAAAACAAAACGTTATGTGAACTTATTACATGTGACTTGCGAGCCTGGCATCTCTGGACGGGACAAACTGCGGATAAAGAGTCACCACACTGCAGTGGGTGGCACTACCACTCATTTTCATGTGAGAATTTACACATGTAAGCTTTAAAATCTAACCATTTCAGCCTATAGTTACAGAAAAGTACCAGAAACTGAGAATCTCTTTTTGCTAAAAATAAAATGGTTGGTCATTTTAAGATATATTGAAATTTCTCAAAATCTTCCTAAAATATGTATGTGTAGAGTTGATAAATATAAAATGCATGTTGGGATGATTGCTCTTGTTCTCCACAAGACAAATACTTTGATTGTACTTGTAGATTTCTTTAACATTATGAATTCAATTGTTTTCTTATATCAAGAAATACTGTCCTACTTTTGGTACCTACCCTAAAATCTATTCTTTAATAGCTGAAAAAGCCAAATTGGGTGTATAACTACATTAACAGAGTGACTTCAAAGCCTTCCTCATCCTGCTTTGAAATTAGGGCAACTGCTGGCAAGAAGGATAGTTAATGAAAACAAGGATTAACGTGCTGCGTTGTGGGAAACACTGTCTTCCTTTTTAACAAGCCTTAAAATGATAATCAGGTTTTGACTAATCAGCAACTCATGGTCATTATTACTTTTGGGGTAGGAATATAGTGTAATTAAAAACAATAACAAAAGGAGCAGCAACCACGTGGATTTTAGAATTTGACTCAGTTTGGATTCCTCCAAAAGTAGACCGAAGAGATAAAGATTTAGGGCAAGTTATTTACATAGGAGGCAATTCTAGGAAGCACAGGAGAGGAAGTGGGGAAAGTGAGAAAGGAAGAGCAAGAGCGTCTAGAGGACATGTTTTATGGGTGGGTTATTACAGTGTGGACACCAGGGGCTTGCCCGTGTAGGGGGCACCCTCCGAAACCACTAGGAGCATGCCGGAGGTTAACGTGTAAGCACTCCTGTCCAAGCCACTTGGGTGAGCATTGCCCCTGGAGACCTCGGGGGACATTAAATTCCCTTCCCTACCTTTCCAGATTGTGTTCCTTGAAGGCTCTTGTGGCCACAAGAAACCCCTCAAAGGACACAAGAAACACAGGTGCCTGATACAGCTGACAGCAGCCCGAGCACCCTCTAACTGCTAGTGCACTCAGGGGAGCCACGGGGAGGCGGGCAGGACGCCAGCAGCGCCCGCCATCAAGATGGAAGCAGCTCCGGTATGACGGCGGAAGCCGTGTAGTAATGGGAGGAGCTAGGGTCAAATTGTGAGTCGGCCCTTCTACGTCGTGACTCAGGGCAACTCAGATGCTTTAGTGATGCCTTTTTCTCAGGATAATTGTAAACTAAAGGTTAATAAGCACGTGAAACAGCCTAGTATTTTTAGCTAACAACGTCCTGACGAGGACGCCAGAGACCCTCTGTGGCGACCTTCCACCGCATCCCCGGTAAGTGGGCCCCTATCTCTGACCCCGTAGCAAGTGGATGCTGGCCGGGAGGACACTGGGATTGGGAGCTCATGGTTTAGCTGCCTTTGTCTGTTAACCAATAGGCGGGGGTTCCTAGGGGACTGGTCCCATGCAGGTAAGTGGAGTGAAGCTAATGCTGTTTCCCTCACATCCTCCTCCTTGGCCCTTGCTCTCTGAGCTCCCTTTGCGTTCTTGTCTTTCCTCTTCACACAACACAGATCCTCAGCGAGAGGAAAGGAAGGCAGCACATTTCTGTCCAAATTTCTCCTCTGGAAATCTGTTGATGGTCAATGTATAGTCTTAATGCTCATCAGGTCGTTGCACAATAAAAATTTCCATTTTATGGATGAGGAAACCAGTCTCAGAGCAGTTAACTAACTTGTTCATAGCCGCAGCTGGCAGGGAGCAGAGCATGGATTTAGATATAGCTTGCATCCAAAGCTAGAAGAATAAAATGATTATACTTTGTTTAATTTTTAATCACAGATCATTTTTCTACATATACATTGCATATGAAAATTACATGTCTATGCATACTCATCATCATGATTATCTGGGTCTTGAAGCTCTTTTTTGTACAGTTCTTCTGTGTATTCTTGCCACCTCTTCTTAATATCTTCTGCTTCTGTTAGATCCACACCATCTCTGTCCTTTATTGTGCCCATCTTTGCATGAAATGTTCCTTTGGTATCTCTGATTTTCTTGAAGAGATCCTTAGTCTTTCCCATTCTGTTGTTTTCCTCTATTTCTTTGCATTGATCACTGAAGAAGGCTTTCTTATCTCTTCTTGCTATTCTTTGGAACTCCGCATTTAGATGTTTATATCTTTCCTTTTCTCCTTTGCTTTTCGCTTCTCTTCTTTTCACAGCTATTTGTAAGGCCTCCCCAGACAGCCATTTTGCTTTTTTGCATTTCTTTTCCATGGGGATGGTCTTGATCCCTGTCTCCTGTACAATGTCACGAACCTTATTCCATAGTTCATCAGGCACTCTATCTATCAGATCTAGGCCCTTAAATCTATTTCTCACTTCCACTGTATAATCATAAGGGATTTGATTTAGGTCATACCTGAATGGTCTAGTAGTTTTCTCTACTTTCTTCAATTTCAGTCTGAATTTGGCAATAAGGAGTTCATGGTCCGAGCCACAGTCAGCAGCCAGACATCTTGGAATGTGAAGTCAAATGGGCCTTAGAAAGCATCACTATGAACAAAGCTAGTGGAGGTGATGGAATTCCAGTGGAGCTATTCCAAATCCTGAATGATGATGCTGTGAAAGTGCTACACTCAATATGCCAGCAAATTTGGAAGACTCAGCAGTGGCCACAAGATTGGAAAAGGTCAGTTTTCATCCCAATCCCAAAGAAAGGCAATGCCAAGGAGTGCTCAAACTACCGAACAATTGCACTCATCTCACACGCTAGTAAAGTAATGCTCAAAATTCTCCAAGCCAGGCTTCAGCAATATGTGAACCGTGAACTTCCTGATGTTCAAGCTGGTTTTAGAAAAGGCAGAGGAAGCAGAGATCAAATTGCCAACATCCGCTGGATCATGGAAAAAGCAAGAGAGTTCCAGAAAAACATCTATTTCTGCTTTATTGACTATGCCAAAGCCTTTGACTGTGTGGATCACAATAAACTATGGAAAATTCTGAAAGAGATGGGAATACCAGACCACCTGATCTACCTCTTAAGAAATCTGTATGCAGGTCAGGAAGCAACAGTTAGAACTGGTCATGGAACAACAGACTGGTTCCAAATAGGAAAAGGAGTACGTCAAGGCTGCATATTGTCACCATGTTTATTTAACTTATATGCAGAGTACATCATGAGAAATGCTGGACTGGAAGAAACAGAAGTTGGAATCAAGATTGCTGGGAGAAATATCAATAACCTCAGATATGCAGATGACATGACTCTTATGGCAGAAAGTGAAGAGGGGCTAAAAAGCCTCTTGATGAAAGTGAAAGTGGAGAGTGAAAAGGTTGGCTTAAAGCTCAACATTCAGAAAACGAAGATCATGGCATCTGGTCCCATCACTGCATGGGAAATAGATGGGGAAACAGTGGAAACAGTGTCAGACTTTGTTTTTCTGGGCTCCAAAATCACTGCAGATGGTGACTGCAGCCATGAAATTAAAAGACGCTTACTCCTTGGAAGGAAAGTTATGACCAACCTAGATAGCATATTCAAAAGCAGAGACATTACTTTACCAACAAAGGTTCACCTAGTCAAGGCTATGGTCTTTCCTGTGGTCATGTATGGATGTGAGAGCTGGACTGTGAAGAAGGCTGAGCGCCGAAGAGTTGATGCTTTTGAACTGTGGTGTTGGAGAAGACTCTTGAGAGTCCCTTGGACTGCAAGAAGATCCAACCAGTCCATTCTGAAGGAGATCAATCCTGGAATTTCTTTGGGGGGAATGATGCTCAAGCTGAAACTCCAGTATTTTGGCCACCTCATGCGAAGAGTTGACTCATTGGAGAAGACTCTGATGCTGGGAGGGATTGAGGGCAGGAGGAGAAGGGGACGACAGAGGATGAGATGGCTGGATGGCATCACTGACTCGATGGATGCGAGTCTGAGTGACCTCCGGGAGCTGGTGATGGACAGGGAGGCCTGGCGTGCTGCGGTTCATGGGGTCGCAAAGAGTCGGACACGACTGAGCGACTGATCTGATCTGATCTGATCTGATGCATACTCATATGCACACCACACATACACATATGAATATGCATATACACACACATATATTTATTCATACATCCACTTTCTCTTCCCTCCTGAATTGACTTCCTTCCCAAGCCTCTCTTTTGTTATCAGTGCTGTCCTACTCACAGCAGACATGAGATACTTTAATTCTTTCTTCAATACCATTGAGCTTATTTAGGATTCAGAGGTATGTATATTATTCTATTTGTGCAAAAAAAAAAAAAAAGTGAAACCACATACATGAAAACAGTGTTGCCTCTAACAGATGGAGAAGGCGATGGCACCCCACTCCAGTACTCTTGCCTGGAAAATCCCATGGACAGAGGAGCCTGGTGGGCTGCAGTCCATGGGGTCGCTAAGAGTCGGACACGACTGAGCAACTTCACTTTCACTTTTCACTTTCCTGCATTGGAGAAGGAAATGGCAACCCACTCCAGTGTTCTCGCCTGGAGAATCCCAGGGACCGGGGAGCCTGGTGGGCTGCCGTCTATGGGGTTGCACAGAGTCGGACACGACTGAAGCGACTTAGCAGCAGCAGCCTCTAACAGATACAGGGCCAAAGTAGAGGAATGTGTGGAAAAAAGATTACAAAATGAGAATGAACCCTGCGGTCCTTCTTTATCTCTTTGCACCTGGCAACTCTGCTGGATATATTCTTTGTCAAAATTAGAAGTATTTTTCTGTTGGAGCAAACCGGAATATGTCCCTGTTGTTTTTATAGAAGTGCTTCCCTAGCGTCCAACAGAATTGTCTTGTACTTCATCACACTCACTTACAAAACTGTGTGCTTTCAGCGCTGAAAACTAACACTCTCTCATCAGAAACATCTTTCGGGCCTCAGAAGGGCCAGTATCTGAGGTCCCTTCTCACCCTTGCTGTGTTCATTACCCATTAATCATCTTAACTGTTTAATTGCTGAAAGAACTCACAGGACTCAGTTTATGCTCATGGAAGAGCTTTATCACAGGCAAAGAATACGGTCCAGCTGCACAGAGGAAGGGTCAGCACTGAAAGGGTCCTCCTATACGTCAAACGCAGGTGTCCTTGTCCACCCGTGAGTGGGATGCACAGCGCACACACATCTCCAGGCCTCAAAACACCCACCATCAGGGTGTGTGTGAAGCAACTGGGTAGCAGGAAGCCCAAGTTTTGTTTCAGGGAGTTTGGTTCCAGGGTTGGGGGGGGCTCTCATATTGAGCTGGTCATGTACTTTCTAGCTGTGAAACTAGCCCTAATTGTTGAAACTTACCTCCCTGCCCCCTACAGGCTCTACCAAAGCCAGTACCTAAGGTAAATCCAATGATTATTACTAAATGATGCTGACAGACTGATACAGCTTGCTCCAAAAGAACTGATCAATCCATGGTTACAGAATATCACTTCTTTTTAGTTAATAGATTTCCATGGCATTAGGCAAGGATCAGTAACTATGTGGATACACAGGTGGTCAATGAAGATGAGTGGGAATGAACCCATGCTAGGGAATTACTGTCCTGAATTCCAGAGCCCAACTGCTGGGGGTGTTTCACGAATAATAGTAATGAGAGCTGAGTGCCTCTCCTGCCAGTAGCCATCCCCCATGTCCCTAATTTGGTGACTGCTAGGCAGTGATCTCTTCAAGAAAATCAGAGATACCAAAGGAACATTTCATGCAAAGATGGGCACAATAAAGGACAGAGATGGTGTGGATCTAACAGAAGCAGAAGATATCAAGAAGAGGTGGCAAGAATACACAGAAGAACTGTACAAAAAAGAGCTTCAAGACCCAGATAATCATGATGATGTGATCACTGACCTAGAGCCAGACATCTTGGAATGTGAAGTCAAATGGGCCTTAGAAAGCATCACTACAAACAAAGCTAGTGGAGGTGATGGAATTCCAGTGGAGCTATTCCAAATCCTGAATGATGATGCTGTGAAAGTGCTACACTCAATATGCCAGCAAATTTGGAAAACTCAGCAGTGGCCACAAGATTGGAAAAGGTCAGTTTTCATCCCAGTCCCAAAGAAAGGCAATGCCAAGGAGTGCTCAAACTACCGAACAATTGCACTCATCTCACACGCTAGTAAAGTAATGCTCAAAATTCTCCAAGCCAGGCTTCAGCAATATGTGAACCGTGAACTTCCTGACGTTCAAGCTGGTTTTAGAAAAGGCAGAGGAACCAGAGATCAAATTGCCAACATCCGCTGGATCATGGAAAAAGCAAGAGAGTTCCAGAAAAACATCTATTTCTGCTTTATTGACTATGCCAAAGCCTTTGACTGTGTGGATCACAATAAACTATGGAAAATTCTGAAAGAGATGGGAATACCAGACCACCTGATCTGCCTCTTAAGAAATCTGTATGCAGGTCAGGAAGCAACAGTTAGAACTGGTCATGGAATAACAGACTGGTTCCAAATAGGAAAAGGAGTACGTCAAGGCTGTATATTGTCACCATGTTTATTTAACTTATATGCAGAGTACATCATGAGAAATGCTGGACTGGAAGAAACACAAGTTGGAATCAAGATTGCCGGGAGAAATATCAATAACCTCAGATATGCAGATGACACCACCCTTATGGCAGAAAGTGAAGAGGGGCTAAAAAGCCTCTTGATGAAAGTGAAAGTGGAGAGTGAAAAGGTTGGCTTAAAGCTCAACATTCAGAAAACGAAGATCATGGCATCTGGTCCCATCACTGCATGGGAAATAGATGGGGAAACAGTGGAAACAGTGTCAGACTTTATTTTTCTGGGCTCCAACATCACTGCAGATGGAGACTGCAGCCATGAAATTAAAAGACGCTTACTCCTTGGAAGGAAAGTTATGACCAACCTAGATAGCATATTCAAAAGCAGAGACATTACTTTACCAACAAAGGTTCGCCTAGTCAAGGCTATGGTCTTTCCTGTGGTCATGTATGGATGTGAGAGCTGGACTGTGAAGAAGGCTGAGCGCCGAAGAATTGATGCTTTTGAACTGTGGTGTTGGAGAAGACTCTTGAGAGTCCCTTGGACTGCAAGAAGATCCAACCAGTCCATTCTGAAGGAGATCAATCCTGGAATTTCTTTGGGGGGAATGATGCTAAAGCTGAAACTCCAGTATTTTGGCCACCTCATGCGAAGAGTTGACTCATTGGAGAAGACTCTGATGCTGGGAGGGATTGAGGGCAGGAGGAGAAGGGGACGACAGAGGATGAGATGGCTGGATGGCATCACTGACTCGATGGATGCGAGTCTTAGTGACCTCCGGGAGCTGGTGATGGACAGGGAGGCCTGGCATGCTGCGGTTCATGGGGTCGCAAAGAGTCGGACACGACTGAGCGACTGATCTGATCTGATCTGATCTGAGGCAGTGATCAAAGGCT
The DNA here is from genome assembly GCA_935064755.1 of Tragelaphus eurycerus. Classification (NCBI taxonomy): domain Eukaryota; kingdom Metazoa; phylum Chordata; class Mammalia; order Artiodactyla; family Bovidae; genus Tragelaphus; species Tragelaphus eurycerus. The sequence continues at coordinate 5,497,376 of CAKXYN010000054.1, read as the reverse complement.
CATCCTTGAGCCGAATGAAGTTGGACCTGCTTTCCAGCCCCCTCCACAGTGGGCAGGGGTGTAGGCAGGGGAACGTACTTTCTGTAGTTTTCACATTAGATGAATGGCATCTCTCATTTTGCTTTTCTACCCTCAGAGTGTGTGTGGCTGTGCCCCACTTTGACTTGCCCCTGTTTTGGTCTTAACTCTGTCAATATTGAGTTCATTTTCTCTAATCAGTATCAGTAACTTCAGGTGCCCAAATAGTATATGCACTGTAAGAATTGCTTGAGAACAGTTGGAGGGTTGAAAATGTTTAACCTGGAACAAAGACAAGTTAAGGAAGGAAATAAGAGTTCTTCAAAGACTTGCTGCTATTTAGTCCTTAAGTCGTGTCCAGCTCTTTTGTGACTCCATGGACTGTAGTCTACCAGGCTCCTCTGTCTATGGGATTTTCAAGGAAGAATACTGGAGTGGGTTGCCATTTCCTTCTCCAGTTGCCATTTCCTTCTCCATTTGCCATTGCCTTCTCCAGTTGCCATTTCCTTCTCAACCCAAGGGTTGAATTCTCACTTCCTTCATCTCCTGCTTGGCAGGTGGATTCTTTACCACTGTACCACCTAGGAAGCCAGAGACTTGAAGGGCTGTTTTATGGAAGGAATTAGGCTTATTTTGAGTTTTACACCAGGACCAGTGGGTAGAAGTCCAAGGGTTGAGGAATTTGGTTCAAGAGAAGGGAGAATACCCAGTCAGTAACAGCTGGCTAAGAGACATACTGCTTAGCAGGAAATGAGCACTCAGAGTCAGGCTGAAAGATCAACCATCTGAAATTTTAAAGAACATATTCTTGGTTTCAGTTCCAGATCCATGGTTTTTTAGCTGTATTCCTGGGGTGCTGGGGTTCCCCAGAGGGGCCTGAGGACAACATGGGATCCAGTAGGAAAGCCAAGTGGGCATAAATTCAAACCCCTACTCCTTTCCATCACAGTGGCTCAGTTTGGATCTGGATTCCATGTAATAGTTTATTTAATAAACAGGTTTCTATGGTGAGATAAAGTTTTAAAAGTAGCTAACCGCTGAGATCAAAGTCTGAACTCTGTGATGCTGAATTCACTTTAAGGACCCCAAATTCCCTAGATATTTAATTTTCTCCAAGTCCCTTGTCCTTTACTATCCAAATACTGATGTCATATTGATTGTAAGAAATTTTGATTCTGATTCCAAATTTCCAAGAATTTCTCCAAATGATTGCTTTCTCCTTGTTGACATCTCTGCCCTCCAAATTCCCCTCCACCACCTCTAGCCACCTCTTCTTCATGCGTCCCTGGTCCCTTTTGACTTTCACATTCCAGAACATTGACACAATCTCCACTGATTCCTTAAGGCAATGCTAACACAAGGCTGACATTGGTAGCAGTTAACATAGGTTTTGTTGAAGACTTGGAGTTAATAAGGGAAATTTCTTCTTAGATAATCAGATCAGATCAGTCGCTCAGTCGTGTGTGACTCTTTGCGACCCCATGAATCGCAGCATGCCAGGCCTCCCTGTCCATCACCAACTCCTGGAGGTCACTGAGACTCACATCCATTGAGTCAGTGATGCCATCCAGCCATCTCATCCTCTGTTGTCCCCTTCTCCTCTTGCCCTCAATCCCTCCCAGCATCAGAGTCTTCTCCAATGAGTCAACTCTTCGCATGAGGTGGCCAAAGTACTGGAGTTTCAGCTTTAGCATCAATCCTTCCAAAGAAATTCAGGGCTGATTTCCTTCAGAATGGACTGGTTGGATCTCCTTGCATAATAATGCAAAGTAAAACTGATTGTGAAGCATCCCATGTTGCCAGGAGCCGCCATCTGAACTCCTTTAGCCTGGCCTTCCAGACGTACTGAACAGACAAACTTCTCCATTCCATTTTGTTCTTAAAGTTTCTAGCTTCTCTTCAAGCTTTGTTTTTCTCAGATCAGCCAATGGAACTAGAAAACATAAAACTAAAAAACACTTCTCTTACCAATACAGACATCTTTTATAATAAACTGAGAATAAGACTGTGCCCTCCTGTCTCAGCCTCTTCCATCCTGCCCAGACTTTAGGCCTTTCTTTGCAGAACTAAAAGGCCCATTAAAAGCAATTCCCTAAACCAGAGAATACTTCCCAAGATGAATTTGGCCATTACTTCTTAGAATGGTTTTAGAATCCCTTTAGTATCTTCCCTTTCGTGGATTTCTGTACAACTAGCTAATGATGGCAAATTCTTTTTCAAACTAACCCAAGTTCCCAGACTTCATTTTGGGCTGTCTCGACACCACAAAGAATCTTACTGCATGCTCGGCACTTTAAGGAGCAGTTGGCAGTCATCAAATCAGACAAAATCCTTGCTTTCAAGGAGCTTATATTTTAGTGGACAATAAATACATACATGCATCCCTGGTGGCTCAGACAGTAAAGAATCCGCCTGCAATGCAGGAGACCCAGGTTTGATCCCTGAGTCAGAAAGATTCCCTGGAGAAGGGAATGACTACCCACTCTAGTTTTTTGCCTGGAGATTCCATGGACAGAGGAGCCTGGAGGGCTATAGTTCATGGAATTGCAAAGAGTCAGACTTGACTGAGCGACTAACACTCAAATACATACATATTATGTCAGTGGGGAATAAGAACTAAGAAGAAAAATAAATCCAGGTAAAAGAATGAGAGTGATAGGAGGCAGGGACTGCTCTGTATTGTAGGTATGATAGAAAAGTGTCTCTAATCAGATGATATTTGGATAAAGACCTAAATAAGGGCTTCCCAGGTGGCGCTAGTGGTAAAGAACCCACCTGCCAATGCAGGAGACATAAGAGACATGGGTTTGATCCCTGGGTTGGGAAGATGCCCTGGAGTAGGAAATGGCAACCCACTCCAGTATTCTTGCCTGGAGAGTCCATGGACAAAGGCTAGGGAACAGGTCATGTGGATACCTGCAGTGGAAGATTATTGACCACAGAAGGAACAGGAGTATAGAGGTCCTGATGCAGCACACGGGGGTGTGTTAAAGACCAGTAAGGAGGCCACGGGACTGGAGTGGAATCAGCAATGAGGAGAGAATGCTACGGATCCAGACAGTAGCTGGGGGCCAGTTTATAATGGCCTTAAAGGCCAAGTAAGGACTTCAGGTTATATTCTATGTGAATTAACAAGAAGGCAATGCCAAGGAGTGCTCAAACTACCGAACAATTGCACTCATCTCACACGCTAGTAAAGTAATGCTCAAAATTCTCCAAGCCAGGCTTCAGCAATATGTGAACCGTGAACTTCCTGATGTTCAAGCTGGTTTTAGAAAAGGCAGAGGAACCAGAGATCAAATTGCCAACATCCGCTGGATCATGGAAAAAGCAAGAGAGTTCCAGAAAAACATCTATTTCTGCTTTATTGACTATGCCAAAGCCTTTGACTGTGTGGATCACAATAAACTATGGAAAATTCTGAAAGAGATGGGAATACCAGACCACCTGATCTGCCTCTTGAGAAATCTGTATGCAGGTCAGGAAGCAACAGTTAGAACTGGTCATGGAACAACAGACTGGTTCCAAATAGGAAAAGGAGTACGTCAAGGCTGCATATTGTCACCATGTTTATTTAACTTATATGCAGAGTACATCATGAGAAATGCTGGACTGGAAGAAACACAAGTTGGAATCAAGATTGCCGGGAGAAATATCAATAACCTCAGATATGCAGATGACACCACCCTTATGGCAGAAAGTGAAGAGGGGCTAAAAAGCCTCTTGATGAAAGTGAAAGTGGAGAGTGAAAAGGTTGGCTTAAAGCTCAACATTCAGAAAACGAAGATCATGGCATCTGGTCCCATCACTGCATGGGAAATAGATGGGGAAACAGTGGAAACAGTGTCAGACTTTCTTTTTCTGGGCTCCAAAATCACTGCAGATGGTGACTGCAGTCATGAAATTAAAAGACGCTTGCTCCTTGGAAGGAAAGTTATGACCAACCTAGATAGCATATTCAAAAGCAGAGACATTACTTTACCAACAAAGGTTCGCCTAGTCAAGGCTATGGTCTTTCCTGTGGTCATGTATGGATGTGAGAGCTGGACTGTGAAGAAGGCTGAGCGCCGAAGAATTGATGCTTTTGAACTGTGGTGTTGGAGAAGACTCTTGAGAGTCCCTTGGACTGCAAGGAGATCCAACCAGTCCATTCTGAAGGAGATCAATCCTGGAATTTCTTTAGAAGGAATGATGCTAAAGCTGAAACTCCAGTATTTTGGCCACCTCATGTGAAGAGTTGACTCATTGGAGAAGACTCTGATGCTGGGAGGGATTGAGGGCAGGAGGAGAAGGGGACGACAGAGGATGAGATGGCTGGATGGCATCACTGACTCGATGGATGCGGGTCTGAGTGACCTCCGGGAGCTGGTGATGGACAGGGAGGCCTGGCGTGCTGCGGTTCATGGGGTCGCAAAGAGTCGGACACGACTGAGCGACTGATCTGATCTGATCTGAAGGCATTAGGAGTGAGGCAATGGCAGTCTCAGAGAATTGGCTTTTTACGTGTTTGGGTATTCTGTTTGTGAGCATTAAACAGTATGTTTCATAAAGGCCCCCTGGGCTGGCCTTTGCCAGCTCTCAGCTCCTGCAGAGAGGACCTGATGTAGGTGGGAGAGAAGAAAAAGTGTTCCTTGTCTCCCTCTTAACTGTCCAGGAACCCTGTGGTCCTGCCCACTTCCTGCTTCTAGGGGAGCAGCACTGCTCCCTGGTTGCCTTTAGGACCAGCCTTGTGCAGAAATGTGGGGGAAACTGCTATTGTACCTGGGCTGGCTTGTGTTGAATTGAGTCTGTTTAGAAGCCCCAGTACTTTGGCCACCTGATGCAAAGAGCCAACTGATTGGAAAAGACCCTGATGCTGGGAAAGATTGAGGGCAGGAGGAGAAAGGGGTGACAGAGGATGAGATGGTTGGATGGCATCACTGACTCAATGGTATGAGTTTGAGCCAACTCTGGGAGATGGTGAAGGACAGGGAATCCTGGTGTGCTGTAGTTCATGGGGTTGCAGAGAGTTGGGCATGGCTGAAAAACAACAGCAAACAACCTTTGATAAGTTGGCAGTCAGCAGAGATGGAGAGATACAAGCACATTTGAAGGAGTGTTTTATATTTTTCAACTCCATGAATTTGCAGTTATCGGGAAGAGGAGACCATGATGTCATTTGGGGACTATGTGGCCAAACAGGGCCTCGGACAGGCTGATGGGTGTGTGTTTGTGTGTGTAAGTGTGCTCATGTGTGCATCAGTATGTTGTGTATATTTCATGTCTGTGTGTGTATGTGTTCGAGTGTATGGGTATGTGTGTGTAAAGGGGGAAGGGTGGTTTTTCTGAGTTAGCATTGTCATTACAATTCAGGGCTGGTTTTCCCACAGAAGACCTAGGAAGTGGATTGGTCAGAGCTCTCAAAAGTTGACAGGTCCATAGAGATTCACCGCCATTAATCAAGCCCACAGAAGACTCATTAATAATTTAGAATGTCAACCCCTTAATCTATAGTAAAAAATTAAATTGCCAAAGGAGCTAGTAGGGAGCATACACCTCTGGTCAGAGGACTCCCTCTCCAGGCCCCTGAGCTCTTGGACCTGCAGGCTCCCACCATGGTCAGCATTGGCCGCTCATACTCCTCTCAGGTCTCACATGCTCAGGAGAGCTGACAGATTTCCACATTGGAAGCTCTGTGTGAGTTTAAGGATTGTTTGGTGATCAGGGCAGGTTATGTGGAACACCTTAATGGCCAGTATTATTAAACTGCCATGGCTGCCCATGGGCGCAAATATTTGGGTTTGCTACTCCAAGTACTCTCTCCTGGCATCAGCCCAGAGGATTTTTCCCTGAGAAAATCCTTGTCCATTGGGGGTTTTATTTATTCAGTACAAATTTTTACACTCACAATTAAAAAAAAAGCTTAAGACCCTTTTCCAGGCTCTGTTTTTTTCTTCACTTAGTGAATGATTAGGTTTCTAGGCCAAGTTCCTTCTGTTTTTGATCTGAATAATAGCATGCCTGCTATGATGACCCCTGCAAATGATAGAACATTCTCTATTATGTGAAAATATTACCAGTTTAACAGAGGGAAACCACACTTGCAAGTCCTTACGTGACATGTCATTGTCTCTCCCATGGACTGACTGCATGTGGGGGGAGGGGCGGGGGAGGATGCTTTTATTCAAGATTTGTTGTAATTGATGAGAGTGGGTTAGAACCAGATTATCATGTAGATCTGGGTTGAGAGAAACTGGGCTCTGCTCCTTTGTAGCTGTGTGATTTGGGGCAAATTGCTTAGTCTCATTTAGAGTTCTCATTGTAAGGAAGGCATCAGTTTAGTTCAGTTGCTCAGTCGTGTCTGACTCTGCAACCCCATGGACTGCAGCACGCCAGGCTTCCCTGTTCATCACCAGCTCCCGGAGCTTACTCAGACTCGTGTCCATCGAGTCGGTGATGCCATCTAACCATCTCATCCTCTGTCATCCCCTTCTCCTCCCGCCTTCAAGTACTAGTTATTATGTCATAACATTGTTCATTTATTCATTTGAATACTAGCTAAGATGCCAGCCACTGCCATAGGTACTAGGGATCCAGCAGTGACCATAACAAACAAATAGCCCTGCCCACAGAAGGTTTACGTTTTAGTGAAGGACGTAAGTAAACTGTTGAGTATCGAAAGTGATAAATGTGATTAAAAAGAATGAAACAGCGAAGGGTTGTTGTGACCTGTAAATGAACGAATTAATGTGTGTAAAATTCTCAGCAGGGTGCTGGCCATATGACAAAAGCAAACATTTTAGCCATTATTAATTCAGCTATAATGCAGGACTTCTTACAGCCAAAGAGCCTAGTGTCCCCCTCAGCAAAGCACACTGTCCTCACACGCACCTTGGTATGTTGTTATGCTATCCATGGCCATTGTATCTCCAGTGAAAGTTTAGTATTTTCCTGTTTTTACTCATTGTTATACTATCCATGGCCATTGTATCGCCAATGAAAGTTTAGTATTTTCTTGTTTTTACTCATTGCAAATATTCAGGGAAAGTATTTAGAACAAAAGATAATTATCCTTAATCTCACCACTCATAGGGAAGCAGTGTTAACATTCAGTGTGTGTCCTCCCAAATGCTTCGCTTTCTTTCCTTTGGGTACACATACACACACATGCGTGCATGTGCACTTTTTAAAATGTAAATAAAATCACTGTTACATAATCTGCTCTTGTTACTTAAGGCTATGTCATGAACATCTTCTCACATCAACAAACAGATTCACATCACTATTTTAATGCCCAAATGCAGTCCACTGGAAAGATGGATTGTAGACTACTCAACCAGTTCATTAAGAGAGATATTCAACTGACTTCTAACTTTTCAGTTCTAAAAGGTTGGCATTAAAGACATCACCAGATGGTCAACACCGAAATCAGATTGATTATATTCTTTGCAGCCAAAGGTGGAGAAGCTCTATACAGTCAGCAAAAACAAGACCAGGAGCTGACTGTGGCTCAGATCATGAACTCTTTATTGCCAAATTCCACACTTAAATTGAAGAAAGTAGGGAAAACCACTAGACCATTCAGGTATGACCTAAATCAAATCCCTTATGATTATACAGTGGAAGCGAGAAATAGGTTTAAGGGACTAGATCTGATAGACACAGTGCCTGATGAACTATGGATGGAGGTTCATGACACTACAGAAGACAGGGATCAACACCATTCCCAAGAAAAAAGAAATGCGAAAAAGCAAAATGGCTGTCTGGGGAGGCCTTACAAATAGCTGTGAAAAGAAGTGAAAGGCAAAAGGGAAGAGGAAAGATATACCCATTTGAATGCAGAGTTCCAAAGAATAGCAAGGAGAGATGAGAAAGCCTTCCTCAGTGATCAGTGCAAAGAAATGGAGGAAAATAACAGAATAGGAAAGACTAGAGATCTCTTCAAGAAAATTAGAGATATCAAGGGATCATTTCATGCAAAGATGGGCTTGATAAAGGACAGAAATGGTATGGACCTAACAGAAGCAGAAGATATTAAGAAGAGGTGGCAAGAATACACAAAAGAACTATACAAAAAAAATCTTCATGACCCAGATAATCATGATGATGTGATCACTCACCTAGAGCCAGACATCCTGGAATGTGAAGTCAAGTGGGCCTTAGGAAGCATAACTATGAACAAAGCTAGTGGAGGTGATGGAATTCCAGTTGAGCTATTTCAAATCCTGAAAGATGATGCTGTGAAAGTGCTGCACTTGATATGCCAGCAAATTTGGAAAACTCAGCCGCGGCCACAGGACTGGAAAAGGTCAGTTTTCGTTCCAATCCCAAAGAAAGGCAATGCCAAAGAATGCTCAAACTACCACACAGTTGCACTCATCTCACATGCTAGTAAAGTAATGCTCAAAATTCTCCAAGCCAGGCTTCAAAAATACGTGAACCATGAACTTACAGGTGTTCAAGCTGGTTTTAGAAAAGGCAGAGGAACCAGAGATCAAATTGCCAACATCTGTTACATCATTGAAAAAGCAAGAGAGTTCCAGAAAAACATCTACTTCTTCTTTATTGACTATGCCAAAGCCTTTGACTGTGTGGATCACAACAAACTGTGGAAAATTCTGAAAGAGATGGGAATACCAGACCACCTGACTTGCTTCTTGAGAAATCTGTATGCAGGTCAGGAAGCAACAGTTAGAACTGGACATGGAACAACAGACTGGTTCCAAATAGGAATAAGTACATAAAGGCTGTATATTGTCACCCTGCTTATTTAACTTATATGCAGAGTACAGCGTGAAAAACGCTGGACTGGATGAAGCACAAGCTGGAATCAAGATTGTCAGGAGAAATATCAATAACCTCAGATATGCAGATGACACCACCCTTATGGCAGAAAGCAAAGAAGAACTAAAGAGCCTCTTGATGAAAGTGAAAGAGGAAAGTGAAAAAGTTGGCTGAAAGCTCAACATTCAGAAAATGAAGATCATGGCATCCGGTCCCATCACTTCATGGCAAATAGATGGGAAACAGTGTCAGACTTTATTTTTCTGGGCTCCTCCAAAAATCACTGCAGATGGTGATTGCAGCCATGATATTAAAAGACGCTTACTCCTTGGAAGAAAAGTTATGACCAACCTAGATAGCATATTCAAAAGCAGAGACATTACTTTGCCAACAAAGGTCCGTCTAGTCAAGGCTATGGTTTTTCCAGTGGTCATGTATGTATGTAAGAGTTGGACGGTAAAGAAAGCTGAGTGTCGAAGAATTGATGCTTTTGAACTGTGGTGTTGGAGAAAACTCTTGAGTCCCTTGAACTGCAAGGAGATCCACCCAGTCCATCCTAAAGGAGATGAGTCCTGGGTGTTCATTGGTAAGACTGATGTTGAAGCTGAAACTTCAGTACTTTGGCCACCTGATGCAAAGAGCTGACTCATTTGAAAAGACCCTGATGCTGGTAAAGATCGAAGGTGGGAGGAGAAGGGGATGACAGAGGATGAGATGGTTGGACGGCATCACCACCTCAATGGACATGGGTTGGGTGAACTCCAGGTGTTGGTGGTGGACAGGGAGGCCTGGCGTGCTGCAGTTCATAGGGTCACAAAAAATCGGACATGACTGAGCAACTGAAGTGAGCAACTGAAGTGGGCAACTGAAGTGAACTGAAAGGAACCAACTTCACTATTTGGCCTAGAATTTTTCTCGAATTTGTCATGGAAAATTGTGTATTGTTTCCATATTTACCATGAACTTGAACCAGTTTTCGTTAAGTCTTGTTGGGAAAACCTAACAGAAACTCCTTTATAGTGCAAGCTTGCCACCCAGTTTTATTTAAAGTCAATTAAATATATTATATTTAACCATGTTCAATTTAAATGTAGATTTTTTTTTTTTTTTAACATCTACCATGTCAAGATACAATAATGATTCCTGCTGGGAACCAAGATGAGTAAGACACAATCTCTACCTTTAAAGAGGCCATGGCAGAACACGAGGATCTAATCAACATATAGGCTGAACAATCATGGGATACAGAGCTGAGAAAGAACGTACATGTTTGTTATGACCAAATGATACTGGTTTTACGTCACTAGTGTGTTGAATAAGCAAGACTCTGGAGATATAGTCATAAAAGACATTTTATATTTGTCTCCTTGTAACGTTTTATGTTTATTCAGTGAAAGGAAGTAAAAGTGTAGGCAGAGTAACTTGGGAGGACTGAGGTGGGCTTTCTTAGAAAAAATGTCTGTGCTGAGACCTGATGGCTGAATAAGAGTTGGCCAGATGGAGGGGAGTGGGTTATGGAGGCAGGAGGTGGCAGAGAAGAGTGTTTGTGACATAGAGCAAAGGTGAGGAGGTGACAGGTAGCCTGATGGATGAGAGGGACTCAGGGGTCACTATAGCTCTATGTGTAAGAGGGGTGGGGAAGAAGTGGGCATTGAGGTGACTCTAGAGTACGGCTATGGAGGGCTCCTGCAGTGGAGACATTTTTTCCTGAATACTCTAGGTTTTAGCTTAGGGCCTCGAGAATTTGGGCAGTAAATAAATATTGTTGAAAGTGAAGTCAGAAAATCATATAGATTTTTGGTTCTTCTTTAACACAGTTTCCCTTGTCACCATTCAGAATCCCTATGTGTCAGCTTTCTACTTCTCTCTACTGGAAAACTTAAGGGCTCTCTCCAAACAGTACTTGGATTGTAAGTCAGAGGGAGAAAAACAGAGGTTCCAAATGGAGTCTGAGTTTCCTCTATGACTGGATGTGAGTGGAGGATCTGAAACCTCAGGGTCAAAAATTATCATCCAGATAGGGTGAGTAAACCTGACTCGTCCAAAACACAAGCTGTTTGAAAGGTCATTTTCTTAAGAAAACCTGTTGATCAATGGTATATTTCAGGAAATCATCTCTGTTGAAATTTATAATGCTTTTCACCTTTTCTTCTTTCAGTGAATTAAACTATAACTAAGCTTATTTCTTGATTTGCATTTCTCCTTAATTATTCTGAGCTAAGTTCTACCCTGCAGAGCTCCAGAAAATGGATAAAATATGCATTTGAATGTTGAACAGCAGTGGCAGACACCTACACACCAAACCCTGGCTGTGTGGGACGCTGCCTTTTTCCCCAAGTCATTTCAGGTCAGAAACACCTCTGCTCCCAAAGAATAGCATTTAGGGGCCCCCACACAAAGTCTTTGTGTGCACCTTATAATGTGAGAGTCAGGGAGCCATGCATTGCTCTGCATCCTCCCAAGAATAAGCTTGGGGCTATTTCTTCACCTCTATAGACATAGAAATGAGTCCTCAATTATTCAACCCAATGGGAAACCCTATGGATAACCTGTATGGGGCTTGAAGTTCAAAAATCAGAAAATGATTTTGCTCTTTCCCTACTCAATGAACAGAGCTTTCTTTTTAAAAAAGAATCACTATGAAACTTTTAGAAACTATGGAAAATGATGACTAAAATAAACAGTATCCACATTCCCACAGACCTAGACTCAGTAATTCTGTGACTTTGGGCCTTTTGCCTTCTGCCTTCCTCGTGTGTAGATGCTATGCCTAGAGTTATCATAGGCATCTCGCAACCTTGAGGATGAAATTCACATGCTGAGCATGAAGGAGCATCGAGATGGGAGCCCAGATCCTCAGTGACATTGTTGAGACATTTCTGGTCTCTAGTGTCTACTTCTAAACTTTGTGTGGCTTGAGTCATGCAGGAGAGGCAGGTTCAGTTTCTGGGTCAGGAAGATCCCCTAGAGAAGGAAATGGCAACCCACTGCAGTGTTCTTGCCTGAATAATCCCATGGACAGAGGAGCCTGGTGGGCTACAGCCCGAAGGGTCACAAAGAGTCAGACAAGACTGAATGACTGAACACATATGTGTGTGTGTATAAATGCACACATATATAACTTTGATATGTATTTATAGATTAATTATAGGCAATGGCACCCCACTCCAGTACTCTTGCCTGGAAAATCCCGTGGTTGGAGGAGCCTGGTAGGCTGCAGTCCATGGGGTCACTAAGTCGGACACGACTGAGTGACTTCACTTTCACTTTTCACTTTCACGCATTGGAGAAGGAAATGGCAACCCACTCCAGTGTTCTTGCCTGGAGAATCCCAGGGACAGGGGAGCCTGGTGAGCTGCCATCTATGGGGTCGCACAGAGTCGGACACGACTGAAGCGACTTAGCAGCAGCAGCAGATATTATATATGGATATAATTAGATATAATTATATATCTATAAATATATATCATCAGTTTTTTTATGTATGGTGCACAGTAGAAATCAAAATGTAGCTTTTCCCTAATGGAAAAAAAGTTGATCTGATCCCATTTCATGAATCCATTTACCATTGTCATCTTTTTAAGCCTAAGTAACTTCGCATTGGTTTTTGTTGTTATCAACAGCCAGAGAATCCCTTCTGATGTATGTGTGTGAGTATGTATGCACATATTTTCCTTCATATCTTTAAATATTTGTTACAAATATAGTTTTTGATATGTGCTGAATATTTCATTATAATAATATAGCATCATCTATTTAACTAATACTCTGATGCTGGACATTTGTTTACAACTTTTGGTTATTATGAATGATTCTAAAGTGGGTATCCTTGTCCATAAATATTTGCATGTACATCTCATTATTTCTTTCAGTAAGTTCCTAGAAATACAATTTGAGTTAAAAAGCACAAATTATTGAATCAACAGAGTGAAACACAGCCTGAAAACGCATTTGGAGAATGTGCTTTTGGAGTACCGTAATCCTGCCATAGATAAGCTGATAATACCATCTTTAAAATACAAATATATTTATTTAACTTTTTTTTAATAGACTTCATTGATTTTTTTTCTATTGTTTACCTTCTTAATAACAATAGAACTCAGAAAATTGAAAATTATTTGCCCTAAATGTGAGATTGGCTATGTAGGGCTACAAAAAAAATTTCAGCATAAAAGCCTGCCTATTTATTTCTAGCACTTGAAGCTGAGAATGCAAGCAATAGAGTCAGGTAGTTCTTACATTCATCATAGCATCTCTGCTGTCTCTTTTTGTTCATAGAGTCCTTTCTTCCTTTATTTGGCTGTTGCCATTTTCTTTTCTTTTCTTTGTAGGCTAGAGAGGATCCAGGAATGACATGGAGATAATACGGTGTTTTGGAGGACTTGATTGGTGGAGGGAGGGGAGGGTGGTGGGAGGAAACTGCTTCTGAGTACACAGTTCTTCATGTTTTGTTTTTATAGCAAGTCATGGAAATGGAGGAGAGGAGAAGTAGCACCAGGGGAGGTGGAACTTGCACCCCAAAGGGATTAAGAAAGACTTAAAAAGGCTGCGGACTAATCGTAGTCCTCAGACTAAGCAAATGGTCCCAAAGGTGTCACTATGGCTGTTTCTGCAGTTTCACAGAAGAGACCCTTCTGAGGTAGAGAAGGGGACCCTCAGTTTCCATGGTCATTCAGAGTTTAGTGGGAAGGCTCTGACTTACCTTTACAAAGTGGGGATTTATTCTTCCAAACAATCAAAACTGTCCCTTCTGGTTCAGGAATAGGATCTTTGTGAAGTCAAACTATGGCCAGATGTCAACAATCTTTGAATAAACACCTCCATTTTTATGCTTTTGTACTTCTATTATGTTGTTGCTATTATTTGGTTGTGTTTATTTTCTTCATAATGTTCCTTTAGAAAGTCTTTGATTTTTGTGTTGGTCAAAAAAATTGGAAGAAAAAGATAGTTTCAGACTATTATTGACTGAATTGTGTTCACAAAAATGTACATTACTGTCCTAAGCCTGGTGCCTGTGAACCTGAGCTTATTTGGGAGTAGAGTCTTGGCCGATGTCAACTGGAGTAGGATGAGCCCTAAATCCAGTGAGTGGAGAGATTTGAAGACAGAGGTTCGTTCAGAGGGAAGATGCCCACATGAAGATGCAACATGGGGTAGAGTGGTGTGTCTAAAAGTCAAGATGTGCCAAGGATTGAGGGCAACCAGAAGCCACAAGGCGCTCAGAAGAGGCAAAGAGAAAATCTCTAGAGCATTAGGAGGGAGCATGGCCCTGCTGACACCTTGGTTTCAGATTTCTGGCCTCTAGACTGTAAGAGTGGAGAAAGCAATGGCACCCCACTCCAGTACTCTTGCCTGGAAAATCCCATGGATGGAGGAGCCTGGTAGGCTGCAGTCCATGGGGTCTCTAAGAGTCAGACATGACTGAGCGACTTCACTTTCACTTTTCACTTTCATGCATCGAAGGAAATGGCAACCCACTCCAGTGTTCTTGCCTGGAGAATCCCAGGGACGGGGGAGCCTGCTGGGCTGCCGTCTATGGGGTCACACAGAGTCGGACACGACTAAAGTGACTTAGCAGCAGTAGTAGCAGCAGACTGTGAGAGAATGAATTTCTGCTGTCTTTCGGTTGCCCAGCATGTGGGAATTTGGCAGCCCTTGGACCCTTATCACAGGACATGGGGCTTTGAGCGCCCCCACTGTGGTGACTGACCCAGGAGATCTGAACAGATATGTGGGTGGAGCAAAGACAGAACTGCACTGGCTGCAGAATGGCTCTAGCCTGCGGTGTTCCCTTACAGCATGACTCACCCCAATCACGTACGGGGATTCAGGGGTGCTGAGATCTTCCAAGACATATTACATAGGTATAGTTGGACTCGAACTTTTAAAAAATTGTGTCAAAGAGCACATAACATGCACTTACAATTTTAACCCTCTGTAAATGTGTGGTTTAGGGATAAGCATATAGCAGTCTCCCCACTCATCCGTGGTTTCACTTTTTGCAGTTTCAGTTAACCTTGGCCAATTGTGGTCTGAAAAGGTTAAACAGAAAATTGAAAAAATAAACAATTCATACATTTTAAATTTGCATGCTATTGTGCAGAGTGTGATGAAATCTCATGCCATCCTGAGCCATCCCTCCTATGGCAACCATCCAATGGACTGTCAAGGTAACACTTACTTTACTTACTAACAGCGCAAAGGGCAGAGGTAGTGACCTGGCAGTTCAAATATTCTTTTACTGTGCCTAATATATAAATTAAACGTTATCTAGTTATGGCTATATAGGAAAAAGCATAGTAGGTTCAGGCAGCCACTGGGGGTCTTGGACTGTATCCCCCTCAGAAATGGGGGGACTAGTTGTATTCACTTTGCTGTGGTTCCCTGAACATTTTTAGGGGAAAAAGATAAACACTTTCAAAAAGTGATTGAAATACAGTTATTCTTACTCTTCACTCCCTAAACACTGATTACAAGCCTTGAGTCTTAGAAATGATTCTCTTTCTTAAGGGTACAGAGTTTACATTGAATCAAGCAGGTGAATATGAGGTTCTGGATTTTGAAACTACAAAGAGGTCATCTCTTAGCAATTAATCTTAAAGCTAACGTCATACTTCATTTGAAATTATTAAATTGGCTTTGGTCAATCAATGCTAGGTTTTAAAAATAAGAGGGAATACGTGGGATGTTCTTGCTCCATTATGATAAATGTTGTGACTGCTCAAGGATGTTGCTGTGGATGATCGGGATGTAGAATTCAGCCCGTCTGGCACAGTGCCTGCCGCTTTCCAGAATGAAGAGAAAGTTGACAGTAGGAAGAACAAAGGCTTTGTGGAGGAAGTGTCATCAGAGCTGACCTTCAGGAGCATGTCCAAGGTTGTCACAGGCAACCCCAGGTTAGTTATTGCAGAAAGGCCAGAGGGGATCACTGGATCAAAGGTGAAGAGCACAGGAGGCACTCTGGAGGAAGGCGGTGTGTAAGCTGCCCCAAAGCTGGTAGGGGTCTTCCAGTCTGTCCTGAGCTTGACCCCAGTCTGCATACAAAGCCTCATCACCAAGGTGATGGTGTGGTGATGGGAGGTTCCTCTCGGTCCCCTGGCTTTAAACTTGCCCATCACTGAGTCTGACCTTTCTGGGATGAACCGGCTCAGGTTGGAGAAGGGGTGCATCCCAGTTCTTTCCAACTGCTAAGACACCTGAGCCAATGGCTTCAAGTTCTTGACACCAAGGCTCCTCAGGCGGGATTCTGTTGGGAGTGGGGAGCACAGACACAAGCCACCTCTTCCACCCTCCCCTCTGCTAGGACATTTCCCCTGGTGAGGCTCATCTAGATGTGACACTGGTGGGTGGAGCAGTAATGACCCATCTAGACTGGGGGGCGGCTGGGCTGAGGTTCTGTCTATTGATGATCACTTGCCCCAGAGAAAGGCCAAGATAGTCAGGTCAAGCATCTTCTCCTTACACAGAACACTGCCACCCTGTTGGCCCAGTATGATTTCTTTTGGTGTCATGAATGTAGGCTAATTGATTCCATTGAAAGAAGGTTTGGGGGGAAAGTCCATGTTTCTTTAGTAAGGATAGTGCCTCAATAACAAAACCCTGGAAAGCTCCATAGCTTATAAACCAAGGTTGATTTCTTGTTTTTGCTGTATGTCTATGGTGGATTGGCTGTGGCTCTGTCCCATTTTATCTTTACTCTGGGACCAGGCTGATGCAGTAGGCTATTTCCTGCTGGGGAGGAGTCCAGTGAACCATCCGCTCACTCTTTAGACTTCTGCTTGGAAGTCATGTCAGGCTCTTATGCTATGATTCCACGGGCCAAAATCAGTCGGATGGCCAAGTCTGCCATCAGTAGTACAGTGAAAGAATGATCTGGCCCCGGGGAGTAGAATGGGACATTTGTGGAAAATAATATAATATGCCACACCTGATCACTAAGGGAGTTACTTCTCAATTTTATTGTAAAATTACCAACTTAACTTACACATACTGGTGGGATCTGTATTTGACATCTTAAGAAACAGTGGGAGAATTTGAGTGGTAAGTCCCACTGCCTGGATGGTTGAAGGTTTCTCAGGTTGGGTGAGGAGTTGAGCAACAACAGATGCAAAGTGCAGGATGTGATCTAGGTTGAAGGAACAGGGTGGGAGGTGAGCTTGGGGAAGAACGTGGAGTTTGGGTGTGGAGGACCATAGGCATTAGGGGTTTAGAATTATTCCTTAGGCAGTGAAGTTGCTTGGAAGATTTTAGAGTGTTGAGAAGCCTCCTCTTCCTAGAACGATATCCCAAGGCATTAAGGATTAACTGAAGACTGGGTACCAGTTAGAAACCATAACTAAAAGAGTAATGATGATTTTAGAGCTTTGGAAGAAAAAAGAGATATGGGTATTTAAAATCCAGAGCTTGATTTCAGTTTCAGCCTTTATTATTTGTTTGTTTTAATTGAAGTATAGTTGATTTACAATGTTGTGTTAATTTCTGCTGAAGAGCAAAGTGATTCAATTATATATATATGTTTATATATATATATATATATATACATTCTTTTGTAAAAATATTCTCTTCCATTATGCATTATCATTAGTTCAGTTCAGTTGCTCAGTCATGTCCAATTCTTTGCAACCCAATGGACTGCAGGATGCTAGGCTTCCCTGTCCATCACCAACTCCCAGAGTTTATTCAAACTCATGTCCATTGAGTTGGTGATGCCATTCAACTATTTCATCCTCTGCTGTCTCCTTCTCCCCCTGCCTTCGATCTTTCCCAGCATCAGGGTCTTTTCCAGTGAGTGAGTTCTTCGTGGCCAAAGGATTGGAGTTTCAGCTTCAGCAGCAGTCCTCCCAACAAATATTAAGGACTGATTTCCTTAAGGATTGACTGATTTGATCTCCTTGCAGTCCAAGGGACTCTCAAGAGTCTTCTTTAACACCATAGTTCAAAAGCATCAATTCTTTGATGCTCAGCTTTGACTGCTCAGCTTTCTTTATGGTCCAACTCTCACATCCATACATGACTACTGGAAAGACCATAGCTTTGAGTAGATGGACCTTCAGATCAGATCAGTCGCTCAGTCGTGTCCGACTCTTTGCGACCCCATGAACCGCAGCACGCCAGGCCTCCCTGTCCATCACCAGCTCCCGGAGATCACCCAGACTCATACCCATCGAGTCAGTGATGCCATCCAGCCATCTCATCCTCTGTCGTCCCCTTCTCCTCCTGCTCTCAATCCCTCCCAGCATCAGAGTCTTCTCCAATGAGTCAACTCTTCGCATGAGGTGGCCAAAATACTGGAGTTTTAGCTTTAGCATCATTCCTTCTAAAGAAATTCCAGGATTGATCTCCTTCAGAATGGACTGGGTGGATCTTCTTGCAGTCCAAGGGACTCTCAAGAGTCTTCTCCAACACCACAGTTCAAAAGCATCAATTCTTCGGCGCTCAGCCTTCTTCACAGTCCAGCTCTCACATCCATACATGACCACAAGAAAGACCATAGCCTTGACTAGGCGAAACTTTGTTGGTAAAGTAATGTCTCTGCTTTTGAATATGCTATCTAGGTTGGTCATAACTTTCCTTCCAAGGAGTAAGCGTCTTTTAATTTCATGGCTGCAGTCACCATCTGCAGTGATTTTGGAGCCCAGAAAAACAAAGTCTGACACTGTTTCCACTGTTTCCCCATCTATTTCCCATGTAGTGATGGGACCAGATGCCATGATCTTCGTTTTCTGAATGTTGAGCTTTAAGCCAACCTTTTCACTCTCCACTTTCACTTTCATCAGGAGGCTTTTTAGCCCCTCTTCACTTTCTGCCATAAGAGTCATGTCATCTGCATATCTGAGGTTATTGATATTTCTCCCAGCAATCTTGATTCCAACTTGTGTTTCTTCCAGTCCAGCATTTCTCATGATGTACTCTGCATATAAGTTAAATAAACATGGTGACAATATACAGCCTTGACGTACTCCTTTTCCTATTTGGAACCAGTCTGTTGTTCCATGACCAGTACTAACTGTTGCTTCCTGACCTGCATACAGATTTCTCAAGAGGCAGATCAGGTGGTCTGGTATTCCCATCTCTTTCAGAATTTTCCACAGTTTATTGTGATCTACACAGTCAAAGGCTTTGGCGGATGGACCTTATGGGTTATCATAAGATATTCAGTATAGTTCCTTGAGCTATACAGTAGGATCTTGTTTATCCTCTCCATATATAATCACTTACATTTGCTAACTTAGCTGCCTACGCCACCCCTCCCCAATCCCTTGGCAGCTACAAGTCTGTTCTCTATGACCTTGATTCTGTTTCTATTTCATAGAGAGGTTCATTTGTGTCATATTTTAGATTCCACGTGTAAGTAAATCATATGGTATTTGTATTTCTCTTTCTGACTTACTTCACTTAGTATAATAATTTCTAGTTGCATCTATGTGGCTGTAAATTGCATTATTTTATTCTTTTTATGGCTGAGTAGTATTCCATTGTAAATATGTATCATATCTTCTTTTTTTTTTTTTTAGTCCAGTTGTTTTTATTTATTTTTTTAAATTAAATTTTATTTTGCTTAACTTTACAATATTGTATTGCTTTTGCCATACATCAAGATGGATCCGCCACCAGTATAGACGTGCGCCCCATCCTGAACCCTCCTCCCTCCTCCCTCCCCATACCATCCCTCTGGGTCGTCCCAGTGCACCAGCCCGAGGCATCTGTTATCGGGCATCGTACCTAGACTGGCGACTCGTTTCAGATATGATATTATACATATTTCAATGCTATTCTCCCAAATCATCCTGCCTTCTCCCGGTCCCAGAGTCCAAAAGTCTGTTCTATACATCAGTGTCTCTTTTGCTGTCTCGTAAACAGGTTTATTGTTACCATCTTTCTAAATTCCATATATATGCGTTAGTATACTGTATTTGTGTTTTTCTTTCTGGCTCACTTCACTCTGTATAATAGGCTCCAGTTCCATCCACCTCATTAGAACTGATTCAAATGTATTCTTTTTAATGGCTGAGTAATACTCCATTGTGTATATGTCTTCTTTATCCATTCATCTGTCAATGGACACTTAGATTGTTTCCATGTCTTGACTATTTTGAATAGTGCTGCTATGAACATAGAAGTGCATGTATCTTTTTGTATTTAGTTTTGTCTGGATATATGCTCAAGTGTGGGATAGCTGGATCATATGGTGATCCCACATATGGTGATTCTATTTTTATTTTTCTGAGGAACCGCCATACTATTTTCCATAGTGGTTGCACCAGTTTACATTTCCTTCAACAGTGTAGGAAGGTTCCCTTTGCTCCATACCCTCTCCAGCATTTGTTATTTGTAGACATTTTAGTGATGACCATTCTGATCGGTGTGAGGTAGTACTTCACTGTTGTTTTGGTTTACATTTCTCTAATAATTAGCAATGTTAAGCATCTTTTCATGAGCTTCTTGGCCATCTGTATTTCTTCTTTGGAGAAATGTCTATCTAGGTCTTTTGCCCATTTTTTGATTGCGTTGTTTGTTTTTTTGTTGTTGAATTATATGACAGACATGTTTGCCTTTCAGATATCTGCCTTTGAAATATTATAGCTATGTGAGAGCCGGACTGTGAAGAAGGCTGAGCGCCAAAGAATTGATGCTTTTGAACTGTGGTGTTGGAGAAGACTCTTGAGAGTCCCTTGGACTGCAAGGAGATCCAGCCGGTCCATTCTGAAGGAGATCAGCCCTGGTATTTCTTTGGAAGGAATGATGCTAAAGCTGAAACTCCAGTATTTTGGCCACCTCATGCGAAGAGTTGACTCATTGGAGAAGACTCTGATGCTGGGAGGGATTGGGGGCAGGAGGAGAAGGGGACGACAGAGGATGAGATGGCTGGATGGCATCACTGACTCGATGGATGTGAGTCTGAGTGACCTCCAAGAGCTGGTGATGGATAGGGAGGCCTGGCGTGCTGCAGTTCATGGGGTTGCAAAGAGTCGGACACGACTGAGCGACTGATCTGATCTGATCTGATCTGATGATTCTGGAAAAGTTTCTCTGCCTGTCTAACCTCAGTTTCCTCCATGTAAGATGGGGATGATAATAATAGTATTACCTTCCATGGTTTGCTGTAGGGACTAAACGAACATGCAAAATGCTTAGCAAAAAGCAGCAGACCTTGGAAACCCTTCATATGGAAAAGCAGGGACTTCAGAATCAGTAGAATTTGGTCTTTGGTGAGGATGAGGGAGGATATGATGGAAGTATTGAGATTTACCGGCTAGGGCATAGCAGTGCCATTCATCTACCCAGAAGCTGGTGCTGGCTAAGGGAGAGGAAACACTGAATCTGAGGTCCCAGGAGGACATCTGTGGGGAAGGCTCCCCGCTGGTGCTTAGAAATCTGAGTTTGGCCAGGAGACCGACTTCTACAGTTAGTCATATGCTGATTGTGTGGACAGATGATTTCTGGGGGCTTCACTGCAGAAAACATTGAATTTTCTACATTTGAGCATACCTGTATACTCCCAAGAGCGAGGGGAAGAGACTGTTGTTCAGGATGAAGATTGTTTAGGATGATGATTTTCAAACTTGAGTGCATCAGAATGATTGGAGGGCTTCCCAAAGCCCAGAGCTTCTGGGGACTTCCCTGGTGGTCCAGGGTTAAGACTCCACACTGCCTATGCAGGGGCACAGGTTTGATCCCTGATTATGGAACTAAGATCCCCCATGCCACATGGCCAAAAGATTAAAAAAAATAAGGCCCAGAGTTTCTGATTTACTTAGGTCAAGGGTGGGCCCTGAGAAGAAGCATTTTCAACAAGTGCCCAGGCAGTGCTGCTGCTGCTGACCAAGATACTTCAGGATCTGCTGCCTTAGGCTGTTTGCTCCAAAAGGAAGTGCCTCCCCTGTGCCCAAGAGACCTTCACAACCTGTTGTCCATGTTCAGATACTTCCCTCATCAGTGAACTCTTATTTTAACTGAGGGTTACTTCTTTCCAAAGGATGGTTTCTTTCCAAAGATGTCAAAAAAAGAAATCTCTAGTGTTTCATTTCCAAGCAGGGAAATGTCTCAAGGAGAGGAGGTGTCTGGAATCAAGCAATGGAAGCATCACAGTCAAAAAAGCTACAGGCAGGAGCCGATGTGTGTGGGGAAGACAAGGGCTCAGGGCTGCTACTCCAGAAATGACGTCCAGGTTCACAGGCTTGGTGTTGTGGGCAAGAAACAAAAAGCCAGCAGGCTCGTGCTGGCTGAGGGCCTATGGAATGGACCTGAATGCACAGACACTGACCTGAGATCAGTATCTTGAAATATCATAGAGCTAGTACTGATGTCAGCGCAGAAAGGATGCCTAGTCAATAAATGGTACTGGGCCATTTGGCTATCTATGGGGGAAAAGTTAGATACCACAGATTTCTTATTTATACTTTCTATAAATAAGAACAATAGCCTATATAACCATGATAGAACTACCAAAAATCAGAAAATTAGTATTGAAACATTACTATCATCTAATTCTCAGACTCTCATTTGAGTTTCATTAATTGTCCTCCCAAATGCCCTTTATAGCCAGAGTATACAGTTCTGAATCACAGTTTGCAATTAGTTATGTCTCTTTAGTTTTCATCAGTCTGGAACAATTCCTCTGTCTTTTCTTGACTTCCATAATCTTGACTGCTTTGAAAATTATAGGCAAGTGATTTTCTAGATTAGTCATCAGTTTGGCTTTCCTTGATGTAACCTTATGATTTGATTTGGGTTGGGACTTTTTTTTTTTTGTAGGAACAGTGCAGAAGTACTGCTGTATTCTTCTGAGGCATAAGATATTAGGCAGAAAAAAATCCTATAAACTACCTACCAAATGATTTCTGCCATAAGTGTGATATCATATGCATATCTGAGGTTATTGATATTTCTCCAGGCAATCTTGATTCCAGCCTGTGCTTCATCCAGTCCAGCATTTCTTATGATGTACTCTGCTTATAAGTTAAATAAGCAGGGTGACAGTATATAGCCTTAACGTATTCCTTTCCTGATATGGAACCAGTCCCAACCATGTTCTATGTTCAAAATCAGTTCAGTTCCATGTCCAGTTCTAACTGTTGCTTCTTGACCTCCATACAGACTTCTCAAAAGGCAGGTCAGATGGCCTGGTATTCCCATCTCTTTCATAATTTTCCATAGTTTATTGTGATGTACACAGTCAAAGGCTTTGGCATAGTCAATAAAAAAGAAGTAGATGTTTTTTGGAACTTTCTCACTTTTTCGGTGATCTAATTGATGTTGGCAATTTGATCTCTGGTTCCTCTGCCTTTTCTAAAACCAGCTTGAACATCTGGAAGTTCATGGTTCACGTATTGCTAAACCCTGGCTAGGAGAATCTTGAGCATTACTTTGCTAGCGTGTGAGATGAGTGTAATTGTGTGGTAGTTTGAGCATTCTTTGGCATTTTTGGGATTGGAATGAAAACTGACCTTTTCCAGTCCTGTGGCCACTGCTGAGTTTTTTAATTTGCTGGCATATTGAGTGCAGCACTTTCACAGCATCATCATTTAGGATTTGAAATAACTCAACTGGAATTCCATCACCTCCACTAGTTTTGTTCATAGTGATGTTTTCTAAGGCCCACTTGACTTCACATTCCAGGATGTCTGGCTCTAGGTCAATGATTACACCATTGTGATTATCTGGATCATGAAGATTTTTTTTTGTATAGTTTTTCTGTGTATTCTTGTCACCTCTTCTTAATATCTCCTGCTTCTGTTAGGTCCATACCATTTCTGTCCTTTATTGAGCCCATTTTTGCATGAAATCTTCCCTTGGTATCTCTAATTTTCTTGAAGAGATCTATAGTTTTTCCCATTCTATTGTTTTCTTCTATTTCTTTGCACTGATCACTGAGGAAGGCTTTCTTATCTCTCCTTGCTATTCTTTGGAACTCTGCATTCAAATGGGTATATCTTTCCTTTTCTCCTTTGCCTTTCACTTCTCTTCTTTTCACAGCTATTTGTAAGGCCTCCTCAGACAGCCATTTTGCTTTTTTGCATTTCTTTTTCTTAGGGATGGTGTTGATCACTGCCTCCCGTACAATGTCACAAACCAAAGCCTCTTGATGAAAGTGAAAGAGGAGAGTGAAGAACTTGGCTTAAAACTCAACATTCAGGAAAGTAAGATCATGGCATCTGGTCCCACACTTCATGGCAAATAGATGGGTAACAGTGGAAACAGTGACAGACTTTATTTTTTGGGGATCCAAAATCACTGCAGATGGTGAGTGCAGCCATGAAATTAAAAGATGCTTGCTCCTTGGAAGAAAAGTTATGACCAACCTAGACAGTATATTAAAAAGCAGACATTGCTTTGCCAACAAAGGTCCATCTAGTCAAAGCTTTGGTTTTTCCAGTAGTCATGTATGAATGTGAGAGGTGGACTATAAAGAAAGCTGACTGCCAAAGAATTGATGCTTTGAACTATGGTGTTGGAGGAGACTCTTGAGAGTCCCTTGGACTGCAAGGAGATCCAACCGGTTCATCCTAAAGGAAATCAGTCCTGAATATTCATTGGAAGGACTGATGCTGATGCTGAAACTCCAATCCTTTGGCCACCTGATGCGAAGAACTGACTCACTGGAAAAGACCTTGATGCTGGGAAGGATTGAAGGCAGAAGGAGACAGGGACGACAGGGGATGAGATGGTTGAATGGCATCACCAACTTGATGAACACGAGTTTGAGTAAACTCTGGGAGTTGATGGTGGACAGGGAGACCTGGCGTGCTGCAGTCCATGGGGTCACAAAGATTTGGACATGACTGAACTGAACTGAACTGAACTGACCAAATGATTATTCCATTTTAAAGAAAACCTACAAAACTAAATAACATATATTTAAAGATACATATATCTCTTGTGATACTACAAAGAAAATTAAGGGAATGATAAACACAAATTTAAGATTCAGCATAATGATGAACATCTAGGAAAGAGGGAGGGGGATGTGACAGAAGTTTATAAGACTTCATCTATTATTTTATTCTTTATGCCTTATTCATATACATGAAATATTTCATAAATTTAAGAAAAACTTATTTGAGACTCTCCTTTTTCTGATTTTGTAGTGTCCTAATATAAATTTCTTATGATCTTTGAGCTAGGGCTTGGAAACTATGTCCTAGCTCACAATGATGGTGCAGATTGACAGTCTTTAGATGTATACCTGTTGCCCAGCTTAATTACTAATAGTGCTTTCAAAAGTGTTCCAGTTTGGAGGAGAAATTTTATTAAGTACTGCCTACATGTCTATAGCACCCTCATTTTGAAGAGTTCAGACCTCACCCATTTTATAAATGATGGGAAAGCACCCCTGGAAGAATCAGTGACTGAACTTGGTCCTGCGTTTGGCCAATTCTAAAGCTGAACAGGGCAAAGATCTGGAACGGCTGGGTCACAGGAGCAGCGCTTATATTTCTGTGGGCAAGTCCATGTGGGAAGCCAAATTATTGGAAGACTGATTAGAAAGTAGGCAATAAGATCAGAGTCCGTTGGAGTTAGTGCTGTCAGAGTTTTACACACTAATCAAACCCCATATAATCTTTGTCTCTCTAAACTGAGAAGTGTTGATTTTTCTCTTTTCCCTTTACAGAAACTTCAGATTATTATTTAGTGGGGGTTTTGCCTTATTGTTTCAATTACTAACGTGCTTTTGTTGGCATATACATATGCTTGGCACAGAGTAGGCATGATAAACGCTAGCTTCTCTTCCCTTTATTGTTACCGTCATTATTACTACTGGTGTTATCATCATTATTGAACACATACTCAGGTTTCCAAAATCCTCATTAAATATGCAAAACCATTCATTCTAAGTTTGACCCCAGCAATTGGACCAGGTTAATTTTTAAAATAAACCTACAATGGCTCCTAGGTTCCATATTGACTAGTGTAGTATGTGTATTGCAGTACATGTACTGAGGTGTCTCACTGTGGTTTTAAATTATATTTTCTGATGATGTTGTGGGCATCCCAGGTGGGGCTAGTGGTGAAGAACTTGCCTGCCAATGCAGGAGATGTAAGAGATTCAGGGGATCTTCTCAACCCAGGAACTGAAACTGAATCTCTTACATCTCCTGCATTGGCAGGCACTCTTGCCTAGAGAATCCCATGGTCAGAGGAGCCTGGTGGCACAGAGTTGGATAGGAGTTGATGATGGACAGGGAGGCCTGGCGTGCTGCAGTTCATGGGGTCGCAAAGAGTCGGACACGACTGAACGACTGATCTGATCTGATCTGAAGTGACTTAGCATGCACGTGTAATGTTGTACACTTTCTGGGACATCATAGAAAATTCAGATATTATTTTATAATTTAAATTCATTCTCCCTAAATATATAACTGAACTCTTTTTCTCCTTGATTTTTTAAAAATTTATTTGGTTACACTGGGTCTTACTTGCAGCATGTGGAATCTTTGCTTGTGGCCTCTAGTTCCTTGACCAGGGACTGAAACCGTGGCTCCTTGCATTGGGACCATGGAGTCTTAGCCGCTGGACTGCTAGGAAAGTCCTTCTCCATGATCTTTTATCAAGGTCCTTGTCAATTAACCTCTCATTGAGAGACTACTCTGTGCTTTGTTCTGATCAGATTATCATTTAATAACCTGAAAAGATTTCTGAAAACTGGAGGTTTCTTGAGTGTTTCTTACTCTTCATTTACTTTTAAAATTTAAATGAGTGTTCCCTAGAAACTTTATTGTGGTTCCTTCTCTATTGAAAGATCAATTGGGTTATCCCTAGCCTTTGTTTTCTGTTTTAAACCAGTGCTGTATTCATTACAATATTTTACCAATCTCTAACCATGTCCCTAAAAATACATTTTCTAGGAGTGCTGTATGTGTGTATGTGTGATGTATTTATAATTATGTCCAAAGTTTGGGAAAATGAAGATTATGAACTCGGTGACATCAGGCTTATGCCCCTACCTCCTTGCTTGATGACACCAATGAAATATTGATTCAAGTTTTGGCTAAATTCTACTCCGAGTGATGTGATGGTGTAAGTGGGGAAACTCCTTTCTGCTTTCTTATTGCATTTCAGCATTTTAGAGAAAAAGGAAGGGTGGTTGACAGGCAGAGTTGTTAAAGATCATTGCCCTGTTCAGCTTTAGAATTGGCCAAACGCAGGACCAAGTTCAGTCACTGATTCTTCCAGGGGTGCTTTCCCATCATTTATAAAATGGGTGAGGTCTGAACTCTTCAAAATGAGGGTGCTATAGACATGTAGGCAGTACTTAATAAAATTTCTCCTCCAAACTGGAACACTTTTGAAAGCACTATTAGTAATTAAGCTGGGCAACAGGTATACATCTAAAGACTGCCAATCTGCACCATCATTGTGAGCTAGGACATAGTTTCCAAGCCCTAGCTCAAAGATCATAAAAAATTTATATTAGGACACTACAAAATCAGAAAAAGGAGAGTCTCAAATAAGTTTTTCTTAAATTTATGAAATATTTCATGTATATGAATAAGGCATAAAGAATAAAATAATAGATGAAGTCTTATAAACTTCTGTCACATCCCCCTCCCTCTTTCCTAGATGTTCATCATTATGCTGAATCTTAAATTTGTGTTCATCATTCCCTTAATTTTCTTTGTAGTATCACAAGAGATATATGTATCTTTAAATATATGTTATTTAGTTTTGTAGGTTTTCTTTAAAATGGAATAATCATTTGGTCAGTTCAGTTCAGTTCAGTTCAGTCATGTCCAAATCTTTGTGACCCCATGGACTGCAGCACGCCAGGTCTCCCTGTCCACCATCAACTCCCAGAGTTTACTCAAACTCGTGTTCATCAAGTTGGTGATGCCATTCAACCATCTCATCCCCTGTCGTCCCTGTCTCCTTCTGCCTTCAATCCTTCCCAGCATCAAGGTCTTTTCCAGTGAGTCAGTTCTTCGCATCAGGTGGCCAAAGGATTGGAGTTTCAGCATCAGCATCAGTCCTTCCAATGAATATTCAGGACTGATTTCCTTTAGGATGAACCGGTTGGATCTCCTTGCAGTCCAAGGGACTCTCAAGAGTCTCCTCCAACACCATAGTTCAAAGCATCAATTCTTTGGCAGTCAGCTTTCTTTATAGTCCACCTCTCACATTCATACATGACTACTGGAAAAACCAAAGCTTTGACTAGATGGACCTTTGTTGGCAAAGCAATGTCTGCTTTTTAATATACTGTCTAGGTTGGTCATAACTTTTCTTCCAAGGAGCAAGCATCTTTTAATTTCATGGCTGCACTCACCATCTGCAGTGATTTTGGATCCCCAAAAATAAAGTCTGTCACTGTTTCCACTGTTACCCATCTATTTGCCATGAAGTGTGGGACCAGATGCCATGATCTTACTTTCCTGAATGTTGAGTTTTAAGCCAAGTTTTTCACTCTCCTCTTTCACTTTCATCAAGAGGCTTTGGTTTGTGACATTGTACGGGAGGCAGTGATCAAATTAGGGATGAGGAAGGTGACAGACTCTAAAGAAGATAGATGAAGAGAGAGTAGAAGAAACTCTGGCTGGGTGAGCTCTGCATAGGCGGAGGGTGAGGGGCCCCACCTCGTGCTTAGAAGGATCTGAGAACTGGGTGAAGAGCTGCCAACAGCAGGAATATGAATTAAGGAAGGTGACCTTATAGAAATAGAAAAAATGACCTCTCTCTGAGATCTACAGGGAAAAGATGAGGATGGTAACTAGTTAGGGGAAAATGTCATTTCATATTGGAGCATGAAAAGACTTTAGAGGTCATGGAAAACAAACCCTGGATTTTATAGATGCACCAACAGCTGAGAAGAACAAGGCATTGGAATCCAAACGGATCCACCACAGTATAATACATTTGCATTTGAACTAATAAGAAATAAATAAAATTGACAAACCATTAGCCAGACTCATCAAGAAACAAAGGGTGAAAAATCAAATCAACAAAATTAGATGTTAAAATGGAGAGATCACAACAGACAACACAGAAATACAAAGGATCATAAAAGACTATTATCAACAACTATATGCAAATAAAATGGACAACTTAGAAGAAATGGACAAATTCTTAAGAAAGTACAACTTTCAATTTCCAAAACTGAGCCAGGAAGAAATAGAAAATCTTAACAGATGCATCACAAGCATGGAAATTGAAACTGTAATCAGAAATCTTCCAACAAACGAAAGCCCAGGACCAGACAGCTTCACAGCTGAATTCTACCAAAAATTTAGAGAAGAGCTAACACCTATCCTACTCAAACTCTTCCAGAAAATTACAGAGGAAGGTAAACTTCCAAACTCATTCTATGAGGCCACCATCACCCTAATACCAAAACCAGACAAAGATGCCACACAAAAAAGAGAAACTACAGGCCAATATCACTGATGAATATACATGCAAAAAATCCTTAACAAAATTCTAGCAATCAGAATCCAACAACATATTAAAAAGATCATACATCATGACCAAGTGGGCTTTATCCCAGGGATGCAAGGATTCTTCAATATCTGCAAATCAATCAATGTAATATACCACATTAATAAATTGAAAAATAAAAACCATATGATTATCTCAAGAGATGCAGAGAAAGCCTTTGACAAAATTCAACATCCATTTATGATAAAAACCCTCCAGAAAGCAGGAGTAGAAGGAACATACCTCAATATAATAAAAGCTATATATGACAAACCCTCAGCAAACATTATCCTCAATGGTGAAAAATTGAAAGCATTTCCCCTAAAGTCAGGAATAAGACAAGGGTGCCCACTCTCACCACTACTATTCAACATAGTTTTGGAAGTTTTGGCCATAGCAATCAGAGCAGAAAAAGAAATAAAAGGAATCCAGATTGGAAAAGAAGTAAAACTCTCACTGTTTGCAGATGACATGATTCTCTACATAGAAAACCCTAAAGACTCCACCAGAAAATAACTAGAGCTAATCAATGACTATAGTAAAATTGCAGGATATATATAAAATTAACACACAGAAATCTCTTGCATTTCTATACACTAACAATGAGAAAACAGAAAGAGAAGTTAATGAAACAATTCCATTCACCATTGCAATGAAAAGAATAAAATACTTAGGAATATATCTACCTATCTACCTATACCTAAAGAAACAAAAGACCTATATGTAGGAAAACTATAAAACATTGGTGAAAGAAATCAAAGAGGACACAAATAGATGGAGAAATATACCATGTTTGTGGATTGGATGAATCAATATAGTGAAAATGAGTATACTACCCAAAGCAATCTATAGATTCAATGTAATCCCTATTGAGCTACCAACAGTATTTTTCAGAGAACTAGAACAAATAATATCACAATTTGTATGGAAATAGAAAAAACCTCGAATAGCCAAAGCAGTCTTGAGAAAGAAGAATGGAACTAGAGGAATCAACCTGCCTGACTTCAGGCTCTACTACAAAGCCACATCATCAAGACAGTATGGTACTGGCACAAAGACAGAAATATAGATCAATGGAACAAAATAGAAAGCCTAGAGATAAATCCATGCATCTATGGACACCTTACTATGCCAAAGCCTTTGACTGTGTAGATGACAATAAACTGTGGAAAATTCTGAAAGAGATGGGAATACCAGACCACCTGATCTGCCTCTTGAGAAATCTGTATGCAGGTCAGGAAGCAACAGTCAGAACTGGTCATGGAACAACAGACTGGTTCCAAATAGGAAAAGGAGTACGTCAAGGCTGTATATTGTCACCATGTTTATTTAACTTATATGCAGAGTACATCATGAGAAATGCTGGACTGGAAGAAACACAAGCTGGAATCAAGATTGCTGGGAAAAATATCAATAACCTCAGATATGCAGACGATACCACCCTTATGGCAGAAAGTGAACACAAACTAAAAAGCCTGTTGATGAAAGTGAAAGTAGAGAGTGAAAAGGTTGGCTTAAAGCTCAACATTTAGAAAACGAAGATCATGGCATCTGGTCCCATCACTACATGGGAAATAGATGAAGAAACAGTGGAAACAATGTCAGACTTTATTTTTCTGGGCTCCAAGATCACTGCAGATGGTGACTGCAGCCAGGAAATTAAAAGATGCTTACTCCTTGGAAGGAAAGTTATGACCAACCTAGATAGCATATTCAAAAGCAGAGACATCACTTTGCCAACAAACGTTCGCCTAGTCAAGGCTGTGGTCTTTCCTGTGGTCATGTATGGATGTGAGAGCTGGACTGTGAAGAAGGCTGAGCGCCGAAGAATTGATGCTTTTGAACTGTGGTGTTGGAGAAGACTCTTGAGAGTCCCTTGGACTGCAAGGAGATCCACCCAGTCCATTCTGAAGGAGATCAGCCCTGGGATTTCTTTGGAAGGAATGATGCTAAAGCTGAAACTCCAGTATTTTGGCCACCTCATGTGAAGAGTTGACTCATTGGAGAAGACTCTGATGCTGGGAGGGATTGAGGGCAGGAGGAGAAGGGGACGACAGAGGATGAGATGGCTAGATGGCATCACTGACTCGATGGATGTGGGTCTGAGTGACCTCCGGGAGTTGGTGATGGACAGGGAGGCCTGGCGTGCTGCGGTTCATGGGGTCGCAAAGAGTCGGACACAACTGAGTGACTGATCTGATCTGATCTCTGATGGACACCTTATCTTTGACAGAGGAGGCAAGAATATACAATGGAGAAAAGACAATCTGTTTAACAAGTGGTGCTGGGAAAACTGGTCAACCACTTGTAAAAGAATGAAACTAGAACACTTTCTAACACCATACACAAAAATAAACTAAAAATGGATTAAAGAGCTAAATGTAAGACCAGAAACTATTAAACTCCTAGAGGAAAACATAGGCAAAACACTCTCTGACATACATCACAGCAGGATCCTCTATGACCCACCTCCCAGAATATTGGAAATAAAAGCAAAATAAACAAATTAGACCTAATTAAAATTAAAAGTTTCTGCACAACAAAGGAAACTATAAGCAAGGTGAAAAGACAGCCTTCAAAATGGGAGAAAATAATAGCCAATGAAGCAACTGACAAACAACTAATCTCAAAAATATACAAGCAACTCCTACAGCTCAATTCCAGAAAAATAAAAGACCCAGTCAAAAAGTGGGCTAAAGAACTAAACAGACATTTCTGCAAAGAAGACATACAGATGGCTAACAAACACATGAAAAGATGCTCAACATCACTCATTATCAGAGAATTGCAAATCAAAACCACAATGAGGTACCATTTCACGCCAGTCAGAATGGCTGTGATCCAAAAGTCTACAAGCAGTAAATGCTGGAAAGGGTGTGGAGAAAAGGGAACCCTCTTGCACTGTTGGTGGGAATGCAAACTAGTACAGCCACAATGGAGAAGTGTGGAGATTCCTTAAAAAACTGGAAATAGAACTGCCATATGACCCAGCAATCCCACTGCTGGGTGTACACACTGAGGAAACCAGAATTGAAAGAGACACATGTACCCCAATGTTCATAGCAGCACTGTTTATAATAGCCAGGACATGGAAGCAACCTAGATGTCCATCAGTAGATGAATGGATAAGAAAGCTGTGGTACATATACACAATGGAGTATTACTCAGCCATTAAAAAGAATACATTTGAATCAGTTCTAATGAGGTGGATGAAACTGGAGCCTATTATACAGAGTGAAGTAAGCCAGAAAGAAAAACAGCAATACAGTATACTAACACATATATATGGAATTTAGAAAGAAGGTAACGATAACCCTGTGTGTGAGACAGCAAAAGAGACACAGATGTATTGAACAGTCTTTTGGACTCTGTGGGAGAGGGTGAGGGTGGGATGATATGGGGAAATGGCATTGAAACATGTAAAATATCATATGTGAAACGAATCGCCAGTCCAGGTTTGATGCATGATGCAGGGTGCTCGGAGCTGGTGCACTGGGATGACCCAGAACGATGGGATAGGCAGGGAGGTGGGAGGGGGGTTCAGGATGGGGAACACATGTATACTCATGGCAGATTCAAGTCAATGTATGGCAAAACCAATACAATATTGTAAAGTGAAATAAATAATTAATAAAAAAAATAATCCCCCCCAATCTTCAAAGAAGTTGTGTTAATATAATCCTAGGAGATACTAGTCAAGGCTATATTTTTTCCAGTGGTCATATATGGATGTGAGAGTTGGACTGTGAAGAAAGCTGAGTGCCGAAGAATTGATGCTTTTGAACTGTGGTGTTGGAGAAGGTTCTTGAGAGTCCCTTGGACTGCAAGGAGATCCAACCAGTCCATTCTAAAGGAGATCAGTCCTGGTTGTTCTTTGGAAGGACTGATGGTAAAGCTGAAGCTCCAGTACTTTGGCCACCTCATGTGAAGAGTTGACTCATTGGAAAAGACTGATGCTGGGAGAGATTGGAGGCAGGAGGAGAAGGGGACGACAGAGGATGAAATGGCTGGATGGCATCACCGACTTGATGGAAATGAGTTTGAGTGAACTCCAGGAGTTGATGAGGGACAGGGAGGCCTGGAGTTCGTGCTGCAGTTCATGGGGTGGCAAAGAGTCAGACACGACTGAGCAACTCAACTGAACTGAACTGAGGAGATACACTCATTTTACCTTCGGGCTTTTTGTGCACTTAGCACCATCATACCCTGATTAGAGAGGGATGAGATTAACTGAATTGCCTAAGAGCTACAGCTTGTTCCATGAGATGACTACAAATTTTATTTTTAAGTATTTGGATAGATATGTCAGCATCATATTTGGTGCCTAAGCAGTAGTTCCATATGTTTTGATTATTTCAATACATACGGTATTTGAGCAATGCTGTGGTTTACATTCAGTGCTGTACACTTGGTGGCTGAGGGGATTAGGGCCAAGGAAGATGAGGGGGCTTGTCCCCCCTACCCTCATACCCAGCCTCAACCTGGCTCAGGCTAGCCTCCCATGGGTCTTCCTGCTTCCTGTCTTGTCCATCCCAACCCATCTCTGAGCCAGTCTTCAGAGTGACTTTTCAAACATGCAAATTTGATCACATCACTCTTGAAACAACCCATGGGCCACAGGTTAGATTTTAAACTCCTTAATCTCCAGATCTTCCCCCACCTTGTCCCCTCACTTGTTCCCCTCCTAACACTACACACTCAAGTTTTCATTTTTCTTAGCTCCTCAGGCCAGCTTCAGGTGGCTATCCCTTTGCTAGTAGTTCTCCTCTGCCTCAGATGTCCTTCTCCCCTTCTTCCTTTCTCTGGACATCTGTTCAGTACTGAAGATTCAAAGCAACACTTATCTTGCTCTCAGTTAAAATAAACTATCCCTCTGATAGTGTCTCACTCCTTCCTGAACATACATTATCATAACACCTATGATCTCTCAATGCACTTATTTGCATACATATTTATTTTAAAGAAAGTGCACATTAAGAATCATCTAAAGAGTTTATTTACAATGAAAAAATTCCTTGTCTTCACCTTCAGAGATTCTAAGTCTAGTTAGGAGGTCATCAGAGGAGGTTCATATGCATCTCTGAGGCTAAGGAGAGCCTCCTCTAAAGCAGGTTACTCTTTACCTGCCTGAAGCATCATTTTTCCAAGAGCAGAGGACACTGCTGATTTGTTCCACCTGCTTCTCCCCAATCACTGACTCACAAGAGTATCAGCATGAGAGATCCCCACACCCCCTTCCTCCCCTCCCACTCTCTTGGGGGTAAAATATGCAAAACTCATTTATATTCCTGCAAGTAGGTGAGAATAATCTGGGCCATCACCATTCAATAATGGAAGCTTTGTGCAAAGTAGTGACAGGTGAGAGGAATGATTTCATTTTTCACTTTGACAATTGGGTGAAGCAGATTCCTGGCAGTTCTGCAAAGGTTTTATGCCCACATAGTTACCCAAGGGATCTGCTTAGCAACCAAGAGATGCTGCAAGGAGAGAAAAGCAGATTCTTCTCTCAGTGACATCTTGTAACTGAGATGGTGAAGCACAAAGAAAGAGGGGGAAACTCTGACCTAGGGTTCCCACTTGTTCTCTGGTCTCCAGAGAGGCCTGTCCCGAATGCCCTGATCCCTATCCGCTCTCCAGAGTCCAAGCAGAGCTCACCGTGCAGGGAGCATCATCCCCTATGGAGCTTGGCTGTGCTTAACTGGGTTTCTTCTTTGTGGAGTGATTTTATTTGACTATAAAATTCAACCTGTTGGTTGAAGGTTTTGAGAGGGTTCAATATAGTTGGTTCAATCCCTGGGTCAGGAAGATGCCCTGGAGGAGGGCATGGCAACCACTCCAGTATTCTTGCCTGGAGAATCCCATGGATAGAGGAGCCTGGCGGGCTGCAGTTCTTAGGGTCTCACAGAGTTGGACACGACTGAAATGACTTAGCATGCTTGCATTATAGCACTCCTCTTCATGCTTGGGTTTTGAATTGAGAAATAAGACAAAAAAGTAGGCAAAAGACAAAAAAAAAAAAAAAGACCAGTTCACTGATAAAGATGATATTAGAGAATGAGGTTTACATGTGCAGGCATCCTAGAGCTTAACTGAATACCCCAAATGACAACCACTCCAGCCTTCCTCCCATGAGCTGGGGCGATCTAGAGGATGATCTCTGGGCTGGTAGGTGGGCTTCTTAAAGGAAGGGGATTGGCAGGGGCTGGGCAAGTTCAGGGTCTCTTCTAAACCCACTCATCTGGTTAGGGTTATGGTGACTTCTTTGGCCTCCCTGGATGGAGGGAGTCAGGGGCAGGGAGAAACCACAGTGGCACTTGCCTTCACATGGCAGCAAACATCAGACACAGATACAGGCATTCCTACAACCCAATTATGTTTACTGTTAAAGACTTGAAACATACAAAACAGTAAAATAATAAAATCCGCAGTAATCCCAGAGATACACTATATTTCTTCTATTTTAAGACATATATTTCTCACTTTCTAATGTTCCGTAAATTGGAATGTATTTTACGCATGTTTGGTGTCCCATTATCATTTCTTCCTAAAAGACTTTTGTTAAGCCTCTAGTGTCTTATTCAGCTGTTAATATCTTAGAAATGAGGAAATATGGCAAATTTCAAGTGGTTTTCAAAGATAAGGATTATGCTAGAGCGTCTTCCCATGCCAGTAGGTAGTGAGAATCTGATGTATAATGACTACAAAATAGTCCATCATCTGAATGTACTAGAATGTACTTAACTAATCTCTACCTCTTGGCATTTAAGTTGTGGGGTTTTTCGGGTTTTTTTTTTTTTTAAAGGATTATAGATAACGCTGTGATAGACTTCCTTTTGCCCAAGTCCTTGCTCCAGATATGATTTTTTACCCTTTAAGGGCTAGTCCTCAAATTCAGGATAGTAATTTTTTTAAAAGCATTTATTTCCTGTGACCAAATTGTCCTTCAAAAAGGTTATTCAACTTAGCCTCCATCAGGGTTCTCATAGCACTCATCTTTCAGCATAGCCAGTAGCACTGAATATTACAGGTCACTGTCATCAGACGGATGGTGCTTTTCTGAATTTGAAGATTGTCAGTTCTCAATGCTTTATCCTGTCACTCTCTTTCCTTCCTCTCTCCGTCCCTCCCTCCCAATCTAGCCCAGAGTCTCCTGGGAGAAACAGAAAAGCAAGGAGGGTAAGGACAAGCACATTTAGTCTCCTCATTGCCACAGACCTTTGCTGCCACAGCCCAGCTACTGCAAGATGGGTTAGGCTCGCTGTTTGGGGAAAGGAGCACCCCTGAATGGCCACAGGCCTTCCCAGCTCCTTTGACCTCTGTCTGCAGTCACAGCTCCGGGGGCACCGCAGCCAAGCACTGCCCAAGGTGAAGGCAGGCCTGGAGCAGGCTGCCTGAGGCTCCTCCCTGCACCTTCTCCTCTCCTCTCCCTACCCTGGGGCTCAGGGCTGGAGGAGCTTGGTGCGTCCTCGGGAGGCCAGAAAGAACTCCTGATGTGGAGGTCTCCATCTAACCAGAGGCAGCAAGGGAAGCCCGTGGCCTGGCTTCGATGCCAAGCAACATGTTTTAATGAACATCCACTGTGGGGAGGGCAGTATTAAGTGCCGTAGGAAAGACAAGGTTTTATTGCTATAGACAACTGTTGCTGGCACCAGTTCCATGGATCCCCGCACCACTCAACCCATCTGTTCACTTCTTGGGTACTGACTGGAGACTTTTCTGGGTACAGAACTACAGAAAGAAGCAGATTGGACTGTGGCAAATGCAAGCCTGGCATGTTTCCTGCAGGGGCAGGGGAAACCTTTCTCAGCTCTTGGTTCCCCAGAGAATAACTTACCCAAACAAGATCAGATCAGATCAGTCGCTCAGTCATGTCCGACTCTTTGCGACCCCACGCCAGGCCTCCCTGTCCATCACCAACTCCCGGAGTTCACTCAGACTCACGTCCATCGAGTCAGTGATGCCATCCAGCCATTTCATCCTCTGTCGTCCCCTTCTCCTCTTGCCCCCAATCCCTCCCAACATCAGAGTCTTTTTCAATGAGTCAACTCTTCGCATGAGGTGGCCAAAGTACTGGAGTTTCAGCTTCAGCATCATTCCTTCCAAAGAAATCCCAGGGCTGATCTCCTTCAGAATGGACTGGTTGGATCTCCTTGCAGTCCAAGGGACTCTCAAGAGTCTTCTCCAACACCACAGTTCAAAAGCATCAATTCTTCGGCACTCAGCCTTCTTCACAGTCCAACTCTCACATCCATACATGACCACGGGAAAAACCATAGCCTTGACTAAACGAATCTTTGTTGGCAAAGTAATGTCTCTGCTTTTGAATATGCTATCTAGGTTGGTCATAACTTTCCTTCCAAGGAGTAAGTGTCTTTTAATTTCATAGCTGCAGTCACCATCTGCAGTGATTTTGGAGCCCAGAAAAATAAAGTCTGACACTGTTTCCACTGTTTCTCCATCTATTTCCCATGAAGTGATGGGACCAGATGCCATGATCTTCGTTTTCTGAATGTTGAGCTTTAAGCCAACTTTTTGACTCACACCACTTTCACTTTCATCAAGAGGCTTCTTAGTTCCTCTTGACTTTCTGCCATAAGGGTGGTATCATCTGCATATCTGAGGTTATTGATATTTCTCCCGGGAATCTTGATTCCAGCTTGTGTTTCTTCCAGTCCAGCATTTCTCATGATGTACTCTGCATATAAGTTAAATAAGCAGGGTGACAATATACAGCCTTGACGTATTCCTTTTCCTATTTGGAACCAATCTGTTGTTCCATGACCAGTTCTAACTGTTGCTTCCTGACCTGCATACGGATTTCTCAAGAGGCAGATCAGGTGGTCTGGTATTCCCATCTCTTTCAGAATTTTCCACAGTTTATTGTGATCCACACAGTCAAAGGCTTTGGCATAGTCAATAAAGCAGAAATAGATGTTTTTCTGGAACTCTCTTGCTTTTTCGATGATCCAGCAGATGTTGGCAATTTGATCTCTGGTTCCTCTGCCTTTTCTAAAATCAGCTTGAACATCAGGAAGTTCACAGTTCACATATTGCTGAAGCCTGGCTTGGAGAATTTTGAGCATTACTTTACTAGCGTGTGAGATGAGTGCAATTGTGCAGTAGTTTGAGCATTCTTTGGCATTGCCTTTCTTTGGGATTGGAATGAAAACTGACCTTTTCTAGTTCTGTGGCCACAGCTGAGTTTTCCAAATTTGCTGGCATATTGAGTGCAGCACTTTCACAGCATCATCTTTCAGGGTTTGTAATAGCTCCACTGGAATTCCATCACCTCCACTAGCTTTGTTCATAGTGATGCTTTCCAAGGCCCACGTGACTTCACATTCCAGGATGTCTGGCTCTAGGTCAGTGATCACACCATTGTGATTATCTGGATCATGAAGATTTTTTTGTACAGTTCTTCTGTGTATTCTTGTCATCTCTTCTTAATATCTTCTGCTTCTGTTAGGTCCATACCATTTCTGTCCTTTATCGAGCCCATTTTTGCATGAAATGTTCCTTTGGTATCTCTGATTTTCTTGAAGAAATCCCTAGTCTTTCCCATTCTGTTGTTTTCCTCTATTTCTTTGCATTGATCGCTGAAGAAGGCTTTCTTATCTCTTCTTGCTTCTTTGGAACTCTGCATTCAGATGTTTATATCTTTCCTTTTCTCCTTTGCTTTTATGTTCTCTTCTTTTCACAGCTATTTGTAAGGCCTCCCCAGATAGCCGTTTTGCTTTTTTGCATTTCTTTTCCATGGGGATGGTCTTGATCCCTGTCTCCTGTACAGTGTCATGAACCTCCATCCTTAGTTCATCAGGCACTCTATCTATCGGATCTAGGCCCTTAAATCTATTTCTCACTTCCACTATATAATCATAAGGGATTTGATTTAGGTCATACCTGAATGGTCTAGTGGTTTTCCCTACTTCCTTCAATTTAAGTCTGAATTTGGCAATAAGGAGTTCCTGGTCTGAGCCACAGTCAGTTCCTGGTCTTGTTTTTGCTCCCCAGGTCAGTAGGTGCCCAATATGCTACTGGAGATCATTGGAGAAATAACT
Source organism: Tragelaphus eurycerus (assembly GCA_935064755.1). Lineage (NCBI taxonomy): Eukaryota > Metazoa > Chordata > Mammalia > Artiodactyla > Bovidae > Tragelaphus > Tragelaphus eurycerus. Next base: position 5,458,128 of record CAKXYN010000054.1, on the reverse strand, counting down.
CCAGAAAGAATGAAGGGATGGACCCAAAGCAAAAACAATACCCAGCTGTGGATGTGACTGGTGATAGAAGCAAGGTCCAATGCTGTAAAGAGCAATATTGCATAGGAACCTGGAATGTCAGGTCCATGAATCAAGGCAAATTGGAAGTGGTCAAACGAGATGACAAGAGTGAATGTTGACATTCTAGGAATCAGCGAACTAAAATGGACTGGAATGGGTGAATTTAACTCAGATGACCATTATATCGACTATTGCGCGTAGGAATCCCTCAGAAGAAATGGAGTAGCCATCATGGTCAACAAAAGAGTCCGAAATGCAGTACTTGGATGCAATCTCAAAAATGACAGAATGATCTCTGTTCGTTTCCAAGGCAAACCATTCAATATCACAGTAATCCAAGTCTATGCCCCAACCAGTAATGCTGAAGAAGCTGAAGTTGAACGGTTCTATGAACACCTACAAGACCTTTTAGAACTAACACCCAAAAAAGATGTCATTTTCGTTATAGGGGACTGAAATGCAAAAGTAGGAAGTCAAGAAACACCTGGAATAACAGGCAAATTTGGCCTTGGAATACAGATGAAGCAGGGGAAAGACTAATAGAGTTTTGCCAAGAAAATGCACTGGTTATAACAAACACCCTCTTCCAACAACACAAGAGAAGACTCTATACATGGACATCACCAGATGGTCAACCCCCAAACAAAGTGATATCTTATGAACATTCCTCAATGGGATGATTTTGATACAGGTTAAGTAGAGAATTCCTCAGCCTAAATTTGGGACCTAAATATGCTCAGGTTGGGGATTGTAAGAATCTGCCTGCAATGCAGGAGACCCCGGTTCAATTCCTGGGTCGGGAAGATCCCCTGCAGAAGGGATAGGCTACCCACTCTAGTATTCTTGGGCTTCCCTTGGTGGCTCAGATGGTAAAGAATCCACCTGATGCGGGAGACCTGGGTTCAGTCCCTGGGTTGGGAAGATCCCTTGGAGGACGGTATGGCAACCCAGTCCAATATTCTTGTCTGGAGAATCCCCATGGACAGAGGAGCCCAGCGGGCTTCAGGCCATGGGGTCGTAAAGAGTTGGACACAATTGACCAACTAAGCATAGCACACAGCACATGCCCAAGTCACACTGTATCCTTATCTGCTTCTTCACTGAGGTCCAGATTCTCTCATTTGATACTCAGAAATAACTCTGGGCTGTTCAGTTCAGTTCCGTCACTCAGTCATGTCTGACTTTGCGATCCCATGAACTGCAGCACACCAGGCCTCCCTGTCCATCACCAACTCCCAAAGTTTACTCAAACTCACGTCCATTGAGTCAGTGATGCCATCTAACCATCTTATCCTTTGTCGTCCCCTTCTCCTCCCGCCTTCAATCTTTCCCAGCATCAGGGTCTCTTCCATTGAGTCAGTTCTTCGCATCAGGTGGCCATATGATTGGAATTTCAGCTTCAGCATCAGTCCTTCCAGTGAATATCAGGAGTGGTTTCCTTTAGGATGGACTGGTTGGATCTCCTTGCAGTCCAAGGGACTCTCAAGAGTCTTCTCCAACACCGCAGTTCAAAAGCATCAATTCTTTGGCACTCAGCTTTCTTTATAGTCCAACTCTCACATCCATACATGACTCTGGAAAAACCAAAGCTTTGACTAGACAGACCTTTGAGTGTCTCTGCTTTTTAATATGCTGTAACAGTTAGAACTGGTCATGGAACAACAGACTGGTTCCAAATAGGAAAAGGAGTACGTCAAGGCTGTATATTGTTACCATGTTTGTTTAACTTATATGCAGAGTACATCATGAGAAATGCTGGACTGGAAGAAACACAAACTGGCTATAGTCTTTCCTGTGGTCATGTATGGATGTGAGAGTTGGACTGTGAAGAAGGCTGAGCGCCGAAGAATTGATGCTTTTGAACTGTGGTGTTGGAGAAGACTCTTGTGAGTCCCTGGGACTGCAAGGAGATCCAACCAGTCCATTCTGAAGGAGATCAGCCCTGGGATTTCTTTGGAAGGAATGATGCTAAAGCTGAAACTCCAGTATTTTGGCCACCTCATGTGAAGAGTTGACTCATTGGAGAAGACTCTGATGCTGGGAGGGATTGGGGGCAGGAGGAGAAGGGGACGACAGAGGATGAGATGGCTGGATGGCATCACTGACTCGATGAATGTGAGTCTGAGTGACCTCCAGGAGTTGGTGATGGACAGGGAGGCCTGGCGTGCTGCAGTTCATGGGGTCGCAAAGAGTCGGACACGACTGAGCGATTGATCTGATCTGATCTGGGTTGTTCATAACTTTTCTTCCAAGGAGTACATGTCTTTTAATTTCATGGCTAGGCTGTAGGTCAAGCTTTTTAGAGTGGAATTTGGTTGGGCTTTCCTGGTAGGATGGGTCATCAGATCTGGCAGGCCAAATTCCTCCAAACTGTGACAGTTTATGCTTAGACACTTTCTAGAATTGAGGGGCTCATAGGCTCCCTGAACCATGTGGTCTACATTGGGGTTGCTCAGCAGTAACAGAGCCAGTGGACCCTTCTCAAGGGGCACCACCAGTGATGGTGGGTGTAGACAGGAGAGAAGGGCAGTTGGGACAGCCAGTCTCTGTCAGGGAAGGTGGGAGTCCCCAAAAAGGTGGGAGCGTAGATTGCAGAGTATGCAGGACTAGGGCAGACCCTGTGTTGGGAAAGCAGAGCCCCTGGGGGATTCCTCCAAGGGAATTCAAAGGAGATTTGGAGTCAAATCACACAGTGTTGGTATCTCATTGATCCAGTAGGGCTCTCAGAGTTGAGCCAGGCATCCTGGGCACCCTAATCTCTGCTAGTCTCCTCAGAATGGCAGCCTGTTCCCCTAGGCAGTGCAGGAGTGGGGAAGTGTGGAGTCAGACACATAGATCGTAGCCAGGCCCCCCAAACCCTCAAAGCATAGGAGAGGCAGAAATGGAGGCCCATAGTATCCAGGTTCCATCTGTACAATGAAATTTACTGCCTGGGATAGGATGGACTTTAAATCTTAGAGCTCTACAGCTGGTTGAGGAAAGGGTCTTTGTCAAGCAACCCCGAACTGGGGAGGATTTTCTGTCAAGAGAACACGGTGGAGCCTGGAGGGCCAGCAGGAGGGAAGGTGATCTCTAACCTGTCTGTGTGTGTGTGGTCTCCCCACTATTAATACTCTTGGGACTACACTTTCTTCTGACCTTTTGAAAAACAAATCATGGAAGATACATACATACATAAATACACATGTATATAGTGATAGAAAGGCTTTGATCCTTCTGAAGATTTAATTCAAAAATGAGGAAGACTAAAATATTAAGTTGAGCTTAAAAAGCAAACATATTAAGCATAAAGTTATGTCAAAATAGGTTAAAAAACAAGCACTTTGAAATTTCAAAGTAAATAAAGGAAACTTCAAAGTAAATAAAATTTATTGGGTCGTCTAAAAGTTCATAAGATCATACAGAAAAACTTGAGTGAACCTTCTGGCCAACCCAATAAATTAGGCTTAAAAGTGAAAGAAGTAAAAGTCTTCAAGTTCAAAAAATAAGATTTAAGAAAGTGTGTGTTTAGGAAATTCGAAGAAAAGTTACAATTCCAACAAAAGAATATTAAGGATTTTTTTAATCCAAAGGAGACACTCCAACTAGATGAGATTTAAAATAAGACAAATGGCTGAACTCCAACCGGGGATTAAAAACATAAAAAATGAAGTGATACATGATTAAAATAAAACCCAAAAGCCATGAGGTGAGAAGTTAAAACATGTTAGTAAGTGAAGTTAATGATAACATGGGATTTATAAACACCATGTAAAATAAAACTATACATATGTAGGATAGAGTGAAAATAGAGTTTTAAAATTTAGAGTTGGGCGAAAGACAAAAGCGGGTGAGGAGAACACAGGTCAGGCAACTTCCTGTGGATACAGCTTCTCCCTGTAAATGGCTTCCACTTCAAAAAGCACCATTTATTTTAGAGGGTGAAGAGCCAGGGGACAGGTAATCAAAACCGCCTTTCCTCCTTGTTCTGACGTTGCCCCGCAGTCCTGGTTTGGTCTGACCGCACTCCTTAGTTCACCTCACCTTCCCTGTACAAGAGGCCCTGAAGGAAAGTCATGTTCCAGGCCCACTGCAGCCATGGTTAGGGCTAACAGCCCTCCATGTTCCTGGGCCCCGCACCCTCAGCCCCACTCACAGGAAAAGGACTCGGAAATGGATGAAAAGAAAGTATCCATTGAGGGTACAATGTCTAGAACTGTGAACTGTTACTGACACCTCCTTTTGATGTCTTCCGCCTCAGAACATAAATACCAGTGGCAGGAAGTTCATCTTTTGTAAAGTTGCTAAAACCACCTCATATGTAATTATATAGTCTTACTGTATTGGCTCAAAATTGCTTAGAATAAAGTGTAACCTAAAGCAAAACCAAAAATAGGTACTTGGTTTCCTTTGCCAAATTTCCTTGAAAAATGTAAATGCGTGAGAGTTTAAAATTAGGTAATCAGCTGACGAGTATTTGTTGAGGATCCTGTGTGTGGACGCCTGCAAGCCTCCCCGGAGGCAGCGGGGCCAGACCACCTGGCTTTGCTGTGCCTCCGAGGAGCACAGGGCCTGAGCTGGCCTGCTTGTCCTGCCTGTTCCTCCAAGGTCTCTTCTTGGCCCGCTACTAAGACACGCAGGTGTTTTCTTTCTTTCTTTTTCCTCTTCTCTCTTTGAAAATATATTATTTCTGCAAATAAGTGAGCATTTTGTAAAAGTGCTGTGCTGTTTTACTTCCTCCACTGACTTCCTTCTGCCTCAGAGTCTACTGCTGGGCTGAACACACTACCTAAGCAGGGAAACATCCTGTGAGAGCTGGGATCACATTTTACGATTAATTTTAGACTTCTATGTTTCTGTTTGTGACTATATAACCTGCTTTCTCCCACCTGCTGGTAACAGAGGAGTCTATTATCACTCAGTATCAACCAATAAATGCACCTCCAAGTCAACATATTTCAGGGGGCAGTTGATGGTGGTGCCTGGGAGGACTGTGGAGCAAGAGAAGATCAAGAGAGGAAGACAGGGTGAAAGGCAGCCTAACACCACTGACCTCTCCTAAAGACTCCTTTAACACACACACACACACACACACACACACACACACACACAAATGAATCCCCTAAACTGTGTCACATATCTAAATATAACTTTAGATCTAAATCCACTTGTAAGTGAAATAAGTTAAAAAAAATTCAGTTCCTCAGTTGCACTAGCCACCTTTCAAGACCTCATAAGCCAGACGTGACTGGTGGCCACTCTAGAGAGCAGTGCAGATATGGAATGTTTCCGTTATCACACAGAGCAAAGGCTACGGTACTGAGTATCTACACAGAGCACTGCTCACCAGCCTGGTGTCACAGGGCTCGTCCTTTCTGGAGGGAGTTAGTCACACACAGTACTACTGCTGCTGCTGCTGAGTTGCTTCAGTCGTGTCCGACTCTGTGCGACCCCATAGACGGCAGCCCACCAGGCTCCTCTGTCCCTGGGATTCTCCAGGCAAGAACACTGGAGTGGGTTGCCATTTCCTTCTCCAATCTCCTCCCCTAAGGGTACTACTAATACTACAGTACTACTAGAAACTCAATTTTGATGCCCTCCCTTACCTTCACCTATGCTTAAAGAGGGAACCAGGCTGGAGGAAAGACAGAAGATATACAATTTCAAGAATTGAAATTGTTTTCCTTCAATGTGAAAGTTGCAGAAAGAACAGATGGCACTTTTTGAAAAAATAAGAATCTGGGATCAAAGAGAAGGAAAGAGCCAAGCATGAGCCCCAGGGCTGCTGTGGATTTTCCCTCATCACCCCGGCCAGCTCAATAGGATCGTTGTTATTTCTGGGAGAAACATAAATGTTCTTAGTTTCCAGATTTGGGTTGCAGAGAGAACTCAGACTCTTCCATTCAGTTGAAAAGAAGATGCTTGCTTTTACCCAAATTTCTTATAGTTTCCCATCTTGCCTGCTTGCTGGCTGTTTTGTGTATGAAGCAGAACAGATAAGCTTTGACCTTGGAGCTGCTCCGTGGGATTTTCTGCAGATGGTGCTCAATAATAAGGTGTTTGCTCATTTGTTTCTAGGTCCTTTTATTTCAAAATAAAAGTGCAGCCAAATTGACCCATGGGGAGAAAACAGATTAGGCAGAAAATAGCATCTCTTGAGATTTCTTACTCTAACACTTTCTGATTCCACCCATGAAATTGTCCCACCAGGATGCTGGCAATAACAGAGCAGGGCAGGCCAAGGGAAGGTCAAGCAGAGACCTTGGTTCTGGGCAGGCACATGTGAGGGCCAGGAAAGTCAGCTGAGGCTGAGTGGATGGGCAAGGGCCATGGGTTTCAAGTGAGAGGCCAGAGTCCTGGAGGTCAGCGAGAGGGCAAGCCTAGCTGTTCCAGCAGGCACCTCAGACCTGGGGACAGGCCATTCCGTACCAGCCTGGGAGGAGTGGCCTTGAGCCCAGAGGCATTATCTGAGTGGGGCTCCTGACCCGGATCGAGGCTGAGGAAGAGGCGGAATCCTGGCCTAGTAGAGCTGAAAGGTCTCTCGGGGTCCTCTTCCAGTGTCCCCCTGCTGCTGCTGCTGTCGCTTCAGTCATGTCCAACTCTGTGCGACCCCATAGACGGCAGCCCACCAGGCTCCTTTGTCCCTGGGATTCTCCAGGCAAGAACACTGGAGTGGGTTGCCATTTCCTTCTCTAATGCTTGAAAGTGAAAAGTGAAAGGGAAGTCGCTCAGTCGTGTCCGACTCTTCGCGACCCCATGGACTGCAGCCCACCAGGCTCCTCCATCCATGGGATTTTCCAGGCAAGAGTACTGGAGTGGGGTGCCATTGCCTTCTCCCCAGTGTCCCCCTAGAGACCTTGAAGGTAAGCAGAAGCCTGTGTGCAGCTGAAACACGGAGCCCGGGGACTTGCACATATCACCTGCAGTTTGGTCCCCTGGGTGTGTGGTCAGACGTCTGGAGACTCTGATCTCAAAAAGTCTGGGAAACACTCATCTCTCCATCCAGTGGTTTTTGGGCTGATCCCCTGAGGTCTCTCCATGCTTCTTTGGAGCTACAGAAGGATGAAGTTGAATGAGGGGGAAGGATCGAATGGCTGAAACTCAAGTCCTCGTCACCCATTACACTGCTTATCCAACTCTTTGTTATGAAGCGCTATACATGCATCACTCCTTATAATCACTCTGTGAAGTAGGTGCTGTTAAAATTCCTATGGTAGGGATGAGAAGACTAAGGCTTGGCAGATTAGCAACTTGTTCAAGGTCACAGCCCTAGTAGGTGACAGAGCTGGAATGTGAATGACAAAACTCTTCATCATCTTGGGACCCCAAACTTGAAGAAGGTCTATTTGAAATTGTTTTATGTATTATTGAGTGTCTTGTAGTATTTAGTCTATAGAGGTGTGGTGATACATGTCTAGTCTGATCCCTAGCTTTAAAAAAAATTTATTTACTTACTTTTGGTTGTTCTGGGTCTTTGTTGCTTCACAGGCTTTTCTCTAGCTTCTGTGAGCAGGGGCTACTCTAATTGCAGTGCATGGGCTTCTCATTGTGGTGGCTCTGGGGAACACGGGCTTCAGTAGTTGCAGTTACCAGGCTCCAGGGCACAGGCTCCGTAGTTGTGGCACACGGGCTTAGTTGCTCCAGGCAGGGCACGCAAGATCTTCCTGAATCAGGGATCAAACCCTTGTCACCTGCGTTGGCATGTGGATTCTTTACCACTGAATCACCAGGGAAGCCCTGGTCCCCACCTTTTATACAAAGAGAATCAAAGGCCCAGAGAGGTGACCTTGTCATCACAAGGTCACAAAATGGGGACACAGAGTTTGGTGATCTGGCCTGAACAAGGCCGGTGGCTTCCCTGAGGGGCCAGCTCTGGACTCAGCTCTGTCTCAAGCCAGCAGTGTGCCCTGAGCCGGCAGTGTCTGCGACCTTTCCACCTGCGACAGCATCTGCCAAGAAAGAGCTAGGCCTGCAGAGGGGGACTGGATCAAGTACTAGGGACATTTAGCCTAAGGGGAAGGCAAAGGTCATGGTTTACTCATCTTCTTACGAGGACCATGGCTCTTCTGTTTGCACACCCTCGGTCCCTACTATTGCAGTGGAATCTGATCCTCTTTCATTCTCTTCTGATTAATGTCCATGTGTCTTGGGGCTTCCTGAAAGGGTGAAATATTTTCTTCTAGAGGTGGCTGTATTTCAGGTGCTGCTGACTTATTTCTTCTTCCCTGGGGCTAGTTCATCAATCACTTGGAGATGTTTTGCAACCGAACAGCAAATGCGTTTCTCAGAGCAGCAGCCTCCACCCTGATCCCCAAGCCAAAGTCAGGCAATCAGGAAAGGACTTGGGAAGTAGCCAGCCCCTGTCTTCCAAAGCCCACCATCTGGGAAGTGAATGAGCTGCCTGCTGCTCTCCCTGGGGAATGGACACAGCACAGGAGGCCTGCAAGGCCTGCTCCTGGAATGTTTGGGTGTCCATTTGCTCACCATCCCTCTGGGGGGAAGAAGAATGGTTTTCAAAGCTGCACACTCTTTGCTTGGGGAGTGCAGCTGAGCCTCCAAGTTAATTTATTTGACTAAGTGTCCAAGAAAGACCTGGTGTTTTTTCCAGGGCTTCTGTCAAAATTCTCTTTCCATGCTGAGAAATCAGTTTTTCTCACTTGGCTGAAATGGCTTTACAACATGTACGTTTGAGAGAGGCCTTCATTCTGTGAGATATTCTTGAATGGTATGCTTCTAGACACAGGCTCTCTCTTGGAGAGAGTCAAGGTAGATAGGGTCATGACCTAACTTATGGCCGCCTTGTCCTCTGAGGTTTCTAAAGAGGGTGCTTCAGCCAGGTAGCCTCTCACACACCCTTTTTGCCACCTAGCACATGGATTGCACACACCTTCTGCTTACGTTTTTCAAAGTGGTAACATCCCTGATATATCTCAGCAGAAAGTCCCATACTAAGCAAACCTGCCCAAGGAAATCTGCTATTTACACAGAGTCCCCACTGCAGTGCCACCTGTCCATAGGAAAGCCTGGGAAGGCAGATACATGGATAAAATGAGAGTGGGAGAACAGGCTGAATTTGGAAGGCATCAGCTGTAGGGCAGGCAGACTTTGGCCTTTACCCTCTTAGGGTTCTTTTCGACTGGGCCTATGAACTAAATGGACATAAGGCAGATCAACAGGAGAAAACATACACGTTTATTTAACACAAATTTTATGTGATGTGGGAGCCCTCATAAGGAAATGAAGACCCAAGAAGGTGAAACCTACTTGCTTTTACATTATGTTGAACAAAGAGAAGCAGTTATAAAGTGAAATTATGTAAGGAATGTGGGGAGGCGAATGGAAGATAAGAATTTTTTTATCGAGATCTTTTTGCGTGGAATTCACCCCATCCCAGCTTATCCTTGGTGACACGAATGTTACTTCCTTCTGGTGCAGGGAAGACATCTTTCTTTTTTTATTATTATTTTTTAAATTTTATTGAAATGTAGTTGATTTACAACAGAATGCTAGTCTCAGGTATGGAGCCAAGTGATTCAGATATATGTTTCAGATTCTCTTCCCTTATAGTTTATTACAAAATGTTGAGCAGAGTTTCTGTGCTGTACAATAGGTCCTTGTGGGTTATCTGTCTTATATATTGTTGTTGTTCAGTCATTCAGTTGTGTCCAACTCTTTGTGACCCAATGGACTGCAGCAGGCCAGGCTTCCCTGCCCTTCACCATCTCTCAGAGCTTGCGCAAACTCATGTCCATTGAGTCCGTGATGCCATTCAACCATCTCATCCTCTGTTGTTCCCCTTCTCCTCCTGCCTTCAGTCTTTTCCAGTATTGGGGTCTTTTCAAATGAGTTGGCTCTTTGCATCAGGTGGTCAAAGTATTGGAGCTTCAGCATCAGTCCTTCCAGTGAATAGTAGTGTGTATATGTTGAGCCTAAGTTCCTAATTTATCCCTCCCCATCTTTTCCCTTTTGGTAACCATAAGTTTGTTTTCTATGAGAAAGACATCTTTCATGTGGGAATTTCATCTCCTGCTTTTAAGAAAAATAAGGACAGTCAGAGTGTCCTTCTTGTAGTTTTTCAATTGCCTTTACCTTGAAATAGTTAATTTGCCAAAGTGGCCGGTTTGAGGGTGGCATCTTCTGAGCCCCTTTCCAATTGGCATGAAGGGAGGCAGTGTAAGGGGTAGTTAAGAATGTTAGACTTCTGACCAACCCGGGTTGGAATCCTGGCTCTGTCAGTAACCAGCTGTGTCTGTGTGAGCAAGTTCTTTTCCTCTCTTCTTGGCAGCTTCCTCTGAACATAGAACTTACTTCATGGAGTTGTTGGAATGAAATGAGCTCATGGATATAAAATGTCTCGCACTGTGCCTGGCGCATAGTATGTGTTCAATAAATGTCAGCTGTTATGATTCACTTCTTCTTGGGAAATCCCAGCGACCCCCAGCTCAGCGCGGGGACTTGGCAGTAAGGTCTGGATTCATGCCTGTCTGCTTTCTCAACCACTTGGGCAGCTATGCTTCCCGGAGAAGTTGGTGAGTAGAGTGGGCTCCTCCAGCCTGCCACAAGACCCTGGGATCAGCTTCCTCCAAGCAAGGAGGCTGGAGGGCAAGTGATTTACTCAGAGGGGACATGCTCCTCAGTCTCCTGCCACCTCGGTCATTTCAGAAGGGCTTTTTCAGTTAATTAAAGAAAGGGGAGACCAATTACATTCAGCTCTGCCTTATGGAGAGAGGACTTGCTGGGATCTTCACAAGCTCTGCCCTTCCCAGAGCCCTCATCCCTGCCCTCCCCCAGGCCCCAAGGCAGAACACATGGAACTCTTTTTCAATCTCCTCAAAAGAAGGATGAATGACTCTCAGATAAATACACAAATGGCAAGAATAATGAAACCCTGCAGTGTTTGAAGCCAAGCCCTCGCCTAATATTGTCCTTCTACCCCCACGGGTCTCTGCTTCCTGGCCCCCTGCAGAGTCCTTGAGCAGAAAGAAATAAGAAATGCTCCTGGTGCGAGCTGAGGTGCAGTCAACCATGTTTATAAGCTGCAGGGAACATTCCCCAGCCAGCACCTCCAGGGCCGTCCTTTGGGTTGAGGCAGCTATCTAATAAAAGACCATTTTCGTAATCAGTGTTCAGTGAAAACTGTTTTCATTTATAGAAACAGTGAAGCCACCTGCTATTTAAAGACACCCCCCTCCTCCTCTTCTTCTTCACCCCAGGGCAGAATCTTCCAGCTCACTCCCTCAGCCAGCTGTGTCTTGTCAAAATTCCAATCTCCTCCCTCAGAACCATAAATCTCTCTGACTGTCCATCTCATGAGCCTTGCCTTCTTATCCTCAAGTCTGGAGTCTGGGATTATGGCCTCACCTACAAAAATAGTTTCACCCAAAGCAGTCAGTTGGGGAGGCACTCGGGGCACACTAGCAAGTGAGGAGTAAATGGATGGTGCATCTCCTTCTGAATCTCAACTCACTGATTCCCTCTCTGTCTGATCCCACACATCTCCGCTGAGTCAGGCACTGACAAGTGAGAGGGCGGAGAGGAGAGAGGAAGGGAAGAAGGTGCTGCTGCAGAGATGGGAGCACAGGCACCCAGAGGAAGGGAAGAAGGTGCTGCTGCGGAGATGGGAGCACAGGCACCCAGAGGAAGGGAAGAAGGTGCTGCTGCGGAGATGGGAGCACAGGCACCCAGAGGAAGGGCCTTGGGGCCAACAGGAGGAAGAAAGCAAAACAGAGAGGCCGCCAAACCTCTGGTAGCCAGCCGGCCTGGGGAGTAGGGCATTGGGGTTAGTGGACGTTTCTAGTTATGTGTGAACACAGCCAAAGTCTTTCTGTCTTAACCCTTAATTGAGAAAAGGTTTTTACTTAATGTTAGTTCACTTTCTTTCTGAAGGGGCAGCAGTCTGGATGTGAACACCAACTGCAGGCCAGAGAATCTGTGGATGGAGGCGCCCCAGCCTAGAACCCTGTTTTGATCCTGAAAGTGAGGTCTCTGCTATAAACTTGCTTTTTCATGCTTTTGACTCTCTTTCTCATGGATTGCTGGGAATTTGTGTTCAAGTTTAACTACTAATACACTCGAGGAGAAGTGGGTGGCGGAGGATGAGATGGTCAGATGTCATCACCGACTCAAAGGACATGAATCTGCACAGACTCTAGGAGATAGTGGAGGACAAGGGAGCCTGGCCGGCTGCAGTCCACAGTGTTGCAAAGTTGGACACGACTTAGCAACTGAACAACAACACTCCTATTCATCTTTCAAATCTCAACTTGAAGGTCGCTTCCTCTGTAAAGGCTTTCCAAATGCTCCTTCCTCTTTCCTCTCGGGCCCTCCCAGTTACTCCCTCTTTGCTGAGTATACTGTGTTTATTTATACAAAGTATACTTTGTTAATATGAGATACAATGGGCAGGAAATTAAGGAAGAGCTTTATCTATGTATGACCCTGCTTGTTAAGGAGCTGAATTTCAAGTCTTTGCTTTGCTTTTAGAATAGTAATAAACTAATTACATGTGAATTCCCAGAAGGCAGAAAACCCCAGCTTCTGGCCAGAAACAAGGGAGGGAAGGGAGGAGAAATTCTATAAACAGATAAAAGGAGAAAGAAATCATTTATAAGCTTGGTGATTTTTATCTTAATTCTGAGACTTATTCCATGTTGGTTTCCCTATGATCTGTAAAAACAGTGTTTCCTACAGTGTTTCTGAGATCTGAAACAACTCAGAGAGATATTTCTCTTTCTATAAACCAATCCACTCTCTGAATGCCCTGTAGGGGATTGGGTGGGGCGGGAGTTTAGGGAGGAAATCAGTCATATGTTCAGTTCAGTTCAGTTCAGTTCAGTTGCTCAGTTGTGTCCGACTCTTTTTGACTCCATGAATCGCAGCATACTAGGCCTCCCTGTCCATCACCAACTCCCAGAGTTCACTCAGACTCACGTCCATTGAGTCAGTGATGCCATCCAGCCATCTCATCCTCTGTCATCCCCTTCTCCTCCTGCCCCTAATCCCTCCCAGCATCAGGGTCTTTTCCAATGAGTCAACTCTTCACATGAGGTGGCCAAAGTACTGGAGTTTCAGCTTTAGCATCATTCCTTCCAAAGAAATCCCAGGGCTGATCTCCTTCAGAATGGACTGGTTGGATCTCCTTGCAGTCCAAGGGACTCACAAGAGTCTTCTCCAACACCACAGTTCAAAAGCATCAGTTCTTCGGCGCTCAGCTTTCTTCACAGTCCAGCTCTCACATCCATACATGACCACAGGAAAGACCATAGCCTTGACTAGGCGAACCTTTGTTGGTAAAGTAATGTCTCTGCTTTTGAATATGCTATCTAGGTTGGTTATAACTTTTCTTCCAAGGAGTAAGTGTCTTTTAGTTTCATGGCTGCAGTCACCATCTGCAGTGATTTTGAAGCCCCCAGAAATAAAGTCTGACACTGTTTCCACTGTTTCCCCATCTATTTCCCATGAAGTGATGGGACCGGATGCCATGATCTTCGTTTTCTGAATGTTGAGCTTTAAGCCAACCTTTTCACTCTCCACTTTCACCTTCATCAAGAGGCTTTTTAGTTCCTCTTCACTTTCTGCCATAAGGGTGGTGTCATCTGCATATCTGAGGTTATTGATATTTCTCCCAGCGATCTTGATTCCAGCTTGTGCTTCTTCCAGCCCAGCATTTCTCATGATGTACTCTGCATAGAAGTTAAATAAGCAGGGTGACAATATACAGCCTTGACCTACTCCTTTTCCTATTTGGAACCAGTCTGTTATTCCATGTCCAGTTCTAACTGTAGCTTCCTGACCTGCATATAGGTTTCTCAATAGGCAGGTCAGATGGTCTGATATTCCCATCTCTTTCAGAATTTTCCACAGTTTATTGTGATCCACACAGTCAAAGGCTTTGGCATAGTCAATAAAGCAGAAAGAGATGTTTTTCTGGAACTCGCTTGCTTTTTTGATGATCCAGTGGATGTTGGCAATTTGATCTTTGGTTCCTCTGCCTTTTCTAAAACCAGCTTGAGCATCTGGAAGTTCACAGTTCACGTATTTTTGAAGCCTGGCTTGGAGAGTTTTGAGCATTACTTTACTAGCATGTGAGATGAGTGCAATTGTACGGTAGTTTGAGCATTCTTTGGCATTGTCTTTCTTTGGGATTGGAATGAAAACTGACCTTTTCCAGTCCTGTGGCCACTGCTGAGTTTTCCAAATTTGCTGGCATATTGAGTGCAGCACTTTCAAAGCATCATCTTTCAGGATTTGGAATAGCTCAACTGGAATTCCATCACCTCCACTAGCTTTGTAGTGATGCTTTCTAAGGCCCACTTGACTTCACATTCCAGGATGTCTGGCTTTAGGTAAGTGATCACACCATCGTGATTATCTTGGTCATGAAGATCTTTTTTGTGTAGTTCTTTTGTGTATTCCTGCCACCTCTTCTTAATATCTTCTGCATCTGTTAGGTCCATACCATTTCTATCCTTTATTGAGCCCATCTTCGCATGAAATGTTTCCTTGGTATCTCTAATTTTCTTGAAGCGATCTCTAGTCTTTCCCATTCTATTTCCCATTCAGAGCACGGCCAAGAGGAGCTATCCCATGTCTGAGGTCAGGGGCAGAAGCCCGGAAGACCCCATGCCCGAGGGGCGGCGGCCAAGAGGAGTTACCCCAGGTCCGAGGTCAGGGACAGTGGCCGGGAGGAGCTACCCCACATCCGAGGTCAGGGGCAGCGGCTGAGAGCACCAGGCTGCCACAGCACAGGAGCAGCCAAGAGGAGCTACCCACACCCGAGGCCAGGGGCGGCGGCCAGGAGGAGCAACCCCACGTCCAAGAAGCGGTGGCTGCGCGGGCGCAGGAGGGCCTACAGGAGCTATTCCACATCAAGGTCAGGAGGGGCAGTGGTGAGGAGATACCCCTCGTCCAAGGTAAGGAGCAGCTGTGAAGAGATACCCCACGTCCAAAGTAAGAGAAATCCAAGTAAGACAGTAGGTGTTGCCAGAGGGCATCAGAGGGCAGACACACTGAAACCATAATCACAGAAAACTAGTCAATCTAATCACATTAGGACCGCAGCCTTGTCTAATTCAATGAAACTAAGCCATGCCCGTGGGGCCACCTAAGACGGGTGGGTCATGGTGGAGAGATCTGACAGAATGTCCACTGGAGAAGGGAATGGCAAACCACTTCATTATTCTTGCCTTGAGAACCCCATGAATAGTATGAAAAGGCAAAATGATAGGATACTGAAAGAGGAACTCCCCAGGTCAGTAGGTGCCCAGTATGCTACTGGAGATCAGTAGAGAAATAACTCCAGAAAGAATGAAAGGATGGAGCCAAAGCAAAAACAGTACCCAGTTGTGGATGTGACTTGTGATAGAAGCAAGGTCCAATGCTGTAAAGAGCAATATTGCATAGGAACCTGGAATGTCAGGTCCATGAATCAAGGAAAATTGGAAGTGGTCAAATAGGAGATGGCAAGAGTGAATGTCGACATTCTAGGAATCAACGAACTAAAATGGACTGGAATGGGTGAATTTAACTCAGATGACCATTATATCTACTACTGCGGGCCGGAATCCCTCAGAAGAAATGGAGTAGCCATCATGGTCAACAAAAGAGTCCGAAATGCACTACTTGGATGCAATCTCAAAAACGACGGAATGATCTCTGTTCATTTCCAAGGCAAGCCATTCAATATCATAGTAATCCAAGTCTATGTCCCAACCAGTAACGCTGAAGAAGCTGAAGTTGAATGGTTCTATGAACACCTACAAGACCTTTTAGAACTAACACCCAAAAGAGATGTCCTTTTCATTATAGGGGACTGGAATGCAAAAGTAGGAAGTCAAGAAACACCTGGAATAACAGGCAAATTTGGCTTTGGAATACAGAATGAAGCAGGGCAAAGACTAATAGAGTTTTGCCAAGAAAATGCACTGGTCATAGCAAATACTCTCTTCCAACAACACAAGAGAAGACTCTATACATGGACATCACCAGATGGTCAACACTGAAATCAGATTGATTATATTCTTTGCAGCCAAAGATGGAGAAGCTCTATACAGTCAACAAAAACAAGACCAGGAGCTGACTGTGGCTCAGATCATGAACTCCTTATTGCCAAATTCAGACTGAAATTGAAGAAAGTAGGGAAAACCACTAGACCATTCAGGTATGACCTAAATCAAATCCCTTATGATTATACAGTGGAAGTGAGAAATAGATTTAAGGGCCTAGATCTGATAGACAGAGTGCCTGATGAACTATGGAATGAGGTTCGTGACATTGTACAGGAGACAGGGATCAAGACCATCCCTATGGAAAAGAAATGCAAAAAAGCAAAATGACTGTCTGGGGAGGCCTTACAAATAGCTGTGAAAAGAAGAGCAGTGAAAAGCAAAGGAGAAAAGGAAAGATATAAGCATCTGAATGCAGAGTTCCAAAGAATAGCAAGAAGAGATAAGAAAGCCTTCCTCAGCAATCAATGCAAAGAAATAAAGGAAGACAACAGAATGGGAAAGACTAGAGAGCTCTTCAAGAAAATTAGAGATACCAAAGGAACATTTCATGCAAAGATGGGCTCAATAAAGGACAGAAATGCTATGGACCTAACAGTCATCTGTTACTAAGATCCAAATAGATACAGTACCAGATCTGTGGAGGTTGACTCTCAGGACAGGTTGGAGACCAACCAAGAGGTAGATGGTCAGCTGCACTCATCATTTTCCAAGTCTCTATTCTGTGGGCCTTGATAAAAAGTCACCACAGCAGCCCTGTTGGGCCATGACTTAGGTCTGAGAACAGAAGATCAGGAGTAAAGCAGAAAGAGGGCAGGACGCTGTGTGGTGACACGGTCCCGGCTGTGCCACGTCTCTGGGCAAGGAGACAGTTGCCTGGCCATGGGCCCCAGTGGGCTGGGGATGGAGCAGGCGGTACTGAAACCTGGGGATTAGCTCCATCTGCCCTGAGCTCAATGAAAACCCCGCATCCTTCTCCTCCCCTTGCTGGCCCCTGGCATGTCCTGGCAGCCTCATGATATCAAGTCTACTTTACACAAGGGGCCTGGCGATCCTCTTAACAGCCCTCTGAGAAGGCCTGTGCTATGCTGTGCTTAGCTGCCCAGTCGTATCCAACTCTTTGTGACCCCATGGACTATAGCCCGCAAGGCTCCTCTGTCTATGGGCTTTACCAGGCAAGAACACTGGAGATCTTCCCAACCCAGGGATCGAACCCAGTTCTCCTGCATTCCAGGCGGATTCTTTACTAGCTCAGCCACCAGGGAAGCACCTAAGAAGGCCTACATGTTGCTTAAAACCAACCAGCCCACAGCCCTCTTACACTGTGGGTTTCACAGACAGGGGAATGCACAGTGAAGTTCTGTCTCAGAGGTGGTGATGCTGTTCGCTAGGATCCCCAAGGTAGACGGGGTGTCTGCCACCCCAGCAGACAAGCTGCCCACTGTGAGTGTGTGCAGGGTTCTACCCAGGGGATGAAGCAGGACGCACATGGCGGGTTCTTTCAGCGTGTCCTGCCTCCTCTGGATCCCGGAAGGCAGGGCTTGTCCTTACTTCTTCCCTATTCTCAACATCCAGCACAGAGTCTGCCAAAGGGCAGGTGCTCAACAGATGCTCCCTGAAGGAATATAATCAGTCTGTTTTCAGAATTCCATTATGACTGGATCATGGCTGGCCCATTGTTTCTTTTCTCCTTTATAGGGATGAGCTCATGCAATGTTCCCCAGTCCCCAGCAGCTTGCCGGTTACTCAGCTGCCACCACCTCGCTGAGAAGGTGGGCTGCTCCCATGCCAGGCCCACTGGACCTCCTTTAATTCACTCCTTCCTCCCTCTTCCTTGGCTTCCTCCCTCCCTCCGTCTTTCCCTTCTGGCAGAGTGACCAGTTGTTTTGTTTGCCCAAGTCTGAGGGGTTTCCCAAGATACAGGACTTACTACGCTAAAATCAGGAAAGTCCCAGCCAACCTGGGCAAGTTGGTCATTTGACCCTCCCTTTGCCTGGTGGCTCAGAGGGTAACGCGTCTGCCTGCAATACGGGAGACCCTGGTTCGATCCCTGGGTTGGGAAGATCTCCTGGAGAAGGAAATGGCAACCCACTCCAGTATTCCTGCCTGGAGAATACCAGGGACGGAGGAGTCTGGTAGGCAACAGTCCATGGGGTCACAAAGAGTAGGACACGACTGAGCGACTTCCCTTCCCTTCCCAAGGCATATAATGGACTTATTCTGGGAAAGCACAGGCCCAGGCTGAGTTGAGATGTGTTTACTGGTTTGGGGGGTAAAAGAGCTAATTACAGAGCCACACTCCCTTTGCTCTGGAATGAGGAGATATTAATGACATTTCTACTCCCTTCTCATCAGCCTCTTCCTCCCATCTGTATCCTATATTCCTCTTCTCTACATCTAAAATATTTCAGTTCCTTTCTTATCACACCCCCAGCCTTGATTTCTATCACAGCTAGAGTATAGAGCCCAGATGAAGCTGGAGTTGGGGGTCTAGTGCCTTTTGGCCTAGGATTCCAAAGTTTGAGGTCCATGTTGACCCTACTGGGCAGCTGTTGAGCGTGCTGAGGTCTCCCAACCCCTCTTCACATCCACCTTTCGGATTCTAGGGGCAGGACCTTGGAGATTCAGTGGGGTATCCTCACAGCCTGCTTCTTGGTCAGTCTTAAGATGGAGTACCTTCTGTTCTCTCTGATTTTTCTGGTCTTAGTGACTCACTGCCCTGGGAATCTTTGTTTCTCACGGAGGTTGCTGAGACCAAGGGTGATGACAAGTGTGAATGAATCCGAGCCTGTCCCCTGTCCCCTCACATTCACGTTGGACCAAGCTGTGTGAGCACACACCCACAGCACATGCAGTGGGCTCTCCTGATGCCTCAGCTCCTTGTTAGCCTGGCCGTCCAGTGGGGAGAGCTGCAGGGCTCAGTGGTGAGTCCATTCCTTTCCATATAGGAGTCTGTGTTTCCTGATGGATCCAGGCCACTGCATGCATGCATGCTAAGTCACTTCAGTTGTTGACTGTGCAGCCCCATGGACTGAAGCCCGCCAGGCTCCTCTGTCCATGGGATTCTCCAGGCAAGAATACCGGAGTGGGTTGTCATGCCCTCCTCCAGGGGATATTCCCGACCCAGGGATCAAACCTGCATCTCTTACATCTCCTACATTGGCAGGCATGTTCTTTACCACTAGTGCCATCTAGGAAGCCCAGGGCACTTGGGTTTCTCTAATTTGATTGGGTACATTATTTCTCTCCAGCACTGAATTAGAGGGTAATTGAAAGTGATGACTTGCAAGTTAGAGTTTTTATTCTATTCCTTTAAAAGTAATGTTTTTAATTATTTAAATGGGATTTATTTTTAAAAATTATTTAATTAGAGGCTAATTACAATATTGTGGTGGTTTTTGCCATGCACATTTTTAAAAAGTTTCATCTTGTCCTACATCTGCCTTCCACTTACACCTTAACAACATATTGTTTTCCACCTTGTATACTGGAGATGCCTTGGCATGAGCCTAGGGTAGAAGTCTTCATCTGGCTGTAGTGGAAAGAGATGCTCATGAATCTACTTCAGGAGGGCAGTGGCCTTGTCTCTGGCCCACCAGCTTTGACAACTGCATTATCACTTCCCTTGTGGCTCAGATGGTAAAGAATCCGCCTGTAATGTGGGAGACCTGGGTTTGATCCCTGGGTTGGGAGGATCCCTTGGAGAAGGGAACAGCTACCCAGTCCAGTATTCTGGCCTGGAGAATTCCTTGGACTGTATAGTCCATGGGGCCGCAAAGAATCAGACACGACTGAGCG
The DNA here is from genome assembly GCA_935064755.1 of Tragelaphus eurycerus. Lineage (NCBI taxonomy): Eukaryota > Metazoa > Chordata > Mammalia > Artiodactyla > Bovidae > Tragelaphus > Tragelaphus eurycerus. Next base: position 5,438,287 of record CAKXYN010000054.1, on the reverse strand, counting down.
ATTTTCCCTTTCACTTATCACAGCCCACTGAGCTGCCTTAAGAAAGCCTGCACTAGAGGAGGTGGAGGCTGGTCCCCTGTTTGCCTGCAGGCCCCTCAGGAGCCTGTTCTCATCTGCTTTATGATGACAGGTACAGAGGTGACACTGATGATGAAGACGGGAAGGAGGAAGATGTCATCTGAGTGTCTGACCAAGTAACATCATGCATTGATTTGGTAACTGAAACCGTTTCGCTGGGAACGTCCAACAGTTTCATAGCAATTAACATCCTGGATTGATTGGTAGCAGCTGTTTAAGCTGAGTGGCAAAGGATTCTGAAGTTGCATGCAGGGTCACCTGCAGACAATGTGATGACCAGTTAGTGATGTCAGGTATAGCCACAAAAGGGTGTGAGGAGGGAGAATTTCATATGCTCCTCATCCATGGGGTTTCAGCCAGGCTTTTTGTCTCTCCTCATTCGTGGCAGCTGAGGCATTCCTCAGCTTGGCTCTTTTGGTTTGTATTGGGATATTTATGGGGGTCCCAGACCTGGTTGGTCACCCTTCACTGCTCTCCTCCTGGTCTCGGGGTGCGCTGTTGAGTTCGTTGACTACCTTATTGCTAATACTTCAGGAGGGCTAGGAAAGCGATTTTTCTTAGAGTAAACCTTGCATCCCAGCCCCCACCTTTCCCCTGCTTCCTGTGGGGCACTGTTGGTCTTTCAGTAAAGGGGCTGATGTCATGATGATTTCAAGAGATTTGGCCTAAAGACAACACTTACTCCCTGAACAATATCCATGAAAACTTAACACAGTTACTCGAGTGAGTCACATTTTCCCTGTGAATGTGATTTGCAGATGTCAGAATGAAGTCTTACCAGGACCGCCTTCTGAAATGGAACTTCCAGAAACAGCAGACAGACTGCTGATCAGCCATCCCAGAAAAAGAAAAACTGCCCATAGACCAGCCAGGGCTCTGATCACACGAATGAATGCTACGTTTCCAAAGAAACCGAAATCAGCATGGAAAATTTCTCTTGCAGAAAGATTCAAGCTCATAGTATACCTGGTTACCTGATGAAAAGGAATCATTCCTCCTCCCCCCAAACTATGTGTCCTGGCTCATGTGATTTTCATAATGACCCGAGGTTGTGGGCTGTGGATACAGGCTGTGAAAACGTCCTCCTGCATTTTCTGGTTGGCCGTCGAGAAGCCCAAGGGACCTTGCATCTCGGTGCGTGTGGTAGTGAGTGACGGAAGCAAGCTTGGGCCTTCTGGCCACTCCTGGACAGTGCTCTGTCACCCCACCCTGCCTTTACAACCTGGAGGGGGCCCGCCTAAGCAGCAGTCCATTTATTTTTCTTTCAGAGAGAAATGTATCTTAAAAAAAATAAGAATGAAGGCCAAAAATTCATCGCAATAAACACGAAGAAATTAAGTAATTTAGTTATATCTTATAATAAGTCAAAGATATTTTTAAAATGTAAAAACACTGAGGGACAGAGGAAAGTAGAGACACAAAGAAATAAGAAAACACACACCCAGCACTCCGTGCATGGCTATGATTTATGTGAACTCACAGCCCCATTGTGTGGCTTTTCAGGATGTCAAAGTGTGAGTTGTTGTTAAGTCATTTAGTCGTGCCCAACTCTTTGTGACCCCATGGACTGTAGCCCACCAGGCTCCTCTGTCCGTGGAATTTCCCAGGCAAGAATACTGGAGTAGGTTGCCATTTCCTTCTCCAGGGGATCTTCTCCACCCAGGGACTGAACCCACAGCTTCTGGTTGGCAGGCAGATTTTTTTTTTACCACTGATTATCCTGGGAAGCAAAAGGTGTGATTAGGGTTTCACAAATATAAGCAGAAATATTGGCAGTACTTCTCCTGAGACCTGGTGACATTGAGGACAGAATTTGGGCCCAGAACCGAGGTCTCTTAACCCTGGCCAAAGTCAAGGGAGAGAAATTCTTTCAATGGTGTCATGTTGAACTTCCAGAACTAAGCTATTGCCCTGGCTTCTGCTCTCTCTTTATAATGATGAGCAGGAAGAATACAAAGTATAAGAGAAGACCTGGCAAGAGAAACCAAAGCCCCAGCCTTTTAGCAACATCTTAGAGTCACCTGGGAAGCTCAAAACCCACGTGCCTGGGCCCCGCCCCAAACCATCTGAATCAGAGCCCTGGCGGCTGGACCCGGGTGTCAGCACCGCAGGCCCGGGCCAGAGGGAGAAGCCCAGGGTCCCACATGCATCCCCAAAGCGCTGACTTAGGGACGGAAGATGCACCGAAGTAACTGAAATGAGACGCGGGATGACCATGCAAAACCTTCTTGCAGGAAGGAGACTCAGAACAAAAGCTGGGGGGTACTCCAGAGGGGTCCACAGAGCAGGGCCTGCGGTGGTAGAGATGCCACGTGAAGACAACCGGCGCCTCTCCGGTTGACCTTCCGTGGGACTTCGCTGGAGAGTTTGATGTTACAACATTTTCTCTCTTTTGCCTTAACTAATTTTTATTCCCATGAACTAATTTGAGCCCTGAGAGAAGGGTGCTAAACCCCCATCGCATGTGGTCTTGGCCCGCTCTGCCTTACACAGCGGCAGGGTACAGGGAATTCACAGGTAGGACACATGTACTCTGTGTTGTTTAAATGCTTAGAATTATTTTTTTATTGATATATAATTAGTATAATCAGTGTTCATTTTAGGTGTACAATCTAATGATTTGACACACATACCTATTGTGAACATGTAACATTTGTCTTTTTCTGTCTGACTTATTTCACTTATTGTAATGCCCTCAGGGTCCATTCATATTTGTTGCAAATAGTTGCCATTTTTGAAAGTTGTTTTTTAAAAGTTGAAGTATAATTGATGTATAATATGTTACAGGTGTACAGTATAGTGATTCATAAGTTTTAAAGGTTATATTGACTATATTCTCTGTGTTGTATAGTATATTCTTGTAGCTTATTTTATACTTAATAGTTTGTATTTCTTTTTTTAAAAATAATTTGTATTTCTTAGTCCCATACCCCTATATTGCCCCTCCCTACTTCCCTCTCCCCAGTGGTAATTACTAGTTTGCTCTCTGTATCGGTGAGTCTGTTTCTTTTCTATGTTCACTGGTTTTTATATTTTTAGACTCTACATGTAAGTGATATCATGCAATACTTGTCTTTGACATATTTTCTTAGTGTAATACCCTCTATGTCCATCCATGTTGCTGCAGGTGGCAACATTTTGTTCTTTTCTATGGCTGAGTAATATTCCATTATGTGTATATACCACATCTTCATTGTCCGTTCATCTGTTGATGGACGCTTAGGGTGCTTCTGTACCTTGGCAATTGTAAATAATGCTGCTGTGAACATTGGGGTACATATGTCTTTCCGAATTAGTGTTTTTTTGGGGGGAGGGATATATACCTATGGAGAAGGCAATGGCATCCCACTCCAGTACTCTTGCCTGGAGAATCCCACAGATGGAGGAGCCTGGTAGGCTGCAGTCCGTGGGGTCGCTGAGAGTAGGACATGACTCAGCGACTTCATTTTCTCTTTTCACTTTCATGCATTGGAGAAGGAAATGGCAACCCACTCCAGTGTTCTTGCCTGGAGAATCCCAGGAACGGGGAAGCCTGGTGGGCTGCTGTCTATGGGGTCACACACAGTCGGACACAACTGAAGTGACTTAGCATAGCATAGCATATATACCTAGGAGTGGAATTGCTAGGTCATGTGGTAGTTCTGTGTTTAGCTTTTTGAGAAACCTTCGTACTATTTTCCACAGAGACGGCACCAATTTAGATTCCCACCAACAGTGTATAAGGGTTCCCTGTTCTCCACACCCTCACCAACATTTGTTATTTATGTTCTTTTTGATGAGAGCCGTTCTAACAGGTGTAAAGGGATATTCATTGTGGTTCTGATTTGTATTTTCCCGATATTGGCAGTGGTGAGCATCTTTCCACATGCCTATTGGCCATCTGCATCTCCTTGGAAAAAGTTCTATTCGGTTCTTCTGCTCATTTTAAAATCAGGTTGTCTGATTTTTTTTAAATGTTGATTTGTATGAGCTGTTTATATGCTGGATGTATCCTATGTGTGTGCTTTTATGTGTCTTTTATTGGTCATATCTTTTAAATATTTTCTCCCATTCAATAGGTCATCTTTATTTTATTGACAGTTTCCTTTGCTGTGCAAAATCTAATTAGGTCACATTTGTTTATTTTTGCTTTTATTTCCTTTGTGGAGGAGCCATCTTAAAAAACATACGGCTACAACTTGTGTCAAAGAGTATTCTGCCTATGTTTTTCTTTAGGAGTTCTATGGTATCCAGTCTTACATTTAGGTCTTTAATTCATTTTGAGTTTTTTTTTTTAAGGTGTTGGAGAATTTTATAATTTCATTATTTTATATGTAGGTATCCAGTTTTCCTAGCACCACTTATTTTTTTAAACTTTTTATTTTGTATTGAGATATAGCCAATTAACAATATTATGATAGTTTCAAGTGAACAGCAAAGGGACTCAGTAATACAAATACATGTGTCTATTCTCCTCCAAACTCCCCTCCCATCCAGGCTGCCACATAATATTGAGCAGAGTTTCATGTGCTATACAGGAGGTCCTTGTTGGTTATCTGTTTTAAATATAGCAGTGTGTACACACCCATCCCAAACTCCCTAACACTCCCTTTGTGCCATCCTTCCCCCTGGGAACCGGAAATTCATTCTCTACATCTGTGAGTCTCTTTCTGTTTTGTAAGTAAATTCATCTGTATCATTTCTTTTTTTAGATTCCCCATATTAGGGGTGTCATATTATGTTTCTCCTTCTCTGTCTGACTTCACTCAGTATGACAGTCTCTAGGTCCATCCATGTTGCTGCAGATGGCATTATGTCATTCTTTTTAATGGCTGAGTAATAGTCCATTGTATGCATGTACTACATCTTCTTTATCCATTCCTCTGTTGATGGCCATTTTGGTTGCTTCCATGTACTGGCTGTTGTTAACAGTGCTACAATGAACACTGGGGTGCATGTATCATTTTGGATCATGTTATTCTCCAGATAGATGCCCAGGAGTGGGGTCACAGGATCATACGGTAGCCCTAGTTTTAGTTTTTTAAGGAACTTCCATGCTATTTTCCCTTTCATGCAGAGATGGACACAATAAATGACAGAAACAGTATGGATCTAACAGAAGCAGAAGATATTAAGAAGTGGCAATGATACACAGAACTATACAAGGAAGATCTTAATGACCTAGATAACAACAATGGTGTGATCACTCACCTAGAGCCAGGCATGCTGGAATGCAAAGTCAAGTGGGCCTTACAAAGTATCACTATGAACAAAGCTAGAGGAGATGATGGAATTCCAGTTGAGCTATTTCAGATCCTAAAAGATGATGCTGTGAAAGTGCTGCACTCAAGATGCCAGCAAATTTGGAAAACTCAGCAGTGGCCACAGGACTGGAAAAGGTCAGTTTTCATTCCAATTCCAAAGAAAGGCAATGCCAAAGAATGTACAGACTACTGCACAATTGCATTCATCTCACATGCTAGCAAAGTAATGCTTAAAATTCTCCAAGCCAGACCTCAATAGAACGTGAACTGTGAACTTCCAGATGTTCCAACTAGATTTAGCAAAGGCAGAGGAACCAGAGAGCAAATTGTCAACATCTGTTGGAGCATAGAAAAAACAAGAGAGTTCCAGAAAAACATCTACTTCTGCTTTATTGACTATGCCAAAGTCTTTGACTGTGTGCATCACAACAAACTGTGGAAAATTCTTCAAGAGATGGGAATAGCAGACCATCTGACCTGCCTCCTCAGAAATCTGTATGCAGGTCAAGAAGTAACAGTAGAACTGGACATGGAACAACAGACTGGTTCCAAACTGGGAAAGGAGTACATCAAGGCTGTATATTGTCACCCTGCTTATTTAACTTATATACAGAGTTCAGTTCAGTCGCTCAGTCGTGTTGACTCTTTGTGACCCCATGGACTGCAGCCACCAGGCCTCCCTGTCCATCACCAACTCCCAGAGTTCACACAAACTCATGTCCATTGAGTCGGTGATGCCATCCAACCATGTCATCCTCTGTCGTCCCCTTTTCCTCCTGCCCTCAATCTTTCCCAGAATCAGGGTCTTTTCCAATGAGTCAGTTCTTCGCATCAGATGGCCAAAGTATTGGAATTTCAGCTTCAACATCAGTCCTTCCAATGAATATTCAGGACTGATTTCCTTTAGGATTGACTGGTTTGATCTCCTTGCTGTCCAAGGGACTCTCAAGAGTCTTCTCCAACACCACAGTTCAAAAGCATCAATTTTTTGGCACTCAGCTTTCTTTATAGTCCAACTCTCACATCCATACATGACTACTGGAAAAACCAAAGCTTTGACTAGGTAGACCTTTGTTGGCAAAGTAATGTCTCTGCTTTTTAATATGCTGTCTAGGTTGGTCACAAAGTTTCTTCCTAGGAGCAAGCGTCTTTTAATTTCACAGCTGTAGTCACCATCTACAGTTATTTTGGAGCCCCCAAAATAAAGCCTCTCACTGTTTTCACTATTTCCCCATCTATTTGGCATGAAGTGATGGGACCAGATGCCACGATCTTAGTTTTCTGAATGTTGAGTTTTAAGCCAACTTTTTCACTCTCCTCTTTCACTTTCATCAAGAGGCTCTTTAGTTCTTCTTCACTTTCTGCCATAAGGGTGGTGTCATCTGCATATCTGATGTTATTGATATTTCTCCCAGCAATCTTGATTCCGGCTTGTGTTTCATCTAGTCCAGCAGTTCTCATGATGTACTCTGCATATAAGTTAAATAAGCAGGCTGAGAACCCCATGAACAGTATGAACAGTATATGCAGTTTTTACTTTAATTTCTCCAATAATTTGTGATGTTGAGCACTTTCTCATGTGCCTCTTGGCCATATGAATGTCTTTTTTTGGAGAAATGTCTATTTAGGTCTTCTGCCCACTTTTTGATTAGGTTGTTTTGATGCTATTAAGTGTCGTAAGCTGTTTGTGAATTTTGGAGACTAATTCCTTGTCAGTCACATCGTTTGCAAATATTTTCTCCTAATCTGAGCTCCACTTACTGAAGAAACTGTCTTTTTTCCATTGTATATTCTTGCCTCCTTTGTCACAGATTAATTGACCATAAATGCATAGGTTTATTTCTGGGCTCTCTATTCCATTGATCTGTTTTTGTGCCAGTATTGTGCTGTTTTGATTACTGTAGCTTTGTAGTATAGTCTGATGTCACAAAGTGTGGTTTTTTTTCCAGCTCTATTCTTTCTCAAAGTTGTTTTGGCTATGCAGGGTCTTTGTTTCCATACAAAGTTTAAAATTATTTTTTTTAGTTCTGTGAAAAATGCTATTGGCATTTTGATAGAGATTTCACTGAATGTAGATTGCCTTGTGTGGTACGGTCATTTTAATAATGTTAATTCTTCCAGCCCAAAAACATGGTGTATCTTTCTTTCTTTTTTTCCCCATGGTGTATCTTTCCATCTGTCTGCATCATTGTTAGTTTCCTTTTTCAGCATCTTATAGGTTTGTGAGCACAGGTCTTTTATCTCCTTAGGTAGGTTTATTCCTAAGTATTTTATTCTTTTTGATGGAAGGGTAAATGTGATTGTTTCCTTAATTTCTCTTCCTGATAGCTTGTTGTTAGTATAAAAATGCAACAGACTTCTGTATATTAATTTTGTATCCTGCAACTTTACTGAATTCACTGATGAGTTCTAGTAGTTTTCTGGTGTGTCACGTGCAAAGAAAGTGTGAAAGAAAGTGAAGTCGCTCAGGCATGTCCAACTCTTTGCGACCCCATGGACAGTAGCCTGCACCAGGCTCCTCCGTCCACGGGATTTTCCAGGCAAGAATACTGGAGTGGGGTGCCATTTCCTTCTCCGGGGAATCTTCCCTACCCAGTGATCAAACCCAGGCCTCCTGCATTGTAGACAGATGCTTTACTGTCTGAGCCACCAGGGAAGTCCTAACAGTGACAGTTTTAATTTTTCCTTTCCAACTTGGATTTCTTTTCCTTCTTTTTCTAATCTGATGCTATGGCTAGGACTTCCAAAACTATGTTAGACAAAAGTGACGGAAGCGGGCATCCCTGTCTTGTTCCTGATATGAGAACATACGCTTTCAGCTTTTCACCACATACCTGTGGGTTTGTCATATATGGCCTTTACTATGGTGAGGTATGTCCCCTCCAAGCTCAACTCTGGAGAGTTTTTTAATCATAAATGGTGATTAATTTTGTCAAAGTTTTTTCTGAATCCATGGAGATGACTATACGAAATTGCTGATACTGAAAAAACCCTTACTTTCTGGGATAAATCCCACTTGATCATGGTATGATCCTTTTAATGTATTATTGGATTTGGTTTGCTAATATTTTCTTGGAAACTTTTTCATCACGTTTATCAGTGATACTGGCTTGTGTTTTTCTCTTTTAGTGATATCTTTGTCTGGATTTGGTATCAGGGTGATGCTGGCCTCATAGAACGAGTTCAGAAGAGAACACACATTCTTACATAGAATCCCTACAGCTCCTCTCTTCTTCCGGACAGGACAGACATACAGAAAGCCACACCAACCACCGCTAGAGGTCTCCTATCAGGACAAACAGAAAGTTGGCCCCAGTGTCTCAGTGAAGGACTCAGACTACACGGGATAAGTTTCCAAACTTTTCTGAGATGGAATCAGGATGAGGAATTTCCCTTTTGTAAGTGATCTTAATGAAGCTGTGAGACATCATTTTAGATGAGTATCAGTATCACAACCCTTGATATTGCTGCCCTCCTCCAGGAATCCGAGGCATCGCTGGCCTCCCTACTGTCTGTTACCGAGAAGGTGCTCAGCTCTGCATCCTGTACGATATGCAGCTTAGCTCCTACCTGGCATAATAGAAATGGAGTGCACGTTGGTGGAATGAGCCTTTAGAGTGCAGCTGGTGCTGTGGGAGCTTCATGGACTAGATTCCCTGACTCTCCCGGGAGAGCAGATCCCACCTCCTGTTGCTGAAGGGTAAAGAGAAACGCTCTCTGTTAACACACAGGCTCAAGGCGAGCATTTCTGCTCTTCTGAGCTCCTTCAAAATGAGGGCTGAGAAGAGGAGAATGGACTAGAGATGGTCTAGAGGTCTTAAGAGTGTGAGAGTTGGAGGCAGGAGGGCTGATGGCAAAATGGGATCAAATGGCCTGATCTCACCCCTCAGGGCAGGGCCAATATTTTGGGGAGGCAGTTGAGGGAGCAGAGCCCCAGGTGTCACTGCTTCCCAGAAACACAGCTTGTGATCAGGTGGGATTTTATGATGCCAAAGTCCTTCTGGGAGGCCCAGACCACTCTGACATTGGGTGTCCAAGGGGATTCACAGACTAAATTTTTCTGCTGGTGAGAAAGCTTTTGTTTCTTTCTCAACAGTAGAGCTGTGTAAGCTCCCAGAGCCCCTCTGGAGCCTTGAAAGACTTGCCACGTTCCGAACACAGCATCCTGCCCATACCCTTAGGAGAGAGTTATTTGGGAGCTTACATCTCCATTGCTCAGTCTTGCTTTATTTTTTGCCTGTAGTGTATAAAAGTTTCCAATCTGTGTCTCCCGTGCACTGATGCTCCAGATGAATCACATTCTGAGGTAGAGCTTGGAGCCTGGCCGTGTCTGAAATGTTGGTGAGAGGATGCAAATATGTTGGTCAGAGCAATTTCAGAGGGAGGTCAGGGCCTGAGAGGTTTTGGCTGCGGTGCTGGCGGTTAGGTTCAAGTCAGTTGGACAAATGGATTCATGCTGGCTGAATGGGCCCGCTCAGACAAGGGGAAATAAAAGACTACTACTCTAATCAAGGCTTAGTCGCATCTCCCAGCCAGGCAGCTGCTGTCAGGGCCTAGGAATGTCTGTTCTGGGATGCTAAGGCCCAGCCCGCCTCTTTCAGCCGGGATCCTGCACCTGCACCGGCCGGGAACAGTGGTCAGAGATGGAGGCTGGGGAGGAGAAAATCTAGGTCAACCTCCATTGCCTTTGAAGATTCTAGGTTTGTGATCTGAAATGTATCAATACTTCTCATTTGGTCCAGATAACTACTGGCCCCCGAGTGTATGAATGCAGGCAGTGAATCAGGTGGCTGTGAAGAAACCTATGTTTGGTCCAAGACTGAGGTGCACTTGGATTGACTGCCTCCATCTCCCAGGCTGGAGGACGGGCCCGCCTTTCTTCAGGGGCTGCAGTGTGCTCACTGTCCTGCCATCTCCTCCTCCTCCTGTCCCTTCTGGAAAGGGGGACTTGGTGTGAAGTTTCCTGGGTGTTTCTTTGATGGAAACACTTGGACCCTTGAGACTCAATAATATCTATTCCTTTTGGCAGGGGCAGTCAGGGCGGGCAAACTGACCTCTGTGTTTAAGAAGAGGTAGTTTGGGTTTCCCTGGTGGTCTAGTGGTTAAGGCTCCATGTTTCCACTGCAGGATGAACTTAAGATCCCACAAGCCATGCGGTGTGGCCAAAGGAAAAAAAAAAAAAGGAGCATTTAGGCCAAATTTTCTCAAATCTGGTTGCACCTTAGACTTATCAGGAGGCAGGGGTTAACAATATTCATGCCTGGATTCTACCCAGATATTTCTCATTTAATTGCTTAGCATGAGACTCAGTTGTCAACAGTGCTTATAAAGTGTCTCAGAGACACTAACGTGAGACCAGGGTTGGGAACCCCTGGTTTCCAAGCTCTCAGCTGAAGCAAAATCTGAGGGCGTGGGGACCTAGCCTATCTCTGTGCTTAGATGATAAATGCCCAGAGAGCAAGAACAGTGCTCCCCCATTTTGGCCTCTCCGCCCTTAGAGTTTAGTAGAACATGGTACACAGTGGGTTCTCAGTAAGCATTTACACATGAATTTTTGGATGCATAGGCGAACGAACGGTAACATTCCTTTAAAAAACCTCATCCACTGGAGGCAGTGACTACTATTTTAAACATGCCGCAATGAGAGGCCCTTGCAGGCAAGTCTGGGCCAGCTGGACCTGCCCGCCAGTTACACTCAGCACCATTCTAACCACTTAAGAAATGTCTGGATGGAAGAACTTCCCAGACAATGGAAAGCAGAAAGTGTCTAGGGTATTCTTTTCTTTTTCTTTCTTTTTTTTTTTTTTTTTGAGGGGGGAGGAGTTGGGGGGCAGTGTCAAGGCTCTGATAATGAAAATATAGATTATTTGCTTCTGTAACCCGCTGGGGAGGATTATCTCATCATCTAGTTTTCCTTTGAGAAGTTAGACAATAGTGTCTAGCTTGTCTGAATACCTCTGGAAGGATCCTCTGCCGTTATGCCCCGAAACACCATTAAGATCCAGTGTATCAGCTCTGGGTCTGGGCACTTCACTCTGATAAGGAAGGAAACTAAGAAAATCATGAGACAGTAGAGAGTTGAGCAGGAAAACGAGGTCAAGAGAGGGTGACAAAGGCATTTAGAATAAAAGCTTCCACTGCAGGTGTTTTTGCCACATGGCACTGTCCTCTGTGGATTATATTTTTTAAATTGACCTGAAGGCATACAGGAGCATTTCAGATTCTAAAAGGTAGTAAATACAAGAAGGAGGGATTCTGAATTGATGATTAAGAGACTAGATGGAGTTTCACAATTAAGTGCTTAAAATACCATGAACAGGAGATTTCTTGCCTCCCTTTCCTTTTGTTCCTTCCTCTCTCTGCTTTTCTTCCTTCTTTCCTTCCCATAAACACTGGCAAAACTAAGAAGAAAACTCATAGCCTTCACATCCCCTCAAAGAGGTCCTGTGTTAGTAGGGAAGATTGGAAAGGGCAGTTCTGATGAACATGGAACGTGAGACATGATGTGGGAAGGAGTTGGGAGAGGAGGGGCTGTGTTCCCAAAAGGGAGGAGAAGGTTCGCAAATGAACCCAGTGCTGGTTCTCAGCCTGAAAGAACATCTAAGGCCTTCCCATCCAGATCCTCATGGGCCCCGTAACGACCCGGTGGTTGTCTGGCCTTTCTTAAATGTCTGCAATCAGCTCCAGCATCCTTGAGACAAGCAACAGACAAAGTCTGTGTCGGTTTTACAGGAGGGTTATGAGAGAAAATTGGCAACCTGGCTGAACCAAAAAAAGGTAATTTAACAGCTCATATAACTGAAAAGTCCAAGGCTTATGTCTGGTTTCAATCAAGGCAGGATGCAGGGGCTCAAATAGGACCATCCAGAGTCATCTGCCTTCCCCTGCTCTCAACCCTGCTTTCCTCAGGCTCAGCTTCACTGGCAGACAGGAACAGTGACCCCCCTTAATTCCAGTCAGCCCAGCACTCAGGAAGAAGGGAGCCTCTCTTTTCTACTAGTCTTATAGGAAAGACTTCCCTTGTGGCTCAGCTGGTAAAGAATCCGCCTGCAATGCGGGAGACCTGGGTTCGATCCCTGGGTTGGGAAGATCCCCTGGAGAAGGGAAAGGCTACCCATTCCAGTATTCTGGCCTGAAGAATTCCATGGACTGTATAGTCCATGGGGTCCCAAAGAGTTGGACACAACTGAGCGACTTTGACTTTTCACTTTCTCTAGGAAAGACACTCTCTGTCCCAGCTTGAGTCAGGGCTGATTCCCAAGCTAAGAAGGAAGGAATAATGAAGGATAACTCCAGGGTTTCAGAAGAGGGGAAACTGGGAAAGATGAATACTTGGATCAAAATTCATCATTGTATAACATTATATATACTATGCTTCCATAAAAGTAGAAAAAATAATCAGAAGGAGCACTGGTTTGGGAAAAAGAAATCAGAGAGGAAGAATTGGGTTCAGACAAATCAGAGGAAGTGGTGGGATGCTAATGAATGGGGAGGTGGGGGGGTTAGAAGCGTGAGGGTGGGGGTTTTGTGGAGAAGTTGGACTTGGAGACGAGGAGTTGGGTCCTACAGAGAGGAGAGCCGGAGCTACAGAACTGGTCGTGTTTAGTAGGGAGAGTGTGTGACGCCTGGTGAGGGCTCTGTCCAGGGAGCTTGTGAGCTCTAAACATTCTGCAAATGAAAATTTCTTTCATTATCAGGATTACGTGTGAGATAGGAGGAAAACAAGACACCAGTGATGATGAAAAGAGAGTGTAGAGGGAGGCTTCATATACTATAGGTTATAATAATCATCATTAATCAGGATTTTTTAATTAATGTATAGTTGATTTACACTATTGTTAGTTTCAGGTGTAAAGCAAGGGAAGCAGAGACTAGCTCTAACCTGTGTGTGTGTGTGTATTCTGTTTTCAGATTCTTTTTCCTTGTAGGTTATTATAAAATATCGAGTTCCCTGTGCCGTATAGTAGGTCCTTGTTGGTTATCTATTTTATATATATTAATGTGTAGGATTTTTTACAAGTGATAGGGAAACTCAATTCAAATTGGTTTAATAATAATAAGACAGTATATTGACTCATGTAACAGGTAAGTCCAGCGTAGTTGAGGTTCAGATGCATTCAGGCACGCCGTGATTTATGGACTTGTTTTTATTCTTTTACCTTATTCTTCCCTCTGTTGGCCCAGAAGCCTTCTCCTTATGAAGACAAAACAGCTGCCAGGAACACCATTCTATCTTTTCCATCAGGAAGAGCAATTCTCCTACAGACAGTTTCAGTGAAATTCTCTGAATGAGTCTGACTCCGGTTTAGCCCATTATATGCCCATTTCTAAGTCAATGAGCTGTCATGCTCTGATTTTTAGAGGTAAATCAACACCCATCTCAAGTTACGACTAGAGGCATCCAAACCACTAGACTGAAAATGAGGGACAAACGGTTCCCTGAAGGAGGACTGGGGTGCTTTTCCCAAAAGGAGGTGGAATGGATACAGCAAAAACAATGACTCTCCATCAAATAAACCAAGGGAAGAATGTCAGAGAGGCTGGTAGTCACCAGGATCTGAAGACCCAGAGGTTGAAGATGGGAAGTGAATGGGCATGGTATGGTTTAGACATGTGGCTGAATCATTTGTTTCTTTAAAAGATCAGAAATATAGGAGAAGAACAAATTTTAGGGGGGTGAAGGGATAAGTGGAAGTAGAAATACCATAGAGGCAGGGATCTTAAAGACCTTGATCTGTGAAAGGAAGCAGAGACTAGCTCTAACCCATTCCCATCACTTGTGAGCCAGGCACTGTGTAGGTGCTGCTGCTGCTGCTGCTGCTAAGTCACTTCAGTCGTGTCCAACTCTGTGCGACCCCATAGATGGCAGCCCACCAGGCTCCGCCGTCCCTGGGATTCTCTAGGCAAGAAGACTGGAGTGGGTTGCCATTTCCTTCTCCAATGCATGAAAGTGAAAAGTGAAAGTGAAGTTGCTCAGTCGTGTCCGACCCTCAGTGACCCCATGGACTGCAGCCTTCCAGGCTCCTCCGTCCATGGGATTTTCGAGGCAAGAGTACTGGAGTGGGTTGCCATTGCCTTCTTCAGTGTAGGTGCTAGGAGGGCTGAAACGGATCATTCCCAGCCTGTGTCTTCAAGAAGCTCAGCCTGAAAAGGAAGAGAGAACTGTGAATGAGCAGAGTATGCAGAGAAGGGAAGCCTGATGACTCCAAAGCTAAAGACAGGGAAGGCGCACCAGTGAGAACCTGGTGTTAGATCAGAGTTATTCTGCAGGAGAGAAGGATGAGCTCTCTCCCAGGGTACTGGGGAAGGCTTTTCACGCAAGATGGTCCCTGATCTGCGGTTAATGGGATGAATGGGAGTTTGCTTCAGGAAGCCAAATGGAGAAAGGAGTGCTAAGCAAAGGCAAAGATTTCTTAAGAGGCTCATGGGTGTATAGTAAGAACTCTGGGGGTGAGGAAGGGCAAGTGACAAGGGCCCATGTGATGTTCCAGAGGTGGGGGCTTTGTTCTGAGGTGGTGGGCGGGGCACAGAGGAAGTTTGCAGTCAGAGCAAGACATGCTTGATTAGCATGTCGGAAAATGTCTCTGAAGTCAGTCTGGGGAATGAGCTTCATGGAGACAGGCCAGTTCAGAGGATGCGTGGCAGTGACAGAGGTTAGCACAAGGAAGGGAAGGGAGGACAGAGTGGGAGGATCCCTGGGAGCAGGAATTCACAGAACCAGAGATGACAGGATGAGGGAGTAGGTAACACGGGAGCTCTGAGCGCAGGCGATGGGGCTGTGACTGGAGGAAAGGAACCCTGGACAGGGAGACTCCAGAGGTGCAGGTGGGGAATGGATAATGGGAGGAGAGAGTTCCCCAGAGAGCCCCGGAGAAGGGGCGTGAGCGGGCCTCGGACACATGCAGAGACCAAGACAGGCTGAGCACCGGGTGGGAAGGAGGCATGGAGAATGCGGATAAGAATCCCGAGTGTTAATGAGGAGGGCGGACTAATTGGAAGGCTTTAATTTTCTCAGTTAAGAAAGAGGGGACTCTCCTGTTGGGCATGAGTGGGTTTCAGATTTTCCCTGTGGGGAAAAATGGGAAGAGTAAAGCACCAACCAATCACTGAGGCATGCCAAGTCCACCCGCACGGAGCCCTCCTCTCCTCTCCTGCCCTTTGCCTCAGCTGGGGCCTCATTAAGGACACGAGTAGTGTGCAGGGCGGCGGTGGGAGTGCTTGTCAGACCTCCCACCCCAGGAGCTGCTTCAAAGCGCCACCCACCCCAGCATGGCATTCAGGAGCTCCGGGGTGAGACCCGGGCACATGTGTTTGCAGAACACTTCACACCAGAGACTCTGAAATGCTACACCCCACCCATCTCCCACACGTGGTTGAGAATGACTGAGTTAATGGGACTGAGTCCCGGAGTCTGCGATGGGTGGGAGAACTGGAGTAGAATCCTGTGCAGAAACCAGGTGGGAGTCATGACAGGAGGACAAGGAGCACCACTGACTGGGATTCGGGGAACACAGCGTGTCCTGATGCTACATTCAGCCACGCCAGTGTCAGTGACCACCGAAAGATTCAGGAGATCTGCAAAACCTGAGCATAACTGAGGATAACCAGACTTTTCTGAAATATCATGGCCATTGTTCTAAGGGCAAGGAATGAAAATGAGAGAAAAAAAAATCCAAACCAATTATTGATGATGGAAAGACCCCAGGGCGTCTGCAAAAGTTGCAGCAGTTTGTTGCAGCAGTGCCCTCTGCTGGTGACAGTCGGACTTGCAGCTGTATGGCCACTGCATCCTTGACTTCTTGACCACACCCTGGAGTGAGCGGGATAGAGAGGCTTCTAAGAAAATGGTCAAGTTACAAACGATCATTAATTAAATCCATACACATGACCCTTCAGGTATAAGCTGAGCCTTAAACTTTAGACTTGGCGATTTGTCAGTTAACTGTGTTCAAATAAAGATTAAAAACTGTCCAGGAAAAATGCTGCTGCTACTGCTGCTAAGTCACTTCAGTCATGTCTGACTCTGTGCAACCCCACAGATGGCAGCCCATCAGGCTCCCCCGTCCCTGGGATTCTCCAGGCAAGAACACTGGAGTGGGTTGCCATTTCCTTCTCCAATGCATAAAAGTGGAAAGTGAAAGTGAAGTTGCTCAGTTGTGTCCAACTCTTAGCGACCCCATGAACTGCAGCCCACTAGGGTCCTCCATCCAAGGGATTTTCCAGGCAAGAGTACTGGGGTGGGGTGCCATTGCCTTCCCTGAGGAAAAATGCTAAGTTCCTGAAAAAAGTTTCTTTGAAAAATGTTTGGTATGTGTATAATGGCCAGTCACGTGGAGACAAGCTACAGAGTTAGACATGTTTTCTGGAATGAATGAATTTTAAAAAAAGGCTTGGTAATTCTATGCTTTAGTAATAATAATGTTTGTGTGTGTGTGATCAGTTGTGTCTGACTCTGTGACACCATACGCTGTAACCCGCCAGGCACCTCTGTTCATGGGATTTTCCAGGCAAGAATATTGGAGTGAGTTGCCATTTCCTACTCCAGGAGATCTTCCTGTCCCAGGGATCAAACCGGCATCTCTTGCACTGGCAGCAGATTCTTCACCACTCATTGAACATTGGCACCTACATGACCCCAGCTAACTCCCAGCTAACTCTCACAACAGGCCAGAGTTCACAACAAGAGCTGTTACCATTTATACTTGTGAGCTAAGTGAGGCACAGCTCACCTTGTGACCGTGGCTATGACCACAAAAGCTTGGCAGAGGAATTAAACCTAGAAGCATCATGTTAAGGTCATCCCAACTACTTTATTGCATGTTCCAGAAAGGCATGATTGTGTCAACATCACGGGTGCTTCCTGAGTGCTCGTGTGATGGCCCCAGGCAGGTGCTCCTTGTGACTGAATACCTCTGCTTCCCTGTGCTGACCCAAGGGCTCGGAGTCTTCCTGCCTTGTGGCTTCCCCTTAGCTGGGTCTGGTCATTTTCCCTACGTGTTTGGCCAGCTAGCAGGAGAGAAAAGAGCAAAGAGAAAGCACTTCTGCTTCTTAAAAGCTGTGGCTAATGTTCCAATGGCAAGAACTAGACCCTTGGTCACACATGGATGCCAAGGGTGCTGGGAAATGCAGTTTCCGGCTGGCCAGCCACTCTCTAGCACCAGCTCTTCACCATGGGATGGGGAGCAGGGACTTGAGTGGTCAGCTGGCCATCTCTGCCCTTCCTCTAGTGATTCGCTGACTCAGGTCACACCATTTGTCGGAGGATAATGGAAACTGATACCAGGTGAGCACCAGCTTGAGATCACGAGACTGATGTCTGTAGCAATAAATCATGTGTGAGGTGCTTTTTCCTGCTGACAGTATTTCCATACCAATTATCTTCTTTCATCCTCACAGTCTTTGTAAGGGGGTTAATTGCCTCTAGTTCCCAGATTAGGGAAACTGAGGCTGGGCAGTCAGGTGTTCTGCCCATATTCCCACAGCTGGGACTCAGGGTCTGCTCATGACTGTGCCCTGAGAATAGTTGTGGCTGCTAAGCTTAGATGAAACTTGACCAACACATTTCATGTTGCGGGGGGAGGAGTGGGCAGAGCTGTGAGCAGAAGCAGGAGATGTTCTCCATGGGCTGAATCAATATCACCCATGAAACGTTTTCCCGTATTTTCTACGTTTACCAAAGGTCACAGAACAACCAAAACCATGGCTTATGTTTCACAGCTTAACAGTTTACGTTGCAGGTTTCATTTGCTATTGACAATTCTATGATGTTCTTGACTCTTACGGATTTTGGGGGAGAGTTTAGGAGGGGTCTTCATGTTCCTCCCATCTGCCCCCTCCCTCCTCTGAGTTTTATCAGAGTCTCTGGTAACAATCTAGTCATAAGAAGAGGTTCTCATTATTTTAATTCTCACCAGGCTATCCTTCTGTACTAGTTTAAACATTTAAAGTTTTCGTTTACATTTTAGTATGAAAATTTCAAGTATACAAAAGAGAAAAGTAATATGTAAACATACAGATACTCTACTGATGGAATTTCTGTTACTGATTTCTAGATTAACTCAACTATGTTCAGAGAATACAGCTGGCTTTCAATTTTTTATGTTTGCTAAGGTCTCTTTGTGGCATGGAATATGATCTGTTGTGGTGAATGTTCCACGTGCGTTTGAAAAGAAGATGTTTTCTGCCATTGGGTAAAGTGTTCCATAGGAATATCATTCAGGTCAAGAGGGCTGATCACGTTCTTCTGTGTGCTTGCTGATCTTCTGTCTAATCTGTCTAACCTCAGCAACTGATTACTGAGACAAGAGTGCTGACATCTCCAACTGTAACTGGGGCTCTGTCTTTTAGTCCTTTGAGTGTTTGCTTCACATATTTTGAAATTCTGTTGTTAGGGGCGTACACATTTAAGATTGCTATATCTTCTTGGCAAATTGAACTCTATTTTCATGAAATGTTCCTCTTTATTATCTCTGAACGAGTTCTTGCTCTGAACCTGCTTTGTCTGAAGACAGTATAGCCAGTCAAGTACAGGATACTTTTCTCCACCCTTTTGCAGCTGCTGCTGCTAAGTCACTTCAGTCATGTCTGACTCTGTGCGATCCCATAGATGGCAGCCCACCAGGCTCCCCCGTCCCTGGGATTCTCCAGGCAAGAACACTGGAGTGGGTTGCCATTTTCTTCTCCAATGCATGAAAGTGAAAAGTGAAAATGAAGTCGCTCAGTTGTGTGCGACTCTTAGCAACCCCATGGACTGCAGCCCACCAGGCTCCTCCGTCCTTGGGATTTTCCAGGCAAGAAAACTGGAGTGGGGTGCCATGGCCTTCTCCGTCTCCACGCCTTTACTTGTAACCTATCTCTGCTTTTATGTTTAAAGTGGATTTCCTGTGTTTTGTTTTCCTCTCTAATTCTTGTTCCTATATGTTTCATCTTCTGTTACATTGCTTTTGGGCTTTGCTGATCACTCAGTTGGTAAAGAATCCACCTGCAGTGCAGGAGACCCTGGTTCGATTCCTGGGTCTGGAAGATCTGCTGGTGAAGGGATAGGCTACCCACTCTAGGATTCTTAGGCTTCCCTTGTGTCTCAGCTGGTAGAGAACATGCCAGCAGTGCAGGAGACGTGGGTTCAATGCCTGGGTTGGGAAGATCCCCTGGAGAAGGGAACGGCTACTCACCCCAGTATTCTAGCCTGGAGAATTCCATCGACTATATAGTCCATGGGGTTGCAAAGAGTCAGATGTGACTTTCACTTTAGATTGTTTGGATATTTAATATTATTGATTAACTTCTATTTGAATTATAAGTATCCATTTCAATTTTTCTGTTGGCTTTTTGCCTTTAATATTTTTGATTTTGTTTAGTTTTTTAGTTTTAGTGGTGCTTTAGGAGTTACCATATAAATAATTTATATATATACAAATTATATATAGTATATAATTTTATCATATATAATATATGTACATTTTGTGTACTTAGAGGTAATATTTTATTACTTCAAGTACCATGTTGCTGTTGTTGGTGTTCAACCTCTAAGTTGTGTCCAACTCTGCAACCCTATGAACTGCAGCACGCCAGGCTTCCTTCAGATCAGATCAGATCAGATCAGTCGCTCAGTCGTGTCCGACTCTTTGCGACCCCATGAACCGCAGCACGCCAGGCCTCCCTGTCCATCACCAGCTCCCGGAGGTCACCCAGACTCGCATCCATCGAGTCAGTGATGCCATCCAGCCATCTCATCCTCTGTCGTCCCCTTCTCCTCCTGCCCTCAATCCCTCCCAGCATCAGAGTCTTCTCCAATGAGTCAACTCTTCGCATGAGGTGGCCAAAATATTGGAGTTTCAGCTTTAGCATCATTCCTTCTAAAGAAATTCCAGGATTGATCTCCTTCAGAATGGACTGGTTGGATCTTCTTGCAGTCCAAGGGACTCTCAAGAGTCTTCTCCAACACCACAGTTCAAAAGCATCAATTCTTCGGCGCTCAGCCTTCTTCACAGTCCAACTCTCACATCCATACATGACCACAGGAAAGACCATAGCCTTGACTAGGCGAACCTTTGTTGGTAAAGTGATGTCTCTGCTTTTGAATATTGCTATCTAGGTTGGTCATAACTTTCCTTCCAAGGAGCAAGCGTCTTTTAATTTCATGGCTGCAGTCACCATCTGCAGTGATTTTGGAGCCCAGAAAAACAAAGTCTGACACTTTCCACTGTTTCCCCATCTATTTCCCATGCAGTGATGGGACCAGATGCCATGATCTTCGTTTTCTGAATGTTGAGCTTTAAGCCAACCTTTTCACTCTCCACTTTCACTTTCATCAAGAGGCTTTTTAGCCCCTCCTCACTTTCTGCCATAACAGTGGTGTCATCTGCATATCTGAGGTTATTGATATTTCTCCCGGCAATCTTGATTCCAACTTCTGTTTCTTCCAGTCCAGCATTTCTCATGATGTACTCTGCATATAAGTTAAATAAACATGGTGACAATATGCAGCCCTGACGTACTCCTTTTCCTATTTGGAACCAGTCTGTTGTTCCATGACCAGTTCTAACTGTTGCTTCCTGACCTGCATACAGATTTCTTAAGAGGCAGATCAGGTGGTCTGGTATTCCCATCTCTTTCAGAATTTTCCATAGTTTATTGTGATCCACACAGTCAAAGGCTTTGGCATAGAAATAGATGTTTTTCTGGAACTCTCTTGCTTTTTCCATGATCCAGCGGATGTTGGCAATTTGATCTCTGCTTCCTCTGCCTTTTCTAAAACCAGCTTGAACATCAGGAAGTTCACGGTTCACATATTGCTGAAGCCTGGCTTGGAGAATTTTGAGCATTACTTTACTAGCGTGTGAGATGAGAGCAATTGTTCGGTAGTTTGAGCACTCCTTGGCATTGCCTTTCTTTGGGATTGGGATGAAAACTGACCTTTTCCAATCTTGTGGCCACTGCTGAGTTTTCCAAATTTGCTGGCATATTGAGTGTAGCACTTTCACAGCATCATCATTCAGGACTTGGAATAGCTCCACTGGAATTCCATCACCTCCACTAGCTTTGTTCGTAGTGATGCTTTCTAAGGCCCATTTGACTTCACATTCCAAGATGTCTGGCTCTAGGTCAGTGATCACATCATCATGATTATCTAGGTCTTGAAGCTCTTTTTTGTACAGTTCTTCTGTGTATTCTTGCCACCTCTTCTTAATATCTTCTGCTTCTGTTAGGTCCACACCATCTCTGTCCTTTATCGTGCCCATCTTGGCATGAAATGTTCCTTTGGTATCTCTGATTTTCTTGAAGAGATCCCTAGTCTTTCCCATTCTGTTGTTTTCCTCTATTTCTTTGCATTGATCACTGAAGAAGGCTTTCTTATCTCCAGGCTTCCTTGTCCATCACCAACTCCTGGAGCTTGCTCAAACTCATGTCCGTTGAGTCGGTGATGCCATCCAGCCATCTCATCCTTTGTTGTCTCCTTCTCCTCCTGCCCTCAATCTTTCTCAGCATCAGGGTCTTTTCCAGTGAGTCAGTTCTTCGCATCAGGTGGCCAAAGCGTTGGAGTTTTAGCTTCAGCATCAGTCCTTCCAATGAATATTCAGGGTTGATTTCCTTTAGGATGGACTGGTTTAATCTCCTTGCAGTCCAAGGGACTCTCAAGTCTTCTGCAGCACTACAGTTTGAAAGCATTAATTCTTGGGTGCTCAGTTTTCTTTCTGGTCTAACCCTCACATCCGTACATGACTATTGGAAAAACTATAGCTTTGACTATATTGACCTTTGTTGGGAAAGTGATGTCTCTGCTTTTTAATACACTGTCTAGATTTATCATAGCTTTTCTTCTAAGAAGCAAGTGTCTTTTCATTTTGTGGCTGCAGTCACTGTCCACAGTGATTTTGGAGCCCAAGAAGCTAAAATCTGTCACTGTTTCAAGTAACAAGTAGGGGACTTAAAGCCCTATTAGTCTTTACTTTGCCCTCTCTGTGCTATAGTTGTCAAATATACTATATCTACACACATGGAAATGTGAACCATAAAATCATGAGTTTTGCTTTCAGTTGTTATGCATATTTTATGTAGAGAAAAATTGTTTTTTTTTGGTGCAGATATTTACCGTATCTGATGATCTTCCTCATTCCTGAAGTTCCAGATTCTCCTCTGATAACATCTTCCTTCTGCCTGAAGAACTTCCTTTAGTATTTCTTTTAGAACTCTTGATTTCCCTTCTTGACTGCAGACTCCATGGGGACCATGCCTTGAGCATACCCTTGGGTCAAAAGTGCAAGAGAAACAGGGGTGTGGAAGGGACCCTGGAAACTCATCCCCCATGTAGGTTGCATTTTGAAATTGGGACTCCTCTCTCCTCAACCTACCTGTCTTTCTCTGCTTTCCAGAGTTCTCAGGTAGATGCCTGGCATTTTGTCAAGAATGTAGTTGATATCATTGTAACTGCCTGTCAGCGCAGTAGTCCCACTCCATCTTGGCCCACGTCTGGTTGAATTTTCTCTTCATTTTCTAGCTTTTCAAGATGAAAACTTAGATAATTGATTTGAGACTTTTTTCCTTTTCTACTGTAAACATTTAAAGCTATTTGCCTTTAAATACTGCTTTAATTGTATCCCACAAATTTTAATATGATGTATTTCTACAATATTTCAGTTCAAAGTATTTTCTGAGTTTCTCTGTGATTTCCTTTTTGACCCATGGAATAGTTAGACATGCATTAATTTCTAAATATTTAGAGAGAATCTCCATGTAGAATTTTTGTTATTGATTTCTAACAATCCTGATGTCACAGAACATATAAAGTATAATTTCAATCCTGTTAAATATCTTGAGGCTTGTTTCATGGCCTAGAGTCATTGTCTATAAATTGATTATGTGTACTTGAAAAGATGTTGTTCTGCTGTTTTGGGGTATGATGGTCTATGTAGTCGACCCTTGACCAACACGGAAGTTAGGGATACCAACACATTTGTGCAATCAAAAACCTGTGGATAACTTTACAGTTGGCTCTTCTTATCCTCAATTCCACATTTGAGGATTCCACCAACTGTGGATTATATAGGATAATAGTCAGTTTTTTCTTTTTTTAATACAATTGTTAAAGGTTACTTTCCATTTACAGTTATTGCAAAATATTGGTTATATGCCCCATGTCGTACAGCACATCCTTGAGCCTATCTTATAGCTGGTAGTTGGTGCCTCCCACTTCTCTGCCCCTGTATCGACCCTTTCCCTGCTCCTCTGTGGTAGCCCCTAGTTTTCTACATCTGAGTCAGTTTCTTTTATGTTATATTTGCTACTTTGTTGTAATTTTTTTAGATTCTACATATAAGTGATACCATACAGTAGTTATCTTTCTCTGTTCGATTTATTTCACGCAGTATAATGCTCTCCACATCAATTCATGTTGCTGTAAATGGCAAATGTTTGTTCTTTTCAAGGCTGAGTAGTATTCCAATGTGTGTGTGTGTGTGTGTGTGTGTGTGTGTGTGTGTGTGTGTGTGTATGTGTGTGTGTGTGTAACATGTACTGCAATTTCTTTATCCATTCATCTGTTGATGGACACAAGTTGTTTCCATATCTTGGCAACTATAAATAAAGCTGCTGTGAGCACTGGGGCGGGGCCAGGGGGGAGCAGCATGTATCTTTTCAAATTAATGCTATTAGTTTTTGGCCAAATACCCAGGCATGGAGTTGCTGGGTTATATAGCAGTTCTAGATTTAGTTTTTCGGGGAGCCCTCCCATGCTGCTTTCCACAGTAGCTGCACCAATTTTGTAGTAGGTATTTATTGGAAAGGAAAAACAAAACATGGTGTTTAAGGGTCAGCTGTAAATGTTAATTAGGCCAAACGTGGTTCTGATCTTTGTCTCTACTAATTTTCTATTTACTTGTTCTATCAATAATCAAAAAAGAAGTGTTACAATTTTGTTGTCATTTTCTTAGTTTACCCTTTTCATATTTTTTTAAGATCTGTTTTTGGATGTTTTCACTTGTAGGATTATATCTTCATGAGGATTTGACCACTTTTTTATTGCAGAATACCTTTTGTCTTTGATAGCAATCATTGTCTTGAAATCCATTTCATCTGATATAAATATAGCCATTCCAGTTTTTCTAGGATTATTTTCCCAGTACATGTTTTCTCATGTTAGCCTTTAACTTTTTTGAGTTTTTATATTTAAAGTGGGTTTTCTTGAAGATAACATTTGTTGGGTTTGTCTAGTTTGTCAATTTCTGACTTAGAGTATTGGACAAGTTATATTTAATGTCATTATTGATATCCTTGGGTTTAAATATAATAATTTTCTATTTGTTTTCTGTTTGTCCCAATTGATCTCTGTTCCTGCTTTTCTTTTTGTCGTATCCTCTTTTGGATTTATTGAGTGTTTTTTATATTCCTTGTATCTCCTCTATTAATTTATTGACTACAGCTCTTTATTAACTTATTTTCATAGTGGTTATTCTACAGCTCACAATATTTGCACCTTCTCACAACCTGTCTTCTCATGTCACATGACACCTGTATGTTTCTACTTCTTCCTTCCAACCTCTGTATCATCCTTGTCGTACATTTTACCTCTACATATATTGTAAATCCCACAGAAGACTGTTATTTTTGCTTTAAATGATCAAATGTCTTTTTAAAGAAGTTAAAAAATTAGATATCAGTATTTTATATTTAATTGTATTTTGTACAAAATATTTACAATCTTTTCTTTATTCCTTTGTACTGATGCACATTTCTGTCTGGTATTTCTTTCAGCTTGAAAAAAATCCACTTTCATTTCTGTTAGTGCAAATCTGCTGGCAGTGAATTCACCTAGCTTTTGTTTGCCTGAAATAGTTTTATTTTTGCTTTTTAGGAACATATTTGCTGGATATAAGTAGTTCTAGACTAATAGCTTTTTTTTTTTTTTTTTTTTTCTTTCAGCACTTTAAAGATGTCATTGTGTTTTCTTTCAGCTTTTAATTGTTTTTTTGTGACCAGTCTATGGAGTCTTAAATTCTGTTCTCCTATATGTAATGTGTTTGCTTTATTTTAGTCTGACTGTCTTTAAAATTTTGCCTTTGTTTCTTCTTTCCATTAATTTGATTATGAAGCATTTTTGTGTGGTTTGTATTTAACTTGCTTGAGTTTTGCTGTTCTAGGATTTGTGGATACATAGTTTTCATCAAGTTTGGAAAAATTTGGCCATTATTTCTTCATATTCTATTTCTGAAAAATAAATAGGCAAGAATAGATTAACTTTAGGGATAATAGATATCAATTTTTGATATCACATCTTCCTATGCATGAGTAGAGTTCATCATTACATTTTATCAAATCATCTTTTGCATATCTCAATAGCATTTAAAGTTTTCTTCATATAGATCTTAAATATTTCATATTTATTTCTAACTATTTTATATTTTTGTTACTGTGGCTGTTACAAATAAGATCTTTATTTTTATGTTTTAAGGAGTTACTGCTTTTATATAGAAATACCATTGATTTCTCTAGAAACCTTGTCCTAAACACCTTATTGTTTTCCATTATAATTTCCCATTTATTTGCTTATATTTTTTTCAGGCATATGTAACAGTATCAGAAAATGATGCTTTCTTGAATTTGCATGTTACTTTTTCATAATGCCCTGATATTATGAAAAAGTAATGTGTCTCTTTTTCTTGTTACTTTGTATCCTTTTTCTCTTTTTGAGTATTTTAAACATTCTCATTTAAGGATCTTCTTCATATTATTCCATTACCTGTAGTTGGCGGAGTACAGATTTTCTCAACTGTCCCATCTGTTGACTGTATGTCAAGATAGTTCCTTTCTTCATGGAATCAGACATATTTACCATGAGCTCATCTTCCCCAGGTCAGGTTTCCTGTAGAGCTCTTTGAACTTGTGCAGGCACTTCTTGGTTCACATTTGCCTTTGCAGAGTTCATTCCTGGATACTTTTTATGTTTATTTTTTGAGTGTAACTTCCTTTAGTTATGGTTTGGAGAGATTCTGACTAACACCTACTCATGGTACAATTTTGGAAGCTTGATTTCTAGAGGTCTACTCTTTCACCACCCACAATGTTGGGCAGATGGTCAGCTTCCTGCTGTTCCTCAGACCTGTGGGCAGAGTTTTCTTGTCCTTATTTCATGGAAGGAACATCTCTTTCTGGATTTCAGCTTTATTCAAAGATGTCACTTTCTACTTCTTATCACCTGCCGGCCTGAGGCCTAATCCCATGGTTCTTGAAATCCGTCTTCTCTGCCAGCTCCTGTTTCCAATGTCCCTGTGGACAGTTTGCTTTTAGCTCCTGCTTAACTTTATGAGGTTAAGTTTCTACTTCCTTTCTGGTACCTGGGAATGTTCCTTGCTTAGTTTTGAGTTTGGCTATGAAATGACAGCAATAATCATGACACCAACAATAACATTTAGTTGTTGCTGTATTCTATGCAGAATTTATATGGGCTTGGAGCATAATTAGAAACTTCCCACACTGGCTCAATCTATGTCTCTGACCGAAATTTCCTGGTGGTGCTTTAAGTAATTCTGACAAATGTCCTTTCCTGTCACAGAGAGGGATACTTATTCTCAAAATATCTTGGGCCCCGTGAGGTGAAAGATTCTCATTGTTCCTACTCACTTATACACTGAGAAATTTCCCCACATCTGCCTTTCTACTCCTTTATATAAAAACATTATTGAACATCTCTTTTGTGCTAAGAACTGAGCGTGTTATCAGGATATGTAAAACTTAACATGAGGTCACTTCCTTGTCAGACGTCCCTCTCCATGACACGGGGTCAGAGGATACTTTGAATGCACTATTAAAAGTACCAAAATAGAGGTAGGGGCCTTGCAATTCCAGTGAAATGTCTAAAGGTTTTGTGTATGAAACAGAGATGACGCTATGTCTGTCCTTTTCTTTTACATATCCTGGGGATACCGAGAGTGGGAGAGCAGACAGCAGAGGGTGGGGGAGAGAGCATGTTGTGGGGCAGGACCGTTGGTTCCTGTCGCGAATCAAACCATGCAGCCGCCCTTGGATGCCCCCAACCTGAGGTCCTGACTCAGCATGTCTGAAATGGTTCTCAAGTAACATCTCAAGAACATTGAGATGCTTCTGTCGGTGATTTTGATGTACGACTCAGGCTTCCCTGATGGCTGAGATGGTAAAGAATCTGTGTGCCATGAAGGAGACCTGAGTTCAGTCCTTGGGTTGGGAAGATACCCTGGAGAGGGGAATGGCTTCCATCTCCAGTATTCTTGCCTGGAGAATTCCATGGACAGTCCATGGTCACGGACTGCTGGGCAACAGTCCACAGAGTTGCAGAGAGCTGGACAGGACTGAGTGACTAACACTTTTTAGGATCAAAAACTGCTGACATATCCGACCTTCGGTAAATCATTTAAACCTGTATTCCTTCTGTGCCTCAGTGTTCTCGACTGTAAAATCAGGTCATTTCCAGCATTCTAGTCTAGTGGATAAAAGTGGCCTAAGACAGGACTATTTTCATGATGGTTGTTATTATCGTTTTGGTAATAATACTGTTACGTAATCTCACTGCCTTTCGGAGAAGTTAGTGGCACCCCACTCCAGTACTTCTGCCTGGAAAATCCCATGGGTGGAGGAGCCTGGAAGGCTGCAGTCCATGGGGTCGCTGAGGGTCGGACACGACTGAGCGACTCCACTTTCACTTTTCATTTTCATGCATTGGAGAAGGAAATGGCAACCCACTCCAGTGTTCATGCCTGGAGAATCCCAGGGATGGGTGAGCCTGGTGGGCTGCCGTCTCTGGGGTCACACAGAGTCGGACACAACTGAAGTGACTTAGCATTTAGCATTTAGAAGCTTAGGTTGTATTTTTCCTGAGAGCAAAGTGTCAGTAAACTCAAACGACAAGCAGACTTGTTTTCCTATCATTCAGTGTTGTCATTTGGCTTCCAAAAATGAAGTAATGGTACTTGATGTAACAGCTTTGCCAGCCCGATGACCTGCCTTAATGCACGGTATCATGAGGTAATGAGTCTGAGTTTTATGCTTTGTGGAATCTGCCTGTTGATTTCCAGTCTCAGCTCAGGGGTGTGTGTAGGTGGTGGGGGCGGGGGGAGGCTCGAGAGTGTGAACAGCGATGGTTAGTAAACCCAGCTGGAGGACTCCTGAGAGGCGCTCAGAGGCCATGGTTCCAACTGTTTTTCATTAATTATCTTCAAAACAACCTCTCATCCTAAAAAAACCCAATTAGGGAGCAACACATGGCTTTGAAAGCCATGGTGGAAGAGTTCCTGATGGTTTTCGTTTGGGGAACGTGTAGTGCGATGGAAACAACGTGGATTCTGGAGCCAGCCAGACTAGGTTCAAATCCTGGCTCTCCCGCTCCCCAGCTTGGTGACATCAGGTGCGTGACTCCAGCACTCTGTGCCTCGGTGTCCTCATCTGAAATGTGGAGATAATGACAGCTATCATGGCGCGCATCTCAGGAAGATACTTTATAGATGAGGGCAGCCAACACACACAGCACTTAGAGCAGTGCCTGGAGCATGTGAACATTCCAGGAGTCTTAGCTATAATGGTTTACTCCAAGACAAGGATTTAATCCACAGGCCAACAAAGTTGAAGCAAAGGTTAGGCTTTTGGGGAAGACATTCAGGGTGTGGGAAGCCCTTTACATGGCACTGCCTGGTCCCCCTACGTGGAAAGCCAGCCTTGCCTGGGGCGCAGGCTCACCTCTGACTGACCAAGTTGGCTAAGACTGGAGCAAGTATCTTCTAGTCAGGCTCTGGGGCCGGAGCCCAGGACAGTTTCTCTTCCTCCATCAGCCCTGATGCCATTTTCTTTTCCATCTCTCCTCTCCTTAGCTTTCCTCTTTTCTCCTTCTCCCCCTCAAGCCTGGCCTTCACTTCCTCACCCTTGCCTTGGGCATTTCTCCACCTAGCAATTAGGAGCAGATCGGACAGGAGTCCTCAGCCCACTTCTGACCCCTTGGTCCTGCCTCATCCACCCCGAGTAGAGCCCTTGAGTCCGGTAGTCGCCTTCCTCCCCAGAGATGGTGGGACCTGCCTGAGGATCAGCCTCCTGGACCCCACAGAAGACAGGCACCCTGCCAGGAAGGGGTGGTGGCTTACTGGGCTTGCTCTTCTTCTGGCTCAGTCCTTTCTCATGTATGCATCTTACTCGGGGCTGTTCCTGGAGCCCAGACATGCCAGGCTGGCTTCACCCCTTATTAACCGGGGCTGAGAAGTCAAGTCCACTGTGGTTTTAATTAACAGAACGCAGGCAGGGGATGAGATGGTTAGAGAGAATCACTGACTCACGGACATGAATTTGAGCAAATTCTGGGAGATAGTGAAGGACAGGGAAGCCTGGCGTGCTGCAGTCCATGAGGCCGAGAAGAGTCAGACACGACCTAGCAACTGAACAACAACAACAAGAGAACACGAGGATTGGGGTCAACTCTGCGGACGTAGGAACCACAAGCAAAGCAGAGATGAAAGCCACGCTTTGATCTCACTGGAACATTTGATGTTTTGAGAATATTGAATTGTTCCTGACTCCTCATTATCTCTAGGGAGGAGGGAGAATAAAGCCAACCCACTGAGGGAAGACTGACTGCTGCTCTCCCGTAATGAATTCTTCCTACCCACTGGTTTCCATGAGGTCGACAAGTAATAAGAGAGTAAAGGGCAGGGACCTCTCGGTTTTCATTATAATGAACGTCGTGGGCCTTTGAAAAATGTGAGTGTCTCCACTTCACAGCCCTTCTGTGCGTCCACGTGTCCATGCAGACGGCCGTGGGCGCTGTGGGCAGATGATGGAGACGTCTGAAGCTGAGGACCAGTGGGGCCATTCTGTTAGCTTCCTAGGGCTCTTGTAATAAAATACCACTACCAGCATGGCTTAGTGTTCTAAGCAATTTATTGCCTCACAGTTTGATTGGTTAGAATTCCAAACTCAAGGTATTACCCGGCCACGATCCCTCAGAAGCTGCCAGGGAAACATTTCCTCCAGACCTCTCTCCTAGCTTCTGGGAGTTCCTGGGCTCCTGGCTATGTATCTGCAGTCTTCACGTGGCATGTGAATCTCCCTGTGTGTGTGCTTATGTCCACTTGCCCTTTTTCATAAGAATACCAGTTGTGTTGGAACAGGGGCCCACCCTTGTGCAGTATCACCTCATTTTAACTGATTACGGCTGCAAAAACCCTTTTTCCAACTAAGGTCACATTCTGAGGTTCTGGAAGCTGGGGCTTCAAGATATGAGTTTGGGGAATACACAGTTCAAACCATCATAGGCATGGCTGTGTTGTACAAGCTTGACTCCACAAACTATGGGAATCTGCTTTGCACTGTCTGTTCCATAGCTTGACACACAGTGCTCTGTGACTACACACTTGATAGAGCCACCCTGGTGTTGGTTCTACATGTGCTGGAAATTAGGCCAGAAACATGGGCAGGGGCCAGTTGTGTGCTTGGAGGCCAGGTGCTGTCTCCTGAGAGCGATGGGGAGCCATGGAGTGTTTAGCAACGGGTGGATGATCAGACTCTAGGATGATCCCTCCACCGTAGTGTTGAGAAATGGAATGGGGGCAGAGCAAGGCTGTTGCAGTTTTCCAAGCAAGTGATAGAGCCGGCCTTGAACCTCACTAATAGCAATTGAAATGGAGGGGAGATATGACTTGAAGGGACACCAACAATTTATGTATCAGGGTTCCTAGAGAAGAAGAACTTAGAATACATTTTATTTCAGTAAGGGAACTGCCATTTGAGGACTGTTGTAAAAGACAA
Source organism: Tragelaphus eurycerus (assembly GCA_935064755.1). NCBI lineage: Eukaryota > Metazoa > Chordata > Mammalia > Artiodactyla > Bovidae > Tragelaphus > Tragelaphus eurycerus. The sequence goes on along the minus strand of CAKXYN010000054.1, from coordinate 5,407,211 downwards.
CTGCCATTTGGGTTTCTGGAGTCGGGCACTTGAAACTTTGAAACAGATTCTCTTGTTTTCTAGGCAATCACCAAGATAAACTGTCTGTTTACACCAAAGTAAAGCAACTTGGACTGCAAGGAGATCCAACCAGTCCATTCTGAAGGAGATCAGCCCTGGGATTTCTTTGGAAGGAATGATGCTAAGGCTGAAACTCCAGTATTTTGGCCACCTGATGTGAAGAGTTGACTCATTGGAGAAGACTCTGATGCTGGGAGGGATTGGGGGCAGGAGGAGAAGGGGACGACAGAGGATGAGATGGCTGGATGGCATCACTGACTCGATGGATGTGAGTCTGAGTGACCTCCGGGAGTTGGTGATGGACAGGGAGGCCTGGCGTGCTGCGATTCATGGGGTCGCAAACAGTCGGACATGACTGAGCGACTGATCTGATCTGACCTGATCTGAAAGCAACTTTGTTCTTGAAACAAATGGTAAAGATATCATAAATCTGAGTATAACAGCTGCAGATTTAGATGCTAAGTAGTGGACAGGTAGAAAGTTTTTCCTGAAGTTAGCATTTAGACTGAATTCTTGGTGTCTTCCATGTATTGGTTTCCTAGTTGCTGCCATAATAAACTACCATAAGCTTAGTAGCTTAAAAACAACACAAATGTATATGCTTTTATTGTACTCTAAGTCAAAACCTAACATGATTCACGTGGCTAAAGTCAAGGTATTGGCAGGGCTGTGTTCCTTTCTGGAGGCTGGAAAGCTCTTTTCTCTGCTTCCAAAGCCACCCACATCCCTTGGCTCGTGGCTCCTTCCTCTGCTGTCAAAGCCAGCAGGGCAGCATTGCCCTGTTTCAAGGTCAGCTGGTTCACAAACAATTCCATTGGAAACCTTAATTCCCCTTTACCATGTAACCAGAAGTATTCACAGATTCTGGGGCTTAAAATGTGTATGTCTTTGGGGGATGGCATTAATCTGTGTACCATACCTAATTTAAATGGTGTTTAATTTAGTATAACACAGACCGTGCAAGGTTGAATATTGCAACTGTCTTGTATGGCCCTGGGGAATCATGGATGGGGCTTCTCTTGAAGGAAATGGAGGCTCCCAGGACCAGTTGTGCTGGGTCAGCATGGTCCAGCCATAGGCCAAGAGAAGAGGACAGTGCTCCCTGCTATCAGGAAAGGATCTTGGGGAACCTAGTCTCAGTACTGATCTAAATATTCTTGTTGAGGATGAGGGAGCCTGTTAGGAGGTATACATGGCCTTGAGGTTGGGCTTTTTGGTCCCGTGAGACCAAGAAGAACACAATAGTCCACTTTTGTTAGCCCCCACATATTCAGGGAACACTGCCCTTTGTCCTATTAATAGACTGGGGAGTTGCATCGTGTGGGGTCAAGGCTGGGGTGAGGGAGGTGCAATGTGCCTGCCTGCAGTGAGTCCACATGTATGAACCAGCTCAGGCTGGAGCAATGAGTTACAGACGGTGTGATGTGAGCTGGGGGCTCAGACTGCTGTTGTAGAACCACAAGTGGTGGATGGAGAGGCAAGCACTCCCCAGGCTCAACTTTCAGGCATTCTCAGAAATGGGGGGAGACGCCACGTGGCCGACCGACTATTCTGCTAATCCCAGGCAGATGCGGTTTGAACATTAAAAGAAATGGGACTTTATTTTGGGCTCCCAAAGCAGACGTCCGGGTTGTAGGATTTAGAGATGAAGGGCCTGTGGGAGGTGATGGCGGGGGAGGAGTCTAGCTGGTTCTGGCATTTAGCTGCATAACAGAGTGCTGCAGAGTCTTGGTCCTTGGGAGATGCCTTTCTGGGAGGCCAGAAGCATAAGTATGAAGCCTTTTGTCTTCTGTGCCTGGAGTTTTATGGAGCTGTGACTGCCCAGGAGGAAGCATGGCAGCGCCTGGGTCTTTGGGGGTTGAGCTTCCTGGGATGGGAGCACCAGCTGAGGGTCATGACAATTCATGTTAAACAAGGGAGGGGAAAGAGCTGGAAGAGCCTCTAGGGCTTTGGGACTTGGGACCTCCCCAGCCCTTCCAGTCCCTGATGGGGAGGTGGGGCCAGCTACAGGAGGGAGGCGTTCTGTATGGGTTCCAATTTCAAAAGCCCAAAAAATTTCAAAAGGAGTGCAGTAGTCCCCACTTTCCCAGTTGTTATCTACTGTCAACCAGTACAAAAATATTAAATGGAAAATTCCAGAAGCAGTTCATAAGTTTTAAATTGCAGGCCATTCTGAGAAGCATGATGAAATTTTGTGCCATCCCACTCCCTCCAGCCTGGGAAGTGAATCATCCCTTTGTCCGGCATATCCTGCCCATGGGTCACTTAGCAACCATCTGGGCTATCAGATCAATTGTTGCTGTATTGCTGTGTTCAAGGGAGCCTTTTTTTTTTACTTAATAGTGGCCTCAAAGAAGAAGAGGAGTGACGCTGACAAATCAGAAATTCTCTTACTGTGCTTAATTTGTGAAAACTTTCCCATGGTTTTTTGTATGTAGTATGTGTGTACAGGGATAAACATAGTCTGTACAGACATAGCTCATTTTATCCCACTTTACTTTATTGTGTTTCAGAGACAGTGTGTTTTTTGCTTGTTTGTTTTTACAAATTGCAAGTTAGTGGCATCAGGGAAATCTGTCAGCACCATTTTTCCAACATTTGTCTCTGTATCATATTTTAGCAGTTCTCACAATTTTTCCAACGGATTCACTGTTATTACATTTGTCCTGGTGATCTGTGACCACTGATCTTTGATGTCACTATTGTAAATTGTATTGGAGTACCACAAACTATACCCAGAGAAGACAGCACACTTTGTTTTAATGGATGTAAACTTCATTTTCGATGTTGTGTTAATTACTGCTATACAACAAAGTGATTCAATTACATGTGTATGTGTATTCTTTTTTCATGTTCTTTTCCATTATGGTTTATCATAGGATATTGAAAAGAGTTCTCTATGCTATACAGTAGGGCCTTGTTGCTTACCCATTGTATATATAATGGTATATCTATAAAAGCTTATATCTGTATATATATAAAAGCTTGTATCCGTTAACCCCAACTTCTCACTCCATCCCTCCAACTCTCTCCTCCTTGGCAACCACCAGATTGTTCTCTGTGTCTGTGCTTCTGTTTCTAACTCATGGATAAAGCTCATTTGTGTCATATTTTAGATTCCACATGTAAGTTGTATCCTGTGGTGTTTGTCTTTCTCTTTCTGACTTCCTTTACTTACTGTGATCATCTCCAGTTGTATCTGTGTTGCTGCAAATGGCATTATTTCATTCTTTTTTATGGCTAAGTAGTACTCCAGTGTTCTTGCCTGGACAATCCCATGGATGGAGAAGCCTGGTAGGCTGCAGTCCGTGGGGTCGCAGAGTCGGACACGACTGAAGCAACGCAGCAGCAGCAGCATTCTGTTGTATGGTGGTGGCTCCCATACTGTATTCCTGGTGGCTCAGTGGTAAAGAATCCACCTGCCAATGCAGGAGATTTGGGTTTGATTCCCTGAATCGGGAAGACCCCCTGGAGAAGGAAATGGCAACCCACTCCGGTATTCTTGCCTGGGAAATCCTGTGGACAGAGGAGCCTGGTGGGTTATAATCCAGGAGGTTGCAAAAGAGTTAGACATGACTTAGCAACTAAACTGCAAGTATTCCACTGTGCATATGGACCAAACCTTCTTTATCCATTCATCTGTCGATGGACATTTAGGTTCTTTATATGTCTTCGCTATTGTAAATAATGCTGCTATGAACATAGGGGTACATGTATCTTTTTGAATTATAGTTTTGTCTGAATATGTGTCCAGGAGTAGGATTGCTGGGTCATACAGTAATTATATTTTAGTTTCCTGAGAAACTTCCATACTGGTTTCCACAGTGGCTATACCAATGTACATTCCCACCAACAGTGTAGGAGGGTTCCTTTTTCTCCACACCCTCTCCAGCTTTTATTATTTGTAGACTTTTTAATGATGGCCACTCTGACTGCCATGAGCTGGTACCTTGTATTTTTGATTTGCATTTCTATAATAATTATTGGTGTTGAGTATCTTCTCATGTGCCTATTGGCCATTTGTATATCTTCTTTAGAGAAGTAAGATAGCAAACTCAATTGATAACTGTGTGTATGTTCTGACTGCTTCACCAACCAACCAGCCCTTTGCGTGAGGCCTCCTTGTTCCTTGAGACACAACAGTGTTGAAATTGGTCCAATTAATAATCCTATAATGGCTTCCCTGTGGCTCAGTTGGTAAAGAACCTGCTCACCAATGCAGGAGACACAAGTGAACGAGGTTCCATCCCTCGATGGGGAAGATCCCCTGGAGAAGGAAATGGCAACCCACTCCAGTATTCTTGCCTGGAGAATTCCATGGATAGCAGAGCCTGGGGGATTGCAGAGAGTTGGATATGACTGAGTGACTAACATCCATAATGGCTTCTAACAGTGTAGGTGAAAGGAAGAGTATTATATCCCTCACTTTAAATCAGAAGCTAGAAAAGATTAAGCTTAGGGAGGAAGGCACGTTGAATAGCAACGATAAGCTGAAAGCGAGGCTTCCTGCACTAAACAGCCATGTTGTGAATACAAAGGGGGAAATTCCGGAAGGAAATTAAAAATCACTACTCCAGTAAACACATGAAAAATAAGGAAGTGAAACAGCCTTATTGCTGATATGGAGGAAGTTTTCACGGTCAGGATGGAAGATCAAACCAGCCACAACTTTCTGTTAAGCCAAAGCTTATGGTACCAGCTCTCTTCAATTCTGTGAAGGCTGAGAGAGGTGAGAAAGCTGCAGAAGAAACGGTTGAAGCTAGCAGAGATTGGTTCGTGAGGCTGAAGGACAGAAGGCATCACCATAACAACAAAGTGCAAAGTGAAGCTGCAAACACTGATGTAAATGCTGCAGCAAGTTATCCAGAGGATCTAGCTGAGATCACTGCACTACACGACAGATGTTTCAGTGTAGGCAAAGTAGCCTTCCATTGGAAGAAGATGCCGTCTAGGACGTTCGTAGCTGGAGTGGAGAAGTCAGTGCCTGGCTTAAAGCATCAAAGGACAATCTAACTCTCTTGTTAGGGGCGAATACACTGGTGGCTTGAAGTTGAAGCCAATGCTCATTGACTATTTCTGAAAATCTTGTGTGCATGCTAAGTCGCTTCAGTCACGTTTGACTCTTTGTGACCCTGTGGACTGTAGCCTGCCAGGCTTCTCTGTCCTTGGGATTCCAAGCAAGAACAGTAGAGTGGGTTGTCATGCCCTCCTCCAGGGGATCTTCCTGATACAGGGATCAAACTTGCATCTGAAGATGTGACTGAATTGCTACAATCTCATGATAAATATTAAACAGATGAGTTGCAAGGAAAGTAATTTCCTGAAAATAACTTCCTGAGATGGAGTTTCTCCTGATGAAGATGCTGTGAAGACTGTTGAAATGACACAAAGGATTTAGAATATTAATATGACATAAACTTAGCTGATAAAGCAACTTCAGGGTTTGAGAGGGTTGACTCCAGTTTTGAAAGCAGTTTGTTTATGGGTTCAGTTCAGTTCAGTCGCTCAGTTGTGTCTGATTCTTTGCCACCCCATGAATTGCAGCACGCCAGGCCTCCCTGTCCATCACCAACTCCTGGAGTTTACCCAAATTCATGTCATCGAGTCAGTGATGCCATCCAGCCATCTCATCCTCTGTCGTCCCCTTCTCCTCCTGCCCCCAATCCCTCCCAGCATCAGGGTCTTTTCCAATGAGTCAACTCTTCGCATGAGGTGGCCAAAGTACTGGAGTTTCAGCTTCAGCATCATTTCTTCCAATGAACACCCAGGACTGATCTCCTTCAGGATGGACTGGTTGGATCTCCTTGCAGTCCAAGGGACTCTTAAGAGTCTTCTCCAACACCATAGTTCAAAAGCATCAATTCTTCAGCACTCAACTGTCTTCACAGCCCGACTCTCACATCCATACATGACCACAGGAAAAACCATAGCCTTGACTAGACGGACCTTTGTTGGCAAAGTAATGCCTCTGCTTTTGAATATGCTATCTAGGTTGGTCATAACTTTCCTTCCAAGGAGTAAGCATCTTTTAATGTCATGGCTGCGGTCACCATCTGCAGTGATTTGGGAGCCCAAAAAAGTGGGTAAATACTATCAAACAGCATTGTATGCTACAGAGAAATCATTCATGAAAGAAAGCATCAGTCAGTGAGGCAAACTTTAACATTGTCTTATTTTAAGAAATTGCTAGAATCACCCCAGACTTCAGCAACCACCACCCTGATCAGTCAGCAGCCATTAATAGGGAGGCAAGACCTTCCATCCGCAAAAGATTACTACTTACTGAAATATATGTTGTATAAGTATACATGTTCCCATCAGGATCTTCATCCAAAACACATCCCCTGGAAAAGAACCAACTGTTCTTCTCATTATGACAGAGAGAGACAGGCAGTGGGTCCAATGACAGCAGTTTCTCACTTCCATCATTCTAGCTGGTTTTGGGAGCAGCAAGAACTTATACCAGGTACTTGACAGAGGTTCCAGGGAGCATCTTGTTTTAGCCATACCTTTTTCCTTCAGAGTTGTCTAGTTTTGCCTGTGTCTGTAATTGGTTCTTTCAGTTGTGTGCTGTGAGAGATGCAGAGAAACTAAGTCGTGGCCAGTCTCTTCCTTTAAGGAACTGACCAGAGACCAGCATGGCTCTCAGGGGGCAGACACTCTGTTATTATACTCTGTGACACTAGGAGATGGTTTGTGCCTAGGTCCCAACCTTAGGAAGACTGACTGGAAATTCTCTCGGGGTTCAGAGAGAGGAAGGGACTGCTGAGGACGTGAGTGGTTGGGGGAAAAAAAGACTTTTGAGATCAGCTATCGAAAGATTGGCGGTTTAGTCGATCAGTTGTGTCCAATTCTTTGTGATCCCCTGGACTGTAGACCGCCAGGCTCCTCTGTCCATGGGATTTTCCAGGCAAGAATACTGGAGTGGATTGCCATTCCCTTCTTCAGGGATTGAAAGATTGGCTCTGCAGAAAGGAGGGGCTGGAGCATTTTAAATGGCATAGAGAGAGAGCATGAGGGATGTGTGTGTGTGTGTGTGAAAAAATATGCAAAGTCTCCCACCTCCTTGTTCCTCGGTCACCCAGTTTCCTTCCATAAAGGCAGAGTTTATATTAAAAAAATATTTGATAAATGCAGATGTACCCACATCCATGGCTGGATGGCTGAACCATGTTCTAAGAACAGAAGTCTGAAATGTAGATGTGTTCATTGATGTCTCTGTAGCTCAGTATGAGGCTACAATCACCAAATCCTGACAACTCTTCACACACCATCTGGGTGGCCACGGTCTTGCCACAGGGTGCAGAAAATTTGAGAGGCCCAAGATACTTGTAAGAAGTCAGTCACCCCTGCATCTCCCCCTGACTCCAGGAATCCACAAAAATCCCAAGAGGACCTGGGCTCCCACAGAGCCTGGAATATACCTGGGATATACTTGGGATATGAGGTCCTGGGGGGACACCCAGCTGACAGGGGGGCTACACTAAATGGAAAACAGTTGGACCCTTTTGGAGCCAAGGGCGGAGGCAGGGCTACCCCTCTCTCCAGGCCAGTGTGTAAAGAGGGTGACGCAGAGGGGACCCACAGAAGCAGCCCTCACCGCAGGCACTGGCAGAGGAGGGCTTTCAGGCTGCTGGGATGAAAATGGAGCTCCCAAAGACCAACTCCAGGTCTTCCCAGATGGATTTCCTAACCAGAGGAGGACTCCTGCATTGAAAGGCTATGTAGGAAGGATTCCGATTTTCGTTCCCCTACTGTGAAATCAATTAAAAACAGGATGGATACAAACCGATTTTGTAACCTCCTCCACTTCCTGGCTTCCTTCCTTCTTGGGGATGGGCCAGTCCAGCCTGGGGAGAAGCAGGAGTCTCATGGTCTGAAAATTCTGTGGCAGTGTAAATAATGGTGACCTATTGCTCCAGCTCTCCTCAGGGGACCTGAGGCTGGAGGCAAAAATGTCTCCTGGAAAATGGACAGATGAAGGAAGCCCCCGTCGGAGGGTGACTGGGGTCTTGACCCTTCCAGGCCCGGGGCCAGTTCCCAGCCTCTGCTACCCAAAGGTTCAGAACTGGTCTAACTGGGGAAATAAGGCAGCCTGTTTTAGAAGACAATTTGTTTCCCACAGAACAATTCAAATTGGCTTGTGATCCTTACACCTCCTTGGTCTGTGCAAACCAAATCAAGAATTTTTATTCCTTCTTTGATCTACAAATAACCCTAACAGATAACTGTTATTGAGTACTACTATGTGCCAGGCACCTCATTAAATGCCTTTCTTAAATTAACTCTCATTCTTACAACACCACTGAAAGTTATGTAGTATTTTCCTAATTTACAAATAAGGAAAATAATGAGACTCAAATAGGTTAAGTAACCTGCCCACAGTCACACAGCTAGTAAGTAGCAAGTGTGTGTGTGTGTATGTGCACACTCTCAGTCATGTCTGACTCTTCGTGATACCATGGACTATAGTCCCCTAGGTATTTCTGTCCATGGGATTTCGCAGGCAAGAATATTGGAGTGGGTTGTCATTTCCTCCTCTGGGGAATCTTCCCAACCCAGAGATTGAATCCACATCTCTTGCATCTCCTGCATTGGAAGGTGGATTCTTCACCACTTAGTAAGTGGCAAAACCAGCATCCAAATCTAGTCAAATAAAAATAATTTTCATTTACTGAACATTCACTGTGTGCCAGATACTTGACATACATTATCTGAAATTCTTACACCAAACTCTGTGAGGAAGGCTGCTGCTCTAGCTCCGTTTTGTGATGAAAAAGTCGTCATTAAGGAAATAGCCTAAGGTCCCAGATGTTGGTCTGGTGAAACCAAGTCATGACCCCAGATCTCGGGGTTCTCTCAAGCCAGAATTCTTTCTGGGCATGCCATGCAACTTCAGGAAGCAGAGGGGCTCTTGTCTCTGGGTGCTCTGGGAGCAGGGAGGGACCCAGCAGGTCCTTTCCAGGGGGCTGAGGTTGAACTGGTTTGTGCACAGAGCAACTTCTGCCAACCCACGTGCTTCTCAGCAGCATGTAATGTTTCCTAGGGCCCCTTTCCTACTTGGCTGAGGCCCTTTAGACATCTCGAGGGACACTGTTCAGAACATCTTAAATGGTTCCACAGACTTCTTTGTCAGAAAGCGCTGCTTCATGCCACAGAACTGCCCACATTTCCCCCAGTGAAGAGAATTCGTTAGAACTAAGGAATCACTTCAGAGTCTGGCAGCCTCAGGGTCCTATTTTCACACCCAATGCACAATCATGTGAATGGGTGTCCGTGGCTTATATATCCCTCCTGACTTTCCAGGCAGGTCTGGTGTCCTTTTAAGAAACTGTCTTCTCTGAGCCCTTGGGCTCTTTGCTAAGGCACAGCTTCTCCCCCAAAACATCTTGGGGAGTCTTGATGTCCTGACCTGCATCTTCCCTTCCCTCACCTGCCCCTGTCTCCCCTTACCCTGACCTGGAGTCCAGAAACAATAGCAATAGTAATACAATCCATGTTGGGCTGGCATCGGAACTAGCCAACACATTCTCCCACAGGGCTCTTACTAGCCCAAGAAGGACAAGACGTAGGAACATAGGTTTCCAGAGGAGAAATTTAAGATCCTGTTAGTGATCAAAGCAGTTCTTGGAACTAAGCTTCTCCTGAATCCTGCTGTCTCTGTCTCTTGTGCCCCAGACTCTATTCCAAGGTAGAACTGGAAAGTAACAGTTGTGACCCAGGACATTGCTCTAGCTTGAAATGTTTCCTTCAAGGGGTTTCTTAAATTGTTCTCAAAGCTCAGCCTGAACATTGAAAATACCCCATAAAGGTGAAGCTTGTACCTAGAACGATCCATTTCAAAAGTATATTCCCTGAAACCAAGATTATCATATAATTTGAGCTATCACAGCTATATCAGTGACTAGCCATTCATTTATTCAACAAACACTTATTGTCTTGCAGGTGTGAGGTGCTGCCAAGTAGTACAGATTCAGTGGGGAACAATACAGACACAGTTCTGAGTTCAGAGTGCCTCTGGGGAGTCAGGTAATTGAACAGCAACTTACAATAAAGATATGTGGTGTGGGAACAGAGAGGAGGGAAGCCTGGTCAATCCAAAGGTTTGGGATGGTTTCCCTGGGAAAGTGATGTTTAAACTAAGATCTGAAGGGTGATAGAAGCTGGATGGGTGGGGAGGAGGTGAGGAGGACTGCAAATGTGGCAGCCATGAGCATGAACCTTGCAGCCTTCCATGTTAAAGGAGCTCCATTGCCCAACACCCAGATTCTGCCTCCAAAATCCATCACCCATGTGGAGGCTGCGCTTCCCATGGGCACTTCCGGTCAGGGACCGCGCAGGGCAGAGTTGTTAAGCAGCCTCTTCCTTGGAGGCCAGGACTCTTCTGATGGCCCTTTGCCTTGAGGATGCCCCCACAGCCTCGTCAAACTCCCTTAGATTGCTGGTGGCCCGAGGTGCTTCCACCCACCCTTCCTCCCCACTCTTTTCCACTTGGGTTCAGACTCACAGCAGTGCTCTTTATCCACCCCCTCCTACTGCCTGCCTTGCAAGTGGGTGATACTGCACAAGGAGGGTGAGAAGCCTGAGGGAGGTGAGCCAAGAAGCAAGAAGAAATCAAGAGCAGACGACCCAGGGCAGAGCCTTGCAAGTCTGGTTTTCTCAGTAGGAGGAAGAGTCACACGCAAGGAGCTAGCGGTTTCTTACTGTTATAATTAATAACAGTTTATTACTTGTTATTAATAAACAAGGATTGTTTGAGATGAGAAATCTGTTCCTTCCTTTAAAAATTCCCAAATGGCTGTGGCTAAATCACTGCAGATGGTGATTGCAGCCAGGAGATTAAAAGATGCTTACTCCTTGGAAGGAAAGTTATGAGCAACCTAGATAGCATATTCAAAAGCAGAGACATTACTTTGCCAACAAAGGTCCATCTAGTCAAGGCTGTTGTTTTTCCAGTGGTCATGTATGGATGTGAGAGTTGGACTGTGAAGAAAGCTGAGTGCTGAAGAATTGATGCTTTTGAACTGTGGAGTTGGAGAAGACTCTTGAGAGTCCCTTGGACTGCAAGGAGATCCAACCAGTCCATCCTAAAGGAGAACAGTCCTGGGTGTTCTTTGGAAGGACTGATGCTAAAGCTGAAACTCCAATACTTTGGCCACCTCATGTGAAGAGTTGACTAAATGGAAAAGACCCTGATGCTGGGAGGGATTGGGGGCAGGAGGAGAAGGGGACGACAAAGGAAGAGATGGCTGGATGGCATCACTGACTCAATGGACATGAGTTTGAGTGAACTCTGGGAGCTGGTGATAGACAGGGAGGCCTGGGGTGCTGCAATTCATGGGGTGGCAAAGAGTCAGACACGACTGAGCAACTGAACTGAATAGCATCTTGTTTCAGGACAGCATTCCATACGGTGCTGAGTTAGGAGGGACATTGTTCTCAAAGCCACCTTGCATTCTACTTATAAGGACTTTTCTGGGAACACTTTTAACTATATGATATCAGAAACGAGCAGCCCTCCCGAGTCTCACGTTGGTGGGGCCCAGCCCAGGCCTCAGGCTTGGCCAGTCTAGCCTGGGTGAGCCCTTCCTGGGGAGGGGGTGCCACAGCCTCTCCGCACCTGGTGACAGACCCTTCCCATCAGCAGCCCAGGCTCCGTGTCCTCCCAGCTGCTCGGGGAGAACGTCCTGCTCGGACTACCGTGACTCACCCAGCAGATCGTTTCTCGTGCCATTAATAAATTGATTTTCTGGTTTTATTTTAAAAACAAATGAAGAACATTAGCATCAAGGGAGGTCATCAAACAGGGGAAGCAGTACAAAGAAGCAACATGTGCGTGTGACATGGAAGGTGAGGAGGGTGGATCTGAGCTTTTAGGTGGCCATAGTTACCCCAGTCAGGATTTCAGCAGTGCCTTTCATATCCATTCTTTACCTGTGTGACTCCTGGGGATTAGGTAGGAGTACCCACACACTGTAATTTTAAAAGAGGGGAAAAAATGACCCTGCTGGTGATCATTTAGGTAAGTATTTTAGGACAAATAAAAGGAAGTACATATTTAACAGCCTGTGGAGTATAAATGAACCTCGTTACCCTTATAAGGTGTTCAAGATGAAAATTTAAAATGGGTCCAAGGAGAGGTCAGATAAATTCCTGGATATAGAGAGAACAGTTGTGAAGATCAACCTAGGAAGACCAAGTCTCTGTGTTCCCACAGAAGCATTCCTGGTGCCCCTCTCAAAGCATCTGTGCTCTGGGCTCCCCAAGTTCCTGAAATCACAAAGTGCTCTTTCTCTACACCGTATCTTTGCCACACTTACTTCCTTGAGGTTCCCTTGCTGCTCACTTCTAAGACTACCTTATCTTCCAGATCCAATTCAAATGGACCCTCTCCTAGGAAGCCGCCCCAGCTCTTCCAGGGCAAGGCTGATCACTCTTCCACCAGTGGAACACCTCCACAGTGCCCTGTAATTGCTTGCCCAGCTGGACAGAGGTTGTATATATTTCATACAGACTTAGCTCAGAGCCTGGCCCATAGTCCCCATGCAGAGAGTGCATGTCAAATGAATGAATGAGCTGTATCAACCAATGGTTTGACCACATAACAACATTCATGATATTCTCAATGGTATCCTAAAAGCTTTGCTTCTAATATCAGACAATAGTCTTCTTTCAGGACATATGCTTATTTGTCTCAGCTAATATATATGTCAGTCTCCAAATCAGCCATCTCTGTCATTACAATGAAATAGCCAAGAGGCTTGTTGAGATTTTAGTATCTTTAACTTAAGTGTGTCTCTTGGACAAGTGAGCTGGCTCCCCAGAAATCTGGTCTAGAAATATTGCCAATGCACATTCCAGTGACTTGAAGATGTTAGAAAAACAGACATATCACCTTTCAGGCTGAAATCACTGGGAACTGCATTTTAAAGTTGGGTTTCCTTCCAGATACTTAGGTTGTGAATGACACACAGTCTGTGGAAACTTTATGAGATCACCAAGAAGCTGAGGTCTGAAACTTTCAAGAAGTGTAGCTACAGATCAACCAAATGTAACATTTACATGTTAAAAAAAAAAAAAAAAGAACCCAGCAAGCAGAAGTCTAGTGGTCAAAATGCCATCCAAGTCAAACCAACATGAGGGGCCCGCCCAGGCTCAAATATGGAGGTTCTGAAGGTTGATGAATTGTGGGCAGAGGCACCTTGGACAAAAAGGAAAATCTAAGAGTGAGGAGACATCTTGCTCAGTCAAACAACCCATGAGGAAGAACCCTGGCAGTCAAGTGCCTTGGATTCCAATCCCAATTTTAACCCCCTTACAAAATTATATGAATTTAACTTTCTGTAAAATTTCTGCATTTGTGTGTGTGTGTGTAGTTGCTTCTGTTATGTCCAACTCTTTGCGACCCTATGAACTACAACCCACCAGGCTCTTCTGTCCATGGGATTCTCCAGGCAAGATTACTGGAATGGGTTGCCATACCCTCCTCTGGGGGATCTTCCTGACCCAGGGACTGAACCCGTGTCTCTTATGTCTCTTGCATTGGCAGACTGGGTTCTTTACCCCCTTTGCCACCTGGGAGGCCCAAAATTTCAGTAGTCAATTAAAAAATAAACATCTGTATCATCTGTAAAATTATAGGTAAATACAAAGTGCTTTGAGGGACCACATCCAGGTGTTCCACTCATTCAACAAAAAATTGTTGGACAACTATTACGTTTAGGGCCACCTGGCAGACCTTTGAGATGTAGCAGGCAAGATGGAGACTTCCCTGCCCTCACTGGACTTACAGCCTGACAAGGACAGGCCATGATAAGTGATCACAGTAATAGCTGATGAGGCTTTGCTGGGGGAATTCTAGCGGGTTCTGCTAGAAGTATGGTCCAGAGCCAGGAAGAGCTCAGAGAAAGTGATACTTAAGTTGGTGCTCAGAATTGAGGTTTTAGGGAGAAGGATGTTATGAGAAGAGGGGAGGGCTCCAAGTGGCTAAAGATTCCAGAACTGCTGGAGCACAGGGAGAGAGGAAAAATTGTAAAAGAAGGTTTGAGAGACAGGCAAGGGCTAGAAGGTAAAGAGGAGGAGTCGAGGAGGACTTCTAGGTTTCTTGCTTAGGAAATGAAATAGTTTATCTTGCCACTTACTAAGATAGGGACATCAGGGGACAGAGAAGGTCTGAGGAAGGCACAGGATCAGTTTAATTTTGGACATGTTCAGCTTGAAGTGCCTATGACATTTCTAGGCAGAGATCCAGTAGGCAGCTGGAGATGTGGGTACCATGTGTGAAAGAAAGCTAGCTGGAGATGATGATTTTGGAATCGTTACATAGTGAGTACATAAAATTGCCCAGAAAGAGAATATAGAGTGAGCAGAGGATAGGTCTGAGTCCTGAGTAACGGCAATATGTAAGAAGTGGGTAGAACAATGAAGTATCACCTCACAATGGTCAGAATGGTCATCATAAAAGAAAAAAAAAAAAAAAAAAGCCAACAAATAATAAATGCTGGAGAGAAGGGAACCCTGCTATACTGTTGGTGGGAATGTTATTTGGTAGAGCTACTATGGAGAACAGTATGGTGGTTTCTTAGCTTCTTAAAAAAGTAAAACTAAAACCACCATATGACCCAGCAATCCCACTCCTAGGCATATACCCAGACAAAACCATAATTCAAAAATATACATGCACCCCAGTGTTCATTGCAGCACTATTTATAATAACCAGGACATGGACTCAACCTAAATGTCCATCAACATAGGAATGGATACAGATGTGGTACATATATACACTGGAATATTACTCAGCCATAAAAAATGACATTTGCAAACATAGATGAGCCTAGAGATTGTCATATTGAGTGAAGTAAGTCTGACACAGAACGATGAATATCATATGATATCACTTATATGTAGAAGCTTTAAAAAATATGGCAAAAGGGAGCTTATTTACAAAACAGAAGTAGAATCAAAGATGTAGAAAACAAACTTACAGTTACCAGGGGATAAGAGAGGAGAGGGATAAACTGAAAGATTGGGATTGACAAAGACACACTACTATAAAGTCAATAACTAATAAGAACCTACGGTGTAGCAGAGAGAGCTCTACTCAGTGCTCTGTAATGGCCTATATGGGAAAAGAATCTTTAAAAAGAGTACATATAGGTAACCAATTCACTTTACTGTACACCTGAAACAAACACATTATAAATCAACTATACCTCCAACAATTTTTTTTTTTTTTAAAGAGAGAATATGGTAGAAATAGCACTGTGTGACTTCCTATATCAGGTAATAAAAGGCATTGCAGCTTCAGAAGAAAAAAAAGATACAGGAAGAAGATGAAGCACTATAAAGCTATGAAGAAAGCCAGAATATTGTGTCAAAACAGAAGGCAAGAGAAGGTGTGTTGGGTGTGGTCAGTGGGCACTTAGCACCCTTTCCTACCTTCTGTTCTGTTTGTCTTTCTGGACAGTTAAAGACTACTTTCCCAAGATTCTCTTGCAACCAGAGATCTGGATGCAAATTAGTTTCCAGCAATTCCATGTATTACTCAAGATTTATTCTAGAAGATTTAGAACTGAGACAGTCCTGATGCTCTTGACTGATTTCTGTTGAAGTTGTGGAAATTTTCTGCAGCAGTGTTCCAGTGTCTACTTGCTAGCTTCATGTTTAGTCCGTTGCCTTGGTGGTGGTAGCAGCTTCCTGACACCTGGACTGTAGCCATACGAGTGTAGTGTGTTCTGATTCTCTACCTTCCTAATTTTGGCAAAGGTACAGTCTCCCCTGTGGGCCAGTTATGATGGCATTGTTGGAGGTCTGAGTATACCCAAAGCTCTTCCAACATTTTATTAAACACCTAATTTCTATACTAATCCTTTTCTGATGCTGGAAAAGATTGAAGGCAGGAGGAGAAGGGGATAACAGAGGATGAGATGGTTGGATGGTATAAATGACTCAATGGACATGAATTTGAGCAAGCTCCGGGAGTTGGACAGGGAAGCCTGGTATGCTTCAGTCTATGGGATCACAAAGAGTTGGACACAACTGAATGACTGGACTGAACTGAATCCTTTTTTGCTTAACATCTCTAGACTGGTTTCTTTTATTCTTTTTGAATCTTTGCAGAATGAAAGGACTATTTCTGGGAGGAATCTTGTGTGTTTGTTTTTTCCCACATCACCAAGTAATAAACTCAATTCAATTCTGACACTATTCACATGATGATAGTGTTATTAATCTCACAGGCTAAGGGCTCAGTCTTATGAGACTATCTCCCTTTCAGAGATCAGTCTCAAGTCCAGGTTTTCACCTGGGCTTCTGAATACTGCTGTATATTCTGAATATTGCAGGTTCCCATGATTCTTGTCTTGGGTTTGTTGGCATGGCTCTGAATATTCTGGGCTTCTGAATACTGCTTCTGAATACTGCTGTATATTCTGAATATTGCAGGTTCCCATGATCCTTGTCTTGGGTTTGTTGGCATGGCTCTGAATATTCTGGGCTTCTGAATACTGCTTCTGAATACTGCTGTATATTCTGAATATTGCAGGTTCCCATGATCCTTGTCTTGGGTTTGTTGGGGTGGCTCATAGAACTCAGAAAAATATTTTACTTAGGTTTATACGTTTGTTATAAGAGAATATGACCTAGGAACAACCAGATGGAGGAGATGCAAAGGCAAATTAAGTGAGAAGGAGTGCAGAACTTCCACACCCTCTCTGAACATACCAGTCCCCAAATCCCCACATGTGAAATCTCCATGTGTTCACCAACCAGAAGCTGTCAGAAATGGTTCTTTGAGGTCTTTATAGAGGTTTCATTACCCAGACCCAATTGATCAAATCATGGCCGTTGGCCACTGGAGATTGATTCAGCCTCTTAACTCCCCTTGGAGACCAAGGGTGGGACTGAAACTTCCAACCTGCAGTCACAGGGTTGGTTCCCATCCTTCCTGCTCTCCAAAAGTTACCTCGTTACCATAAACTCAGATGTGAATGAAAGGAGTTTTTTGTAACTATCAAGACACCTTTATTGCTCTTATCACTTAGAAGATTCCAGGGGTTTTAGGAGCTCTGTGCCAGAAACAGGGACAAAGACCAAATATATATTTCTTATTATAAATCACAATATCACAGATCTTCGTTTCTTTTCTATAAAGGATCCATTAAGCCACTCTAAAGAGTTTTTATTTAATACATGAGCAAAGGGAAGCCCATAAATAGTTTTAACAGAAGATTTACAAGAGCATATCTACACAGTTTGGAAACCTCATTCAGGCTAGGGAATGAGTGGGAAGATATCAGGGCTAGAAACAGGGTATCCATTAGGGATTATTGGTTGGTATTACAGGCAAACCATTATGAGGCCTAAACTAGGGTGATGGCAGTAGAGATGGTGAAGAAGAGGATGGATACAAGAGAATTTTAAGAATATGGAATGAAGAATTATGCCTCAAACATTGATTTGTTGTTGTTGTTTAGTTGCTAAGTCATGTCCAACTCTTTTGCAATTTGATGGACTGTAGCTCACTGCACTCCTCTGTCCATGGGGTTTCCCAGGCAAGAGTCCTGGGATGGGCTGCCATTTTTCTTCCCCAAGGAATCTTCCCAACCCCAGGATCAAACCCACATCTTCTGCATTGGCAGGTGGATTCTTTACCACGGAATCACCAGGGATGTCCACAAACACTGATTCAGTTCAGTTCAGTTGCTCACTTGTGTCTGACTCTTTGCAACCCCATGAATTGCAGCACACCAGGCCTCCCTATCCATCACCAACTCCCGGAGGTCACTCAGACTCACATCCATCGAGTCAGTGATGCCATCCAACCATCTCATCCTCTGTCGTCCCCTTCTCCTCTTGCCCCCAATCCCTCCCAGCATCAGGGTCTTTTCCAAGGAGTCAACTCTTCGCACGAGGTGGCCAAAGTACTGGAGTTTCAGCTTTAGCATCATTCCTTCCAAAGACATCCCAGGGCTGATCTCCTTCAGAATGGACCCGTTGGATCTCCTTGCAGTCCAAGGGACTCTCAAGAATCTTCTCCAACACCACAGTCCAAAAGCATCAATTCTTCGGTGCTCAGCCTTCTTCACAGTCCAACTCTCACATCCATACATGACCACAGGAAAGACCATAGCCTTGACTAGGCGAACCTTTGTTGGCAAAGTGATGTCTCTGCTTTTGAATATACTATCTACGTTGGTCATAACTTTCCTTCCAAGGTGTAAGCGTCTTTTAATTTCATGGCTGCAGTCACCATCTGCAGTGATTTTGGAGCCCCAAAAAACAAAGTCTGACACTGTTTCCCCTGTTTCCCCATCTATTTCCCATGAAGTAATGGGACCAGATGCCATGATCTTCGTTTTCTGAATGTTGAGCTTTAAGCCAACTTTTTCACTCTCCACTTTCATCAAGAGGCTTTTTAGTTCCTCTTCACTTTCTGCCATAAGGGTGGTGTCATCTGCATATCTGAGGTTATTGATATTTCTCCCGGCAATCTTGATTCCAGCTTGTGGTCTTCCAGCCCAGCATTTCTCATGATGTACTCTGCATAGAAGTTAAATAAGCAGGGTGACAATATACAGCCTTGATGTACTCCTTTTCCTATTTGCAACCAGTCTGTTGTTCCATGTCTAGTTCTAACTGTTGCTTCCTGACCTGCATATAGGTTTCTCAAGAGGCAGGTCAGGTGGTCTGGTATTCCCATCTCTTGAAGAATTCTCCACAGTTTATTGGGATCCACACAGTCAAAGGCTTTGGCATAGTCAATAAAGCAGAAGTAGATGTTTTTCTGGAACTCTCTTGCTTTTTTGATGATCCAGAGGATGCTGGCAATTTGATCTCTGGTTCCTCTGCCTTTTCTAAAACCAGCTTGAACATCTGGAAGTTCACGGTTCACGTATTGCTGAAGCCTGGCTTGGAGAATTTTGAGCATTACTTTACTAGCGTGTGAGATGAGCACAATTGTGTGGTAGTTTGAGCATTCTTTGGCATTGCCTTTCTTTGGGATTGGAATGAACACTGACCTTTTCCAGTCCTGTGGCCACTGCTGAGTTTTCCAAATTTGCTGGCATCTTGGATGCAGCACTTTCACAGCATCATCTTCCAGGATTTGAAATAGCTCCACTGGAATTCCATCACCTCCACTAGCTTTGTTCATAGCGATGCTTTCTAAGGCCCACTTGACTTCACATTCCAGGATGTCTGGCTCTAGGTGAGTGATCACACCATTGTGATTATGTGGGTCATGAAGATCTTTTTTGTATAGTTCTTCTGTGTATTCTTGCCACCTCTTCTTAATATCTTCTGCTTCTGTTAGGTCCATACCATTTCTGTCCTTTATTGAGCCCATCTTTGCATGAAATGTTCTGTTGGTATCTCTAATTTTCTTGAAGAGATCTCTAGTCTTTCCCATTCTGTTGTTTTCCTCTATTTCTTTGCATCGATTGCTGAGGAAGGCTTTCTTATCTCTCCTTGCTATTCTTTGGAACTCTGCATTCAAATGGGAATATCTTTCCTTTTCTCCTTTGCTTTCTGCTTCTCTTCTTTTCATAGCTATTTGTAAGGCCTCCCCAGACAGCCATTTTGCTTTTTTGCATTTCTTTTCCATGGGGATGGTCTTGATCTCCTGTACAATGTCATGAACCTCCATCCATAGTTCATCAGGCACTCCATCTATCATATCTAGTCCCTTAAATCTATTTCTCACTTCCACTGTATAATCATAAAGGATTTGATTTAGGTCATACCTGAATGGTCTAGTGGTTTTCCACAGTTAAAAATTGAAGACTTGGGTCACCGTGATATTTTCTGAGAAGTTCTGTAAAGAAAAGTGCTATAGACTAAGGGTTTGTGTCCCCCTAATATTCACATGTTGAAAGCTATTCCTCAGTGTGACAGTATTTGGAAGGGGGCCATTGGGAAGTGATTGGGTCATGAGGGTAGGGCCCTCATACACGGGATCACTGCCCTTATAAGAGACCCCAGAGAGCTTCCTCCCCACTTCCACCAAATGAGCCAATAGTGAGAAGGTGACCATCTATGCACCAGGAAGTGGGCTCTCATCAGACACTGCATCTCCATACTTTGATCCTGAACGTCTCAGAACTGTAATGAGCAAATGTTTGTCATTTAAGCCACCAAGTCTAGGGTATTCTGTTATAGCAGCCCAAACAGACTGACAAGAAAAAAAATCATATTGTTGACATATGTACATTAAGAAATTAAGTGGAGTGCTATTTATTGCCCTTCTCCACAAAATAAGGAAAAATTGATAAAATATTCCATATTTACCTTCTAGTGACAACAGAGTATAATTGAAAAATAATCCACATAGGGCAAAAGTCTTAAATAGGATTAAAGTGTACATAGCCAATCTGATCACACGGACCACAGCCTTGTCTAACTCAGTGAAACTAAGCCATGCTGTGTGGCGCCACCTAAGACAGACAGGTCATGGTGGAGAGGTGTGACAGAATGTGGTCCACTGGAGAAGGGAATGGCAAACCACTTCAGTATTCTTGCCTTGAGAACCCCATGAACAGTTTGAAAAGGCAAAATGATAGGATACTGAAAAGGGAACTCCCCGGGTCAGTAGGTGCCAAATATGCTACTGGAGATCATTGGAGAAATACCTCCAGAAAGAATGAAGGGATAGAGCCAAAGAAAAAACAACACCCAGTTGTGGATGTGACTGGTGATAGAAGCAAGGTCCAATGCTGTAAAGAGCAATATTGCATAGGAACCTGGAGTGTCAGGTCCACAAATCAAGGCAAATTGGAAGTGGTCAAATAGGAGATGGCAAGAGTGAACATCGACATTCTAGGAATCAGCAAACTGAAATGGACTGGAATGGGTGAATTTAACTCAGATGACCATTATATCTACTACCATGGGCAGGAATCCCTTAGAAGAAATGGAGTAGCCATCATGGTCAACAAAAGAGTCCGAAATGCAGTACTTGGATGTAATCTCAAAAACGACAGAATCATCTCAGTTCATTTCCAAGGCAAACCATTCAATATCACGGTGATCCAAGCCTATGCCTCAACCAGTAATGCTGAAGAAGCTGAAGTTGAACAGTTCTACAAAGACCTACAAGACCTTTTAGAACTAACACCCAAAAAAGATGTCCTTTTCATTATAGGGGACTGGAATGCAAAAGTAGGAAGTCAAGAAACACCTGGAGTAACAGGCAAATTTGGCCTTGGAATACGAAATGAAGCAGGGAAGAGGGTAATAGAGTTTTGCCAAGAGAACGCACTGGTCATAGCAAACACCCTCTTCCAACAAGAGAAGACTCTCCACAGGGACATCACCAGATGGTCAACACCGAAATCAGATCGATTATATTCTTTGCAGCCAAAGATGGAGAAGCTCTATACAGTCAGCAAAAACAAGATTGGGAGCTGACTCTGGCTCAGATCATGAACTCCTTATTGCCAAATTCAGATTGAAATTGAAGAAAGTAGGGAAAACCACTAGATCATTGAGGTATGACCTAAATCAAATCCTTTATGATTATACAGTGGAAGTGAGAAATAGATTTAAGGGACTAGATATCATAGAGTGCCTGATGATCTATGGATGGAGATTCATGACATTGTACAGGAGATCAAGACCATCCCCATGGAAAAGAAATGCAAAAAAGCAAAATGGCTGTCTGGGGAGGCCTTACAAATAGCTATGAAAAGAAGAGAAGCAGAAAGCAAAGGAGAAAAGGAAAGATATTCCCATTTGAATGCAGAGTTCCAAAGAATAGCAAGGAGAGATAAGAAAGCCTTCCTCAGCAATCGATGCAAAGAAATAGAGGAAAACAACAGAATGGGAAAGACTAGAGATCTCTTCAAGAAAATTAGAGATACCAACAGAACATTTCATGCAAAGATGGGCTCAATAAAGGACAGAAATGGTATGGACCTAACAGAAGCAGAAGATATTAAGAAGAGGTGGCAAGAATACACAGAAGAACTATACAAAAAAGATCTTCATGACCCACATAATCACAATGGTGTGATCACTCACCTAGAGCCAGACATCCTGGAATGTGAAGTCAAGTGGGCCTTAGAAAGCATCGCTATGAACAAAGCTAGTGGAGGTGATGGAATTCCAGTGGAGCTATTTCAAATCCTGGAAGATGATGCTGTGAAAGTGCTGCATCCAAGATGCCAGCAAATTTGGAAAACTCAGCAGTGGCCACAGGACTGGAAAAGGTCAGTGTTCATTCCAATCCCAAAGAAAGGCAATGCCAAAGAATGCTCAAACTACCACACAATTGTGCTCATCTCACACGCTAGTAAAGTAATGCTCAAAATTCTCCAAGCCAGGCTTCAGCAATACGTGAACCGTGAACTTCCAGATGTTCAAGCTGGTTTTAGAAAAGGCAGAGGAACCAGAGATCAAATTGCCAGCATCCTCTGGATCATCAAAAAAGCAAGAGAGTTCCAGAAAAACATCTACTTCTGCTTTATTGACTATGCCAAAGCCTTTGACTGTGTGGATCCCAATAAACTGTGGAGAATTCTTCAAGAGATGGGAATACCAGACCACCTGACCTGCCTCTTGAGAAACCTATATGCAGGTCAGGAAGCAACAGTTAGAACTAGACATGGAACAACAGACTGGTTGCAAATAGGAAAAGGAGTACATCAAGGCTGTATATTGTCACCCTGCTTATTTAACTTCTATGCAGAGTACATCATGAGAAATGCTGGGCTGGAAGACCACAAGCTGGAATCAAGATTGCCGGGAGAAATATCAATAACCTCAGATATGCAGATGACACCACCCTTATGGCAGAAAGTGAAGAGGAACTAAAAAGCCTCTTGATGAAAGTGGAGAGTGAAAAAGTTGGCTTAAAGCTCAACATTCAGAAAACGAAGATCATGGCATCTGGTCCCATTACTTCATGGGAAATAGATGGGGAAACAGGGGAAACAGTGTCAGACTTTGTTTTTGGGGCTCCAAAATCACTGCAGATGGTGACTGCAGCCATGAAATTAAAAGACGCTTACACCTTGGAAGGAAAGTTATGACCAACGTAGATAGTATATTCAAAAGCAGAGACATCACTTTGCCAACAAAGGTTCGCCTAGTCAAGGCTATGGTCTTTCCTGTGGTCATGTATGGATGTGAGAGTTGGACTGTGAAGAAGGCTGAGCACCGAAGAATTGATGCTTTTGGACTGTGGTGTTGGAGAAGATTCTTGAGAGTCCCTTGGACTGCAAGGAGATCCAACGGGTCCATTCTGAAGGAGATCAGCCCTGGGATGTCTTTGGAAGGAATGATGCTAAAGCTGAAACTCCAGTACTTTGGCCACCTCGTGCGAAGAGTTGACTCCTTGGAAAAGACCCTGATGCTGGGAGGGATTGGGGGCAAGAGGAGAAGGGGACGACAGAGGATGAGATGGCTGGATGGCATCACTGACTTGATGGATGTGAGTCTGAGTGACCTCCGGGAGTTGGTGATGGACAGGGAGGCCTGGTGTGCTGCAATTCATGGGGTCGCAAAAGTCGGACACAGCTGAGCGACTGATCTGATCTGATCAGCCAATTCTGATCTAAATACATAATAAAGCTTTGTTCTTCTATACGTGGTAGGATAGTCCGCACTTGGTGATTCGTTTGATAGACTGGGCACCAAAGAATATTCAGGAATGATGCCCAGGTCATAAGGGTAGAACCCTTGGATAACCAGTAGGAGAAGAAGATGTTAGGTGATACAGGGGTCACAGGAGGAGGAGAGCAAATTTTTCAGGAAGACAGGGTGTTTGACTCTGGACATGGAAATGGAGGTGCCTGTAGGAGAAACTAACAGAGCTGAATAACAGGCAAATGGAGGTATGTGTATGGAACTCAAGATAGAGATCTAGAAATTTTAATTTGAAGCCAAGTGCACCTGACTCATATAGAGCCATTCTCAGGTAAGTTTGGGACTCTTGTAATTTGACCCATGAAAGGTCAAATTGTTCTTACTAACTTAATGCTTTCCTCGTTGAGAACAGAAAAAGTTGATTTTGAAAGAAAATCAGTATCCACTGTGGTGAATACTGCCCTTGAGTAATTTAGGATAAAACCAGCCATGGCATTGATGTTGGGCATGACAGCCCCTCCATCCTGCCCTCATCAGGGTCCAGAACGTAACAAGTACTTGGTAAGTATTTGTTGAATAAACAAATGGTTGAATATCCCCATTCACCATAAACTGCCCTCAAATATATCCTTTTCATCCAATGAAACTGGAAGTGCAAAGGCCAGAAATGCTTCTCTTTTAATGAAAGGATCATCCCCACATACTTCTGGGAGGGGTAATCAGCAACAACCATGGGTCATACAATTCCCCATTGGAATAACTTTTGGAAAAAGGAACAAGGATGGGGAAAGTGGGAGGGATTGAAAGGAGAAGGGAATAACGGGGATCAGGCTGCTTCCTTCTCATCTTTCCCGGGGCTGATCTGGTCTGGAGGCCTGAGGCCCCCCACCTGGGACCCTCTTAAAGGTACCAAGCTGTCCTTCCTTCCATCCTTTCCATTCCTTGTTTTCCAATGTGCTACTGCACCCCCATCTACCCCTGGGAATATCAACAGAGTCTGAAGGCCCACCTTCCCGTTCCATGAATCTCCACAGCATTGATCTTTGCCACTAAATAGCAACTTGAAAGGCCAAGGAACAATGTATCTCCTCCAACAGTAATTCTGAGCCCTCTTGGGAGACTAAAGTTGCAGTGCTGGGGTTTGTAAGAGGTACCACATCTCTGCAGGGAGAGGCAAGTGGAGATGCAGCAGTGGTGGGGAAAGAAGAGCCTTAGTTTCAGCCACAAAGATATTAACAAAGGCAAGGCCCTCACCCAGTTGGAGAGAAAGGAGTTAGAAATTTGGGTGGGAAGCCTGCCCCCACCCTTCACTCTGATTTTGGCCTCTGCTTATTATGGTTCAGCTTCTTCTCTCCTTAAGTCACTTTTGGCTTCTGTCTTGGTGAGCAGCAACTCAGAAAGCATAAACCTGTCCCTGGAACATCATCCTTTAGAGGCTGAAATGGAATATTTCTGGAATACCCTTTCTCTTCATGTCTGTACACAGCCCCAGAAGCAGCAGTTCTGCAAGAGGGGAGTGGAAACTGAGACCACAACCTATATTACGGAGCCTTCCAAAATGCTCCTCCCTGAAACAAGTAGAGAATTAACAGAAACATACTGGGGAGGAAGGGGGAGGTCTGGATGGCAGGTTAGCCTCTTGTAGAGACTTGTCCTCAGTCACCTGCCTTCCTCAGTTAACAAAAACTCAGTAAGCATTTGCACTGCACACTGAGGGTTAAGTTTAGCTGACAAGGTGGCCATGGAATGCCAGCCGGCCCATCTCCTGATTGTCCTTTGTTCCAAGAGCTCTATCATCCCTCCTTGAACAATAGCTAGGGAAAAAAATCTCTACCAGGTTTCCTCCTGCCAGCCTCCAAAATCCTAGCAAATTCATTACCTGAGTTCAAATTATCCTCTTGCAAAACAGACCCCAGAGACTTGTGCTGGTCTCACTTCATCTGCTGTTTATTGCAAAGCAACGTGACTTAATTTTTCTGGGTGAATGAATGTTGGTGGTGAAAATCACTCACTCCAAGAATGACCACAGAAGTAGGCTCTATAGTTACCTGAAGAGTGCCCTTCTCTCAGAAGCTGCAGAGGAGTGGGGGGTTGTTAGAGGCACCCCCTCTGAGCTCACCTGCTGTTTGGGGAGATGAGACTTTATTTGCTAACACGTAGCTGGGAGTGTGACTTGGTTTTCCTGTTTCCATCCTGGGCTCTGGTACTTTGCTTTGTGAAGTTCTCCAGGGACAGGTGCCTCCCATCTGCTGACATCCGTTGGCCCTGAGGTGACACAGTCTCATGAAGACGGCTCCTATTTCAACGTTGTGTCTTCCGCTGTTTTGATTCTGTGTATTTCTCCTTCTCAGTTTTCTTTCTCTCCACGAGTCCCCATGGACCCAAACGGACTACTTGACAATCTCCTGCTTTCCATCTTCCACCTGTATTCTATCAGTCTGGAATACAGTCATTACTTGACTCATCTTTCAATTCACTGGACTATAAATAGGAGCCAGGGAAAGCCAACAACTCCATTTTCCATTGGAAAATGCCCAGGAGCTGGTTAACAAGAGGAGTGTTCACAGCAAAGGAAATTAACAGTTTGATGAGATTTCAGAGTGTGTGCGAGGGAGGCTCAACCAACAGAAGCCTCTTACCTGAAGCCACGAATCTCTTCTATACAAAGGAGGAACTGAAACGCAGATTCACAGTTGTACCTCAGCTTCTCCATGAGACTTAACTCATTTTCTTAAAAGATAGCAGTTTCACTAGGTTAGGACATTTTGTTTCTGCAGTGGGAGGAATAAGGCATGCTAGAAATTATATCATCATCGTCACCATTGTTGTATATATATTTTTTGGAAAATGGCCTTTCTCCTTAGTTCCTGGGACATAATCTCTAAATTTTTTGGAAATTCCCTAGGAATAGAAGTATTTCTGTTACTCATGGTGGATTCCTCAGATCATTCAATTTACACTAACAAGGTGGCTCAAGATGGAGGCTGGTGATGCCAGGAAGACTAATGATGTGATTAGAGAGTAGGGCTTTGCGCACAGGTAGAGAATACAGTGTTTTTCCAGGTAGTCATAAACCTGTAAGATGTTCTCTTTTCACCAACAAGTCTAAGTCCATAAATTCCTTCTCATCATTGAGGAGCACCCCAGGATGTAAGCAAACTTAAAATTAAGAACACAAAGCTGTATACAGAAAGAAATTATGCCCAGGGTAACAGGCATTCTATAGAACTTGCATAGGAATATTCCAGGATTGAAGCAATCCAGTGGGAAGAGAACAAATAAAGTTATAAACCAACTTTCTGAAAACCATATTTAAATGAGATCACTGTGCATTATTCAGATCAAAGAATCTGTATTCCCAATCTGTAAGGGGTTCTAATAAATCAGTGAGAAAAGACTGACATCCCTACAAAAAATGGCAAGGCACATACGGAAGCAAATTTTAAGAGGCAGCACAAAATGGCCAGTATACGTGGAAATACATGCAACATTTCTGGAAATGAAAAAATACCAGTTAGAAATAATGATATATCATTTCTTTGCCTAAAAGATTGGCAAATATCAAAAAGATTTTCAGTATCTAGTATTGCAAAAGTGAACTCTCTTATTAACATGTGGGATGTATAAATGACACAACCTTTCTTGTGGGAAACATGGCATTATGTATCAAAATGGCACATGGGCATTTCTTTTTACTAATTCCAATTCCAGAAATTTAAAATATGTTGATAATCAGACAAGTATATACATATACATATACACACACTCACACACATATATATCCATGGATACAATATATCTATTAGTGGAAAGTTAAAACAGATTATGGTATATTCCCCACATGCAGAATAATATACAGCCATTAAAAATCAAGATGTTGATCCATGTGATTTGGCTACAACGTATTGTTGAATAAGAAAACAAGTTCAGGAGTTAAAAAAAACATTCATAGCATATTCCCATTTTAATTGTGTGAATGCACAAATACTAGCGATTATTCTATTCATGAGGGGGTATTACAGGTCATTTTCACTTTTTTATTGTTTGAATGTACTTTCGTTTTTTTCCTACAGCAGTTTTAGGTTCACAGAAAAATTGAGAGGAAGGTGCAGAGATTTCTTATATACCTCTTCCCTCGCAACATGCATAGCCTCCCTCATTGTCAATATCCCCCACCAAAGCAGCACATTTGTTATAATTGGTAAACCTATATTGATTTATCTTAATCACCAAAGTCCCTAGTTTATCTTAGGGTTTACTCTTGATGTTGTACATTCCATGCATTTGGACAAATGTATAATGACGTATTTACCATTGTGGTGTACAGAGTATTCTCACTGTCTTAAAAATCCTCTGTGGTCCTCACAGAGACGAATAAAGCCCTCTGCTTATCTCTCTCCACCACCCTCACCAGCCACTGGCAACCACTGATCTTTTACTGTTTCTAAGGTTTTGCCTTTTCCAGGAAGTCATATAGTTAGAATCACAGAGTATGTAGCACTTTCAGATTAACTTCTTTCCCTTGTTAATATGCACTTACATTTCCTCCAACTCTTTTCATGACAGGAACACTCATTTCTTTTTAGTGCTGAATAATATTCCAGTGTCTGGATATATTACAGTGTGTTTATCCATTCACCCACCGAAGGACATCTTCTTAGATGCTTCCAAGTTTTGGCAGTTACGAATGAATTTAGTTTCTATAAACATCTGTTTGATTTTCCAGGTGGCTCAAATAGTAGAGAATCCACCTGCAGTGCAGGAGACCTGGGTTTGATCCCTGCGTTAGGAAGATCCCCTGGAGGAGGAAATGGCAACCCACTCCAGTATTCTTGCCTGGAAAATCCCATGGACAAAGAAGCTGAGCTAGCCCGGGGCTACAGTCCAAATGGTTGCAAGGAGTGTGATTGCTGAATCATACAGTAGGAGTATGTTTAGTTTTATGAGAAACTGCTAAACTGTCCTCCAAAGTTGCTATACAATTTTGCAGTGAATGAGAGCTCCCGTTGTTCCACAAAGATGTGGAGCAACATATCCCTTGTGGGGCAACAGGAGTTCTCATTTATTGCCAGTGTTTGATTATCAGTATTCCAGATTTTAGGTTATTCTAATAGGCATGCGGTTGTATTTCATTGCTGTCTTAGTTTGTATTTTTCTGCTGGTCTATGATGTGTAACATCTTTTCCATATGCCGTTTGCCATTTGTATATCTTCACTGGTGGGGTGTCTGTTTAAGTTTTTGGTCCACTTTTTAATTGAGTTGTTGAATAGGTTCCCCTCTATTCCTAGTTTTTGAGGAGTTTTTATTGTGAGTGGGTGTTGGATTTTGTTAAATGCTTTTTTTTTTTTGCATCTATTGATATAATCATATAATTTTTCTTCCTTAGCCTATTGATGGAATTGATTTTTGACAGTCAAACCAGATTTGCATACCTGGGTTAAATCCCACTTGGTTCTGGTGTATAATTCTCCTTATCAGTTTTTCAATTTGATTTATTAATGTTTCATTGAGGACTTTTGCATCTAAGTTTGTGAGCGATATCGTTCTGTAGTTTTCTTATAATGTGTTTGTCTGGTTTTATTATTAGGGTAATGCCATCCTCTTTGACTGAATTAGAAAGTATTCCCCTGCTTCTGTCCTCCAAAAGAGGTTGTAGAGAACTGTTACAATTTCTTCCTTAAATGTTTGGTAGAATTCACCAGTGAACCTTCTGGGGCCTGGTGCTTTCTGATATAGAAGTCATTAATTATGCAATTTCTTTAGGCTTATTCAGTTTGTCTATTTTGTCTTGTGTGAGTTTTGGTAGATTGTATCTTTCAAGGGATTGATTCAGTTCATCTAAGCTATCAAATTTAGGGGCATCAGATCAGATCAGATCAGTCGCTCAGTCGTGTCCGACTCTTTAGTATTCTTTCAGTGTCAGTGGGATGTGTAATGATCTTCCCTCTTTCATTTCACATACTATGCTATGCTATGCTAAGTCGCTTCAGTCATGTCCGACTCTGTGTGACCCCATAGACGGCAGCCCACCAGGCTCACCCATCCCTGGGATCCTCCAGGCAAGAACACTGGAGTGGGTTGCCATTTCCTTCTCCAATGCATGAAAGTGAAAAGAAAAAGTGAAGTCGCTCAGTCATGTCTGACTCTTAGCAACCCCATGGACTGCAGCCTACGAGGCTCCTCCGTCCGTGGGATTTTCCAGGCAAGAGTACTGGAGTGGGGTGCCATTGCCTTCTACTAGTAGTTTCATTCTCTTTTTTTCCTCAGTTAGTCTGGCTAGAGCTTACTGATATTATTGCTTTTTATTTTTGTCCAAAGAACTAGCTTTTGGTTTTGTTGATTTTCTCCTCTTTTCAATTTCATTGATTTCTGTTCTAATCCTTATTAGTTTTCTTTTTTTCCACTTACTTTGGATTTAATTTGCACTTCATTTTCTAGTTTCCTAAAGTGTAAATAGATTATTGATTTTAGATGTTTCTTCTTTTCTAATATATGTTGTTGCTCTGTCCCTTTTGTCCAACTCTTTGCAACCCCACGGACTGCAGCATTCTGGGCAGTCTTTCACTGTCTCCCAGAGTTTGCTCAAACTCACGTCCATTGTGTTGATGATGCCATTCAACCATCTCATTCTCTGTCACCGTCTTCTCCTCCTGCCTTCAATCTTTCCCATAATCAAGGTCTTTTCCAATGGGTCAGCTCTTTGCATCAGGTGGCCAAAGTACTGGAGCTTCAGCTTTAGCATCAGCCCTTCCAATGAATATTCAGGGTTGATGATTTCCTTTAAGATTGGCTGGTTTGATCTTGCTGTCCAAGAGACTCTCATATCCAGTGCTATAAATTTCCCTCTAAGCAGTACTTTTACTGCCTCCCACAAATTTTTTAAGTTGTATTTTTTATTTTCATTTCATTCAAAATATTTTAAAATTTTTCTTGAAATGTTTTCTTTGACTTGTGCATTATTAGGAAGTGTGTTGTTTACTCTCTGCTCACTTGGGCATTTTCCAATTATCTTTCTGTTATTGATATCTAGTTTAATTCTACTTTGGTCTGGAAGCAGACACTATATAATTTCTATTCATTTAAATTTGTTAAAGTGTATTTCAGGGCCCAGAATATAGTCAGTTGTGATGGATATTTCATGTTAACTTGAAAGAATACTATTCTGCTATTGTTGGATGAAGTAGACTGTGGATATAAATTAGATCTAATTGATTGATGGTGTTACTGAGTTCAATATGTCCTTCCTAAATTTCTGTCTGGTGAATTTGTCCATTTCAACTAGAGGAGGTTGAAGTCTCCAGTTATGATAGTGGATTTGTCTATTTGTCTATTCTCCTTGCATTTCTATCAGTATTTGCCCCATGTAGTTTGACACTTTATTGTTAGACACACACATGTTCAGTTCGGTTCAGTTGCTCAGTGGTGTCTCACTCTTTGCGACCCATGGACTGCAGCACACCAGGCCTCCCTGTTCATCACCAACTCCTGGAGTTTACTCAAACTAATGCCCCTTGGGTCAGAGATGCCATCCAACCATCTCATCCTCTGTCGTCCCCTTCTCCTCCTCCCCTCAATCTTTCCCAGCATCAGGGTTTTTTCAAATGAATCTGCTCTTTGCATCAGGTGGCCAAAATATTGGAGTTTCAGCTTCAACATCAGTCCTTCCAATGAATATTCAGGACTGATTTCCTTTAGGATGGACTGGTTGGATATCCTTGCAGTCCAAGGGACTCTCAAGAGTCTTCTCCAACACCACAGTTCAAAAACATCAATTCTTCGGTGCTCAGCTTTCTTTATAGTCCAACTCTCACATCCATACATGACCATTGGAAAAACCATAACCTTGACTAGACGGACCTTTGTTGGCAAAGTAATGTCTCTGCTTTTGAATATGCGGTCTAGGTTGGTCATAGCTTTTCTTCCAAGGAGCAAATGTCTTTTAATTTCATAACTGCAGTCACCATCTACAGTGATTTTGGAGCCCAAAAAGTAAAGTCTGCCACTGTTTCCACTGTTTCTCCATCTATTTGCCATGAAGTAATGGGACTGGATGCCATGGTCTTAGTTTTCTGAATGTTAAGCTTTAAGCCAACTTTTTCACTCTCCTCTTTCACTTTCATCAAGAGGCTCTTTAGTTCTTCGCTTTCTGTCATAAGGGTTGTGTCATCTGCATATCTGAGGTTATTGATATTTCTCCTGGCAATCTTGATTCCAGCTTTTGCTTCATCCAGCCCACACATGTAAAGATTGTTATATTCTCTTGGAGAATTGGCCTCTTTATCATTATGTAATGCCCTTATTTATCCCTGATAACTTTTCTTGCTTTGAAGTCTACCTTGTCTGAAATTAATATAGCTACTCCTGCCCTCTTTTGGGAGAAGGAAATGGCAACCCACTCCAGTGTTCTTGCCTGGAAAATCCCAGGGATGGGGGAGCCTAGTGGGCTTCCGTCTATGGGGTCACACAGAGTCGAACACGACTGAAGTGACTTAGCAGCAGTAGCAGCCCTCTTTTGAAGTTTTGAAATGTTAGCATGGTATATATTTCTCTATCCATTTACTTTTGAACTGTGTGTCTTTATGTGTTAAGTGAGTTTCTTGTATACAACATGTAGCTGGGTCTTGTTCTTTCATACACTCTGACAGTCCCTGTCTTTTAATTGTTACATTTACATTTCATTGTTACATTGTTAAATGTAACACTATGATAATCAGTAAATGTAACACTATGATAATCACTAAATGTAACACTATGATAATCACTAAATGTAACACTATGATAATCACTCATAGTGATTATCAATATAGTTGTATTAAAATCTACAGTATGTGTACTGTTTTCTACTTGTTGCCCTTGTTTTTTTTTTCCCTATTTTCATCTTCTACTTTTTTACTGCCTTTTGTAATCTTAATTGAGCATTTTATATGATTCCATGTTCTCTGTCTTAACATATCAGCTATAATTATTTTTCTTTTTTTAACTTGTTTTAGTGGTGGTCTTATTGTTTATGATATACATTTACAACTAATCCAAGTCCACTTTAAAAAAACCCTCTACTGCCTCATAGTGATAGTAGTGAAGTCGCTCAGTCGTGTCCGACTCTTTGCGACCCCATGGACTGTAGCCTATCAGGCTCCTCCGTCTGTGGGATGTTCCAGGCAAGAGTGCTGGAGTGGGGCGCCATTGCCTTCTCCAGGGGATCTTCCCAACCCAGGAATGGAATCCAGGTCTCCGGCATTGCAGGCAGACGCTTTACCGTCTGAGCCACCATACATAGTGTAAAAACCTTTTAATAACAAAATAATTCTGATTCCTTTCTCCTTTCCCTTGTATTGCTGTCATTCATTTCATTTATATATACATTATATATGTGCACATAATACATATATAAGCATACATAATTGAATACATTATTGCTATTGTT
This sequence comes from Tragelaphus eurycerus, assembly GCA_935064755.1. Classification (NCBI taxonomy): domain Eukaryota; kingdom Metazoa; phylum Chordata; class Mammalia; order Artiodactyla; family Bovidae; genus Tragelaphus; species Tragelaphus eurycerus. Next base: position 5,374,143 of record CAKXYN010000054.1, on the reverse strand, counting down.
ATTGTGGGCAAACTGTTTCCTGTTAGATCAATTAAAAGTAAGAAAATATGTTTTGGGGGTTTTTTTTGTCTTTCATTTGGATTTATTTATTTATTTATTTTTATTTTGCTTAACTTTACAATATTGTATTGCTTTTACAATACATCAAGATGGATCCGCCGCCAGTATACACGTGTTCCCATCCTGAACCCTCCTCCCTCTCCCCTCCCCACACCATCCCTCCAGGTCGTCCCAGTGCTCCAGCCCCAGGCATTTGTTATCGGGCATCGTACCTGGACTGACGACTCGTTTCAGATATGATATTATACATGTTTCAATGCTATTCTCCCCAATCATCCCACCCTCTCCCGGTCCCAGAGTCCCAAAGTCTGTTCTATACATCAGTGTCTCTTTTGCTGTCTCGTAAATAGGGTTATTTTTACCATCTTTCTAAATTCCATATATATGAGTTAGTATACTGTATTTGTGTTTTTGTTTCTGGCTTACTTCACTCTGTATAATAGGTTCCAGTTCCATCCACCTCCTTAGAACTGATTCAAATGTATTCTTTTTAATGGCTGAGTAATACTCCATTGTGTATATGTACCACAGCTTGCTTATCCATTCATCTGTGGATGGACATCTAGGTTGCTTCCACGTTCTGGCTATTGTAAACAGTGCTGCTATGAACAATGGGGTACACGTGTCTCTTTCAATTCTGGTTTTCTCAGTGTGTATGCCCAGCAGTGGGATTGCTGGATCATAAGGCACTTCTATTCCCAGTTTTTTGAGGAATCTCCATACTGTTCTCCATAGTGGCTGTACTAGTTTGCATTCCCACCAACAGTGTAAGAGGGTTCCCTTCTCTCCGCACCCTCTCCAGCATTTATTGCTTGTGGACTTTTGCATCGCAGCCATCCTGACTGGCGTGAAATGGTACCTCATAGTGGTTTTGATTTGCATTTCTCTGATAATGAGTGATGTTGAGCATCTTTTCATGTGTTTGTTAGCCATCTGTATGTCTTCTTTGGAGAAATGTCTATTTAGTTCTTTGGCCCATTTTTTGATTGGGTCATTTATTTTTCTGGAATTGAGCTGTAGAAGTTGCTTGTATATTTTTGAGATTAGTTGTTTGTCAGTTGCTTCATTTGCTATTATTTTCTCCCATTCTGAAGGCTGTCTTTTCACCTTGCTTATAGTTTCCTTTGTTGTGCAGAAGCTTTTAAGTTTGATTAGGTCCCATTTGTTCATTTTTCCTTTTATTTCCGATATTCTGGGAGGTGGGTAATGGAGGATCCTGCTGTGATGTAAGTCAGAGAGTGTTTTGCCTATGTTTTCCTCTAGGAGTTTTATGGTTTCTGGTCTTACATTTAGCTCTTTAATCCATTTTGAGTTTATTTTTGTGTATGGTGTTAGAAAGTGTTTTAGTTTCATTCTTTTACAAGTGTTCGACCAGTTTTCCCAGCACCACTTGTTAAAAAGATTGTCTTTAATCCATTGTATATTCTTGCCTCCTTTGTCAAAGATAAGGTGACCATATGTGCGTGGATTTATCTCTGGGCTTTCTATTTTGTTCCATTGATCTATATTTCTGTCTTTGTGCCAGTACCATACTGTCTTGATGACTGTGGCTTTGTAATAGAGCCTGAAGTCAGGCAGGTTGATTCCTCCAGTTCCGTTCTTCTTTCTCAAGATAGCTTTGGCTATTCGAGGTTTTTGGTATTTCCATACAAATTGAGAAATTATTTGTTCTAGCTCTGTGAAGAATACCGTTGGTAGCTTGATAGGGATTGCATTGAATCTATAAATTGCTTTGGGTAGTATACTCATTTTCACTATATTGATTCTATCAATCCATGAACATGGTATATTTCTCCATCTATTAGTGTCCTCTTTGATTTCTTTCACCAGTGTTTTATAGTTTTCTATATATAGGTCTTTAGATTCTTTAGGAAGATATATTCCTAAGTATTTTATTGTTTTCATTGCAATGGTGAATGGAATTGTTTCCTTAATTTCTCTTTCTATTTTCTCATTAGTGTACAGAAATGCAAGGGATTTTTGTGTGTTAATTTTATATCCTGCAACTTTACTATATTCATTGATTAGTTCTAGTAATTTTCTTGTGGAATCTTTAGGGTTTACTATGTAGAGGATCATGTCATCTGCAAACAGTGAGAGTTTTACTTCTTCTTTTCCAATTTGAATTCCTTTTATTTCTTTTTCTGCTCTGATTGCTGTGGCCAAAACTTCCAAAACTATGTTGAATAGTAATGGTGAAAGTGGGCATCCTTGTCTTGTTTCTGACTTTAGAGGAAATGCTTTCAATTTTTCACCATTGAGGATAATGTTTGCTGTGGGTTTGTCATATATAGCTTTTATTATGTTGAGGTATGTTCCTTCTATTCCTGCTTTCTGGAGAGTTTTTATCATAAATGGATGTTGAACTTTGTTAAAGGCTTTCTCTGCATCTATTGAGATAATCATATGGTTTTTATTCTTCAGTTTGTTAATGTGGTGTATTACGTTGATTGATTTGTGGATATTGAAGAATCCTTGCATTCCTGGGATAAAGCCCACTTGGTCATGGTGTATGATCTTTTTAATGTGTTGTTGGATTCTGATTGCTAGAATTTTGTTAAGGATTTTTGCATCTATGTTCATCAGTGATATTGGCCTGTAGTTTTCTTTTTTTGTGGGATCTTTGTCAGGTTTTGGTATTAGGGTGATGGTGGCCTCATAGAATGAGTTTGGAAGTTTGCCTTCCTCTGCAAATTTTCTGGAACAGTTTGAGTAGGATAGGTGTTAGCTCTTCTCTAAATTTTTGGTAGAATTCAGCTGTGAAGCCGTCTGGGCCTGGGCTTTTGTTTGCTGGAAGATTTCTGATTACAGTTTCGATTTCTGTGCTTGTGATGGGTCTGTTAAGATTTTCTATTTCTTCCTGGTCCAGTTTTGGAAAGTTGTATTTTTCTAAGAATTTGTCCATTTCTTCCACATTGTCCATTTTATTGCCATATAATTGCTGATAGTAGTCTCTTATGATCCTTTGTATTTCTGTGCTGTCTGTTGTGATCTCTCCATTTTCATTTCTAATTTTATTGATTTGATTTTTCTCCCTTTGTTTCTTGATGAGTCTGGCTAGTGGTTTGTCAATTTTATTTACCCTTTCAAAGAACCAGCTTTTGGCTTTGTTGAATTTTGCTATGGTCTCTTTTGTTTCTTTTGCATTTATTTCTGCCCTAATTTTTAAGATTTCTTTCCTTCTACTAACCTTGGGGTGCTTCATTTCTTCCTTTTCCAGTTGCTTTAGGTGTAGAGTTAGGTTATTTATTTGGCTTTTTTCTTGTTTCTTGAGGTATGCCTGTATTGCTATGAACTTTCCCCTTAGGACTGCTTTTACAGTGTCCCACAGGTTTTGGGTTGTTGTGTTTTCATTTTCATTTGTTTCTATGCAGAATTTGATTTCTTTTTTGATTTCTTCTGTGATTTGTTGGTTATTCAGGAGTGTGTTGTTCAGCCTCCATATGTTGGAATTTTTAATAGTTTTTCTCCTGTTATTTAGATTTACTGCATTGTGGTCAGAAAAAATGCTTGGAATGATTTCAATTTTTCTGAACTTACCAAGGCTAGATTTATGGCCCAGGATGTGGTCTATCCTGGAGAAGGTTCCGTGTGCGCTTGAGAAAAAGGTGAAATTCATTGTTTTGGGATGAAATGTCCTATAGATATCAATTAGTTCTAACTGGTCTATTGTATCGTTTAAAGTTTGTGTTTCCTTGTTAATTTTCTGTTTAGTTGATCTATCCATTGGTGTGAGTGGGGTATTAAAGTCTCCCACTATTATTGTGTTATTGTTGATTTCTCCTTTCATACTTGTTAGTATTTGTCTTACATATTGCGGTGCTCCTAAGTTGGGTGCATATATATTTATAATTGTTATATCTTCTTCTTCGATTGATCCTTTGATCATTATGTAGTGACCTTCTTTGTCTCTTTTCACAGCCTTTGTTTTAAAGTCTATTTTATCTGATATGAGTATTGCTACTCCTGCTTTCTTTTGTTCTCTATTTGCATGGAAAATCTTTTTCCAGCCCTTGACTTTCAGTCTGTATGTTTTTGTTTTACCTTCACTTATTCCTTCTTCATAGCTCTTCTTTTCTTTATGTACATCTGAGCTTCTTATTTATATCATTTTCCTTCTCTCTAAAGAATTTCTTTTAAGTTTCTTGCAAGACATGTATACTGGCAACTTAGTCCCTCAATTTTTGTTTGTCTAAGTAAATCTTTATTTCGCCTTCATTTTTGAAGGATAATTTCTCTGGTATAGAATTCTAGATAAGTGGGGTTTTTTTTGTTTGTTTGTTTTCAATAATTTAAATATTTCACATCACTCTCTTCTTATTTGCATGGTTTCCAAGAAGTTAGATGTAACTCTTTTCTTTGTTTTTCCATAGACATGATATTTTTCTGCTCTAGCTTCTTTCAGGATTTTTTTTTAATTTTTGATTTTTCTGTAGTTTGTAAATCATATACCTCAGTGTAATTTTCTTCATTTATGCTACTTGGTGGTTTTTGAGCTTCCTCAGTCAGTAGTTTGGTGTCTGACATTAACTGGTGAAATTCTCAATCATTATTTTTTCAGCTATTTCTTCTCTTCCTTTCTCCCTTTCGTCTCCTTCTGCTATTTTCATTATGTGTATATTATACTTTTTGTAGTTGTCCCAAACTACAAAATGTTGTTTTCTTTGCTTTTCAGTTTGGAAGGTTTCTTTTGAGAGATCCTCAACTCAGAGATTCTTTCCTTAGCCATGTCATCTGTTAACCTACTAATAGACCTGTCAAAAGCATTCTTCATTTTTGTTTCAATGTTTTTGATCTCTAACATTTCTTTTTGGTTCGTTCTTAGGATTTGCATCTCTCTACTTGTATTCTCCATCTGTTCTTGTGTGCTGTCTACTTCATCCATTGGAGACCTTAGCGTATTAATCATAGTTGTTTTTGAATTCCTGGTCTGATAATTCCAACATCATTGCTGTGTCTGGTTTTGATGCTTGCTCTGTGGTTTTTGTCTTTCAATATGCCTTGTAAATTTTCTTTTTGATAGCTGACATAATGTATAAGGTAAAACCAACTGCTATAAACAGGACTTTAGTATTGTAGTAAGGAGGTATGGGAGGAGAAGGTGATGGCACCCCACTCCAGTACTCTTGCCTGGAAAATCCCATGGGCAGAGGAGCCTGGTAGGCTGCAGTCCATGGGGTCGAGAAGAGTTGGACATGACTGAGCAACTTTGCTTTCACTTTTCACTTTCATGCATTGGAGAAAGAAATGGCAACCCACTCCAGTGTTCTTGCCTGGAGAATCCCAGGGACAGGGGAGCCTGGTGGGCTGCCGTTTATGGGGTCGCACAGAGTTGGACATGAGTGAAGCAACTTAGCAGCAGCAGCAGCAGCAGCATGGGAACTTTAAGTGCAACTCAGGAAAATTTTTCTCTTCCCTTAGATGAGAGACAATGGCTAGAGTGGGCTGGAGTTGGGTATTTCTCTTTCTCCAGAGAAGTTAGGCTCTGATAATACCCCCATGAGGTAAGACTCTGGTTAATTAGTGCTCTGTTGTATTAAAAAAAAATTTTTTTTTTCCTTTCTCCCCCTGATGGAAGCACAAGGAGATTTATCTCTGATATTAAGTGTGAGAATCTGGTCAAGCTCCTGGTGGTAAATTTCACAGAATTGTGAAGGCCACCCTATAACTGGGTTGCCCTGGAGTTTTTAACTCTCAGACTTGTCCACTCTGAGCTCTCAGCAACTTGTCAATTATAATGCAGGCTCTCCTGCCCTGGCGTCAATTTCCACAGTGGTTTCCTCTCATAAAACTGTTCCAGTAACCCATGACTCTGTACATTCACCTCTCTCTCCAATCTTCACTCTGGGAAACATTTTAAAGTCATTTCATTTGTAATTTCTTCCCTCCATTTTCTCTTTCTGGAATTTCTGTTATTTGGCTTTTGAACTTCTTAGCATAATCCTGCTTTTCTTCTATTTCTCTGTGTTTTTGCTTTACTTTTTAAGGGAAATGATTCAACCTTATCTTCCATCCCTTGTTCATTTTGCTATCATGTTTTTAATATCAGGAGCCCTTTACCCACTTAGTGCTCCCCCGTACATGAGGGAGGGATGAGTATATGATGTCCTGTTCTTATTTCGTGGGTGCAGTGTCTTCTCTTAGCTCTCCAATATATTACTCATAATTGGTTTATTTTTTTTAATATGCTTCTCCTTATATCCTCGAAGTTGCTGTTTCTTTGTTGACATCTCTATCTTCCAAATTAGAAATTTTCTTCAGATGTCTGTTTTTCTTCGACTGACTGCTCATGATTAAGATATGGGGCTAACAGGCTGCTCATGAGCTCTGAATATGTAGGTCTTGCTTTAGTGAGCTGTACTGTAGGTAGTCCCCATTTCCTGAGCTTCGCTGTAAGATGATCCTCATTTACTGAGCTGTACTGTAGGGTGAGCCCATTTGCTGAGCTTCACTGTAGGGTGATTCCCATTTACTGGCAAAGACATTTGCTAAGGTCTTTCCTTTGAACTGGCCAAATAAAGCAGAGAATTTTCTTCCTGTCTCCTTCCAAGAGGGTGAAGGACTGGGTGTCATTGTCTGGAACTGAGTGAGGTATTCACTGTGCCTGTCAATCCACTAACAGCTCCGGTTCCAGAGGAGGCTGACCCTGAGACTTTGGGTCTGGTTTTTAGCTTACCCTATACTGGTTTAAGATTGTTCTTTTCTTGTTCTAGGGTGGAAAGCTCTTTATGGCAGGAAAGCTGAGATCAAGAACTATATCTTTAGCTTTGACAGTTCCAAAGTATAAACGCCAAAGCACCTAGGACATAAAACTTTGTCACTGTGGAACAAAAGCTATCTAAAACTTGAAAATAAGGCAAAAATAATGGTTTGTGACCTTTCTAAAAAGTCTGTGGAGAGTCATCTGACTTACCCAGGGAGTGACCCTTTGGTTGTGGCCCAAACCTTTTACAACCCTGGTATATTAAGAGATTAACTTTTAGAAAAATTATAAGGTTCATGATATACTGGGGCAGCCCTCTGGTAGAAAAGTTACCCACACACTTGTCTACAGACCATTAACTTGTTTAGCATCTATTTAGCTAAACTGAATCTTACTTCAGTATTCCTTTCCCCACTAACTCTATAATCCCTGTTTCTCAAAGTTTCTCCAAACCAGCTCTCTTCTGACTGCTGGTTTCTTCATTAATGAATTAATAAAACTTTGGCATGAGTTTGCCATCTGTACGTATGGAATTTATGTTTTCTTTGATAGTTGGAGAATTGTGCTTTTTCACCATTAATGAAAAGTCTGGAAGAATAGTCCTCAGTAACAAAAAGTTGTGTCTCTTGGCCTTCCTCCCCAGATGAGGTGAAGGTACTCTGAACTGGGAGAGTCAGACGGAAGCCAAAGAGCTTGGAAACTGGCAGGTGCTAAGAAGTCTGAGCTGCAGAATGTAAGTAATTTGCTTTTAAAAAAAATTATTTTATTTTTGCCTACACTGCGTCTTCGTTGCTATGCTTTCTCTAGTTGCGGTGAGCAGGAGCTACTTTCTAGTTACAGCGCATGGAATTCCCTTGCTGCCGTGTTTCTCTGGTTGCCAAGCACAGGCTTTAGAGCACAGGCTCAGTAGCTGTGTGCACAGGTACAGTTGTCCCTTGACACGTGGAATCTTCCCAGACCAGGGATCAATCCCCTCCCCTGCATTGGCAAGTGGATCCTTAACCACTGGACCACCAGGGAAGTCCAGAATGTAAGCAATTTGCTTTTTATAAAATGTGGATCATACTGTACTTGCTGCTGTACATTGTACTCAGCAATATGGGGTGAACATCTTTATAGGTCAAAAAATAATTGTCCTAAAATATGAATTTTTAATTGATAATAGCACACCACCATGTGAGCTAGCTTAATGACTTAGAGAAGCTCTGCCCATTTCTCCTTCCAACTGGTAGACACAGTCAGTCTCAGTTACTTTAGTTTTTAAGCCTTGCATTAAAATAACATCTCCTTATTGGAAAGGAGATGGGTGGACCCCAACAAACAGTTGTAATCAAGATCTAGTGATGAGAGTTGGCACAACCAGATTAACTGCTCTTTCTGAAAACCTGCTAATGCCCCCTGCTGCTACTGCTGCTGCTAAGTCGCTTCAGTCGTGTCCGACTCTGTGCGACCCCATAGACGGAAGCCCACCAGGCTTCCCCATTCCTGGGATTCTCCAGGCAAGAACACTGGAGTGGGTTGCCATTTCCTTCTCCAACGCATGAGAGTGAAAAGTTAAAGTGAAGTCGCTCAGTCGTGTCCGACTCTTAGCGACCCCATGGACTGGAGCCTACTAGGCTCCTCCGTCCATGGGATTTTCCAGGCAAAAGTACTGGGGTGGGGTGCCATGCTAATGCCCCCACTTGTCTTTAATTTTGCGGGCCATTCAGGGGCAGCACTGATTTATCTCCTTGCAAGGAGAGCTTTAAGAACAAAGGATGCTGGTTCAGGGAGCCTCCCCCTGTGTGTCTCAAGTGAGAACAAGCCTCCACCCACCCCCACCCACCCTGGCCCCAGCTCTGTGCTCCTGAAGCCCTTGACCATGAGGCAGGGATGTGCCTTCTGGCTGCAGGGAGGTTCTGGGCTTCCTTCAGCCTGTAAACAGAAAGTAATAAATGGGTCTGCTCAGAAAGGCGTCACGGGGACTGCTGTGGGCTTCTGGTGACAGAGATACCTGACCCCATGGGGGTACCTGCAGTGTTCTCAGTAACCCCTGAAATCGCACTTGGGAGTAGGCGGTCTCAGAGTTTATCAGTTATCTTTCCCTGGGATGCTGACTTTAATCATTTCCTATTTATCTGGGGGGCTTATATTTGCCATAAATCAAAGCTTCTCCAGTTGAGAACTATGTTGGGATTGGGATTTTATTATTAATGCATATGTGTGCCAGGGGGGCGGGTCCTGTAGCTTTGAAAAGCACAGTGTGTGTGGATCAAACAGCAGCATTTGGGTCAATATAAATTTGGTCAAAACAGATTTCTATTTGATTTTGCTAGTTTGTGCATTTTTTTCCCTAAAAATCAAAGACACTTAGAATCTATTCAGTAAGGTCATAACAAAATGTTTAAAGCTTGTTCCTATGATAGAAACAAAATACAAATTCCTAATTTCTTTTTATAAGAGAAAAGAAGACATTTTCCCCCATGTGTTGAGAGAGAAAAAAATAATATTTACAATCTGAGTCTGGAGACTAAATCAATTACAGGCAAAAACATGACTGTTCCCTGTTACTTTATTGTTTTAATAATGTTTTATATTCAGGGCCTGTAATCTTCATTAGTTGCAAGGACAAGATTAGATTCACATGCAGACTTCCTTGGTAACTCATTTAATTTCCTGTTTTCTATCTTTTTTTGGTGACTTCTGCAGAAAGACTATTTTAAAAGTTTTTCCTTTGAAAATGGCCCAGGGAAACTTGTATATTAATGCTTTGTGCATTGGTGAGAGGAATGCATTTCACAAGGCCTAGATATCATTTTAAACAGTAATGGGACGAGGAGGAACTGAATGAGAGAATGGAGTGGGGACCAAGTTGTGGGTTTGGGGAACAGAGGTTTGCGCTCATCGGCTTCATAAAAGATGGTGATGATGTGTTTTCCACATGTCAAAGGCTGGAATGAGTGATTTCAAGTCCAGTTTTCTTAACTGGGTCAGAAAAACAACATCACCTTCAGAAACAAATATGTGATAATATACGTAATTTGTAGACATCAGAAAATTGAAAGACTGAAAAATAAGACAGCTCTATGCCCTGCTTATTTTGAACTGTGGTGTTGGAGAAGACTCTTGAGAGTCCCTTGGACTGCAAGAAGATCCAACCAGTCCATTCTGAAGGAGATCAATCCTGGAATTTCTTTAGAAGGAATGATGCTAAAGCTGAAACTCCAGTATTTTGGCCACCTCATGCGAAGAGTTGACTCACTGGAGAAGACTCTGATGCTGGGAGGGATTGAGGGCAGGAGGAGAAGGGGACGACAGAGGATGAGATGGCTGGATGGCATCACTGACTCGATGGATATGAGTCTGAGTGACCTCCAGGAGCTGGTGATGGACAGGGAGGCCTGGCGTGCTGCAGTTCATGGGGTCGCAAAGAGTCGGACACGACTGAGCGACTGATCTGATCTGATCTGATGCCCTGCTTGAAAAAAAAAAAGCCCTGGGACAGCCAAAGAAACAGACTTCCACCCTCTGACCGTCCCCTCCTGCCCCCAGCCTTCCCCACGCAGGTTCTGTGGACTGGGACAGTTGGCACTGGTCACAGAAGCAGTCGCAATGAACAAAACAACTTCATCCTGGATTCCTGGATACCTGTGCAAGGCATTCCCAGAAGACTCTGGGTTTTCTGAGTTGTAGGGCCCACCCTTTTCTACTTCCTTTTCTCCAGGAAAAAGGAGGAATCCAGGAGCTGCCTGGATTTCACAAAGTAAAAACCCTTGGAGAGGTGAACTGCCATGATTGTCCTGTTAAAGGTATTGTACCTTGTGAGGGATAATGGTCTCGTCAGGGTTCAAAGTACCAAAGTTGTTGGTTCTCCGGGGACTCGTCTTTGCTAAGACTAGAACACGGAGGTAGACCTCCCTCATCTTTAAACCCTATCCCAAGCATCGCCTCTTTAAAAAAATACAAAAGAGCTGGAATATGATTAAAGCACATGTGTCAGGAAATCTGATTTGGAGAATATGTGATGAAATTTTATCTTTCATAAAAGAAAATATTCTGTTTTTCCCATTATACATGCCTTGGCTCCTGCCAAGCCTCTTCTTAGCCCAAATGTCTTAGACAATCTTGACGGGACAGCACCAACAGACTCAAGTGGTGCGGTTATACCAAGAATGCTTCCTGAAATCCCTTCCCCTGCCACCAACAAAATAGCTTTTGATACTAAGAATCTTAAAAAACAACTTGTCCCATTAAATAAAAAAAATAATGTATCTATTTGGGCTTTGCCACCAGCACACTGGGCTGGGAGCAGAAAGTGCAGTCAGTCTTTCTCACGATGGGGCAGATTCTCATGGCCCAGTCCTGGCAGCACAGTGTGGGCATCTGGCTGGTATTACAGACCCCCAGAGAAGCCTGATCATGTGACTTCCCAAGTCCAGGTTTCGAGCACAGAGACCACCAGCGCCTGCCATGAGGCAGGTCATCAATAAATGTTAGATGTTCTGGTAAGTATCTTAGGATCTGAAATCTCAAGATCTGAAGGATCAAAATGCACTTTACTGGCTATAAGATCTGACCCATCCCTTCAAGCACTGGCTCAGAGGAGTGTGAGAGCTTGAGTATTCTTGTAGCAGAGGAGGTTGTTTAAGGCAAGCAAAGCTCTGTTCTTTTTCAAACATGCCTGTTTCAAACATACTGTTCTTTTTTTTTTTTTTTTTTAATGGCTTCTATTTCTCCTTGCAATGCCTTAATCGTTTGAACAGGAGTCTTCTTTGAGGCTTACCTAGAAGGCTCTATTTAGCTTCCTGGCTTTGCATCTTTTGCTTTTCCAGACCATATCTCTCACCCCTAAATCCATGTCTGGGTAGAGAGCTTCCCTGAGCTACCTCCATACCAGCTCATGCATGTGGCACTGGCTTTCATTTCTCTATCTCTGACACTCAAAGAGTTGTACATTTTTCCCTTGAAACTCATTTTCCTTCATGCTTAGACTTTAGTGCTTCTATACGTGTGTTGAAGGAAGGGGCATATCTCCATCAGCTAAGGTCCCTTATTGGAGAAATTTCCTTCCATTTCCTCTACATGGTGAAAATACACTCGCTTATGTTTAGAGACCTTTCAGTCAGTTCAGTCCAGTTCACTCGCTCAGTCGTGTCTGACTCTTTGCGACCCCATGAATCGCAGCACGCCAGGCCTCCCTGTCCATCACCAACTCTGGGAGTCCACCCAAACCCGTGTCCATTGAGTCGGTGATGCCATCCAGCCATCTCATCCTGTCATCCCCTTCTCCTCCTGCCCTCAATCTTTCCCAGCATCAGCGTCTTTTCTAATGAGTCAGCTCTTTGCATCAGGTGGCCAAAGTATTGGAGTTTCAGCTTCGACATCAGTCTTACCAATGAACACCCAGGACTGACCTCCTTTAGGATGGACTGGTTGGACCCCCTTGCAGTCCAAGGGACTCTCAAGAGTCTTCTCCAACACCACGGTTCAAAAGCATCAATTCTTTGGTGCTCAGCCTTCTTCACAGTCCAGCTCTCACATCCATACATGACCACTGGAAAAACCATAGCCTTGACTAGACAGACCTTTGTTGGCAAAGTAATGTCTCTGCTTTTGAATATGCTATCTAGGTTGGTCATAACTTTCCTTCTAAGGAGTAAGCGTCTTTCAATTTCATGGCTGCAAGCACCATCTGCAGTGATTTTGGAGTCCAGAAAAATAGTCTGCCACTGTTTCCACATCTATTTCCCATGAAGTGATGGGACTGGATGCCCTGATCTTAGTTTTCTGAATGTTGAGCTTTAAGCCAACTTCTTCACTCTCCTCTTTCACTTTCATCAAGAGGCTCTTTAGTTCTTCACTTTCTGCCATAAGGGTAGTGTCAATCTGCTTATCTGAGGTTATTGATATTTCTCCTGGCAATTTTGATTCCAGCTTGTGCTTAAAGGGTAATAATGTCTGATCTTTGAGGAATGAATTGCAATGAAATTAATGTAGCTTAAAGCATAACAGAATGAGATTTTATGATCAATATATAAATTTTGTTTCTTCATTCTAGAATTCAAAAAGTTATTGATCCCTCTCCTAGCATCACCAGTTGTTGCTGTTCAGTCGTTCAGTTGAGTCTGACTCTTTGCAACCCCATGGACTGCAGCATGCAAGGACTCCCTGTCCTTCACTATCTCCCAGAGTTTGTTCAAACTCCTAACTATTGAGTCAGTGATCCCATCCAACCATCTTGTCCTCTGTCTTCCTCTCCTCCTGCCTTCAATCTTTCCCAGCATCAGGGTCTTTTCCAATGAGTCGGCTCTTTGCATGAGGTGGCCAAAGTACAGGAGCTATACCTTCAGCATCAGTCCTTCCAATGAATATTCAGGGTTGATTTCCTTTAGAATGGACTGGTTTTATCTCCTTGCAGTCCATGGGACTCTCAAGAGTATTCTCCAACACCACAGTTCAAAAGTGTCAGTTCTTCAGTGCTCAGCTTTCTTTATGGTCCAACTCTCACATCCATACATGACTACTGGATAAACCATAGCTTTGACTATACGGACCTCATGGCAAAGTAATGTCTTTGCTTTTTAGTATGCTGTCTAAGTTGGTCATAGGTTTTCTTCCAAGGAGCAAGTGTCTTTTAATTTCAAGGTTGCAGTCACCATCTACAGTGGTTTTGGAGCCCAAGAAAATAAAATCTTTCACTTTCCATTGTTTCCCCATCTATTGGCCATGAAGTGTAGGACCAGATGCCATGATCTTAGTTTTTTGAATGTTGAGTTTTAAGCCAGCTTTTTCACTCACCTCTTTCACTTTCATCAAGAGGTTCTTTAGTTCCTCTTTGCTCTCTGCCATAAGAGTGGTGTCATCTGCATATCTGAGGTTATTGATATTTCTCCCAGAAATCTTGATTCCAGCTTGTGCTTCTTCCAGCCCAGCGTTTCTCATGATGTACTCTGCATATAAGTTAAATAAACAGGGTGACAATATACAGCCTCGACGTACTGAGGTTATTGATATTTCTCCCAGCAATCTTGATTCCAGCCTGTGCTTCTTCCAGCCCAGTGTTTCTCATGATGTACTCTGCATATAAGTTAAATAAGCAGGGTAACAATATACAGCCTCGACGTACTCCTTTTCCTATTTGGAACCAGTCTGTTGTTCCATGTCCAGTTCTAACTGTTGCTTCCTGACCTGCACACAGATTTCTCAGGAGGCAGGTAAGGTGGTCTGGTATTCCCATCTCTTTAAGAATTTTCCCCACACAGTCATCACCCATTCAGTTCAGTCGCTAAGTCGTGTCCGACTCTTTGTGACCCCATGAATCACAGCACGCCAGGCCTCCCTGTCCATCACCACCTCCTAGAGTTCACTCAAACTCGCATCCATCGAGTTGGTGATACCATCCAGCCATCTCATCCTCTGTCGTCTCCTTCTCCCCCTGCCCCCAGTCCCTCCCAGCATCAGAGTCTTCACCCACTGGTTATGACTAATTATATTTCTTAGAACCACTGGAGTTTTATCACTTGAAAGAAAATTCAGCTGCCTTCAAGTCCAGGCGGGTAACATGGAAGAGTGACTCTGGTGAAAGACAACAGGGAGTGGTGCAGACTGCAGTGAAATGGAGACCTCAGACCCGATCGAGAGGCAGTCAGATTCCATTTTAAAAAATCGCCAAGGTCCAGGCTATATGAAATCAATAATGCTAGAACCTCCCTCACACCATGGACAAAATAGTTTAAAGATGTAAATATTAGACATGATACCATAAAACTCCTAGAAGAGAACATAAGCAAAATATTCTCTGACATAAATCATACCAATGTTTTCTTAGATCAGTTACCTAAGACAAATGAAATACAAGCAAAAATAAACAAATAGGACCTAATGAAGAAGCTTAAAAAGCTTTTGCACAGCAAAGGAAACCACCAACAAAACAAAGAGGTAACCTATGGAATGGGAGAAAATATTTTCAATGAAGCCGTTTACAAGGGGTTAATATCCAAACTATAAATAGTTCATATAATTAATGTAAAAAGAAAATTAAAAGAGGGGCATCACACTTATACAGACATTTCTCTGAAAAAGACATGTAGATTATTAAAAGATGCTCAGCATCACTAATTATTAGAGAAATGCAAATCAAAACTACAATGAGGTACCACCTCCCACCAGTTAGAATGGCATCATTAAAAAAAAAATTAGAAATAGTACATGCTAGAGAGGTTGTTGGAGAAGGCAATGGCACCCCACTCCAGTACTCTTGCCTGGAAAATCCCATGGACGGAGAAACCTGTTAGTCTACAGTCCATGGGGTCGCTAAGAGTTGGACACGACTGAGCGACTTCACTTTCACTTTTCACTTTCCTGCACTGGAGAAGGAAATGGCAACCCACTCCTGTGTTCTTGCCTGGAGAATCCCAGGGACGGTGGAGCCTGGTGGCCTGCAGTCTATGGGGTCGCACAGAGTCGGACACGACTGAAGTGACTTAGAAGCAGCAGCAGCAGCAGAGAGGTTGTGGAGAAAAGGAAACCCTCCTACACTGTTGATAAGAATATAAACTTGGCCTCAGACTTCTAATCCTAAAACCAGAGCCTTTCCCCCTACCTCATGCTGGCTCTGGTTCTTTTAAAAATAAAGATGACCCACTTATATGTTGGTCTGATTAAAGTAACGTGGCCAAACCCATTGTCCTCAGATTTCCTTTGACAACAAATTCTGAATGACATCAGAATATGGACACTGGGTCAAAGTCTGAGCAGACAGGCAGGCCTGGTCTGTTTGAAAGAAAAGGCTTGAGGAGTGTTGCGGGAGTGTACAGCTCAGATTTACCCATGTCAGCCATGAACCATCCATTTCTGTGGATGGCCAAAGAAAGCCCTGCAGGTCGCTGAACACATCAGAATCTGCACCTGCTTCACTCACAGAGGACTCCAGAAGCCCTGATACCTTCTCTTTCCAGTCACAGGGGCCCTGAGGGCCAGGTTTTCACCTCTGAAGCACCCTGAGAAATTCTTCTGGCTCAGCAAATATAGCCCAGCTGGAATCACTTTTGACATGTAGACCCCGGCCCAGCATGTTATGTCGCTTTGTGCAAGGCCAAGATTTGCTTTTGGCTTCTCAATGGCATTACGTCTATCTTGGAGTTGTATTGTGTAGGAGACTTACGGTGTGGTGTGTGCATAGTATCATGCATTTGGAACCAGGCAGAACCGACTTGAATATCCTCTCCCCTGCTTCAGTCAGTCAGTCAACAAACACTTCCTGAATGCCCCTGTGTATCAGGCTCTGTTCTAGCCCCCCCAGGAGACCATGGTGAACAGACAGGAAAGTCCCTGCCTTCATGAAGTTTACAGTGTACTTGGGGTGCGGGGGGTGGGGAGGATTGGCAGGAAATAAATAATTATATGTTAAAAGGTGATCGGTGCTCAGGAAAAAATTAAACTGGGATGAGAATGGAGAGTGTACTTTAAATAATGTCCTCAGGGAAGCCTTGCTGAACAGGTGGATGTAAGACTTGCAGAGGATGAAGGAGTGAACTAGGAAGATGTCTGGGGGTGGGGTTCCACCGACTCCATTCCTGTCTGGATGGAATGGGGTGGGATGGCAGGGGTACGAACGAAGTTGACAGGGATGAGAGCAGGAGACCAGGCCTCTGTGAGCACTTACTCTGAGTGAAATGGGCAGACGCTGTAGGATGTATTTTGAAGAATGGATTGAATTGAGGGCTCAGAGGAGAAGAGTGATCCAAGGCTTTTGGCTTGAGCAGCTCGGAAGAGTGGAGGTGCTGTTAAGTGAGATAGGAAGGGTGGGGGAGCTGACGGCAGGGAAGGTAAGAATTCAGAGGTTGGGGAATTAGCTGGTCATCCAGTGGTTAGGCCTCCACCCTTTCATTGACTTGGGCCTGGATTTGCTCCCTGCCTGGCTGGTGAACCAAGATCCCAAAAGCCATGGCCAAAAAAACCCCAAACAATTCAGATGTTGGTTTTGGAAATGTTAGGTGAACATGATAAGTAAAGAGTGGTATGTGAGTCTGAAGCACATGAGAGAGGCCTAAACTAAGGATATAAGTGTGGACTCTTATAAATGGTGTTTAAAATTGTGCAAGTCTATGATGTCATTGAGAGTGATGGTAGACAGGAAAGAGATGGGACCAAGCCTGTCAACGTTACATCATATGAAGATATCACATCAACATGACATCAACATTGAAAGTGCAAGGTACCCACGCAGGGGCTGAGGGGCTGTGGGGGCACCAGGGTTAGGACCAAGTTCTCGTTCTCCCAAAGGCTGACAGTTAACCTCCCTGCCCCCCCATTCCAGGAATTGCCACCATTCCTGGGAGCAATGGGAGGGGGCTACCATACCAAGCCTGCACCCTTCTCTCAGGAACAGGCTGGGTTCAATGACTGGTCAGTTCAGAGCTCAAAGCCCACCCTCTTGCCTTAATTCAGAAACAGTCCTCCTAGCTCCAGAGCCCCCACAGTATCAACAGCAGCTGCTGTGGGATCTGCTTCTCTGCTCAGCTGCCCCTCTGCCTGACCCTATTGGCTGTGTCCCGTCACGGTTGCATTTCTAAGAGCACCCCCGTGTGCAAATGTGTCTTCTCAGTCAGTGTCCCAGGGGATCTGACACAGTGGCTCTGGGCATAGGGCTTGCTTCTGCAGTTTGCACGTTTGTAGTATGGTGATAATTATACCTCCCTGGCCGGACAGCTGTAGGGAGAAGAAACATCATTTGTGAAGTGCCCAGAACGATGAGCCACCGTAGTGCTCGGAAAGGCGGTCTTGTCTTCTCCCTGAACTCCTCAGACGACATTCACTCGCTTCTTTTGTACGCTCTGACAGCACCCTCCTTCTCATATCATAATTATAGATTGTACATTCTACTTTATAATTGCATATTTGATTTTCTCCCACCCCTCTTTCCTGTAAGCTCTGTGTCTTGTCTCTGATTGTATCTCCAGGGACTCGCACATCGTAAGTGCTACATAAATATTTATTGAGTTGAATCGACACCTGTCTGAACTTATGGACTAAGGCCAGGCAGAGTTTGGCTCAGTTTTGGGAATTACAGAGGCAAGTGACCTTTATGAGGAATTTGCTCTGGTCCTATGCTTCCCCCAAAAGACTATCCATCTACCAATCCAGTCATCCATCTACCATTAAGTCAAAAAAATTTTTTTTGTAAATTAATGAATTAATTTTAATTGGAGGCTAATTACTTTACAATATTGTAGTGGGTTTTGCCATACAATCACATGAATCTGCCGTGAGTGTACGTGTGTCCCCCTATCCTGAACCTCCCTCCCACATGCCTCCCCATCCCTCCTCTCAAGGTCGTCCCAGTGCACCGGCCCTGGGCTCCCCGTCTCGTGCATTGAAGCTGGACTGGCGATCTATTTCACATATAATAATATACATGTTTCAGTGCTATTCTCTCACATCATCCCACCCTCGCCTTCTCCCACAGAGTCCAAAAGACTGTTCTATACATCTGTGTCTCTTTCTAACTTTCATATATATATGCATTAGTATACTGTGTTGGTGTTTTTCTTTCTGACTTACTTCACTCTGTATAATAGGCTCCAGTTTCATCTACCTCATTAGAACTGATTCAAATGTATTCTTTTTAATAGCTGAGTAATATTCCATTTTGTATATGTACCACAGCTTTCTTATCCATTCGTCTGCCAATGGACATCTAGGTTGCCTCCATGTCCTGGCTATTGTAAACAGTGCTGCGATGAACATTGGGGTACATGTGTCTCTTTCAATTCTAGTTTCCTTTGGTGTGTATGCCCAGCAGTGGGATTGCTGGGCCATATGGCTTTAACTCAAAAATTATTAATGAGTAGATGTCATTTGTGGGAATGGTGGGAATATTTCAGACCAAGAAAGGTCCTAAAAGGGGGAAAGAGTTCGATATGCAGAAGAAAGGAAAGAAAACCAGTGTGAAGAGAGCAGAGCGAAGAGGGTGGAAGCAGTTCCTGTAGAGCACTGCCCAGTTTGAGAGAATCTTGTTCACTTGTTTTTATTTTTTATTCATTTTAAATTTTATTGGTGTATAGTTGATTGACAATGTTGTGTTTAATTTCTGTTATACAGCAAAGTCACTCCATTATACACACATATACAATCTTTTTTAAAAATTTTTCCAGTGCGGTTTATTCCAAGATGTTGAATATAGTATTTTGTTCTATACAATAAACCCTTGTTGGTTGTCTATATTAATTCTAGGAGTTTGTTAATCCCAAACTCCTAATTTATCCCTCCTCCTTTCCTTTCCCCTTTGGTAACCATAAACTTGTTTTTAGGTGAGTCTCTTTCTGTTTCATACAGAGATTTATTTGTATTATTTTTTAGATTGTGCATGTAAGTGATATCATATGCTATTGTCTTTCTCGGTCTGACTTACTTAGGATGATCATCTCTAAGTCCATACATATTGCTGCAAACGGCATTACCCCTTTCTTTTTCAGGCTGAGCAGCATTCCACTGAATGTATGCACCACATCTCCTTCTTCTGCTCGTCTGTTGACATTCAGGTTGTCTCCATGTCTTGGCTGCTGTGAGTCTAGCGCTGCCATGAGCACCGTGGTGCGTGTGTCTTTCTGAATTATGGTTTGTCCAGATGCCTTTCCACGAGTAGGAGAATCGTTCTTGTTGGCAAGAGAATGGATGGTAGGAGGAAAGGGAAATAGGCTCTTCGAGATGCACTTTGAAGAGGGCCATGCTGGCACTGACCGGAATGGGAGGCAAGGGACAGAAAAGCGTCAGGCATGGCTCTTAGGTTTGGGGCTTGATCCACTGAGCAGATGGTGATGCCAGTTACAGACACGAGGAAGACTGAGGGAAGAGGGCAGGATAGTAGGAGAGAACCAAGAGTTTCCTTTAACAAATGCTAAGTCTGGAAACTCAGGAGCCTGCCTCAGGATGGCCAGCTCCCTCCCTAGGCCTGCTCCATATAAGGACAGAGCCCAGCCTCCTCCCTGGGGATTGCCTGGGATCCCTGAAGAGCCTGCAGAAGAAGCAGCCTGTGAGGCTGAGGCTGAGTAACCATGGAGAGAACAAAACATAAAGCAGCATTTGTCTCCAGCAAACATCAACACTCAGTGTTCTTGGACCCCAAAGCGCACTGATTTGAATGTGTGCAGCTCGTGACCAGAAGGAGAGGTGTCCCCAATCAGGGACACGGCCTGCGGCGGGCTCCCAGCATGCTGCCTTCAGTTCCATGAGATGGGTCCCCTCATCCCACTTGCCACTGGAATGGAAACCAGACCTGAAAGCGAGCAGGCCTGCCAGCTGGGCGTCGTTCAGACATCTGCGGGCAATCAGGGGCCTCCTCGGTGCCGGGGCCCGCTCACGCCTGGCTTCACGCTAAGAAAAGCAAACCTCTCCTGTGACCACTGGTCTGTCACATCCTCCAAGCATTCTTTGGGACTCGCTGGGTTTCTGAGGGTCATAATGGATGAGGAGGGTGGCCCAGAGCCTTGTCCTCCAGCTCTGGGGGAATGCAACAGCACTGAGCCCACAGGCCACTTTTTTTTTTTTTTCCCCAGGCAAGTGTCAGGAGCAACTCAAGTCCTAACGCCTTTTGGCTGTGCGCACCAGTGAAATCCTGTTGCCTTGCTGGGTCCCAGCACTCCCGTTCCTCAGCCCTGAGGCCTCTCTTTTTGTCTCTGTGATTTGGCCAGTTTTCAGCACAGCCCTCTGTCTGTCCATCAGGAATAAATGAAATCTCCTTTCTTCCACTGTTCTGTGCCAGGGAGATTATTTGAAAACACTACCCTGTCAACACCGTTTCTCCTCTGTGATAGGGCTGTTCTCATCAACCAGGAGAAACTGAATATGCAAACAGACAATGACCAAACCTTACATACAAAGACAACTCTAACCCACAGCCTGGAGCAGCCTGTCCAGAAAACCAACCTCTTCATCTGCAATAAACAGCCCAGGAAGCCAGTGTGCTGTTAAGTCAGACTCGTAGCAAGCCAGATTGCTGTCTCTGATGACAGCAAGGAAGCCATACAGAAACTTCTCTCACAGTTAGCCCCAAACGGCCAGGACTTAAATAATAACTTCCAGCCTCCCTAACTGTTGTTGGAAAAAAAACCAAATATGTCCCCCTAACACCCCACTCCAGTACTCTTGCCTGGAGAATCCCATGGATGGAGGAGCCTGATGGGCTGCAGTCCATGGGGTTGCTGAGGGTCGGACACGACTGAGCAACTTCACTTTCACTTTTCACTTTCCACTTTAATCTATTGGAGAAGGAAATGGCAATCCACTCCAGTGTTCTTGCCTGGAGAATCCCAGGGATGGGGGAGCCCCATGGGCTGCCGTCTGTGGGGTCACACAGAGTCCGACACGACTGATGCGACTTAGCAGCAGCAGCAGCACATAGAATGCTGGCTTCTAGTTAGCCTGCCTCCAGCTTCCCCCAGCCACCAGCCTCCAATCAGTGCATATCTGAAGCCTCCCCTTTTCCCCACTATAAAGCTTTCCCACTTCTCTGCCTGCCTTTGGGTCTCTGCCAGATACAAAGACAGTGGCTGACTCCCTGCTGTAGAGCAAGCTTTGGATAGATAATTTTCGCTTTTCTATTCGGTTGGTCTTTGTTTATTTCCATAGCCATTTATTGACTTTTTCTTTAGGAATTTCCAAAAATAATTTAATAGAGCTCAACCACACTGAGCCCAGTGTAATAGTTAGAGTACAAATTAACTTGTTATAACCAAGAGACCCCCAAAATACTAGGGTCCAAATGTAACAGATGTTCATTTCTCATATTAAAAAGCAGAGACATCACTTTGCCGACAAGGGTCCATATACTCAAAGCTGTGATTTTTCCAGTAGTCATGTATGGATGTGAGAAGTGGACCATAAGGAAGGCTGAGCGCTGAAGAAATAATGCTTTCAAATTGTAGTGCTGGAGAAGACTCTTGAGAGCCCCTTGGACAGCAAGGAGATCAGATCAGTCAATCCAAAAGGAAATCAACCCTGAATATTCGTTGGGAGGACTGATGCTAAAGCTGGAGCTCCAATACTTTGGCCACCTGATGTGAAGAGCTGATTCATTGGAAAAGACCCTGATGCTGGGAAAGATTGAAGGTGGAAAGAGAAGGGGCAGAGGATGAGATGGTTGGATGGCATCACTGACTCGATGGACATAAGCTTGAGCAAACTCCAGGAGACAGTGAAGGTCAGGGAAGCCTGACATGCTGCAGTTATGGTGTTGCACAGAGTCCGACATGATTTAGCAATACCTGCCTGTAGTAGGGGTGGTTGAGAATGGGCAGGAATCCCTGTTCCTTGAGACCACACAGGGACCCAGACTCGCTGTTCTCTGTTGCTCTTCTGTCCCCTGGGGTGTACTGGGAACAAGCTGGCTCAGCTGCATCCTGTCTGTGTCCTTTTCACAGGAAGAAGGGAAAGCTTCACTTTCAAGCTTTGAAAGTTATACATGTCACTTTATCTTAACTGGCCAGAGCTTAGCCACATGGCCACACCGAGCTGTGAATGAGGCTGGGAGATGGAGTCTTGCGGGCATCTAGCACCTGTAGCCTGGGAGAAATGGGCATCAGAGGATGACAGACAGTCTCACCACAGCATGCTGGGTATTAAGGGAGACAGTGCACACAGCTTTCATCCGCAAGGTTAACCAATAATGTATACAGTGAAGATGACTCTTCTAGCCAGGCGTTTAAGACCTGCCATACTCTAGCTCTTACTTCATTTGCCAAAAAAAAAAAATCCCCCGTTCCTTCCTTCCCTTGCTTCTGCCAAATGGAGCTATGCCATGCTCTGCCATAAGAATCACTTCAGGACTCAAACAAGTTCCTTTAAACATCTACTCCATCAAATTGTTTAAAGAGTTTTGAAACCATGTCCCTGGGTCCTGGTGAAGGTGTGGGAGAGCAGGGCCCAGCCACCCAGTGTTGCCACAGTGTCTTCCCCACCATGGCATGTACTCCGCTGTGTCGTCCTTCACTTTGTCTGCTCTGTTGCTCACTTGTGAATTCAGTCAGGGACCAAGTCTGTCTTCTCTATCGCGTATCCTCAGCGCCCAGCCAGGCCCCAGCACACAGAGTTTGGGTTGAACTAAGCAGTCTCGGACTCATCATCTGAGGAAAGCTCCCCTTGTCCATCAGACACAGGCTCCCTTCCCTGGCCCTCCTATACTCAGGGTTGCTTCTGAGAATCCAGGTAAGAACTTTGGAGGAATAACTAAGAGAGTTTTCAGTTCACATTATCACTACGATGGTTAATTTTATGTGCCAACTTGACTGGGCTAAGACAGGTCCAGATAGCTGGTAAAACATTATTTCTGGGTCTGTCTATAAGGATGCTTCTGGACAAAATTAGCATTTGAATCAGCAGACTGAGCAAAAAGGATCACCTTTACCAATGCATGAGTGTCATCCAATTCACTGAGGGCCTGAATCAAACAAAAAGGCAGACGAAGGACAAATTTTCTTCTCTTGCTTGAGCTGGGACATCCATCTTCTCTTGCCCTTGGACACGGGTGCTCTTGGTTCTCAGGCTTCAGACTCAGACTGAATACACCACTGGCTTTCCTAGTTCTCCAGCTTGCAGTCAATTCCTAGAATAAATCTCTGCATCTATACCTATATGTCTATAGCCATAGCTTGGAGAAGGGACAGGGAACCCACTCCAGTATTCTTGCCTGGAGAATCTCATGGGCAGAGGAGCCTGGCGGGCTACAGTCCATGGGGTCACAAAGAGTTGGACACAACTGAGTGACTAATGCTCTCACTTTTCATGGCCGTAGCTATCGAAAGCTAACGTCCTGTTGGTTTTATTTCTCTGAAGAACCCTGTCTGATACGATCATAATCTGATTGAGCTACCATACATACCACAACCCCAAAGAAGCTGCTGGGTTGCCCATCCATAGAAAGCTGCTCCCTCTGGCTGGTTAATTTGAGGTCCTTGCTTGGTGCCAAAAGAATCCGAAGACGAAGTGATAGGTAAGAAGTGGGAATATTTTGAGAGAAACACTCCACAGGCAGTGTGTGGGCCATCTTAGAAGATGAGAGCGAGCTTCAGAATATGGCTTGGTTAGTTTTTATGGGCTGGATCATTTCATAGGCCAATGAGTAGGAAGATTATTCCAACTGTTTCAGGGAATGGGTGAAGATTTCTGGGAATTTCGCCACTACCCACTTTTTGACCTTTTATGGTTGGCCTTGGAACTGTCATGGTGCTGGCAGGTGTGATATTTAGCTTGCTGATGTGTTACGAAGAGCGTATAATGAGGCTCAAAGTCTACTGGAAGTCGAATCTTCTGCCATCTTGGACCTGGCTGGTTCTAACCAGTTTTTGTCAAGTCCTATGCCGTAAATTAAAAGACGCTTACTCCTTGGAAGGAAAGTTATGACCAACCTAGATAGCATATTCAAAAGCAGAGACATTACTTTACCAACAAAGGTTCGCCTAGTCAAGGCTATGGTCTTTCCTGTGGTCATGTATGGATGTGAGAGCTGGACTGTGAGGAAGGCTGAACGCTGAAGAATTGATGCTTTTGAACTGTGGTGTTGGAGAAGACTCTTGAGAGTCCCTTGGACTGCAAGTAGATCCAACCAGTCCATTCTGAAGGAGATCAATCCTGGAATTTCTTTAGAAGGAATGATGCTAAAGCTGAAACTCCAGTATTTTGGCCACCTCATGCGAAGAGTTGACTCATTGGAGAAGACTCTGATGCTGGGAGGGATTGAGGGCAGGAGGAGAAGGGGACGACAGAGGATGAGATGGCTGGATGGCATCACTGACTCGATGGATGCGAGTCTGAGTGACCTCCGGGAGCTGGTGATCGACAGGGAGGCCTGGCGTGCTGTGGTTCATGGGGTCGCAAAGAGTCGGACACGACTGAGCGACTGATCTGATCTGATGCCGATGTGATTCTTTTAAAGCTTGTGCCCTGCCCTCTTCCCTCCCGTTTCATCTCCTCCAGAAAGGGGGCAGTTCTCAGGCCCATGTGGTCTGGCCCCTGGTGTATGACTGATCTGCTAGTCTGTCCCCTGGAACAGCGTGTCCTGGAGCTCCTGGCAGGCATTCTAGGCATTCAGCAGCCTCTGTGTTCCAGAACCTCAGGCCTGTGGGCATCCTGAGTAGTCTGAAATCTCTTCAAAATGGTGAAAGGTTTATTCAGCAACTACTTAGAGAACAGGCTGAATTGTCAGCTTCCTGATAATTCAGAAATGAATGCCGAGGAGTAATATGAGGGCGTCCTGGTGGCAGCACTCTGCTTGCTTCTATCAGGTTAGGCAGCTCAGCTCTGACCCCAGCCTGCATCCTCTGCCCAGGCAAACAAAGCCCCGCATAACTTTTATTTGCTTCGCAGTCTCCACGTCTCCCCTTTACCCTAAAGCAGCTTATCAAACGAGTCTTTCCCATCCTCTTCCTGAAAATAGCTCCAGTCAACACACTTCTTCCATCCTGTTCCATCCTGACTAATGTGCTAGCATTCCTTATGGTTTAGCTACCTCCACCCTCCACCCAGTTCTCAGGTCAGCTCAGCTCACCCTGCCTGGAGATGCGGCCCCTCCCACCAGCCCAGCCCAGCCACAGGCCTCTCTGTCTCACGTTCTGAGCACCAGCCCTGCGCGTGCCCTTGCCGGCCTCCCAGCATGTGCTAACTTGAGATACAGACAGGAGGCTGTGCATCAGCGAGTCTCCAGTATTGCATGCCTCTTGACCTCCAAAGAAGCAAATGAGGGCTTTAAAATAAGACAAACTAGGCTTGAGTAGGAGTAGGAAGGCTGCCAATTCAAGCAGCCTTAACACAAAGTTGCTAGTAAAAAGACTTAAATCTGTTTCTATTTTTAAACAAACTGAATCTTTAATGTTAATTATGGGCTCTAGAAAAAAAAAAAAATGGAAAAAGAGAAAGAAAGAAAAGTGATGTTTTCCTATGATGACTTCCACCCCAAGCCTTCTGTTAAATCAAGCCCTCAAAGGTACTGGGATGGAAGGATGTTTTCTGATTCGAGTCGGAATCCAAGCTGCTTGCTGGCTGCCAAGCCCAGGTTGGTTCCTCACTTTCCACAGGCACACGGAAGGGGCAGGGACTGCAGGCTTCCTTCTGCTCCCCCTTCCCTTCCAGCTGCCTTCCCCAGCCTTATCCATCTTTTCTCATTAATTTGGGGTGGAAGTTATTTTGTGGTTTCTTTCCATTTAGATGGTTACATTGTTCATGTCTTAACACCTGCAAAGCCCCAGAGAGAGAGTCCCTATCTATTCCAATTATCTCATTATTAGCATTTTCAGCTTCTCCCATCTGCTAATCAGAGCCCTGGGTCTAGGTAGTGCTAAACGGTTTTGTGCTCACAGTTGCCATCCTGGAAAGACAGCCCCCTCCACAGATACACCAGGAGCATAAAGCCCATGAATAGAAGTTGCCTGCTGTGCAACTACAGAAAATGATTTCAGCTTATCCTTCTCTCTAAGCAGGTCATACATTCCTTAAGTTTTGACTTTTTAAAAAGCAAGAACCAAGGAGGGAAGAGGGTTCAGGATGGGGAACACATGTATACTTGTGGCGGATTCATTTTGATGAATGGCAAAAGCAATACAATATTGTAAAGTTAAGCAAAATAAAATTTTAAAAAAAGCAAAAACTAAGATAGTAGAGGATTTTTTTTAAAAAAATGACTTAATACATTAAGTGGTCTTCCCTGATAGCTCAGTTGGTAAAGAATCCGCCTGCAATGCAGGAGACCCCGATTCAGTTTCTGGGTTGGGAAGATCCACTGGAGAAGGGATAGGGTACCACTCCAGGATTCTTGGGCTTCCCTTGTGGCTCAGCTGGTAGAGAATCCGCCTGCAGTGTGGGAGACCCTGGTTCAATTCCGGCATCGGGAAGATCCCCTGCAGAAGGGAAAGGCTACCCATTCCAGTATTCTGGCCTGGAGAATTCCATGAAATGTATAGTCAATGGGGTCACAAAGAGTCGGGCACAACTGAGGGACTTTCACTTTAACACATTAAGTATAAGTACCACACTATGAATCACTGTGCTGGTGGGAGCAGGAAGTGGGGAGATGGATAGGAGAAAACTGGGAAGTAGGTGGGAGAAAAAGAGGAAGATGTGGGCAGTTTTAGACTGTTATAGGCAAGCACCGGGGGTGGAGCCTCCCCAACCAGACTGCTTGTTTAGCACAGTGAGTGCAGTTTACAGCCTGTACCTCTGACCATGCCCCTGACCACCTTATCCACCAGAGTTCAGACTTCCTTTGGGATGGGGGGAGTCTTCCATCTTCTGGATCTTCCAAAGGCCCATGAAATAATTTGCCTTTCACCACTAGTCCACAGGAACGTGCACCCAGCAAACAGAGGCCAGGAGCAGTGATGAAATCTTCACAAGTCTAACATGAGATGAGAAAAACAAGAATAATTAAACATACAATTATAGTCATATATATTTTCATAATATTATCATATATATACACCTGACCTGCCTCTTGAGAAAACTATATGCAGGTCAGGAAGCAACGGTTAGAACTGGACATGGAACAACAGACTGGTTCCAAATAAGGAAAGGAATATGTCAAGGCTGTATATTGTCACCCTGCTTAGTTAACTTACATGCAGAGTACATCATGAGAAACGCTGGACTGGAAGAAGCACAAGCCAGAATCAAGATTGCTGGGAGAAATATCAATAACCTCAGATACACAGATGACACCACCCTTATGACAGAAAGTGAAGAGGAAGTAGAAAGCCTCTTGATGAAAGTGAAAGAGGAGAGTGAAAACGTTGGCTTAAAGCTCAAGATTCAGAAAACTAAGATCATGGCATCTGGTCCCATCACTTCATGGGAAATAGATGGGGAAACAATGGAAACAGTGTCAGACTTTATTTTTCTGGGCTCCAAAATCACTGCAGATGGTGACTGCAGCCATGAAATTAAGACGCTTACTCCTTGAAAGGAAAGTTATGACCAACCTAGATAGCATATTCAAAAGCAGAGACATCACTTTGCCAACAGAGGTCCATCTAGTCAAGGCTGTGGTTTTTCCAGTGGTCATGTATGGATGAGAGTTGGACTGTGAAGAAAGCTGAGTGCTGAAGAATTGATGCTTTTGAACTGTGGTGGTGGAGAAGACTCTTGAGAGTCCCTTGGACTGCAAGGAGATCCAACCAGTCCATTCTAAAGGAGATCAGTCCTGGGTGTTCTTTGGAAGGAATGATGCTAAAGCTGAAACTCCAATACTTTGGCCACCTCATGAGAAGAGCTGACTCATTGGAGAAGACTCTGATGCTGGGAGGGATTGGGGGCAGGCGGAGAAGGGGACGACAGAGGATGAGATGGCTGGATGGCATCACTGACTCGATGGATGTGAGTCTGAGTGAACTCTGGGAGTTGGTGATGGACAAGGAGGCCTGGCGTGCTGCAATTCATGGGGTCTCAAAGAGTCGGACACGACTGAGTGATATACATACTATCATATCTATATATGAGATGGTGTAAGATTAGTAACTCATTTTGGGGTAAAGGCCATTCTTCTATACTGAGATTATGCTTTTATCATTTATTTTGGGTCAAGAAGTCCTGTTCTAAAAAAGGTATGACAAAAGATGGTAGATTTGAAGGTGTGTTTTTGATTAATCTCTTAGGGCAAGCATACTGATTGAAACCACCCACCCTGGCCAGGCACCATAGTAACCATTTGCATGAGTTGTTTTATGACAGGAAGTCCTGCTAAGGAACACGGAACTAATAAGCCTCCACCAACCGGAAGAATTCCGGAAAGGTCAAAAGGAGATACCACATGTCCAACCACCTCCCAGAATCCTCTCTGGCATCCATCTTGGCTGAACAAGGCGTGCACCACCAGGGACTCTGAGTCAGAATGATTGGCTAAGGACAACCTGAAAACTAATCCCATCACCATAAAACCCAAGACTGCAAGCCATGTGGCAGAGCTGTTGTCCTGGGTTCCCTTACCCTACTGCTCTCCATCCGGGTGCCCTTTCCCAATAAAATCTCTTGTTTTGTCAGCAGATGTGTCTCCTCGGACTTCATTTCCGAGTATTAGACAAGAGCCCAGTTTCAGGCCCTGGAAGGGGTCCCCTTTCCTACAACAAATCTGTCATTTGGCAAAATTAAAAGTTGACACCTCTCTAAGTGTCCCCACAGCCTTCGTCCTCGGTCCTTGAGTTCAAGACCAGGGTCAGGCTAGTTGTTGGATGGAATCTAAGGCACCTTCGCCTCTTTGCTTTTCTCATTTTCTATCAACCTCTTCTTCTCGGTCCTCTCTAACTCTTCCAGGGCACCTCCCGAGCTGAACAGAGCATTGCAGAGTCGGGGAGATCCCTCTCGGGCAAGGGAAGTTTCCATGGTCCAGACCTCCCGCCTCAAGACTGACATGGTGTCTGGTCAGGGCGAGGAATCCCTGCCCTAGGGACCTGGTGATGTGGATATTGGGAGAGCAGTTCTTCTGGACCCCCTCGTTGCCCCCTTTTTCTCCACAGCTCCCCCTCCCCCAGGAAGCGCTCCTGTCCGCTCCGCATGCCTGGTGGGACTGGCCTGGCCTCACTGTGGGGCGACACTGAGAACTGCTCCCCGTGCTCCTGCCTCAGGGGCGCCCTCGTCAGCCCCAGTGCCTGCTGCTGTTCTCACCACATGCTGTTAATGCACTCCTCAGGAAACCAGATCAGATCAGATCAGTCGCTCAGTCATGTCCGACTCTTTGCGACCCCATGAACTGCAGCACGCCAGGCCTCCCTATCCATCACCAGCTCTCGGAGGTCACTCAGACTCACATCCATCGAGTCAGTGATGCCATCCAGCCATCTCATCCTCTGTCGTCCCCTTCTCCTCCTGCCCCCAATCCCTCCCAGCATCAGAGTCTTCTCCAATGAGTCAACTCTTCGCATGAGGTGGCCAAAATACTGGAGTTTCAGCTTTAGCATCATTCCTTCCAAAGAAATCCCAGGGCTGATCTCCTTCAGAATGGACTGGTTGGATCTCCTTGCAGTCCAAGGGACTCTCA
The DNA here is from genome assembly GCA_935064755.1 of Tragelaphus eurycerus. Taxonomy (NCBI): domain Eukaryota; kingdom Metazoa; phylum Chordata; class Mammalia; order Artiodactyla; family Bovidae; genus Tragelaphus; species Tragelaphus eurycerus. Next base: position 5,344,387 of record CAKXYN010000054.1, on the reverse strand, counting down.
AGAGTCTTCTCCAACATCACAGTTCAAAAGCATCAATTCTTCGGCGCTCAGCCTTCTTCACAGTCCAGCTCTCACATCCATACATGACCACAGGAAAGACCATACCCTTGACTAGGCGAACCTTTGTTGGCAAAGTGATGTCTCTGCTTTTGAATATGCTATCTAGGTTGGTCATAACTTTCCTTCCAAGGAGTAAGCGTCTTTTAATTTCATGGCTGCAGTCACCATCTGCAGTGATTTTGGAGCCCAGAAAAAGAAAGTCTGACACTGTTTCCACTGTTTCTCCATCTATTTCCCATGTAGTGATGGGAACAGATGCCATGATCTTCGTTTTCTGAATGTTGAGCTTTAAGCCAACCTTTTCACTCTCCACTTTCACTTTCATCAAGAGGCTTTTAGTTCCTCTTCACTTTCTGCCATAAGGGTGGTATCATCTGCATATCTGAGGTTATTGATATTTCTCCCAGAAATCTTGATTCCAGCTTGTGTTTCTTCCAGTCCAGCATTTCTCATGATGTACTCTGCATATAAGTTAAATAAACATGGTGATAATATACAGCCTTGACGTACTCCTTTTCCTATTTGGAACCAGTCTGTTGTTCCATGTCCAGTTCTAACTGTTGCTTCCTGACCTGCATACAGATTTCTCAAGAGGCAGATCAGGTGGTCTGGTGTTCCCATCTCTCTCAGAATTTTCCAGAGTTTATTGTGATCTACACAGTCAAAGGCTTTGGCATAGTCAATAAGGCAGAAATAGATGTTTTTCTGGAACTCTCTTGCTTTTTCGATGATCCAGCGGAAACCAAGCGGGCTTTATCTTTCTTCTGTGAGAGCGGAGCCATTAGACCTCCTTTGAACCCGGAGTTTATGGAAAGACTAATCGAGCTCTAGGGAAATGAACAGATTTCACCCACAAAGCCACAGTCAAACGTTTCTGCTTCACACACAGTAGCAGAGGAAAGTGGAGATACAGGAATTTCTGTTTTTTTAAGCAATGATGATGAGGACAGGTTTATAGTGAGTTGCTGTGGGATGATCTAAAATGTTTGAAAATTTAACCAGATGAGTGCCCAAGGACTGTACCACGGTGGCCTATGCAGATACGTCTTTTGTCAGATGATTCCATTATCAATTGCTGCAATAATACTGCAAAGAAACAACATGAAACTTTGATGAGCATATACTAGTAAGCATTTATTTAGCTTGAAGTCTGCATGTAGCTGATTTAGCCTGGGCTCTGTCACCTGTGAGCTTCCCAGATGGCTCAGTGGTAAAGAATTTGCCTGCTAATGCAAGAGACACAGTTTGATCCCTGGGTCAGGAAGATCCCCTGAAGAAGGAAATGGCAACCTGCTCCAGTATTCTTGCCTGGGAAATACCATGGACAGGGGAGCCTGGTAGCCCATGGCTTAGCACAGAGTTGGATATAACTAAAGGACTAAACAACTGTCGACTACTGTGGTCTTTGCTGAGCTTGTGCACCTGTCTGGGGAGGAGACGGATGCTGGCTGGTCCAGGATGGCTTTGACTGAGGTCACTCAGCTCTGCAGCCCTTAATCATCTCCCCACTAGGCTAGTGTAGGCATGTTCTCATGGTGACTGCAGAGAAGCAAGAGGGTGGAAAGGCAAAACGTCTTTTCAAGCCTCAGCTGACCTCGCATTTCATTTGCCAACATTCCATTAGCTAAATCAAAATACACAACCTGGCTCAGACTCAGAGTGTGTGTGTGTGTGTGTGTGTGTGTGTGTGTGTGTGTGTGTGTGTGGGGGGGCAGTTTTGCAAAGTTACCTGGTGAAAGATCTGGACACAGGGAGGACTGGAGGTTTGGGACTCTTAAAGCAACCAGTCCACCACACTGTTAGGTTTCTCTTAAGAGTGAATCTGCACCCCACCCCAGTACTTTTGCCTGGAAAATCCCATGGACGGAGGAGCCTGATAGGCTCCAGTCCATGGGGTCGCTAAGAGTTGGACACGACTGAGCAACTTCACTTTCACTTTTCACTTTCATGCATTGGAGAAGGAAATGGCAACCCACTCCAGTATTCTTGCCTGGTGAACCCCAGGGACAGGGGAGCCTGGTGAGCTTCTGTCTATGGGGTCGCACAGAGTCGGACACGACTGAAGCGACTTAGCAGCAGCAGCAGCAGAGAAGGGAAGGTAGATGTGTCTTAAAACCAGCACCTTTTCTTCCTTTCATTTCCCAACCACACACTTGTGACCCCCAAAAGACAAGCCCATGAAACTTGCAAAATGCAATGGATGTGCTTGCAGATAATTATTAATTTGTTGTCACTAAGTCACACCAGGCTTCCCAGTCCTTAACTCTCTCCTGGAGTTTACTCAAACTCATGTTCATTGGGTCGGTGATGTCATCCAACCATCTCATTCTCTGTTGTCCCCTTCTCCTCCTGTCTTCGATCTTTCTCGGCATCAGGGTCTTTTCAAATGAGTCAGCTCTTTGCATCAGGTGGCCAAAGTATTGGAGCTTCACCTTCAGCATCAGTCCTTCCCGTGAGTATTCAGGGTTGATTTTCTTTAGGATTGCCAGGTTTGATCTCCTTGCAATCAAAGGGACTCTCAAAAGAATTCTCCAGCACCACAGTTCAAAAGCATCAATTCTTCGATGCTCAGTCTTCTTTATGGTCCAACTCTCACATCCATACATGACTACTGGAAAAGCCATAGCTTTGATTATACAGACTTTGTCACCAGAGTGATGTCTCTGCATAGTTTTTCTTTCAAGGAGCAAGCATCGTTTAATTCATGGCTGCAGTCACCACCCACAGTGATTTTGGAGCTCAAGAAAATAAAATAGGTCACTGTTTCCACTTTTCCCCCTTCTGTTTGCCAGGAAGTGATGGGTTTGGATGCCATGATCTTAGTTTAGTTTTTTTAATGTTGAGTTTCAAGACAGTTTTTTCACTCTCCTTTCACTTTCATCAAGAGGCTCTTTAGTTCCTCTTCAATTTCTGCCATTAGAGTGGTATCATCTGCCTATCTGAGGTTGTTGATCTTTCTTCCAGCAATCTTGATTCCAGCTTGTGAATCATCCAGCCTGGCATTTCACGTGATGTATTCTGCATAGAAGTTAAATAAACAGGGTGACAAAATATGTCACATTTATGTACTTCTTTCTCAATTTTGAACCAGTCTGTTGTTCCATGTCCAGTTCTAATTGTTTCTTCTTGACATCAGGTTTCTCAGGAGACAGGTAGGGTGGTCTGGTATTCCTGTCTCGTTTAAGAATTTTCCAGTTTGTTGTAATCCAATACCTCTCTAGAATCCCTAAAGCTACGGAGAAGGGGATGCTGCCTGGTGTTGCTGTTTGTATGAAACGAAGGTGTATTTCCCATACCCAGACACACAAAGTTGTGAAGTGTTTACAGGCAAATAAATCTGATTCACGCAGCACATCTGTCACCCATCTTCCGCAGCTGTGTTATTGTAGCAACACAGTTTTCCTCTCCTGTTTCCACACCACCCTCAGGAGAATCCTTGAGGTTTAGTGACAGCACCTGTAAATGGAGATACAGCTGCAGTGGTGGAGGGCACAGGACCTAGAGGGCAGTGGGTGACTTACCTGGAGGTGGTTTGGGTTTGATCTCTGGTTCCGTCACTTGCTGACTCAGGATCTGGGACTCCTTGGTTTCAAGTAAGCGAAGCCAAGCTCCAGCAGGATTAAAATTTTTTATTTTCCTTCTGTTTCCTTCACCTTCTGGACCCCATGTGTACTTGATTGTCTAATGATATATTTATTTTTCTGGAGTGGGGAGTTAAAGATAACTAAGACCTCACACAGACAAATGTCTACAACCATGAATAATTCCAAACTGCAGCCAAAGGCTTATGTCTTTCCAACAAGTTGATTTTTCATAATACTCTAGCAAGGGACAAATTGATGCAGGACATTGGAGCTGGTTTCAGAATACTTCAGTGGTATGTATTGTGGCAGTAATGGGCTCAGACAGTCTTCCCTGCACATGCATGCCAAGATTAGCAAGATGGAATAGGCACAGGAAGTTGAGAAAAGAAAAAGAAAATATATAATGCAAACCCAGGAATGCTTTTAAACCAATAGAAAGTAAAACATAGAGAAACGATGGATAAACATGACCCTACTAAAAAAAAACAAACATAAAAACCTTCTGTCCAAAAGGCACCATTCACAAAGTTTAAAAAAAAAAAAAAAAAGATGAAGTCTGAGGGAAATGTCTGCAATGCATGTAAATGACAAAGGATTATTATCTAGAACATATAAACAGCCCACACAAATTTCTTCTTCCGAAAAGATTTTCCTCCACCTAAGAGAAGGAAAATGAAAAAATATGATCAAGCAGTTTATATAAAGAAAGTACAAATAAACTGAAGAAAATATGCTTAGTCTCTCTAATAATGAGGGAAATTAGGAACAATCATATACTATAACTATCATATTGGCAATAATTAAAATATTTTATTCTGTTCAGACTTGGCAAGGGTGTGGGGCAGCAGGTATATTCACACGATTCTAGTGGAAATAAAATTAGCACAACACTTTGCAAAGCAAACTATTAATAATAGTACAATCCCGAAGAAAGGCAATAGCAAAGAATGTTCAAACTACCGCACAGTTGTACTCATTTCACACACTAGCAAAGTAATGCTCAAAATTCTCCAAGCCAGGCTTCAACAGTACGTGAACCAAGAACTTCCAGATGTTCAAGCTGGTTTTGGAAAAGGCAGAGGAACCAGAGGTCAAATTGCCAACATCTGTTGGATCATAGAAAAAGCAAGAGAATTCCAGAAAAACATCTACTTCTGCCTCATCGACTATGCTCAAGCCTTTGTGTGGATCACAATAAACTGGAAAATTCTTAAAGAGATGTGAATACCAGACCACATTATTTGCCTCCTGAGAAACCTGTATGCAGGTCAAGAAACAACAGTTAGAACCAGATGTGGAACAACGAACTGGTTCCAAATTGGGAAAGGAGTACGTCAAGGCTGTATATTGTCACCCTGCTTATTTAACTTATAGGCAGAGTACATCATGAGAAATGCTGGGCTGGATGAAGCACAAGCCAGAATCAAGATTGCCGGGAGAAATATCAATAACCTCAGATATGCAGATGACACCACCCTTATGGCAGAAAGTGAAGAGAAACTAAAAAGCCTCTTGATGAAAGTGAAAGAGGAGAGTGAAAAAGTTGGCTTAAAGCTCAACATTCAGAAAACTAAGATTATGGCATCCGGTCCCATCACTTCATGGCAAATAGACGGGGAAACAATGGAAACAATGACAGACTTTGTTTTCTGGGCTCCAAAATCACTGCAGATGGTGACTGCAGCCATGAAATTAAAAGATGCTTGCTCCTTGTAAGAAAAGCTATGACCAACGAAAACAGTGTATTAAAAAGCAGAGACACTACTTTGCCAACAAAGGTCTGTATAGTCTAAGCTATGGTTTTTTTAAAGTAATCATGTATTGATGTGAGAGTTGTACCATAAAGAGAGCTGAGTGCCGAAGAATTGATGCTTTTGAACCGTGGTGTTGGAGAAGACTCTTGAGAGTCCCTTGGACTGCAAGGAGATCCAACCAGTCCATCCTAAAGGAAATCAGTCTTGAACATTCACTGGGAGGGCTGAAGCTGAAGCTGAAGCTCCAATACTTTGGCCAGCTGATGCGAAGAGCTGACTCCTTAGAAAAGACCCAGATGCTGGGAAAGATTGAAGGCAGGAAGAGAAGGGGATGACAGAAGACAAGAAGATTGGATGGCATCACTGACTCAATGGACATGATTTTGAGCAAGTTCAGGGAGATGGTGAAGGACAGGGAAGCCTGGAGTGCTGCAGTTCGTGGGGTTGCAAAGAGTTGGACACTGAATAACAGCAACAAAAAATTTTTTAAAAAATCGAATATCATCTTACTCAGAAGTGAAAATTTCTCAGTAACTCTCCTCAAGTAACACTTATCCTTATGCACAAAGAGGCATTCCTAAGACAGTCAGTGCTTTTAACAATGAAAATCTAGAAACAATCTAAATATGCAACAAAGAATTACTAAATATACCTTAGAATACCATGTAGCACTGAAAGAAATATTGAATGGGTAGGTATTCAAGACATATTGTTGAGCAAAAAAAGGAAATTAGAATACCTGAAAATACACTATTTATGAAAATAGAAAACAAAACCAGATGATATAGAATCTATAAGTGCATTTAAGTAAGTACATAACAGAGAAAACTGGAAGGAAACACACGATAACAGTTATTTAACCCTATTAAATTCTCTGGACAGAGGAAACCAGGGGTAATTTTATTTTTACAAGGAGAATTAGTCCACATTACTTGAGTATTTAAAAACCAATTACAAATATACTGAAATCAATTCTAAAAATTGGGAAGAGATCGATACAAGGATATGAGAAAGTCTCAGCCTGAAGGCATTGCCGAGCTTCGTGTGAGGGAGGGATCCCTTTGCGGTCTTGTCAGGAGCGCTCTGCAAAGGAACAGGTCTTGAGATACGGGGTTGGGGAGCCCCTGAGAACAAGCTCACACACGAGTAGCCCCAGCAGGGCAAGAAGAAATAGGTTGCGGAAGGGGCTACCTTGAGCAGGATGTGTTTGGAGAACACACAATATCCCTTTCAAAAATGACTGTTTAATTTTTCTGATAAGTATTCCATGCTTATTACCCCCAAATCCAACTGATACAGAAAAACATTCAATTCAGTCGCTCAGTCGTGTCCAACCCTTTGTGACCCCATGAACCACAGCACGCCAGGCCTCCCTTCCATCACCAACTCCCAGAGTTCACCCAAACCCATGTCCATTTAGTCAGTGATGCCATCCAACCATCTCATCGTCTGTCGTCCCCTTCTCCTCCTTCAGTCTTTCCCAGCATCAGGGTCTTTTCAAATGAGTCAGCTTTTCACATCAGATGGCCACAGTATTGGAGTTTCAGCTTCAACATCAGTCCTTCCAATGAACACCCAGGACTGATCCCCTTTAAGGTGAACTGGTTGGATCTCCTTGCAGTCCAAGGGACTCTCAAGAGTCTTCTCCAACACCACAGTTCAAAAGCATCAATTCTTCAGCCTTCTTTATAGTCCAACCCTCACATCCATACATGACCACCGGAAAAACCAAAGAATAAATAAATATTACCAACTATTTCACCTTCCAGAGATAAGCACCAGAAATATGTAGGTGTGCCCATTTCTCTTGACTGCTCCTAGGTTCCCACACACAGACAGTGCCCGTCAGCCAATACCTCTCACCCTCTGCAGCCCTAGAATCTCACCCCAGGCTCACCCAGGCTAAGTGTGTCTTTGTCCACATCCCTGATTAGGCCCCATTGATGAAGGGCTTACCTGAATATTCACAGGCCTAGTGAGGAAAGTGAAATGGTATGAATATGTTCTTTGGCCACCTGATGTGAAGAGCTGACTCATTAGAAAAGATCCTGAGGCTGGGAAAGATTGAAGGGAGGAGGTGAAGGGGGCCACAGAGGATGAGATGTTTGGATGGCATTACCGACTCAATGGACGTGAGTTTGAGCAGGCTGTGGGCGATGGTGAAGGACAGGGAAGCCTGGCATGCTTCAGTCCATGGGGTTGCAAAGAGGTGAACATGCTGAGCTACTGAACAACAACAACCTTCTAGATAAGGATAAATGTTATTTAGTTTTTTTTAAGTAGAAGAAATATCTATTCCTCAAAACTATAGTTTACCCCCCATTACAATGTCCAGCTCATATTGCCAGTCAGCAAGAGACTACCCAAAAAAATCCCCTGTTGGCATTGTTTCCCCGGAGGGTAAGAGTCCAGGCAGGGCTCCTTATCCTCAAAATCATCCCTAAAGTCCTGGACCAATAGAACAAAGCCAGCTCAGTTTGAAATGCTTGGATGGGAAAGCACTTTTCTTCATTCTCATTGATAATTCCTATGCCTTTTTTTTTTTTTTTTTTTTTTTTTGGCCAGATGCTTGTCAATAAGAGATTAATGTGTGCAATAGCTTATGAGGAGGATGGGAGGACCTGGAATGTTCAGAGGCAGGCACTGGGGCTGCCCAAGCAGCCTCCACTTAGGGCAGGTGCCTCTCCCTCCTCTTCAGAAAAACAGAGGGCCACCCAAATGGTCACAACTCTGAGTCAGTGTGTGCAGATAGAGCTGCATTTCTGAGGACCTATAGGATGAGGAAATGCAGTAAGGAGCTGGCTTGTGATTAACACCAGGTGGTCATTAGGGATTCTTTTTTAGAGTCTAGATCAGCACAAGTGGATAACACAGTGTCTTTTGCAGGCAACCCTGTGACCATGGTACTTTCAGTGACAGGTCTGGTGACATGTGAAAGATGGTGCCAGATTCTGGGATGCCAAGATCACTGAGACACCATCCTTGACCTCAAAGATCTGTCAGATGTGAAACAGACTCTTATGCAGAGGAAATGACATAAGTAAATGATAACTACCCACACACAAAGAGAAAAAATCAAGCAAAAAGGCTTCCAGGGAACCTACCACTTTGTGAAATGCTCTCCCAGGTATATACTGACTTAGAGTTCCTGGTGGAGAACCATGAGCAGCCCAGAGTTCTTGCTCTCAGCCACCCAACCTCTTACATGTGCAAGGTGCGTTCCCTGCTTCCACAACATGAGCCAGCCTTTCAGCTTCATTACACTTCCCTCCTCCAAATGAAGTTTCGAGCCCCACCTGTTTTATTCTCTCTCTTCATCCTGACTGATCTCAGGCACCCAAAGACCATTCTTAGGTGTTGGGTCAAGTTGTAGTGTCCGTAGACCAAGTTGGATTGCTTGTTGGACAAAGATGTGGGTAAGATTTAGCAGTTGAGGGCAGAGAAGATCTCCCTCTTCCCAGATGAAAAGAATGTGCAAATGGAGCCCGTCTGCTATAGTGACATCACATTTAGGCAACTCCACATTTGGCTCCCTGGCAAGTAGGGGTAGCCCAGGCTGGATGCCCTGGAACTCTTCAGTCAAGCCTTGCCCCCTCCTTCAAGTGACTGTGCTTGGAGTCACCACCTCCTATGCTCTCTCTTCCCCACACTTCGCAACTCATGCCTTCACTTAAGTCTGTTTTTAGGTCTGGGTTGTGCTGGACCACTTTGTAGCCTTCAGAGCCTCCTCAGAAATGGAGTCTGTGGGACTCAGGTTATGATGCTGCTCTGCCTCCAGACTTTGGAACTACAGCCCTGGATTGAGTGACATGTAATGATTAAAATGACCCTCTCCATGTCCCTAGACATGCCTGGCACCAGAACCTGCATTTCAGTCCTGCTTGAAGATCTCTGAAAACCCACAAATGCTCTTCCTTTCACTGTGAATAATTCCTGATTTCATGGTTGTCCTCACGAGAACTCAGCTTCCATTGGCCGATGTGTCATAGGTTCCAATTTTAGTTATTTTTTAAAAACTTTTTTCCCCAGAATTTAAGAACATTTTCTGGGGGATCCTCCCCAGAGTCCTCTGAAAATATTAGCTTCTTGGCCCCTTTTCCTCATTAGGCCTAGTCTGGGCTGTTTGAGGCAGGGACTCCAAGGAGACTTTTTGGAATTACCTCTAATCCTCTGGCTTAAGAAGGATCCAACAAGCAATTTCACAATGTCCCCAGGAAGCTGTAGCTCTTGATTAAAGAAAGGTGCCCTCAGGAGAGGAAGCTCCCAGAACCCCCAAGCTGCGGCCCCTCCTTTTGAGGCCCCTCTCCCCACCCCTACTTACCCTTCACCCCCCACCACCTCTTCACCCCACTGGAGAGAGCAAGGGGTCTCTGGCCCCTCAATTCTGAGGTTCCATCTACAACCCATGTCCCACCACATGCTCTGGGTCATTGAATTTTAGAGCCCCATGGAAACCCTGAACTTGTAAAGCACTGTTGGCAGTCAGTATCCATTTTACTTTCTTGGGGTTACAAACATCACATTTTCTTTAGGGAATTATCCTTTCCTCGCAGCGTGTGGCTTAGAAGACGTGTCAATCCGTGCACCCTCATTTACCTTCGCCAAGCGGGGATGGACTTGTGATCGGGGGAGGCCAGTTAGACGTGAATATCGGTCTGAGTGAAACAAGGATGGGGAGGCTGGCTGAGCTCCAGCGTTTGAGAGGCCCCCACTGCCCACTTCCTCCACCCGACAGACGAGGGATTCAGCCCTTCCAGCGGGACTCTGCAGCTGTCCTGCTTCCTGTCCTCTTCCAAACCTTGTTCTCCAGTCTGCCCTTCAATTCTGAGAGCTATTACGTATCCTTATAATAGAGTTCCTGTTGTACCTCAGTTTGCTAAAGTCAATTTTTGTTGCCTGCAGCCAAATCATCTTGACAGAGGATTTGTCAGGATCCTCTGATCCCTGCCCCCTTCAATTCGTGAGGAAACTGAGGGCCAGAGTGGGTCTTGTCAGGAGGAAGCAGAGCAAGACAGAGAGCTCAGGTTCCCTCATGCCCCCTGTGGGCTCCCTCTGCTCCACTGGGCTGTCTGTGAGTCTTTGGTGATCACGGTCACGGCGCTGCCCCTCTGTGACTGGGTGATGGTGACCCCGAGGCTTTGGAAGCTTGCCTCCTTCCATCTCAAGTGCCCAGAGCTAAGAAAACCCTCCAGTGTTTCTGACACAGCCTATCACCTCCTTCTGCTCTCCTGAGTAACTGAGCGCCTACTAAGCAAATAGCTCTGTACCAGCCTCTGTGGGGAAGTGGGGAGCTGTGCTGGGGGGAAATGCAATCCCGGCCCCAGAGACCCCAGGCCAACTCGTGGCCATCTGCCTCTGTCCAAGGGCATCTCCTGTGGAGATGCAGCTCCGCGAGGGTTGGAGGGTCAGCGCCTTCAGGGTGACTATGACACCCCCCTGGCCTCGCCTCCACAGGGCCATCGCTCATTCCCTGCCTCTCCATCCGCACAGCCACTCTTTGAACACAGGCTGCTGTCGTCTCTTGCCTGGGCATGTTTCAGCGCCTTCCACTGTGCCTCCTGGCCTCCTGTTCTCACTCACTCCTCCCTCCGGTTTTGGGAAATACTTCTGAGGACAGCACTTGTCACATTGCCCTTTCTAACACTCCAAGCTTTCCAGCCTCAGTAGCTCTCATGCCTGGGAAGGAAGTACCAGCGAGAAAGGCAGTCAGAGCCTTCCCAACCCCTTCTGTCTGAGATGGCCTTAGTTTTTACTCAGTGATGCTACACTCGCGTGCACACACATCCACTTGGCACACACATCCAGCTGGCTTCCCCCTTCCCTGAGCACGTTGTGCCTTTTCTCCTCCTTAGGAGGTGCTTTTGTGTCTCAGCAGCCGAGTTCCCACTCTCTGCTTGAAGAATCCTCTTCGCCCTCCCTCCTCTCCCCAGATCGGTGGTCCCCCTGCCCCCACAGCCGTGTGCTCGGGCAGGTGTGCTGTGTTCCCATCCCTCTCCACAGGAGCTTCAGTCCTGGCGCATGGTGGACTCCCCTCACTGCTGTGCATGCCTTCAAGGCAGGAGCTGTGTCTCATCCTAGCGTCAGACCCCTGCCACCTACTGTGCTGCTTATTAGGAATGTGCTAAATTCCTCCATTCAACAAGTGTTTGTAGAGCATAGAACAGTTAGCATATCGGCCTAGATTGGGTACCAGTTCTGACCATCTTCTTTTTATAAAAATAGATGTTTCTCATTTTCTACCAAGAAGCTCAATCCTCTATCCACCAACTTCCAGTCACCCTGTAGATCCCATTCACATGCCCTCTCCCAGCTTAATCAGATCATAACATTTTGTCAGACTTATTCCTATGCTATAAAGAGACAAATCATTATAGATACCTTATAGCCACTGGGATGTCTTCTTAACCCCTTCTCTTCTGTCCTCCACCTTCATCTCAGGGGTAACTCTTTTCTTGAATTTGATATTTATGTATTTTATATGGATTTATCCTATATATGATCAGTCCATTTAACTAGAACCTTGAAGACGTTGATGATTCAGCAAATAAAATATGGGCATTTATAACTGGGCAAGAAATTCCCATATGAGAGTACACTGACTTCCAGATTAAAAGAGCATGACAGTTAGTGAATCCACAATTAAGAGGTCTCTTGCCCAGGGTTTCTTCGTTGCGTGAAAGCTGTTGAAACCTGGAGCTTCAAGCCTGGGGAAGAGTCCCCTCTCCCCTCCACACAACCTGGATCTCAGCCTAGCCCTCCACCCATGGGCCTAGACCAGCATTTGTGGACTCATCTAGCTCCTTATGTATCCTTCACCCACAGGAGCAGATTACATTTGCATATTTACAAATTTTATGTAAATTGATGTTCAGTCATGTCCAGTTCTTTCTGATCCCGTGGACTGCAACACGCCAGGCTTCCCTGTCCTTCACTATCTCCCGGATTTTGCTTAAGGTCATGTCCATTGAGTTGGTGATGCCATCCAACCACCTCATCCTCTGTCACCCCCTTCTTCTCTTGCCCTCAATCTTTCCCAGCATCAGAGTCTTTTCCAATGAGTTGGCTCTTTGCATCAGGTGACCAAAGTATTGGAGCTTTGCATCATTCGGCAAATTGCTTTAGTTTTGGGTTTTTTTCCACTCAGCTTGGTGTTTTGAAGGTTTATAGCCAAGTTAAAATCTCAAAAACGTATTCCACTATATGCATATAGCAAAATCTTTTTTTCCTGGTGAAAAATTGCTCAGTTTAAGAATTCTGACCAACAGGCTACAGCAAACATACTCACACACGTCTCTTTGTTAATATGTGTTTCATTTCTCACTTCAGGATTTCTGATAATCTGATGAGTATATGAACTGGTATCTCCTTGTGGTTACAATTTGTACTGTTTTATTACTAGAAGAAGGTGCACCATGGAGGCAGGGCTCGGCAAACTTTTCTTTTTTTTTTTTTTTTTTTCTGGCAAACTTTTTCTATGAAGGGCTAGAGAGTAAATATTTTAGACAAATCATCCTCTGTTTCCTATGTGACCCTGCCCTAGAAGTCCAGACGCTTATTCAAAAGTTATCAAGCCTCTTTTTTTAAAAATGTATTCCAACTGAAGTATAGTTGATTTACAGTGTTGTGTTAATTTATGTTGTACAGCAAACTGATTCAGTTACACACACACACACACACACAAGATTTCCTGGTGGCTCAAGGGTAAAAGAATCCACCTGCAATGCAGGAGACCCAGGTTCAATCCCTGGGTGGGGAAGATCCCCTGGAGGAGGGCATGGCAACCCACTGCAGTATTCTTGCCTGGAGAATCCCCATGGACAGAGGAGCCTGGTGGGCTACAACAGTCCACGGGGTCACAAAGAGTCAGACACTTAGCGACAAAGCACAGCACAGTCAAAAAAATAAGCAAGATCTGAACAAGCAATATATAGACGATAATGTGCAAGTAGCTGATAAATACACAAACAGTTCAGTCTCTCAAGTCACCGGAGAGCTAGTGACCAAATTCCCTCCTGACACAGCCTAGGAGGTCTTCAGGTACCTCTCCCAAGAGGGCAGGAGCCAGCCATACAAATGAGACGAGTGATGAGAGCACCTTGGGGCAGCTCTGCCCACTCAGAATGAGGGGCAATCCTTGTCCTTTATTTACACAGAGAGTATCCAAGACCACCTTGGAGCCTTCAGATACGGGTTACAAATGTATCTTCTGTCATTTAGCAAGCAAGGGAGGCCAGATCACATTTGATGAAATCACTGATGAGATACAGAGAAAATTTCCAGCCCATCCTTCCTGAAGGTTAAATTCTTTCTTTGAGAAAGGAGAATTGGACCATGGGATCACAGAGCAGAGGCAGAGACTTACAGAGGCCTTTCTGCTTGGTCAGCTGTAATATGCTTCCTCTGAACTGAACTGAACTGAACATTGCTGATCGCAAACATTTTAAATGACTCAAGCTTAAGGAGAGTTTACCATTAGAAAAGTGTCCCATTGCCCTGAAGTGTGATCAGCAGGGAAGCTAATAGCTGCAGAGTTTGCAAAACACTCCATCCTCGCTGCATTCAGAGGGCAGCCTGGGAAAACACTGAAAACAGATGGTTCGTGATCAGGGTTTAACAAGCAGACCTGGGAGGAACTGAACTTCTGCCTACCAGCAGCTGAAGTAGGAAGCCTGTGCCCACCCCTTGGGCAGCTGGGAGGTCCTGATCATGTTGGTGCTGAAGTCAGGGAAGGACCCCCAAGGAACAGCAGGTTAAAATGTGGGCCTGTCTCTTGGTTAAGACAATGCTAGTCCTGTTCTGCCCCATCCAGGACACTTTGAAGGCATCCTTGCCTCAAATGTCAAACAGCTCTTAGTTGGGGCTATCCCCCACTCAGACACACGAGATGTAAACACAGGTCACCTCTAATCCCCTAAGGAACCCCAAGCCATATCCCACTTCAGAAGTCAGCACTGTAAGATGACTCGTCTTGTTCACCTTCACCCTATCCCGTTGCTTCAAACCAGATAAGGGAGCAAACTGCCTACAAAGCGTCAATCTGCTGACACCACAGCCAAGGCCTTGGGGAGATTTGTGACGGGCCCAGGACTCCAGTTCTCCATGTCAGCCCTTAATTAGCTACTTCAGTCAAAATGTCCCCACTACAGAACATCTTCTATATGATATGAGCTCAGTTCTTTGAGAAAGGGTGATGGAAGGATATGTTTTAATCCTGACAACTATTTCTCATTAACTTTCTCAGGAGCTGTTTTCTTATAGCCTGTATGACCCAAGACAACCTCAGTTCTCATCAGAACATAGGAATAAAGGTGGCCAAGTGATGGTACTAACTGGGACCACACAGCCTCTTATTCCTTCCTGACCTGCTCCAAATGAGGGTCCTACAGAGCTGGCATCCCCAGAGACCTGCTTATGCTCCCCAAAAGCCCTCTGCCACTGCTGAAGCAACTGCCCCGACTCTGCCGTGGGTCCACCCCTCAGCCCACACACATCCTCCTTGGACCCTGGGACCCCGGAGCATTAGTGGTCCCCTGCTAAGTCCACCAGGGGTACACACTCCAGTACCTCCAACCAGGACTCAGCAGCGCTGGTTCCTCTCTGGAGCTGCTGAGGAGGCCGTCCCCTGCCCGTGTGTCTCACTTTACTACCTGCAACTGAAGTATCTCCCATGGTGCCCCCATGTCTCACTGAGCCTTCAATAAAATCAACTCATTTTTTAAAATTTTCCTGCAGTAGAGTTGATCTACAGTGTTGTGTTAATTTCTGCTATACAGCAAAATGATTTAATTATGCCTATATATATATACACATATATTCTTCTTTTATATTCTTTTCCATTATGGTTTATCACAGGATACTGAGTACAGTTCCCCGTGCTTACAGAAGGACCTTGTTGTTTATCCATTCTCTGTATCATAGTTTGCATCTGCCAATCCCAAACTCCCAGTCCTTCCCTCCCTGACTCTCCCCTCTCCTTTGGCAACCGCAAATCTGCTCTCTATGTCTGAGTCTGTTTCACGGATAAGTCCAGTGTTTTATTTTCGAGTCCACATATGAGTGAGAGCATATGGCATTTGTCTTTCTCTTTCTGACTTCACTTAGTATGAAGATCTCTAGGTCTACCCATGTTGCTGTAAATGGTATGGCTTGATTTCATTCTTTTTTATGGCTGAGCAATATTCCATTACTGGTAAATATGTACCACGTCTTCTTTCTTTATCCATTCATCTGTCGATGGACATTTAGGCTGCCTCCATATCTTGGCTGCTGTGGATAGTGCTGCTATAAACCTAGGCGTGCAGGTATCTCTTCTAGGTATGCTTTTGTCTAGGTGTGTGCCCAGGAGTGGAATTGCTGGGTGATAGGGTAGCTCTATTTTTAGTTCTTTTAAGGAAACTTCACACTGTTCTCCATAATAAGTGCACCAACTCATATCCCCATCAACAGTGTAGGGGGGTTCCCTTTTCTCCACACCCTCTCCAGAGCATTTATTGTTTGTAGACTTTTTGGTGATGGCCATTCTAACCAGTGTGAGGTGGTACCTCACTGTAGTTTTGATTTGCATTTCTCTAAAATTAGTGATGATAAGTATCTTTTCATGTGCCTATCGGCCATCTGTATGTCTTTTTTTGCAGAAATATTTATCTAGGTCGTCTGCCCATTTTTAAATTGTGTTGTTTGTTATTTTGTTATTGAGTTGTATGAGCTGTTTATTTTGAAAATTAAGCCCTGATGGTTGCATCATTTGCAAATATAAAATCAACTCTTATAGCTTCTATCTAGATCCTTTTCCTCGGTAAAGGTTCAGATGTGGCTGACACCATAGAGTCAAGACATCACACACAGTAAGGACAGAATTGAAAGTTTCTGAAAAGGGCAGTGACAAGATCAGATCTGAGTTTTAGAAAAATAGTCCTACTACCAGGATGGACAGAATATGATAGAGACAAGTGACTCCAAGCAGGAGGCCCAGTTAGGAAGTTAAGTTGATGGACTAGACCTGCTGCTGCTAAGTGGCTTCAGTCGTGTCCGACTCTGTGCAACCCCATAGACGGCAGCCCACCAGGCTCCCCCGTCCCTGGGATTCTCCAGGCAAGAACACTGGAGTGGGTTGCCATTTCCTTCTCCAATGCATGAAAGTGAAAAGTGAAAGTGAAGTCGCTCAGTTGTGTCCGACCCTCAGCGACCCCATGGACTGCAGCCTTCCAGGCTCCTCCGTCCATGGGATTTTCCAGGTAAGAGTACTGGAGTGGGGTGCCATGATAGACTAGACCAGTGGTTTTCAATGAATACATTGAATGAATGAATGACGGAGGCAAGGGGTGAGGCCACTGGGAACCAGCCCTCACCCTGGTCCAGGTAAAGCATCACCCTGTTGATAAACTGGATTTCCATATAGACTTTGAGGAAAGTATATTGTGATTTTAAAAGGGAAGTCTGAAAACCAGGTTTTGGGCAGGAAGTGATGAGAGCCTGAATTAAGGCAGCGTCCAAGAGAGGAAAGAAGTACAGGGCTATTTAGGCGTGATTTCCACGAGCACAGAAAGAACAACGGGATGTGAATATGGCTTTTGCTTTTATTTGGTTTTGCTTTGCTTTCAAGAGCAGAACAACACAAATAAAAAATGCTTACTTAACAAGGCCTACCGAATCTGTCTCAAAAATATATGATAATAAGTTTTTTAATTAATATTTTAACCAGATTGATGTTTTAACATTATTTTAAGGGCCCTATTCCTGAGTACATTAAATGTTTCCCTGAAAACGTGTGGTTTGATTTGCTTGGTCATCTCACACACTCCTCAGGATGTGGTAGCTAGCTCCTAACTGAATGACTAGTCTCCACCTGAAATATCATAGGTTTCTACTTGGTCTCGATCGCAGGTGGCCTCGGCCTGCAGCGACTGGAAGCAGGACTTCAGTTCCCAGCCAGGACTGAAATCGAGCTGTGGTGGTGAAAGCGCAGAATCCTACCCACTAGACCAGGGACAGGACCCTGGCCTGTAAGGCTTTGTAGAAAATGAATTTTCACAAAGAGATAGAAAGTAGTGAAACAGGTAAAGTGTTTTTTAGGGGAAAAAAAGAGTCCATGTGAATAGACGCACACAGGTAGACTCTGGGGAAGAGCAGCGCCCTCATGGTAGTTTGACTCAATTACATGGGGCATTTCTCCCATATTTCCTCCGGCCATCTTGCTTTGCCTGACTCTGAGTCTATATTTGGTTTAAATCAGGGTCCTCCTGTGTATGTGCGTGCATTTCTTAGCCAAGATGGGTTCTAGCAAAGAGGCCTATGACTGATATCACCTACTATAGGGTGGCACCCCCTCTCTCTTTGACCCCCAAGGGGCCTTTCTGTGCTGGTGTAGTCAGGAAGGTCTTATTGACCTCAAGCATGAGAAATATGTGGTCTCTCTCTCTCTTATCTAGGCAGGACTCAGCTCCTTGTTCCTGCCATTGTCTTTATCTTGGAGTATCTGTCCACATGGGGACAGACTCCAGCAGCTCAGTCTGAGGCCCATCTATCTCCTGTCACAGTCTCAATTAAAAGTTTAAGAGAGGTACCCGTGGCCCATGCAGAATTTGTCTTCTAAATCATCAGAGACAGTTAATCCCAACTGGACCTTCTTTTGGGACATTTAATTTATGAGAGAGCCATATGGCTCCACGCACTAACGGTAAAGGGTGAGGGCTATCCCAGCTTCATCAGCTCGCTTTGGCTTGGCTCGCCTCTCCCAGAGCCCTGAGGGATGGACCGTACAGCAAAAACCTTCCCCAGCTCACCCGAGAAATGGGGACGTGTTGAGCAGTGGTTCTCAGAACTGGGGTTCTCTGAATTTTGGAATGCAGTTCTGGAGACCATCAACATAGGATTGACCATAGGTTTTTTCCAAGAAAGAATATTAAGAAAACAAGTACCATTGACTACAGTCATTTCCAAAAAGATAATTCAACACCCAGAATTGATCAGAGTCATCTCAAGAATACAAGGATGGTTCTTTAAATTGAATACACTTTGCTTTGTGAAAAACTTTCTGCCCTGGATCTTTATGCTTGTATTTTACCTAAGACCACTGAGACCTTTGCTGGTGACCAGCACCTCCCAAGGGTCAGTGTAAGAGCAAGTTCCCAGAGCCTAGGGAAGAGTTTCTGCTTCTTCCCTTGTCCCCCAGACCCTAGAGTCCCAGGCAACTGCAAGGGAAACCACTCCCACTGGAGGGGAAAATGGGCATGATATTGCTGCCTTCCAAGCTGAAGCCTGGAATTTGTCTTTTCTATTTATGAAACAGACATAAATTGATGGCTTGTTAGAGTTGGGATATCAGGAGTAGTCAGGTATCACAATAAAGTTATATATTAAGTAAGCTTCTCTACATTGACCTGGGAAGTTAACCATTTATACAATTGTTTCTATTGTATGCTGTGCTGTCCAAACAAATGGCTTGGAAATGAACTTGGAGCATAGTCTGATCAGAAGGCAGCCTGTGTTCTTATTGGCCCCCTGGTCCCTTTGGATTCAACAGACACTGTTATTTTTGTCCCTGATCCTCAGATGCAAGTACAAACTGTCGATTAAGTGGCACCTTTTCGTTAATGAGCTTGAAGTGCTTTCCGAAAACGTGAGCTCTTGCCACCTCTGGGACAGCTGCCTGAAGGGTAGAAAGGGCCTTGGCTGGGACTCAAAGCCCTGGGTTCTCGTCCTGAAGCTGCCTTGCATTAGCTGTAAGACTCTGGGCACGGATGAGTGGCTGGGTTATACCTCTGAAGTCCTTCCACTGCCAGCCTTCTCTGATTTATGATTTTACAGCAAGTAGAGCACAGATGGTGACAGAATCTTTCCATAGCTCCCTTTTCTGGTCAAAATGCAGTGGGAATAGTCCAACTGCTTTATTAGGGTGTCTTTATTTTTTTATGATTTTTCCACCAAATGCATTGCTTTCTTCAGTTGGCTTGGACTTTGGGGACACAGACTTGGCTATTACATCCACAATGCATTTGACAACAGGCCACAGGAGATGTGGGAGTCAGAAGTTCTCTGACTTACAGTTCCTGCTGGGGTTTTGATTTAATGAACCTACTTCCCTATAATAAATCACTGAGGCTTCTCTTGCCTCTGAGTCTTTTCTTGTGTCTTTGTACCAAATCAGGCCAAAGAATGTGCTCTAGAAATTGGTCATTGCCCTGTGCTGAAGGTGCAAGATTGCTGGGTGTCACCCTGAGAAAGGGACCTCTCCTGTTAGATGTTCTGTGGTTCCAAGCCCACTGTAAGCAGTGCCTTTGACTTGGCAAGGAAAACCATTGCTTGGGAAGCTATTTCTAGCCCAGCACAGCTGTTCACGGCTTAGGTTCAGCAAATGCCATCTTTTTTTGCAGACTCAGTCCCCAAACCCCAAGAGAATTATGACAATCCAAGTGTGTGACCTTAATGAGTGAATAGAGTGAGTCTAAAGTCTCTCAGATGTCACCCAATGGACATTTGATTACATGCTCTGGTCTCTTACCTGACCTAAATGCAAAAATCCAAAGACAGTCTAAAACCCTGTAGGTGCTTGCTCTGGGTTTTCACTAGTAAAATCAAAGGATCAGATGAAAACAGTGATAGTAATAATAATAACAACAGTAGCAACTCTCATATTTGGTCCTCTTTATACAACAGGTAATATGCTAGGTGTACTTTATAAGACTATTGTGCCCACTTACAGATGAGGGAAAAGAGATCCTGCAATTTGCCAAAGAACTTGAGAGCTAAGAAACAAGCCTGGAATTTAAAGTCAGGTCCCTCTCAGAAGAAAGGTTCACCCATTCCACTCTGGTGCTCAGATTAAAATCCTGATATAGAGACATGGGGGGGGGGGGGCGGGGTGGCTCTGGGTAACTCCTGACTCCCTTCAGCTTACAGATCCTTATTAAGGTTCTTTAACAGCTTGTCCTTAGTTCTGCTAAAACAGCAGCACCTCCTGGGCCTGTTCCCACCTGCACAGTGACAGAACTTCCTAGTAACCTTTCCTGGGTCTCTGAGGACATGCGAGTCACAGCACAGGAAGTTCTGGCCCCAGAACTCAGGCCTGTTTGCATTACTTTTCTTTCTCTCTGCTGGCCTTCTGCTCAGCGGCATGGTGCTCACTCTGTGACTCCCAACCACCTGCCAACGCGCCCAGTGGTGTGGAACCACCCAGGACCTCTAGGACATCTTGTGCCGTCCACCCTCCTTCTCCAGCTGCTCCTGGGGTCCTTGATGTCTCTGCTTACCCCCAGCCTCTGGTCGGCGGCAAAAGGACTCCGCCTTCTGTGTCCCACTCTTCCGTATTTCATTTGGCATCTATGTGGCAGGGGCGGGAAGATGCAGACCAGTCTCAGCCTTATCTGTATCCTTACCTGGGTTACAGTTCTTTCTGTCTCTCCACATGGTCCTCCCTTTCAAGGCATGGTGGCTTCCAGAGCTGGATCCGAGTGGTTCATGCTGCGAGTGCTGTGCTTAGTGGCCTGGGCCCGCGCTCCCTCCTGTGCTGAAGGGAAGAGTTTCTCCCAGGCTGTTCTTCCATTCAGCACGCATGTCTGTGTAGGAGGCCCCTAGACTCCTGGGCCCTTGGATGTCAGGAAATGTGGCCAGCAGGGCTGCAGTGAAATTGAAAGTTAGTCGCTCAGTCTTGGACTCTCTGCGACCCCATGGACTGTAGCCCATCAGGCTCCTCTCCATGGGATTCTCCAGGCAAGAGTACTGGAGTGGATTGCCATTTCCTTCTCCAGGGGATCTTCCTGACCCAGGGATTGAACCCAGGTCTCCTGAATTGCAGACAGATGCTTTACTGTCTGAGCCACCAGTGATATCTTCAAACAAACATTGGGTGTCCAGCTGTCTGGAGCAGTGGTCAGGGGAGATGTGTGTTCGAGTGGGATAAGATGCTGAGCCATCTGTCTACCAAGATGGTAGTCCTGTTTTTCCTCTTTTCCTTCCTTCCTGTGTTCAAGCAGATAACAGCTGACTTTGCTCCTGCTTCACAGGAGGTTTGTGGCAGGGCATAAAGCAAAGACATTGCTTCCAAGCTTTGGGAACAAAAGCCAAAGCCCTTGGCAGAAGAAGACTCAATTGAAAGAGAAAAGAGGTGGGAGTGGGGAGGCAGATTGTACTGAATAGGGAAAGAAGAAGCGATTTCCCCAGATTAGGGCGATATTCTGTTCGCCTAGGAGGAAGTGAGGAGGGAGGTGACAGGGAGAAGGATGGGTAAGCTCTGCTTCCTGGGCACGTGCCGTCAGCTGGGTACAGAGGTGCTTGGGGGCAGAGTTAGGTGGGGAGGGAGTCACATGCAGCCAGAGGCAGAGAGGGGCTTGGCCTGAGGACCAGTGCAGGTGGGCAGGGGCCGGGGGGGCTGGCTCAGAGGTGGACTGTACAGATGAGGGCAGGTGAGCCCCACCCTAGAGGCCTTGGCGCCGCCTAACAGAAAGACTGGCACAAACAGTCGTAGGGAGGGGTCCGCAGGAAAGACTGGGGTTATGCATTTTCTGTTTGTTTAGTGTTTTTTTTTTCCCTTTGTTTTTTCTGCTAGCCGGGAGAAGTAAGAGCTTGGCATTGGGAATTTAGCCGTTAGAGAAAATGAAGCAAGTTATTCTTAAACCTAGAGTTGGTGGGCTGAGATTGGAGGAGCCCTCTCACCCGTGTGTGCACCTCTTGTGTGAACCCAGGAGAGGAAAGACAGTGCTCATGGTCTGGCCCAGGCCTTTGGCGAAATTCAGGCCTTCGGTCGCGGACCTGAAGATAGGTAGCCTTGTTTTCCTATTGTGCTTCCTTTCCCATTCCACCAATCATTTGGTGAAACAGTTGTAAGTGGAAAGCACTCAGTAAACAGGACTGAGTTTTTCTAGGACATGAACCTTCAGAGGGATGTCACAAAATCACCTTCAGAGAAGTGGAGTGCTTGTGAGGCCAGGAAAACAAGAGTCCGTAAAGGAAAGTTCTTACCAAACCCTGCAGAGTGCTGTATTTCCTGCCTTATAATTGGGACGAATGGTATGGCTTTGTTTTTAAACAACACCTAATCTTTAAAATACTCTGCTGGGAAGCCTAGCACTTTTCCCCCAGAATACATCCACTGTGTATATTAAATTGACTAAACATTCAGAAGAAGGAGCACAAACCAGGCCCAGGAGAGTCTATTGCTCAGTGTAAGTAGGAGGGAGGGAGATATTACCAATACTGAAAATACACTAAAATTCTGATTAAAATACCAGATCCAATCCCATGCAGGTCTCTTAGGAACACTGACATTATTGAAAATAAAATGGAAAAAAAGAGATTACTGACTGGCATCAGCACCTAATTGTTTAATGAACATAACATGGCCTGGATCCTATTACTAACGTTCCTCTCTTTCGACAAATGTCCCCTGATGAAGGAAAGTTCTTTTTTGGTTGCAGAGTGGCCTTCAGAAGTTGGACGCTCTGAGAGATGACAAATAGGCACCATCTTTTTCTTCTTGATCCCAAGTCAAGTTCTGGCAGTTTTTGACAGGTCATAAACACACACGAAATGCTAAACTTAGTGGGCTGCTAGATGCTTTGCTTAAAGTTGAAAAACATTTTTTAAATAAAATTTCCTTATGTCTCCTTTTTTCCACACCCTCAACTCTGACATTCAAATGTACTTCATGAACCGACATGTGATAACATTTGAAAACCAAATTCGGAAAACCCTCATGAATGCAGACTCCGCTCTTGGAGAATCTGCAGAGAGTGAAGGTAAGGGGACTATTGGGAATCTTCTTAGGGACAAAGAGATGAATACTGCCATTGCTTGTTAAGAATGACGTTTCTGTAATCCAGAGAAACGTGTCTGTTAGAGATCACTGAGCATTTAGTTACTGTGAAGTCTGTCCTTGTTTTCGTTAGAACGCTGACATTCATCAGACCCTTCTGGAGAGGGTCTCATCCATTGGTTTCCCCAGTACCACTCTTCCTTGGGTTTCCAACTGGCTCTCAGAATATATCTTCTCCAACTCTTCTGCAGGCTCTTCTTCCTCATTTACCTTCTTAAGTGCTGGAGTTACATGGGATTCCACCTATAGGCTCTTTTGTTCTTCTTCTCCACAAACGCACTGGGTAAAGTCAATCCAAAGGCTTCAACAATTCTTCAGAGACAACACTCCCCTTTACGGCTCCAGCCCTGACCTTTTTGTTGAGGTCCCTCATGTGTCTCCTGTCTCTGAGGATGACCTCACTGTCTCCTTCGAGCCCAAGTTGCAAGCCTGGACACTGTCCTTAATTCCTCTCTCCCCATCTATCATCACCCCAAACACACCAAGCCGTCCACTCTGTCTCTTCCCACTGTCACCGACTTATTCTTGCCAACATCATTTTGTGTCTGGATTTCTTTCACAATGTCCTAACTGGGATATCTCCTTCCAACATGTTCCCTCTGACTGAGACCACAGGGATTTTTCTAGAGTACACATCTGAATGTGACACTCCTCTGCTAAAAACCCTTGTTCAGGACTCTCGTGGCCCTCAGCAGAGAGTCCAGACTTTGTACAGGTGAACAAGGGCTATCATGATGGAGACCACTTTCCCGTCTCAGGAAAATCTCCCCTGTCGTTGCACACCAGACTGAATGTGCTGTGTGGGCATTTTCTCTTCTGGATCTGTGACGCCTTCTTTTGGCTGAGACAGCACCTTTGCTGGGAAGCTTGCTCTGCCTTTGCAGTACTGCTTGAGGCACCTCTCCTAGGCACTCCTGTGTCATCCCCATGGCATGGCGTGTGACTCACTGAACTGCAGTAGCACGTTTTCCCCTCTGAACTGTAAATGCCTTCAAGGAGAGAAGTATCTTATTCATTACATCCCCAATGATCATTTATTCCAGATGCTTGACAAATATCTGAAGCCTGAATGAATGCAGTTGCCTCAAAAATCTCTTCCTTAGTTTCCTGACTCTGAAGTCTGAGCAAGGAGAATCTCATCATTAGCTCAGCTTGGGTCAGTTTCTGTCCCTGGTCCAATGAGCTGAGTTAAAGGTGTTGGGGCAGGGGTGGAATCTCTTAGAAAGGAGTGTTGGGGTGAAAGCAGTGCTTACTATAGCATGTTCTAGCATGCCTGCTGCTGCTGCTGCTGCTAAGTCACTTCAGTCGTGTCCGACTCTGTACGACCCCACAGATGGCAGCCCAGCAGGCTCTGCCTGCCGTCCCTGGGATTCTCCAGGCAAGAACACTGGAGTGGGTTGCCATTTCCTTCTCCAATGCATGAAAGTGAAAAGTGAAAGTGAAATCGCTCAATCATGTCTGACTCTTAGTGACCCCATGGACTGCAGCCTACCAGGCTCCTCTGTCCATGGGATTTTCCAGGCAAAAGTACTGGAGTGGGGTGCCATTGCCTTTTCCAGCTTGCTAGAACTACACAAAGTCCTTCACTGAAATAATAAAACTACATTTTATTTTAAAAAATCATACTTTGTATATTTTTCAGTAAATCATACTGCTTCCTCCCATTGGTCCACTATAAAGAAGTGAAACTGTTATTTTCATGATAACACATAAAATAAAAATTATAGTCACATCTTAATACTAGCCACTCATCCATCCAATCATTCACAAATATTACTAAGAGCTCACTATGGGCCAAGCTCTTTGCTAGGTACTGGAGAGGTAGTGGAAAATAAAACAAAGCCCTTGTTTTCAGGGGGTGTGTAAAAATAAAGATACATTTCTAATGATCAATTATGAAATTTACCATGAAATAAATGAGTAGGGTGATGAGAGAAAGAATAATTTGGAGGATTAGTTCATTTATTGGAGTCAAAGTATGCTCCTCAGAAAAAAAAATTATATATATATACACATATACATACATTCAAGCTAAGACCTGACTTCTTTGGAAATAATGGCCGGGGATGCTGAGCTGAGAGAGGTGGGAAGGACAAGAGCAGAATTAGAAATCTCCAAGGCAATATTATAAAAGTCTTGGCAAAAGGCTGGGGTGATGGCAACTGTGATGGAAAGAAGTAAATGATGGATTCAGGGCATTTTTGGAGGTTGAACTGTGTGCACTTCTAATAAGCTGGATGTGAACTGATCAGGAGTGAATCACAAAGAGATTCCAAGAATACAGTTTGCATAGAAACTGATTTAAGCACATGGACTCTGACGCCGTATCATCTGAGTTTAAATTGCAGCTCCACTATTCAGTAAGCTGTGTGGCCTTGGGAAAATCACTTAACCTCTCTGTCCCTTAGTTTCCTCATCAATATATAAGTGATAATAATAATAACTACCTTGCAGATTCATTAAAAGAAAGAGTTATTACATATAAAACATTTTGGACATTGCCTGGCATGTGATTAGGTTTTCTTACAAACTAAGAAAGAGGGAAATTTTCAGGTCTCTGATTTTAAGCAGTGGGGTAGTATGGGCAATGTTTATTGAGATGGGAAAGACTAGCAGAGGAAGAGGTTTTGGCAGAGTGAAGATCAGAGTTCAGGTTTAGATACAAGTTTGAGATTGCTGCACACCTCTTAGATCCCCTTTGAATAGGAGTCTGGTCTCACAGGAGATGCCTGAGCTGGAGACATCAGTCTGTGAGACTTCAGATTATAGGCAGGATTTGAAGACCAAAGATGGAAAAGACAAACAAGGGAAAGTGTTAAAGTGGATGTGTGAAGTGAAATGTGAAAACAGAGCCAAGAACTAAGCCATGAGAGCTCTCAAAGCTGAGTAGTGCTCAGTCGGGTCTGACTCTTTGTGAACCCAGGGACTATAGCCTGCCAGGCTCCTCTGTCTATGAGGGATTCTCCAAGGCAAGAATACCGGAGTGGTTTGCCATGCCCTCCTCCAGGGGATCTTCCCAATCCAGGGATCGAATCCAGGTCTCCTGCATTGCAGGTGGATTCTTTCCCATCTGAGCCACCAGGGAAGCCCAAGTGGAGTACAGAAGTCAAACATGACTTAGATGCAGTGCTGTTACGCATGTCATGTGCATGAGCCAAGCAGAAACAGAAACATCTAGTAAAATGTGAATATAAGGAATATGGAAACAAAGGACCTCTGTTGGGCTGCACCCCACAGGCCTGCAAGCCTTGTAGTTGCCCATCCTCCAGCCTGAAGAAGGAGCCCAGAGCCAGCACAGAGACACCAGTTGTTTAATGAAGAGGGGATCTTACATGTCTGAAAAAAAGGCACCCTACCCCAGCAGACAGGATGTGGCAGTAATCTTTACTCCTTGGGAGAGATGCAAAGGACTACTATTTGCAGGGGGAATTGTCCTTGGGTTGGCTCATCAGTTACCAGGGCAACCGGCAGCTGGGCACATCCCTCACCGCCCCTCAGGTTACCCACCGTCACAAGGGCAGATGTTCCCCTTTAATAAACCAGCAGGTGGAGCTGTTCTGGCCCAAAGGTTAGAACAGTCACTAGCAGGGGCAGGGGGTGAGCAGGTTGGGGTGGGAAGGGAGTAGGTGAAGCAGGGTCTGGTGGAGCAGATAACAAAGAGCGAGAGAACAGTCATCTCGAGTGTCCTGACCATGCACCCTCCCTTCCATTTCTGTTTTAATGGAGCCTAAAAATAGAATTCTCTGTTGAGTCTTGTTAGGTTGATTTTGTGGCTTCTCTGTGACTCACTGGAGCCTCTTCATCTGAAGATTTAAAACAAAGTATGGTGTTATTTGGAGATTTAGGTGGTTCAGTGGCTGGATTTTCCATGGTGAGGACAGAAGGTGGGACACAACTGAACTTGAACCAGACAATGAAATGCATTATACGTTGTGTTGAGGAGCTTAAACACAACAGTTCAGTCCAGTCGCTCAGTCGTGTCCAACTCTTCGTGACCCATGCACTGCAGCACGCCAGGCTTCCCTGTCCTTCACCATCTCCCTGAGCTTGCTCAAACTCGTGCCCATCAAGTCAATGATACCATCCAACCATCTCATCCTCTGTCATCCCCTTCTCCTCCTGCCCTCAATCTTTCCCAGCATTAGGGTCTTTTCCAGTGAGTCAGTTCTTTGCATCAGGTGGCCAAGTATTGGAGCTTCAGCTTTAGCATCAGTCCTTCCAATGAATATTCAGGACTGATTTCCTTTAGGATTGACTGGTTTGATCTCCTTGCAGTCCAAGGGACTCTCAAGTCTTCTCCAACACCACAAGCAAGGGTGAAGCATGTACTTTATGCATTTTAGAAAGATCACTCTTGAACACTGTGGAGAACAGGTTGGAAAGGATCAAACCAGAAGGTGGGAGGCTGATGGTGTATCTGCAGCAGTGACCCAGGATGGCAGTGAACCATGGTAGGCACCGTTCAAATTCCAGTGATAACCACAGTGAGAAACAGACAGGACTCAGTGAGTGACTAGATAGGGAAAGTGGTAACCCCAGGGTTTCTGGTTTGTTCACAGACTAGTCTGTGCCTTTAAAACACTATACTTTTCCTGAAACATACTTAGGCTTCACACAGCATTCTCAGTGCTTTCTATAGCAATAACCCTTTAATTTTCAAATTGTTCTCATCCTGTCCCCTGATGAATGCACAGTCATTAAGTAGCTCAAACAGAAAATAAAGATGCAGATTTACTTCATTTGGGCTCAGTTTTCTTGGCCCCAGGCCTAGATAGAGGAAACCAACTCTATTACCTAAACCACAAAAGCTGAAATCCTCTAGACAAAGAATACTCCGGTGATTGACTTGGTCTCTGCTTCCCCTGGCTTAACTAAGTATAAACATACTCATATGCTAGATCTTATTCACAAAAGAATTTCACTCATTTCGAGAAAAAGCCCATGTTTTAAGTAGCAATATTTTTGTAATAAATAAAGAGTCCTTGACAAACTCTATTAAACCCCATTTGAAACTCTTGTTACTGGGGAAGGTTTCCTAATGACCTAGCTCAACACTGCTGGCTGCATGCTGACTTGATTTGCAATTATACATAAATATACATATATAAATAGGTGGCTGCCTCCCTGGTGGTAGCTCAAGGACCCAAGGGAAGGCAGTTTTATCTCTAGATATCTTTCCCAGCTCTATCGTGCTGTTTACAATTATCTCAGTCATCATTTGTTTTTTCTCACTCTTCCTAAATCCTCTCGTCCTAGTCCCTCTTGAATTAATTCCTATCCCCTAGTCCATGGAAACTGCTCCTCAGGGTCATTTGCTAAATCCCGCAGTCACGTGGTCCCTCTCCTACGCAGTCTACCACTCTAGTCCTTGTGTTTAATCTCTCCCTCTCCCTTCTTCATGTGGCTTCAAGGACATCACCTTCTTTTGATTTTCCTCCAGGTTTATTGGTCTCAGGCTTCCTCACTGCTTCTGTCCATGGTCTCTTGATGTTCAGCATCCTGGTCTCAGTTCTTAGACCTCTTCTGTTCTCTACAACTTAAGCCCTTGATGATCTCATTTAGTCTCATGGTTTTAAATAACATCATGCTCATGACTCTTCAGTTGTATCTCCTGAACTCCAAACTTAGGTCTACAGAAGTGCTTACTCACCATCTCTACTTGAATGTGTAACAGATATCACAAATTCAACATGTCAAAAATGAAACCCCCAGTCTTCTCAAAATCTGTTCTTCTCAGAGTCTTTCCCATCTCAGTTGATGGCAACTCGATCCATCCGGTGCTCATGCCAAAATTCTTTAAGTCACTTTTCTCTTTTTTCTTACAACCCACATCTAATCAGTTGAGAAATGTTGGTGGTGGTACCCACAAAATACATTCAGAATCCAACCCCTTCTTACCACTTCCACCGCTGCCATTCTAATCCATCGGAGCCACTACCATCTCTTGGCTAGATGACTATACAACGCTCCCAATGGTCCTTCTGCTCACACTCTTGTCAATCCTCAGTACAATTCAAGGAGGCCTTTTAAAAAGGAATCAGCGACACCACTTCTCTGCTCAGAGTAAAGGTCAAAGGCTTACGAATACCTGTAGGCTCTTACCTGGTCTGCCCCACCCCATATCTTACTGACTTCATCTCTGTCACTCTCTACCTTGATCATGCTCCCGCAGAGATGCTGGCCTCCTTGCTGATTCTCGGACAAGCGAGACAAAACTTCCCTTAGGACCACTGCTCCGCCTGTGCCCCCTGCCTGGCATGCTTTTCATCAGATATCCAGCCACCCAACGCTTCATTCAAGGCTTTGCTCATCTTCACAGAGAGCCTATGTCACCCATAACTGGTGTCACTTGCCCTCAATCCCAGCACTCCCAACCCCCTTACCCTGCTTTACTTTCATTTTCCATAGCACTTACCACTTTCCACTACATTGTATGCTCTGCTATTCATTCAGATCAGATCAGATCAGATCAGTTGCTCAGTCGTGTCTGACTCTTTGTGACCCCATGAACTGCAGCACGCCAGGCCTCCCTGTCCATCACCAACTCCCAGAGGTCACTCAGACTCACATCCATCGAGTCAGTGATGCCATCCAGCCATCTCATCCTCTGTCGTCCCCTTCTCCTCCTGCCCCCAATCCCTCCCAGCATCAGAGTCTTCTCCAATGAGTCAACTCTTCGCATGAGGTGGCCAAAATACTGGAGTTTCAGCTTTAGCATAATTCCTTCCAAAGAAATCCCAGGGCTGATCTTCAGAATGGACTGGTTGGATCTCCTTGCTATTAGGTTCATTATTAATTGTCCCCGCTTCTAGAATGTAGAGCCACAACAGCAGAGACTTGTGTTTTGTTCACTGATGTATTCTCGGTTCTAGTGACAGTGCCTGGAACATAGGAGATACTCAGTACATACTTGTTGAATAAGTGGATGAATTTTTTTAGCCTAAGGGCCTTCTGTTACAAAGCAACTATGACTGGGGATAGGGAACACATTCAGCTTCGAGCTTCCAACATGAGCCATTAACATACCTTACAAGATGGGACTGCAACTACAAGAAATATGCCTATGACACCTCTCCTTTCCAGCTCACCCCTTCAATAGATTCTCTGCACGGATGTTCTGTTCTTCTTTTCAGAGCGGGGAATGGATACATTAAGCATTACCTGCTCAGGGTTTGTCCTCCCTAGAATTATTTGGTCTTCTTTCTCATCTCCACCAAGTTCTCATTGTGGCCCAATTCCTCAAGTTCTTGTAACTGAAAAAATTAAATGTGGTGGTTCCATTTAAAAAACAAACAAAAAAAGAGTTGGAAATTCCTGAAGGGGGCCAATATCACCAATATATCTGATTTAGTTTATTGACATCTAGAGAAAATACAAATCATCACTAGACATTTATAGCAAGAGAGAAGGATAAGGGATATTAGGGAACCCAGGCAGGGGGACTCTGGCTACTAAGGGTTAGCATGTTGAGGCCATGACACGGACAAGCAGACGCCAACACAGCAGCCACAGGAAGAGAGAGTAGGGGTAATGGCTGGAATGGACAGACTGCCTCAAGGACTCACATCTTATTTTTGCTTAAACTGGATCCTGTACTAACTCACGAAGGTTTTGTAGGGCCCTGTCATGCTGCTGGCAACTGGATAGCCTGGAGGGAGCTGTTCCAAGAATTCTTGGCAACACCCACTGAATGAGCAATGCCCAGGTAGGCGTATGGCAAGTGATCTTTCCTGTTAGGACTTCAGATCCCAGACCACTTCCACCGTCTTCTGTACTGATGATACTCTAACAGTCATTAGGACCAACCAGAAGAGAGGTTGCGCTTTTGTGGCATTAGGTGGTGAGTTAACCGTCAAGTCTCTGCTTCTTACCTAGCACTACATTGCTCAACCTTAGTCAAAGAGAAATCAGCGTGTGAAGAGCCACCCCATGGTACTGGGCATGTAGTGGGCCCTGGACACCTTCTGTTCCTGCTCCCTACTTCTCTTGTTTTCCTCTAGCCTCTCCGCAGCCCCCCTCGCCCAGTCTCCTTTGAGATGACTGTTTTCCGTGTTTACCACTTTCACGGCATATCTGTATTTCTTCTTCTCTGGCCCCAGATGTCAGACTGGCTTGCAATACTCCAGACTGAATCATTTGATTTCCTGTCCATGTTCCTAACCTTTCCAGCTCCTTTTGTATCATTTCTCAGTCATTCCTGATGTTTACAATACCTCTCAATTTAAAGCCATCTGCAAATCTCATTAGCGAACCACTGACTCTCTCCCGCATGATCCCAGGGCGAGTTGGACAAAGCAAAACCTGACACCAGTTCACCTCCTCCCTTTGGAGGCGCCGGAGCTCGGGGTCACTTGAACTTGTTACCATTTTACAATATGGTCATGTCGTTATTGCGTATTTACTCCTAGTCTAGCCAAATCTGATACATGAAAATCAGAATTAATCATTTTTTAAAATTAAGTTTTTCACTTTTCAAAATTTTAATATTATTATAAATAATTGAGTAATATAACAACTAATATTGTTTTGTATTATATAAATATTTATATTATCTTTATAAGTACATATAATAAATTATAAAACTTACAATCTTTATAATATAAATTATAATGATATAATTCATTATAATTAAGGTGACTCTTTAACTAGTCACCTTTCTTAGTGTACTTAAAATATGTACCTGTTAGCTCACACACACACACACAAAAACACCTCAGTTTTTCAAGACTACATACTTATAGGTATTTAATGTCTTTGTAGGCAATTATTTCTTATATAGCTTTGAGAATAAAACCTAAATTCTTCCATATTAATAGTAAGCTTTTGAGTAAGTTTTCTCACTGCTGATTCATTGGCTCTTGCTTCGACTTTTCTCACTCTTTTTCCTGATATACTCAAAATGTTTTCGAATCCCAGCTATTCCTCCTTCCTCAAGAACTTTTTGAGCTCCTTCTCTGCTCCAAGCACTGTACTAGGTGCTGGGATAAATAAAGAAGTCTCTATCCTCTGGGAGCTCTTAATCCAGGAAATCACATGGAAGGAAAGACTATTGCTGCACACCTGCTGCATCCTGGATCTGCCGTGTGTTACTGCATTGAGACCACATGGAAACCCCGGCTTCCAGTGGAGAAGCCGGGGTTTCAGAGAAGTGATTTTCCTTTTAGGCAGAGTATGAATAGACCACTTACAGAAGAAATACAAATGGACTGCAGACATATGGGGAAAATATACACCTTTACTAGTTATCAAGGCAATACATATTAAATAAACAAATACACTACTTTTTACCTATCAGACTGATGAGGAGATAAAGAACTCTGAGTTGGTGGGGTTGAGTAAAACTGGTTCTCCTACACGGGGCATCAGAGAATATAAAGTGGTACATCTTCCTGAGAAACAACTTTGTTTCTCAATACATATTTCTCAATATGTAACAAGGACCATTACAAGAAGAGTTTACCCTAATGTTCATCACAAGGGTGTGAAATAAACAATGTAACATCTTACACTGAAACTGCACACACCCTTTAAAAATTATATAGACTATGTAATAACCTACAAGATTTTCTGAACATTAAGTGAAAAAGCACACTCTAAATAGTATAAATATATACCATAGGATTATAACATACAGAATTGTGTGTGTGTGTGTGTAGAAAACAAAAGACTGAAAGACTAGATACCAATATGGAAATAGGTTATTCATAAGAGGTGGCATGGGCTCTTTTTATTGGTAGCTTCTAAATTTTAATACATATATTTAAAAAAACAAACATATAAAAACATTCATATATCCAGATTCAGTTATTCCATTGCATTGTAATGAATAATATAAATAAAAAATTAAGTGATTTGCTTAAAATCACTGGTTTGGTGTGCTGTTAAGCCAGGCTTTCTAACTCTAAAATCCACTGTCTTTCTACGTTGCATTCCCCTTCCTCCCTACAGCCGGTTACATCATATTTAGAGTTTCTTTCTCTTTGTTTCTTTTTCCTCTTACTTTCTACATCTACTGTATCCCTTTCCACCTTTTTCTAAGCCATTTTATCAGTAGTCATGCTGTGAACTGGATATTATGTGCAATATAAAATGCAAACCATGTTCATTGGTGAAAAAGGCAAATCCCCACTCATGGAGAGAACTGGAACACATATCAGAACAGGCACAGTCTGACAGCCCTCAAATAAGTCAGCTTGCTTCTTGCATTTAAAATAAAACTGAAATCTGTTTGGTCTTAACTGTGATATTTGAAAAGCGTCATGCTTCCTTCTATACCGAAAGATTTCTTAACTTTTTCAAAATGTAAATTCTTGA
Source organism: Tragelaphus eurycerus (assembly GCA_935064755.1). Classification (NCBI taxonomy): domain Eukaryota; kingdom Metazoa; phylum Chordata; class Mammalia; order Artiodactyla; family Bovidae; genus Tragelaphus; species Tragelaphus eurycerus. Next base: position 5,310,866 of record CAKXYN010000054.1, on the reverse strand, counting down.
AAAGACCACCTGCCCCAAACTCAGATCTGAAACACCAATCCCTAATTTTATTTATAAATGTCAAGATTTCCCTATTTTCACTCACTTACTCAAAAAGCAGGATAAATATCCTAGCCTCTCTCTTACTTGGTAAAGTATAACACTTGGGGCCTCGAGTTGGCTGTGTTAGAAATTAGAAACGTCTTTGATGATGCACAGCTGTCTTCATTTCTTAATCACAGATGTCTAAAGCATTCCAGGAAGCTGACTAATGTACCTGGAGAAAAGTACTGTTTTCTCATCCTTTCCCCCAAAATTCTTGTCAGATCAAGAAGGGATGAGTATCCCCTTTGCTTTACAACTAGGAACGTTAGCTAGGAACATACGATGATCTTGAGTAAGACAAGTCCTTCCGTTTTCCACCGCCATTTCCTTCCTGTTCTCATATACACTTGTCTCAAACATGTGGGCAGTACTCAGCGATCTTAGCGCTGTCCTCTTTATCTCAGTCGTCTCAGGACAAGATCCCAGTGTGGCAAAACTTATCATCAATAGCTGCTATCCGTGCCAAAAGAAAAACAGAGCACTGTTTACACTGTGGCCTTCTGTCCAACAAGGGGCATCGCACTGCAACAGGCATCTAGGAGATCTCATCACCCGAGATGGTCCCAGGCCAAAGTCAAGGCTCCGAGCTGAGCAATTAAGAACCAAAATTCCTGAAGGTCTTTGGTGAAAGGTTCTCAGCTTTGTGACTCAAAGAGTTGTCTTTCCCCAAAAGAATTCTACTATTCCACCAATACCAACTCTTCTTTCCTGCTCTCTTGTGGAAAGCAAGTGATTGTTACTAACCACCTCAATCCACCCATGGGTGAATTGAAACCCAAAGTTCATATGCAATTAAGACTTGTGTTCTTTGGGACAGAAGTATCAACAAAGATGTAGTTGGCTTTCCATGTGAGAGAAATACATACCTAATGATGCATTATTATAAATGATGCATTTATAAATTTATGTAAATTTATAATTTACATAAATTATACCTCAATTAAAAAAAACACAAACTCTACAAACAGACTCAACCCCTCAGGGGACCTGCTCATACTAGACTAACAGCTCTCACGGGGTTTCTATACCTCCATATCCCGCCCCACTTTTTTTTCCAAAAAGCAGCAAAAAAAAATATGAATATCTTTCCCTTTAACTACAATTATTTTTTTCAGTGTATGTCTTCCATCCAATTATGGGGAATATCACTGGACGTCCCAGGTGAGCAAAAGAGAAAATTTTAGAGCAACTTATGGAGCTGAAGAGATGAGCGAACTGTAGCTCTGAGAAGTTGAGCTGTCTGAGGTCACACACATACCATGGCCTAGCAGCAGGCACCTACCCTCCTTGAGCACAGGCTGGGAAAAGCACAAGTGACCTCAATGCATCATGTAAAGAATGGGCATTTTATTATTTTTTAATGTTTATTTATTTTTAATATAAATTTATTTTAATTGGAGGCTAATTACTTTACAATATTGTATTGGTTTTGCCATACATGTAGCTCAGTCCCAGCACAGAACTATGTTCAACTGCCCCAAAATTCTTCCCACTGAAATATTCACCTCAAAGAATAAATAACATTAAACCAAGAGTTAATAAACATTCAAGCAACTTGAGATTTTATTTTGAAAATATCTATTTTGACATAATATCCAGTTTCTCGTGTATCAGAATAAATTCTTTACAACATTGATCATCATCACCACTTCTGGGTATTTGTACATAATCTCTGAGTAAAATATATTCACACTAGGCAAGGCTAGAATATTGAAACTATGACAAATAGTGCTTAAGTTTGTTAATAACAAAACTATAGTAGTTGTACACTAGAACAGATGTTTCAAATGTTTACCATTCAAAGACAAGCTTGGTGGAACAAAACCAATATAAGTATACATAAATTTCTTGTCTTCTTTGCTATCACTCTTTCAGAAAGCTGAAGTTACATTACAAACACTTCAAATTTCCACTTCAGAGTGAGCAGAAAAATGAGAAGACATATTTCCTATTTTACAAAATAAAACACCAAGTCAGAAGAAGAATAAAGCTCATCTTTATGCAATTAACATAAAAGCTTGAGTACACCAATCCTTCTCCAAGAAACAGAGAGGCCAGCCCTGCAAGACAGGCAGCCAACAGGCCAAAGAATGGACGGCCAGCACACAGCCTTCTCCACTCTGTATGACTTACTCAGGACTGATACAAACTCTGCCAAGTCATTTTTTCTAGACTTCCAAGGATCTTGGTTATGTAAACTCAATGATTAAAAGGCATTTTTCTGAATTTGCATGAGGAAATATAAAGAATCAGAACAAAGATCCAACTGCTTTGCACATGGATAGATGTTCCCATTACACCACAACTCAAATTCATATCCAAAGCACGGAGTTCCAAATAAGCAACCATATACACTGCAGAAAACAAAGAGCCTCCTTACAATGAGTAGACTGATTTTGTACTTTGAGATGAAATCAAACATATTTGGTCCTCTAAGAAGGTCTAGTGAAGCTTAAACTGGGGGCGGGGAGATATAGAAACTGCTCAGAATAAAAGTTGTAAACACTCATCATAGAAAAAGCATACACAAACATGCAATCCTTGTCTAGACAATGTCTTCAGTAACAGAGTTTGAAAATATTAAACTTTCTTTGCTTTTGTCACTGAAGCACATGTAGATTTTTTAGGACACTATGTGTGTATGCATATATATATGTACAAAATAACCAGCTCGTATGTGACTTTGATGCTATTAATACTCATTGCCTTTTTGGTACTTTTAAAGCACAGCCAAAATCAGTTTGGAAATTTGTTCTGGATTCCCAAGTTGGTTCCCTCTGTCTTGTAGATGCCTAAGAAGTAGCTGGTTCTCTGAAACTGCCAGTTCATACCCCTGTGCAGCTGTTCCAAGCTAACTGGGATTCCAGGGGAAGTGACTGGACTGACCACAGGCCTCACAGGTGCCTAAACAGCAACCTATTGAAACCCAAAGCCACTTCCCAGTCATCTCTGTGGTCCAAGGGAGTCCTAACCTGTCTTGTCCCATTTTCCCACCACTCACTAGAGGGGTAGCCAACAGCTTGAAGCCTTTGCAATGAGTACAAACAAGCAGAAACACTCGCAAGCCAGCACTTCTCTAAGTGTATTTCTCAGAACACAAGTCCAACATGACACTTATGTTAAAAAAAAATCCACATAAAAATAGGAAAACGGTGGGTAAAATACAGGTCCTCATTGGAGTTTGAAACCACCAACAGCATATCGAAGGTTCTGAGAAGCCTACAGTAACTTCACTTTGTCTAACCCAGAATTTTCCAAACCTATTTGGCCAAAGACCTCTCGATTCATACAATAACAATAATTCTACCAAAATATATCTTGGACTGCTTCTCCAAAGAACTAAATTTTTTAAAAAATCTAGTTTTTAAAAAAATCTTACAATATAATGTCAAATTAAAAATAATTAGGCTATAAAAACACTTATTTTCCTATATTTTTTAAGGGAACTATTTTGTTTTGCTTTGAACAGTCTTTTATTATAACATTTCACTCTCTATTTATAAACATCCGACTCAAAGTAACCATTTCTTATATCACTGTTCAAGAATGTTAGTTCTCATCAGTAATTATTGGCCTCCTCATCAGGACAAAAAATTTTTGTATGCTTTCTGATTCTGAGAATACCTCTCCACCTCAATCACAATAATTTTAAGTCTAGGGCAGGTAAGCTGGGCTTTAAACAAACATTATATCCCAACATGAGTTTTGGGATAAATAATGTTACAAACGCTTTAAAAAAAAAAAGAAATCACTCTACGTCTCTATGAAAATCAACATTTTGAAGATTTAATTACGCTTCAGTTAAACCTTTGAGACTAGGATTACTGACCTTTGGTTCACATAATTAACAAATTTCTTAATAATCTAGTAACTTCTTAGGAAATACGAAAACATTGAAAAGTAAATGCAAATTACATAGAGCTGAACAGGAAAAAAGGCAAAAAATAATTCTAAGTGCCAATAACATATACAGAATACCATCCTTACAACTCAAATATGCTATATGGCTCAGGATTTCAATTAGATAAGTAACTAAACCAAGACAAAGTCAACCACTAAACCCCTGTAAGCCTAAAACAAAAAACACAGACACACACTACACTGTTCATCAAAGCATGGTCCTAGTGTTCTTAGCAAGAGAATACCTGCAAAATAAAGAAGGATTACCACAGGGAGACACGGAGGAGCTTTTTTCAAAATATTTTAAACCCAGGTAAACCCAGGTACCATAGGGAGAAAAGATGTAATTATAAAGATCATAGAATTTTTTATATCTTAGGAAAAAGGGTTCTTGGTTTCAGCTTGTTTTTTCTTTGCTGATAAAGCAAACCAAATCTTTAGATAATCATATGTTATAAAGCTGAGTTTGTTTTTGTCTTTAAACTTGGAATGAAATAAATTAATTTATATTATGCATTTATTCATCTGGAACTGAATACTATGTGTGAAGCATTAAATTGTAAATCAGTTTATCTAAAGATAAATTCACTCTATTGAATTTACTTTTAAAACCCTTTTATTCTGAAATAATTACAGACTCACAAAAAGAAGGTGCAAAAATAGTACAGAGAGAGCCTATGTAACCATCCCTCAGCTTCTCGTCTTCACACGTAAGCATCTGTATTTTGGTTTTAGAGGGATACAATTTTTGACACCTCATGAAAAAATGAACAGTTGATGAAAAAAATCTAATAACCTGGTAAACAACTATTCCTGGAAGAGGCTCTAAGAAAACATACTACTGACTTCAAATGCCACTTTATCACGATACTACCTTTAAAAATTGGTTTTCTGAGATACTATCACTGTTACCAATTTCTGCCTCTTTTGATGTCTAGTTTTTTCCATTTTTGTAGACTTCTGAGAACTGTAACTTAGCTCTACTTGAAATAAGCTTAAATACATTAAGTTACATTTAAGTTACTTAAATACATTTAAATTAATGTATCTTGCCATATTAAATGAGTAGAAATTACAAATGGAAATCAAAATTCTTTGGATTTAATGTAAACTCTCTAGCACTAAAAAAATAAACATATCTAGGTTGAAATCTGATTCCTTTGCCAGTGCCAAACTTTTAGGGGAAAAAAACATTGTGTAGGAATGACTATCCTTAAAGGTCTTTTGCCGTTTCTTTGGTATTAGGAGAATGGTCAGCCTTACTGACAACCGATGACAGTCTGCGGATGAAAGATCTTTATCTTATGGGAATTATCTGACCAATTTTCTCATTCTATACTGCCAAGAAACATAAACACCAACACAGTCCTTTTAATCATATTATTCTCTACCACAGTGTTTTAAGATTGTGGCTCATTTATCTCAGCAAACTCAAACTTTATCCAAAGCATATTCTGACAGGTTGATCATAAGCTCTCTGTTGAGTCCTGAAAGTTGTTTCTTTCCAAGAGTTTCCTATATATGCAGCTGATGCCTGGAGTGGTTTGTGCTCAGTGATAACTTCCTAGCATCTCATTAGCTTTTACCAAAAAAGCAAAACTAAGTAACCCAGCATATAAATTCTCACTTACCTAACTCATACTTTGCCTTTTAGCAAAGATAGTCTGGAAGTATCACGGCCTATATGGCACAAAGCCAAAGGCTGTTCAAAGCAGGAATGACTGAAAGGAAATACAGTCATATTTACAGTCATCTTTTCTACTAAAAAAAAGGACAAAACTTGCTATTCCAGAATGATACCTTTTGATTCAACTTTCAACACATCAAACATTACAGTATGCTTACTGGCTGCATCTTTGTATCATAAGAACACAATACCCCACATTCTTTAAAAATGTAAACACATTTTTCTTACTCATGGACATTAGTAACTTTATTGACAGAAAACTTTACATAACCCCATATTATTCTCTGATTTTGTCCATGGGGAAACTTGGGAGTTAAATTTACCATTCAATTTTAGAGTTAGTATAGTTAGGGTTGGGTTAGTATAGTTCTATCTCCTACAAATTTTTTATTTTTCCAAAACCCAATTTTAACTGTCCTATTTTACATGTTTAACAATTGTAAGTCACTTCAAATGCTTTTTGAAAGCTTTAATAGAAATCATAATTGAAAATGACTAACCACTAACACATAAACAGATGTCTGATTAGTGTGCTAACCACCCTTCTTCAGTATACATTAATCCCAGAGGATAATAGAGTCCTACAGTCATGATTTCTAACATAGAATATTCATACACATTTCCGACTGCTGGAATCTAACAGAAGACTAACACAGAACACCACACACATACACACACACACACACACATATCCCCTCTCTACAGATTTCCGACTAATCTGTCGGAAAGACTAATAACATAAAACACGCTCACACACCCACGCACCCCCAACCCACTCCCACCCACCCACTCTCCCACCTGTTGCAGAAGTAATGTGAAACAGATGAGTGACTTTCTCTCAATGTATCCAAACAGACAACCAAGACCTTGAAGATTACCTTGTTTCTCATTAAAACCTTTTCAAGGAAAAATATTTATGATGACTTAAAGACTCCTATATAAATAGCTACCTAATACAGAATAAATTGAGAGGATGCAGGTCAAACACTGCTGAGCTCCACTCAGCTCAAATTAGACAAGTCTACTGACTCCAAAGCTGTTCTCCTAACATGGGGGTTTCAGCAGGATGAGATAAGATTTGCTGAGCACCATAGTAATCTTTTAAGACACTAATCAAAAACATGGTCCTATATTTAAAAAACCCCAGAAGTGGTTTTAAGATGGCAGAAGCACCTCAGCCACTAAAATAAGCAAGATTCTAAGTAAAATTACCCACACAGCAAATCTTTTAACAGTTCAGCAACCAATAAATGGAAAATGTTCTTTAAAATATGCTATTTCCGATTATTCCAAAGAATCCTTCAACTGTAGTTAAGCTCTATGGAAAATAATTAGTTGTCATAAAGCTTCTGACTATGTGGTATGTTTCTCAGGAAAGAACACTGGTCTGAGCCAAGCATGGTGAACTTGGACCAGATGCACAGTAGGTGCTTTCAGTTCTGTGGCGGTGGGCTCCTCCTGAGTAGTGTCTAACGACTGATCGAGTGTCGTAAGACTTTACAGCCTAACATATAAGTGATGCTAACATTCAGCTCTCCTGAAATCAATCCAAGAAAGAGATGACTAGTGTTAAAGATGTACTACAAATACACAGGCCTAAAGCTTCAATTACTCTTGCCTGGAAAATCCCATGGATGGAGGAGCCTGGTGGGCTACAGTCCATGGGGTCGAGAAGAGTTGGACACGACTGAGCGACTTCACTTTCACTTTTCACTTTCATGCATTGGAGAAGGAAATGGCAACCCACTCCAGTGTTCTTGCCTGGAGAATCCCAGGGACAGGGGAGCCTGGTGGGCTGCCGTCTATGGGGCCGCACAGAGTCAGACACAACTGACGCGACTTAGCAGCAGCAGCAAAGCTTCAATAAATTAAAACAGCCCTTGCTAACCTATACGCAACACATCAGCAAATACTGTTATATTGACGTGCATATAGTCAGAAAAATATGATATGTTACCACCTTTAACATTTATATATATGGTACTAACTCCCCCAAAGGTTAGACTTGTGAGATAATTAAGAAACACATTCCTTGTTGTTTTTTAACATTAGATACAGGTTTTCTATTAAAGAGAATATTAGAATAATATATTTTTCCTGGTGTTTAAAATAGGCATCCGATTTCTAAACAGAAGAGAAAAGGCCATAGGCAAAGAGCCACATATTAAATATTCAGACTGGTCTAAGGATACTAAATTAATAAATTAACTTGAATAAATTAAGTGTGCACATTCAGAACAGAAGTGGAGCTTTGGACCAGCAACATGTGAACCAAAGGCAAAAATCTGCCAAGGTTAAGGCTGGTTTTTATATACAGTACAATGCATTTTCTCTCCCCCGCCCCCAAGTTCATTTAGCATTCACGCTGCTGTTATTTAAAGTGCATTGCCAAGCTAAAACAAAAGCTTCCTAACGAAAAAAAACTGCTGTCATGGAAAGTTTCTTTTGTTTTAGAGTCTTCCTTCTACCTATTTTTAGCATTTTCTTTTTGCCCTTCACACACTTAGTGTAAGAGATTGCTGCAACAATTACATGACTCTGGACACAAAGCATGATGACTGTCAGGGTGAGAGCCGCTGTAAGGAATTACTTTCTTCTTCTGCTGGAGTCAGTTTAAGTGTTGGCAGTTTCCGAGGAGGAAGCTGAGGGCTTTGGCGAAGATTGTCATCCATCTGTGGAAAGTACAAAAGGTACATCTGACTAATAGCTATGGTACCACTAATATGGACTGTGGCGTCCCCATCCAAACTATAGCCTAGATGAGTACAGAACCTTATGTTTCTAGCACTGCTAGAGAAATCTTTTCTTGCAAATAATCTCTAAAGAATTCTAAACATCATACCTAAATACTGCCTGACTTAGCACATGTATGGGGTTTCCATTGTGGCTCAGCTGGTAAATAATCCGCCTGCAATGTGGGAGACCTGGGTTCGATCCCTGGGTTGGGAAGATCCCTGGAGCAGGGAAAGGCTACCCACTCCAGTATTCTGGCCTGGAGAGTCCCATGGACTGTACAGTCCATGGGGTTGCAAAGAGTCGGACACGACTGACTTTCACTTTCACTTAGTGTATGTATAAAAGCAGTATGGCTCATCCTGGATGTCTTCACAAATTTACAGTAATGCCACAAAATGAACAGTCTGCTGAATTCAATCACACTACAACTTGGTTTAAGAAACCTTCTCATATTAAGTGTAAAAGCAACATTTCTGTTAGACTACTTTCCACAGGTTACAAAGTATGTTCTCATTTGAGCTTCCCAAGACAATTATAAAGAAAAAAAGACAGTCATTCTCTATTTTACAGATTAGCAAAAGGAAGCTCAGAAAGGTTATTAGATTTGCATTAGCAAAGCTAGCATTAGAGCTGAAATGTGAACCCTGCTCTTATTCTAACACTACTGTTCTTTCAACTATACCTCAATGTCTCAATAAAAATGACCTGTACTCCACTCAAAAAGATCACCTCTTTTAGGCTCTGAGTATTTAGACCAAGGAAGGCTACGAAGAGACAGAAGGATAAATACTTCAGAGCTCATCCAGAGGCACTGCAAACAATGGATCAGTTCTAAGTCTGCTCTAGAGAAACAAAGTAATGTGGAGCACATTTAGAAAATGTCCCAGAGTTTCAGGAGTATATTAGCATCCCTGAAAATATCAGAAGAGGGGTTATTTAGATGTGAGTCGGACCCTAGAAAACTACCTTTAACCAGGGTACCCCAAAACCAGAGTGCAAGGTCCTGGTGTTAAGCTACTTCATAAATGTCTGGAAAGCAGCTGACATCGATGACCCAAAACCAACAGAATACAGCGTCTTATCACCTAGCTGGTAGACAGGCTTTTTTTAGAGTTTTAACATGTGTAGCGCTAAACTCTCTCCTTTCAAGATGCTTTTATAAAGCACAGAGGAAATGGTTCAGCAGAGGTACATGGGGTTTATAATCAAAGGAAAAGAATAAAAGATTAACTCAGTTTTCCAACAGACAAGAATATTCCCAGTGAACTATTTGAATCAGTTGTGTTAAGATGTCTTTTTTCCTTGCAAGAACTAAGTTCCTCAAACATAACTCTTTCTTTTTTTATAAGCTCTAGATTTTCTGTCTAAATGGTGAACAGTGGTAGTCAAGACAATTTGTTGTTCTATTGTCTTGTTGCAAACAGTGATCTATACTGAAGAGCAGATGGGAAGTGGGGTGGGGAGAGGTGCTGGCATAGGGTTAGGAGACTCTCATACAGTGATGATGCTCAAGTGAGCTGTACAGAAAAAGGTGGCACGGCCTCTTGGTTTCACTTTCTGCAAATGTAGGTCTGAAATGAATTTGCCACAGATGGTAATGAAAACGACACTGGATAGTCTTCATCTAGCAGAAAAATATCTACAATAGCCTGAATAATTTTTCCATTATCCACACTTTACTCTTGATGTATTTCCTCTCATGAGATTTACTGCATCGGGCTAAAAATTAAGACAAACTTGGCTTTCATTCAGCTTACCCAAACTTTAACAAGAGGTACATAAGTATTAGTTGCCCAGTTGTGTCTGATTCTTTGCAACCCAATGGACTGTAGCCCATCAGGCTCCTCTGTTCATGGGATTCTCCAGGCAAGAATCCTGGAGTGGGTAGCCATTCTCTTCTCCAGGGGCTCATGAAGTGAAGTGAAGTGAAAGTCACTAGTCGACTCTCACTGAGTCGTGTGCGACTCTCTGCGACCCCATGGACTACATAGGCCATGGAATTCTCCAGGCCAGAATACTGGAGAGGGTAGCCTTTCCCTTCTCCAGGGGACCTTCCCAACAAAGGGATTGAACCTAGGTCTCCCACATTGCAGGAGGATTCCTTACCAGCTGAGCCACAAGGGAAGCCCAAGAATATACCATAAAAAGAAATAAAAGGGTCATTCCAGAGAGTGGCAGTTGTAAACCTGGCTATTACCACCAGTAGTAATGGATACGTAATTAAAAACTGTATAACTCTCTTTTTTCCACCTAGAATCACCCTTGAAATTTCCAATGTTGGTTCCCTCCCCTGCACAATTCCTCAATATTTCTCTCAACAAATGTATACTCCCTAAGTGGCAAATATCCACACTAGCCAAAAACTGTAAGCAACATTTAGAACAGAGGATAGGAAGGAGAAAAAAATAAAAGCACTTATGTGAGAAAAAGACACCATAGTGCTATTAGTAAGAAAGAATAAGCATAGGAGCTTACAATCAAAAAAGCTTAACCCTGAGAGACTGAAAGGAGCAGACAAGAAGCAAGAAGTGTTTTTCTGTTTCTTTCTCTCTCCCCCTCTTTTTTTTTGTTTTTAAGTCAAAGTCTCCTAACTTGAAAAGCACTGCTAATTGTGTGGTAAAAGTAAACCCAATGCTATTATCAGATTTTCCCCCCAAACAATCAGTCCATTACTGGCTTCAAAACACTGTATTTTGTACTGCTTTAGTAAATGTATATTTAAACAACTTTCTGAAAAAAATAAACTCAAAAAAATAAAGAAAAGGGCAAAGGTAATGCATAACCCAAGTTACAAATATTAACTGCAGAAAGGAAAATGCTGAACTAGTACAAAATAGCGACTGGAGTAAACTTGACCTTTTCAATCAAGTTGGATTCCTTATTTACAAGTTGTGTCAGTTTCTGCAGATTTGCATCTACCGTTTCTTGTCCAGCAGGAGAGATGCCTAAGAAGCCAGGACAGAAATCAGAAAGAGGAAATTTTGAAAGCCTTACAAGCTGTTTAGATTCAAAGAATATTGAGTCTATCCACCCCCTAAGTGCTCCATCCCCCACCCACCTCCCCAAAAAGGCAAAGTGAAAAACCATTCTCGGTTCAAAGGCAAACTTAAGACATACGGTAATATTCCAAAACCAAACCCTGAGCCAAAGGACTAAATGTGTCCTTAAGGAGACCCAGTTAGCCAAGTGTTAGGCAGACAGCTAGGTCTCTAATAAGAGCACAGCAGTCCTCATTGCCTTCTCAAATTTGACTTGTACCTTTTCCCCACCCATTTCAAATAGGCCTTTAGTTACAACTACTGCATTTGAAGAGCTTTCTAAGAGCCAAACAAGTATCCATGCCTCCAAAGTACTTGAACGGACTTTAAAAAAATACAGTTTTCTGGGATCTATTCCAGGAATGGATTCTAATTCAGTGAATCTGGTACAGGACTTAAGAGTTTGTATTTGTTCTGTGGTCAGGTTTGCTAACCACTGCTCCCAAGTAACAAGGTTGAAAATTACTCAGTTCCATGACTTCCAAACTACTAACCCTCCCTTGTTACATACAAGTGTATTATACACAAAACACATAACCCACCATATAAAAAAGTAAACTGTTCCTAAGCCAATGGTCCTTATGACTTCTAGTTCTCAAAAGAACAATTTCTGCCAACTCTCCGCACACAAACTTGGTGTCCCAATCACTTAAGCACAAGGCCTCACGCTCCCAAAGCAGCAGCGCGTAAGTGACCGGTGCCCTCTATTTACTATACCGCCAGTCTAGTGCAATCAGTTTGCAAGTAGTGGAATCATGGGCGTGTGCCTCACCAAAATCAATCCGCTGCTCATTTCTGTTCATGCAGGAAAATGCTAGAAGCAACATTGAAAGTAACTGCCCATTTGCATTAGGATAAAGGCTATCTTTCAGTAGGGACATAATAAATACCTGTGGTTAACTTTTAGAAGAAAATGACTCACTTCAAAGGGGCAATATTTAAAGAACAAGAAGCGAGAACTGTATAAAAATCCAGAAGAACAGACAAAAGGCAAATAGATATTTCTCTTTTGAAAGAAGAACTAAAACATGAGGAAAAAAATAGAGGTGGAAAAAAATGCCACTTTTTGAAGTTTTATAAACCAGGATTTTGGAGAAGGAAATGGCAACCCACTCCAGTGTTCTTGCCTGGAGAATCCCAGGGACAGAGGAGCCTGGTGGGCTGCCGCGTCTATGGGGTCACACAGAGTCGGACACGACTGAAGCGACTTAGCAGCAGCAAACCAAGGTTTAAAGACAATATACACACGTTTTAAATAAGTAATGGATTTGGTGTATACTTCCTTAGGGGAATATGCAAATATTCTATGCAAACAAAGATTAGCTGAAGAAGAACCAACTTACCTCCAAGACTAACCCTAAAATAACTGTTTAGGATGTCATCACAAAAGCGACACAGGTTGGAGAGCTGCTTCAAATGTTCTTGTAACTGAACTTTAGGAAAACGTACTTTATAAAGAGGTGCGAGAAAACCAAACACATAGGCATCCAAAGTGGAAGGCCTGGAAATAAATTAAGGATTTTTAAAAAGCACATAAGAAAATATTAATCTGGGATTATGCTAAAAACTTTTTCTCAAATACATTTATCAATTCTGCAGAATACAATATAGTCTTTTAAAAGGTTTATTACCCATTTGGGCTTATAAAAATGAAGCAACTAGGGTTTTACTCATTCGTAGTTTTTTAAAATACTCTTACCCATTTTATTTAGAAGAAAATTTAAGTTGTAAATTAAAAGATTTACTCACAGGCATTCATATAGAGACTAGAGACTGGGTGGGAACAGTCTTAAAAGTTTCAAAGTCACATATGCAACGTATGAAGTCAATGTTAGATTACCCCAACAGAAAGTTTCCTATAGTAAAAAAATCCACTAAGTACTTTTTTAAGTGGCAAACTCATTGGGGATGGGGTAAAAGGACCTGGCAAGGGAACTTGCTTTAAGTAACTGCTCATTGCAAACAAAACATTAAAATGGTTTTATAAGGGAATGTACTCACATATCTCCAAAGAAAAACTGAGATGTTCCCAATCTGTTTGACAGAAGATTTAGGCACTCCTTCGCATCTCTGTATATCTAATAAGGATGAAATTACATTTCAAAAGTAGGAAAGATGCTTGAGAACTCCTTTTCAGGCTGGCATCAATAAGTATGGGGCAGGCCAAAAAGTTTGCTTGGGTTTTTCTGTACCATCTTATCTTACAGAAAAACCCAAATTTTTTGACCAACCCAATAGTTTCATCCCTGCTCTCTCTCGTCCCTCCTCTAGAGAGCCCTTGCTCTGAAGGTAATTCCAACCATACCTGAGCTTCTACTTCTCGAAGGTGGTAGAAGGGAGGCTCTCCCCTGGTTAGGAGAATCCTATTCAGTGCTCCTTTAGACATTCTTCCAGGCAGGATCAAACTCAAGGGAAAAGGCATTCGTGAAGCAAACCATGGTTTTGTCACAGTAAAGTAATTGTCACTCTCAACCCAGAATGTGTGAAGCTGCAAAAGGAGGGGGAAAAACACTACAAGGATATTCTTTTATTAAAAGAAGATCATTCAGTAGATGTAAAACTTTTTCATAAATATCTCTGAGTGAAGTTAACTTCATACCCATTTTCCAGCTAGGATGATTCAAGGATAAATCAAGATTTTTAAACATGAGAGTTTTGTTTTGCTCTATCCCAAGCATCCAGAATAAGGCCTGGAATATACCAGGTGCTTAATGCCTATTTTCTAAATGAATTACAGTTGGCCCAAATCTATACATGGGGCAACAAACTCTGTCTTTCACAGAGAATTTTTATTTCCAAAATGACACTGTCTTTCACTTTGTTGGTTCCTATACTAGTTGAATGTCTAACAGAATCAACCCAGTTTCACAGTTACGTGAAACAATCGAAAAGAATACATAAATGAAATTTCCTCTCTTAAGCCTCTTCCATTATTTTTCTTCTAAACAGACTAAGTATATTCTCAGTAAGTCACTAAAATACTGTAATATTCACCAATGCTCACCACTGCAGGAAGAAGCTTCTCTTCAAGGAGAGCAATGTAAGCTAGCGTATCTGCCCCTTGTTTTGCTGAAAGTTCATAATCAGCATTGTATTTCTGTTAAAAAATATAAAACCCAAAACCTCGTAAGTCAAGAACATCCCAAAACAGTGAAGCTAAATAGACTGGAACTCCTATTCTTCTTCAAAAATGGCAAACATATTAAAAGGGAAAAGAGAAATACAAATTCAGTAACAAATGCTACTTAATACAAATAAAGTTCTGAGCATAGCGTCATGTACACAGTAAGGTCTGTAAGCATGTAGTACAAACTTAATAGAAGCTATTATTATTTTTGTTAATTTATAACAAGGAAAAGTTCTAATTAGTTGTGTTCCCCATGAAAAGAGAAAACTTTCCCATTTAGAAAAGTTCTAAATTTTTTTGACATAGGACTTCCTTAACTATTGGCAAAACCAAAGATAACTTTCACGTTTATATAAATAGCTACATGTTTACATTTTAGATACATAAACCTTGGCATGTTCAGATACTTTGGATACATTATTTCATGAAACATTTAACTGCAACTATTAGTATCAGCGTCAGTATTAGGATCAGTTCAGTTTAGTCACAGTTTAAGTACTTTTAAAAAATAGTTGCTAGTTGATAGGAACTCAGACCTCATACCAAGAACAAAATGTGTAGCAGTTATGGAACTAAATTTACAATCATATCAATAAGTATAATAGTGAAGATAGCTAAATTCAACCTACTTACACATAAACTTCAATAAAAGCAAAGCAAAGTGCATGATCATATAAGTTGACTGTAACTCACTATATGGCTTTTGAATCACAGTACAACTCAATTTAGAGCAGTGACTCTCAGATTTATGGTTTTTTTTTTTTTTTAATCAAATCCTATGTATCTCTAAGGTGGTTAGGTGGTAAAGAATCTGCCTGCAATGCAGGAGACCAGGGATTCGATCCCTGGGCAGGGAAGATCCTCTGGACAAGGGAATGCCAACCCACTCTGATATTCTTGCCTGGAGAATCCCCATAGACAGAGCAACCTGGTGGGCTACAGTCCATGGGGTCACAAAGAGTCGGACTCAACTGAAGCATGCATGCACGCATGTATCTCCAAAAAGGAATTCTAAACAAACATTTTTAATGTTTTTCTTTTTTTTAAAGTAACATGCAGGGATGGAGAATCTACTTATTCAAAAAGGACCACCCACCTGTTTTCTTAAAAAGTTTAGTATTTTTGCTGGCTGAGAAATAGTATTGTCTTCAGTTGTCAAAACTGGTACATCTCCTATAATCAAAAAACATTTTACACACAAGAAGGCATTTTGATATCCTTTGAAGAGATCCCAGTACCCTTAAAACTACACCAATCACATTTGGAGGAGGAAAAAATGAGTAAGATATTTTCGGTTTTTGCAGTGTTCATACACACACACACACACACACACACACACGAGTTTTGGAGAGCATTTCATTTCTCATAATTTCCACTTATTTGGCTTGTCCTTTGAAGTATTACTCAGAATGATCAAAACATAAGCAACATACAATCAAGGTCATGGTGAGAACTAAAACCCCAAGGTACTCCATGGCTACATGCCTTCTAGCTTTAAATGAGAAGGAGGAAGGGGCAGAAAGGGGGCAAAAAGGAGCGTTGAAAAGTTTACAGTGTACCTCTTGAACCTCTCCAGTTGTTATCTATGACATTGACTTTCAGGGGTGCACCAGAAAATTTGGCGTAAGCCTGAAAGAGAGTTTGCAATAAAACATTTTAGACTGAGTACTAAAGGAAATCTGCAGAGCAGCTTGACTTCAAATCTGGGTCCCCCGAAAGGTAGACACATCAGACTCCGGGGCTGCATCCCTCCCCAGACTTCTAGCCGCCGTTGCGCACGCCAGCTACCAGGGCTTTGGGGGTTTATTTCACCCCCACCCCAACACTCAGGGGATACAGAGCAGGGAGCGCGCGCCCCCTGCTTTGGGCTTTCATTCCACCGCCCAGACAGCTTTGCATGATTGAAAACACTGGGAGACAAGCGGTGAAGCCATGACTTCCCCGCCGTGGCTTCGGCGGGGACACAGGCTAGGCTGGAACTTCTCGGATGCGAGGGAGCCCAGGTTGCTGCAGCAAGCAGCGTCCGGGCCGGCCCGGGCCGGTGCGCCGCGCGGGAACCACCTTTAGCCGCCGGGACCCGGCCAGCCAGCCTGGCGCCTCTGGCCCCGCCCCTTCTTGCCCGCGCCCGCGCCAGCGAGACGGCCTCACCATCACCACCAGGGAGTCGCTGTGCACCGACGGAAGCCCCCAGCCGCCTCCCCAGCAACTGAGTTCCAAGGGGGCCGCCATCTTGCCGGGGCCGACCTTTGTTATCCCGGAAGTGCTTTTGCCACCTACTTTCCGGCAGGTGGAATCACGGGGGCGGGGCGAGAAGAGAAGAGATCTCTGGGGACCTGGAGAGAAGCGAGAAGAACCCCTGGAGGGATTAATCGCATGCTTAGAACCCCTAGGCTTGGCCTAGGGGTTGAGAGTCCTGGGCAGTAAGTCAGATAGCCTGCTAGTAGTAAGTCACCAGATACTTATTGAATGCCTAATGTGTCCCATGGAGAAGGAACTGCAACCCACTCCAGTATTCTTGCCTGGAGAGTCCCATGGACAGAGGAGTCTGGCAGTCCATGGAGTTCGGACATGATTTAGCGACTAAAGCAAGCAATGTGTCCCAAGCCCTATGACCATTACTACCCTGGGCCTAAACTAACCCATTTGTAGAACTAGGCATAGCAGTTTAGTCACAAGATTGTTCTGTTTAAAACTATGACATGGGGGTAAAGAACTTGACATACATAGTAGGCACTCTGATTGTTTGACCCCTTTCCCTCATATATTTGGCTTCTGCTTCTTGCCATTCTCAATCTTAACTAGTCACCGGCATGTTTACTTGTGACACTTTTTCTAAAAGTAGCAAGTTCCCTGGAGTTTCTCAAGTTTCCTGGAGTTTGAAGAATTCTGCCCTTCTTCAGTCTGGAATATCTTTCTTTCTTCCCTGGCTCTGCTCCCTCAAAGATGAGCTTAACTGTCATCTCCCTGGTACAGTTTTCCAAAGTCAGGAACTTCTGGATCCCTGCAACCTCTTGTACATACTTGAATTGTAGCTTCTACCTGATAAAAACTTTTTGCCTTTCAGTGTACTAAAAGTTCTTGGAAGACACAACTGGGCTGTCTTCCTAGATGTGAGACCACAGCAATTACACAGAGACCTGTGCTTAGAAAGCTCACACTTGCCTTAATGTTCTGAAATTCTTAATAATTTTTGAACAGAGGGCCCTGAGTTTTTTATTTCAGTTGGGCCCTGCAACATGTCATCAGTTGTGTCTGTGAGCCTTGTGGGCATGAACTACATGTTTCTTAAACATCAAACTGACAATTTCTTAGAAAAACTGAGGGAAAAAAAGGAAAGATGGACACTGGAAATGCCTTGATCAATAACATGTTCTCTGGGTCTTGAAATTAGGACTTGCATACCAGGTGTCCTTCTAGAAGGCACAGTAGACTTTCTGGGATATTCTCTCGGGCATTCCTCTGAGCTCTTTTCCTTTTCCATGACCCTGACATGGTTGGGTCCCTTTAAACAACTGAAAACTCAAAAGAAGTCTCTGCAAATTTTCATAAAGTTACAACTCAACAAGTAATTGCTAAACAGTCCCTTACTGTTTACATAGCCATCTAAATTACAGTATCAGTCAGCTAGAGTCCTTTTTCATGTTTCAAAAGCAAGAGTTTGAAACTTCTCAGAAATGGGTTAGAGACGTTATGTCAAAGGTGAGATTCCATTAACAATACTTAAAATTGGAAAACATGTAACATAAATATCATTAAAATTAAATGTCAAAATATTTATTGAGCAGCTGCTATTTCCAAAACACTGTAAAATTCTGAGACAATACAGAGATAAATAAGTTATTAATTCTATTCTCAGGAGTTTATAATCTACCAAGGAGACAAAGAATTAGGTGTGACAAATCAGATTATCAAGAGAAAAGTTGGAGATAAAATACTGTGGAAGCAGAGATCAGGAATGATACATCCTCTGTGGAATCAGTGGAAATTGTCTGTGTAGTCTTTCGTATAAAGAAGGTAATTAAACTTTCAGATTCAAGTAATTGGACTCCCTGTTTAAAGGATTAAAATCCAAAGCCATAAATCTCAGAGGCCAAATACGATAATTAGGCATTTTAAATAATCGTACACAGAGAATATATGTTGCTTGAGTCTTGTTTATAGAAGGGACGGGGGTTAAAGTGGATGTACATTCTTTGTGGACACACAATTATTATTAATTACTCAGCTCATCCTTCTCCCTTATTGTTACTGTTACAAAGGACAGTTTCATTTGCATTAAAGGGAAATTGAATCTCTTAGCATTGGGTTGAGACAGAGAATGGCATGCTTTTGATGAGAGAATCTTTACACACAGGTTTATTTGTATCTATTTAATAGCAGTTTTTTTATTGCTGCAATCCTCTGGAGAGTCTGTATTTGCTAGATTGAATTTTAAAACCTTGGCACAGTTGATTGCACAACCAGGCTGAGGCTGAGTATTGTTCAAGAGAACCACACAGAAAGCCAAAACCTTCAGGAATTATGCGTGGTATGGGTAGTTGGCCCCTGTGCATTTTTATGGCTTCTAAAGAATATTGTTCAAAGTTTGTTGAAATCATAATTTCAGATTCCTACTAGGAAGCATACTATCTGCAAAACATTTATGTATGTGTGGGGTGACCTGAATTACAACTTTATAATGAGTATTCCAGACAATGTTTTCCCTGAAAAAGAAATCTTATTTTTCAAAAGATAGACATTAAAAATAGTTTCATTTAGTGATGGTCATCTGGACTCCAGGGACTTGATCTTGGCATCCATTCCTATCCCTCATGTGTTCCTTAATTTAGGAGCCATGTTACAGATTCTGTTAGGATCCTTTGTCTGGGTTGTTAAGAATCTGTGAAATGGTGCTGTCAGCAAAGATGACAGTAACAAGTGATCATGCATTATGAACTAGAAATCCTTGAATGTTGCTTTTAAATCTAAACTTCTATAAGTCATTTCCATGTTCAGATATGGAATTCTTGGGGAGGAAAATAATGAATACTGAATGGAGATCAGGAGAACCAGTTTCCTGACTTTGTTTCCAAATAGCCCTATGACCTTGAGCCAATTATTTTACCTTTATTCCTCGACTCACTCACTTATAAAGGAAGTAGTTCTGAGATACTATCATTTTGTGTCTGATAAGCATTTAATAATAGTTGATATTCATGGAACAATTTCTGCACGCTGGAAATTGTTTTAAGTATCCAACATAGCACATTTCACCTTCATACTGACTCCATGAGGTAAGTACTATAATGTTCCCCTATTTTCAGGGAGGGAAATTAAGGGCCAAAGTTGTTAATTAACCTTCCCAAGGTCACCTAGCCAACAGATGATAGAGACAGGATTTGAGCCCAGGCATTCTAGGCTCATAGTCTTAAACTCTATGTCATTCTGCCTGTAGCCTTCACCTTTTAAAAAAATTTTAAAAGATGTTGATTTACAATGTTGTGTTAGTTTCAGGTAGTACAGCAAAGTGATTCAGATGTATGTGTGTGTGAGAGTGTGTACAACAACAAAATACATATATTTGTTCTCTTTTAACTTTCTCTTTTATTGTAAGGTATTAAGAATAGTTCTCTGTGCTATACAGTAGGTCCTTGTTGGTTATCTGTTTTACGTATAGTAGTGTGTGTATTTTAATCTCAAACTCCTAATTTATTCCTTGCCCCCTTTCTCTTTTAGTAACCATAATTTTGTTTTCTATCTCTGTGACTCTATCTCTGTTTTGCAAAGAAGATCATTTGTATCATTTTTTTACATTCTACATATAAGCAATATCACATGATATTTGTCTTTCTCTGTCTGGCTTACTTCACTTCGTATGATCATCTCTAGGTCCATCCATGTTGCTGCAGATGGCATTATTTCACTCTTTTTTAGGACTAATATTCCATTGAGTATATATATAAAACAGATCTTTATCCATTCAGCTGTTGATGGACACTTAGCTTGTTTCCATATCTTGGCTGTTGTAAATAAGTGCTACTGTGAACATTGATGTGCATGCGTCTTTTTGAATTATGTTTTTGTCCAGATATATGCCCAGGAGTGGGATAACAGAGTCATGTGGTAACTCTGTTTTTATTTCTTTTAAGGAGGTTCCTTTTTCTCCATACTCTCCCCAGCATTTATTATTTGTAAACTTTTTCTTTTTTTTTTTACTGTGTTGGGTCTTAGTTGCACAGGATCTTCATTGCATCATGCAAGATCTTTTCATATGGCACACAGACTCTAGTTATGGTTTGAGGGCTCAGTAGCTGTGGTGCACAGACTTCAGCTGCTCTGCAGCATGTAGAATTTTAGTTCCCTAACCAGGGATTGAACTCACGTCCCCTGTGTTGCAGAGTGGATACCTAACCACTGGGCCACCAGGAAAGCCCCTATTTGTAAACTCTGTGATGGACATTCTACCTGTAACCTTCTAAGTAGTCCTATAAAAATCCTAGTTTCATTCAGAGTAGAATTATCAGTGCCGTGAAATCACTATCAATACTTATTAGTATTTGTTTAGAATTAAACCATTAAACAAGTTCGTGAAGCAATTTCTATATGTCCAGCACCCTGCTGGGCAGTAAGAAAATAGAAACTTGTATTTGTGCTTTCAAAGGGATAGTTGATAAAATAAGGTCTACATATTTGAGATAACTAGAGATGGTTAGGTGGAGAAGGCAATGGCAACCCACTCCAGTACTCTTGCCTGGAAAATCCCATGGATGGAGGAGCCTGGTAGGCTCCAGTCCATGGGGTCGCTAAGAGTCGGACAAGACTGAGCGACTTCATTTTCACTTTTCACTTTCATGCATTGGAGAAGGAAGTGGCAACCCACTCCAGTGTTCTTGCCTGGAGAATCCCAGGGACGGAGGAGCCTAGTGGGCTGCTGTCTATGGGGTTGCACAGAGTTGCACACGACTGAAGCAACTTAGCAGCAGCAGCAGAGATAGTTAGGAGGTACCATTTTGTCTAGCAGACTGCAATTTTGTCTAAAGTCTAATGTGGCTTTGGAGAAAGTCTATAATGTACTGCTGTGTTTGGCAAAGGCCTGAGAGAAGAAGTAGGGCCTTGGGTGACCTTGGATGACC
This sequence comes from Tragelaphus eurycerus, assembly GCA_935064755.1. Lineage (NCBI taxonomy): Eukaryota > Metazoa > Chordata > Mammalia > Artiodactyla > Bovidae > Tragelaphus > Tragelaphus eurycerus. Next base: position 5,289,182 of record CAKXYN010000054.1, on the reverse strand, counting down.
TTGAAGGACGAGTACACTGGGTTTAAATTGGCACAGAGGACAGCACTACATATGGGCTATGCTGCATGAATCAAGGCTTGGAGAAGGGAAAGACAATGGCAAAGCATCTAAGACAATTAATGGGTATGGGATTTGATAATAAGCTAGAGACTGATCAGGAAGAGTGTTTATTAACTTGAGAACCAGAATTAGTTATATTGAAAGGTATGGGAATATGTAGTTTTGAGGACGTGAAAAAGAAGATAAGTCTTAATACAATATTAATGGATTCACATAGTCATGATGGGAGGTGGAATTCTATTGTTTTATGAACATGATAGGAGGAAAGGTTTTATGAACTAATACATTGTATTATATAAATTTAAATGGTGCGAAAAAATAAAGGGAGGAAATGCTGCAGGATATTATCAGACAAGAGTCACATTGCATCTTTGCACTGAGCATTTCTCATTGAATAGGTTGTTATAAATCAAATTGCAAGTGATTACTAAAGAAAATGGTATTAGGAATAGAGGCAGGTACAATATCACAAGGAGTATATCAGATGAAGTATATAGAAAATATCTGAATATACAAGATATGACCAGATAAAGGAAGGAAAGGAATAGGACAGGAGAAGACGACTCAGGTACAGTTCTTGTAGGAGATGACAGGGTGAGTCTACATACAGATGAAGACAAAATTGGCTGCTGCTGAGCAAAATCCTGAAGATGGCAGAAAGAAGATGAATGGGGTCCTAGGAATTACTGTAAGTGTTGAGAGGCTTAGATCAGGAGCTTGAGCAGTGGAGCTAGCACTGAAAATGAAGAGACATGCTTTCTTTCTGACACTGGAGGAAGTTTCAAGGAGAGCAGGAGGTGCTGAGTTAGCTCAAATCAATTACCTTCAAATTTCCCTGTTAAATTAGAAAACAAGTCAAAAGAGCATGATGGAAAGAGATTGGGGCTCTAAAGAGAGAGAGAAAGCAATTTAGAGGATATACCAGGGAGTTAGCAAAAGGTGAATAGAGGCATTGCTGACAGTGGCAAAGGTCAAATTTAAATTAGTATAAAGGAGACAAATCAAGTGAAAGCCGTGGGCAGGCTAATAATTGATGCCCTTTCAAAGAGATATTCTTTAAATATTTATTCAACTTTTTATAGAAAGGAAGTTAGCTGGAGAATGTTACAGGATCAATTTACATTTTACCAATTCTATTTGTTAGAAATCCTATGTGGAGACCTGGGTTTTAGTACCTTTTAAAGCTTGGTCCTGAGGATAATAGAAAAAGGAAGGGATGCTCGGAATTCCCCTTGGAATTGAAAGAAAATGGAATCTAAACTTTCAGGAGTGGGGCTCAGCCATTCTGCCGCTGCTGCTGCTGCTGCTGCTGCTGCTAAGTCACTTCAGTCGTGTCCAACTCGGTGCAACCCCATAGACGGCAGCCCAACAGGCTCCCCTGTCCCTGGGATTCTCCAGGCAAGAACACTGGAGTGGGTTGCCATTTCCTTCTCCAATGCATGAAAGTGAAAAGTGAAAGTGAAGTTGCTCAGTTGTGTCCAACTCTTAGGGACCCCATGGACTGCAGCCTACCAGGCTCCTCCAGCCATGGGATTTTCCAGGCAAGAGTACTGGAGTGGGGTGCCATTGCCTTCTCCTGGAGCCTAGCTAAGTGAGCACAATTATGTGCTCTAATGATACTTCCTCTAATGATACTTTATTGCCTAGAAATGTAAGTGAGACGCAGGTTCATTTGTTTATTTGATATCAAGGCTATTAGAGAGTGATATATATTGAAAGCGATTCATTTTGCACTTCCCATGCAGTGAACCTGTTGTATTTTGTACAGGCATACCTTGGAGATATTGCAGGTTCATTTCCAGATCACCACAATAAAGCAAATATCACAATAAAGTGAATCACATTTAGCTTCCCAATGAAAATAAAAGTTATGTTTACACTATACTATAGTCTGTTTAATCTGTACAATAGCATTATGACTTAAAAAAAAACACTTTAGAGCACTTAATTTAAAATATTTTATAGCTAAAAATGCTAACCATCATTTGAACATTCAGTGAGTCATAATCTTTGCAATAGTGACAGTAAAGATCACTATTAGAATCACTATAACAAATACAATAATACAAAAGTTTGAAATGTTTTGAGAATTACCAAAATGTGGAACAGAGACATAAAATAAGCAAAAGCTGTTGGAAAAATAGTACCAATACAGGATTGCCACAAACCTTCAGTTTTTTTTTAAGGCAGTATCTATGAAGTGCAATAAACAGGTTCAGTGCAGTTGCTCAGTCATGTCCAACTCTTTGTGACCCCATGTATTGCAGCACGCCAGGCCTCCCTGTCCATCACCAACTCCCAGAGTTTACTCAAACTCATGTCCATTGAGTCAGTGAAGCCATCCAACCATCTCATCCTCTGTTGTCCCCTTCTCCTCCCACTTTCAATCTTTCCCAGCATCAGGGTCTTTTCAAATGAGTCAGCTCTCTGCATCAGGTGGCCAAAGTATTGGAGTTTCAGCTTCAACATCAGTCCTTCCAATGAACACTCAGGACTGATCTCCTTTAGGATGGACTGGTTGGATCTCCTTGCAGTCCAAGGGACTCTCAAGAGTCTTCTCCAACACCACAGTTCAAAAGCATCAATTCTTTGGTGCTTAGCTTTCTTTATAGTCCAACTCTCATATCCATACATGACGAAGAATTAAGTGAAACAAAAATAGCACTATGTGACATAGTGATCAATTATGTATAAACAGAGGAATCATATTTTTAAAATGAGGGTCCTAAAAGGAAATAAGGTTTCTATTCTTCACTAAAAGTGATAAAACATCATATACCAGTAGACTGTGATAAGTTATATATGTATATTGTAATACCTAGAGCAACCAATAAGAAAATAATACAAAGTGATATACTCAAAAACATTAAATCAAAATAGTATTCTAAGAAATGTTTAAGTAACCCGCTCCACCAAAAAAAAAAAAAACAAGAGCATGTGTGAGCAACAGAAGAATGATTAGCAGGGAATTAATAGAAAACAAATAATAAAATGACAGACTAGAACTCACAAAATCAATTATTATTCTAAATGTAAATGGTCTAGATATACCAATTAAAAGACAGAGACTGGCAGAGTGAATGAAAAAAATCCCAACCCATAATAAAGACCTACCATATAGCACAAGGAACTCTTCTCAATACCTATATAGGAATGTAATTGTAATGACCTATATAGGAAAATAATCTAAAAAAGAGTGGATATATGTATGTGTATAACTGATTCACTTTGCTGTAGAGCAGAAACTAATATAACAATATAAATCAACTATATGCCAATAAAAATTTAAACACACACACACACACACACCCAGATAAATAATGTCTACAGGGAACTTCAAACATGATTGCATAGGTAGCTTGGACAGAAAAGGATGGAGAAAGTGATACCATGCAAATATTGATCACACAAAAAGTAAGAGTTGGCATATTAATATCAAATAAAGTAGGCTCCAGAGGAAAGAAACTACTAGAGACAAAACAGATGTTGTATAACAACAAATGGGCCAGCCCACCAAGAAGCCATACCAATCCTAAGTGTGTGTACCAAACAACAGTGCTTCAAAACACATGAAGAAAAAGCCGATAGACGTGAAAGAATAAATAGACAAACCCGGAATTATAGTTACCACTCCCTCCTCAGCAATTGATAGAACTACTGGACAGAAAATAAGCAAACATCTCAATGAATTAAACACAGGCTTTAATTCACATTTATAGAACACACCAATCAACAACAGAACACACATTCTTTCCAAGAGCCCATGGAACATTCAGATTACTCACCAAGATAGACCATATCCCAAGTCATAAAGCAAACATCAACAACAACAAAAAATTGATGAACTCGTACAGGAAGTATTTTTTGACCATACTAGAATCAAGCTGGAAATAAGAAATAGAAGGACAACAATAAAAATCTCCAAACTCTTGGAAATTAAATACCACACTCATAAATAATCAATGAGTCAAAGAGGAAGTCTCAAAGGAAAAAATACATAAAATTTAATAATAAAAATCCACAATATCCTGTTAGGTGAATGAATAGATAAAATATTTACAAAACACCTGTTAATGGATTTGTATCCAGAATATACAAAGAACTCTTGAAACTCAACAAGAGAACAAACAATCCAATTTAAAAATGGGGAAAAGATGTTAACAGATACCTCATCAAAGAGAATAGACAGATGAAAATAATCATATAAAAAAATGCTCAACATCATTTGTCATTCAGTTCAGTTCAGTCGCTCAGTCATGTCCGACTCTTTGCGACCCCATGAATCACAGCACGCCAGGCCTCCCTGTCCATCACCAACTCCCAGAGTTCACCCAGACCCACGTCCATCGAGTCAGTGATGCCATCCAGCCATCTCATCCTCTGTCGTCCCCTTGTCCTCCTGCCCCCAATCCCTCCTAGTCATTCAGATCAGATCAGTCGCTCAGTCGTGTCCGACTCTTTGCGACCCCATGAACCGCAGCACGCCAGGCCTCCCTGTCCATCACCAGCTCCCGGAGGTCACCCAGACTCGCATCCATCGAGTCAGTGATGCCATCCAGCCATCTCATCCTCTGTCGTCCCCTTCTCCTCCTGCCCTCAATCCCTCCCAGCATCAGAGTCTTCTCCAATGAGTCAACTCTTCGCATGAGGTGGCCAAAATACTGGAGTTTCAGCTTTAGCATCATTCCTTCTAAAGAAATTCCAGGATTGATCTCCTTCAGAATGGACTGGTTGGATCTCCTTGCAGTCCAAGGGACTCTCAAGAGTCTTCTCCAACACCACAGTTCAAAAGCATCAATTCTTCGGCGCTCAGCCTTCTTCACAGTCCAGCTCTCACATCCATACATGACCACAGGAAAGACCATAGCCTTGACTAGGCGAACCCTTGTTGGTAAAGTAATGTCTCTGCCTTTGAATATGCTATCTAGGTTGGTCATAACTTTCCTTCCAAGGAGCAAGCGTCTTTTAATCTCATGGCTGCAGTCACCATCTGCAGTGATTTTGGAGCCCAGAAAAACAAAGTCTGACACTGTTTCCACTGTTTCCCCATCTATTTCCCATGCAGTGATGGGACCAGATGCCATGATCTTCGTTTTCTGAATGTTGAGCTTTAAGCCAACCTTTTCATTCTCCACTTTCACTTTCATCAAGAGGCTTTTTAGCCCCTCTTCACTTTCTGCCATAAGAGTGGTGTCATCTGCATATCTGAGGTTATTGATATTTCTCCCGGCAATCTTGATTCCAACTTGTGTTTCTTCCAGTCCAGCATTTCTCATGATGTACTCTGCATATAAGTTAAATAAACATGGTGACAATATGCAGCCTTGACGTACTCCTTTTCCTATTTGGAACCAGTCTGTTGTTCCATGACCAGTTCTAACTGTTGCTTCCTGACCTGCATACAGATTTTTTAAGAGGCAGATCAGGTGGTCTGGTATTCCCATCTCTTTCAGAATTTTCCACAGTTTATTGTGATCCACACAGTCAAAGGCTTTGGCATAGTCAATAAAGCAGAAATAGATGTTTTTCTGGAACTCTCTTGCTTTTTCCATGATCCAGTGGATGTTGGCAATTTGATCTCTGGTTCCTCTGCCTTTTCTAAAACCAGCTTGAACATCAGGAAGTTCACGGTTCACATATTGCTGAAGCCTGGCTTGGAGAATTTTGAGCATTACTTTACTAGCGTGTGAGATGAGTGCAATTGTTCGGTAGTTTGAGCACTCCTTGGCATTGCCTTTCTTTGGGATTGGGATGAAAACTGACCTTTTCCAATCTTGTGGCCACTGCTGAGTTTTCCAAATTTGCTGGCATATTGAGTGTAGCACTTTCACAGCCTCATCTTTCAGGACTTGGAATAGCTCCACTGGAATTCCATCACCTCCACTAGCTTTGTTCAGCTGAAGAAGCTGAAGTTGAAAGGTTCTATGAAGACCTACAAGACCTTTTAGAACTAACACCCAAAAAAGATGTCCTTTTCATTATAGGGGACTGGAATGCAAAAGTAGGAAGTCAAGAAACACCTGGAGTAACAGGCAAATTTGGCCTTGGAATACGGAATGAAGCAGGGCAAAGACTAATAGAGTTTTGCCAAGAAAATGCACTGGTCATAGCAAATACCCTCTTCCAACAACACAAGAGAAGACTCTATACATGGACATCACCAGATGGTCAACACCGAAATCAGATCGATTACATTCTTTGCAGCCAAAGATGGAGAAGCTCTATACAGTCAGCAAAAACAAGACCAGGAGCTGACTGTGGCTCGGACCATGAGCTCCTTATTGCCAAATTCAGACTGAAATTGAAGAAAGTAGAGAAAACTACTAGACCATTCAGGTATGACCTAAATCAAATCCCTTATGATTATACAGTGGAAGTGAGAAATAGATTTAAGGGCCTAGATCTGATAGACAGAGTGCCTGATGAACTATGGAATGAGGTTCGTGACATTGTACAGGAGACAGGGATCAAGACCATCCCCATGGAAAAGAAATGCAAAAAAGCAAAATGGCTGTCTGGGGAGGCCTTACAAATAGCTGTGAAAAGAAGAGAAGCGAAAAGCAAAGGAGAAAAGGAAAGATATAAACATTTAAATGCAGAGTTCCAAAGAATAGCAAGAAGAGATAAGAAAGCCTTCTTCAGTGATCAATGCAAAGAAATAGAGGAAAACAACAGAATGGGAAAGACTAGGGATCTCTTCAAGAAAATCAGAGATACCAAAGGAACATTTCATGCTAAGATGGGCACAATAAAGGACAGAGATGGTGTGGACCTAACAGAAGCAGAAGATATTAAGAAGAGGTGGCAAGAATACACAGAAGAACTGTACAAAAAAGAGCTTCAAGACCCAGATAATCATGATGATGTGATCACTGACCTAGAGCCAGACATCCTAGTCATTAGGGAGTTGCAAATTAATACAAGGAGATATCAATATACACCTATTAGAATGACTAAAACCCAGAAAGCTGACGATCCCAAATGTTTTAAGGCTGTGGAACAACAGAAATGCTTATTCATTACTGGTAGGAATGCAAAACTTTGCAAGGCAGCTTCTCCCAAAACTAGAGACTCTCTTACTGTATATTGAATTTTTCCACTTCCCCCAAATTATGTTGAAGTCTTAACCCCTAGTACCTGTGATGTGACCTTATTTGGAAATATAGGGTTTGCAGATGTAGACAAGTTAAGATGAGATCATACAGAATTAGGGGCTTCCCAGGTACCTCTAGTGGTAAAGAACCAGCCTGCCAAAGCAGGAGACATAAGAAACGTGGGTTCAATCTCTGAATCGGGAAGAGGAAATGGCAACACATTCCAGTATTCTTGCCTGGAGAATCCCATGGACAGAGGAGCCTGGGGGGTTATGGTCCATAGGGTTGCAAAGAGACACAACTAAGCAAGTTAGCTTGCACACATACTGAATTAGGATGGACCCCAAATCCAATAGCTGATGTTCTTATAAGATAGAGACATAGAGACACAGAGACACAGTCCCACAGAGATGGAAGATGGTTGTGCAAGGACTGGCAGAGGTTGGAGTGAAGTATCAACAGGCCGAGGAGTACCAAGGATTTCTGGCAGCCATAAGAATCTAGGAAGAAGCAAGAAAGTTTTCTTCCATAGAGTCTTCAGGGGAAACTTGGCTCTATTGACACTCAATTTTCACTTCATTTCTAAACTCCAAACTGTGAGAGAATAAGTTTATGTTGTTTTAAGCTACCTAATTTATGGTAATTTGTTACAGCAGACCTAGGAAACTAATATATCATACAATTTGGCATTTGTTACCCTAAGTATATATTCACCTGATTTGAAAACCTGTGTCCACACAAAAATCTGAACAGGAATGTTTATAGTAGCTTTATTTATAATCACCCAAAACTGGGAGGAACCAATGTCCTTCAACAGCTGAGTAGATAAATAAACTGTGACATATCCATAAAATGGAATATTATTCAGCTATAAAAATAAATGTCCTATCAAACCCCTGAAAAACATGGATGAACTTACAATGCATACCGCTAAATGAAAAAAGTGAATATGAAAAATTATATGATTCCAATTACATGACATTCTGGAATTGGCAGAACTAAAGATTCAGTAGAAAGATTGCTGGTCACCAGGAGTTTAGATGGGGGAGAAAAGGTTGAAAAGATGAAGCACTGGGGATTATTCAGGGAGATGAAATTATTCTGTGTGATACCTTAATGGTGGGTATATAACATGATCCATTAGTTTAAATCCATAGAATTTTACAGCACAAAAAGTGACCCTTAATATATGAAATTTAAAAAATTATTTACAGAGTCAGAGGATCTCACCATGAGATGTAGACTGTGACAAAAAAATCTTTCTTACAAATGTATGGAACAGCCACACTGAAAGGGATGGAGGGTCGTCCTCATCTAAGCAGCTTCGGAAATGCGTGTAATCTGTATGACTAAAGGCAGAAAGAACTGCCCGTGGCACTGTACTGTAACTGATGAGGTGGTATTCCAGAGGCGCTGTGCTGTGCTCAGTCACTTCAGTCATGTCTGACTCTTTGTGACCCTGTGGACCGTAGCCCACCAGGCTCCTCTGTGCATGGGATTCTCCAGGCAAGAATACTAGAGTGGATTGCCACACCCTCCTCCAGGGGATCTTCCCCACCCAGGGATAAAACCTGCATCTCTTATGTCTCCTGCGTTGGCAGGCAGGTCCTTTACTGCTATCACCACCTGGGAAGCCCCGGCCAGAACTGACAACCCAGGCTGTCTGAGATTAGCAGCTCTGATACATCTACGTATACTATGCATGCATGCTAAGTGGCTTCGGTTGCACCCATGGGGGTCACAAAGAGACAAAACCGAGTGACTTTCACAATGCCTCATTTGCCTCATTTTTAATGGTAATAATTAAAAAGTTAAAAAGTACAATTTTATGAAATATTTAAAAATGAATATGTAAAATAATTTTAGTTATTTCCAAAACTTAAGTCATTCCATGATATTGTTAAGTTTTGGGGTGCTGTATTAACTTTTCCAGATTAATAATCTACCCTTCATGGTGAAGAACAACTAAGCTCTGTCTTGTGAAGTCCTGCCATTTGGATCAGTAGGGATTCATTACTCAGGGGTTCTTTGCTTTATATACAAATTGTCTTAAGCAAGTAGCATTTAAAAATATTCCATATCCATAAATTATATCTATGTGCACAATCATATCAGTTGTGTAAATAGCATAGTTTTTCTGGTCTGATACCCCACTTTACTGAAATCTCTTCTTGAAATGTCAACCATTACTCACATCAGTGTTTTAATGTTAATGTATGCTTTGCAGACTAAGCATGTATTTTACTTAGTGCGTATTTTAAGTAATGGGTGTGAGTTAGGAAGAGTCCAATGATGACAGGGTCCAGTGAGTTTGAAATGGTGTCACAGGACAATTTTGCACTTTGTATTTTTCGCAGCTCTTGAACTTGCTTCTTATACACATCAAGGTTACTAAGGCAACATCAAGCTAGATGTTGATGTTACCTTCGTAAAATAAGGCAACTAAAATCAAGCCGAAACACATATAAGAGAATGGAATATGTTTTGACTACTTGGCAAAATATCTTTGTATATGAGTACTTGTTAATATTAATTTTGTACAACAGTATCTATTCACACCATATGTTTCCCACACATAAAGTTCTGTCCTGGTTTCTACTTAATATGTAAGTGTGAAAGTGTTAGTGGCTCAGTCGTGTCCGACTCTTTATGACCCCATAGACTGTAGCCCACCAGGCTCCTCTGCCCATGGAATTCTCCAGGAAAGAATACTGGAGTGGGTAGCCATTTCCTTCTCCAGGGGATCTTCCTGACCCAGGAATCAAACCTGGGTCTCTGGCAGGCAGATTTTCTTACTGTCTGAGCCATCAGGGGAGCCCTCAAATGCAAAAGCTAAGTCTTATTAATATATCCCCCAGAGCATCCAGCAAGTGCAAAATAGATGCACACAGTTGATGGGAGCTCCCTTAAAGGAGAGGGGGACACAGAATATGCTCAGCTGTTAAAGGAGCAGAGTTTCTACTGGACCTTCAGTTTTTCTAACATCTCAGTCTTCCACTGTTTTTTGTCACAATGTCTGTCTGTCCTTATGGCGATTTCCTCTGCTTTTTGTGTTCTGTCTTTCAATTGCATCATATCCCCAGCTCTGAAAACTCCCTCCTTTTGCTGACCACTGCCTCTACAAGGCATATCTATTCTCTGGCTTCTAAATACTTCATGTCTTCTGTTACTACCACCACAGCCTTCCACCCTGTACCTCTGATTCCCATTATAAGGATGGGAGAATAAGACTATTGTGTGAATAAACACAATTTCTGTGCCTTTCCCCCTCTTTGTTGGAGGAGGTAATTAAGTGACCTTGAACTCTCATCTAAGGCTAACTAAATACTGAAAACCTACAGGATAATGAGAGTGAGTAAGGCAAGTGCAGAAGGGGTTCTCTTGGGTATATCTTCCAGTGTGTAACAGTGGCTCAGTATCAATATCCAGGGGTGGTACACCAAGCACTTGTGTGTGTGTGTATGTGTGTGTGTGTGCAGTGATGGGTGAAGGAAGCATTACATGGCAGAATTTGTTGAAGAAACCTCCTCAAGCAAAAGAAATATCCCCAATGATCTCCAGTTTGAAGAAAAATTCTCTTCTCCCTGATCTTCTTAAGTATAGATGTATTCACCGTGTTTGTGGATCTGTTTGAAAGCCAGTGTATTTTTACATTTATTCTTCTTCAGGATAATGTCTACTTGCAGATATGGTCAACAGTTTATATAAATTAAGAGAGACCAGTTGACTTTCAATTAAACTGTTCATCTGGTCCATAAGCATCTTCCTGTTATTTGGATTTCATAAGCCAAGTGGTCGGAGAAGGCAACGGCAACCCACTCCAGTACTCTTGCCTGGAAAATCCCATGGACCGATAGGGTCCCTGGTAGGCTGCAGTCCATGGGGTTGCGAAGAGTCGGACATGACTGAACAACTTCACTTTCACTTTTCACTTTCATGCATTGGAGAAGGAAATGGCAACCCACTCCAGCGTTCTTGCCTGGAGAATCCCAGGGACGGGGGAGCCTGGTGGGCTGCCATCTATGGTGTCGCACAGAGTCGGACACGACTGAAGTGACTTAGCACAAGCCAAGTGGTATCTTAAATTTAGCAAATATAGTTGTAACTCTGTTGCACATACTTTGCTATGGAAAATGTGAGTATAAAAATGACATCTAGAAGTGACTGTCAATATATATTTTATTTGCATGTATGATATATTTGTTTCTGTTGGAAGAAGGCTGGGTAACAGAATTAGCAGCCAGTATTTTAATATTTCTCCTTACAATAATCCTAGGGTTGGTATTGCACTCATTTCACAGATATATCCCTTTTAATCCAGCAAATATTTATTGAGTTTACTTAAGGCTGTTACCAATGATACCAAGATAAATAAGACGTGATTCTTGTTTCTGAATGGCTTACATTGATGGAGATAAACATGTAACACCCATTCGTGTGCTTCGTGCTAACAGGGATAAGTTCAGGGTATTATGAAATTGCATGGGAGGGAATCAGTCACCATCTGCAAAGCACTTGAAGATGAAGCAGGGTCAGGCAGACACCCTCATGGCCAGGGAGTAGTTCCTAGCAGAGATGATGACTCCAGTAAAAACATGGAGGAAAGAAACAGTATGCTGTGATCTGAGGACGTGTAACCCAACATTTTAGGAGGATAAAGTGAGCAGTAGATGATAATGAGAATTAAGACTGCAGGCATAGTCAGAGGTCTATGTAGTCATGCTAAGGAATTCAGACTCTGAGGAACCAAGAGTGAATATCTTGTCCTGAAAAGTGATTACGTGAGGGTTTTTACCCAGTTCTGTTTGTCTCCAAAGCCTGAGCTTTTTATACTAAGCCATATTTACTTCATAGACATTCTTGAAATTAACTGTTAGCCAAAGATGAAAATAAATCATATGGTAAGAATGAGAAAAAAAAAGGAAAACAGTTAAATAGCATTACTTGGAAAAAGCCCGTGTTATATAACCCTACTTCCAATATTCTTTGTATTTTGAGTCTATTGGTTAAATATCTTTTACCCTCATATTTTATACCATACCATGCACTCTCTTTTGTTAATTGTAATTAGTATTAAAATAGCATCTAATTCTGGGCTTCTCCTTGGTGGGTACCCCACAGCCATCACTCTGGTCTTTGGGCATCCAGCCCCTGCCTTCAGTAGCTGCCCAAGACAGAGGTGAATCTGGATCTGAGACCAGAACTTGACAGCAAGGGCACCTCTACCCAGGCACTTCTGCTGGCCTGCTGGGAGCAGAGGCCTCTCTCAGTGCTGGCATCGGGTAGGACATCCCCTCAGTGGATGTCAGGAAGGCCCAGATGCCAAGGATGACTCTGCTGCCCCTAAACCATTAGCATTTTCCAAAAAGGAACAGGGGCCCAAGGACCGTGACCTCTGCCATGTTTAATAGTCACCCCGCTTCCAGAGGGCTGGAAGCACCCCTCTCGGTGACCTCCTGCTCCATCCTGATGTGAATAGCCTTCATTCTTTTTCACCAAATGACTTAAATAGAAAGGTGTCAAGGAAGTCAAGTATATTCATTTAGGGCAGAGCAGAGAGAAAATTTTATATTCAAGAATAAATTGTCTAAGCAGTAAATGTCACTGGGTTGAATCCCATAACGAGACAGGAGAGAAACATTTGGACAGTTGGGGAAAATCTGAAAGAGGGAAAAAAAAAAAAGCAAAGACTGAGAACTAAACAAAAGAATATTAAAATTACAGAGACTCAGAAAAAGACTTCTGAACACGGCTGTGTTGATGGTGCTGGGGACTCTAACTAGTGCATGCCCCTGCAACAGGAGGTAGCTGGAGGAACTGTTATTTCAATGTACATTCTCTTGAAAAACTTAATTTCATTTTTCTCTTTTAAAATTTAATTAAATGCCCTGATTCTTTTTTCAATTTATTTTATTGAAGTATGTTGATTTACAATGTTGCATTGGTTTCTGCTGTACTATAAAGTGATTCAGTTATACATATATACTGATGAATATGTGTGTTGTTGTTCAGTTGCTCAGTCGTGTGTCTGACTCTTTGCGACCCCATGGACTACAGCACGCCAGGCTTTTCTGTCTTTCACTATCTCCCTAGCCTGCTCAAACTCATGTCCATTGAGTCAGTGATGCCATCCAACCATCTCATCCTCTGTCGTCCCCTTCTCCTCCTGCCCTCAGTATTTCCCAGCATCAGCATCTTCTCCAGTGAGTTGGCTCTTTGTATCAAGTGGCCAAAGTATTTTCAACTTCAGCATCAGTCCTTCCAATGAATATTCAGGACTAATTTCCTTTAGCATTGACTGGTTTGATCTTGCCATCCAAGGACTCTGAAGAGTCTTCTCCAACAACTACAATTCAAAAACATCAATTCTTCAACACTCAGCCTTCTTCTCACATCCGTACATGATTACTGGAAAAACCACAGCTTTGACTAGATGGACCTTTATCAGCAAAGTAATGTCTCTGCTTTCTAATACACTGTCTAGGTTTGTCAGAGCTTTTCTTCCAAGGAGCAAGCATCTTTTAATTTCATGGCTGCAGTCACCATCCACAATGATTTTGGAGCCCAAGAAAATAAGATCTGTCACTGTTTCCACTGTTTCCCCATCTATTTGCCATTGAGTGATGGGACTGGATGCCATGATCTTAGTTTTCTGACTGTTGAGTTTTCAGCCAACTTTTTCACTCTCCTCTTTCACTTTTATCAAGAGGCTCTTTAGTTCTTCGCTTTCTGCCATAAGGGTGGTGTCATCTGCATATCTGCAGTTATTGATATTTCTCCTGGCAGTCTTGATTCCAGCTTGTGATTCATCCAGCCTGGCATGTTACATGATGTACTCTGCATAGAAGTTAAATAAACAAGATGACAATATATAGCCTTGATGCTCTCCTTTCCCAATTTTGACAGTCTGTTGTTCCATGTCTGGTTCTAATTGTTGCTTCTTGACCTGCATACAGGTTTTGCAGGAGGTAGGTAAAGTGGTCTGGTATTCCCATCTCTTTAAGAATTTTTCAGTTTGTTGTGATCCACACTGTCAAAGGCTTTAGCATAGTCAATATAGCAGAAGTAGATGTTTTTCTAGAATTCTCTTGCTTTTTCTATGAACCAACAGATGTTGGCAATTTGATCTCTGGTCCTCTGCTTTTTCTAAATCTAGCTTTAACATCTGGAAGTTCCCAGTTCATGTACTGTTGAAACCTAGCTTGGAGGATTTTGAGCATTACTTTGCTAGCGTGTGAAATGAGTGCAATTGTGTGGTAGTTTGAACATTCTTTGCAATTGCCTTTCTATAGGATTGGAATGAAAACTGACCTTTTCCAGTCCTGTGGCCACTGCTGAGTTTTCCAAATTTGCTGGCATCTTGAGTGCAGCAGTTTCACAGCATCATCATTTAGGATTTGAAATAGCTCAACTGGAATTCCATCACCTCCACTAGCTTTGTTTGTAGTGATGCTTCCTAAAGCCCATTTGACTTCACTCTGAGGGATATCTGGCTCTAGGTGAGTGATCATGCCATCATCAAATCTTTTTTGTACAGTTCTTCTGTGTATTCTTGCCACCCCTTCTTAGTATCTTCTGCTTCTGTTAGGTCCATACCATTTCTGTCCTTTATTGAGCCCATCTTTGCATGAAATGTTCCCTTGGTGTCTCTAATTTCCTTGAAGAGAGATCTAGTCTTTGCCATTCTATTGTTTTCCTCTATTTCTTTGCACTGTTCACTTATGAAGTCTTTCTTCTCTCTCCTTGCTGTTCTTTGAAACTCTGCATTCAGGTGGGTATATCTTTCCCCTTCTCCTTTGCCTTTTGCTTCTCTTCTTTTCTCAACTATTTGTAAGGCCTCCTCAAACAACCATTTTGCCTTTTTGCACTTCTTTCTCTTGGAGATGGTCTTGATCTCTGCCTCCTGTAGAGTGTCATGAACCTCTGTCTATAGTTCTTCAGGCACACTTATCAGATCTAATTCCTTGAATCTATTTGTCACTTCTACTGTATAATCCTAAGGGATTTGATTTAGGTCATACCTGAATGGCCTATTGGTTTTCCCTACTTTCTTCAATTTAAGTCTGAATTTCGCAAAAGGAGTTCATGATCTGAGCCACAGTCACCTCATGATCTTGTTTTTGCTGACTGTATAAGATTTCTCCATCTTCAGTTGCAAAGAATATAATCAATCTGATTTCAATATTGACCATCTGGTGATGTGCATATGGACATATAAGAATCTACATATATTCATAAATATATGTATATATATATAATGTATACGTTGTTGTTCAGTCACTCAGTCGTGTCTGATTCTTTGTGACCCCATGGACTGCAGCACACTAGGCTTCCCTGTCTTCACCATCTCCTGGAACTTGCTCAAACTCCTGTCTGTTGAGTCAGTGATGCCATCCACCCATTTCATCCTCTTTTGTCCCCTTCTCTTCCTGCCTTTAATCTCTCCCAGCATCAGGGTCTTTTTCAATGGGTCGGCTGTTCATATCAGGTGGCCCAAGTATTGAAGCTTCAGCATCAGTCCTTCCAATGAATATTCAGGGTTGCTTTAAGATTGACTCATTTGATTTGTGTGTATATATATATATACACACACTTTTTCCTATTTGTTCCATTATGGTTTGTCACAGGATGTTGAATATAGTTCCCTGTACAGTAGGATGTTGTTTATCTATTCTATATATATATGGGTTTTTAAAAATATATTTTATTTATCTTGCTGCACTGGGTCTTAGTTGTGGTGCAGGGATTTCCACTGTGACACGCAGGCTCAGTAGTATCAGTACACAGGGGATCTTAGTTCCCCAGCTAGTGGTCAAACCCGTGTCCCCTGCATTAGAAGGTGAATTCTCAACCACTGGAGCACCAGAGAAGTCCCTATACATGTATTAGTTTTAAATGCCCTGATTCTTATCACAAGAACAAAGAATGTTTCCAGTGAGAGCAAGTTTTTTTAAGTTCCATAATATAATCTGTTAAAGAAAATGAGTAGCAAGTTAAGCATTATGTTTAACTCCTGGGACAGAGAATGGAGGGTGGATTATATCAGGACAGAGATATAGAGTTGGCTGTAATAATTGTAGTAACAAACTTAGCTGAGTAGTAGGAACAAATATTTGTTATATTATTCCTTATATTTGTTTATATGTCAAAGCATTTCTTTTAAAGAACAAATTGGAGATTCAGGAAATATTTAGGGAAAGGAGAGAGGGAACAAGAAAGGGCTCAAGGAGCAAGGGGATTAGACCAAGAAGAGGAGTAAGTAAGGGGAGCTCAAAAGAGAGGAGAGGGGTGGTTTTGAACCTAGAGAGCTTACTGAAGGGTTAGGTTAGTGGTCACACCCTGCTGTTTACTAGTGATTTGCCCTGACTGAGTAAGCTCTCCAACCCCTTCTCAGCACACAGGAGGCTCAAGTAACTGCCCGTGGCAGTTCTGATCTCTACAAACCAGATACAACAGCTGAACTTCCAAGAGGAAAAGGGAAGAAGAAAAGAGCTAATGCAGTTCCCCCATGAAGAAAAGAGAAACAATGAACACACATATATGAATGAACCTACAGCACTTCAAAACTGCTCCCCTTTGGGGGCAGAAGCAGACGCCATGGCCAAGTTCAAAATGAAATCCCATTTCCCTTCCAGACCCTGTCTTGCCATGACTGCATAGTTTACATGCAAGTTGTCTGTATAGTTCATCTTCCTCCAAAGCATCTGGTATTTATCATCAGAAACAGACTGGGGAGAGAGTCTGGAGAAGCTCTTCCTATATTGTGGGTTTTAAGCATAAGTCTGTTTCTTTAAAAGTTAAAAGTGCAGCCGAGCACATGGAAGTAAGTGCGTGATAGGAATTAGGGGTGGGTCACTCATACTCGGGGCTCTCCCGGAGTGGCAAATGCATCAGGGCCAGAGAGGTGAAGGTAGAGGGCAGGCAAGCTAGAGCTAGAAGGACTTTGAAAACCGCCCAGTTCAGTTTCCTGATTTTCTCCCCTCGGCAGGTCACTTTCACAAGGAACCCGAGCTGCAATAACTGAGCTGGAACTGAAAGTGTCCTTCAGGGTTGCCTTCAGTGTTTATGTTTTTCCCCAAGAGGAGAAAATAGAAAAAAAATTAGATTATCCATTTTAGAACGATGACTACGACGTGTGAATGACACTGTTCATTCTGTACGTGGGATCAACACTGCACTCGACTGGCCTGGGGAAGCCAGAACCCTGTGCCTCCCGGTGGCCCAGCGTCTCTGGGCCTTCCTTCCTGAGACACAGTTCTGAGGTCCTGCCAGACCTGTCCTGCAAGCTGGGCCTTCGAAGACATCGAGTTGGACCCCTCTTGCTTCTCAGCTGCTAGACTCTTCCCTTCTCTGTGGTTTGTGGATTTGATTTAGAAATTCAGAAAAACCTGAAGATGGACAAATAGACTAAAGATGAAGGAAGCGTTTACCCTCAACGGGGCAAAGTGGCAACGTTTAGCATTCTGCAACTGTGGTAAATGAAAAAATAAAAATAAAAACCAATTTTAAATATTAAAATAATGAGAGCTCAGAAATGACAGTAATTAAACCAAGATCATGTGCAACAGTTACCTTCAAAATACACATATGGTTTTTTAATTTGTATTGGAGTATAGTTGCTTTACAGTATTTTTCTACTTTATGATAGTTTCTACTGTACAGCAAAGTGCATCAGCTATACATATACATTATCCCCTCTTCCTTGGATTTTCTCCCCAGTTAGGTCACCACAGAAATTGAGTAGAGGGCTCCCTGTGCTATACAGTAGGTTCTCATTATTTACCTATTTTACACATGAAGCATATTTTGGAGCAAGATAGTTTTTGCTTGTTCTTTTTCTTAGCTCCTTTTGGGGACTATTTTAGTGCTTCAGTGCTACTACACAGAAAACACTGTAAATGTCTTCATTTTTACTGTAATATTTCTCCAGCTCTTCCTATATTGGCAAAAGGTAATAGATTATGGATTTTTTAAAGTTTAGCAGCTTGTAATTCCATGTGTAATATAAAGAAGTATAGTTAAAGGTTAACTTAATTAGTAAATTTGTGATGATCTGATTTTCTAATTATTATTAAATAACTATTTTTTAACATTTTATTTAGTAGATGTGACAGTTATGTGATAAAATTAAGTCATTTCTCATATATTTTTCTATACCTAAGTCACAAAGCATCTTAAACTGTGTAAAGAAAGAGCCTGGTATAGAGGGGTGAGCACTAGATGAGAGGCCCAGAGAAGTCAGTGGCAGAATCTCAACCAGAATGCAGGCCTTCTAAACCCAGCCCTGGGTTCATACACATATATATTTTTATGAAAGAAAGACGTTAATGTTTTAGTTCTTATAGTCACTTTTCTTCTGGGTGATGTGGCTGGTGTGATGGATTTTGTCTGAGATTATCAATATCAATTATTCATATTCTTCTCAAATTGTAACCACTTAGCTTTATTTTGCGGGGAAGGCAATGGCACCCCACCCCAGTACTTTTGCCTGGAAAATCCCATGGACAGAGGAGCCTGGTAGGCTCCAGTCCATGGGGTCGCTAAGAGTCGAACACGACTGAGCGACTTCACTTTCGCTTTTCACTTTCATACGTTGGAGAAGGAAATGGCAACCCACTCCAGTATTCTTGCCTGGAGAATCCCAGGGACTGGGGAGCCTGGTGGGCTTCTGTCTGTGGGGTCGCACAGAGTCAGACACGACTGAAGCGACTTAGCAGCAGCAGCAGCAGCTTTATTTTGAGACTGAAGAATGTAATAGATGGTCTGGCAGGAAAAGAAAATGAAAGAGCCTGATTTGTATATTGGGGGAAATATCTTAGAAGAGACTGAGCCCAGATCCAGAATCAATGTGGACCATTCCTAGCAAAGCATAAGAACATTAGAAAGTTTATTATCACATCACAGCAATTTAATAAAAATCAGATTGACACAATTTTCAGAAAAGAAACTAAAGATTCTCTCAAGTTGCATTCATTGTAATGTTTTTGGAAAGATAATTAATTTGTTTACGTACCACATTAACATAAAGACATTTTTTAAAACCGTGAGCATCTTTTTACTAAAATCAGTGGTTTAAAATATAAAAATGAATCTACCAGTGAAGAGTAAGGCAAAATCTCTATCTTAAATAAGGTTGCCAGATAAAATACAAGATGTCCAGTTAAATTTCACATGAATAATGGATAATTTTTTAATATAAGTAAAAACTTCCAATTTAACTCAGCTTCCTGTATTTTTTAGAATTTTTATTTATTCATTCAGGGCTGTGATAGGTCTTCACTGCCGCCCGGGCTTTCTCCAGCTGCAGAGAGCAGGGGCCACTCTCTACTTGCGGTGTGTGGGCTTTTCCTGCAGTGGCTTCTCTTGTCACAGAGTGTGGGCTTCGTGGTTGTAGCCCACGGGCTCAGCTGCTCTGCAGCATATGTAATCGTCCCAGACCAGAGACAGAACCCTTGTCCCCTGTATTGGCAGGTGGATTCCTAACTACCGGACCACCCGGGAAGTCCGCAGCTTCCTGTATTTTTATTTGCTAAATCCAGTAACTATAATCTAAGGGGCAAGTTTTGTTTCCAAACACTGCTTCCAAGGAAAATTCAGAGTATATGATATCCAATTACTTTTGGAGATAAATACAATTTCAGATCTTACTTAGGTAGGATTTATAAACCCAGCCCTACTGACATTTTGAGCTGGATAATTCTTTGTCTTGGGGACCGTCCTGGGCATTGCAGGACGTTTAGCAGCACTCCTGGCCTCTGTTCACTAGATTCAAGTTGCATCCCCCAGCTGTGACAACCAGTGTTCCAATACATTGCCATACGTCCACCAGGGAGTGGGGTAAGGGGACAAAATCGTCCCTGGTTCAGGACCACTGTTCTGAGGAAAGAAGTTTATTTATAATTAAGTATATCTTGGGAGAAAACTAGTCTATCCTGGTCTTGAAGAAATAAGAGAAAAGCTATATTTTATGTGGTTTTCGTTTTAAAGCATCCTGGGAGAGATACCAGTGGAAGACTGATGAGAGATGGCTGAGGAGTTGAGCAGGTAGATGTGGGATTGTTTTACAACCTGGGGCTCTGTTAGAGATGCTTCTGTGTCCTCTTTGAGAGAAAAAGACAGTAGAAAGTACTCGAAAGAAGGCTCAGGTTCCCAACATAGTCTTCATCCAGGCTCTGAGAGAACAGTTAGTACAGTCCTCTGATTTCTGGAAAAGAAGTGTTTTATTTGGATAGCAATAACTGAAATTCCAACCCAGGCCACCTAGCTGAATAATCATGTCTGTATGTCCAAAAACAACAAATTGCCAAGAGATGTGTTGTGAACCAGATTGGGGAAGCTGTTTACTATTTGATTTTCAGAAAACAATTCAATGGGGAATTTTGCTACAATGTTGTTGCTTCTGTTTCTCCCAAGAAAACATATGAATTTAGTTTGCTGTCTAAACCAAGAAAGTAGTGTGGTTACACATATTATAGAGAAGTTTTTAAAAACTTGACCTTTCAAGTCTTTGTGGCTCCAATTTACTGTTTTTTAGTTATATAGAGCCACTAATCATTCCTTCCTGCAAGGAATTTTCAGCATAATCCTATTTTCCACTCAAGTTCTGCAGGATTGCCAGATTGGAGGGGGAAAAAAATAAAATCTACTTCCAGTAAAGAAAGACTCAAAAGAACAGTGATTTAAACAAAATGCCAAAGAAAATACATCAACTTCTTATTCTGCCTTTATTAATTTGAAATCTACAAATTTGTATTTTGTAAGGATAATGCAAAAAATTTTCTAATTATTGACTCATTCTAACTCAATTTAGGCAAATAGTCCTGTGAATGTTACTATTTTAAAAACATATGTCAAGGCAATTCTACTCTAAGAGTGAAGCAACTCAGTTCCAGAGTTTTTTTTTTAGACAAACAATATACACAATGCCTAAGATGCAGCAAAAGCCATTGCCCCTAAGATAAATTCCTGAATTCTTACTGTGGTCTACAAGGTCTTAAATTATCTGACTAGAGTTGATCACACTTTCTTCAACTCCTAAGGTATAGACTAAACTGCTCTAACATAGCAATCTAGCACTGTGTGTGTGTGTGTGTGTGTGTGTGTGTGTGTGTGTGTGGACTCAGACATGCCTGACTCTTTGTGACCCCATGGACTGGACTGTAGCCTGCCAGGCTCCTTTGCCCATGGAACTTTCCAGGCAAAAATATTGGAGTGGGTAGTCATTTCCTTCATCAGGGGATCTTCCCGACCCAGAAATTGAACCCAGATCTCCTGCATTGCAGGCAGATTCTTTACCATCTGAGCCACCAGGGAAGCCCAGAGACCCAACAATAGAATGACTCAAATAAGACCAAAAATGATTATTCTCTCACATAACAGACTAGAAGGATGCAGATGGTCAGTGGTCCAGCGTTTGTGGGGAGCTTGACCATGACATCATCCAGCGGCCCACGTACTTTCTATCTTGTTGCTCTGCCACCCTGTAAGGCATTTTTCTCATTCATATGGTCAAAGCTCACTCATCACCACCCTCTCTGTGTTCCCACCTACAGAAAAGTAGGCAGAGATAATAACTTTCTTTTAAAGAGGGTGGGTTTCCTAGGAAATCTGAGATGGGGATTAGGGCAAAGGAGTTCCTGTTAGGGAGTTCTCTTGACATTAACCTCTGTGTGGGAAGAGAAAGAAAGCAGAATTGTGCAGAGAGAGAAGGTAGACTTCGGGATAATCACAACCAGTTAGTTGCTTGACTTCAACTAACCTGACAGTTAACTGTGAAGCAGAGATGGCCCTTCAGAGTTGAGATGGAGAGTTATGCATTTATGGGGCTTCCCTGGTGGCACAGATGGTAAAGGATCTGAAGAATCTGCCTGCAATGTAGGAGACCCTGGTTCGATCCCTGGGTCTGGAAGATACCCTGGAGAAAGGAATGGCTAGAGCCCTAGGGTATGATGTTGTCAAAGGGTGGGGGAAAAGAGGAAGAAAACGATTGATACCATGGAGTAGTTGCTCGTACTTATTTGTGAGCATGTGTGGGTTTATATCCCAATGTACAGAAATTTCGGGTGTGGGGGAAGTAGAGAACAGACTCTGAGTGGAGCCAGACTGAGGCAGGGAGCTATGGAATACACCTCTATTGCCTGACATCCCCATAAGGGTCAAATGGAGGGCTTCATTTAAAGCACTGTATTCTGATGAGACGTGGAGAGAGCCCTGTGCCAGGAGCCTGGAGCACTGGCTGCTCCTCCTAGTCTGCTGCTGACTCTCTCTGGAGAGATAAGTGAGCCTGCTTGAACCCCAGCCTATCCACATACAGAAAGGAGAGAAGAAGCTTGCACTTGATAACAGAGGCCCTTCCTGTGATAGCGTTATGTCTCTACCACGTACAGATAAAGCCAAGTTCTCCAGAACACTCCATCCCCGTGGAAATGTGTAATGCCCAAGAACTTGGAAATGTTACCATTCCTGTAAGTAATCTTATAATGGAAAACTTACATCCTTTAAAATAATTAACATTCAGTACTCAACCTTAGAACATTATCCAAACTTAGATGAGAAAAGATGAAGCAAGGAAAAAGGTGTTACCCTATCATACTTTTTTTGGCATTAAGATAAGGACTAAATTAGGGGATGGAGAAAGTTTTCATTTCTTTAGTACTTAGTACTAAGTTGGTGGCAGCAAAAGCTAAGTAGGAGTTGACGATCTCAGAAATGGACTTCTCCTAGGTGACCCACGTATCAGGTGCATCGTTCTGGGGCTTGCATGAACTGGTCATGAGTGAGAGACATTCTGTAAAGGTCTTTGGGGACATAGGAGGGTACATTCTAAAGGGCTAATGCCCACCCCCTTGGGTGGGTAGGTGGGAAGAGTTAGCCAGGACCCCTGTAAGCTATACTGTAAGAGGTGAACCCATGTTTCAAAGCTCATCCCTAACCCTTCTGGAACATCCCTTCTCCTGATAAGGAACCTCTAGTGGTCATGTGTACGCGATGCTGAAATGATGGCTGACTGCCAACGTTCATGGAGAAGGTCCCTGGGGACACCAGGTGTCAGAGGGAAGACTGGCTTCCAATGGGCATGTTCCTTCCCATGGTGAAAGTACCCAAGATCCAGGCTGGGGATTCAGTCCTAAGAGACAGAGAAATGCTCCTCTTGTCAGTGTGGGAGGGAGGCTGGAGGATAATAAGCAGGCTGCCCTTGTTTTCATTAAAAGGCAAGGTGTCTTTTATGAGACATTGACATTGGCCTCAGCCTGGCAGGCACATTCTAAGACAAACTGCAAAGAAGCCAATTTAACAGAAATTTGCTTGGCAAGCAGCAAGGGTGAGGTTTAATGGGGTCAGCCTATAATTACCTGATGCGTCCATTCCCACCATGTGGCCTGCCGGCCACTTGGACCAGAGGGGTTGTGTCTAGGGCCAGGACAACTCACTTGTCCACCGCCAGCTTTTGCCTCACTGACTCTTCCCATACCACCCACTTCCAGATTTCAATGTCTGACCAATTCCCTTCCTGACTGTCCCAGTCTTTCCTTAAATGTGTTAAAATTTTTCATCAGGACAGGTTAAAGTCAAGCCTCAGTACTGTACAGGCTTACCCATTGTGTGTGCTCCGCTGGCAAAAGGCTATTTCTTTTCATAGCCTAATTCCCAGGGTCACCCCATTGTTGGCCTCCTCCCATATAACACCCACACTGTAGTCTTAAAATGTCATTTTGTTTTATTTCATTTCATTTTTATTTTCTGTGTTCTTTTGAATGTCTCCACGGATTTTTTTTGAGTGGGATTGCTCTGAGAAAGAAGGTTATTTTTAGCATAAAATGAATCAAATGAGATGAACTCTTAAAACAAATTCAACAGCCATAATCAGCTTCATTATATCAAAGGAGGGCAGCTTCTTCCTCCATTACGATTTCTTCTTTAGAGACAAAAAGTGTGTTCATAAATGATGGAACATATATACATATATTTTCATATTTAAAATACTACCAGCTCTAAAAGTTGCTCAGCACTAAGTTCCCTTTTATTTTTCTCATAATAGATTTTGCTTGTCTTGTTAGTGGTTTGCACCACTAGCAGCTATTAAAACCCCAAGCATAGACAAACTGCTTGGAATTCCAACATTGGATGAATTGATTCAGACAAAGCTAGACTAATTCAAGCCACTCTTTTGTGCTGCCACTAACGAAGAAGACTAAAGAGCAATTAAAACATTGGATTGGCCAAAAAATTTCATTTGGGTTTTATGGAAACACCCAAGTGAACTTTCTGGTCAACCCAGTAGTTACCCTTTCCAGATTTCCATTTTTTGTTTGTTCCAATCATTTTATTTTTACTTATTGACCCATTCAATTATATATTTATTTATCCTCACCTGATTTTTCCAGAGAATTTAAGACAAGAACACAAGATGAAAACCAGAATCAGAAAAAAAAAAACACAAAAATAAATGTTAGGTAATCAAAATAGGAAGGAAGAGTTAAAACATCTATAGCATAGTGGTGGTGGTTGAGTCGCTCAGTCATATCTGACACTTTGCCACCCTGTGGATTATAGCCTGCAGGCTCCTCTGTCCATGGGGTTTCCCAGGCAAGAATACTAGAGTGGATTACCATTTCCTTCTCCAGGGGATCTTCCTGACCCAGGGATTGAATCCATGTCTCCTGCTTGGCAGGTGGATTCTTTACCTCTGAGCCACCAGGAAAGCCCCACATATGCATACACACATGTATATGTGTAGGTATAGGTATTAGCATAAGTATAGAGAAATTAGTGACTCTAGAACTGTTCATTGTACTTTTCCCTTGACTTCTCTGTAGGTTTTAAAACACTAATTTTTTAAAATTTCATGGGAAAAAGCAAAATTAAAAAAAAACACACACATGCAGGATAGCTGTGGGTAAAAATTCTCACAGAAGATGTTTCCTCCCCAACACAAGAGCTAAGATCAAGACAGGCCAGATTCCTGTCCTCCCCTTCTGAACAGAGGTTTTATTTCTAATGCTGAGGGTGTGACTCCTTCGGGTCTCAGCTTTATATGGGGAGGCTCTTCACCCTAGGAGGGCCTTGGGCTTTTTTTTTTTTAATCCCTTCAACCTGTGAAGCTGATAAAACAGAAGTTTAATATCCCAAAGTTTATCAGCTATTCTCAGTGTAAAAGCTGGCTCCAGTGCTCATCGACCTTTCAGGATTCTGGCTCTCAGTTTATATTTGGCCTCTAGGAATTACTTTATTACAGTGCAGTCGTTTATCTAATTTTAAAAATATTTTCTAATCTGAAATGTTAATGTTTTTATTGATACAGGGAGGATTATTCTGGGCATCTTCTTCTATTAGACTACTAGAAACTGAAGTCTTCAAGTGACAACATTTCTCTTTTTTTGGCTGCATCGAATCTTAGTTGTGGCACATGAGGTCTTTTTGTTGTGGTGTGTGGGCTTCTCTCTCAGTTGTGACACATGCGGTCAACAGTTGCAGTGTGCAGGACAACTTTTTAGACAAAAGTTCAGTCATAGCTATTTTTCTTCCAATTCTTATAGCGATTTAAATAGCAGTTATAACCATAGCAAGTTTCAAAAAATAGTTCATATCATATCATTATTAAAAAGCCCTTGGCCTTAATACATAAATCCAGTATATTAACCTTTCAGCTACCCAGGTGAAAATATAGTTGTCTCAAAAAGTACCCTATCGAGCCAGTCTTTTCTCCTGATTTATGAAGGTCATTTACTCAAGTCATTGTTAAGTCATAATCAACCTTATGTACCATAAGTGTACATAGGGACTTTGCTGGCGGTCCAGCGGTTAAGACTTCACCTTCCAGTGCAGGGGGTGTGGGTGTGATCCCTGGTTGGGGAGCTAAGTAAGATGCCGCATGCCTCGTGGCCAAAAAACACAAACATAATATAGAAGCAATACTGTAACAAATTCAACAAAGACTTTTAAAAATACATAGACATAAAGAGAGGCTAGGTCATGAAAGAACACCTTCTCAGTGTCATAAATTCCTTTCGTAACAACAGTGGAAATAGCCCTGTTGACACGTGTGATCCATCCCTTTTCTCATGCTTCATTTATTTGCCTGTAGGATCAGATTACAAAGTCTACCTCTCTCCCATTTTCTTTTTTACTGTAGAGGACTTGGGCTGCTCTCGACCAAGCCACTCTATAAGGATGTCATGCTTCTCTCAACACAAGGCTCCATTTAAGAACAGGGCAAACCTTTCCCCTAGATAGCTGAGTAGGTTAGCATCAACCTCCTCAGTTAGATGAACACCAGCCTCAACTGAATGGAATACTTATTAAAGAAAAATAAAGACATAAAGGAAAAGTAAACAAACATCTACTCAGCAATGAGCAAATCTCAGAATCCGAACATTCCACAATGTCCCACAGTCCCTGATTAAGACCGAAAAATAACTCCCCAGTGTCAATTACAAGTGTTGATGGAGGATATTTTTATCCAGGGCTTTCCTTAGACTTTACAGCCCCCCAAACCCTCTGGTTTTCTGATCTCTATGTTGGCCAACATATCTAGCTGTACCTGCACACACACAGAGTTACCCAGGAAACTGAAGTTAGATTACAGTGTTTCTTATATAACAATAGCACAGCCTCTCCCCTTGACTTTGATTTCAGTTTTTGCCCAAGGTAAGAAAGGCAGCAAAGCATTGCTTCTATTTGAAGTCAGAGTAATTATAATAAAACTTCCTGTAACTCCTGCTGTCCTTCCCTTCTTTTTCCAAGAGGGTTGGGTACTGTCTCTAAGAGAATATGCTCCACTTGTTTAAAGATTGTCAAGGCAACCTGCTGCTTTCCCATTTCCCCCCATTTAGGCTCTTATTAATAAATAATAGATTAACAAACTCAATTCAAAATGGAAATACCTGAACCTCATCCCTGCAAAAATGAAAGTAATAATGAAACAACTTTGTGCCAGGCACTAGCTTACATGTGTTGATTTATTCTCCCACCTAAAAGTGCTGTTGGCATCTACGCTCACGGTACCATGGGTGCCATTAACACCTCCATCTTACGAATGACACTTCCGTCTAAGGAACAGGGCCATTAGAGGCCTTCCTGAGGGCATGCAGTATGGAGTCAGGATCAAAGTCTATATGGCCACGGAGCCTGGTACATTCCCAACCAGGACACTATCCGCTGCTAATTTTCACCAGCCCTTCTCAGAAATGTTTCCAATTCACACATCCTGGGAGTCAGCTTCAGATCTCTGAAATCAGAGCCTCAACCTTGGAATAATCCACCACTGGTTTTTTAAAGTCACAACATGTTGGACACCTTCCTGGAGCTGGTTCTCATACAGCTCACAAGGTAGGTGTCATGCCCGCTTCCCAGCAAGGAAACATAGACCCTACCCTCAATCCCAGCAAAAGCTTAAGGAACTTCCCCAAGGCCACACCTAGGAAGTGATGAGCGGGGTTTCACACTCAGGCATGGCTTCACGTGCCACCGCTCTGGATCAGACATGGCTATCCTTCACAGCCAGTACGGTCTTAAAAAACGGTAGAGAAAGAAAAAGCAAATACTGGGAAACTGAGGTTTGGGTTTTACATAGTATATTAGAAGGAAATACATTAACAAGAAGAAATTCATTAGCCTATCCAGGAAGCAGGGGTTTCTGCACAGATTCTCTGAGGAAGTGTAGCAAAGCAGAAGGGCACTGGGCCCAAGTCATAGACCTGAGTTTGAGTTCAAGCCCTGTCATTCCCTTGGGTAGGTTGTTCAACCTCCCTGACCTTAGATCTAGTCTATATAGTGGGAATTATAACCATCTTATGTATTTCACTTCAGTATCGTGAAGACTGAAAGTCGCTCAGTCGCGTCTGACTCTTTGCAGCCCCACAGACTGTAACCTGCCAGGCTTCTCTTTCCATAGGATTTCCCAGGCAAGAATACTGGAGTGGGTGGCCATTCCCTTCTCTAGGGAAGCTTCCCATCCTAGGGATCAAACCTGGGTCTCCTGTCTTTTTTTTTTTTTTTTAATTTTTTTTTGTTAATTTTATTTATTTTTTTATTTTGCTTAACTTTACAATATTGTATTACTTTTACTATACATCGAGATGGATCCGCCACCAGTATACACGTGTTCCCCATTCTGAACCCTCCTCCCTCCCCCCTCCCCACACCATCCCTCCAGGTCGTCCCAGTGCTCCAGCTCCAGGCATCTATTATCAGGCATCGTACCTGGACTGACGACTCGTTTCAGATATGATATTATACATATTTCAATGCTATTCTCCCCAATCATCCCACCCTCTCCCGGTCCCAGAGTCCAAAAGTCTGTTCTATACATCAGTGTCTCTTTTGCTGTCTCGTAAATAGGGTTATTTTTACCTTCTTTCTAAATTCCATATATATGCGTTAGTATACTGTATTTGTGTTTTTGTTTCTGGCTTACTTCACTCTGTATAATAGGCTCCAGTTCCATCCACCTCCTTAGAACTGATTCAAATGTATTCTTTTTAATGGCTGAGTAATACTCCATTGTGTATATGTACCACAGCTTGCTTATCCATTCATCTGTGGATGGACATCTAGGTTGCCTCCACATTCTGGCTATTGTAAACAGTGCTGCTATGAACATTGGGGTACACGTGTCTCTTTCAATTCTGGTTTTTTCAGTGTGTATGCCCAGCAGTGGAATTGCTGGATCATAACGCAGTTCTATTCCCAGTTTTTTGAGGAATCTCCATACTGTTCTCCATAGTGGCTGTACTAGTTTGCATTCCCACCAACAGTGTAAGAGGGTTCCCTTCTCTCCGCACCCTCTCCAGCATTTATTGCTTGTGGACTTTTGGATTGCAGCCATTCTGACTGGCGGGTCTCCTGTCTTGAAGGCAGATTCCTTCCCACCTGAGCCACCAGTTGTGAAGATTAAATGAGATCTAATATAAGACAGAGCTCTGTAGCCAAATGAGATCAAGTTGATTACTATTATTATTATGTGGATTAGTAAGACTCTTCTACAGAAAAGAGAAAAAGATGTGTGTACTTATGCATATATAAGAATATATATGCATGCATGAATATGCATATAAGTACATATGTACAAGTAAGTTGTGTTGTGCAAATGAAGATGAAACAATTAGTCGTAATGTCACAGAAAAAACCCTGTTCAAGTGTGCTGGGGAAAGCCTGCAGGCCTTGATTTTAGTTGCTTGTGCTGTGCTGTGCTTAGTCGCTCAATGTCTGACTCTTTGCAACCCCATGGACTGTAGCCTGCCAGGCTCCTCTGTCCATGGGATTTTCCAGGCAAGAATACTGGAGTGGGTTGTCATTTCCTCCTTCAGGGGATCTTCCCCACCCAGGAATTGAACCTGTGTCTCCTACATTGGCAGGCATATTCTTTACCACTGAGCCACCAGGGAAGCCCCCTCAAATCTGCAGATAATGTTGAAAGATTGCTGCTGTGACCAAGATAAGAGGGACAGTCGCCCTCAAAGGACTAACACCAAGGTCCTTGCTCCTACAGGTGACTTCAGGGAGCTGCACTGTAACAGCGAGTTCCACCCAGAGGGCACTGGAAAAGGAGCTCTTACGTTCTCAGGAGAGAGAGAGAGTGTGTGTGGTGCCAGGGTGGGGTGGGGGGGGCGGTGTATAATAAGAAAAATGAAGATATCAAACGGAGCATGAGGCTCTTTGACAGGTCCTTTAAAGGAACCAGCACTCAACACCTCTAGACACAACGAGCCTGTTCCTGAGACCCCAGGCTGCCCCCTCACCTTTCCTGCCCCCTTCACTCTCCTTCTCCCCCCATGTCCTCTGCTACCTTTGTTCACTTCTGGTTTTTCTGCTGAAGCTTGTCCTTTACTGGATTTACCATGTCTACTTTCCTTCCCCACTGGTCGGTTTTTAAACACAGCAGCCAAAATCATCAACGTCAGTAGCAATTACATCCATACTCAAGATTACTTTTGTGAAGGGACTTGCCAGCACCCCAGAAAGCAATCTCTTTCTGAGGATTATGCAAGTCAGAATCTCATTTTTAACTGACATGTGTGATGAAATACATACTATCTACCAATGAAATTTAATGCTCAAGTGGCATAATGTGTTGGCAGTGCAGACTTCCCTGGATCCATAAAAGGAAGGAAATTTTCTTTAGATTTTTAAGTCAGTGACCAAATCCCTTAGAAAATGTCAAAACTCCCCTTAGCTTGTCAACCCTACAGAAACAGGTGGTAAGCCAGATCTAGCCTGTGGGCCACAGTTCGCCAATCCCTGGTCTAGAACTTTTTATATATTGAGTATACTTCACGGCTAAACCCATTGAGACTGAAGTTCTTTGTCTGTTTTTGCTCATCCTCTTTCCCCTAAGCTCATTATCTCCCCACCCCTCCCTCCTATTCTGATTTACCAGTTTATCACTTCTCTTTTAGCTTCACCAATGTGAACTATGACCCTCAAAAGAGAATAAGGATCATCTGCCACTTGCAGGTGTACCCAGCCTCGCAGGGGGCACTAACACAGTGGCAGACACAGAGCCTGTGGTGGCCACTTTGGCCCGATCAGTAACCCACCACCCCTCGCTCGTCCTTCCTGGTCGAGCCTGCTCCCACAGTGGAGGCTGAAAATACCAGTTGTCCCTTTCCTATCCTTCCTGGCAGACAAGACACAGGTATGTCTGTGGTCCACTCCTGAACAATAAGACTTGAGGAGAAAGAGGCCCGTGTGGGTGCTTCGGGGAAGGGCTTTCCTCACTGGAAAGAGCAAGGGTGGAGATTGAGAGAGAGACGAGAACAGAAGCCTCACTGTCCCCTTGCTTCCTGCTTTTGGATGATGCCACGTAAAGACATGACATTTGGAGCTTCAGTGACCAGGAGGGAAGTTCAAGAGCTGATGCAGAGGCATGACAGTGTTAATTCGCTGAACCACCCCTACAGTTCCCCACCTCTGGGCTTCATGGTATAGGAGGTTATGAACCCCTGTGTTAACACAGACAGCCTTCACTCTTGCGAAGCTTCTGTTGAGACACAGAAAATGAAAAACTGTTATAAGAAAACAGGAAATGCTAAATTTAACACACCACATGATACTAGTTATACTCTTAATGCCTCCTGATTAAGAAAAACCACAGAACAAGCCCCTCCCTGGCAGCTCTGTCCCATTTACATCAAAACGTGTTCCTATTTCTCCTAATAATTACTGCTCTATCTCCACCTTCCGTGTCACAGGCAGGCTTCTTGGAAGTTATCTTTTATCATTACCCTTATTCTCCACTTCCTTTTCAGTCATCCTCACTCCTCAAATGGCAGAACACTGTTTTTCTTTCACCCACACTATTCCATCAAATGCTTTCAACAAGAGTTGTCAATGACTTCCATGTTGATAAGCCAAGCATAGTTTTCAGTTTTTATCTTGCTTGACCTCTCCAAGGTATTTAT
Organism: Tragelaphus eurycerus; assembly: GCA_935064755.1. Taxonomy (NCBI): domain Eukaryota; kingdom Metazoa; phylum Chordata; class Mammalia; order Artiodactyla; family Bovidae; genus Tragelaphus; species Tragelaphus eurycerus. The sequence goes on along the minus strand of CAKXYN010000054.1, from coordinate 5,257,627 downwards.
ACTATTCACCATGCCTCCGTGACACCACGTTTCCCCCATTCCTTCTACATCTTCCTGTCTTTTTCACCGCCTTCTCCTTCTCTACTGGTTCTGAACATTAATGTTCCTCAGTGTTCTTTCCTCATCTTACACATGCTTCTTCATCTTAGGTAATCATCTACAGCTTTAACTGCTGCCTAAAAATTGATGCCCATATCTGTCCACCATTCCCCTAAGTTACAGACCCATTAAACTAAGTGTCTGATGGATACTGAATGTCTTGCTGCTGTTGCTGCTGCTAAGTCGTATCAGTCGTGTCTGACTCTGTGCGACCCCATAGATAGCCCAACAGAGTCCTCTGTCCTTGGGATTCTCCAGGCAAGAACACTGGAGTGGGTTGCCATTTCCTTCTCCAATGCATGAAAGTGAAAAGTGAAAGTGAAGTTGCTCAGTCGTGTCCAACTCTTAGCGACCCCATGGACTGTAGCCTACCAAGCTCCTCCATCCATGGGATTCTCCAGGCAAGAGTACTGGAGTGGGGTGCCGTTGCCTTCTCCGACTGAATGTCTTAAAGGTGCCTTAACCTCAGCATAACCAAGCCAAACCATCATCTACCCCTCCTGCCTCAGTGAACGGCACTACAGTCTGCCAAGTGGCCCAGGTCAGAGCCTCAGACATCACTCTGACATCTCTCTCCGTGGTCTTGCATATAACACGCATCCTCTCTGCTTGCAACATTCTTCCCTTATTTTATGACAAGGGAATGCCTCTTCATCCTTCAAAACCCCAACAAAAAGTCAGCCCCTCTAGGAAATCTTTTCTAGTTCTAACTGTAAGTTGCTTTATGCTCAGCCTTTCCTTATTTCTTAGGTTACATGTCTGTTATAGCCTTCATTATATTATTTATATCATCTGTACATCTGGGCAGACTATGAGCTGGAGAACAAAAACTGTGTTTCATTTATATTTGTATGGCCATTGTCTAACACAGTGTTGGGCACATTCAAGAAGACTATCAAGAAATAGCTGTTGAGTGAAATAATGAATAAGTATCATTATTTCTTGGGTAACTATATTAATGAGAAAAAACTCTAAGATTTCATGATTGGTAGGCAGTGGCACCCCACCCCAGTACTTTTGCTTGGAAAATCCCATGGATGGAGGATCCTGGTAGGCTCCAGTCCATGGGGTCGCTAAGAGTCGGACACGACTGAGCGACTTCACTTTCACTTTTCACTTTCATGCATTGGGGAAGGAAATGGCAACCCACTCCAGTGTTCTTGCTTGGAGAATCCCAGGGACGGGGGAACCTGGTGGGCTTCCGTCTATGGGGTCGCACAGAGTCGGACACGACTGAAGCGACTTAGCAGCAGCAGCAGCAGGCAAATGTTCTTTCTAACTCAATGCTTGTCAATGATTGGATAGCAACACCCATAAAATTTCAGAATTTAGAGTTGGAAAAAATACACATGTATATATATGGTCCAGCTCCTTTATGAACCTGTTAGGGTGCATTTGTAACTAGCAGTGCCAATCTTCCCGTTGACAGTTTATCACTAAAATCCTTCAGGTGTTAGTTCCTTTAGTAAGGTTAAACACACCCCCAGGAATTCCAAGGTATACTATTCACTTGCTTACAAACCTTTTTGCCCACATTGATGAATTTCAATCCAAATCAAATCCTCCCTGATTCCAAACACATTCAAATAGACAGAATTCTAGCATATTTCGCGAGGTTGCTTGACATCCTATTGTTTCATCGCATTTCATGTCTTATTTTCTCAGCAAATACATTTAGACTTCCGGCACTAAGCTGGGACTTCCCTGGCACAATAATCATTGCTATCACTAGATTTGGCAGGAACCACCATTTTGACAGATTAACATATTGTTTAATGAAGCAGAGCAGTTACTTTAACAAATGCTAATTGTCAAAACTCTGGACTTCAAGTTGGACTCACAATGGCACCCCATTCCAGTACTCTTGCCTGGAGAATCCCATGGACGCAGGAGCCTGGTAGGCTGCAGTCCGTGGGGTCGCTAAGAGTTGGACACGACTGAGCAACTTCACTTTCACTTTTCACTTTCATGCATTGGAGAAGGAAATGGCAACCCACTCCAGTGTTCTTGCCTGGAGAATCCCAGAGACAGCGGAGCCTGGTGGGCTGCCATCTATGGGGTCTCACAGAGTTGGACATTGGAAAAGACTCTGATGCTGGGAGGGATTGGGGGCAGGAGGAGAAGGGGACGACAGAGGATGAGATGGTTGGATGGCATCACTGACTTGATGGACGTGAGTCTGAGTGAACTCCGGGAGTTGGTGATGGACAGGGAGGCCTCAGATCAGATCAGATCAGATCAGTCGCTCAGTCATGTCCGACTCTTTGCGACCCCATGAACCGCAGCACGCCAGGCCTCCCTGTCCATCACCAGCTCCCAGAGGTCACCCAGACTCATACCCATCGAGTCAGTGATGCCATCCAGCCATCTCATCCTCTGTCGTCCCCTTCTCCTCCTGCCCTCAATCCCTCCCAGCATCAGAGTCTTCTCCAATGAGTCAACTCTTCGCATGAGGTGGCCAAAATACTGGAGTTTCAGCTTTAGCATCATTCCTTCTAAAGAAATTCCAGGATTGATCTCCTTCAGAATGGACTGGTTGGATCTTCTTGCAGTCCAAGGGACTCTCAAGAGTCTTCTCCAACACCACAGTTCAAAAGCATCAATTCTTCGGCGCTCAGCCTTCTTCACAGTCCAGCTCTCACATCCATACATGACCACAGGAAAGACCATAGCCTTGACTAGGCGAAACTTTGTTGGTAAAGTAATGTCTCTGCTTTTGAAGTGCTGCAATTCATGGGGTCTCAAAGAGTTGGACACAACTGAGTGACTGAACTGAACTGAACTGAACTGAACTGAAGCGACTTAGCAGCAGCAGCAAACATAGTTATTAATAATAAATGTCCTCAGAATTGCATTTCTGGCTATTTTTCTAAAGAAAATTTCCAAAGTATTTAGTACAGGATATTAAAGAAGCTTAATAATGATTTTAATAGTCTACTTTGACCTTTATAGAGATTGAAAATAAACTGTTTTCTTGCTTCACTAATCTTCAGACCCTAATTGCTAAGGGTAACATATAACATATCATATAACAAAAAGATATAACATATCTTTTTTGAGTTCTACAAAGTTTTTTACTTCAAATTGTACACCAGTCAAAAGCCCCTTGCTTCGTTTACTGGGCCCTTATTCATGTTAACTAGTTTCTAGAGAAGCTATTTTCCTGTTACTTAATCAAGAACCTTCCTCTGTTATTAATATTAAACTAAACAAGAGCCCAAAGTCTACATTTCCCAGAACTGCAGCATAAATGTCATCATGCGTTAGAGTATAAACCATACTCCCTTCAGATCATCTTTTTTTTCCAGATTTATCTATTTTTGGCTGTGCTGGGTGTTTGATGCTGTGTGCAGGCTTCTCATTGTGGTGGCTTCTCTTGTGGAGCCTGGGCTCTAGCGCACTGGCTAATTAGTTGTGGCACAAGGGTTTAGTTGCTGTGCGACATGTTGAATCTTCCTGGACCAGGGATTGAACTCCTATCCTCTGCATCGGCAGGCAGATTCTTAACCACTGGACCACCAGTGAAGATCCTCAAACCATCTTTAAAGGTTAACAATTATCTTCCATTTCTATTCCCTTCAAGAATTCAAGTGGTAAACTTGACATTATTAGTCATAACTTTATTCAAATATCAGTGAACAAATATGTTATAAAGCTTCCAAATAGCTGTGTCAAATAACACTGTGTAATATGAGTAACTTCTCCCTCTTCTGAAGAACAGGAGCAGAAGCAAGATGGGTATCCCCATGCCCAGCTGCGAGAAGCTTTGAAAAGCTTCATGACTCATGCATGGATGCTCTCTGGGCAGAGCAGGGTGGCCCCCCACGCTGTCTGCAGATGGCTTGTGAGAGCGGGGAAAGGAGGCTGGCTCTGGGATTGCATTATGGTTAAGGGGTGGGCCAGGACGGCGTTCCCATGCATGATCTAGGGCTTGCACAGCACCAAAGGAAGGAGCACCCAAGCTTTCTCATCAATTTGCTCAGAGATGGAACCAAAAGGAACGAGAATGCTGAAGTTTGATATCTGTCAGCAAACATCAAAAATGGAGCAACAGCTCTATGTTATTAGAGTTATAATATGTCATAGAGTTGTGTCTAATTCTATGACAACAATAGTTAGAAATGGAAGGAAGCCTAGTATATCACTTGCTACAATAAGATTGTAATGTTATAATAATGTTACATAATAAACAACCCCCAAATCTCAGATATGCAGATGACACCACCCTTATGGCAGAAAGTGAAGAATTAAAGAGCGTCTTGATAAGGGTTAACGAGGAGAGTGAAAAAGCTGGCTTAAAACTCAACATTCAAAAAAGTAAGATCATGGCATCCTGTCCCATCACTTAATGGCAAATAGAAGGGGAAAAAAAAAAAACAGTGACAGATTTTATTTTATTGGGCTCCAAAATCATTGCAGACGATGACTGTGGTCATGAAATTAAAGACGTTTGCTCCTTGGAAGGAAAGCTATGTCAAACCTAGGTGGTGTAATAAGAAGCAGAGACATCTCTCTGCTGACAAAGGTCTTTATAGTCAAAGCTATGGTTTTTCCAGTAGTCATGTATGGATGTGAGAGTTGGACTATAAAGAAAACTGAGCACTGAAGAATTGATGCTTTTGAACTGTGGTGTTGGAGAAGACTCTTCAGAGTCCCTTGGACAGCAAGGAGATCAAACCAGTCAGTCCTACTATGAATATTCACTAGAAGGACTAATGCTGAAGCTCCAATACTTTGGCCACCTGATTTGAAGAGCTAACTCATTGCAAAGGACCCTAATTCTGGGAAAGATTGAAGGCAAAAGGAGAAGGGGTCGACAGAGGATGAGATGGTTGGATAGCATTACCAACTCAATGAACATGAGTTTGAGCAAACTCCAGGAGATATTGAAGGACAGGGAGGCCTAGCAACAGTCCAAGGGGTTGCAGAGAGTCAGACACAACTTAGCAACTGAACAACAACAAAATCTTAATGGCATGCCAAAAAAAAAAAAAATAGTTGTTGTTCTCATGGCTGGAATCAACAAGACAGCTCTGCTGATCTTGCCAGAACGTACTCATCTGGTTGTAAGTCAGCTGTAAGTGGAGCTCAGCTGGCTTTGCCTAGGATGACTTGTAACTCAGCTCAGCTCCATGTCTCAACCTCCAACAAGCTAGTGCAGCCACACTGTCAAGGCAAAGGCAGCAGTAGAATAGCAAGTCAGTCCAGTTACAAGTATGTTTTAAACTTCTGTTTGTAGGAGTTTTGCTACATTTATATTGACCAAAAAAGTGACATATCTAAGCCAAGAGCTACAGCAGGACAACAAAAGCGGTATGGAGAAAAAGAGTGACGCATTGGGGCCATTTTTGCAATCTACAGTACAAATAGATTACTAACATTTCATAACCTCTAACCCTACTTTACAGTACTAAAAGAAAGAAAGTCAGTTCAATGAACTACTCACTATCAAGTGTCAGAACTGTCCTTGAAATTGGGACTATAAAAAATAAATGAGATACTACTAAAGAGTTTATAGTTTGTTACTTGGAGGAGATTAAATAAATAAGCACATTATTAAGATAAATTAAAATTCAGTGTGGTAAGTATAACAACAGATAGTTTAATGAAGTGGCACAGAAAAGACATCGATTAACTCTTTTGCCTCCTTTACCATATATTTCACAGCCAATTTAATAGATTTTTATGGAAATTAAATTTCCTCCTGATTCTGACAATATAAAGAAAAAGCTGACTGTGATTCCCCAAAGAATAGCCTCATAAAATTGCAGTATCTTTAAAAACAAAACTAAATTGTAAGTTCTATCAGGCTAGCAGAAAGTCATTTGACTCTTTTGTTGCTCAATTACACTTAGTAGTTATCCAGTTTCAACCAAAATTTGTGTGCCTACCTGTGCAAGCTATTTTTTCTGGGAATCTGCTGAGATTTGGAGAGGCCTGGGAAAGAGGACTAAACAAAGATGATTTAAAAATATGGTATGTGCCTTCAAATAACTTCCAGCTGAGTCCTACTTACTCTGAAGTCCATTGTATAAAACATATACAAGCAAAGCTGCTGGGCTTAAAGTGAAAGTTGGGAGTCTGGAGCCCCCTCTGTCCCAGGCCACTCCTGAGGACACTGTCTGGAGACTTGAAGACTCTGCATGCGTGCTCAGTCGTGTCTGATTCTTTGTGACCCCATGGACTGTAGCCTGCCAGGCTCCTCTGTCCATGAGATTTCCCAGGCAAGAAATACTGGAGTGGGTTGCCACTTCGTTCTCCAGGGGACCTTCCTGACCCAGGGATCGAACTTGCATCCCCTGCATTAGCAGATGGATTCTTCACCACTAGGGCCACCTGGGAAGCCCAAGTCGAATCCATCTCACTAGTGTATAGTGAGAAACGATGGCACCCCACTCCAGTACTCTTGCCTGGCAAATCCCATGAGCAGAGGAGCCTGGTGGGCTGCAGTCCATGGGGTGACCAAGAGTCGGACATGACTGAGCGACTTCACTTTCACTTTTCACTTTCATGCATTGGAGAAGGAAATGGCAACCCACTCCAGTATTCTTGCCTGGAGAATCCCAGGGACGGGGAAGCCTGGTAGGTTGCCGTCTATGGGGTAGCACAGAGTCAGACACAACTGAAGTGACTTAACAGTAAGCGTATATAGTCACACTGCTGGAAACGTGTGCCTTTGTCTCTTCAGTGCTCTCTCATATGTAGACATATGGTGCCCCACGCCATACAGAAACTTTAGTGTCAGATCAGATCAGTCACTCAGTCGTGTCTGACTCTGTGACCCCATGAATCGCAGCACGCCAGGCCTCCCTGTCCATCACCAACTCCTGGAGTTCACTCAGACTCATGTCCATCGAGTCAGTGATGCCATCCAGCCATCTCATCCTCTGTCGTCCCCTTCTCCTCTTGCCCTCAATCCCTCCCAGCATCAGAGTCTTCTCCAATGAGTCAACTCTTTGCATGAGGTGGCCAAAGTACTGGAGTTTCAGCTTTAGCATCATTCCTTCCAAGGAAATCCCAGGATTGATCTTCAGAATGGACTGGTTGGATCTCCTTGCAGTCCAAGGGACTCTCAAGAGTCTTCTCCAACACCACACTTCAAAAGCATCAATTCTTCGGTGCTCAGCCTTCTTCACAGTCCAACTCTCATACCCATACATGACCACAAGAAAAACCATAGCCTTGACTAGACGGACCTTTGTTGCAAAATAATGTCTCTGCTTTTCAATATGCTATCTATGCTATGCTAAGTCACTTCAGTCGTGTCCGACTCTGTGTGACCCCATAGACGGCAGCCCACCAGGCTCCATCGTCCCTGGGATTCTCCAGGCAAGAACACTGGAGTGGGTTGCCATTTCCTTCTCCAATGCATGAAAGTGAAAAGAGAAAGTGAAGTCGCTCAGTCATGTCTGACTCTTAGTGACCCCATGGACTGCAGCCTACCAGGCTCCTCCGTCCATGGGATTTTCCAGGCAAGAGTACTGGAGTGCGGTGCCACTGCCTTCTCCATAAAATCTATGCTATGCTAAGTCACTTCAGTCGTGTCCGACTCTGTGTGACCCCATAGACGGTAGCCCACCAGGCTTCCCCATCCCTGGGATTCTCCAGGCAAGAACACTGGAGTGGGTTGCCATTTCCTTCTCCAATATGCTATCTAGGTTGGTCATAACTTTCCTTCCAAGGAATGAAGCCCCAACTAGAATATGGTAGACCTTGAATATATACAATAGAAAGGAACTCTGAATATAGCTCACAAATTTCCAGGTCATTAGCTGTAAATGGAATCATAATGGGTTATTCTAGCACAGTTTGGGAATAAGATGATGAGTTAATCTTCCAGCTTGTGGCAGTTTGTGGCTTATTCTTAAACTTTGAAATGGAATTCTTTGAGACTTAAAGAAAGAGATATAAATACATCGCTGGATTTTCTCCATTAGTCAAGATTGTTTATGAGGGAAAAGTTTACCATTGTTCTGAAATATTTTTTCCTCTAGTTAATCCACATTATTTTTAGGGGGCTTTGCCTAGAAGGAAGGCTAATTCCTTTTGTTCCTTTCCTCTCTTTTAGTTTCTGTTCCCATAGCTTGAAACTGTCACTTGGAATCTTTTGGAGGGTGAAACAGAAGTGGGCAGACAAGTGTTTGGAAAATAAATTCTCCATAAAACTCTACCATCCTATAAATGGTTCTGTCTGGATGGATTCCTTGAGATGTGTTTTATTTCCATTAAAAACTCAAAAACTTTGAAACATTCACTGTTCACATCCCAAAGCCTGATGGGGAAAATATTCATCATCTGAAGTATTCAAGACAAGCTTGAAGAGAGGCAGAAGTAAGTATTCAAGACAAGCTTGAAGAAATAAAAGAAACGAATTGTTCACCGGACCACCTTGGGAGGCAGAAGTTCCCGCAGAGCCCAAGACGGGGGTTAAAAGCTTGTCCAAACAATGTTCCGTTCAGAAAAGAAGAGGCGGGGGACGGACGGTGCCCAAAGCTAGCGGGTCAGTGTCATTTTTGCTTCCTTTGCCCCTCTTCTCCTTCTTCGCTGTCCTGCGTGTCCTCACTTTCTTACCAGCCCCCTCCTCGCTCTTCCCATCCTCCTAACTTCCTCGTCCGTCAGGGGGTCGGCGACCACGCCCACCTCCCCAGAACCGAGTCGGGCGGAGGGGGGCCCCTTCTCGTCCCCAGTGCCCACGCTCACGCCTTTTTCTCCGCCGCTCCGGCCACCCCCACACTTCCCGGCCAAAGGGGATCCTGGCCAAGGGGGCCGCCCCGGCCTCGGCCCTTCCCCGCCCCGGCCGGCAGGACCATAAAGCGCCCAACCCTGCCTCCAGCGCACCCAGCTCCGCGGCGCCAGGACCCGAGCGCCGCCCCCCGACGGCTGCCCGGACGCCGCCGCGCTCGCCTCACCTGCGCCGCCAGCGGGAAGCCCGACCGCGGGCCGCGCGCCGCCCGCACGCCCAGGCGGGGCCCCCCGCTGCCGAGACTCCCGCGCGCCCGCGAGGAGCTCGGAGAGCCAACATGCTGGCCCCGCGCGGAGCCGCCTTCCTCCTGCTGCACCTGGCCCTACAGCCCTGGCTGGGGGCCGGCGCCCAGGCCACCCCGCAGGGTAAGTGGGTGCGAGCCGGGCTCCGGGCCACCGAGCCCGCCGTCCCGCAGCTCCGCTCAGGCGAACGGAGGGCCCAGCCCCGCGCGCTGCTCCCCCCTTGGCTCCTGGGTCCCTCTGGGCACCTCACTGTGCCTCTGGAGCCCGAGGCAAAGCGTATTGTGCTTGGAAGCGGTCATTAGAGATTAGAATTTTCAGGGATTCGATTAACCGGCGGTGAGATCAATTCCCTATCGGGGGGCGGGTGTAAAATTTATTTTCAATCTAGGCAAAGAGGTGGGGTTCACTTCTAAGCTTGTAGCGCGGCCCTAGACCTCGAACACGTCCCCTCTGGAGTACGGTGAAATCTAGATTCTGTGCCCTGCGGCTCTGTGGGCCGCCCTCCCCTCGGCGAAGACATCCTAAATCCTTCGATGTTAGCCTGGTCTGAGGCCACATACCCAAGAAAGGTGCAGTATTACTCTGTTGCCCTGCCGCTCGCCTTTTTCTGCTCCAGCTCTGCTGGGGCTTTGGGAGTTGGCTTGATCTCTTGAATCTGGAGGTAAATTGAACAGGAAGGCTAAGAAATGGGTCTTTCTCTACAGAGGTTAGAAATTAGATAAATTGAGAAGCACTTGGATAATCAATCTTCAAACCCCTTTGTGAAAAGAACCGTTGTGCAGAAAGCACTTAAGCTTAAACAGAATTTTGGGAAGACCGAGAGGAAGAAGTTATTTAACCAAGAAAACCTCTTAGGGCTTTAATTGGCTAGCCAGTGATCGCCTTCATCTGCTTGAAATTGATGCCTGGGGTTAATTTCTTTCCGGCTAAGAAAATAAAACTTGAAGTAAAAATTGCTATTTCTAGGAAGCCAGAATCAAGATTGCTTATCCTGGTCCCTTCCCCTCCCACTGCAGTAATTACCCTTAAACTTTGCGTGTCACCAAACAACTCACTCTGATTCCAGACCAGGCTACCAGAACTGTATTGTCAGGGGGTACTGAACTGCTTTTAGTTTGAGTTGAAATGTTTAAAACGCTGCAGTTTATTCATTGCAACCTTGCTTCTGGGAAGGTAAGAAAGGAAACTTTTTAAAAAATTTAATGTATAATTGGCATATAATGTTATATCAGTTTCAAGTGTACAACAATGATTTGATAATTGTATACATCGCAAAACGTTCACCACAAGTCTAGTTAATACCTGTTGCCACACATAGCTGCAATTTTTTTTCCTTGTGATGAGGACTTTAAGATCCACTCTCTTAGCAACTCTCAAAATATGCAATACAGTACTATTAACTGTAGTCACCAGGCTGTACGTTACATCCCCACGGCTTATTTTATAACTAGAAGTTTGTATCTTTTGGCCTTCTTCATCTGTTTCACCTCCACAACCACCACTCCCACTTCTGGCAACCATTATTAGTCTGTTCTCTGTATTCTATGAGATTCTTCTTGTTTTTAAGATTTCACACATGAGATCATACGTAATTTGTTTTTCCCATTACACTTAGCATAATGGCCGTGAAGTCCATCCATGTTATTATAAATGGCAAGATTTCATTCCTTTTTTATGATTGGATAATATTCTACCATATATGTGTGTCTACACATATATATGACTTCCCTGGTGGCTCAGACAGTAAAGTGTCTGTCTACGATGTGGGAGACCCGGGTTCGATCCCTGGGTTGGGAAGATCCCTTGGAGAAGAAAATGGCAATCCACTCCAGTACTATTGCCTGGAAAATCCCATGGACAGAGGAGCCTGGTAGGCTCAGTCCATGGGATCGCAAAGAGTCGGACACGACTGAGCGACTTCACGTTCACGTTCACACACATATATATGTCATTTTCTATATCCATCCATCCATTGATAGACACTGGTTGTTTTCATATCTTGGCTATTGTAAATAGTGCTGTGATGAATAACTCCATGTATCTTTTAGAGTTAATGGTTTCGTTTTCTTTGGATAAATACCCAGGGGTGAAATTGCTGGATCACATGCAAAGAGTCGGACACGACTGAGACTGAGCGACTGAACTGAACTGACTGATGGTAGTTCTATTTTTAATTTTTTGAGAACCCTTCATACTGTTTTCCAGAGTGACTGCACCAAGTTGCATTCCCACCAGTGATGTACAGTTCAGTTCAGTTCAGTCGCTCAGTCGTGTCTGACTCTTTGCGACCCTATGAATCGCAGCACGCCAGGTCTCCCTGTCCATCACCAACTCCCGGAGTTCACTCAGACTCATGTCTGTCGAGTCGGTGATGCCATCCAGCCATCTCATCCTCTGTCGTCCCCTTCTCCTCCTGCCCCCAATTCCTCCCAGCATCAGGGTCTTTTCCAAGGAGTCAACTCTTCACATGAGGTGGCCAAAGTACTGGAGTTTCAAGGTTAAAGCGTCTGCCTGCAAAGCAGGAGACCAGGGTTTGATTCCTGAGTTGGGAAGATGCCCTGGAGAAGGAAATGGCAACCCACTCCAGTACTCTTGCCTAGAACATCTCATGGATGGAGGAGCCTAGTAGGCTACAGTCCATGGGGTCACAAAGAGTCGGACATGACTGAGCGACTTCACTTCCAATGAACACCCAGGACTGATCTCCTTTAGGATGGACTGGTTGGATCTCCTTGCAGTCCAAAGGACTCTCAAGAGTCTTCTCCAACACCACAGTTCAAAAGCATCAATTCTTTGGCGCTCAGCCTTCTTCACAGTCCAACTCTCACATCCATACATGACCACTGGAAAAACCATAGCTTCATCTAGATGGACCTTTGTTGGCAAAGTGATGTCTCTGCTTTTGAATATGCTATCTAGGTTGGTCATAACTTTCCTTCCAAGAAGTAAGCGTCTTTTAATTTCATGGCTGCAGTCACCATCTGCAGTGATTTTGGAGCCCCCCAAAATAGTCTGACACTGTTTCCCCATCTATTTCCCATGAAGGGATGGGACCACATGCCATGATCTTCGTTTTCTGAATGGTGAGCTTTAAGCCAACTTTTTCACTCTCCTCTTTCACCTTCATCAAGAGGCTTTTTAGTTCCTCTTCACTTTCTGCCATAAGGGTGGTATACAAGGGTTCCATTTTTCCCACATCCGCACCAACACTTGCTGTCTCTTGTCTTTTTAGTAACAGCCATTCTAACAGGTGTGAGGTCACCTGTCACTGTGGTTTTGGTTTGCGTTTCTCTGGTTACTAGTGATGCTGGGCATCTGTTCATGTATACGCGGGCTGTCTTCTTTGGGGAAAAGTTTATTTGGATTTTCTGCCCAATTTTAAACATGTTTGGTTGTAGTTCTTGGTTGTTTTGCGTGTCTTTTCTGTTGTGTTGTATGAATTCATTATATGTTTTGGATATTAACCCCTTACAGCAGAGATGTGATGTGCGGTATTTTCTCCCACTCCGCAGGTTGCCTTTTCATTTCACTGGTTTCCTTTGCTGTGTAGAAGCCTTTTAGTTTGCTGTAGTCTCCCTTGTTTACTTTTCTTTGTTGCCTTTGCTTTTGGTGTCAGAAGGAAGCTTTTTAACACAGTTGAAAAACTTTCTTACCGCAAACATTATTTAACAGGTTTGAATTCATGGGTCTAATATTTTGTGTTACTCAAATTCTTGACATTTGAACATGCAAGTTCATGGTTTGCAGGTATGGATTTTGCTTCTCCTGAGACAGAGCTGCCTGTTTCATGGAGACTTGAAATCAGGCTATACGTACATTATCTGGTTAATTTAATTGTTGTAGATGATCTGATTAAGTCAAGTTTCTGATAGATGCCTTTATTGAATTGATTAGTCTTACAGTTATCAGCTCAGCTGAAAAATTTGCTCGTCTCCTTTTTCCTCTGAGCTGCCTTGCTATTCTAATTAGTAAGTATTTGATTTTCATGACACAGTGGTTGGGCTCATTGGTAGCAGTAATTTCACCTGTAGGACTAGAAGATTGTGCTTAGATCTTGGCACTATTACTGAAGTGTAATAATATTAATAGAAACTTGTAGTGTCTCATTTCCTTTTCAGAATGCTCTCCAAGCTCATTACTAACTAATCCCACCTCTGCCTCTTGAGAGAGAAACCAGTGGATTAGAAGAACCATACAGATTTAAATGTGATTAATTTAGTTTGAGGTGAATTATGAAGTAATCATGGTCAAAGCAAGAATCAGGAATACCAAGAGTTTAGTTCTGCGTGCAGTTCCCATCCTTGAAACATACATCTCTTTCCTGAAGATGTCTTATCCTAAAGGGAACTTTTAAATATGTTGTCTTATTTCCCTTCTTTTTCACTGGTGAAAATATAAAGTTTCCAGTTCTCTGTAAATTTAAAAATTCTCCACCCTCTTTTGAAGTACACTGGGCAGCAATCCTCACGTTTGGGGAATGTGGGACACAAGAAAAAACATAATAGATAATCTGCTTTCCAACATTGCTAGTGTTAATTTCATTATTGTGAAAGGTTTTTGGTATATATGAAAGAAAGAATACAGATCCAATCTGAAGACAGATCATCTTATAAAAAGAGTAGACATTCCTAACTAGGCTTTTACCTGTTTCTTTTATAACTATTTTTTCTTACAAAAGCAATACATCTTCATTGTAAGAAAAAAATAGAAAATTGGATAAACAAAAGAAAAGGAATTTTAAAATGTAAATATAATCATACAAACGAGAGAGGGGTACTATTCATGTTAGCATTTTGTCATATTGCTTTTCGATTCTATTTGTTGTTCACTGCAGTTTAGTTGCTCAGTCCTGTCCGACTCTTTGTGACCCCATGAACTGCAGCACGCCAGGCCTCCCTGTCCATCACCAAATCCCACAGTTTACTCAAACTCATGTCCATCTAGTCAATGATGCCTCCAACCATCTCATCCTCTGTCGTCCCCTTCTCCTCCCACCTTCAATCTTTCCTGCCATCAGGGTCTTTTCAAGTGAGTCAGTTCTTTGCATCAGGTGGCCAAAGTATTGGAGTTTCAGCTTCAGCATCAGTCTTCCAATGACTATTCTGGAATGATCTCCTTTAGGATGGACTGGTTTGATCTCCTTGCCGTCCAAGGGGCTCTCAAGAGCCTCCTCCAACACCACAATTTAAAAGCATTAATTCTTCAGTGCTCAGCTTTCTTTATAGTCCAACTCTCACATCCATACATGACTATTGGAAAAACCATAGCTTTGACTAGACAGACCTTTGTTGGCAAAGTACTGTCTCTCCTTTTTAATCTGCTGTATAGGTTGGTCATAACTTTTCTTCCAAGGACCAAGCATCTTTTAATTTCATGGCTGCAGTCACCATCTGCAGTGATTTTGGAGCCCCCCAAAATAAAGTCTGTCACTGTCTCCATTGTTTCCCCATCTATTTCCCATGAAGTGATGGGACCAGATGCTATGATCTTCGTTTTCTGAATGTTGAGCTTTAAGCCAACTTTTTCACTCTCCTCTTACACTTTCATCAAGAGGCTTTTTAGTTCTTCTTTGCTTTCTGCCATAAGGGTGGTGTCATCTGCATATCTGAGGTTATTGATATTTTTCCCGGCAATCTTGATTCCAGCTTGTGCTTCATCCAGCCCAGTGTTTTCTCGTGATGTACTCTGCCTATAAGTTAAATAAGCAGGATGACAATATACAACCTTGATGTACTCCTTTCCCGATTTCCAACCAGTCTGTTGTTCCATGTACAGTTCTAACTGTTGCTTCCTGAACTGCATACAGATTTCTCAGGGGGCAGGTAAGGTGGTGTGGTATTCCCATCTCTTTCAGAATTTTCCACAGTTTATTGTGATCCACACAGTCAAAGGCTTTGGTGCAGCCAATAAAGCAGAAGTAGATGCTTGTCTGGAACTCTCTTGCTTTTTTTGATGATCCAACAGATGTTGGCAGTTTGATCTCTGGTTCCTCTGCCTTTTCTAAATCCAGCTTGAACATCTGGAAGGTCACAGTTCATGTACTGCTGAAGCCTAATTTGGAGAATTTTGAGCATTACTTGCTAGCATGTGAGATGAGTACAATTGTGCAGTAGTTTGAGCATTTTTTGGCATTGCCTTTCTTTGGGGTTGGAATGAAAACTGATCTTTTCTAGTCCTGTGGTCCCTGCTGAGTTTTCCAAATTTGCTGGCATATTGAATGCAGCACTTTCAGAGCATCATCGTTTAAGATTTGAAATAGCTCAACTGGAGTTCCATCACCTCCACTAGCTTTGTTCGTAGCAATGCTTCCTAAGGCCCACTTGACTTCACATTCCAGGATGTCTGGCTCTAGGTGAGTGATCACACTGTCATGATTATCTGGGTCGTGAAGATCTTTTTGTACAGTTCTTCTGTGTATACTTGTCACCTCTTCTTAATATCTTCTGCTTCTTTTAGGTCCATATCATTTCTGTCCTTTATTGTGCCCATCTTTGCATGAAATGTTCCCTTGGTGTCTCTGATTTTCTTGAAGTGATCTCTAGTTTTCCCCATTCTATTGTTTTGCTCTATTTATTTGCATTGATCTCTGAGGAAGGCTTTCTTATCTCTCCTTGCTATTCTTTGGAACTCTACATTCAGATGCTTATATCTTTCCTTTTCTCCTTTGCCTTTCACTTCTCTTCTTTTCAGCTATTTGTAAGCCCTCCTCAGACAGCCATTTTGCCTTTTTGCATTTCTTTTTCTTGGGAATGGTCTTGATCCCTGTCTCCTGTACAATGTCACGAACCTCCGTCCATAGTTCATCAGGCACTCTGTCTATCAGATCTAATCCCTTGAATCTATTTCTCACTTCCACTGTATAATCATAAGGGATTTGATTTAGGTCATACCTGAATGGTCTAGTGGTTTTCCCTACTTTCTTCAATTAAGTCTGAATTTGGCAATAAGGAGTTCATGATCTGAGCCATAATCAGCTCCCGGTCTTGTTTTTGATGACTCTATAGAGCTTCTCCATCTTTGGCTGCAAAGAATATAATCAATCTGATTTCAGTGTTGACCATCTGGTGATGTCCATGTGTAGAGTCTTCTCTTGTGTTGTTGGAAGAGGGTGTTTGCTATGACCAGTGCGTTCTCTTGGCAAAACTCTATCAGTCTTTGCCCTGCTTCATTCTGTACTCCAAGGCCAAATTTGCCTGTTACTCCAGATATTTCTTAACTTACTACTTTTGCATTCTAGTCCCCTATAATGAAAAGGACATCTTTTTTGGGTGTTAGTTCTAGAAGGTCTTGTAGGTCTTCATAGAACTGTTCAACTTCAGCTTCTTCAGCATTACTGGTCAGGGCATAGACTTGGATTAGTGTGATAATCTTTCTCCCCATAGTATATCATGAGCATCTTTCCATATGTAAGTATTCAGCTGCATTACCCTTTTTGATAGTATTACTCTTTTTGGGTGGACCAAAATATCCTGGGTAGCTCAGCTGATTAAGAATCCACCTGCAATGCAGGAGACTCTGGTTCAGTTCCTGGGTTGGGAAGATCCCCTGGAGAAGGGATAGGCTACCCACTCCAGTATTCTTGGCTTCCCTGGTGGCTCAAACGGTAAAGAATCCGCCTGCAATAAAAAAACTGCGGGAGACCTGGGTTCTATCCCTGGGTTGGGAAGATCCCCTGGAGGAGGGCATGACAACCCCCTCCAGTATTTTAGCGTGGATAATCCTCATGGACAGAGGAATCTGTCTGGCTACAGTTCATAGGGTCACAAAGAGTTGGATGAGACCAAGCACAGCATAAAATATATTTAGCCGGGGCTCTAGCATAGGACACTTGATTGTTTCCAGTGGTTTGAAATTGTAAATAATTTATTGAACATTTGCATTGCCACAGGATGGTTTGGGATGGCTGAACCCCTGTAATCTCTGTCAAACCCTACTGTCTCTGGTAAAGAGAGGCGAAATGCTATGACAGCAAAGATCCAGGTTTCCCACCTCTTCCAATTAGATTTTCACATAACTCCTTCCTATATAGAAGCTTTAGAATTAATACTGGTAGTGAATCTCCTTGTACCTAAATACATTACTGTGTTATCCATTATTTTCTTAAGATAAATTCCTTTAGTAGAGTCACCATATCAAAGAGCATGTGTGTCATAGGGTCTTTGATACTGTTTTTTAAACTGGCTTCAAAGTGTTTATTCTAGTGTAAATCTTTACCCACCAGTACATGAGTACCCAGTTCCCCGAATTCTCGCCAACAGTTGGGTATTGTTGTATTTATTGTTTTTTCAATTTGATGAGGGAAATAATACCTTAATGCATTTTTAAAATGTTTATTTATTTAAGAGTCTGACACAACTGAGCGACTTCACTTCCACTTTTCACTTTCATGCACTGGAGAAGGAAATGGCAACCCACTCCAGTGTTCCTGCCTGGAGAACCCCAGGGACGGGGGAGCCTGGTGGGCTGCTGTCTCTGGGGTTGCACAGCGTCAGACACGACTGAAGCGACTTAGCAGCAGCAGCAGCAGTGTTGTGTCTTCACTGCTGTGCAAGGGCTTTCTCTAGTAGCAGTGAGCGGGGATCCCCTTCCTTGCACCGTGCAGGCTTCTCGTTTGAGGAGCACAAGCTCTTGGCACATAGGCTTCAGTAGTTGTGGTGTGGGGGCTCATGAGTTGTGCCTTGCGAGCTCTAGAGCACTGGCTCAGTTGTTGTGGCACACACACACACACACACACACGTTGCCTTGCAGCGTATGGGATCTTCTCAGAGCAGGGATCAGACCAGTGTCCCCTACACACACACGCACACACACACACACAGTTGCCTTGCAGCGTATGGGATCTTCTCAGAGCAGGGATCAGACCAGTGTCCCCTACACACACACACACACACACACACACACACACACACACACACACAGTTGCCTTGCAGCGTATGGGATCTTCTCAGAGCAGGGATCAGACCAGTGTCCCCTACACACACACACACACACACACACACACACCGTTGCCTTGCAGCGTGTGGGATCTTCTCAGAGCAGGGATCAGACCAGTGTCCCCTACATACACACACACACACACACACACACAGTTGCCTTGCAGCGTGTGGGATCTTCTCAGAGCAGGGGTCAGACCAGTGTCCCCTACACACACACACACACACACACACACACAGTTGCCTTGCAGCGTGTGGGATCTTCTCAGAGCAGGGGTCAGACCAGTGTCCCCTACACACACACACACACACACACACACACACACACAGTTGCCTTGCAGCGTGTGGGATCTTCTCAGAGCAGGGGTCAGACCAGTGTCCCCTACACACACACACACACACACACACACACACAGTTGCCTTGCAGCGTGTGGGATCTTCTCAGAGCAGGGATCAGACCAGTGTCCCCTACACACACACACACACACACACACACACACAGTTGCCTTGCAGCGTGTGGGATCTTCTCAGAGCAGGGATCAGACCAGTGTCCCCTACACACACACACACACACACACACACACACACACACAGTTGCCTTGCAGCGTGTGGGATCTTCTCAGAGCAGGGATCAGACCAGTGTCCCCACACACACACACACACACACACACACACACACAGTTGCCTTGCAGCGTGTGGGATCTTCTCAGAGCAGGGGTCAGACCAGTGTCCCCTACACACACACACACACACACACACACACACACAGTTGCCTTGCAGCGTGTGGGATCTTCTCAGAGCAGGGATCAGACCAGTGTCCTCTACACACACACACACACAGTTGCCTTGCAGCGTGTGGGATCTTCTCAGAGCAGGGGTCAGACCACTGTCCCCTACACACACACACACACACACACACACACACACAGTTGCCTTGCAGCGTGTGGGATCTTCTCAGAGCAGGGATCAGACCAGTGTCCCCTACACACACACGCACACACACACACACAGTTGCCTTGCAGCGTGTGGGATCTTCTCAGAGCAGGGGTCAGACCAGTGTCCCCTACACACACACACACACACACACACACACACACACACACACACACACACACACACACACACACACACACACACAGTTGCCTTGCAGCGTATGGGATCTTCTCAGAGCAGGGATCAGACCAGTGTCCCCTGCATTGGCAGGTATATTCTTAACTGGACCACCAGGGAAGCCCTACCTTGATATTTAAGTTAGCAATTCCTTCATCATTAGTTAAGCATGTGAACACATTATTTGTGTACTTATTTGCCCTTGTAATACTTTTTCTGTAAATTGTTTTTTCATGTTATGCGCCCATTTTTTTTTTTTTCTGTTAGGATGCTTATTTCGTTGATTTGTAAGAACTCTTTATAAATTATGGATACTATGACCGTCTTTAGTAACCAGATTATTATATCCAGAAAACAGCTCTGGAGCCTGAAGTTCTTGCAGGCTGTGGAACTGTTCAAACAATTTTGCATAAACCAAAAGAAACACTAGGTAACAGTCTAGTGAGAGTTACCCAAATTTGGCCTTTGCCTTTGAAATTAACTGGACACACTTTTTTATAGCTTTCATAAAGTTTAAAAGTGCAGCTGGCTTGTATCAAAAGCAACTTGTACAATATAAATTTAGATTCTAGATGTTGTAGACCAACTCTGTCAGGTTATACAGTCAAGAAATAGAAAGCACGTTGTCCTGTCTGGTTTCCATTTTGTTTCCACGTTGTCAGAGTCACAATTTCTTAGCAGAGAAATATTGGAGAACTGTAAATGCACAAAGGCACACTTAGGTCCCACAAAGGTAGCAAATTGTTTTTGTTGATACTGTATCTCCCATCACATCCATGCTTTCCATGGCATTCCCCGTGTCATTTATTACTGACCAGGAATAGACAGCTGGATTTGATCCAGGAGGCACATGAGGGATCCCAAGGCAGAAATTCACTACTAGGGGATATAAGAAAACAATGACTTGGATGCTCTTACCTGTATGCATATGTGCATGCTAAGGTTGCTTCAGTCATGTCCAGTTCTCTGCGACCCCATGGACTATAGCCTGCCAGCCTCCTCTGTCCATGGGATTCTCCAGGCAAGAATACTGAAGTGGGTTGTCATGCCATCCTCCAGGGGGTCTTCCCAATCCAAGGATCAAACCTGCGTCATTTCTTATGTCTCCTACACTGTCAGGTGGGTTCTTTACCACTAGCCCCACCTGGGAAGCCCATGTTCTTTCCCGATCCCCCACATGCTAAACATCTAGTGCTTTTCCTGGTGGGTGTTTTCAGAGTCACTTCTTCAGGCAAAATGGGTTTGCAAATTTTGTCTTCTCTTGGGGTCTATAACTTGGTGATGAATATTGTGCTATATTTCTTCTGGTTCAAATATCCAGTCACCCTAGAGTGATAAGAGACAACTGGCAAGTTTGACAATGTGGAAAAATGATTATAATATCAGCTTACTGCATAGCTTACTGTGAAAATTGTCCCCCCCAAAAACAAAACGAAGCAAAAACCACATTTGTCCGTAAGTTAATCTTTCACTGATTGTCCTTGTCTTCCTGTTCTCCCCAGTCTTTGACCTTCTCCCATCTGCCAGCCAGAGGCTGAACCCGAGTGTTCTGCAGCCCATCCTGACAGACTCCACTCTGAATGAGCTCTACGTGATCTCCACCTTCAAGCTGCAGTCGAAAAGCTCAGCCACCATCTTCGGCCTTTACTCTTCAGCTGACCACAGCAAATATTTTGAATTTACTGTCATGGGACGCTTAAATAAAGGTAAGCAAGTTTGTAGAAATCATTTTCTTAAAAATCCTCTCTGCCTCTTCCAGAATTTGGGGGGATGGGGGGGTCTTCTTTCCTTCAGGTGGTTCCATCCACCATTCATTTCAGCTTTCAATACCAAATTCTTCTACTTGTACATTTACCTGTATAGGGAGGGTGAGTTGATATCGAGAGAAAGAAGGAAGACTTGCTTATGGCCAAGATGCGCTTTGACATTGCCCCATCCTCATGTTATTCTTGATCCAGTTCCTGAAGGGACAGGACCCAGCGCACTTAAGCCACTGTATTAGTTCGATCTGCTGTAACACATACCATAAACTCCATAAAGTCTGTGGCTTAAGCAATAGACTTTAATTTCCCATAGTACCGGAGACTGGGAAGTCCAAGGTCAAGCTGCCAGCAGATTGGGTGCCTGGTGGGAGCCTGAATGCTGACTTCTAAATGGCCACCTTCTCACTGTGTCCTCACGTGGCCGCTCCTCAGTGTGTACTGGTGGAGAGAGAGAAAGAGAAGACTCTGTCTTCCTTTTCTTGTAAGGACACTCATGCCATCAGGAGAGTCCTACCCTCATGACCTCGTCTAAACCGAATTCCCACCCAGAGCACTTCCTATACCGTCACTCTGAGGACCGGGGCTTCAGCACATGAACTTGAGGGGAGCACAAGCACTCGGCTGGTAATAGCCACTCACCCATTCTTTGTGCTCCCGTAGAGGCACGTGGCAGACTTAACTCCCAGCTCTGCAGGCAGCACCTGGACTTGATGGAGACAATATATCTCACAGGTGGAACTAAATGAACAGCTCTCTTTTCTACCTGTTTTGTGCACAGATCTGTCACTTGGTTGTTCCCCCTGCTGTCAAATGTTTCACTGTCAAAGTCAGTTACTACGGTTTACTAAGAAATGACTCCCAGAGAAAAAGGTCACTGTTTTTTCATCTCCTCCTCTTCCACCCATGCCCTGGGGACAGCACCTGTTCCTGCTTATTGAGGAATGTGACAGATACGTGTCTGTGCTGCCTGATGTTTTTAATAAAAAAAGAGGAGGATTGGTCCTTCCTGCAGAGATTTTTTTTATTTATTTCAATTTGCTTTACAAAGGAGATCCTTCAAGCACTTCAGACTCTCTCAGACTCTAATTGTGATTGAACACTTAAAGCTGCAGGTGTTAGGAACTGAAAGAAACCCCTAATTCTTAGCGTTCATAGGACAATAGAGTTAAAAGCAAAAAGGAACGGGCTTTTACTGGCTTCTTTTATGTCCGCTTCCAATATCCTCCTTCCCTCCTCCCACTCCCACCCTCAAGTCTGCTTTCTCTGTTCCTCATGGCCTCTCAGGCGCTGAGGTGCGGTTTCAGATCACGGAAGGAGCTGGGGACCTGGTTCATGATTTAGCCAATGGTTCAACCATTCCTGCTCCCTTTGCCCCACCTGAAGCCATGCTGGGAGGTCATTTCCCCCATCTCTCTACCGTGGTTCTGATAACCCCATTTTGCCTCAGATCTACTGAAGGAACAGCTTGTCTTCTGAGAACCCAAGCTACTCAGTTTATGATATATAAAAACCACTCTGCTCTTTAGAGGAGGAGCTTCCCTTTTAAGAAGCTATCTAAACTATTTTAAATGCTCTGGAAGGTTTTTCTTTCAGCTCACTCAGCTTGGCGGCTAAAAGGCCGTCGGTAGAGTGAAGAGCTCTGCCTCTAGGTTTTCACTCTCGCTGAATCTCACTCTACTTCTAAATCTGCCATAGTGGAAAAACAGGAAGAAACTCCCCCTCCGCCTGCACTGATTTCTTTCTGTTTGCTCTGTAGAGGCTGGGGGAATGCTTGGGCAGGTAGATGTTTTTCCTTTGAAGAGTCATCAGTGAGTCAACCAGAGGAGCCTGGAAGGCTGCAGTCCATGGGGTCGCTAAGAGTCAGACACAACTGAGCGACTTCACTTTCATTTGTCACTTTCATGCATTGGAGAAGGAAATGGCAACCCACTCCAGTGTTCTTGCCTGGAGAATCCCAGGGACAGGGGAGCCTGGTGGGCTGCTGTCTCTGGGGTTGCACAGAGTCGGACACGACTGAAGCAGCTTAGCAGCAGCAACAGCAGTGAGTCAACTGTTAATACCAGCTGATTTCCATGTTAAAGGAGAAAAAAGAGGAAATGATTGTGAATACCTCTCCATCTGCCAGCCTACTAGAAAAGATAAATAGCTTTTAGGAAAAAAAAAATTTTTTTAAAGGAGTTCTATGACAGTTCTCAGAAAATGAAGAGGAATTTATCCCAGAATTAGAGTTGTGAGAGTTGAAGAATTTGACATACAAGTTTCCCTGGAGCAGTAGGAAAAAATGCAGAGATTTGCCATCACTGAAAGGTCTCGGAAGGAGCAGCAGCGTGTTCTGACTGGAACAAGAAAGAGAAGTCAGTGGGTCCATCAGGTCCAAGAAAAAGATGTGGTGTGTGGTTGTAACTCCCTGTGGAGGTGTTCAGAGGTGGTGTTGGGTTGCATCCTGGACACCTGTACGTCTTGTTGCCCAACCTCAAGAGTAAACAAAGAGCCCAAACATCGTTGGTTTACTGGAAAGGGGCTCTTACAAGTCTGCAGCAAAAGGTCCTGGAGAGACATCCCACTGTATCTGGCAGACAGCAGGTAGGACATGGCAGCAGTCTTGACCGTTCAGGGGGATACGGAGGCTACCATTTGTAGGGGAAACTGACATCAAGTTGACTGTTAGTTGCCAGGGAAACTAGCAGCTGGAACACATCTCTCGCAGCCCCCTCAGATTAATGACCTCAGATTAATTAAACGCAGATGTATGTTACTGAGTCCAAGTTCACTCTGCTCACCACATGACAGAGCAGTGAATCGTGAGACAGGTGTTGAGGCAAGGAATATGACTTTATTCAGAAAGCTGTCAGACCTAGAGGATGGCAGAGTAGTGTCTCCAAAACATCATCTTTTCAGGGTCTGGATGCCAGTTTGTTTTATGGAACAGAGTGGGAGAGGAGGTGAGGAAGTAAAGTGAAAAGGCCACTTATTTTGCAGAACAGGAGAGGATGTGTTAACTTCTTTTCTGCAGCCATGCACAGATGGGCAGAGTCAGATTGTCTCCCTGTGAGCTGAACACAGCCACTTTAACATTCAGGCAGAGGGACAGTGTTCCCTGAGGCAGGCCGTTATCTATGATTATAATAACAAAAGCAAAGGAAAGCAAAGGTTAAAGTCAAAGAAACAGATCCAACAGGAGTCAGAATTGACTCTTCCCTGTTATAGTAATAAATTTAGTAAACCAGCTGGTGGAGTTGTCCTGGCGTAAGGATTAGAACAGTCACTAGTTGGGGCAGGGGGTGAGCACAGCCATGTGAGTAGGGAGTAGGTGAAGCAGGGACCAGGCCAGCAAGGGATCACAAAGGGCGGGAGGACATCTTTGGTGGCCTGACCCTACGGGTGGCCATGCACCCCTGCTGTGATCTGTGGAGGGTGGGGAAGAATCGCCGTCCTGGAAGGTGAACCCCAGTCATCATTCAGCTGACTCGGCTCAGCTGATCTTCATGGAGAGTAATGAAACAGAAGAAGTCACGATATATCTCTTGTAACTAAAAACATTGGAGTAGGAAATAGGATACATCTTTCCCCCTATTTAAGTTATGGTTTGGGAGAGGGCAACTGCACAGATGGTATCAAAGAGCAAGGTTTGGTCATCTGGGCCCTAGATGAGCTCCTATGAGAAACTCGAGCGTTTCCCATGAGAGCTGCAAAGAAGGGAGTTTGCCACTGGGCTCTCTGTCTGTGACTCTGTTTCTTAGGCTCCAAAATCACTGCAGATGGTGACTGCAGCCATGAAATTAAAAGATACTTGCTGCTTGGAAGAAAAACTATGACAAACTTAGCATATTAAGAAGCAGAGACATCACATTGCTGACAAAGGTCCATCTAGTCAAAGCTACGGTTTTTTTCAGTAATCATATATAGATGTGAGAGTTGGACCATAAAGAAAGTTGAGCACCAAAGAACTGATATTTTTGAACTGTGGTGTTGGAGAAAACTCTTGAGAGTCCCTTGGACTGCAAGGAGATCAAACCAGTCTGATTTCTAAATTAAATTTCATTGGAGGGACTAATACTGAAGCTGAAACTCCAGTACTTTGGCCACCTGATACAAAGAACTGAGTCATTGGATAAGACCCAGATGCTGGGAAAGATTGAAGGCAGGAGGAGAAGAGGACCACAGAGGATGAGATGGTTGGATGGCATCACCGATTCAGTGGACATGAGTTTGAGCAAGGTTTGGGAGTTGGTGATAGACAGGGAAGCCTGGCGAGGTGCAGTCCAAGGGGTCACAAAGAGTCAGACCCAACTAAGCAACTGAACTGAGCTCTCTGATTCTCACTGTCCAAGTCATCTTCTCACAGCTGCCTCATTACTGTTCACAAGGCATAATATATTCACAGATATAACTTGGATTGAGTTATATCTGACCTCGGAGACCTAGAGTGACTTCCCATCCCAAACAGAGTAAGATACACACATCCCTGCTGGGCATTCAGGGCTTTCCGCTGCCTGACTCCCAACCAGCCTTTCCAGTTTATCCGTCCTTCCAGCCATCCATGCAGCCCGTGTTTCCATGGGATGGATTTAACTGTGGTTCCCTGGACCCATGCGTGCTGTCTCTCCTTTTCTGGGCTTTTGCTCTTGCCCTCTGCTGCCCCCGTTGCCTGCCCTGCACTATCTCCAGATACTGAAATTTTCCACATGCAAGGCACATCTCAAACTTCTCCTGACACCTTTCCTTATAACTTCGCACCTCCACGACTCTTAATTTGCCTTGGATTTGAATGACTTACATGCCTTTTCTCCAGCTGGTTATAAGCCCCCTTAAGGCAGGGACTGAACATCCCTTAACTCCCCTTTGTGTCTGCTGCAGCACATAGCACAGTGCCCTGTACCTGGAAGTGTCTCATGAAGAGACTGAGTAGAATAAATGGAGGCTGAGAAGAGTAGCTTTGCTAAGAAAAACATTCACTGCTGTGGAAATTCTAGATGGATACAACATCTGTCACTTAGTAGGTCTGGCTCAGAATCACTTTTGAGTGAATGAGTGTTGAAGACCGTTTGGATCAAGATTTAAAAGAAATGCAGGTAGATTTAAAAAATTTAAAGAAATGATCTATCAGATTATTGGTAACACAGGTGATATAATCTTGATAGAAATGAGCATTCTGTAGAAACCACCGGGGCTGGGTAGAAGATATGATTGATTTTCTTGAATCTGGCATAGAGACAACTTTGCAGGTAGTATCCTGAGTTTGAGACACAGTTAAAAGTCTTAACAACTGTGTCACCATGAAAACATCTCTGAATCGCTCTTAACCTCAATTTACTATCTCTAAAGCGAGGGTGATAATAGCTACCTTTCAGGGTGATTGCAGAAACTGACTTATCTAAAGTATAATAACTTTTTTAGGCTGTGAAGCTCAATAAACATTTCAGATTCCTATATTAGATAGATAGACAGAGACATCTCTCTACTATTTAAGAAACTGTCTTCCAAAACTGATGAGTTGGTGAACTCTTGGCTTGCCTTAGCAAAAGCCTCACCTCTCAGAAAAAGCATGAAGACTGCTTCTTCAGCCTAAATTTGACAGTCACAGAAACACAACTTGGTGCTGCGGAAATGAAGGGAGCTCTAAGAACTAGTGGTAATGACTGGACAGAGCCAGCCGAGCTCCTCAGCCTGCAATAGGAGAAGTCAGATAGTTCAGAGTGGTTGTTCTGAAGCCTGCAGGCTAATGAGAGATACAATTTGAAAGAGATGAAAGAGTTTAAAAGTTAGAATTCTGGAATTCCTTGTCAGTCCAGTGGTTAGGAGTCTCAGCATTCTCTACCAAGGACCCAGGTTTAATCCCTGGCCAGGGAACTAAGATCTTGCAAACCACGTTGTACAGCCAAAAAAAAAAATAGAATTCTGGACTAAATACTGAAGGGGAAAAATGAGACACTTATAATACTATTTCTTTATGGAGCCACTACAGTGAAACAAGGCTGTACTGAAGGTTCAGTGCTCATTTTCCCTTTTAACTTTGACTACATTCTTACCAGGCACCATTGAATGAGCTTAGTTTTAAAGTGGTCATATGCAGAAAGTGCAAAGAATTTTCATGAACTTTCAGACGAACCCCCAGAGGGTTGTATTACTAGTCATACCTTTGGGGATTTCCTGGAAAAGAAAGCTAGGGCTATTTGAAGGGAGATAGATTTACTAAAACTAAGTCCTAAACTTTTTAATCAATTTTATGAAGTCACTTACTATACCTTTCTGAATAATGTAAAAAAAGAATGTGCTAGATAAATAGAACTATTGGGGGTTAGTAAGTTGTCTTGTAGCAAAGTATGTAGTGTTTTCTGACAAGGCTTCGTCTTCAGCATTGAACTTTTCAATGAATCGGTGACTTGGGTGAAAACATAGACAATATTTTATAATGTTTGCAATTGGCGCAAAACTGGAAAAGACAGTTGAACATATAGGATGCCATCATCAAGATTTCCAAAGTCGTACCAAGCTGACACAACAAGCCACAATCAGATGAAATTTAACAATAATAAGTGTAAATCCTTTCTCTAGTAGTGAAAAGTAAATTGCAGATACACAGGTGGTGGGAGACCCAAAAACTAATATCATGGTATCTAGTCCCATACTTCATGGCAAATAGATGGGGAAACAATGGAAACAGTGAGAGACTTTTATTTTCTTGGGCTCCAAAATCACTGCAGATGGTGACTGCAGCCATGAAATTAAAAAATGCTTGCTCCTTGGAAGAAAAACTATGACAAACTTAGACAGCATATTAAGAAGCAGAGACATCACATTGCTGACAAAGGTCCATATGTCAAAGCTATGATTTCTCCAGTAGTCACTTATGGATGTGAGAGTTGGACAGGAAATCAGTCCTGAATAGTTATTGGAAGGACTGGTGCTGAAGCTGAAACCCCGATACTTTGGCCACCTGATGCAGAGCCAACTCATTGGAAAAAAACCTGATGCTAGGAGATTGAAGGTAGGAGGAGAAGACAGAGACCGAGAATGAGATGGTTGGATGGCATCACCAATGGCACATGAATTTGAACAAACTCTGGGAGATAGTGAAGGACACAGAAGCCTGGCATGCTGCAGTCCATGGGGTCGCAAAGAATCGGACATGACTGAGCGACCCAACAGCAACAACACCACCACCCTAAGCATTCTAATCAACAGTATTAAGAACCACCCAGTGTTGAGCTCAGTGCCTGGCATTTATTAGTTGCTCAAAAATGTTTCCTGAATGAATGAACAGATAAGGTGATGCAACTTTTTAAAAAATTTCTTAAATTTTCAGTTCAGTCAGTTCAGTCCAGTCCCTCAGTCGTGTGCAACTCTTTGCAACCCCATGGACTACAGTACACCAGGCCTCCCTGTCTGTCACCAGCTTCTGGTGATGCCATCCAACCATCTCATCCTCTGTCATCCCCTTCTCCTCCTGCCTTCAATCTTTCCCAGCATCAGGGTCTTTTCCAATGAGTCAGTTCTTTGCATCAGGTGGCCAAAGGATTGGGGTTTTAGCTTCAGCATCAGTCCTTCCAATGAATATTCAGGACTGATTTCCTTTAGGATGGACTGGTTGGATCTCCTTGCTGTCCAAGGGACTCTCAAGAGTCTTCTCCAGTACCACAATTCAAAAGCATCAATTCTTTGGCACTCAGCTTTCTTTATACTCCAACTCTCACATCCATACATGAGTACTGGAAAAACCATAGCTTTGACTAGATGGACCTTTGTTGACAAAGTAATGTCTCTCTTTTTTAATATGCTGTCTAGGTTTGTCATAGCTTTTCTTCCGAGGAGCAGGCATCTTCTAATTTCGTGGCTGCAGTCACCATCTGTAGTGATTTTGGAGCCTTAAGAAAACAAAGTCTCTCACTGTTTCCACTGTTTCCCCATCTATCTGCCATGAAGTGATGGGACCAGATGCCATGATCTTAGTTTTCTGAATGTTGAGTTTTAAGCCAACTTTTTCACTCTCCTCTTTCACTTTCAAGAGGCTTCTTAGTTCCTCTTCACTTTCTGCCGTAAGGGTGGTGTCATCTGCATATCTGAGGTTATTGATATTTCTCCCGGCAATCTTAATTCCAGCTTGTGCTTCCTCCAGCCTGGCATTTGACATGATATACTCTGAATATAAGTTAAATAGCAGGATGACAATATACAACCTTGATGTTCTTCTTTCCCAATTTGGAATAAGTCTATTGTTCCATGTCCAGTTATAACTGTTGCTTCTTGACCTGCATACAGATTTCTCAGGAGGCAGGTAAGGTGGTCTGGTATTCCCATCTATTGAAGAATTTTCCACAGTTTGTTGTGATCCACATAGTCAAAGGCTTTGGCATAGTCAATAAAGCAGAAGTTGATGTTTTTCTGGAACTCTCTTGCTTTTTTGATGATCCAAAGGATGTTGGCAATTTTTTTTTTTGAGAATAATATTTTTATTTTATTTTTTGGCGATTCGTTTCACACATGATATTAAACATGTTTCAATGCCATTCTCCCAAATCATCCCACCCTCACCCTCTCCCACAGAGTCCAAAATACTGTTCTATACATCTGTGTCTCTTGCTGTCTCGCATACAGGGTTATTGTTACCGTCTTTCTAAATTCCATATATATGCATTAGTATACTGTACTGGTGTTTTTCTTTCTGGCTTACTTCACTCTGTATAATAGAGTGGTTCCTCTGCCTTTCCTAAATCCAGCTTGAACATCTGGAAGTTCATGGCTCACATTACTGTTGAAGCCTGACTTGGAGAATTTTGAGCATTACTTTGCTAGCATGTGAGATGAGTGACATTGAGTGGTAGTTTGAGCATTCTTTGGAATTGCCTTTCTTTGGGATTGGAATGAAAATTGACCTTTTCCAGTCCTGTGGCCACTGCTGAGTTTTCCAAATTTGCTGGCATATTGAGTGCAGCACTTTCACAGCATCATCTTTTAGAATTTGAAATAGCTCAACTGGAATTCCATCACCTCCACTAGCTTTGTTCATAGTGATGCTTCCTAAGGCCCACTTGACTTTGCATTTCAGCATGTCTGGATCTAGGTGAGTGATCACACCATCGTGGTTATCTGGGTCATGAAGATCTTTTTGTATAGATCTTCTGTGTATTCTTGCCACCTCTTTTTTATATCTTCTGCTTCTGTTTGGTTCATACAATTTCTGTCCTTTATTGTGCCCATCTTTACATGAAATGTTCCCTTGGTAAAACTAATTTTCTTGAAGAGATCTCTGGTCTTTCCCATTCTATTGTTTTCCTCTATTAGTTGTACATTCATATGTACATGTGACCAGATTTGTGGAAGCTAGTAGTCCCCCTGGATTCTTAATTATCCAGCCACATCTAGCATACTCTGTCTGGTTGTGAGCACATTTCATAGGGACATTGTCAAGTCAGAGATTACTTTGAAGAGAGTCACTAAACTGGCACCTTTCTGGGTCCTGTGTTTTTTTTTTTTAAATACCACATCACAAGTCAAAAAGTTAAAGGAACTGGAGAAATCAAGGAGCCAAACAAAAGACATGAGAGAGATGAAAGTTGCCTTAAAAGTATTTGAAGAATATCACTTCGATTGAGGATAAGATTAAATCTGTCTATAGTCCTGAAGAGTAAAATTAGGACACACTGGTGGAAGGCAGAGGAAACAGATATTGGCTCTGAATTAGGAAAATCTTGGGGAGCACTCCAAAAGTGAAATGGGTTTTTCTGCAAAGTAATGAGTTCTTTGTTACTGGAAATGTGCTGGTAGAGGCTACATTTTTATTGAAGGGATTTGTGGAGTGAGATATTAAGCTGGATGACTTATAATGCTAATATTCTGTGGCTCTGCTAAGGCTAGAGTTCCATGGGCATCAAAGTTGCTTTGTAATTTTCTCCTCTAAGGTGACCTTGGGATTCTGTGCACACTTACAACTGTCTCCTCTAAGGTGACCTTGGGATTCTGTGCACACTTACAACTGTCTCCTCTAAGGTGACCTTGGGATTCTGTGCACACTTACAACTGTCTCCTCTAAGGGGACCTTGGGATTCTGTGCACACTTACAACTGTCTCCTCTAAGGGGACCTTGGGATTCTGTGCACACTTACAGCTTTCTCCCCTACCAGGTAGATGTGTTGTGATGCCTCATAACTTATCCAAGCATAGAGCCCTCTGCAGAAGTTCATTATATTTGCTGTGCTTCCTTTCACTGGATGGTTTCTTTGCTTCATGTGTATTCTGTAAACTTTACATTGGTTGAAACTGCTATAAAAAAAAATTCCAAACACACATACTGCATTTATCACACCTGGGAGTCACCCACAGTACTTTCAGGAAAAGCAATTTGATGGTTTTCCTTTTATATGTATTTCCAAAGCACTAAAGTTACAAAGATCCAGTGTGTAGGGCACGAAGACAAATGAGTCAAGGCAAACAAGAACATCCATCACAAGAGACATTAATGGCAAGAAGGCTCTGCTCTTTTAATATACAATTATTTAAGAAGAAGAGGAAAGGTTGACAGCAGCGGCTTTCATCATATCTTTAAAAGTGCCAAAGAGCAAAGCCATTTGCCAAGCAAAGCAGAAGGCCCCGGACTACCTTGCCGAGTTTGCTGCCTGGGCAGGCCACGTCACTCTGAACTCCTTAGCCCAAGCAGACAAAATATTATCATTTCCAGTTCTTTAAAGCTGGCATCCTGCTTCATAGCCTTGACATTCAACACATCATAATATTTTTGACTACCATGTCCATCCACTTTTAAAAAAGCACCTTTTGAAAATTCTTTCTCAAGTCGATAGCAATATTTCAAATCTTCATTGCTCGCGTTTGCTGCTTCATCTCCTACCAGTCACTGCGATGTCATTTAATCAGGCTAGGTTACGTGGTTCCTTTGTTAGACTAGTACCCGGACATGGAAATGTAGCAATAAAATCGGGCTCCAGATTCTCAAGTACACAAAGATGCTAAGTTTAGAAGGGAAGGATTTATATAAGTAAACCAATAGAAACTGCTCTTTTTTTTTTTTAAAGACTGTGGGTTTTTAAAAAGTCAGAGTAAACACAAGAATACTCTATACTCAAGAATCTATTTTTCATTCAACAAACAGTTGTATTTGGTATTCTCAGACGCTGTGGTATATGGGAAAATTAATAAGAAATAGACTCCTTGTCCCAAGAGTTTATGCTCTAGTAGAGAAGATAAATAAACAAATATACTAGTACCTACATGTGTATAGCAGCCGATAGTTTTGCATTTTCTTATTTGACCACCACTGAACAGAAAATGAAGTAGGAAGGACAGCTTTTATTAACTCCTTTTAATAGTTTAAAAACTGGACTCTTCAGGCCCAGGGTCACACAGGGATTAAAGTATCTGAGTTTTGGCTGGAAAAGTACACCTAGCAAAGCACTGAGAAAGTGTTAAGGGAATATGCTGCTGCTGCTAAGTTGCTTCAGTCGATCCGTCTCTGTGCGACCCCGTAGACGGCAGCCCACCAGGCTTCCCCGTCCCTGGGAAGAAAATGGCAACACTGGAGTGGGTTGCCATTTCCTTCTCCAATGCATGAAAGTGAAAAGTGAAAGTGAAGTCGCTCAGCCCTGTCTGACTCTTAGTCACCCCATGGACTGCAGCCTACCAGGCTCCTCCGTCCATGGGATTTTCCAGGCAAGAGTACTGGAGTGGGCTGCCATTGCCTTCTCCGAAGGATATATGAATGAGGCAGATAACTTCCAGTCATGGTGAAGATGGAAGACTAGAGGGAGTCAGGTGCATTTGCGCTGGATCTTGGCTTTCGATCTGTAGCAGTGATGGAGCAGGAAGGAGAGGGATGGAAAAGAGAACACTCTGCATAGAAAGCAAAGGATGAGAGAAGCTGGAGAAAGCTAGAGAGGCATGAAAACCAGTTGTTAAAACAGGTTGTCCAGCTTGGCAGTGATCAGCAGAATGGAAGGTGGCTAGAAGGTTAGGCTAGTCCTGGGATAAGTTACACATTAATTGGGAACCACTGGGGAGCTAGTGAAGGATTCCATGGGCTCACTTGTGTGTTGCACTGAGAAGGCAATCGTTTGATCAGAACAGTCGTGTAGACATCTCAAGCTGTCTGTCCAGAAAACCTGCACAGGAA
Source organism: Tragelaphus eurycerus (assembly GCA_935064755.1). NCBI lineage: Eukaryota > Metazoa > Chordata > Mammalia > Artiodactyla > Bovidae > Tragelaphus > Tragelaphus eurycerus. The sequence goes on along the minus strand of CAKXYN010000054.1, from coordinate 5,224,616 downwards.
AAGACCCTGAACAGGAAAATGAGTCAGGAATCTGGCAGGGAAAACCCAGAGATGGAACAGTGTAGAGACAGAAATGTGTTTGAAGACCTGCAGCCTTTCGTTCTAATCAGATGGGTTCTTGGTACTCATCCTGAGAGAGAAGCAGGTTGAAATCACCAGGTCAACTTGTTTCCATGAGAAACAAGCAGAACGGAATGTGCCTCAGCTGAAGAAGCAGAGCTGTCCCCAGTGACGGCTGTTTTCCTGAGTGCAGTGCTCTCTGGGGTGCTGAGGGGCAGGGGTGGGAGGGAGCCAAAAGAAGACTGCTCCTTCCAGCTCCCGGGCCTGATTTTTCATTCCTTCTGGAGGTGAAGTGATGTCTTGCTGGCTGACCAGTATTCTCCCCTCTGTTCTGCTCCCCTGTGTGTGTATGTGTGGTGGGGAGAGGGGCTAAGATTGGGTGAGGTGAGCACCGGTAAGGGGGACAGAGAGAGAAGATGGGAACTGGGTCTGTTCTCCCTTCTGACGGTGCTGCTTCTGAAGAAGCTCGGGGAGTGTCCCAGGCCATGGACTCCTGGCTTGTTGAGTCTGCCTCTAGGCTCAGTATGACTGGTGGGGAAATGTGTTTTCTGAGCGGGTGCCTGTTGACCCTCTGGGTAATGTTACTGCTCTGAAGCTAAAATACGTATAGAAAGAAGCACTGAAGTAAGGAACTTGCAATAAAAAAGAAAAATGAAAGCCATAAGCAAAATGAGAATTATTGGATCAAGTGTGAAGCATAGTAAATGTCGAAGCCCTTGATAATTTTTCTGCTAACAGACCTTGCGAAGATGGAAGTTTCCGTAATTCTTTTCCTTTTTTTTTCTCCCCTCTTGCTCTTGTCGCAAGATCTTGGAGCAGGAGGAACCTATTTGTGTTGCAATGCAACGCAAAGCAAGGCAGAAGTGTGGAATGCCCTTAAATGACAGCGTGAACACAATAGCAGGTTTGGCTGTCTGCAGTAGATGTTAAATTGCCACTTGCTAAACTTTTCAATTTATATGTGAAAAGCTTTCAATGCAGTCATCTAATTATTCATTGAAATTTCATATTCACAACATTTAATGAGCACCTGTTACGTGGAAATTACTCTGTTAGGTAGTATTTATAAAACTAAACTTAGCGATTCAGTTATGAAAATAAATCATGACCCACATGGCCTGGAAGGCCTTCTAAAAGCAGGCAAGAGGTCCACTAAAATATGTCTCCTTTAAATTCCACCAGAAATCTCAGCTGGGGGAGACAAACCACGACTATTTGTTTTAAGCTACCCTATGTATCCTCTTAAACTCTTAATATGAGGAACAGAGGTTGTGGCCGAAAGGAAAATAAGGAGATCCTGAGTGTGTGTATGTGTCTGTGACCAGATTGAGGTCTGGTGGTCTGAGTAGTGTTTTCATTGGCCTGTAAAAATGCTGGGGATTTATAAAACTATTTCAAAAGTAAAGGAATGGAAGTTTTAAAATATTGAATTAGTGCGTATGTTTGGGCTCAGTTTCCCCCTCTTTTGTGTATTTTATGCCTCAAATTTCAAGCCATGCTGTTACTATTATAAATTCTCAACAATATTTTAAAAAAGGGGGTAAAAATACTGTTGTACCCCATATTTAAGATACCTCAAGAATGTCTACCCATGTCTGTTTTCTTTCTCCTCATTCCGCATTTAAGTCTTACCAATACTTTGCTTCAGGAAGCATAGTGTCACCCTATAGTCATAGAAAGGCCTTCTAGGCAGTCTGTCCTGCCAGGTCTCACCAATCCTTCCCTCTCAGTAAGCAAGTGGTGGTGGTCCCATGGGCACCAGTGAAGATCTCCCGACTCCTCCTCGTTTCTCTCTATACCACAGACCCAGATGCCAACTGCCCCCCACTCCAGCCATGGTCAAATGGAAAAGCAAATCTAGCCAGATTCTAGAAGGGTGGGGAAATTGACCTAGAAAGTCAAATGTATTTGGAGGAAGTCTTCAAAAACACCCTTAAATTTCATAGTGGTGATTATTTTCTCTGGCAATACTGCAGCATAAATGGGTGTTCCTGTCTGGGCAGCACCAAGTTGGCATTTACACTTCACAGAAGAGGCACCTGAAGAGAGATGGTCCCAGTTGCTTGCTGTGATGTGAATCATACACATTGATTGTAGCACACTCTGGGTTTATATGTGGAATTCTTTTTTTTTTTTTTTTTTTTACTTTTTTGAATTATATAAATAATGCATAAGTTTCTTGTATAGAAAGATCAGACAATGAAAATGAAGAAAAAAGAAACACATATCGCCAAGCACCCAGAAATGACCATACAAATATTTTCTTCTAATTTTCTGTATCTGTGTGTATACTATATGTACATACATACATAGTTTTTTTTTTTTTTTGAGCGAACCTATACTGACCTATAACTTTGTTTCACTCCACATAATACTGAGAATATCTTATTTTGTAAGGCAGTGGCTCTCCCATGGAGTCTTTCTTTTGCACCCATGGATACCTTTGGTTTTCTAACTGAGCATTGTTAAAATTTGAGGTTTTACTGAGGGATAATATAACAGATTACACCCGATTCAACATATGCTTACAAAACCCCATCCAGGCCTAGCATTCTGTAGCCATGGAATAAACCACACTCGGCTTTAAATTCTAGTCCTGTCACTTACTATATCCTTGAGCAAGTTACTTCACTTACCTGAGCTTCACTTTCCTTACTTGTAGTCAATTCCAGTTTCATAGGGTTGCATTGAATAGAATATAAGTGTTGAGCCATCTCGATGTGTGGTAAAAGCAATACAATATTGTAAGTTAAGCAAAATAAAATTTAATTTAAAAAATAAATAAATAAAATAAAACAACAAAGGGCAGCACCCAGCCCCATAGTAGCGCTCAGGAAACGGTGAATTAATGAATTCATGCCCTCAGGAGCTTACTTGGATGTGAGTTGACTTTCAATGTGTTCTGCTTGTTCAGTGTGCTCATCATTAACTGAAATTATATTGTTTGTTTTCAAATTTACTGCTTATCATCTCTTTTCATGAGCACAAAACATCCCCAGCAACAGTGGGTGGCCAGTGCACACAAAATGTGGGAACATTTATGGTTCTGACTCGCTTGCATCTTTCCGAGGACCTGGCCTTGTCATTGTCACCTGGAGGCTGTTCGGCACAGAGTCAGCCGCTCCTCGCTTCTCTCGTCATTCACTGGTCCGTGCTTGGTTCCAGCCGTCCTCCGTTACCTGAAGAACGATGGGAGGATTCACCTGGTGGTTTTCAACAACCTGCAGCTGGCTGACGGCAGGAGGCACAGGCTGCTGCTGAGACTGACCAACCTCCACCGGGGGGCCGGCTCCGTGGAGCTGTTCCTGGACTGCACCCGCGTGGACTCCATCCACAACCTCCCCAGAGCCTTTTCTGGCCTCGCCCAGAGTCCCGAGGCTGTGGAACTCAGGACTTTCCAGAGGAAGGCACACGTAAGAACCCACAGACCATTCTGCAAAGTGGAAAGATGGTTTCTGAGAATGCAGATGAGTGGGCTGAGGTCAAGAATGGGTCTAATTCTGACTGCATATTAGAATCACTTACTGCACTTAAAAACCAACTGCTAGATGGCCCACACTCCAGACAAATCAGAGTCTATGGAGGTGGTGCCTCGGCATCAGTCCTTTTAAAAATACTGATTCTAATGTGAAGTCAAAATTGAGAGCTACTCCTTTAGATAAGTGGAGACTTTGGGCATATAATTATAAAGTAGAAAAGGAATAGCAAAAACTTTTAAACTATCTTTAGGGCAGTAAGATGATCTATTTTTAATCTTTCATAAAATTATAATTTTTTAATAGAAGTAAAAAGGAATGATTGGAACTTGCCAAGCACCAGGAACAACATTTTCCATAGGTCTTAGCAGAGCATCTCTAACAAAAAGAACCTATTGCCAACTTACTTCCATGAGGCCTTACATTATCACATCACTTCTGTCTTCTGTTTTATGCCATGTTGATGATATTTTTTACATTATGTCATTGTATCTACTGTAGAAATTGCCACATATATTTTTCTATAATTTTGTTAAAAAACAAAATATAATTTTGTTATTTATAGGAAATACTCCATTTCCTATAAATAATTAGTATTATTTGTCTTTTCCAATTATTGCTATAACTGGTCACAGTTCCTGAATTTCATCTGATATGGAAGTCAGTACCAAAATCAATAACCATGTTCATCCACTGTGGCCCATATTGTTGTTGTCTTATTTATCACAATCACAATTTTCCATTTGTTTCATTACTTCATTATATGTGCTTTAGCTAATTTATATATATGCTTGTATAGTGTTGGCCAAAGAGTCGATTTGTATTTTTCTGCACAATGTTATGGGAAAAATCTGAACGAGCTTTTTGGCCAACCCAGTACCAAGGTGTTCTGAGCCCTTTGTACAAAGAAGCCAGTTATGAACAGCAATTTAGGTTATAACTAGGAATGCTGAGAAACTTTAGATACTGATATAAAAACTGTGAATCAGATACTAGAATTTGTGCTTAAAATATAGAGAGCATTTTCAAGCAGAAATTTCAAGACTAAAGTCTAGGTTTGGAGAGAGAGAGAAAGATATATATAGTGTAGATTTATAGAAAGAGAAAAAAATTAATGGAGAGATATGCTAAATTTTATTTCTGACTCCCCAAAGTAGCCCAGATAGTCAGAATGACAGTCAGAAATTATGTCTCTATTTCAGAAATTAGTATCCACCACCAAATAAGTCAATTTCTAAAAGCCAAGGTCATCAGAAATAGATGGAATTTTTGGATTCCCCCCCCAAATTCTACTTCCTTAGATTGTCAGCAAGGACCACAATGCTCTATCTTCATATTCATCTTCTCATTTACTCAGTCAGTCAGTCAATATGCACCTTCTAGGCATTAGGTATCCCATAGTTGGCAAAATAGTCATGGCCTCCATGGAGCTTATGGTCTGGTTCCAACACAATATCTGTTACATAAAACGTGTTGCATACATCTTAACTAAATTGAAAAGCAGAGTCCCTCTGAAAATCCTCAGCGCGCTCATGTCTAAAATAAGGATGAAGATCTTACATCAGCAGTTAACATAAACATTTTTTATCATCTGTGTGTAAAATAATGGGTACAGGTAAAAGCTATAAAATTAAGGGGTGAGAATATTAACCTGATGACTAGCAATGAATGACTGTTATCATTCAGTAATGTGAAAATATATGAAAATGTACAAAATATATACATCATAGAATATACTGTGTATTCTTTCTCATAATCCAAGGAAACCAGAGACTTTGCTAAAACCTGGAGCCAAGACATCCTAAAAATAATAGTGTTTAAAATTGGGATCAATGTCTTATTCATTGCAGTCTAAACTCCATAAACAGACAATTCTTAAGAGGCTCCTACCACAAAAGAACTTGTTTACCGTGAAGGAAAAGGGCCTTTTCTTTTCTCCAAGTCACCTTGATGAACTCTCATCAAGACCACACTGGCTGCCAGCACTCTCCTAAGCTGCTGGCTGCTTCCATATTTGCTTCAGTCAGAAGGGCAGGGCTCGCGGGCGTCAGGAAAAAATGCAAACCCACAAAATGATGTAAGATGTCAGAGTCCAAGTATTCAGGCCTACTGTGTTATGAAAATTGTGTGAGTCTGCATGCCCACTGGCTTTTGAATGGCACCAGCAACGTGTGGTATGAATCCAATTTCTTCCAGGACTCTTTGGAAGAGCTGAAGCTGGTGGTGAGAGGCTCACTGATCCAGGTGGCCAGCCTACAAGACTGCTTCCTGCAGCAGAGTGAGCCACTGGCCACCACAAACACAGGTGTGTATTCTCGGGCCTTTTGCTCACCTCCATCAATAAACCCCCAGGCCCGTGATGGGCTGGGTCCTATCCCCAAAAGGTGGGCAGTCAGCAGGGCAGTCCTGTAGGATGTGTCTACAGAAATCAGGCTTTTGTGCCAAAGTCCAGGGCAAGAGATATGTTCATTGCACTTATGTTTGTATAACTCATAAGAATTTGGACTAACTAGAGCAACAGCATCATTATCTTTTAGGCAAATTAGATGAATTTTACCCCATGTTAAATTCTCATACCCTGAGCTTTTCATCATGATAATTCTCTGGGAAATCATTTGTTTCTGAGTCACTGTAGAAATAGCTGTCACTTTCTGATGCTCCTTTCCTTCCGCTGTTCCTACAGGAGACTTTAATCGGCAGTTCTTGGGGCAGATGTCACAACTAAACCAACTACTGGGAGAGGTGAAGGATCTTCTGAGACAGCAGGTAACAAGCTGGGTGGACCATCAGAAAAGCCCTATAACAGAGTCGCTCTCTGTTGGAGCTGATAGAACTGCAGGCCTGCAGAGGCAGGGAAGGGCCTGGAGCCAGACCTCAGGTGGCCCCATGCAGCCTGCCACCCTGGGGCTCTGCTGGAAGGGCTCTGAAAGTGGGGGGCCGTCGGGTGATAAACACACCAGGGCTCCAGGCAGAATGGGGCTCCAGGCCGAATGGGAGCCACCCAGGGCTGTGTTAACATTCCTTTAGGTTCTGTTTAACAGTTTGCCACTCATGGATTCTTTCATTCCTGGATTATACATCAGGTACTCCTTTTCCATCTTTTTTTTTCCCCCTTCCCATTTCTAAAGGTCAAGGAAACATCATTTTTGCGAAACACCATAGCCGAGTGCCAGGCTTGCGGTAAGTGCTTTTCTAGTAACTGGCACGCTTCGGAGTTGGACAAGCAAATGCGGACTGCTGAAGGGCCTGGGTGGGTGAGGCTCCGCGGCTGCGGTCGGTGGAGGTTTGGCACCGAGGGGGAGGGAAGAGAAAAGAAACTCACCGGGAAGCTGAACCACATCCTGTATCAGCTCTGTTTTCTTGATGGTTTAGAAACCTGTGGATGATGGTTTTTGTCTAGGTCCTCTCAGCTTTCAGTCTCCAACCCCCAACACTCTAATGCCCGTGGTACCCGCGGCATCCCCGACACCCCCAGTGCGCCGCTGTGATTCCAACCCGTGTTTCCGCGGCGTGCGATGCACCGACACCAGAGACGGCTTTCAGTGCGGACCCTGCCCCGAGGGCTACACAGGAAATGGGATCGCCTGTTCCGATGTCGATGAGGTAAACACTCAGCTAGACAGAGGGGGCTCCCTCGGGATCGCATACAGCCTACAGCTTATGGGAAGAGAAGCCAGGTCAATGACTGAGGGCTGGCTTGGATTGACCTCCAGGCCACATGAAAACGACTCCCTCGGGAATCTTCAGAGACCCCTGGGTGGTGGGGAGGCGGAGGCGCAACCTACAGTTGTAGCCGCCGTCATTGTACCTCCTGTCTGGGCTTCCCACCGCGGTGGTTGGTGTTGCTGCAATGCTGAGATTTCAGCCTTTGACTCTACCGCTGATTCTCATAAGCAGTCTCTGGGACTACTGTGATTTTTTTGTACACCTGTGAATCTGGAAAGGGAACCATCTGGGTAAGGGTATATTTTAGGGGTTGCAACTGATTTCTTCAGGCTTCCTCAATGGAGGAGTGAGGAATCTCAAACCAACAAGACCTTTTGAGGAGGCCCCATAGTCTGTGAGTAACCAAATGTGCCCAGAGACGGAGCCAGAAAGACACATAGGGCAAATACAGGCTGTTCTGCCAACTGGCAAAGCCTCTGACAGAGATTGTTTAAAGACCATAGTTATCCAGTCAGTGGTCCAGCCTCAAGGAAGGCAGTGTTCATGGTGGGTGGCACGGCTGCCCCCAGCATGCGCCTCTGTCCTTCCATCAGGGCAGAGGAGGGCTTCCCTGGTGGCTCAGATGGTAAAGAATCTACCGGCAATGCAGGAGACCGGGATTCAATCCCTGGGTCAGGAAGATCCCCTGGGTGAGGGAATGGCCATCCATTCCAGTATTCTTGCCTGGAGAATCCCATGGACAGAGGAGCCTGGAAGATTATAGTCCATGGGGTCACAAAGAGTTGGTCACAACTGAGCAACTAACACTTTCAGGCCAGAGGAAGGCTGGAAGGAGCTTAGTTTATGTACATGCATCCTACAGACTCATGGTAGCCGATTACCTCCCCAGGTAGTAAGCAATTAAGACGATCTCTAGACATCCCTCCTTTGGAAGAGCATCTGCACGTGTTTCACAGAGCTGCATGTGGTTCTTATCTGTGAACTGGAATTTTCCTTCTTTTGAAAGGGCAGGAAGTGGTCATGTTTTTTACATTAGTTGAAATGGTTTTAAAAAAAAGAAGTCAGAAGAATGAATCTCCTAGGCTGAGAGAGCCTTGCAACAGCCATGGGCTTGATAGGGTCCAAAGTCAGGAACAGCCCCTGATGAATCACATCTTACTGAAGAAATGACAGCTGCCCTGGCTTGATCTTCTCAAGGTCTTTTTCTTTGAGTAGTTGCTTTAATAATTCCTTTGGACTCAATGGCCACCTGACAAGTGGTCCAGGAGCACTGTTCTCCCCTAGACATTTTAAAATTCCAAGTTAGAATATCAGGGAGTTTGCCCTGGAAGGTGGACTGGTTAACATTAGGACCCTTTCCACTCGGCTGTGCTTCATCCTATATTATAGCGAAACTCACAACAAGGCAACCTCCAGGCCCTGTGGGTCAGGGATTTTGTGAGTAACTGTGAAGTTGGAAGCCTGTATTGCGTTTGATCATTTCAGCGCCCCCAAAATGGATAGTTAAGTGATTCCACAAGTTTGTGCAAAGAGATGAACAACGGACATTTGAACGTGTGTTCTCCCTGTGGCTACAGACTGAATTTTTGTTTCTCTCTAGTGCAAGTACCACCCCTGCTATCCTGGTGTGCGCTGTGTAAACCTGGCTCCTGGCTTCAGATGTGATGCCTGCCCAGTGGGCTTCACAGGGCCCATGATGCAGGGCGTTGGGATCAGTTTCGCCAAGACAAACAAGCAGGTGGGCTGAAGTGGTGGTCTTTTGATCTTTAATCGCCGACAGGAAACCTTTGGTTGGTTCCCGTCTCTTTCCATTCCACAAGGGTGTGTGGAATGTCCCCAGGCACTGTGGGCACATTAGCAGGATTTTCCAACTCATTTCTGAATATGTGTGTCCATCAAGGCTGGTGAGGAGCAAGCTAGTCAACTGGGATCGAGTATCTTTAGAAAAGCAGGGAAGGCAGTAAGACTGGATGTGTGGCTGCATCCAGGCTTCTTTTGTTGGTAGCCATTTGAACGATTAGTGACACAATAACTTAAGAACTGGGGAAGCAAATAAAAGCTTTGGAAAATTAGGTCACTTCTATAGAGTCATTGTTGCTGATCAGAAGCTGTTTTAGAGATGAGAGGATTTCAATAGTAGAAGTAATCCCCCGGGAAAACCCCCTTTCTTCTTATATCAGCTATAAATTGCCATAAAGCTCTTGAGCAGTTGGTGACAGTCTCCATTTATTTCTCGATGTTCTGCTATATTCTGGTCATTATTTAACTGACTGACTGTGAAATTCTTTCTGATGTATTCAGCCCTTAAAAATGGTTGGTCTATAAATATATTTTACTACCTTAGGGAAATTATTAGCTTTGAAGAGGACAGAGGTTCATTATTTCCTAGCTGCCTATCAAAGAATTCTAGAGGGCATCATTTTTTAGGCTGGAAAAAGGAACCAAGCTAGACACACAGGGATGGCAAGAAGTCATTAGAGTAATGACCTAAAGCTTTACTTCCTCTTCTGTAAAGACTGAATCGTCAAGACTAAGCCAAGGGAAACAGACAAAAAGAAATAGAAGGTGCCTTATGTAAGCTAGGAAGGAGCCCTTCCAGTGGATTTCCAGTATGGTAGAAGGAACTCAAGTCGAAGGGAGCCAACTTGCTAACATTTAACAACAAATTTTAATGCATGACCTGACCAATATCAAAAGAAATACAAGGAAATGTGCAGCTTCTAGAAACAAAGTGGGAACTCAGAGTCAGAGCTGTAGATGGAAGCTGATGCCACAGCAGCTCATGGGAGATGGAAGATGGGTATAGGCCCTCCAAGTGGGAAACTGGGGTTCATGCACTATGTGGGTATAGCAGATACTTTTGGAAAGACCTAATACCCCTGAGGGAAAGGCAATGGCACCCCACCCCAGTACTTTTGCCTGGAAAATTCCGTGGACAGAGGAGCCTGGTAGGCTCCAGTCCATGGGGTTGCTAAGAGTCAGACACGACTGAGCGACTTCACTTTCACTTTTTACTTTCATGCATTGGAGAAGGAAATGGCAACCCACTCCAGTGTTCTTGCCTGGAGAACCCCAGGGACGGGGGAGCCTGATGGGCTGCCGTCTATGGGGTCGCACAGAGTCGGGCATGACTGAAGCGACTTAGCAGTAGCAGCAATACCCCTGAAGAAAGCCAGAAGCCTCAGAGAGCTACCCTCCTCATTAAAGGAGATGAAAAAACTTTCCTAGCCATCCCCCTGCCAATCAACAGAAAGCTTGATGTCTGTTTTGGGACATGGTTGACAGCAAATCATGGTTCCCCACAGCAAATCAAAGCTCCAAGCTTGTACAACATAAAGTCATGATATCTGAATCTGTGTTACACATAGAATGCAGAAACAAGCCCCAAAATTGACATAAAAACTAGCCTTAGAGCAGTAAAATCCCCAGAGCCCTGGCTGACATCACTTTGTGAAGAGACTCCAAATCTCAGGGCCCGTGGGACACCCTCAAGCAAGGCCACTAAAGATATACTCATAAACAAAAGTGTAGTTTATATAAAGAGATATGAGGAGATATGACAAATATTAAAATGAGTTCAGAAAAAGGAAAAAGTAGATACCGTAGTTAAGGGATAGGGCAACGTGGGAAAAAAAATATAGTCAGGTTTGAAAAAATAACTAAAATTTATTCAGTGAAAAATATAATAACTGACATCAAAAATAAAATAGATGAGCAAACAGCTAGCAGGAGATTTATTGACTAGAAGGTGTAACTAAGGAAATCATCTGGAATAGAGCACAGAGAAAGAAAAATATGGAAAACAGGGATGAGAGGTTAAGAGTCAAAAGAAAGAGATTAAGAAAGTCCAGTATTTGTTTAAGTGTAGTTACAAAGAAAGAATAGAAGGAACAGGAGCAGAGGAGAAGTAAGAATTTTTCAGAACTGAGTAAAGATAGGAATTCTTGGGTAGAAGAAGTGCATGAGTCCCAGGCAGGGTAAAGCAGAACCTTCCTGACGTTGTGGAGCAGATTAATCGTGTTAAGTTTCTGAACAACTTTAAATACCAAGGAGTCAACTATCACTTGGAATTAGGTTGAGCTCAGACCAAAGCAGACACAGGGAAATGGCCAAAACAGTGCTCTGATGACCAGCCACTCTGAAAGTCCATGTTGTCGCTTCAACCAAAGATGTCAAAACAAAGCAGAATGTATTTGCCTGTCTACTTAAACAGTGTGCCTCTTTCAACTCTTCCACACTAGGTCTGCACTGATATTGATGAGTGTCGAAACGGAGCATGTGTTCTTAATTCTATCTGTATTAACACTTTGGTAAGTATGTTTCATGGCTCTTGTTATTGATGACTAGTTATTAAAACAAGTGTGTGTCTATAAATCATAACCCCAAGGCAGTAGAGAACATATGGGCATAATATATTTGATTTGCAAATGAGGATAAAAGTTTGTGTTGAGGGGCCTCCCTGGTGGTCCAGTGGTTAAGGCTCGACACTTTGAATGCAGGGGTTACGGGTTCAATCCACGGTTGAGGAACTAAGATCTCACATGCTGTGTGGCATGGCCAAAAAGTTTTGTGCTGAAAAAGTTTTTATTGTAAGAGTAATGGATAAGTAATTTTTTCTATTAGAATAACTTTATAATGGAATTCCCTGACAGTCCAGTGGGTAGAACTCTGTGCTTTCAATGTTGAGGGCACAGGTTCAGTCCCTGGTCCAGGAACTAAGATCTCACAAGCAAGAGTAGCATGTCCAAAATAATCATTTTCAAAATGCCAAACTTGTTCTTTACCATCTCTCAAAGTTGCAGTGTTGGGCTTTTGGATGAATGTTTATTTAATAAAATATTATCATTCTCATATTTTTTAAATAGGAAGAGCTTCTTAGTTTTGTATTAATAGTTCAGTATTCCAGAATAGGCATTTTACTGGTGACAATTCCCAAATGGTATTCATTGTTTTTACAGAACTTCTCAAAAGTCATTTGTATTGACTTAAACTGCTTAACACTTAGGGGTCTAAATTTTAACTCTTTGGAAAAGGGCTTTATTTCTGGAAGTTCCTGTTGACTCTTTCAAGGTGATAGATGTAGCAGAGTAGACTATCAGGAAAGAACTAGTGGCTCCAGCTACCGCTGCTTCTAGTGTCCCTGGTGGTTCAGCAGTAAAAAAAGAAAAAAAAATCCACCTGCCAATGAAGGAGATGTGGGTTCAATCCCTGGGTCAGAAGATCCCCTGGAGAAGGAAATAGCAACCCACTCCACCTACTCTCGCCTCAGAAATCCCATGACCGAGGAGCCCGGTGGGCTACAGCCCATGGGGTCGCAAAGAGTCGGACAGGACTGAGCAACTAAACAACATCACTGCTCCTCACTTACTGTATGTTCCTGGGAAAGGTTTTAATCTCTAGCTTCCTAGTTTCCTTATATGTCAAAGCATTTTATAAATATTGCCATTTACTTTAATCCTTACAACAATCTGTCAATAGGCACTATCATTATTCCCATTTTACAGCTGAAGGAGCTGAGGCCCAGTAAAGTTAAACAATTAGGTGAAGACCATACATCTCATAAGATGTCCAGTTTGCCTGCAGAGCCGTTTTTATTCACGACACTGCCTGCTAATATACTGGGACGTACTGCTTCTTAGCTTTTTACCAGGAGAAAGCTAGTCTGCAGAAATAGATCTGGGAGACACTGACATGAAGGTAATAACTAAAGCCACCCTGGGAGAAGAAAAGTAGGCAGTGGAATTGTCTAGAAAGTAGAACTCTAGAAAACCTCAAAAATGAACAAGTAGGCGAAGGAAGATGAGCAGAGGAGCAAAGAAAAGCGGAGAACTGACCAAAGGCTGTGGTCCAGTGAGGCTAACAGACCAAGAAACATCACTGGAGGGAATTTCCTGGCAGTCCAATGGGTAGGTCTCTTCCAGGGCCTGGGTTCAATCCCTGGTTGGGGAACTAAGATCCCACAAGCCCTGCGGTGCTGCAAAAAAAAAAAACAAAAAAAAAACAAAACAAACTTCCCTGGTGGTCCAGTGGCTAAGACTCCATGTTCCCAATGCAGAGGGCCTGAGTTCTGTATCTGGCCAGAGAACTAGATCCCTCGTGGCACAACTAAAGATCGTGTATGCCACAGCTAAGTCCCGCACAGCCAAATAAATAAATAATTTTTTAAAAATCACTGGAGAGCATCTTTTGTGCTTAGTGATTAAGGAGTTGTGAGTGACTAAAATCACTGAACTGTATACTTTACATGGGTGTCTTTCATGGTATGTAAATTCTATCTCAGTAAAGCTGTCTTTAAAAAAAAAAGTCAGGCTTGCCTTGGAAGTGCTATCCCAATGGACCTGACAGCTCATTTGCCAGGCTTCTTCCACACCAGCTCACCTCATCAAAAATCCTCAATGCTAGGCCACCAACAGTTCTCTGTCCATCACTTGATTTAAAAAAAAAAAAAAAAAAAAAAATTAAAAAAAGTTTTTTCTAACTTGCCTTTTAACCAAACCATATTCTTTGTCCCCAGAGTAAAGTCTCTCTCTCCACCCCCCAGGACTTCATTCAGGTTTTCACCCCTTTCCTCCTTGCCCTCCACAGTGGAGCTGGCAAGACCAAGCAGCTCCCCGGCCAGCCTTCTTCTGCCTTTGGTTCTGTTCTCTCATGTCTCTGTGGCCGGCTGTGGCTTCCAGTCTGCTCGTGTCTCCCTCAATATTCACACGATGTTATAAGACACACACATAACAGAGGCAGGCGTGGGGCTCACTTCGTCCTGGCATCATCAAGTCCATGTACAAATAGACACCGTCACAGGCCCTTTGCTCCCAGGTCCGAGCACTGTCTCGCTCTGCTCCTTGCAGGGATCTTATCGCTGTGGGCCTTGCAAACCAGGGTACATCGGTGATCAGATGAGGGGATGCAAAATGGAAAGAAACTGCAGAGATCCAGAACTGAACCCTTGCAGTGTGAATGCCCAGTGCATCGAAGAGAGGCAGGGGGATGTGACATGCGTGGTAAGTCATCTGCGGCTTGCTTTGTCGTTTTCCCCCTTCCCTTTGAACCACTACCGCTCTCTGGTTTCTGCTTGCTTCAGAGTAAAAGTACTCAAAAACGAAAGCAATTCCATCCAAATAAAGAAGGATGAGGCCATGATAGAGGCAGCTAAAGTTTGTGGGGAGCAATCTGAAGTCACCTAACCATCAGCCACCTTTGCTCTCTCTTGGCCGTGGGTTAACACCATTTTCTTGGGCATGTTGGTGATGGAGCCCCAGCTCCCATATACCCTCTGTGGGAGGCCCAGGAGGTGAGCCCCAGGACTCAGGGGAGACGCCTTCCCTCAACTAGTCCCTCCATAAGCTGCTGGTTTACGAGCACACTACCCTTCCTCATTATCCTTGCCCCGAGGATGTCCAGTTTCCAAGTCTGGCCTGACACTCCAGGAAATGAACTGCCCTGGATGGGTGGCGGGTTGCTGTCAGAAACCCTGGGAGTAAACCCTCCACCTTCCTCAGCACCCACTGTTCTCTGTGCCCACCTCCGCCAGGCTCAGGAGGAGCTAGGTGGGTGCTCACTCTCCTTCCCGTGCAGCTCCCAGCCCTGGAACTGCCTGGGGAAGGGGGCCGGGGAAGAGGGCAGGGCACTTCAGCCTCATGAGGGTCTCTCACCACTCAGGTATGGAGTGGGCTCTTGGTGAGGAATGGAGCTTGTTAATACCATCCGTCCCCAAACCCCCAGCCCCGGAGTCCTGGGGCAGGAGTGGGGGCTTCTAGACATGGCTAAATAATCCATCTTCAGCTGTTCACTTCCTGCTTCCTCCCTGGGGAGCCAGGCCTCTTAGAGTCTGGTGTAGCATCAGCCTGAGCAGCACGATGGATTCTGGGAGACTTCTCCCTTCTTCATACCTCGGACTTCTTTACCTTTTTGTTCTCAAAATTTTCTACTATGAGCATATGGCTTTCAAATAGGAAGAATGAGGAGAATCAAAACCAAGTTAAAGAAATAACTATAATATCATCCCCTCTCTCCAGTGGTACAAGTAATTTGTACAAGGTACTGACAAGGGAACAAGCTGGGTTGAAGGGGGAGAAAAAAACCAACAATTTCTCTAATTCCTATCAATGGGGCTTGTTTATTCCCATTGAGAGGCAAGCATATATCTATGTTTAAATCCTCATCTTTTGTGAACAAATTAACAACTCCCCTGGGATGGTGGGTGATGGGGCTCTTAATGTGTTTTTGAATTTGTAATAAGGCACAGCGACAGATGGTGAAGGATTAATACACTTGGAGTGACTACTAAAATAATTTAATCTGTCAGAAAATGGCTCATTAAAAACGTATTTGTTCCTAGAGGAAATTTTTTTCTTCATTAAAATGCGTCAAGGACGATACCCCCATGGCTGTGCTTTCCAGGCCTTCTAAAGTCCCTACTGAAACAACTGAGCGGAAATAAGGGTAGATATGGGAGGGGTGTCTTTGGAACCCTGCCTTCCATGTCTCTGGTTGTAGAAGAGGGATGCATGTGATTGAGAACAGACAGGCTGCAGCCTAGGATGTCACCGGTCTTAAATCACCTTATCTTGATTAATGAGGGCAGGAAATTTAACATTAACTCGCATCAAATTTCTTTTCCCTTGGCCCTGACGCTGTTCCCCAGACTCTTACTCCACCTCCCTCCCCCTCCTCACTGGTTCCTTGTCACTTTCCAGGCCGCCCTGTCCCTTGTTCCTTCTTCTGTTCTGCCTGTCCCTTCAGGTACCGATCCTGCTCCTGGGCTGAGCTCCTAGGTACCACCTCATACCCCGGATGCCCTTATGGAAGGATTGCCTTTCTCTTAGGTTTATCATTATCTTTTAACCGGGCCCACTAGGATATTGGATATGAGGAGGAGAACTCATGTTAACCAAATGCATATGGCAGAAGACATTGAACTGGGATAGTCTTGAGTTCAAGTCCCAGCCCTGAGACCTTGGGCAAGGGACTTCGCTGCTCTAAGTTGACTCTCTTGTAAAATTGGGTAATGTTCACCTTGTACCATCACTGTAAGGACTGGAGAAAATGCCTATAGAGTCTGGTCTGGAATAACTGTTACTTTAATGCCTGTTCTACTAGCGATGAAGGCTTGCCCTCAGCAGCTGGTGGTGGCAAGGAATTTGGGTAGACTTTTTCAGAAGAATAGAGAATGCACAGACCCAGCAATGCACCTATGGGAACCTTCTCCTGTGAGGCAATATAAATAGAGGTTAAGCACCTTGGAAGGTTCCCGCATGGTGGAAATTGATCTAGAAGACCATTAGATGCAGAGATACGGCGCCAGGGTGATAAAGTGCCTCCAAACAGCCTCTCTCCCCATGTGTGCATTTATTTCCACTGGAGGATGTTTTGATAATAACCCCAAATTACAAATATTAACACAAATAAATAACCCTTTGAACCAGGAATTTCACACGAAGAAACCAGAAGGTCAAATGTACTAGAATTTGTCAAATGTGCAGAAGAACAAATGTACTAGAATTCTTTGTGGCAGCATTGTTTGCAATAGAGAAAGGTTTTAACAACTTGACACCCACCAGTAGGGGACTAGTTGAATTAATTAAGGCACATGTATTCCAATTTATGTATAATACATCTGTGCCCATTAAAAAGAATGACACAAATCTACTTGCAGTGATATGGAAAGAGTCCCAAGATGTCATGTTAATTTTTAAAACTCAAGGTGCAGAGTAGTATACATGTGGGCTACCAGTTGTGCTAAAGGACAAAAAAAAAAAAAAAAAGACTATGTGTTTGCTGGTCTCTGCCCAGCATGTCTCTGAAAGTATTCAAAAGAGTGGATTGCCTGGATTCCTGAGCCCAGAAGCAGGAGGGAGCTTTCACTCTGCCTTTGTATCTTTTGAATTTTGAACCATTAGACTACAATATTCAAAACACAGCTTAATAGTTTTAAAATCCTACCCACAAAGCCTCCTGGCTCTGGGCCTGTGTACAGGAGCAGAGGCCCTTGTAAGCCCCAGCCTCCCACCAGGCTCAGCGCCTGGGCTCTTGACAGGCTTTCTCTTCACAGTGTGGGGTCGGCTGGGCTGGTGACGGCTACATCTGTGGAAAGGATGTGGACATTGACAGTTACCCTGATGAGGAACTGCCATGCTCGGCCAGAAACTGCAGAAAGGTGAGGGGGATGAGCAGGAGAAAACACACGCACACACACACGCAAGCACGCATGCACACTCGCTCTGTGGCTTTCCAGAGCCACAGCTTATATTAAGGAGGGGTTCTGTGGGTTCCATTCAGAATGTATTTTTAAAGTAGCCGCATCTCAAATGTAGCAAAACAGCCATTGACAATAAAGTCAGATAGGTACAGAGTGTGTTGAGGTCAGAAATAGTTTTTGATTTAGATGGAGATGGGGTGGGGAAATGGGGAGAAGTTGGTAAAAGGGTACAAACTGTCCATTATGAGGTGAATAAGATCTGTGGATCTAATGTAGTTAACACTGTATTGTATGCTTGAAATTTGCTAAGGGTAGAACTTATATGTTCTCAGCAAAATAAAGATGGGGATAAATACGTGAGGTGACAGATATGTTAATGAAATCAGTGGAGGCATCACTTCACAATATATACATGTATCAGATTATCACATTATACATTTTAAGTGTCTTGCAGTTTTGTCAGTTAAAATACCTCAGTAAACCTGAAAAAAAGACAAACGTAGATGTCGCCCTGAGCTGTGTTTCTCCAACTTAGGACAACTGCAAGTATGTGCCAAATTCTGGCCAAGAAGATGCAGACAGGGATGGCATTGGAGACGCCTGTGATGAGGATGCTGATGGAGACGGGATCCTGAATGAGCAGGTAGGCACCTGCTTTGCTGGGAGGACCTGGGAATGGCCACGTGCCAGAGATGGTAGAAGAAAGTCCACGAAGTTCACTCTTTATATGAATCATCCCAAATGTCCGTTTCCACGCCTGTGTTTCCACATCACTGTAAATTTTTATTCTAAGATTCTGAAATGTTTAAAATACAAAACTGAGGAGCTTTGACCGCCTGAGGTCTGACATCTCATGCCAGTGGCAGGGGGTGGGGTGGGAGGAGGTTGACTGGCATCCACCACAGGACCAGGCACACAGAGGGTCTCAGTAAATGTCGGTCTCGGGATCCTTTAGGATAACTGTGTCCTGACCCACAACGTGGACCAGAGGAACAGCGACAAAGACATCTTCGGGGATGCCTGTGATAACTGCCGGAACGTGCTGAATAATGACCAGAAAGACACTGATGGGGATGGAAAAGGAGACGCCTGTGATGACGACATGGATGGGGACGGTGGGTTTGCCTCACATTGTCTTTTCCTTGGGATCTATCTGTGCTTTTCTCCTTGTTCTCTCTTAGGAGCAGGAATAGAATTGCTGATTCTGAAAGCCTTCCTGCTCTGGGGCTTTCTACATGGCCTGAGCCTGTGGGACCCCAAGTCCACTTGTTTGTGTTTACTTATTTCTCCCATGTTTAATAACCTTCATGCTCCAGGAACTCAGTCATTGCCAGAAGCTGTAGGAATCCCTTCACGCAGTGTCTTGTCAAGGCTGTGTCTTTGGAGGACATCTGTCTTCTCAGACTACAGCTTCCTCCCTCCCACTGTCCTTCTCAAGCGTAAGAACCCTAGAAGTGGAAGACTGAGGGAGAGGGGCAGAGCAGGGTCAAGTGCTGCAGCCCCAGGTCAGGCTCCTCATTCAGAGAATCAGGTCTTTTCCCAGAGAGTGGAAAGGGCCATCAGGCAGGTGGCTGCATCAGCCAGCTCCAGGGTCCACTGAAGGGCCTCATACTTTGGTCTGTGTGAGTAGCACCCCTGGAGAACAATTCTAGAGCTCTGCAGGCCATAAGGAAGGACATTTGTTTCTGTATAGCTTCCATAAAACATAGATGACTGTCATCAAAGTATAGGCTGGATCTGATCATTTCTGAAAAAATATCACATTATAGGACCTTGAAGGAATATCCTTTTAGAAATACACTATACCCACCAACACCCTACTCCAGAAAATCCACATCTCTCTAAAATGCAACCTTACCTTCTATAAGCCGGACAGCTGGTAAACCAGCTCAGAAAAATGAACAGAAAAGGCCCTGAGTTGTAGCATTTGCATTTCCATGATGTAAATACCACTCCCACCATCCCTGGTTCCAAGGTACCAAGAAGAGATGACACACTTGAACAGGAAGCTGGGGAGAAATGGTGTGAAGGGCCTGGCTCCAGCCCACCACCGCCCAAGCCCCGGGGCCCTGATAGTAACGGACCCACGAGCTCCTCCCTCCCCAGGGTTGGCCCTCCTGATGCGTCATCTGGTCACAGTGATAGCCCTCAACACCTTGGACAGATTCTAACTCGCTGGATAAATGCCTCAAGTCACTGTTCGTTTTTGAGCCTCCCAGAATTCATCCTTTGATGTTACCTCAAGATAACTGCACCCCTGGAGAAGGGAATGGCTACCCACTCCAGTGTTCTTGCCTGGAAAATCCCATGGACAGAGGAGCCTGGCGGGACTACAGTCCAGGGGTCACAGAGAGTTGAACATGACTGAGCATGTGCACACAGCAGATAACTGCTGGAAGGGGTGGTGCTCCCCGAGGATGGCCTGGGTGGATGCCACTCCCCGCGTGCTGGCCTGATGGCTATAGTTCCTGAAAGTCTGTGCTCCAGACCTTTCAGTGACTTTCACCCGATTCAGGGAAGCTTTCTTCTCTTGAAGGAGTAAAAAACATCCTGGACAACTGCCAGAAAGTTCCCAATAGTGACCAAGAAGACAGAGATGGTGACGGCGTGGGGGACGCCTGTGACAGCTGTCCTGAGGTCAGCAACCCGAACCAGGTGAGTAGGACCCAAGGGAAGCCGAACCCCAGGCTGAGCGCCCCGTGCAAAGATGCACGTTAAGACCAGCGTCTAGAGGAACCCAGCAGAGCCCACCAGCCCCGTTTGCTGCTGCCGCCTTCCTTCTAACAGCAGAGGTGATAATGTTGTATACGTAGGACTGGAGGTGATGGGAGGGACACTGCAGGACATCTGGGGCCCTCTGACTCATCTCACAGGCTGTAGAGTCCCTCTGAGGTCAGTCATAGGAATCTAAGGATGCCCAGAACAAGTTTTTTTTTTCCCTGCTGAAAGGGAAATGTAACGGAAATTAACTATGGGGAGTCCCTTTCATCCCCAAACCCCTGTGTATGGACATTTCGGATTAGGTTTGATCAGCGATGTGCTGTTTCTCTTCTCTCTCTTCCTTCCTGTCTGGATCCTTGGGTGTGATGTGTCATGTATTTTGAAGGCCCTGGGAAGGGGTGGTCATTGTTGCCCTCTGACTCACTCCTGTTCTGGCTCCACTCCAAAATGCAGAAGCAGAGCAAAACCTGCTTGCTTCATCCTCGTGTCTGTGGTTGGCCCCCTTCCGACCCGTGCCGGAGGGCCGCACCTGCCCCCACACTGCCCTGGCGCCCTTCTCCAGTCAGCTCATCTGGTGTGTAGGCAGCCCATCCTTGGAGCTTGATATTTTGGAAGACTTTTTTGAAAATTCAGCATTGTGCCTACACCAATATGGTGTTGTCCTTTTGCAGCTTGCACCACCCCAATTTCAAAGAAATAATTCCTGAGATCCAGTGATGATGGGCCAGGTCTGCCTTCTCCAGAACGTTCTGTGCAGGCCTAGGGATAAATAACACGTTCTGTTCCCTTTGCAGTCTGACGTGGATAATGATTTGGTTGGGGACTCCTGTGACACCAATCAGGACAGGTATGGCATGTGTCCCAACTGCATAGGACCAGATGAAAAATCCAGAGGGAGTTTTCTCTCTCAGAGCTTTCTGCTGCTACCATGCTTTGGGGGCTCTCTGGGTAGATTGAGTTGCTGGAGGAGCAATAGCTCTGTCTTTGGTCAGGGTCACTGCACCTCTGTGGATGGGGGAGTTGATTGTATCAGGAGGGGCCACGAGGCACTCGAGCAACTGAGACTCCATCACAGGAGAGGCCGTGTGGCATCCCTTGTTAGAGATGGGCTCTGGAGGGATACACCTGGATGTAAATCCCACTTCTCCACTTAACACATCAGCTAACCTCACACATCAGCTGCCCATCTCTCTGTGCCTCCATTTCCTCATCTGTAAAATGGGGCTAAAAATGGAATGTAGCTCTTAGGACTATTGTGAAGGTTGAGTTAATTTTATGGAAAGTAAAATTTCACAGTTTCTATTACATGGATATTAGCTCTTTTGCTAGTATATATTCTTCCAGCTCAGGGAAGCTTCACCATCAGCCCCAAATAGAGAGCTGCCAGTTTGCTGAGAGATCTTCGTGATTTCATTGTCTCTGGAATTATTTCATTCAGTTTTCTTTTCTTGGGTGGAATTGTTCTATGCAAATGAATGCTGTCAGCCCTTCTAGTCCCACATGGATGGAGGCCTATGTTAGGACAAAGAGCTGAAACAGATGTTGTAAAAACATCAAAAACGTAGACATGGGCAGCTCTGCTAGAGGCACCTGCAGTCCGAGACTCTGGACCCTGTCATCTCCATAGGGAATCATAGGGGAAGCAGGACAGGGATAAGGGAGGGAAAGGGATCTGAAAGGCAAAAGGAACAAGGTAGCTTCCCTTCTCAACCTCTCCTTAGAGGCTGCCCTACAGCCAGCAGCTCTGAAGCCCAGCCTTGCTCAAGGATAGATCCTGTCAAGCCCCATCTCCATCCATGTGCTCCGTGTCCTTGCTGCAGAGTACATGCTGGCTAAGTGAACATCAACATACTTCTCAGTCTGAGTCTCAATTTCTTCATCTGCAAAGTAGAGATAATTGCATGCATCTTAAAAGTGATGGTGCAAATGAAAGATAATGTGGGTAAAGCTCCCGGCACAGTACTGGCCCCTGGGTGACCTGCAGAAAATGGTAAGTGAGGTATTTTTGTTCCCACAGCATGAGGAGAGGCGAATCCGTGACAGGCTGACAGAGGATATCTCTGTTGTTGAGTGGAAGGTGGGACTGGTACCCTGACAACTTCCCTCTTCCCTTGGTGATGAGCATCACGAATGTTCCCTGTTGCAGGTCATCCTGCACTCTGATTGCCATCTGAGTACTTTCTAAAATATCCTGTCCCACCAGCCTCTAGAAGTTGCCTAAAATAAATGACTCATTTGCTACATTTTAATTCCCACAGACTTGAGGACAGAAACTGCTTGGTTTTGCATAAAAACGTTCAGGGCTATATGGCACGGTTGCTGACGGCAGTAGCTCAGGCTTATGTTTTGGAAAACAGCCCTGCCACAGGCCCAGGAATCCTGCTGTTGGAGCAACCTCACTTTCTCTGGGTCCCATTTGGGAAGCATGGCCTGAAGGGCATGCACTGGTCCTGGCCTCCTTTTCCCATCCCATCATGGGGGTAGTTGCTGGCCCAGGATGGGCCATAGGTAGAACTGGTGAAAGGAATATCTGCTCTAATCCCGAGTAGCCATAGGAGGCCACTGTCCACTCAGGGAAGCCTGGGGACAGGGCACACTCTTCCCCTGGTGGCCGTCAGGCCTGGAAAGAAATTGAGACTCCGAGACTGAGAAGTATGTTGAAGTCCACTTCTTGTGCACTCACAGCTGATGCTTCTCGGGTCTACTGGCCAGGCATGGTGAAGAATATTAGAAAAGGAAACACCATAGGGCCTCCCAAGGGCCAGGCCCCTGGAAGTGGTTTTTCATGTATAAAAATGTAATATGCACTATTCTAATCAGCCTTCAGTCTTCAAGCCTGCAAGGTGGGCTGTTACTGTCCACATGGTACAGAGGGGGATGCCGAGCTGCAGAGTGCCAAGTGTCATGTTGGGGCCACGTGTGTGGCTAAGCCAGGGCTCCCAGTCAGCACTTTGGCACCCCTGCCCCTCCCTCTGTTCCGCTCCCAGAGTCTCTGCGGGGATCGTAGTTGTGCCAGGGACTGAAAGGAGTATCTGGTCACAGAATCACAGAAATTGACCCTTGTTTTGAATAGAAAAGATCTACTTGTTTCAACAGGTCGGGGAAGTAGGAAATGGTCTCTGAGGCCCATAAGGCAGCCGTATCTCAGGACCTGTGAAAGTCGCTCAGTCGTGTCCGACTCTGCGACCCCAAGGACTGCAGCCTGCCAGGCTCCTCTGTCCATGGAATTCTCCAGGCAAGAATACTGGAGTGGGTTGCCACGCCCTCCAGGGGATCTTCCCAACCCAGGGGGCAAACCAGGGTTTCTTGCATTGCGTGCAGATTCTTTACTGTGTGAGCCACCAGGGAAGCTTGATAAAAGACCAAGCCTGGTTAAGACCCCAAACCCAAACTCCCCCTCCTAAGAACTGGCCTCCTCGTGTCCCCTGCTGAGCTGTGACGTAGCCCCTCCCTCCCTTCTCCCACAGTGACGGAGACGGGCACCAGGACAGCACAGACAACTGCCCCACCGTCATCAACAGTGCCCAGCTGGACACGGACAAGGATGGGATCGGCGACGAGTGTGACGATGACGACGACAACGACGGCATCCCAGACTTGGTCCCCCCCGGCCCGGACAACTGCCGGCTGGTCCCCAACCCCGCCCAGGAAGACAGCAACAGTAAGCAGGCTCAGCCCAGGGCCCCTCAGCCAGCTCACGGCGGCCCACCTCTGTTGGGGCCCAGCTCCTCCGAGCAGCCACAGCTTGTGTGGACCGGAGAGCCCTGGGAGCCACGCATCTCCAGCTGTCAGAGGCAGGCACAGCCCTGGACTGAGACCACGCGGGGCAGGGAAGCAACCACGCGCTCGCCCTTGGGGCTTGCCCACCCCTTTCACCAGAGTCCCAGCAGGAGCAGGAGGGAGAGGAGGCCAGGGCAGCATGGGCGGGGGTGGGGTTCACAGGCTCCGATGCCTGCAGGGGACAGGTGTGCACAGGGCCAGAAATGAGATGGCAGAGTTGTGAGCACGGTGGTAAGCATGCCCGTGGCACACATGCAAACTCAAGTCTTGATACTAATACCATCCTGTTAGCTGGACAAAAGACACTTTGGGCTAGATTCAGCCTAAGGGTCACTGTAAATTATTCTGAGAGAGGGTCTGATGGTCATTAATTTCCCTGCTTTTTATGTGTCATAGTCCAGAAAGTACCGCAGACATTTGCTTACATAAGGTCAGACTTAAGATCCACCCGTCGTTGAGGTGCGATCCTAGAAGACACCCAGGGTTTCTTGTCAGGTCAACTTTGAACAGTTACCCTCACGCTGCCACTGGGAAGTCCTTCTGACGACCTGCAGTGCGGTTCACCCACCTACCACGAGGACCCCGGGGCTGGCTCAGCCACAGCTGACTCCAGGACTTCTCTCTCCACACAGGCTGAATACCTAGCCCTGGCTCTGGGCTCTTTGGCTCCTGTCATAGAGCGGGTGGTGTGGGGGTGGTGGGCATTACCCAGCTCCCCTCCTCCATTCCCTCAGGCGACGGAGTGGGAGACATCTGTGAGGCAGACTTTGACCAGGACCAGGTCATTGATCGGATAGACGTGTGCCCAGAGAACGCAGAGGTCACCCTGACCGACTTCAGGGCCTATCAGACCGTGGTCCTGGACCCTGAAGGGGATGCCCAGATAGACCCCAACTGGGTGGTCCTGAACCAGGTGAGTGCCATGGGGCTGGCGATGGCTCAGCTTTGCCTCGCAACACAGGCTTTTTTTTAAAACTAATTTTTGTTGGAGTATAATTGCTTTATAATGTTGTGTTAGTTTCTGCTGTACAAAGTGGATCACCCAGACATACACATATCCCCTTCCTTTGGCCCTCCTTCCCATTCAGGTCTGAGTAGAGTTCCCCAAGCAGGTTCTCACTGGTTACCCGTTTCGTACACGGTATCACTAGTGTGTAGGCGTCAACCCCAGTTTCCCAATTCTTCCCCCCAACACAGGCCCTTCTGAGAGAAGTGGGTTACTTAGAGGGTGCCAACTGTGAGCCGGGCACTCTCCCACGTCACATTTATTCCCCACAACAGTCCTATTGATGGAGCACTTTAATTAGCCTCACTTTACAGATGTTGAGCTCGAGTCTTACAAAGCGTGAATGATTCCTCATGGTAGCATGGCAGGTAAGCAGCTGAGACTGCTGGCTCTGGGGCCTAGGCAGTCTCCCTAGACCCATGATCCCAGTCTCTGCAGCAGGTGCCCCTGTGCGTTCGCCTCCTTGTGGAACTAAAGAAGGCAGGCACAGAGAGGCTTAGACTTTCCAGGGTCACCCAGCAGGCCACATTCATTAAAAGCATATGTATGCATTAATACATGACATTCATTTTTCTCTTTCTGACTTACTTCACTCTGAATAACAGGCTCTAGGTTCATCCACCTCAGTTCAGCTGACTCAAATTTGTTCCTTTTTGTGGCTAGAAAAATGGTTACTGGTGAACCTATTTGCAGGGCAGGAATAGAGACACAGACATAGAGAACAGACCTATGGACACGAGGGAGGGAGAAGGTGGGACAAACAGAGAGCAGCACTGAGACACGTAGATTACCATATGCAAAATAGATGGCTAGGGGGCCGTTGCTGTGTAACACAGCTCAAGCCCATGTTCCGCAGCCCAGAGGGGTGGGAGGGAGGGTCAGGAGGGAGGGGACCTATGTATACTTACAGCTGATTCATGCTGTTGTATGGCAGAAACCTGGAGAAGGAAATGGCAACCACTCCAGTATTCTTGCCTGGAAGATCTCAGGGACAGAGGAGGGTGGCGGGCTGCAGTCCATGGGGTTGCAAAGAGTCGGACACGACTGAGCCACTGAACAACAGCAACATGGCAGAAACCAGCCCAGTATTGTAAAGCAATTATTCTCCAATTAAAAATTTAAAAAAAAAAATTAAAGCGTATGTTCTCTAATTAAGAGTCTATTGAATCAACTCAATGACAGTTTTAGCAAAACTGTTTCTGCTCAGCCCTGAGGTTTTGTTTTGTTGAACAGTGTATGCCTTCTTTGAGCACATAACAAGGTAGGGCAGTTCTTCAGATAATGAGATCTTTACATGGAGCTCAGACATCACTGACTCCTCACCGGTGATGCCTGAGAATCTGAGCTTCCTCGAGCTTATTCCATCCCCTCCGAGGTTAATCTTAACTCCTGCATTTCTCTCGGCAGGGCATGGAGATTGTGCAGACCATGAACAGCGATCCTGGCCTGGCAGTGGGTATGTCCAGGGCCTCAGTCACCACTTGTGTGGAATTCACTCTTTCCAGCTACCCGCATGGCTTGTCTGTTTTTCTCATCTGCTTTGATCTTTACAGGGTACACGGCTTTTAACGGAGTTGACTTCGAAGGGACCTTCCACGTCAACACCCAGACGGACGATGACTACGCCGGCTTCATCTTTGGTTACCAGGATAGCTCCAGCTTCTACGTGGTCATGTGGAAGCAGACGGAGCAGACGTACTGGCAGGCCACCCCGTTCCGAGCTGTCGCGGAACCTGGCATTCAGCTCAAGGTACTCGTCTCCCTTTCTTCTGGGCCCTTTATCCTCCCTTTAAATTGTGTGTTCTCCCATATGGCATTTATTCATTAATAGAAATTGATGCATTTGTACTCAAATCTGGTAACTCTGGAGCCCATCCAGGTGGCCATGCCTTTGCTTCTCTGTACGAGCTGCGTGCTCCCCTCTGGGTGAGAACGTCTGACCCCAGAGGTGGGGAAGATTTAGGGGTACATCTTCGGGCACACTCCCCTTGGAAACTGACTAATGTGTTTCCTCGGGTGGCCAACTTCGTACAGGAGGGCTGGGAAACCATGTCCGTCACTCCTGCTGGGAGGAAAGGCAGAGCTCAGAGCCCTCCTTGGCCAAATGTGGGGAGCGATGGGGCTGACAGCAGGGAAAGCATGGACCAAGTCAGTGGAATGCCGGCCAGTGCTGATCACTGAAGGTTGGGGATGACCACGGCAGAAACGGCACTGAAGCATTTACGCCTTGTGTCCAGACTCAAGGCTGCCAGTTGCAACCATGAATCCTGACCCCATCACCACCCCAGGGATACGGGATGCAGGAAGTGCAGTCTGTGCATCTAAGACCTTGCTCGTGTCATTGTCCAGGCCGTGAAGTCCAAGACGGGTCCAGGGGAGCACCTCCGCAACTCGCTGTGGCACACGGGGGACACCAGTGACCAGGTCAGGCTGCTGTGGAAGGACTCCAGGAACGTGGGCTGGAAGGACAAGGTGTCCTACCGCTGGTTCCTGCAGCACCGGCCCCAGGTGGGCTACATCAGGTAGGCACTGGGCCCCCTCCTCCCACATCTCAGAGCCTTCGCTTCCCTGAGCAGACAGCTCCCAGGGGTGAGCGAGGACCTCGGGCTCCCAGGAAAGAGGTTGGAGGAAGACACCCCGCTCAGACTGACCACCTGGATGGTAGGGGAACACTGGGGGTAAAAGAACCATCTGTGGGGGAAGCCTGGGCACCAGAACAGTCTGCCCCTCTGACCCGTGTGAGGCGAGACTGACTCTCATCCGCCCTCCTGTGTGGTCCCTCTGCACCATGTATCATCACTTACCTCAGCATTTCATGCTGCAGTGAGTCCATCATGGTCTGATAAACTCCACGAGAGCAGCACCCATGTCTCGTTTTATCTTGGTCTCCCCTGCGCCTGACATAGCAATGACACATACTGCCCTCGGCATGAACTGACCCTCTTGTGAGCCCATGTTCTGCCTTATTTCCCTGTGAAAGTGTTAGTTGCTCAGTCAAGTCCAACTCTTTGCAACCCCCCGGACTGTAGCCCACTGGACTCCTCTGTTCATGGGATTCTCCAGGCAAGAATACTGGAGTGGGTTGCCATGCCCTCCCCCACTGAATCTTCCCCACCCAGGGATCGAATGTGGGTCTCCCACATTGCAGGCGAATTCTTTACTGTCTGAGTCACAAGGGAAGCCCTTGGAACTTCCCTGTAGGACTGTTTAAAAAAACAAACACCTATTCTCAGAAACTAGGATATCGTAGAACCCCATCTTTGACATGAAGTCAATGTACTTTGGAGAAGGAAATGGCAACCAATCCAGTATTCTTGCCTGGAGAATCCCAGGGACAGAGGAGCCTCGTGGGGGGCCGTCTATGAGGTCACACAGAGTCAGACATGACTGAAGCGACTTAGCAGCAGCAGTGTACTTACTTTCTCATTCCTCAGACTTACAGATCCACACCAGTTTATGTAGCACTTCTTTAGGAAGAGTTGCTGATTGCATTTTCCTGACCAGGGCAGGAAAGCTGCCGGGTAGAAAAAAGGAAATCATGAAAGCTAATTCATACTTTGTCTTTCTTTGAGACTTTACACCAAATTGATGTCTGTTGAGAGGGAGATTGTCATATTCTCAGCCCTATTAAGCTGCATGCCCCTTTTTTTATAACAAATATTTTGAAATGCTGCCTCTTCCATCCCAAATGAAGTCATAGAAAATATTACCTACCTGCATGATGTTAAGGATCAGATCCCTAATGGAGAAATAAGATTTATAACAAAATCGTGTAAGTGCTTGGACAACCGTAGCAGAACACCTAGTGAGGTTACTGCCGGCCCGTGTACCTAGAATCACTGCGGAGGTGACGTCCTGCTACAGCTCGTGGGTTGTGGCCACAACGTGGTATTGCCAGCAGTGTTGTGAATTTCTAAAATAACAGCTACAGAGAAGGACAAATATCGTATGATACCTCTTATGTGTGGAGTCTAATAAAACGGTACAAGTGAACTTTTTTACAAAACAGAAGCAGTAGACGTAGAAAACAACCTTATGGTTACCAGGGGGGAGAAGGATAGATCTGGGAGGTCAGAACTGATATATGCACACTACTATTTATAAAATAGATAATAAGGACCTACCGTATAACAGGGAACTCTACTCAGTACTCTGTAATGTCCTTTATGGGAAAAGAATCTAAAAAGAGTGGATATATGTATAACTGACCTACTTTGCTGTGTGGCAGAAAGTAAGACAACATTGTAAATCAACTATACTCCAATAAGATGAATAGTGAACAGCTTAATTTTTAAACAAGACAATGAAGTACAGTTGACTTGAACAATTCAGGGGGTGGTTCCCAGGCCTGCAGTGGACAAAAATCCACAGATGCTCAAGTCCCATGGTTGGCCTTCTGTATCTCTGGTTCATATCTGCAGATTCATCTACCTGCAGATCATGTAGTGAAATAGTATTTATGGGGGGAAAAAAATCCACATATTAGTGGGCCCATGCAAACCCACGTTGTTTAAGAGTCAAATGTACTCAACAGTTTATCAGTTCACCCTGGAAAAAAATCAGTTGATATTAATGCCAAAATACTTGATATTCACAACTGAGTTGGGTTTTAAGCCCAGATAACTAGAAACAGGCCAAGAGTCTGTTCCTACCCAAGGGTCTGGAGGAGCACCCCAAAGGTGTCTGGATGCAGGACAGGTTTTCATTGTTCTCTCCAGGGTCTTGTAAGCCACCCAACATCCCTGCCTTCTGCCACTAAATGCCATGGTTACAGCCCCAAATGCCACCGCCACCCCCCCCACACACATTTCTAAAATCCTGCTTAGGGAATGCTGTTCCTCTCGAGGAACATCATTGCTCCTGGATCCCAAAGAGCAGTGGTTTTTAAGCATGAGGTCTGGACAGGGTGACTCACTGCACAGGAAGTCACAAAGCCTCTTGGTCCTGGGCTGTACTGTGCTTTCTGACTCATCAGCGAGGACCCACTGAGTTGGACTCGGTGCCCAACCTCACCTAGGCCTGTGAGGGACAGAAGGAGGGCAGGTGTGGACAGGTGGTCCCTGACCTCGTGGATCTCCCAGTCTAGCAGGGAAAGGGGAAAAAGCATCCAGAAGCACAGTCCAGGTCTGAGAAAAGTGAGATGACACAGAGCAAAGACGTAGGTGGCCAGGAAGTGGGACCCCCTGTCTCCCGGTGGGTGGTTCCTCCCGACCTTGGTTTGAAACCCACTCCGGCTGTGTTGTCCACAGGGTGCGATTTTATGAAGGCTCTGAGTTGGTGGCTGATTCTGGGGTCACCATAGACACCACCATGCGTGGAGGCCGGCTCGGCGTGTTCTGCTTCTCCCAAGAAAACATCATTTGGTCCAACCTCAAATATCGCTGCAATGGTAATGTACATTCTTGTTACTGAATAGTATTACTACTAGAAAAAAAATCAAACAATGCCACCTTATTGTATAGCACCCATCTCTCCCAGAAGCCGGAAGTCATGACATGTATTCCTGAAATCTGAGGGTCCCTCTGTGATCCAAGCAAAAGGCAGATCTCATGTTTCCTATTTGATAGATGAGGAGATGGAACCCTAGAGAATTAAACTATTAAACTGCTTGGCTTGGGACATAGGATTCTGTGAGGGATGGAGGCAGATTTAATTGAGAGGCAGCCTTCATTTTCATATAGCTCAAACACAATCATAAACTCAAAACCCATTCTGCCTGCTCATTTTCTTTTGGCCTGTGAATGACGCTCCTGGGCTTTAAGCCAACAGTTCGCAAAGCTGCCTGAGGTATAAAATGGCTGCGGGGTTTGTTTGGGGGGTGGGGGGCGGTGGTTCTTCGGGGGCTTGTTGGGTGGGCTGACAGCGACCCCTACAGGATGCCTCCCAGCTCGAGATGCACTAGGGCTGGAGGGGGCCTTCCTAACGCCCCTGTGCCTGTCCTCCTTTGCAGACACCATCCCAGAGGACTTCCAAGAATTTCAGACCCAGAATTTTGATCGCCTGGATAAATAAATGGAGGACGCAATCCGCAACTGCTTTTGCAAACACTAAAGTCGTATGTTTTTTAACTTCCTACAACTTTCTTTGTATACAGTGTGGCTCTCTTTTTGCCGACCCAGATATACCAAACTTCTTATATGAATGTGGCAATAAAGAAGAGATGATTTCTAAAAACCATGTTACCCAGACATCACTCCCGCATGGCTCAGGCTTTGACGGGGACTCTGCTGTTCTCTGTGGAATCCACAGACAATTGCCAGGGGATCTTTCTTCCTCAGTCGTGAGGTTGACCACATACATCAGTCAGAAGGCTCAGGCCAAAGGTCTCACCTTCTGTTTCTTTCACGGAGAAGCCTGACAGTTCCTCACCTCAGCAGCCTCCTCATTTGGGGTAAGGAACCTCAGAAACACTGCTCAGGAACACTTTTCCTATGAAGACTTTTCCTGACCGATCCTGGGTCGTTTGTCCAATTCTTTCTTATACCCTCTCCATCCCGCATGCCTTCCACCCAGACCTCTACCAGAACTTTCAACAGTTGTGCCTTTTTTATATATATTTGGCTCCCCCTAGTGGAATGTCAGATCATTGAGAATTAAAGGACCACGTCTTACTACAATCCGTATACTCTGAATTTTCACTTTCATGCATTGGAGAAGGCAATGGCAACCCACTCCAGTGTTCTTGGCTGGAGAATCCCAGGGACGGGGGAGCCTGGTGGGCTGCCGTCTATGGGGTCGCACAGAGTCGGACACGACTAAAGTGACTTAGCATAGCATATACTCTGAATACCTGGTATGGAGATTACCTGTCCATTTTTTGCTAGATGGCTGACTCTTAAGTAATAAGGACAATAATGTGTATGGATATGAGCCCTCCTACAACTCAGAAAGCTGCTCACAACATACACTATCGATGGTGGTATCAGCAGCCTCACTTTATGTTCAGGACAGAAACTTGCCTGATTTTTATATTAGTTCTTCTCCCATTTCATTTGTAAGGCAAATGATCCAGGCAAATTTTTTAAATAAATTCCCTTAGATTTCGGTTTCAAGGAATATTGCTGGGCAGCAATATATTCTCCTATTCCAGAATTCCTGGAAATACCTTACATCATAAATAAAGGATAAACACTGTCACTATCATTTTATTATGATTTCGGTAGAAACTACAGTGGCATATGCATGACCGATACAAGACATGGAGGATTTTGGTCCACCTCACACGTAAAGCCTACAGGTGTAGGTTGCTTCAAAAGTCAGGACTAGGGTCTTCGATCAGGGTCTTCAGTGACGGGACACAGCTTAGGCCTGTCCACCAACCCCCCACTTGCTGACACTGTCTAATCACGCAGGCAGACCCTGCTACAGGAGCCGCCTCCCAGGGTCTCAGGGGCGCACTGCTACTTTGACACTACAGATCGATCCCAATTCAGAAGAGCCCAGAAGGAGAAGTAAATTCTTATGGTTGGAGAATGTCATCTCTCAGTCCTCCCCCCTTTTCCTTGCTTTTTGTGTCTCACTGAAAGGTTATTTCCTGAGCCCTTAAGGCCTTCAGGAGCCCTCTGGTCCTCCTGGTCCTCCACCCACTCTATCATATAGAGTATAACTTTATAGGTATAAAAGCTACTTTATACTATAAGATGTTAGTGCCCTTTCTCTGGAGGCCTTGGCAGTTTACCAGGCAATATATGATGAAGGCCAAAGACTCTCAGGGGATTTCATGCTAATCATTGAATTGCATGCCAAACCCTCTACCTTGAAATATTAATACACTCGTTTGTAAGAGGAAAATGTGTTAGTTGATCAGATATGAATGTTAATTTGAGCTGAAGTCTTATGGTGTCTTGATCTGACTTTCATTGACACTGGTGTACTTACCAGATCTGTCCTGTGCTCCTGTATTTCCTGTACACTTCCTCTCTGAGGCTGGCAGGACGAGGAGGCAGCCTCCCTGCTATTAGCTGGGCATTCCTCCCTAAAAGCAGTAGTCCACAGGAAGATCTCTAGATAATCAACACTCTTGTGGCTATGAACATGACAGTACTGTGGGCTCACAGGACATTTAGAACATAATTCCATACCGCAGAAGCCTATTACACTGTGTATGTAACTTTTGTCTTCCCACCAATTAGAGGGCAAAATAGAACAGGTAGCCCCAGTGGTGTGTTTAAACCAGAGCCTGCCAGTTCTTGAGAGCTAGTCTTGGGAATTTTGTGAGCCAGCTGTTAAATCTGTTGAACATTTGGAATTAACCATCATAATATATTTACAGCACAGAAATCGGCAGACATTACAAATTAGACCTCCAGATTGCTGACTGCCAAGCATTTACCAACACACGACTGGGTACTCTTACCTTATTCCTAGTCATTCTTCATCACTGGAAGCTGGTGTAGAAAGCTTGAAATGTTCAGAAAACTTGTTTAAGAAGTAGAGAAGTACTCCTAAAAGAAAACTTAGGAAAGAAGCTCTTTGATCTTGGCAATGACTTTTTTTGGGGTATGATACCAAAAGCACAAACAACAAAAGCAAAAATCAACACATGGGACTATATCAAATTCAAAAGTTCTGCACCAGAAAATAAACAATTAACAAAATGAAAAAGACAACCTTTGGGAGAATGGGGGGAATATTTTGTAAACTGTAATAAGGGATTAATATCCAAAAATACGTATATTGAAAAACCATACAACTCAATAACAAAACAATCCCATTTTTAAATGAGCAGAGGACTAAATTGACAGTTTTCCAAAAAGACATCAAAATGACCAACAGATACATGAAAAGATGTTCAACATCAGCAAGCATGAGAGAAATGCAAATCAAAACCACAGTGAGAGTCATCCCATCTATTAGAATGGCTATCATCAAAAAGACAAGAGATGCTGACCAGGATGTGGTGAAGAGAGAATCCTTATATACTGTTTGATTGTAAATTGGTCCACCCACTATGGAAACAGTATGGAGTTTCCTCAAAAAATTAAAAATAGATCTACCATAAGATCAGGACTGAGCAACTTCACTTTCACTTTTCACTTTCATGCATTGGAGAAGGAAATGGCAGCCCACTCCAGTGTTCTTACCTGGAGAATCCCAGGGACAGCCTGGTGGGCTGCCGTCTATGGGGTCGCAGAGTCGGACATGACTGAAGTGACTTAGCAATAAGATTCACCAATTCCAATTCTCAGTATATATCAAGAGGAATGAAAATAGTATGTCAATATATGCACGCCCATGTTTATTGCAGCATTATTCACAGTAGCCAAGATACGGAAAGAACTTAAATGTCCAGTGGATGAATGGATAAAAAAGATGTGTATATAGACAATGGAATATTATTCAGGCACAAGAAAGGATCTCCTGTCATTTGTAACCACATGGATGGACTTTGAGCATTATGCAAAGTCAGAAAGACAAATACTGTGGCATCACTTATATGTCAATCTAAAAAAGTTAAACTTTTGAAAAACAGAGTAAAATGGTAGTTACCAGTGGATGGGGAGTAAGGGGATAAGACTGCTATTGTTTAAGGATATAAATTTGCAGTGAGAAGTAAATAAGTCATAGAGATCCAATGCACGGTACAGTAAATATACATGAAAATATTGTACTCCAATCATCAAACCAACTGAGACCAAAAGTTAATTATCCCAACCGCTGAAAAGAAATGATAATTACATAATATGATAGAGGTGCCAAATTCTACTGTAACAGCAATTACAACATACAAATGTATCAAATTAACACATTGTACACCTTAAATTCACACGTTACATGTCCAACAGATTCAATATAAAACAGCAAAGAAGTGCGAAAGTTGTGAAAATCAGGAAGTACTTGAGAGAGGCTAGTCAAATGCCAGATACAAACCATAGGAACAGACTAGCAGGTGCCTCTTCCACAAGTCGCAACCTGGGACTTTTGACTGCTTAGACTCAACTTTAGGCTTCCCTGATAGTTCAGTTAGCAGTGCAGTGCCTCAAATTCCTATTAGAGTTCCATTTAGTAAGGTCCTCCTCTGAATTACAACCCTAGGAGTCTGAGCAGCTATCACTCACTCACCAATGAGGATAAATTCATTCCACTGCTTGTCCACCCCCTGACTTCTGACTGAGATCAAAGGTCCTGTGACATGGGAGGTATGCCTGGGACAGAGAAGAGGTGAGTCCCTGTGGGAAAAAGACTGTGCCTAGGCAGACTCCCACTGGAGTGGGGAGACTTCCTGGGGCAGAGAAAGGGCACGGAGAGCATCGGGAGACAGCCCCAGGTTTGGGGGCAGGGGCAGAGAGGGAGGGGAGCACGTTCCATCTCCATCCAAGAAAGAACGGAAGCTCCTCCCTCTTCCCCCCAAGTTATTACTCCTGTATCTTAGACTTAATTAAAGATGCAGATTGCAAAATCTTAAACGTCTAAGTTCAACTTAAAAATCTTACTACTTGGGGAAAGAGAGAGGAGAGATAAATTAGGAGATTGAATTAACATACAATGCCGTGTATAAAATACATGACCAGCAAGGACCTACTGTATAGCACTGCTGCTGCTGCTGCTAAGTCACTTCAGTCGTGTCCCACTCTGTGCGACCCCATAGACGGCAGCCCACCAGGCTCCCCCGTCCCTGGGATTCTCCAGGCAAGAACACTGGAGTGGGTTGCCATTTCCTTCTCCAATGCATGAAAGTGAAAAAGTGAAAGTGAAGTCGCTCAGTTGTCTCTGACTCTTAGCGACCCCATGGACTGCAGCCCACCAGGCTCCTCCATCCATGGATTTTCCAGGCAAGAGTCCTGGAGTGGGGTGCCATTGCCTTCTCTGACTGTATAGCACAGTAGGTCCTATTCTGTAATAACCTATAAGAGAAAAGAATCTGAAAAAGAATACATGTGTAACTGAGTCACTGCGCTGTACACCTGAAACTAATACCACATTGTAAATCAGCTATACTTCGGTTTAAAAAAAAAAAATTACTACTCTTCTATACTCTGCCAAGTCACTTCAGTCGTGTCCGACTCTGTGCGACCCCATAGACGGGAGCCCACCAGGCTCCCCCGTCCCTGGGATTCTCCAGGCAAGAACACTGGAGTGGGTTGCCATTTCCTTCTCCAGTGCATGAAAGTAAAAAGTCAAAGTGAAGCCGCTCAGTCGTATCTGACCCTCAGCGACCCCATGGACTGCAGCCTACCAGGCTCCGCCATCCATGGGATTTTCCAAGCAGGAATACTGGAGTGGGGTGCCATTGCCTTCTCCCTTCTATACTCTATAAATATGCAAATCTACTTAGTCCTCTATAGCAAAATTCATAGTCACCTTTAAGCTTGATTGTTTAGTTCTGTCTGCAAACTTAATTAAATTTCCTTAAGCATTTAAAATTGCATTTATAAATTTTATGTTATACATTAATCTATAATACTACATTTTTAATATACTATAAATCTACAATGTTTACAATTTTAATTATAAATTTTTCTGTCATTTGTCTGACAAAACCTACCGAATTAACTCATAAATATTATGTGAATATTGTGTACCATAAGTTATCTTAACACCTGACTATTATTTGTATATTCAACCAAATTCTTCTATATTTTTTGGCTTAAAATTACAAGGTTAAAATCAAATACTCAATTATACATTCTTCATTGTAATCACAAGTTCAATTTTTTAGATTTTCTAATATACCAAATTATCTTAAATATTTCAAGTAGTTTAAATACCATATCAGTTCAGTCGCTCAGTCATGTCCGGCTCTTTGCGACGCCATGAACTGCAGCACACCAGGCCTCCCTGTCCATCACCAACTCCCGGAATCTACCCAAACTCCTGTCCATTGAGTCAGTAATGCCATGCAACCATCTCAGCCTCTGTCATCCCCTTCTCCTCCTGCCCTCAATCTTTCCCAGCATCAGGGTCTTTTCAAGTGAGTCAGCCCTTTGCAACAGGTGGCCAAAGTATTGGAGTTTCAGCTTCAACATCAGTCCTTCCAATGAACACCCTGATCTCTCTTAGGATGGATCTCTTTAGGATGGACTGGTTGGATCTTCTTGCAGTCCAAGGGACTCTCAAGAGTCTTCTCCAACACCACAGTTCAAAACCATCAATTTTTCTGCACTCAGCTTTCTTTATAGTCCAACTCTCACATCCATACATGACTACTGGAAAAATCATAGCCTTGACGGACCTTTGTTGACAAAGTACTGTCTCTCCTTTTTAATATGCTGTCTAGGTTGGTCATAACTTTTCTTCCAAGGAATAAGCATCTTTTAATTTTATGGCTGCAATCACCATCTGCAGTGATTTTGGAGCCCCACCCCCCTGCCCCCCTCCAAAAGCCAGCCACTGTTTCCACTGTTTCCCCATCTATTTGCCATGAAGTGATTGGATTGGATGCCATGATGTTAGTTTTCTGAATGTTGAGCTTTAAGCTAGCCTTTTCACTCTCCTCTTTCATTTTCATCAAGAGGCTCTTTAGTTCATCAGAGGTACTTTCTGCCATAAGGGTGGTGTCATCTGCATATCTGAGATTACTGATATTTCTCCCGGCAATCTTGATTCCACATAGTCAAAGATAATTCCAAAACACCACACAAAAATATTAGGACAATGGGTTCAGCAATTCTGTATTTAATTTTAACATTTCTAAGGAATAAAAGACCCTTACACACTGTTGGGGTCCTTTAATGGACCGGAACCTGGTGGTCTGGAGTCAATGATAAGAAAGTGAAAGAAGGAAAGAGGCTAATATTCCCTGGGTTACGCAGCTGGCCCTCGCGCTCCAGGGAATCAGCCAGAAATAGAGATGAGAGAGAGAGAGAGAGAGGGAGAGAGAAAGAAGGACACGGGGACCCAAGTCTCTGGTGGAAAAAAGGTGCTTTATTGAATTCTGTGTGAGTATATACAGAAATTTGTATGCAGGTCAGGAAGCAACAGTTAGAACTGGACATGGAACAACAGACTGGTTCCAAATAGGAAAAGGAGTACGTCAAGACTGTGTATTGTCACCCTGCTTATTTAACTTATATGCAGAGTACATCATGAGAAACGCTGGACTGGAAGAAGCACAAGCTGGAATCAAGATTGCCAGGAGGAATATCAATAACCTCAGATATGCAGATGACACCACCCTTATGGCAGAAAGTGAAGAGGAACTAAAAAGCCTCTTGATGAAAGTGAAAGTGGAGAGTGAAAGATCAGATCAGATCAGATCAGTCGGCTCAGTCGTGTCCGACTCTTTGCGACCCCATGAACTGCAGCACGCCAGGCCTCCCTGTCCATCACCAGCTCCCGGAGGTCACCCAGACTCATACCCATCGAGTCAGTGATGCCATCCAGCCATCTCATCCTCTGTCGTCCCCTTCTCCTCCTGCCCTCAATCCCTCCCAGCATCAGAGTCTTCTCCAATGAGTCAACTCTTCACATGAGGTGGCCAAAATACTGGAGTTTCAGCTTTAGCATCATTCCTTCTAAAGAAATTCCAGGATTGATCTCCTTCAGAATGGACTCGTTGGATCTTCTTGCAGTCCAAGGGACTCTCAAGAGTCTTCTCCAACACCACAGTTCAAAAGCATCAATTCTTCGGCGCTCAGCCCTCTTAACAGTCCAGCTCTCACATCCATACATGACCACAGGAAAGACCATAGCCTTGACTAGGCGAACCTTTGTTGGTAAAGTAATGTCTCTCCTTTTGAATATGCTATCTAGGTTGGTCATAACTTTCCTTCCAAGGAGTAAGCGTCTTTTAATTTCATGGCTGCAGTCACCATCTGCAGTGATTTTGGAGCCCAGAAAAATAAAGTCTGACACTGTTTCCACTGTTTTCCCATCTATTTCCCATGAAGTGATGGGACCAGATGCCATGATCTTCGTTTTCTGAATGTTGAGCTTTAAGCCAACCTTTTCACTCTCCACTTTCACTTTCATCAAGAGGCTTTTTAGCCCCTCTTCACTTTCTGCCATAAGAGTCGTGTCATCTGCATATCTGAGGTTATTGATATTTCTCCCGGCAATCTTGATTCCAACTTGTGTTTCTTCCAGTCCAGCATTTCTCATGATGTACTCTGCATATAAGTTAAATAAACATGGTGACAATATGCAGCCTTGACGTACTCCTTTTCCTATTTGGAACCAGTCTGTTGTTCCATGACCAGTTCTAACTGTTGCTTCCTGACCTGCATAGATTTCTTAAGAGGCAGATCAGGTGGTCTGGTATTCCCATCTCTTTCAGAATTTTCCATAGTTTATTGTGATCTACACAGTCAAAGGCTTTGGCATAGTCAATAAAGCAGAAATAGATGTTTTTCTGGAACTCTCTTGCTTTTTCCATGATCCAGCGGATGTTGGCAATTTGATCTCTGGTTCCTCTGCCTTTTCTAAAACCAGCTTGAACATCAGGAAGTTCACGGTTCACATATTGCTGAAGCCTGGCTTGGAGAATTTTGAGCATTACTTTACTAGCGTGTGAGATGAGTGCAATTGTTCGGTAGTTTGAGCATTCTTTGGCATTGCCTTTCTTTGGGATTGGGATGAAAACTGACCTTTTCCAATCTTGTGGCCGCTGCTGAGTTTTCCAAATTTGCTGGCATATTGAGTGCAGCACTTTCACAGCATCATCTTTCAGGACTTGGAATAGCTCCACTGGAATTCCATCACCTCCACTAGCTTTGTTCGTAGTGATGCTTTCTAAGGCCCATTTGACTTCACATTCCAAGATGTCTGGCTCTAGGTCAGTGATCACATCATCATGATTATCTGGGTCTTGAAACTCTTTTTTGTACAGTTCTTCTGTGTATTCCTGCCACCTCTTCTTAATATCTTCTGCTTCTGTTAGGTCCACACCATCTCTGTCCTTTATCGTGCCCATCTTTGCATGAAATGTTCCTTTGGTATCTCTGATTTTCTTGAAGAGATCCCTAGTCTTTCCCATTCTGTTGTTTTCCTAAAACTAGTCAATCTAATCACACAAGGACCACACCCTTGTCTAACTCAATGAAATTAAGCCATGCCCGAGGGGCAACCTGGGATGGGGGGTCATGGTGGAGAGAGATGACAGGGTGTGGTCCGCTGGAGAAGGGAATGGCAAACCACTTCAGTATTCTTGCCTTGAGAACCCCATGAACAGTATGAAAAGACAAAATGATAGGATACTGAAAGAGAAACTCCCCAGGTCAGTAGAGGCCCAATATGCTACTGGAGATCAGTGGAGAAATAGCTCCAGAAAGAATGAAGGGACGGAGCCAAAACAAAAAGAATACCCAGCTGTGGATGTGTCTGGTGATAGAAGCAAAGTCTGATGCTGTAAAGAGCAATACTGCATAGGAACCTGGAATGTCAGGTCCATGAATCAAGGCAAATTGGAAGTGGTCAAACAAGAGATGGCAAGAGTGAATGTTGACATTCTAGGAATCTGCGAACTAAAATGGACTGGAATGGGTGAATTTAACTCAGATGACCATTATATCTACTACTGTGGGCAGGAATCCCTCAGAAGAAATGGAGTGGCCATCATGGTCAACAAAAGAGTCCGAAATGCAGTACTTGGATGCAATCTCAAAAATGACAGAATGATCTCTGTTCGTTTCCAAGGCAAACCATTCAGTGTCACAGTAATCCAAATCTATGCCCCAACCAGTAATGCCGAAGAAGCTGAAGTTGAACGGTTCTATGAAGACCTACAAGACCTTTTAGAACTAACACCCAAAAAAGATGTCCTTTTCATTATAGGGGACTGGAATGCAAAAGTAGGAAGTCAAGAAACACCTGGAGTAACAGGCATATTTGGCCTTGGAACACGGAATGAAGCAGGGCAAAGACTAATAGAGTTTTGCCAAGAAAATGCACTGGTCATAGCAAATACCCTCTTCCAACAACACAAGAGAAGACTCTATACATGGACATCACCAGATGGTCAACACCGAAATCAGATCGATTATATTCTTTGCAGCCAAAGATGGAGAAGCTCTATACAATCAGCAAAAACAAGACCAGGAGCTGACTGTGGCTCAGACCATGAACTCCTTATTGCCAAATTCAGACTGAAATTGAAGAAAGTAGGGAAAACTACTAGACCATTCAGGTATGACCTAAATCAAATCCCTTATGATTATACAGTGGAAGTGAGAAATAGATTTAAGGGCCTAGATCTGATAGATAGAGTGCCTGATGAACTATGGAATGAGGTTCGTGACATTGTACAGGAGACAGGGATCAAGACCATCCCCATGCAAAAAAGCAAAATGGCTGTCTGGGGAGGCCTTACAAATAGCTGTGAAAAGAAGAGAAGCAAAAAGCAAAGGAGAAAAGGAAAGATATAAACATATAAATGCAGAGTTCCAAAGAATAGCAAGAAAAGATAAGAAAGCCTTCTTCAGTGATCAATGCAAGGAAATAGAGGAGAGTGAAAAGGTTGGCTTAAAGCTCAACATTCAGAAAACGAAGATTATGGCATCTGATCCCATCACTTCATGGGAAATAGATGGGGAAACAGTAGAAACAGTGTCAGACTTTATTTTCTTGGGCTCCAAAATCACTGCAGATGGTGACTGCAGCCATGAAATTAAAAGATGCTTACTCCTTGGAAGAAAAGTTACGACCAACCTAGATAGCATATTCAAAAGCAGACATTACTTTGCCAACTAAGGTCCGTCTAGTCAAGGCTATGGTTTTTCCAGTGGTCATGTATGGATGTGAGAGTTGGACTGTGAAGAAAGCTGAGCGCCGAAGAATTGATGCTTTTGAACTGTGGTGTTGGAGAAGACTCTTGAGCGTCCCTTGGACTGCAAGGAGATCCAACGAGTCCATTCTGAAGGAGATCAATCCTGGAATTTCTTTGGAAGGACTGATGTTGAAGCTGAAACTCCAGTACTTTGGCCACCTCATGCCAAGAGTTGACTCATTGGAAAAGACTCTGATGCTGGGAGGGATTGGGGGCAAGAGGAGAAGGGGATGACAGAGGATGAGATGGTTGGATGGCATCACCGACTCAATGGACATGTGTTTGGGTGGACTCCGGGTGTTGGTGATGGACAGGGAGGCCTGGTGTGCTGCGATTCATGGGGTCACAAAGAGTTGGACACAACTGAGTGACTGAACTGAACTGAACTGATATATACTGTATTACAAAGTAGTTTCTTCAGATAAAGATCAAAAGACCAGACTTGGACTTTCCTGGTGGCTCAGACGGTAAAGCATCTGTCTACAGTGTGAGAGACCTGGGTTTGATCCCTGGGTTGGGAAGATTCCCTGGAGAAGGAAATGGCAACCCACTCCAGTACTCTTGCCTTGAAAATCCCATGGACAGAGGAGCTTGGTGCAGGCTACAATCCATGGGGTCGCAAAGAGTTGGGCACGACTGACCAACTTCACTTTCACTTTATAAGTTACCAAGGAAACAAGGACCAATAGAGGCCATAAGGCCAAAAGGCAATCCATATCAAAAGAGGGTCGTAGATAATCCCTTTCACCATATGGAAAGGCTAATGAAGGAAATCCTATGCAAGCATCCCATCTCTATGATCTCAGTCCTGGGAGTGGCTTGCACTCCTCTCACTCCCGACAGGAACTGATAAGGAACAGAGGGCTCAAGAGGATAGGAAACAGCACACAGGAATCCTACTGTTAAACAGCCCCCGACAACACACTAATGAAACTATACTGTTTGAAGAAACTTGGGGTGAACTCAGTGGACTGAGGTTGTTTATTGGCTGAAGATTTGGAGCTTTGGACACTGAAGTGGGTTTTTCTTTTTCATTTTTGGGGGGTGGGATTGGGGGTTGTCTGCTTGGTTTTTGGGGTGAGGGCTGTGTGGGTTTGGGGTGGGGTGTGGCCACACCAGAAGGCTTGCAGGATCTTAGTTCCCTGACCAGGGATTGAACCCAGGCCCTCAGCAGTGAAAGCCAGGGAATTCCCTGAAGGGGATGTTTTTCATGACCCTGCAGGGGAAATTGAGCCCTCCTATGGTCCCAGTGTTATTAGGGACCCCAAGCATATGCTCTCCAGACAGGGGTGTCTTATATCCCACTCCCCTAGATTCATGTATAAATGACCTAGTTCCTAAGTCTCCTCACTTCTAGACCAGATTCTTTTGTGTTGTTGCAAGAACCTAAAGAAGCCATAAATTGTGTTTTCTGTGTACAAAGGCTTCCCTTATAAGGAAAAAACAAGACCAACAAAAACAGCCCAATGACAACACTTAGATTTTTTTCTTTAATTTTAGAGGAGTCTGGGAAATGCATCCTCAATGCCTGTAAGTCATTGACAAGTGTTCTAGAGCACAGCCCATTTCTACAGAGGGGACTGTCACCACATTGGTGCAGCTCTCCCTGGCTCCAGTGCCATCACCACACAGAAGGGGCATCACCAGGCGATCCTCCACAGCCCCTCTGAGATAATAAGCTCAGGGTCCACCCTCTTTCTGAACAAAAGGACTGAGGGAAAGAAAAATGTGAGCAGGAGGTAGGTCAAATGCTACTCCATCACATTCTGAATGACCTCAAATGTTGGTGATCTAAAGGGTAAGGTCATCATTGGATGTCTGGGGCACACGTAAAAAAAAAAAAAAAAATAGCCTCCAGTGATACTGTTTGGCAAAGTCTGACTTAAGGAATGAAACAAGTTGCTCTAAGGACAGAGCAGGGTGGCCAGGAAAAGCAAAAGGGATTCCCCAAGGTTGGTCAAGCAGAGGCATAGTGGGGTATGGGGAGGTAGTCTCTGGGCTGGTGGGGTCTGCCCACTCCCATGAGGAGGTGGAGGAGCCTCTGATGGGGCACTTGTTGTGACCGAGAACCGGAC
Source organism: Tragelaphus eurycerus (assembly GCA_935064755.1). Classification (NCBI taxonomy): domain Eukaryota; kingdom Metazoa; phylum Chordata; class Mammalia; order Artiodactyla; family Bovidae; genus Tragelaphus; species Tragelaphus eurycerus. The sequence continues at coordinate 5,180,935 of CAKXYN010000054.1, read as the reverse complement.
ACTTAGCCCACACCCTGAGATCAGAGGGGAGGCCTCTGGGTAACCAAGCCAGGGGCAGTGAAAGCAGGTCAAAGTGTTAGTCTCTCCGTTGTATCCAACTCCTTGCGACCCCATGGACTATAGCCCGCCAGATTCTTCTGTTCATGGAATTCCCTAGGCAAGAATACTGGAGTGGGTAGCCATTCCCTTCACCAAGGGATCTTCCCAAACCAGGGATTGAACCCAGGTCTCCTGCATTGCAGGCAGATTCTTAACCAACTGAATCACCAGGGAAGCCCAGGGACAGACAAGCCTATTGTAAGGAGCATGACTGCAGCCTCCAAAAAATAGCGCCCCCATGTGGTGGAGGACCAGATCCCCACAGGCACATCCAGTGGCCAAAGGGCAATGATGGAGCAAGTGGCCACCAAAGATAAAGTCCCGAGTCTCACACTCTGGAGCCATGTAAGCCCAGGGATCCTGTGTAGGGGGCAGGGGTGAGGAAGGAGCTCTAGAAGAATTGATATTGGAGGTCAGCTGGGTGAGAGGGCAGAGGGACAGAGTGAGAGCAGGGGCATCTGCTCAGTCCCAACAGAGAGGAGCAGACAGAAGAAGCGTCGAGGAAGGAAGGACATGACGGGCAGGGCCAAAGCGGTTTGCACTCAGAGGAGAGGAGCGGGCTACAGGGCGAGCAGGACCACCTCGGCGACCTGTACTCCCGACTCCAGAAGGTGCTTCTGGTGAGCCTGTCCATCCAACTCCACCCACCAGAGGCAGAAGCAGCAACCCCAGAGCCACATGCAGAAGTGGGGAGCCTGCAACGCATATGTACTGGTTACAATTACACTGCTGCACACGTATTGTTTCTATAAGAAGGAATAGAATACAAATTTTAAGTGTCAAACCAATGAACAGTTTAAATGGGTTCAGCAGAATCTTGTCTAAGAGAAGTATAGATGATTAAAGGATATAAATGAGAGCACTTAAAATAGAAACAAAACCAAAAAAAAGCCTTGATTTTAACCCCAACTTAGTTTCTTAAGCCACTACAAATCAGTCTTGAATTATTCAGCTCCTACTAATGAAATTTTTTTCTTTAAGTTATAAGATGCCTCGGTTTAGACCAGGCCACATCCTTCACCTTAGAAATTTCACAAAAGGGCTCCTGAGCCAAGTGCTCCGGGTGGGTTGCTGGCTGTGATCTAAGTCACAGCTTCACCTTAAGATACTCCGAGAGAAGGATTCATTCCAGTGCTTGATCCAAGCTGTGAACTCGCACACAAGTTTTTCCCCATGAAGTTTAACTTGTTAAGTACTATCAAATTGATAAACAATAAAATACAACAGGAATCACTGTTGGGAGCATGTGTCCATAAAAAAAGACTTGTCCAACTAAGTGTGAACCACAGTTGCCACGCTTCAGGTTTTCATCTAAATATTTGTTCATTAATGCTTATTTTTTAAATTTTTATTTTATTTTTGGCCTTATCTCATGGCATGTGGGATCTTAGTTCCCCAACCAGGGATGGAACCCGCAACCCCTGCATCGGAAGCACAGTGTCTTAACCACTGGACCAGAGGGAAATCTCCTTTAATGCTTATTTTATAGCATTGACTAGAGTAAACAGTAGCAGATACCTAAAATCTAAGAAAAATGTATAGAACAAAAATTCTCTTTTTTTTTTTCTTTTGTTTTTTTTTTTTTGTTTTTTTTTTTTTTTTTAAATGGATAGACTTTTATTTTATTTTATTTTTTTTTTTACAATATTGTATTACTTTTACTATACATCGAGATGGATCCGCCAATCTCTCCATTAATGTGTGGTGGCACTAGTGGTAAAGAACCCGCATGTTAATGCAGGAGACGTGAGGGATGCGGGTTCGATCCCTGGGTCAGGACGATCCTCTGGAGGAGGGCGTGGGAACCCACTCCAGTAGTCTTGCCTGGAGGATCCCACGGACAGAGGAGCTTGGCAGGCTTCAGTTCATAAGGCCGTGAAGAGTCAGACACAACTGAGCGACTCAGCACAGCAGTGAGTTATCTTCACAGGCCATACCATTCCCATCCCTCTCCCACCACAATTCTGAGGATCAGGGTTTGAGAACATCTCGAAAGTCCCTTCGCACCCCATGGCTACTGAGAGCTCCTGGACTCTCAGTCCAGAATGAGGACTGTGTAATATTTCTCTCCATACTCCCTGCTGCTGCTAAGTCGCTTCAGTCGTGTCCGACTCTGTGCGACCCCAGAGACGGCAGCCCACCAGGCTCCGCCGTCCCTGGGATTCTCCAGGCAAGAACACTGGAGTGGGTTGCCATTTCCTTCTCCAATGCATGAAAGTGAAAAGTGAAAGTGAAATCACTCAGTCATGTCCGACTCTTAGCGACCCCATGGACTGCAGCCTACCAGGCTCCTCCATCCATGGGATTTTCCAGGCAAGAGTACTTTCCCTGCTGCTGCTGCTGCTAAGTCGCTTCAGTCATGTCCGACTCTGTGTGACCCCTTAGACTGCAGCCCACCAGGCTTCCCCGTCCCTGGGATTCTCCAGGCAAGAACACTGGAGTGGGTTGCCATTTCCTTCTCCAATGCATGAAAGTGAAAAGTGAAAGTGAAGTTGCTCAGTCGTATCCAACTCCTAGCGACCCCATGGACTGCAGCCTACCAGGCCCCTCCATCCATGGGATTTTCCAGGCAAGAGTACTGGAGTGGGTACCACTTCCCAAAGTGTTTGCTGAATTGGAAAAGCCTACGACATCAAATTCAATAGCGATCTGCTTCAAATTTCTGTCTTTCTCCAAAGAATCCACGAGGTGGCAGAAATCCTCTAAAAATTCGGAAAAAAAAAAAACCCTGCTCTTTTTATTTAACCTATTATTAAGAGACATCTCCTAAAGTTCATTAAAAGTAAAATAACAACAGCAACAACAAAAAAGTAAAATAACAACCACTGCAATTTATTAAAAACTGAATAGTTTAGTGCCTAAGAATTCTCATTTACTGAAACATGCAACTCAACAAAAAACAAGCACCAGACATAAAACAGCCTAAATTTGAATCTTTGCAATTGAGCTCTGAATGAACACTGAAGACTCATTATCTTTGGTTTCTTTCAGGAATTGCCTGAAGAAGCCTTTTTTCATGTCCCTCAACCTAAGTTCACAGGACAGCTTTCTGTGAGTCAAGCAAAGAGCCATTCTCCATCCATTCATTATATACTCACTCACTAATTTCATTCACCAAACACCCAGTGAGCAATTACCACGTGCCAGGCACTATGAGGGCTACAAAAAAAAGTACACAAATCCAGCTGGCTTCAGTCCAGGCCTCTGTATGAGTGAAAACCATTTTCATTCTAGTATTGATCGTGATTGCAAAAACAATTTCTTTCAGTATTAGATAAATCTTAAAGCCAATCTCTAGATTCCCTTGCTCTTAGATGATCTATAACATATTTGGCTATTGGAAGAACCTGTATTTACTCAATCCTGAGAGTTCTTAGCTGGGTCAAGAGAGCCTTGCCCTAAATGTCCTTAATTCTCCCAGGAAGAAATTTCCAAGGAGCAGAAGTCAGTGTCCCAAACCAGGACAGGTGGCCTGACAGAAATGGAGTAAATAACTATTCAGCCTGCAGTGTTTACACTGTTGTTTGTTGGTTTTGTTAACCTGAGCAAACATTTAAAACATGGAAAGAAAAATTCGTATTTCCAGCTTCTCTCAAAAAATTCAAAAGCTCTGGCCACACCATCTACATCCCTGCCCAGGAACCTCAGCGAGGGCCATGTCCTCCAGGCACCCCCGGACCTGGTTCAACCCTCTTCACTCATTAGGCTCCTGCCTGGCCCCTAAAGGTGACCCAGTCTGAGACCCTCAACTTGCGATGTCCACAGCAGTCTGCGAGGCTGGCTGGGATTACAGAGGAGGGTCAGACTCCAGCCCTCCGACTGACCCGTTCCCAGTCCTATGGCTACTGAATGGCTCGGCCTAGACTCTAACCCAGAGGTCCTAACTCCTTGTCCCAGCACTGCTCCACAAGACACAGAAGGTGCTCAAATTCATAATTGGAAGAAATTAACAAAAGAGCTATTTCAAAGAAGATAGCGGCCAGGAAACTGAGAGTATCCCATTCCTTCCTCTGCTCCCTGCCCCCTTCCACCCACCAAGCAAGAGAGGGGTGCTATTCCTGCAACCCTTGGCAGAGCAAGTGGGAAGAGTGGTCACCACTTCCGGAGAAGGTGGGGCACAGTGAGTGCCCGCCAACAGGACCTTGGGTAGAAGGGCGCGGCCATCTTGCACAACCCCACACGGGAGCCAAGGAGATAAGCAGCCCACCCTCCGTCTCCTCTCCCGCCCCAACTACTCTGATTTGGCTAGAGCTGATGTGCCAGGGGGTCCACTGATGCAGAGTGCTCATGCCAGCCTCTCCAGACAGAAAGCAGAGAAAGGGCAGGTGGGGAGGGGGCCCCACTTTGCCCCAGGACAAAGAAAAGTTCCCCTACTCGTACCTCACCTTCACTCAGCTCCACCACACTGCTGTCCGCCCCAGGCATCAGACCAAAATATCACACTCCAACAAAGACAGGGAGGGAAAAGACTAAGGATAACAGTAGCAGCTTGACTTAGAGAGCATTCCAGACACCTTGTACACATGACCTCTAATCCTGACAACAACCCGCAGGGGAGGAGAAGGGGGAGGGAAAGTTTGGGGCAGGGAAAGGATTCCTTTTTGTAACTGAAGAAACCAAGGCACAGAATGGTAAAGGGCCTTGGTAAACAGACACCTACTTTATAAATGGCAGAGGGAATATTCAAACCTGGTGTCACTGGCTCCATAACCTGAAATTATCATATAGTTGTGGAAAATATTCATCAGTGGTGCAGAAAAGAGTTAACAGAGCAGGCCTGGGGTTGCTATCCTAAAAGACTGCTTGCAGTTTTGATCATGAATTGATATGAATGATAAAATTGTTTTTTCTACATCTAGTACAAGGACTATTTGGTTATTCTGCTTTACTCTGTTTATACAGTGAATTTTATTTATAGGTGTCAGTTCAGTTCAGTTGCTCTGTCACGTCCAACTCTTTGTGACCCCATGAACCGCAGCACAGCAGGCCTCCCTGTCCATCATCAACTCCCGGAGTCTACCCAAACTCTTGTCCATTGAGTCGGTGATGCCATCCAACCATCTCATCCTCTGGTGTCTCCTTCTCCTCCTGCCCTCAATCTTTCCCAGCATCAGGGTCTTTTCAAATAAGTCAGCCCTTTGCATTGGGTGGCCAAAGTATTGGAGTTTCAGCTTCAACATCAGTCCTTTCCATGAACACCCAGGACTGATCTCCTTTAGGATGGACTGGTTGGATCTTCTTGCAGTCCAAGGAACTCTCAAGAGTCTTCTCCAACACCACAGTTCAAAAGCATCAATTCTTCGGTGTTCAGTTTTCTTTATAGTCCAACTCTCACATAATATTAAACCATTCCTTAAAAAAAAAAAAAGCTTGCTGGGACTTCCCGGGTAATCCAGTGGTTAAGACTCTGCTCTCAATGCAGGGGACCCAGGTTCAATCCCTAGTCAGGGAACTAGATCCCACATGCCACAACAAAGAGTTTCAATGCCACAACTAAGACCCAGTGCAGCAAAAAAAAAAAGCTTGCTGGCCAAGTTAGCCACTGACTGGCACCTGCGAGCTTGGGTTTGGGGAGGGCTGCCCCATTTCAGAACTGACAAGTGTACCCATACTGTCCAATCTGGCTTATGCTGAACACCTGCTTTCCTCTGGCCATCTGGAAGTTTGGTACAAGCTAGGCAGGGTGTGCTTACATGCCCAGCCCCAAGTAAAAATCTGGGTACAGAATCATTGAGTTTCCCAGGTGGACGTTACACATGTGGTGTAGCAACTACTTGCTGGAAGGAATTAAACACATCTCCTGTGACTCTGCTGGGAGAGGAATCTTGGAAGCTCGCACCTGGTTTCCTCAAGATGTTGGCCCATGCACCTTTTTCCTTTGCTGATTCTGCTTTGTATCCTTTGCTGGGATAAATTATCACTATGAGTCAACTACATGTTAAGTCCTGCGAGTCCCCTAGCAAGTCACTGAATGAGAGGTGCTCTTGAGCACCCTGGAACATCAGTTACCCCTCACCAGCAGCTGACGGAGGCCGTGGGGCTTTGCAAAGTGCACAGATTTAAGGAAGTGCTAGATCTGCCTCATTTGGGAGGAAATAACAAGAAAGAGAGACCCAAAGGTAAAAGCTGGGGACTTCCCAAGTGGTTAAGATTCCATGTTCCCAATGCAGGTGTCCAAGCTCAAACCCTGATCAGGGAACTAGATCCCTCATGCCACAACTAAAGATCCTGCATGCTGCAGCTAAGACTGGGCACAGTCAAACAACTAAATAAATATAAAAAAAAATAATCACCACAAATTGCCTGTAGACCTGGAGCAGACTCAAGTGGAGACCACTAAGATTAAACACACATGGCAAGGGGCAGAGACTAAATGGTGTGGCTTATTGGACTAGTTTTTGCATCCAGAGAAATTTAAGGTTTAGGCTACAACTCCCAATATCTGCTCTTTCTTTCCTAGGCACAGAGCCCACGATTTTATCCCAAACCTTGATGCCCAGAATAAGACTACTTCTCCCAGATTTCTTTATAGCTGGATGTGGTCATATGATGAAGTTCTGGCTAATGACATGTAAGCAAAGAATTATGGGAATCTTGCTTTTGAACTGTGGTGTTGGAGAAGACTCTTGAGAGTCCCTTGGACTGCAAGGAGATCCAACTGGTCCATTCTGAAGGAGATCAGCCCTGGGATTTCTTTGGAAGGAATGATGCTAAAGCTGAAACTCCGGTATTTTGGCCACCTCATGCGAAGAGTTGACTCATTGGAGAAGACTCTGATGCTGGGAGGGATTGAGGGCAGGAGGAGAAGGGGACGACAGAGGATGAGATGGCTGGATGGCATCACTGACTCGATGAATGTGAGTCTGAGTGACCTCCGAGAGCTGGTGATGGATAGGGAGGCATGGCGTGCTGCAGTTCATGGGGTCGCAAAGAGTCGGACACGACTGAGCGACTGATCTCTCTCTTTTAAAGACAGCTGATGTTCCCTCTTAATCCTTTTCTCCCTCCCTCTCTGGAATATGGATATAACAGCCAAAGCTCCAGAAGCCATCTTCAGCTGAGGAGAAAACTTCGGGAATGAAAGTGTCATAGCAGAGAACAAGATAGAACTGACACCGTGAAGTCAAACCCTGGCCCTAAAATTTCTACATCTGGGCTTTTTGAAAATGAGAATTTTTAAATCTGTTTAAGGCTTTTTTGTTATTCCCATTGAATTTAATTCTCCTTAATTCAGAAGATATTCAGGATGGGCAAGTATTTATAAAGTTATATATCTAAAACTATAAAATCACCAGATTTTATACCTGAATGGTCATCGGGGACCATCTTTTTCAACCTCCTCATTTTACAGTTGGAGAAACTGAGGCCCAGTCACCGCTGATTTGGGTCCTATGGCTAATTAGAACCAGAGCTGGAACTAGTTCCTACGTGTGAATACCCGCAGGTTCAGACTTCTCCTCCTGCTGTGAGAACCGCCTCAGCTACCCCAGATCTCGAGTATGAACAGTTCCTCTCTTCTACAGCACTCCAACAGAGAGTGTGGATAGGATTTATGTCACAAAATTCCAGGGGTCTCCTGGGAGGCCTCCCCACCTCCTGTTTTGATGGCAAAGACCCAGCAGTGGAAGGTGGGCATGTCCTGGGACTTTGACAGCTCCAGCTTTTCTTCTCCATCCTCAGCAGACTCCATGCCCTCATCTAGCCTTGGAGTTTGAACCTGGGGCACCAGGAGGGCCTCTGACCCATACAGTGCATGTTGAGGAGGACCCAGGCTGGACTTGAGCTCCCCTGTGCCGCCTTAGCCAGCTGCCTTTATGAAGCACACAAAACCAGCATGTCTATAAGCTGACCCTTGAAAAACACATGTTCAAACTGCGCACGTCCACTTATACATGTATTATTTTTTTAATAAACATGTACTACAGTACTACACCATCTGTGGTTGGTTGTGTTAGGTAGGAAGAATAGGGCAAAGGAGTCCAACATGGCAGTGGCTAAAAGACACGGAAGGGAAAATCCCCCGAAAATAGAAGAAAAGAATGTCCGAGGACCAGAATGAGGACCTCGGGTAAAACAAACAACACTCCTGGCTGGCCCAATTTACATAGGACAGGCCCAGGGAGAGATAAACATACAAAAAGAGGAGCCAAAGCTAGCTCTCTCTCTCCCGCGCACTGGGGCACTCTTCTCCTGTCTTTAGATCGACGTGCCCTCACGCCTCAAAGATGGATTTTCCTGCTATCTTCTAAATAAAATAGAGCTGTAACACTGAGCTGTAACACTGATTTGTCTAAGAGCTATAACATGGTCCATTCGAGACCTGAGAGCTATAACACGGTCTATCCAAGACCTGAGAGCTGTGCCACACCGAGGGGGCTTTAATGTCCGTCAGTCCAAATCTTTGTTGTGACGAGACAAAGAGCCGAGGAACATATGCTCGCATGACAGTTGGATGCACAGATAAGAACCACACAACATGTAAGGTCAACTGTAAAGTAATACTGGATTTCTCACTGTGCCAGAGGGTCTGCATTCGCAACCCCCATGTTGTTCCAAGTCAACTGTACAGAGGTCCTGGTCAACCTCAGGCTTCAGAAGGAGCTCCCTGGGATCCATCTTGCTTCCCAAAACACTCTTGGCCTTGCTGACATCAGGAGAACTTATATTTTGACTGAAACACACTGAAGCAGGTATGTTTAGCATCCACTTTTCTTAGGATCCCTCACTCAACCATGTCAAACTGCCAGCACATGCAGCTTGTTGTTTCAGAGCGTTCTCTGGTGTTAAGACCACTTTTTCTACCCATGTGGTAGCCTGGGAGTGCAGGGAATTAAGAGCCCCAGGAACAAGCTCCAACCAGTCCCTTACCTTGGGGGGATGCCCCTGAGGCATGGATTCTCTGCCACCCCACATGATGAAGCCCCAGTTGCCTCAACAGTAGTCACTTTCCCACCCCGACTCACTCTCCATTCCCCTACCTGGGGCTCCTTCACCTCCAAATAAAGAAGGATACTCAAATCCTTAACTCAGCATCTGCTTCTGGATAAACCAACCAGAAGTAAAAGTAAACCTCCTTCCACACTATCCCATTCAGATTTTATTTGATCCAGAGTTAGCAAATCTGAGGCTTGAGTGGATCCCCAGTGCTCGTGAGCATGCACACACATTCATATGTAGAAATGCCCAACTTCCCTCTGGATCAGTCCTCCCAAAGACATCCATGCATCTCAGCCACTTAGCTGGGTTCTACTGTCCTCCATGAATAGCCCAGAGCTCAGTAAATTAAAGGAAACCAGAACAATGAGGGCATGGTGGTACTGGATCTCATTCATCTGTTTAACCCCACTCTCCAGCCATCATCATATGCGGTGCACAGACCTTGGAGAATGCTCATTAAATATCTGGTAATTAGAGAAGCAATTGGAAGTGGGCAGCCTGTGCTACACAACACCGCACCCCCAAACCCCACACTGTATCATCTCTCTGGGCACCAAGGATGCTTCCCCCACCCCTACTCTCTCCACACATAACTGTGCAGAAACTGCACTTGGTTTTTCCAAACTATTCTTCTGCATCTTCAAAAGCGTGTGCCAGGGACATGCTCTTGAAACAGCCGGCATGTTCATAAGTACATTTCCATTTTAGCAAGCGCAGCTGTCGCTCCTGCTAGGGGCCTGCTGGTCTCGCCCTGCCACCTGCCCAGAGGGGAATTTTAATTCCCAGAGTGTCTCTCAATTCAGCGGTCCTCCCAAGAGCCTCTCCGACCATTGTCTTCTAGCTATTTCATGAGTACCTCAAACGACAGGGAACTCACTACATACAAGCTTTTGACCTGATAGGGCTACATGAAGTAGACTATCCTTTTGTTGGAAGAGTCTAATGGTTTTGAATAATAGATAATTATATATTTATTATATACCAGGCACTACTAAAAGTGCTTTACTGGGACTTCCCTGGTGGTCCAGTGTTAAGAATCCAGCTGCCAATGCAAGTGACACAGATTTGATCCCTGCTCCAGGAAGATCCCATGTGCCACAAGGCAACCTAAGCCCATGCACCCTAGGGCCTGTGCTAACAAGAGAAGCCATCCCAACAAGAGAAGCCACTGAAATGAAGAGTAGCCCCCATTCACTGCAACTAGAGAAAGTCCATGCCCAGCAACAGAGACCCAGCACAGCCATGATGAATCTTTATATAAAAGTGCTTTACCTGTGTGAACTCATTTAATCACACAGAAACCCTATGAAATAGCTGCTATTGTTATCCTTCCCACTTCCCAGCACAGAGAAGTTAATAGCTTGCCCACAATCACAGAGCTAGCAGTTGGCAGAACAAGATTTCAGACCAAGGAAGTCTCACCGTAGAGTCTTCTTGTATTGCCTTTTGTTCACTCAGGGTAGAAATCTCCCACCAAACAACTAAGCCTTTTTAGGGCCTTGTGATGAAAGCCAAGAACCCTTCCCACTCCTTTGCTAAAGTGCATATGGATACAACACTTTACATATAATGTCAGGGGGTCAACCCACTCCAGCCGGTGGCACTTGGGTTAAGAACCCACTGAATATTTTGCATTTGCATCTATCTAAAAGTCATCTGAGGAGCTTTTCTATATCCAATGGGCCTCCTCATGTTTCTCCAGGCTAAATTTGCCCAGTTCCATATGAAAGAATCTTTAACCCCGCACCTCTTGCCTCCTGATAACCAAAGAAAGACTAATTTAAACAATAATGAGTGCTATTATGTACTTTGAAAACAAGGTACAATAAAGAAAGACTTGAAAATCCTGTGCTTGAGGGTTGTACTTATTTGTTGCTGCTGACATTAGACCTGTGTTGGCAACACACAGAAAGGAGTGATGAAAATGCCTTCAAACTTAGGACCTGACCCTCAACTCCCAGAACCTATTTCAAGACAATGCTTCATATGGAAATAAAAGCCATATGTAGTCAGTTCAGTCACTCGGTCATGTCCAACTCTTTGCGACCCCATGAACTGCAGCACACCAGGCTTCCCTGTCCATCACCAACTCCCAGAGACTACTCAAACTCATGTCCACTGAGTCGGTGATGCCATCCAGCCATCTCATCCTCTGTCATCCCTTTCTCCTCCTGCCCCCAATCTTTCCCAGCATCAGGGTCTTTTCAAATGAGTCAGTTCTTCACATCAGGTGGCGAAAGTATTGGAGTTTCAGCTTCAGCATCAGTCCTTCCAATGAACACCTAGGACTGATTTCCTTTAGGATTGACTGGTTCGATCTCCTTGCTGTCCAAGGGACGCTCAAGAGTCTTCTCCAACACCACAGTTCAAAAGCACCAATTCTTTGGTGCCCAGCTTTCTTTATAATCCAACTCTCACATTCATACATGACTACTGGAAAAACCATAGCTTTAACTAGACAGAGCTTTGTTGGCCAAGTAATGTCTCTGCTTTTATATGCTATCTAGGCTGGTCATAACTTTCCTTCCAAGGAGTAAGCGTCTTTTAATTTCATGACTGTAGTCACCATCTGCAGTAATTTTGGAGCCCCCCAAAATATAGCAAACTTATCTCTAAAAGCAAAAAGAGAAAAAGGAAAAACTTAATGCCCAGTAAAACAATGGGATAATTATAATCATTACATAATGGAACATATCAAACAACGGAAAGCTTTATAATAAAATGCAGAGAAAAAACATGCAACAGAGAAAGAATATTAGAATTATTGTTAATTATGGAGGGATAGGGCTGGAATGCCCAGGGAGCTTTTCATCAGCTTTATAGTGTCTCATTTAAAATGTGAGAGACCAAACAATGAGAATAAAATCAGCTCAAGCAGGGTGAGAAAGAGGTCATAAAGGGATCAGAGGAACACTTTGGGGAAGAAAAACAACTATAAATAATACTGTCCTTGAAATATGGGAAGATATGTACCATGGTCCAGATATTTGTATTTATGTCCTCTCTAAATTCGTATGTTGAAATCTTAACCTCCAAAGACGATAGTCTTGGAGACTGGGACTTTGGAAGATGTTTATGAGAGTGGAGGCTCCATCAACAAGATCAGTGCCTCCTCTACCCTGTGAAGAGACAGCAGAAAGGTGCTGGTATGAACCAGGAAGAGGGCCATCACCAGAAGGCAACCAGGCTGATCCTGGGCTTCCCAGCCTTCAGAAGTGTGGGCAGCAAATTTGTGTGTGCTATAAGCCATCCAGTCATTGGTTTTTTTGTTAGAGCTGCCTGAACAGACTAAGACAATATACATCCATGAAACAAGGACAGAATGCTATCTTTAGGGAGGGAAAGGGATAATCAGAAAACAGAAAGGAACTCTTGGGAGTTAGAATTATAATAGCTAAAGCAATAAATTCAACAGAAACTCTGGAAGATAAAATAGAAGAACTAGCCACTAAAGGGAATAGGATAGAAAATGGGAGAGAAAAGCTGATTAATCTGGAAGGCTCTGTATCTACCTAAGAGGAGTCCAGAGAGACAGAGGCAGTTTCCAGGACAGGGGGTTTAACTCGCCAAATCAAAGGCAAGGACTCTACCCACAGCTGGGCAGGGAGGGGAGGATCTGGCCCCTTTGAGTTCTTTAGCAAAAGCACACTGCCGCCACCACAACCATATCCAGAAGTATGGTCTCCAAGAGAGAAAGTAATAGGTGCTATTAGGAAGTGAGGTTTAGATAATGGATAGCCAAAAATTACAAACATCGCTACACAGGAACACACACTGACTCCTAGTAAACAAGCATTCTTCTCTAACTCTTGATAGAACACTTCAGAGTCCTAGCAGATGTAAGATCTCCCATCTAGACCTTTCGTGTATCACCACAGGAAGATTACTTGTGTGTGTCTTACTTAACAGTTGCTTCATATAGGTTATCTCAATAGAGACTTACAACAAAGCAAAAAAATAAAAATACTCTTAATATCCCTATTTTAGAAATGAGGAAAGAACTACTCAGAGAGGTTAAGAAGCAAGTTTACCCATCTAATAAGAAGGAAAGTCAGGATTTGGACTGAATTCACCTGATCATGGAGTTTATCCCCTTACCCATATGCCATAGTACCTGATAAGCTTCTCCTGAAAGCCTTCCCAGGGATCCCAGAGAAGCAGATAGCCTGCCTTACTCAGGACTCCAAAAAGAATGTAAGGTGGCTCATTAAATAGCCCAGAGCCTCAGCAGAGCCATGTACCAGGAGCATATATCTCAGCAAGCCCTTAGCATCCCTGGTCACCCACAGGAGTGCCATGAGCTTTTCCCAGACACTTTTTTTTTTTTTCTAATTGACATATAACATTATGTCAGTTTCAGTTGTACAGCATAATGGTTCAATTGATATTGGTACACATTGAAAAATGATCACCATACAAAGTCTACTTACCTCCATCACCACACACAAACATTTTCTTCTTGTGATGAGAAATTTTAAGATTTATCTAAGCAACTTTCAATATGCAATACACTATTATTAACTATAGTCAGGAAACACTCTCCAGGATATTTCACATACTAGGCTACAAAACAAGTCTCAGTAAATTTAAACCTATCTCACAAAGCAAGAAAAATCTCAAATGAACAATCTAACCTTACACCTAAAGGAACTAGAAAAAGAAGAACAAACAAAGCCCAAAGTTAGTAAAAGAAAATAAATCATAAAAATCAGAGCAGAAACAGATAAAACACGTGAAACTAAGAGCTATCTTTAAAAGATTTTTAAAAAAAGATAATTCGTGTCTGACTCCTAGCAACCCCATGGACTGCAGCCCACCAGGCACCTCCGTCCATGGGATTTTCCAGGCAAGAGTACTGGAGTGGGGTGCCATCGCCTTCTCCAAAAAGTCCTGCTAAAAGCATCCATTTAAAGACCAGTACTAACGCTGTCTTCTAAATCTTATTATGAAAACTCTCTGATGTACTTAAAGATGCCTTTTGATAGTTATTATTATACTGTCAGTTTATGAGGTAAAGATGTTAAATTTTATTGTTCTTTTTTGTGTATAAGTTTTGACATAAAATGTTAAGAGTAAAAGGAAGAAAAGTGAAAGTGAACCTAACATACAGTCTTTAAAAAAAACTCTTTCCCTCAGCTTTATTGAGAGTAACTGAGAGTAACTGGCATACATCACCGCATAAGTTAAAGGTACACAGCATAATGGTTTGATTTATGTATATTGTGAAATGATTACCACAGCAAGTTTAGCTAACCTCCATCTTAAAAGAAAAAGAAAAGTATTCTCCTTGTGATAAGAACCCTTTTAACAACTTGTCTATGTATTACAGCAGTGTTAACTATAGTAATCCTTACGTGCAGCCTTCTAACAGTGATTAAGATCTATTATTTTGTTTCTCACTTTTATCGATGTTTTCTATACATCATCTGGTATAAATGGTCGTTTATAAAGGCCAAATGGTATAAAAAAGCCATTTAAAAGAAAAATTCCATCATTGTTCATGCTGGATTTTGCAAAGATACGAGGGAACATAATACACCATGTCTTTCGTAGGCCAAAAAAAAAAAAAAAAAAAAAAAAAAAAAATAAAAAAAAAAATAAAAAAAGATAATTTAGCTAGACTCATCAAGGAAAAAAGAGAGCTCAAATCAATAACATCAGATAAAAAAAGAAGTTATAACAAATACCATAGACATACAGAGGACTATAAGAGATTACCATGAACAATTAATTACACACCAATAAAATGGACAACTTAGAAGAAATTAATAAATGCCTAGAAATGTATAATGTTCTAAGACTGAACCAGGAAGAAATAGAAAACACAAATAAACTAATTATCAGTAATGAAACTGAATCTGTAAAAGAAAGAAAAAAAAAATTCCCAGCAAGCAAAAGTCCAGGATCAGATGGCTTCATAGATGAATTCTACCAAACATTTAGAAAAGAGTCAACACCTATACTTCTCAAACTATTCCAAAAAATTACAGAGGAAGGAATGCTCCCCAATTCATTCTACAAGGCCAGCATCACCCTGATACCAAAACTAAACAAATAATTCACAAATAAAGAAAATTACAGGTCAACATCACTGAAAAACATAGATGCAAAAATCTTCAACAAAATACAACCATACATTAAAAGGATCAAACACCATGAACAACTGAGATTTATCCCAGGGATACAAGAATGGTTCCAAATCTACAAATCAGTCCATGCAACATAGCACATTAACAAATTGAAGAAAAAAATCATGTAATCATATAACAGATAAAAAAAAAAGATTTTGACAAGATTCAACATCCATTTATGATTAAAACGTTCAACGAAGTAGGTACAAAAGGAACATACCTCAACATAGCAAAGGCCAAATATGATAAGCCCACAGCTAATGTCATACTCAACAGTGTAAATCTGAAAGTATTTCTTGTGAGATAAGGAACAGGACAAGAATGCCTAATCTCACCACTTTTATTCAACATTCCAATACCATTCCAAGTATTCAAAGTCTTACTGCTAAGTCAAGTCACACTTTCAGTTGTGTCCGACTCTGTGCGACCCCATAGATGGCAGCCCACCAGGCTCCGCCATCCCTGGGATTCTCCAGGCAAGAACACTGGAGTGGGTTGCCATTTCCTTCTCCAATGCAGGAAAGTGAAAAGAGAAAGTGAAGTTGCTCAGTTGTGTCCGACTTTTAGCAACCCCATGGACTGCAGTCCACCAGGCTCCTCCATCCATGGGATTTTCCAGGCAAGAGTACTGGAGTGGGGTGCCATTGCCTTCTCCATCAAAGTCCTAGCCATGGCAATCAAAGGCATCCAAGTTGGAAAGGAAGAAGTAAAACCATCACTGTTTACAGATGACATGATACTATACATAGAAAATGCTGAAAATATCAGCAAGAAACTGATCAATGAAGTCAGTAAGCTCACAGGATACAAAAGTAATATACAGAAATCTGTTTCATTTCTATACACTAACATCTAAGTATCAGAAAGAAGAACTGAGAAAACAATCCCATTTACAATTACATCAAAAGAATGGGGACTTCCCTGGTGGTCCAATAGTTAAGAATCCACCTTCCAATGCAAGGGATTTGGATTTGAGCCCTGCTTGGGAAACTAAGATCCCACATGCCTTGGAGCAACCAAGTCTGTGCACTGCAACTGCTGAGCCCTCGCACCACAACTAAAGAGTCTGTGTGTTGTAACAAAAGAGTCCATGTGATGCAACAAAGGTCCCTCATGCCACAACCAAGACTTGAGGCAGTCAAATAAATAGACGTTAAAACGTAAATAATTCTAACTAAGGAGGTAAGAGACCTATACTCAGAAAACTATAAGATGTTGGTAGAAGAAACTGAAGGCCGTACAAACACATGGAAAGATACACCATGCTCATGGTTTGCAACAACTAAAATTGTTAAAATGAGCATACTACTCAAGGCAATCTACAGATTCAGTACAATCCCTATCAAAATATCAATGGCATTTTTCATGAAACTAGAACAAATAATTCTAAAATTTGTATGGAAACACAAAAGACCCCCCAGATGGCCAAAATAATCTTGAGAAAGAAGAACAGAGCTGAAGTCACCACACTCCCTGATTTCAAGCTACACTACAAAGCTTCAGTCATCCAAAGAGTTGCTGTTTAGTTGCTAAGTCGTGTCCGACTCTTGCAACCCCATGGACTGTAGCCTGACAGGCTCCTCTGTCCATCAGATTTCCCAGGCAAGACTACTACAGTCGGTTGCCATTTCCCTCTCCGGGGGATCCTCTCGACTCAAGGATTAAACCACGTCTCCTGCATTTGCAGGATTCTTTACCACTGAGCCACCAGAGAAGACCAAAGTCATCTAAACAGTAAGTACTGGCGAAAAACATTATAGATCAATGAATCAACAGAATGTAGAGTCCAGATATGAGCCAAATTAATTGACAACAAAGGAGACAAGAACACAAAATGGGGAGGAGACAGCGCTTCAGTAAATGATATTGGGAAAACTGGACAGCTACATGCAAAAGAATCACAATGGAGCACTCTCTCACACTATGCACAAAAATTAATTCAGAATGGGCTAAAGGACTTGAAAATAAGATGTGAAACAATAAAACTTCTAGAAGAAAATGTAGGCAATATATTTTTTGACAGCAGTCTTAGTAATACCTTTTTGGATGTCTCTCTTCAAGAAAGGGAAACAAAAATAAGCAAATGAGACTCCATCAAACTAACAAACTTTTGCACAGAGAACCAAACTATTAACAAAATGAAAAAGCCACCTACTGAATGAGAGAAGAAATTTGCAAGTGATATATACAACAAATGGTTAATATCCAAAATATAAAAAGCACTCATACAAGTCAATACAAAAAATAAATCCAATTTAAAACATGGGCAGACAATCTGAGCAGACGTTTCCCAAGACATACAGACGGCCAACAGGCACATGAAAAGATGCTCATCATCACTAATCATCAGGGAAATGCAAATCAAAACCACAATGTGATATCATCTCACACTTGTCAAAATGGCTATTATTTAAAAAAGACAACAAATAACAAGTGTTGGCAAAAAAAAAAAAAAAAAAGTGGAGAAAAAGGAACTTCATACACTGTTGGTGAAAAAGTAAATTGGTGTAGCCACTATAGAAAACAGTATGGAGATTGCTCAAAAAGTTAAAAATAGGACTACCACATGATCCAGCAATTCTACTCCTGGGGATTTATCCAAAGAAAACAAAGACACTAATTAGAAAAAAATACATGCACCCATATGTTCAATGCAGCCTTATTTATAATAACCAAGTATGGGAGCAACCTAAGTGCCTACTGATAAGTGAACGAATAAAGAAGATGTGGTGTATGTATATATATATATGATATATACATATATATGTATGAATATTACTCAGACATTAAAAATTAAATCTTGCCATTTGTGACAACATGGCTGGACCTAGAAGATACTATGCTAAGTGAAATAAGTCAGAGAAAGACAAATATTGTATGATTTCACTTATATATGGAATATATATACTAAAAACAAACGTAACGAAACAGAGTCAAATATAGAGAGGCCACACAGGTGGTTGCTGGGGTGGAGGTGATGGGGAGAAAAGAAATAGGTAAAGCAATGAACAGGAGTGAACTTCTGGTCTCAGAGTGGATGCGACACAGGAATGAAATGTATAGTGTGGGTAATATAGTCAATAATTATGCAATATCTTTGCATGATAGCATAGAGTACTGAGATTTAAAGTGATCACTTTGAAACATAGAGAAATATCAAATCACTATGTTGTATAACAGGAACTAACACAGTATTGTAGGTCAATTATACTTCAGACACACATGCAAATGAACTCATAGAAAAAAGAGATCAGATTTGTGGTCAGAAGTGGGGTTGGGGAGGTGGAGAATGGAGGGGAGAGTTGAATGAAGGTGGTCCAAAGGTACAAAACTTCCAGTTATAAAGTAAGTACTAGGGATAAAGTGTACTACATGATAAAATATAATTGACACTGCTGTGTGTTACACAGGAGGGCTTCCAGGTGGCTCCCTGGTAAAGAATCTGCCTGCCAATGCAGGAGATGCACGCTCGATCCCTGGGGCAGGAAGATCCCCTGGAGAGGGAAATGGCAACCCACTCCAGTATTCTTACCTGAGAAATCCTATGGACGGATCAGCCTGGCGGGCTGTAGTCCATGGGGTCATAAAATAGTCAGACACAACTTGGCGACTGAACAACATGTTACATAGGAAGGTTGTTATGAGAATAAATCTTCAGTTGTCAATCACAAGAAAAAAATTTTTTTCTAGGTCTTTAATTCTGCATCTGTATAAGATGATGGATGTTTCACTAAACTTACCGTGGTAATCATTTCCTGATGTATGCAGGTCCAATCACGCTGTACACCTTAAATTTATATGGTCTGTGTATGTGCTAAGTCGCTTCAGTTGTGTCTGACTCTTTGTGACCCTATGGATTGTAGCCCATCATGCTCTTCTGTCCATGGAATTCTCCAGGCAAGAATACTGGAGTGCCCTCCTCCAGTATTGCCATGCCCTCCTCCAGGGGATCTTCCCAACCCAGGGATTGAGCCCACATCTCTTAAGTCTCCTGCATTGGCAGGCAGGTTCTTTACCATTAGGACCTAGGAAGCACAAATTATATAGTGCTGTATGTCAATTGTATCTCAGTTAAACTAGAGGAAAAAAGAAAACTCTATAGTTACTGTGCTGTACTTACACCCCCGTGACTTGTTTTTTAACTGGAAGTTGGCTCAAGGGTAGAGAATCCACCTACCGATGCAGGAGACGCAGGTTCAATCTGTGGGTTGGGAAGATGCATCGGAAAAGGAAATGGGAACCCACTGCAGTAGCTTGCAGAGCTGCCTGCCGGGTTTGCTCAGACAAGGGACCAGGAACACTTGCTGCTTCCCAGCTGAGAAGCCAGACAAGGCAGAAACTTGGGCAGTTTTGAGAACACCCAGACAGCTGGCACTTCCTCCCAAGCAGCAACAAGGCCCCAGCTCTTCACCAGCATAAGCCCAGCCATTCAAAGAGCACACTGACATTCTTGTCTGGGCCCCTGGAAGGTTCCGTGGGCACAGGCTGTGGGTGGGTTGCAGACCTGCCTCAGAGCGCCCGCCTCTTTCTGCCTCTCTCTAGCTGGCTCTTTTCCTTGAAAATGCTGACCTGGACAAAGAAGCTCTCCCACTCAGGAAACATGTATTCTAACTCCGTCAAACTCTTCAGGCCACAGGTGTGCAGAACACATACTTTTTTCCTATCACTGGATTTAATTTGTTTTCAGCCTCATCCCACCAGTGTGGCAGAAATGTAATCTCCACTTGGAATTTACCCACCTCTTGAACCCGGGATTTTGTCAAAGTTCCCCTAAGCTTTGAGGGACGGGGTCCTCAGCGAGTCTGGTTGCCTGTGTGTGTGGACGTGGCCACATGTTGTCACTTACTCTGTGCCCTGCTCAACTGCGGGCTTACCATCCAAACATTTCCTATTGCTGTTAGAACAAATTGCCACGAGCTTTGTGGCTTAAAACAATGCAAATATATTAACTCACAGTTTGGGTGGGTCAGAAGTCCAACACGGGTTTCCTGGGCCTAAAATCAGGTATCGGCCAAGCGACACTATTATCAGAGATCTTAGGGAAGAATTGTCTTCCAAACACATCAGGTTTTTGGCCCAACTCGGTCAAGGGACTGAGTTCCCCATTGCCTTGCTGGCTGTCCACCAGGGTCACCTCTAGCTCCTAAAGGTCTCTCTGAGCCTTGCACCTGGGTTCTTTTGCACAAGCAAAGAGACAGCAAATCCTCCATCTCTGACTCGGCGTCTGCTGCTTCTCTCTCGTGGACTCTGCCTTCCACTTCTGCTTTACTCCATTGGGCCCACCTGGGTAATCCAGGCTGATGTCTTTAAGTCAGCTGGTGGGTTACCTTAATTCCACTGGCCGAGGCGCCTCCCCGCTCTATTAGATTGGTGCTTGACTGACTAACCAGGGGACGGGAGAATGGCTCAGGAAGGGGGAGGGAGCTCTGCAAGCCCACCGACCACACAGACCCTGTGAAGGCACCCAGTGAGGGAGGCAGTGCAGCCGTCCACTCGCCCACTGAGCCATCACTGCCCCCTCAGCCTACAGCCTCTGCAACACTGGCCCTCCTTCCAAGGTCATGTTCCTCCTAAGGCTGGAGCGCCACTGCCACCGTCTCGCCCGTCTCAGGAGGGAACGTGGCTCTCTCTGAACCACGCTGCGACGGGACGCTCTGAGGGCCGAGGCGTCACCTGTGCCTGAGCCACAGCCCACGACTCACCTGCTCTTTGGGGCCCCCCAGGCCTCCTTCTAGCTCACAGGACGTTCCCCTCCGTCGGAACCCCGACCTCTGTACTGTCGCTGCTTTCCTTCTTCCTCCCCTCCCCCACCCCAGAGATGTCTTCTCTCACACCCAGGTGAAGTCCTCTCACCAAACCCACCGGGTCCCAGATGCTTTGGCTGCATGCAGAGCCCTGTCCTATCAGGAGCGGCTTCAGGCTTTTAGAACCCGAGAGCCAGGCCTGCTTTCCTCTGTTACATTCCTCACCTGGGGCCCAGGGGCCCGAGGATGGCTGCTGAGAGTTCAAGTATGGGGTGGGAGTGCTGGCATGCAGGGAAGGAAGGAGACAGCAGTAGGGGGAAATACTCGAGTTACTATTTCAAATGTGTTTTCCTGCCGCTCTCCTGACCTGGCCTGTTCTTTACAATGCCCTCGGCCCGTGGCACCTCCCTGGAGCCCATCCTCAGTGACTAAGCCCAGCCAGCGTCTCCCCATCCCCAGGCTGCGCCTTCACATGTGGGGCCAGGAGGGGCTGTAAGCAGCTTTGAGGCCTGCATCTCCTTGTGAGTTTCTCTGTTCACTCTTCAGAGCCTATTACTAATTCAGGGGTCCCTTCTCTACACTGCCTCTCCCTCCCTTCAGGTCAGTGTAACCACTTCCCACCCTGGATCCCCAGAACACTTGAGTCACCAGCCAGGGGGCCAGGCCTGGGTTAAGTCAAATCCAACCAGGATCCTCAGAGCAGACTCCCTCCACTGGGATCACAACTCTCAGCCCCTCCCTGCCTTCGAAACAGCTGCTCCTACCCACCTCCTTGCTCCTCTTGCTCTCTAGGGGCCCCTGAATGTCTTCCTCCCAGGCTCCTGGCTCTCAGCTCCCTCCAACGCAACGCACAGCTCCGAGGGCTGCCCCTCAGGACAGAGCAGAAGCTGGTATTCCAGACTTTGAGGATGTCATTGTCAAAGTTCAAACCATATACACTCTGAGAAGGGCCTGCAGGGAAATGGAGGGTGGTGTGGATGCTGGAGGAGAGCTGGCTTTCTGTGACAGCTCTGGGACCTACATGCAGCTTCCAGGAGGGGGCAGCAAAGGCTCAGGAACCCAACCAGGCCTCCCCTTTCCCCACCCCACTTCACACCCACAGAGGCCTCCTCCAGACCCCAGGGCTTCCTGGATGTCCTTTGAAGCTCACAGTGATGCACTCCACTCCCAAGAGGGCTTGTTCTCAAAATCAGACTGGAAGGGCAGAAAGACCAAGTCACAAGAACCCTCGGCCTGACGGATGCAGTGCTGTGCCCAGGACACTCAGAAGGACCGCACTGCTGCTCAGTCCCTCAGTCGTGTCCGACTCTTTGCGACCCCATGGACTGCAGCGCGCCAGGCTTCCCTGCCCATCACCAACTCCCTGAGCTTGCTCAAACTCATATCCATTGAGTAGGTGATGCCATCCAACCATCTCAACCTCTGTCATCCCCTTCTCCTGCCTTCAATCTTTCCCAGCATCAGGGTCTTTTCAAGTGAGTCAGTTCTTTGCATCAGGTGGCCAAAGTATTGGAGCTTCAGCATCAGTCCTTCCAATGAATATTCAGGACTGATTTCCTTTAGGATGGACTGGTTGGATCTCTTTGCAGTCCAAGGGACTCTCAAGAGTCTTTTCCAACACCACAGTTCAAAAGCATCCATTCTTCGGCGCTCAGCCTTCTTCATAGTCCAGTTCTCACAACCATACATGACCACAGGAAAAACCATAGCCTTGACTAGGCAAACTTTTGTTGGCAAAGTAATGTCTCTGCTTTTCAATATGCTGTCTAGGTTGGTCATAGCTTTTCTTCCAAGGAGCAAGTGTCTTTTAATTTCATGGCTGCAGTCACCATCTGCAGTGATTTTGGAGCCCAAGAAAGTAGTCTATCACTGTTTCCTTTGTTTCCCCATCTATTTGCCATGAAGTGATGGGACTGGATGCCATAGTCTTAGTTTTTTGAATGTTGAATTTTAAGCCAGCTTTTTCACTCTCCTCTTTCACTTTCATTGAGAGGCTCTTTAGTGCTTCTTCACTTTCTGCCATAAGGGTGGTGTCATCTCCATATCTGAAGTAATTGATATTTCTCCTGGCAATCTTGATTCCAGCTTGTATTTCATCCAGCCCAGCTGTTTACATGATGTGCTCTGCATATAAGTTAAATAAACAGGGTGACAATATACAGCCTTGACGTATTCCTTTCTCAGTTTGGAACCAGTCTGTTGTTCTATGTCTGGTTCTCACTGTTGCTTCTTGACCTGCATACAGGTTTCTCAGGAGGCAGGTACTGGTATTGTTGTATGTAGTCTGGTATTCCCATCTCTTGAAGAATTTTCCAGAGTTTGTTGTGATCCACATAGTCAAAGGCTTTGGCATAGTCAATAAAGTAGAAGTAGATGTTTTTCTGGAACTCTCTTGCTTTTTCAATGATCCAACGGATGTTGGCAATTTGATCTCTGGTTCCTCTGCCTTTTCTAAAACCAGCTTGAACATCTGGAAGTTCACGGTTCACGTACTGCTGAAGCCTGGCTTGGAGATTTTTGAGCATTACTTTGCTAGCATGTGAGATGAGTGCAATTGTGTGGTAGTGTGAGCATTCTTTGGCATTGCCTTTCTTTGGGATTGGAATGAAAACTGACCTTTTCTAGTCCTGTGGCCACTGCTGAGTTTTCCAAATTTGCTGGCCTCTTGAGTGCAGCATTTTCACAGCATCATCTTTTAGGATTTGAAATAGCTCAGTTGGAATTCCATTATTCACCATCATTAGGCTCAGCCTCTCAATCTAACCATGGCAGAAAGTTTGTGGCAGCAGTAAAGAGGGAGGAAGGTGCTTCAGATCAACATGGCTTTATTGGTGTTCTGGCCAGCACTGGGCAAGGGTCAGTGGAATTTTTTAAATGAACATAATCTTGGTCTTTGCCCTCAGGAAGCTCAGGGCCATTGAAGAGATCCAAGACTGTCACATAATTCAGCAGGGCACCACTGGCAGGGATGGAACAAGTCCTAGCACAAGTCAACTCTGTATGGAAAGAGTGCTGAGCAAATAAGGAGAGAAGAGGTGGTGGATAGGAGTTACCACAGACAGTAAATCAGTTTGCTAAGACCCCTGTAACAAAGAACTCCAACTGGCTGCTTACCCAACAATCGATGTCTCCCAGTTCTGGGGAATCCATCTTGGAAATCAAGAATCCTTCTGAGCGCCAAGAGGGAAGGATCTGTCCCAGGCCTCTCTCCTCAGCCTACTGATGGCCAGCTTCCCTCTCTGCATACCTGTATCCAAATTTCCCCTTTTTATAAGGACACCAGTTACATTGGATTAGGGCCCACACTTATAACTTCATTTTAACTTGATTACCTTTGTAAAGACTCTTACCTCTAATAGGGTCACATTGTGATGTACTTGAGGTTAGGACTCCAATATGTCTTTAGGGGACAGAGTTCAACCTATAATAGGTGGCTTCAGACAGGACTTAAAAGACTTGGAACAAGTGCCTGTCTGAAGATCAGGTCTCCCGGCACAGATGGGCATTTTGTGATTACTGAATAACGCCCCAGGAAACCACTTTCAGCATGTGGAACATCTTCAGGGCCAGAAGATAGTGTGTTGAGGGGGCTCTCTTTATGCACGTCCTGAGCATGGGGGCAACAGAATCCTGGCCACAGTCATGGGCACTGGCTGAAGCCCAGCCCTCAGATCTTCCCACCAAAATGGGAAATCTTCTGGGATCCACATGAGGACGGTAGTTGAGAGTGGTTTAGAGGGCAGAAAGCAGCCAGAGTAGGCGAAGGATGTGGGCAGGGGGGTGGGGGTGGGGGGCGCAGAGTTGGAGAGAGAACTTTTCTCCCTGTGTCCACCCCCACATACAACAAACACAGGAAATATCAGGTACCTTAGGCTGCCTACTCGGCCGGCCTATGGGGAGAATACAAGACAGGGTGGGGGAAGGAGGGCCATGGGGCCTGGGTCTTACATTCACGAAAGGGCTTTATTGTAGCCTTTTGATATTATTTCCAAATGTTTGTTACAAGCTGACTTGTATTCTCCAAAAATTTTGAACCTCCAGGGCTTCAGGATATAACGTATTTTGAAATACGGTTTTTAAAGAAGTAAAGTCAAAATGAGGCACTAGAGTGGGCCCTAATCCAATCTGACGGGTGTCCTTGTAAGAAAAGAACAGCTGGGGACTTCCTTGGTGGTCCAGTGGCTAAGACTACACATTCTCAAGGCAGGGGGCCTGCATTCAAACCCTGGCCAGGGAACTAGATGCCTCGTGCTGCAACTAAGAGTTCACATGCTGAACTAAAGATCCTGCACACCACAACCAAGATCAAAGATCCCTGTGCTGCAGCTAAGACCTGGTGCATTCAAGTAAATGCATATTTTAAAAAGAACAAATGGACACAAACACAGAGAGGACCATGTGACAATAACACGAGGAGCAGATGGCCAGCTACAAACGGAACAGAGAGGCCTCGAAGAAGGCAGCCCTTTAGACGCCTTGATCCTAAACTTCCAGCCTCCAAACTGTGAGACAATTTCTGCTGTTTAACCAACCAACTTTGTAGTACTTTGCTATGGCAGCCCTTGCAAACTAATACAGTGTTAAATCCATATTCACATTGTCTGTGTTTTTCAATATTAAGTTTTAAAATGTAAATACTTCTTAAAATACTATAGCATTTAAGCTTTTTTCCCCAGGACTTTTTAATGTATTGGAAACTGCCACCACCACCCCTCAAAAAAATGAAAGTGGGCCAGAAGTCTGTAAGTCTCAGCAGCCCCTGAGAGATTCTAGCAGCCCAACGGCCAGTGTCTGGAGATCTGTAAGGATGGTGTTTCTGGACACAGCCTTCCTATCTGGCCCAAGAGCCAGCTGGCCCCATTACACCAAGAGCTCTAGCTTTCTCAGTAGCTGGCAGCATCCCAGCTTGCCTCCTCCCCATCCCCCAAAACCATCTGGAAAATGAAAATAATGCCTCTGCTTCCTACCAGGCTCCAAAGACCCCACGAGAGACAGGGAGAGATTATCCAGTAAGCCCCACACATTCCTAGAGTAGGTTGCCCTGGAACAGGCTCTTGCCCAGCCTCCTTTGCCCTAAATCACAGAAGCAGACGCTTATCAGGGATCTCTCCAGCAGTTCGGGCCTGGCCTCCAAAGCTGCTTCTGCTTTCAGCCCACCTGATAGAAGGCGAGGCTTCCCATGGGCTCCTCAGGACCCTCAGGACACCCTCTTCCTGCCCGGATCCCCTCCCCCTGCAGACCAGCTGAGGCTTACCCACCTGAGAGGTAACTGTGGCAGAGCTATGCAAAGGCAGCTGTGCTCTGCAGTCACCTGGGGATCTCTTAGAACATGGAGTCTGATTCAGCAAATCTGCCCAATAACCTGAGCTCCCGCCTTTCCCCTTGGTCTTGCAGATGTCACTGGTCAGAGTGGAACAGCGCTAGACTACACAGCAGGAGGGAATCCTAATCTCCAGCACATTCTGTCCGAAGCCTAAACTTCCAATCAGGCAGCTTGATCCTTGTTAGGAGGGAAGCGTGATGCTCTCTGGCAGCCCTGAGGCAGGTGCAGACCCATCTGAGCTTCTGCCCAGCCATGCTTCCTTGCACTTCAAGGTGGGCACACAGCCCCCAAGTCAAGGCAACATTTAACCGGTTGGCAGTCCAGCACCAGCAATTCACCTTTAAGTTAGGATGCCACCTAGGAATCTGTAGGTGGGCAGAGTTCAGTTTTGGGGTGTCGCTTAGATACAATGCAGCCCCTCTCCAGATGGGCTTCTCTGCAGGGTCCCTCCCTCCACCGGGGGCTGGCCAGGCCCCAGGGTGGCTTCGTTCTGGGTAATTGCACTTTTCCTGGCAGGGCTTGCAGGCTCGTGAAATTCATCTCTTGCCAAAGGCAGATGATCAGCTGGCAACAGAGAGCGTGGGCTGCAGCTAATCAGGTGCAATCATTTTTTTAATGACATCTTTCTCTATCAAAATCATGCAAATTGCTTTAGAAAATCTAGAAAATGTTGAAAAACAGAAGGAATAATCCAGCGATTCCATAATTCAAAAACAATCCATTTTAACATTTTGAAAAATGTCCTTTAATTTTTTGTGTGTTTAAGTGTCATCGGTATAGAGTTACACATTAGGCTCCCAAATTCTTTGAAAGTATGATTCTTTTTTCAAAAGAGAATGTTTTATTATAGAAAAAGTATCCCAAATATCAGATTTCATAATACTGATAGGTGAACAAGTGCAACTTTAAAATTCAATACAAAGTAAAGAGGTAAAACCTACAAACATTTTGCCTTTAAGAAAAAAATGTAACATTCTCCCGCAGAGGTGATCCTATCTAGAGCACGAAAGTGGCTCCATCTCCCATAAAGGCATCAGGTTTACTTTCTGAACTAAGATCATGGAATCTGGTCCCATCACTTCATGGCAAATAGATGGGGAAACAATGGAAACAGTGACAGATTTTATTTTGGGGAGCTCCAAAATCACTGCAGATGGTGACTGCAGCCATGAAATAAAAAGATGCTTGCTCCTTGGAAGAAAAGCTATGACCAACCTAGACAGCATAGTAAAAAGCAGAGACATTACTTTGCCAACAAAGGTCTGTCTAATCAAAGCTGTGGTTTTTCCAGTAGTCATGTATGGATGTGAGAGTTGGACCATAAAGAAGCTGAGCACTGAAGAATTGTTGCTTTTGAACTGTGGTGTTGGAGAAGATTCTTGAGAGTTCCTTGGACTGCAAGGAGATCCAACCAGTCCATCCTAAAGGAAATCAGTCCTGAATATTCATTGGAAGGATTGATGCTGAAGCTGAAATTCCAGTACTTTGGCCACCTGATGTGAAGAATTGACTCATTGGAAAAGATCCTGATGCTGGGAAAGATTGAAGGTGGGAGGAGAAGGGGACGACAGAGGATGAGATGGTTGAAGGCATCGCCGACTTGATGGACATGAGTTTGAGCAAGCTCCAGGAGTTAGTGTTGGACAGGGAAGCCTGGCGTGCTGCAGTCCATTAGGTTGCAAAGAACTGGACATGACTGAGTGACTGATCCCAGACATCTGATCCCATCACTACATGGGAAATAGATGGAGAAACAGTGGAAACAGTGTCAGACTTTCTTTTTCTGGGCTCCAAAATCACTGCAGATGGTGACTGCAGCCATGAAAATAAAAGACGCTTACTCCTTGGAAGGAAAGTTATGACCAACCTAGATAGCATATTCAAAAGCAGAGACATTACTTTGCCAACAAAGGTTCGCCTAGTCAAGGCTATGGTCTTTCCTGTGGTCATGTATGGATGTGAGAGCTGGACTGTGAAGAAGGCTGAGCACCGAAGAATTGATGCTTTTGAACTGTGGTGTTGGAGAAGACTCTTGAGAGTCCCTTGGACTGCAAGGAGATCCAACCAGTCCATTCTGAAGGAGATCAGCCCTGCGATTTCTTTGGAATGAATGATGCAAAAGCTGAAACTCCAGTATTTTGGCCACCTCATGCGAAGAGTTGACTCATTGGAGAAGACTCTGATGCTGGGAGGGATTGGGGGCAGGAGGAGAAGGGGACGACAGAGGATGAGATGGCTGGATGGCATCATGGACTCGATGAATGTGAGTCTGAGTGACCTCCGGGAGTTGGTGATGGACAGGCAGGCCTGGCGTGCTGCGGTTCATGGGGTCGCAAAGAGTCGGACACAACTGAGCGACTGATCTGATCTGATCTGAGTGACTGAACTGATACCCAATTTATCAATTTCAAAATGATGGCAACCCCTGAGCATCTGGTTCGGGAGCAGTACCCAGATGGGCTCCATGGCTTACTCCCCATCTCCCCCACCAGCACCCATCCCTGCTGCCACCCATGATCACACCCCAAGGCCAGCAAAGTGCTGTGGCCGAGGTTTCCACCAACCCGCAAGCAAGAGCATGCCAACCATTCCCTCCAGCAGCTTGCTCATGGCCACTCATGTGTCCTAGCAGCACTTCCTGGGTTCCACTTCCCTAACAGCTCCTGCAGAAACCATCTCCCATGACCCAGGTCTCCCCACAGCAGACCTGGAACACAGATGGGCTAGCTTCTTTTCCTAAAAGCCCTCTCTCCTATTCATGACCACAGTGTTGGAGTCCCCTGAGCACTCGGAGACTTCCCAGGCCCCAACTGGCATGATCACCTGTGACCTGGCTCAGGAAGCTGTGGGAAAGCAGCAGCCTGGTGGCCAGCCTGGCAAAACCAATTGCAGGCCCCCATCCTGAGTGACTACCACCAGTGGCTAGGCTTCCTTCCAAGGTGCTAGGCTCATCAGAGCCCCCCTCCCCACCACAAGACTAAGCAGGCTGCTGCCAACAGAAGCAGTTTGGTTTTGTGTGTGTGTGTGTGTGTGTGTGTGTGTGTAATAAAGTTTTATTAAAGTGTAAAAGAGATAAAGTTTCTGACATAGGCATCAGAAGGGGGCAGAAAGAGTACCCGCTTGCTAGTGTTAACAATGAAGTTATATAATCTAAAGAATGTCTGGAGATTGTAAAGACCTCATCGGACCTACTCCCATAATTTACATTTTAAGATAACATTGTCCTCAGGCAGGATACATCCTTGTAAAGACCAGGTCTACTCCCATAATTTAAATTTTCAGATAACAGAAGGTTTAATCCAGAGACTGTCCTTAGGCAGGATACATTATTGTTATTTAATCCTAAGGAATGTGGAGAAAGAAAAAAAGTCTGTCTTTTCTTCTTCCTTGAGAATTCCAGATCCCTCTCTCCTTGGGGACCCCTAGATTCCTTATCAACCTGCCTAGGAAATGACTCTCTCATTCCCCCCCCACTTTTTTTTAGGAGAATTATGTTGCCTAGGGAAAAGGGGTGTAGTTTTCGTTTCATAACTGTTTTTGAGCTGACAAGGGGCGTTGTCCCTAAATTGGTGAGGCAACATATTTCCTAATCTTCATATTAAGGATATCTGATCCAACAGCCCCAAATAGTAGTTGGAGGAAGCTGTAACAGTAGCAGGAGTTTGAGCAATCATTTGTAACTTAAAAGCTTTCATGTGGCTAAAAACAAATCTAGTTATACGGTTACAGATGCAGGCAACATAGTCGTTAAAATCAAAATTAAAAGTCACATTATGTCCATAGTTAAAGTGCAACGTGTTGCACCAGTCTATTTTAGGGTTGGTAGATGTCATCAGCGGGGAAGGCAATGGCACCCCACCCCAGTACTTTTGCGGATGGGGGAGCCTCGCGGACTGCCGTCTATGGGGTCGCACAGAGTCGGACACGACTGAAGCGACTTAGCAGCAGCAGCAGCAGATGTCATCAGATGAAAAAGAGGCATCGCATGTGATTGTTGTTGAAGGTATTCACAGACTTGGAGAAAGTCTTTTCTTTGAAGTGGAGATGTCTACCTCTGGAAGCCTTCCATTGATGAAGAGGGGAGTGTTCCACAGACCCAGCAGTTAGACCAATTATGGAATGTAGCGTAGGAGTGAGCCCAGGACAGGAAGGCATTGTCTTGAGGATCAAACGGCAGACTCAGGATTTTTGGAGTCAGCAGAAGTAGACTCACATAGATTATCAGGCCCATCCGCTGTCCTTTGTTTAACTCAAGAGCTCAGGGCAGAGCCACAAGCTCTGCTGAGCACTGGTTCCCTTGTCCTGAAGGATCCCGGATGAGCCCCCAAGATGAAAGGTTGTTGTTGAATCACGCGAAGACACCGGGATTCCTGGCCCCCGGAGGAGAAGAATTCAATCCGGGGCCAGAGAAGAGGCTTGATTGCTCAGAGCTTTTGTGTAATGAAGTTTTATTAAAGTATAAAAGAGATAGAGAAAGCTTCTGACATAGGCATCAGAAGGGGGCAGAAAGAGTACCCCAGCAGATTGGTTTTTAATATCGAAACAGCTTCCCAGGTGACTCTAGTGGTGAAGAACCCGCTTGCTATTGCAGGAGACTTAAGAGACTCAGGTTCGATTCCTGGGTTGAGAAGATTCCCTGGAGAAGGGTGTGGCAACCCACTCCAGTATTCTTGCCTGGTGAATCCCCATAGAAAGAGGAGCTTGGCATACTACAGGTCATGGGGTCACAAAGAGTTCAACACAACTGAGTCAACTAACACATCAAAATAGCAAAACACCAATAAGGAAGTTGAGAGAATTCCACTCTTTACTATCCAAGCCATATTGAAAGCCTTCCTCACACCCCATAACCCTGTGCCTTGTACCAAGTGGACAATAAAATCCAAGCAGCCAGCAAAAAAAAAAAAAAAAAAGATGGCAAGAGGTGGCACTGAATAAATCACTAAGACTGATTTTTAACTTTGTATTGACTATTACTTGATAAAGACTTCCTATCCCAATTTGACAATTTAACATCTGTGCTCTGTTTTTCAGAGAAGGCAATGGCAGCCCACTCCAGTACTCTTGCCTGGAAAATCCCATGGACAGAGGAGCCGGATAGGCTGCAGTCCATGGGGTCGCTAAGAGTCGGACACGACTGAGCGACTTTACTTTCACTTTTCACTTTCATGCATTGGAGAAGGAAATGGCAACCCACTCCAGTGTTCTTGCCTGGAGAATCCCAGGGACGGGGGAGCCTGGTGGGCTGTTGTCTATGGGGTCGCACAGAGTTGGACACGACTGAAGGGACTTAGCAGCAGCTCTGTTTTTACTTAGAGAGGGACCCACTGGAACACTGTCCATCCTTCCTGGCCTTATCCCACAGTATTTTCATAGACATTTCATATCACTTTTCTTTTTGCACTCTTCTTCTGGAATTTAGTTCAAAATAATATTGGCTATAGCATATCATGTAGTAAATCCAGCTACTTTCTGGCTTCCTCACTTTTATTTCTGTCATTCTTTTATTAACTTTTCTCCACTTTGGAGAAACCATTAAGTAATCTCACCAGAAAGTATGATTTTCAACAGCTGCACCATGGTTTCCTCAAACAGATGGAACAAGTTGAAGGCAAACTCATTCTTTTCCATATTCCTAGAATTTGATAAACAGTAGGGGTGCAACAAAATTTTGTTGAATAAATGGAATTTTCCTGAGTTTATGTTTACTGCATAAAATTCTATATATTTTTGTTGTCTTACATTTACTTCTTTCAAGGTACCAGTATGCTTAAACTTGGTAAATATAATTCAATCGCACTTGAATCTCTGACGACTAGGAAAGGGTATTACAAAAAAAAATTATAGAAGTCAAGTGCACTTACCCTCTGCAAGTAGGGCCATCTAGAACTCGTCTATGGCTCTTTAACAAACCTTCAGTAGGGTTCCTACCTCTGCTGACAAATAGAGAAAATTCTATAAACGAAGGAAATCTTTTTGATTGGACTGCTTCACAGATTATTCACAAAGTTAATTCCACACTGGAAGGGATAGAAGATGTCAATTCCATACACGTGTAAAAGAAATCAACAGACTGGCCTCATGGAACCCCATGCTGCGGAAGGAGGTGGTGAGTGGGGGCAGAGTGAAAAACACACCTCTTGGCTGCAACAAAATGCAAAGCCAGATGTCAGCTTTAGCCCCTCAGCTTGGCACTCTGTCTTGTCTCTCCCCTACTTGGAGAAAAGCAAACTAGATCCAATCACCTTCTCAAATTCTAAAACCAGGCTTTCTGTCAGAGTCAGGGCCAAGGATTTTCCATTCTCTCTTACACTGTGGATAGTTTACCTGGATCTTAATCCATAACATTGACAGCTTCTAAAAAAGAAACAGAAATGAAAATCTAGCCTCGTGTCCTCTTTCTCTAGCTGAACAGAGAGTGGGACGGGGTCAGTCAGTCTAGATCACCACCAGCCCAGAGGGAGCTTCAGTCCAGATTCCCCATTCCCTTCACGGGGATCTACATGCCACACCTCCATTCCCCGTGGGTGAGGCAGGCCCGAGAGGCAGTGCTCACCTGCTTTCTCTCACACACTGTGTAGCAGCCCAATAACACAATGCAGAAACCGGTGACTTCTGAGACGATGTCACATGCTTCTCCAATGGCTGTGAGGCAGCCCAAGCTCAGCTGTCATCCTGTCCATTAACAAACATCTGCGGAGTCACGCCTGCCATGGCCTGGAGAGGCATGCCATACCCCAGAGGACTCAGGCTCACAGAGACCACGCTCAGTCCACCTTTCTGGCCCCAGCCTCCCCAAATGGTGGAGCCCTAATCTCAATGACTAAGCACGTGTAAGAATTTACTAAAAGGGAAGATGGTGTAGGAAACTGCTTAAGCCGAGACTCAGGAGCAAGACAGACCTGAGTTCCCGCCTCCCACGGGCACTTATTCACGGTACAACCACCGGTGGGAAATTACCTTTCTGAGCCTCAAGCTTCTCATCTGAAAAATAGACTAATACTAGTACTTACCTCATAGAACTGACGGAGGTTTTAATGGAGGTAATGCAGGAAAAGCACTTAGTCTGGTGCCCAGCACATATTAAGCAGTCAACAGTAAGAGGAATGATGAAGGTGATGATGATGGAAGCCTGATACAGGGGGAGGTACTAACAGATAATTACATAGGGCCAACTGATCCCCAATTTCAGTGATCTCTTGCTCTGATTTTCAAACGTTTTTTAATCTCTCAGCACACAACATAAAAGGCAGAGGAACCAGAGATCAAATTGCCAACATCTGCTGGATCATAGAAAAAGCAAGAGTTCCAGAAAAACATCTATTTCTGCTTTATTGACTATGCCAAAGCCTTTGACTGTGTGGATCACAGTAAAGTGTGGAAAATGCTGAAAGAGATAGGAATACCAGACCACCTGATCTGCCTCCTGAGAAACCTATATGCAGGTCAGGAAACAACAGTTAGAACTGGACATGGAACAACAGACTGGTTCCAAATAGGGAAAGGAGTACATCGAGGCTGTATATTGTCACCCTGCTTATTTAACTCATATGCAGAGTACATCATGAGAAACACTGGGCTGGAAGAAGCACCAGCTGGAATCAAGATTGCCGGGAAAAATATCAATAACCTCAGATATGCAGATGACACCACCCTTATGGCAGAAAGTGAAGAGGAACTCAAAAGCCTCTTGATGAAAGTGAAAGTGGAGACTGAAAAAGTTGGCTTAAAGCTCAACATTCAGAAAACGAAGATCATGGGATCTGGTCCCATCACTTCATGGGAAATAGATGGGGAACAGTGGAAACAGTGTCAGACTTTATTTTTCTGGGCTCCAAAATCACTGCAGATGGTGACTGTAGCCATGAAATTAAAAGACGCTTACTCCTTGGAAGGAAAGTTATGACCAACCTAGATAGCATATTCAAAAGCAGAGACATCACTTTGCCAACAAAGGTTCTCCTAGTCAAGGCTATGGTCTTTCCTGTGGTCATGTATGGATGTGAGAGTTGGACTGTGAAGAAGGCTGAGCACCGAAGAATTGATGCTTTTGAACTGTGGTATAGGAGAAGACTCTTGAGAGTCCCTTGGACTGCAAGGAGATCCAACCAGTCCATTTTGAAGGAGATCAGCCCTGGGATTTCTTTGGAAGGAATGATGCTAAAGCTGAAACTCCAGTATTTTGGCCATCTTATGCAAAGAGTTGACTCATTGGAGAAGACCTTGATGCTGGAAGGGATTGGGGGCAGGAGGAGAAGGGGATAACAGAGGATGAGATGGCTGGATAGCATCACTGACTCAATGGACATGAGTCTGAGTGAACTCCGGAGTTGGTGATGGACAGGGAGGCCTGGGGTGCTGCGATTCATGGGGTCGCAAAGAGTCGGACACGACTGAGTGACCGAACTGAACTGAACTGTACACAACATAATTCATCCTTGAATTATATGTTCCCTGAGGATTTTGATGAAATTAGAGTGTATTAGTTTCCTGTGACCGCTGTTAAAAACAAAAGCCTGCCACAAACCAGTAGCTTAGAACACAGAAATTTATTTTCTTGCAGTTTTGGAATACAGAAATCTGAAATCAAGGTATTGTAGGACCCTCCACACTCTAGAGGACAAAACATTCCTTACACCTTCCAGCTTCTGGTGACTATCAGCATTCCTTTGCTTGTAGCTGTATCACCATCCGATCTCTGCCTAGCTGTCACATCTCTTCTGTACCTGTTTCTCCTCTGTGTGTCCCCTATAAGGACACTTGTTACCCACCTGGATAGTCCAGGATGATCTCTTCATCTCAAGATCTGCACCTTCATTATTTCAGAGGTCACATTCACAGGTTCTGGGGAATTGGCGTATGGACATATTCCTTCAATCTACTGCTCAAAGTAACTCAGAACATGAGCTTTAGAATCAAACTGACCTGGATTCAAATACCAGCCTCACCACCACTAGTTAGTTGAGCCATCTTAACTAATTTACTTAACAAATTTGAGCCTCGGTTTTTTGCCAGTTCCTCAGGGTTGTTTGTGAGAAGTAAATAAGCTAATATGTAAACTCCTTCTGTAAACAGTACTTGTCTCATTAATGGTAGGTTTACCCTACCATTACGAGGCTTCAAGCTCCCAACAGCAGGTAGCATCTTGCTTTTCTTCCTTCTCAGGTTCTTCTAACACAAGCCTGCAAGTATTTCATCCTCAGCGAAGACAGGGTGAGAAATTGGCTTAACAAGCTATACAGGCAAGGAATACCACCAATGACATGAGATTTCACAGATGATAGGAAGTTGGGTTCAAGTTCTACGCATCTGAAGGAGGCTGTTAGAGGAGTCCAACAGTGACCCCAAGCTGAGCATTGCAGGGCTCCGATGGGTGGGCTTTGGGCAGAGAATAGTATAATTAGACAGGCATGCAATTGACCTCACTCAGCCGTGTTGTTACCATTAAAAAAAAAAAATCCCTCCCAGTGACCTCATTCCTTGGAGTAGGGCAGGGAAAGATACTCTGGAGAAGCCCCAGAATTTCATAAACAGATCAGAACCCGAAATCCTAGTGAGGGGCCCTTTACCAGACCACAAGTGGGAATTCACCTCTTCATGTCCCCTATCCCAGAAGGGCGGGCTGCACTGGCATATTACAAACATTTCAACACATCTGAATAACCCAAGATGCTCACTTTATGCAGATTTCTGCTTCGCCTCCCACTCCCAGACTGGCTGAATGAAACTTTAGTGGGTGGGATTAGAAACTAATGATTTCAAACAACCCACTTAGGTAACTCTGATTCCCTTTGAGAAAACCAGCCATGATAATCAAATTATAATTCAACCAACCCATCCCTAAACAAGAGCTTAATCTCCAAACACTCTATAGAAGAACTAATATGTCAAACTGGAAACAGAGTTTGGGAGTCAAAGAGGATATAGACACTAGCTTAGGTCCTGCACGTAACAGCTGCGGAACCGTGTGAAAATTCTATCTCTGGCTGTCAGTTTCCAGTTCTGTTGAGCAGACCAATATACCTCTCAGGGCTGTGGTGTTAATTAAATGAGAATTATGTAAGGTGCCAGCACACAGTAGGTTGAAGCAGAGAGTACTACTATTCACCAATCCATTTCTTCTTCATTAATACACAGCTAGACTATATTTCCAAGCATCCTGACAGTTTGGCACAATCATGTGACTAATTGACACCAAGGGAATGATTGTAAGTAATGTGTGATTCTGCTAGACAAAGGCTTGAAGAGGAGATGCATGTCCTTCCTGTTCTTTCATCTTGCGCCAATTGGATGCAGGCAATGAACTTAGGAAAGTGGGGAGCTACAACACGGATGGAACCTGGGGGTCTCTGCATCACTGGATAGAGGAAGGCCACCCACCAATCAGAATATCTGCCTTAGATTTTTTTTTTTTTTTTTTTACAAATGAGAATGAAGTCCCTATACCTTCAGGAATTTTTTTTTTTTAACAATGAATGTACAGATGGTCAGAAAAATGTTCATCTTTTTTCTCCACCTTTACGTAATTATACATTGCCTAGAAACTGGTTCAAGAGTCTATCTCTGCTCAGAATTTCTTTGTAATATAAAACATGTAGTAAGCAAATCTCAAGATGGCCTCTCTGAGAGTCCTGTCCTCTGGTTATTCATTCAGTTAAACACTAATCTTCAGATTTCTGTGAAGGAATTCTTCAGATATAACTAAAGCTCCAAGCCAATTGGCCGTAACATGAGGAGATTATCTGGGTGGACCAGATCCAGTCACGTGAGTCCTTTAAAGCTCAGAAGGGGGAGTCAGAGAGACTGGAGCATGAGAGGGCTCCATATGCTCTTGCTGCTCTGGAGATGGAGGGCCATTTGAGAAGGGATCGAGGGTGGCTCCTGGCTAGCAGCCGGGGAGGAAACGGGAACCTCAGACCTACAGCCGCAGAGAACTGACTTCTGCCAATAACTTGAGAGACTTTGGAAGCAGATTCTTCCCAGAGGTTGCAGAGACGAGCTCCAGCTAGCTAATGCTTACTTTCTGGCCCTGTGATACCCTGAGAAAGAAAACCTCACCAAGCCCACCCAGACTTCGGACCTCCAGAACTGTGAACAAATTCAATTGTGTTGCTTAAACCACGAAGTTTGTGATAATTCGTTACAGCTGCCACAGAAAACCAATACATTTTCTAAATCTGTTTCCTCACCTAGTTTTTTTTTTTTTAAAGAATTCTACAAGGAGGTGGTAGAAAGCAGGTTAGGTGATACCCAAGCATTCTTTTAGTGGAGACATCCATTCTGTGTCTCCACTGTATATGAGAGACCCCTATGGCACTTGGAATCTGAGGGGAACATGGAACAGTCTGGGTATTAGTTGCAGCTATATGAGTAGACAATTCACTTCCCATTTCACCAGCCCTCAAATCCAAGCCTTAGATGTGGCAACGCTGTCAAAGAAAACGAAGTTTGGCAAAGTGATTCCAAAGCCACTGTGCTGACTTTAATCTCCCAGCAGATTTCCAAGCCTGATGAACGTGGAGAATCTGGCATTTCCCACTGTTCTCCAGGAAGGTGGCCTCTTTTGATCACATCTCCTGGAACCCCCAGCCTGATGCATATACTTATTTCTGTGTCTCTTACGCTACGCTAAAGCACCTTCCAAAAGCAGAACATGTTTCTGCACACATCATGCCCTTGACCAAGATGAATTCAAGAAGTTTCTTTTATTATTTTTTTTAAAGTAAAGGAGGCAGATACAAGTATCATCATGAGATATTGAAATAAATGGACAATGGCCAGATTATATATATGAAAATAGAATGCCGGGGAATTTCCTGGCAGTCTAGTTAGGACTTGGCACTCTCACAGTCGGGGTCCTGGATTCAATCCCTCCCGGGTCAGGCAACTAAAATCCTACAGGCTGTGCAGTATATTTAAAAACAAAAACAAAAACTGACAACCAAAAACACACAAAAGAACTCTGACCCACAACATGAAGCAACCAGCCCAGGAATCCAAACAACAACCTTTGTAGTGATTGACTCAAAATGGCCAGAATTTGATTAATAACTGATAGCTTCCCTAATTTTTGCCCCCACTTCCAATTTAGGACTAAGTAGAGAAAGCTAAATCTCCACCTATACCAACCACAAGGGATACCTGCATCTAGTTAGCCTGCAAACAAGTTTCTTCATGGCAGCAGCTTCCAATCAGAACATAACCCTCCACTATCAAGCTCTTCTACTCCTTTGCCTGCCTGTGAGTCTGCCAAGCACCTGTGATGGTGGCTGATGCCCCTGCAAGATCTGGAGAGCTTTTGCTTGCTCTCCTTTAGCTAGTCTTCATTTCTGAACTTATTTTTCAAGCACATTTAGGGCTCTAAGACCTAAAGTGACATCCTGTTTTTAGTAATGTTAAGTTATCCATACTAATACCAATAATAAAAGAAAAATTTCTTATTAGGGTACAGGAGTGTCTCATGGAAACTCAGAGTCAAGACAGCATCTGGGCCACGTGAAGTTCCTAAAACCAGAGTCTGGAATAGTTACCAGAGCTCTCTCATGATCTTGCCTCTTATCTCAGAGAGTTTTCTCTACCTTATCTTGTTCCCAACAGAAATCTCTGGTTTTCTGGTCTGCAGGGCAGAAAATATGACCATGAACAGGGCCTGTGTCAAATGGTGCTTGTCTAGACAAGGGGGAGTTATTTTCAGAAATAATTCCCCTTTTCCCTTCTTTTTTCTTCTCTTGATCTCTGTCTAGCCTCCAGGGGAAGGGACACAGGGTCTATCTTAGAATAATTCACCAACAAATTCACCAACTATATGCTATATTCTAGGATAAAATAATTCATCCTAGACTAGTCCCCAACCCTGAACCCAGTTGGTGATGGCTGTGGGCAGCCTTGGTTATGACCATGGCAACCAGGAGTCCATCCCTGTAACCCTTTGAGGGGGAGGGAGGGCTGGGACAGTTTGCAAAGTAAATGGACAGAGGCAGACAACCTGGTAGGGGTTCCCTCCATTCCTGATGGCACAGAGAGACAGTAGTTGTGAGGTGCTAGATTCTGTGCCTCCCAGTATCACTAACCAACATGGTCTAGTTACTGATTTTCCTTGGGAAGACATCCATCCATCCGTTAGGCAGGTAGAATAGGGAAAAGAAGTCCAAAATGGTGGTGGCTAAAAGACAAGGAAGGGAAAAGCCCGCGAAAATAGAACAAAGGAAGGCAAAGGAAGGTCCGAGGACCTGAGTGAAGACTTCAGGTAGAACAAACAGCACTCCTGGCTAAGCCCAATTTGCATAGGGCAGGCCCAGGTGGAGGAAAAAACATATAAAAGAAAGAGCCAAAGCGCTTTCTCGCTCTCTTTCTCTCCCGTGTGCGTGCACTCTTTCTCTCTCTCTCCCTCTCTCTCTCTCTCTCTCTCTCTCTCTCTCTCTCTCCCTCCCCCGTATGCTCCTCCAGTCTCTGGGTTGGCACGCCCTCATGCTTCAGGGATGGATTCTCCTGCTATCTTCTAAGTGAAATAGAGCTGTAACACTGATTTGCCTAAGAGCTATAACACGGTTTGTCCAAGACCCGAGAGCTGTGATGCGCCGAGGGCTTTAATGTCTGTTCGCTACAAATCTTTGTTGTGACGGGACAAAGAACCGAGGAACATACACTCGAATGACACATCCATCCATTTAACAAACAGCAATTGCACATCCTAGCATTGCAGCATTATCCTGGGTGCTAGGTATACCATGGTGAAGAAACCCATCATCTCTGCCCTCATGGAGAAGAGGATGCCACCACAAAACTGGAAAATGACAATATCGTGAAAAATATTATGCTCATTCTATAACCCAAATCTGAACAGGGATGGGGCTGAGGGGGGAGCTGTTTTAGGAAGTGTGTCCTGAAAGAACAGGTATCTGAAAGGAAGCTTGAAATTTAGGAAAGTTGGTAGAAATGAAGGACGGAGGAATGCTCCTGGCAGAATCAAATTCATGATCCAGGAGGGACATTTAGGGATACCAAAGGATTGAATAGTATTGCAAAGTTGACACGAGAAGTATTAGGGTGAGAGCACTGGGAGGTAGATGAGAGAGGGGGCAGAGGCCAGGTCTCTGGGACTTGAGAGCCATAAATATATGATGAAGCCTAGGGCTCCTTACACAGGAGTGACCTAGATTACTAGATTTACATTCTTGAAAGGTCACCGACGCTAGTAAAGAACTGGGCAAATCTGAAAATTGAGAGAGCCAGTTGGACAAGTTCGTTTTACTAATCTTGGGGTTCTAAGGTGAACTAAAAATTAGGCCTGGAGATAGAGAAGAGCAAGTTGATTCAAGAGATGTTATCCCATGGATCAAAAAAAGGCCATGCCGTGGGTTGAGTGGTGGGAGGAAAATATAAAGTTATTACTTGAAATAATGGAAGAAAGACTGAAAGAGGTTGATTCTATCACCATTTATTGGCGGGATCACAGGCTGAATCATGAGCCTTCTTGCAAGCCTCATCTAAAGCTTGCTCAGTCAGAGATTATATCTGAGCAAGGAGGAGCTTATGAGTCAGTCACCTATCAATGTGATCTTACAAGCTTTCTTGTCCAAGAGACAAAGAAGAAGAGAAGAACATTTTAGGATTATCATTATGAAAATTCATTTAAATATACTGAATAACCAAAGTGGAGGGGTAGGGGAGAGAACTGAAAATCTGATTTTGTCTCAACCACCATGTAGAGTTGGGACAGAAACAACCAATTAGGCAGAAATCCAACTTGGATTACAAAAAGCTAGTTCATCAGTAAGACCAGTACCGACTGTAAAATCAGATGTAAAGGAGAGCCAATTAAGCACGAAAGTTTCACTGTGATAACATGCAATGAGATCCAAACTGTACTAAGTATTTTAAGTTTCCTGCCAAGGAGAAATATCATCTTCCCTGGTGGCAAAAGTCAGAATTTCATGACATCAGCCAGATAACCACAAAAGAATGTATCTTGTAACACAAAATGCCTCTAAGTCATCATGAGACTATGCTTTCCCCAGCCAACTAACCAACATTCATCATGTACTGAGGTATTTATTTAACAAACACATTCCATTTCATAACCACACTCTAAGCTGACAGGTTGGATAGAGAGATACTGAAAACACAAGCTATACAACTTATTTTTTCCTTCTATGTGGTGAGATATTAAAAGTTTTGGACATATCACCCTTCCTGTATTAAAAATAACAGATTAGTTATGTGGATAACTGCCTTTTTTGTTCAAATAAAATTTATAAATTTTAATCTGGTTATGAAATAAATTTTTGTCTTAAGTTTTTCTTTTTTTGTTTACATTTGAAAGTAATTTTTAATTAAATTTCTAAATTGAAATTTTATTCTCAAAAGAAACATATATTCCCTATAGAAGTTTTCAAAGGACAAAATTAAAAATCACCCCAATTCCAATACCCAGGAACGATCATGTCTGTAAGTTAAGACACACTGACCTCATGTATAACAAGGGAAAAAAGTACATTGTAAGA
Organism: Tragelaphus eurycerus; assembly: GCA_935064755.1. NCBI lineage: Eukaryota > Metazoa > Chordata > Mammalia > Artiodactyla > Bovidae > Tragelaphus > Tragelaphus eurycerus. The sequence continues at coordinate 5,139,198 of CAKXYN010000054.1, read as the reverse complement.
ATTTAAAAAAATATTATTCCCCATTATAATAGATTATATTATTGTTCAAAATATCAGCTTCTCCCCTCTGGGGAGGGTAACACTTGCCTGCCTCATTGCACCAGCCTTGACTATGTGACTTGAGACACCTCTCCTTGTGGGAAGATTATATTTCCCCACCCTGTTGACCTCAAGAGTGGCCATAGGATGTGCTTTGATCAATGCAGTGATAACAGATGTGATATATACCACCTTGAGGAAGAAGCTTTGGGAGTCACTTTGTGATTCTGCAAGTGTTCTTTCTTGAGCCCAATGTATATGAGAAGAAAAAAAAAATTCTCCCTCCGTTCTTCTAAGCTGAGACCTCTGTAATATAACACAGTAACAAAAGAAAAATAGACACATTTATTAACATGCATACCTCACATATACATGAAAGATACTCGGGGAAAACTGGCTCCCCAAAGTGGCTTGCTTACAATTCATGTACATACCATCTTAATAGGGAAAGGAGAAAGGGGGCATAGGCATCTTAGGGAAGAGTAAATGATTTTTAAGAAAGATAAATAAATTGACCCTTAGAAGAACAGATGGGGGTTTATGTTGAAATCTGGGTATGGGGCAACTTCTAGTCTCCTTTGGTTGATGACATTCCCTGGGACTGTCAACTACAAACGGGCACTTGGCAAGGGCATTTGCCATCTGCCTGCTTGGAGATTGAACCCTGTGCTGCTGCACGCGCTGACCTTCAACACTCCCTGAGGGAGTTCAGGGTGAGGCGCTTTGTGCTGCAGGACAACTGGCGGAAGAGGACTTTAGATAGTTAGATATTTTCAGGAACTGATTTCAAGATCCTAATCCTCAAATCTAGAAAAGCACTAAATCCCTTCATAGTGACATCAGCTCCTTGGGACAAGCAGAAAATCTTCTGTAAGGTAAGTTCATGATTGTGTGAATTCCCCGTTCACCAAAATCACATATATTGACCTTGAAAGTTTTTCACAGATATGTTTCTTAACTATATAGGGGCTGGGCTTCCCTTGTGGCTCAGCTGGTAATGCGGGAGACCTGAGTTCAGTCCCTGCACTGGGAAGATCCCCTGGAGAAGGGAAAGGCTACCCACTTCAGTATTCTGGCCTGGAGAATTCCATGGACTGTATAGTCCACGGGGTTGCAAAGAGTTGGGCACGACTGAGCGACTTTGACTTCACTTCACTTGCCCCACTAAGTCTCTGGAGCAGTTTCTCAGAGCTATCTGAGGTATTGTTTCCTGGGCGGAAATCCTCATTTTGCCCAAATAACACTTAAAACTCTCACATTGTGCATCTTTTTAGTCAACAGGGTCTATGACTATTGAGTCCCTTTTGGAGGATCTGTCTATAAGCAGGCCAGGGGCATTCGGAGAAAGCCTCTCCCTGCATTGTTCCTTGCTTGCTACAGCTCAAAATAATCGATACATCCAAGTGGCATATTTTGGGGTGGGATGTTTTGCTACCCTTTATTTTATATATCATGTATACATGGGAAACATACAGGAAAAATTAGTAACTCTCAAAAGTAGCTTAGAACTCAGATTTAAATACCATCTTTAGCTAAAGGAAAAGGTATGGGGCAAGCCAGGGATGAAGAGGTGACCAGGAAAAGCATGAAAAATTAGAGAAAGTTTTATTATGCAGATTTAAGTTAATGTCTTCTCCATGGATAAGGGTCCGAAGTCATCTCCAGGGATTAATGCTTATCCTTCCTGGTAGAGGGGGGAAGAGGGATGCTTTTCTAAATTTATGTTCTGCTGCTGCTGCTAAGTCGCTTCAGTCGTGTCCGACTCTGTGCGACCCCACAGACAGAAGCCCACCAGGCTCCCCTGCCCCTGGGATTCTCCAGGCAAGAATACTGGAGTGGGTTGCCATTTCCTTCTCCAACGTATGAAAGTGAAAAGCGAAAGTAAAGTCGCTCAGTCATGTCCGACTCTTAGCGACCCCATGGACTGGAGCCTACCAGGCTCCTCCGTCCATGGGATTTTCCAGGCAAAAGTACTGGGGTGGGGTGCCATTGCCTTTTCAGACAAATAGGGGAGGGCAAAGAACTTTTCTTATATATTCTCAATTGCCTTTTTTCAAAGTAGCATATTTGGGAGTGGTGAATTCAGCCACCTTCGTCAGCAATGTCCCAAATAGGGGCTGCTGTATCAGTCTGGCTCTCAGAACAAAGAGAACTTGGAGCAGAGCTGCAGACAGCTGATAATTGAAATGCATTGTTAGTGAGAACTGAATTTTAGTCATTGTAAACACTGAGATTTTTAGACTTGCTTGTTACCACAGCACATCTTAGCCTATACTGACTGACACGCCCAAAGAATCTAAATTTTTCTTATATTTGAAGACAGATTTTATGTACTGAAATGTTTCAACTTCCATTTCATATATTAAATTATATAATATATAACCTTTTAAACTCATATAATTTTATTTGCAAATTGATTAATTTTATGTTTGTTTTTGATTAACATCTCTTTGGCCCATCAATGTGATAAATACATTTGGTTTATAAATGTGAGAAATACTTTGGCTTAAAAAAGTGATAAATGTGATAAAACATTCATCATATTTTTTAAAAGTCTTAGAAATTTCAAAGTACAATTTAATTTTAATAATTTGATTTTCTCAAACCTTTCAAAAACCCAACAATGATGACTCACATTAGCATAGACAAAACTTTCTAAATATTTAAAACACAGGAAACCTAAAAAGTTTAACCTTATATACTTAGTGATTTAAGCATTTAAACATTGACTTTAAACTTAATTACCTGTATCTTTTGAATTTTTATTAATATTATAATTCTAACTCAAGAGTCTTTTCACTCACTTTCTCCCCTTAAAAGGCAGAAAAATACACATAAACATGCAATAATGATTACAAGACTTATTTCTAGGTAATAGTTATTACTTGACATAATTTAGCTTGTCATCAGAGGGTCTTTAAAATTCTTCCTGTTTTCTGGCAATAACAAGATGTTTCAGACCTTTATGCTTCCTGGGCTGAAATATGCAATGTGCTTTTTCTCTTCAGGGAGCCCTGAGCTCTTCCTTGGTCTTCTGCTTGGAGTGTAAATAAGATAAAACTGCAAAGTAACCCCTGGAGATCACAAAAGAGCCAGAAATTCACAGTAACCTTTGGCCTGACATCCTTGGGATGCTGAACCAAAATCCCATGTGTTTAAGACACTGAAGTTCACTCTGTTATAACTCAGAGGCAAGTTCTTCCTGATATTATAGCCGCAGGAAGGATTTTAAGAAAAGTTTGCCTCCCCGCCCCCAAATTTAAAATGAAAGTTAGAACAGTAATTTCCACAGGGTCATTATGAGAATTTTACAAGTCATACATCAAATGTTCAATGAACAATTGCTATCGTTGCTATTTGAAACAGAGGCTCCAGAATGGGATTTGAGTGGGGAACATTAAGAACACCCTGAAAACCTGGAAGCCCATTCTCTCTGCCCCACCCCTTCCCTCTTTCATACCTGCCCCTCTGCACATCCATTTTAATCCCAGATCTTCACAAATTGGCTTTCTCTCCCTGTGTCCGTAATACCTAAACCAGACACTAACAACATCGTTTAAGCTTCCCAACTCCTCACTTCAAGTCCAAACTTCCAGAGAAGCTGATCACCCAACTTAAATGAAAAGTCCAATCCTGAATCAACTAACTGTAGCTATGACAATTATATGGAAAGAAAATAGCTGCTCCTGCTACAACCATGCGAACAGTTCCCAAAATATGAAGGAAACGGAGGATGGGGACAAAATAATAGGTGTACGCTTTGGGTGCATTTTCTCCGAGCACACGAGCACAACATGTGTGTTCTGACCAAGTCCGTCTCCTTGACCAAACCAGGCTCCTCTGAGCTCTCTTCTTGACCAGACCTCAACCTGAGCCTTCCGCATCCATTCTGTCCTTGCCAGGGCAGCATAGCCTTGGCTTCGCAAGACTCCCCACCCTTGATATCTGAAGTTCTTCATTCCCCCCATCTTTGGTGTAACGTCCTTTCATTACACAGGAGCCGGGTTTGCCTCTTGGTGGGTTTCACAGCCTAAAGATACAAACAAGCCAAAGACTGAGAGATCAGATCAGATCAGTCGCTCAGTCGTGTCCGACTCTTTGCGACCCCATGAACCGCAGCACGCCAGGCCTCCCTGTCCATCACCAGCGCCCGGAGGTCACTCAGACTCGCATCCATCGAGTCAATGATGCCATCCAGCCATCTCATCCTCTGTCGTCCCCTTCTCCTCCTGCCCTCAATCCCTCCCAGCATCAGAGTCTTCTCCAATGAGTCAACTTTTCGCATGAGGTGGCCAAAATACTGGAGTTTCAGCTTCAGCATCATTCCTTCTAAAGAAATTCCAGGATTGATCTCCTTCAGAATGGACCGGTTGGATCTTCTTGCAGTCCAAGGGACTCTCAAGAGTCTTCTCCAACACCACAGTTCAAAAGCATCAATTCTTCGGCGCTCAGCCTTCTTCACAGTCCAGCTCTCACATCCATACATGACCACAGGAAAAACCATAGCCTTGACTAGGCGAACCTTTGTTGGTAAAGTAATGTCTCTGCTTTTGAATATGCTATCTAGGTTGGTCATAACTTTCCTTCCAAGGAGTAAGTGTCTTTTAATTTCATGGCTGCAGTCACCATCTGCAGTGATTTTGGAGCCCAGAAAAACAAAGGCTGACAGTGTTTCCACTGTTTCCCCATCTATTTCCCATGCAGTGATGGGACCAGATGCCATGATCTTCGTTTTCTGAATGTTGAGCTTTAAGCCAACCTTTTCACTCTCCACTTTCACTTTCATCAAGAGGCTTTTTAGCCCCTCTTCACTTCCTGATGTTCAAGCTGGTTTTAGAAAAGGCAGAGGAACCAGAGATCAAATTGCCAACATCCGCTGGATCATGGAAAAAGCAAGAGAGTTCCAGAAAAACATCTATTTCTGCTTTATTGACTATGCCAAAGACTGAGAGAAGGAAGGATTTATTATCACTTGCAGCAAGTAAGGAGAACACCAGGGATCTTTCCCAAAGCAGTGTCTCGCTGAGCAAAAAAAACTTGGTAAGTTTTCAACTAAGGGGACATGTTTATTCATGAAGGGGTGTGAGCAGAGGAGAATATGGCATAGAATTGGGGCAACAATTGACAGAGTCTAGGCTGTAGTGGATAGGAGTCGTGAGGATCAGAAAAAATCATCATCATCCCTTGTGTGTATCCTGTTTTCAGTCGTGTCCAACTCTTTAAGACCCCATGGACTGCAGCCCACAAGGCTCCTCTGTCCATGGACTTTTCCAGACAAAGAATACTGGAGTGGGTGGCCATTTCCTACTCCAGGGGGATCTTCTCATCCCAGGGAGCAAACATGCTTCTTCTGCATCTCCTGCATTGCCAGGCCGATTCTTTACCACTGTGCCACCTGGGAAGCCCATCATCTCTTAGGTTCCAGTTAATCTGATGGTTGAGGACTCCTGTGGAGTTGAATTCTGCAAAACAACTCAAGAACTTTGAGTTTAATCCAAAGAACTTTGCTTTGGATTAATCTTGACTTTTGAAACAGAACTGGGAGTCTTTACAACTGATATGTTGTCTCTGATGAACTTAGGTTATCTCCTTGTCCTGGTAGTTACTAGTTCCTACCTTCTTTTGTTCCTTTAATATCATTAACTACTGAGACCTATCCCTCTGCAAGGGCAGGCACTGTGGCCAGGCTTAGATCACAAAATACCTCAGGCCTAAAACGGCTTCTGTTACTAAAGTTATGCCTGGTTCTTTCTCTGGGGGCCCCCTACCCTGTCTGCTTACAATTGGGCTGTCTACCTTGAGAAAGAATCTCTCTACCCGAGGTCTCCACTTGTAATTTTCCATCTACTGGATCTCCTTCCTCTGCTTTTCTTGTTCAGTCACTCAGATCAGATCAGATCAGTCGCTCAGTCGTGTCCAACTCTTGGTGACCCCATGAATCTCAGGATGCCAGGCCTCCCTGTCCATCACCAACTCCCGGAGTTCACTCAGACTCATATCCATTGAGTCAGTGATGTCATCCAGCCATCTCATCCTCTGTCGTCCCCTTCTCCTCTTGCCCCCAACCCCTCCCCAGCATCAGAGTCTTCTCCAATGAGTCAACTCTTCGCATGAGGTGGCCAAAGTCTGGAGTTTCAGCTTTAGCATCATTCCTTCCAAAGAAATCCCAGGGCTGATCTCCTTCAGAATGGACTGGTTGGATCTTCTTGCAGTCCAAGGGACTCTCAAGAGTCTTCTCCAACACCACGGTTCAAAAGCATCAATTCTTCTGTGCTCAGCCTTCTTCACAGTCCAACTTTCACATCCATACATGACCACAGGAAAAACCATAGCCTTGACTAGACGAACCTTTGTTGGCAAAGTAATGTCTCTGCTTTTGAATATACTATCTAGATTGCTCATAACTTTCCTTCCAAGGAGTAAGTGTCTTTTAATTTCATGGCTGCAGTCACCATCTGTAGTGATTTTGGAGCCCAGAAAAATAAAGTCTGACACTGTTTCCACTGTTTCCCCATCTATTTCCCATGAAGTGATGGGACTGGATGTCATGATCTTCATTTTCTGAATGTTGAGCTTTAAGCCAACTTTTTCACTCTCCACTTTCACTTTCATCAAGAGGCTTTTTAGTTCCTCTTCACTTTCTGCCATAAGGGTGGTGTTATCTGCATATCTGAGGTTATTGATATTTCTCCCAGCAATCTTGATTCCAACTTGTGTTTCTTCCAGTCCAGCGTTTCTCATGATGTACTCTGCTTATAAGTTAAATAAGCAGGGTGACAATATACAGCCTTGACGTACTCCTTTTCCTATTTGGAACCAGTCTGTTGTTCCATGTCCAGTTCTAACTGTTGCTTCCTGACCTGCATACAAATTTCTCAGGAGGCAGATCAGGTGGTCTGGTATTTCCATCTCTTGAAGAATTTTCCACAGTTTATTGTGATCCACACAGTCAAAGGCTTTGGCATAGTCAATAAAGCAGAAATAGATGTTTTTCTGGAACTCTCTTGCTTTTTCCATCATCCAGCGGATGTTGGCAATTTGATCTCTGGTTCCTCTGCTTTTTCTAAAACCAGCTTGAACATCAGGAAGTTCACGGTTCACATATTGCTGAAGCCTGGCTTACAGAATTTTGAGCATTACTTTACTAGCGTGTATTCTTGCCTGGAAAATCCCATGGATGGAGGAGCCTGGTAGGCTGCAGTCCATGTGGTCGCTAAGAGTCGGACATGACTGAGCGACTTCACTTTCTCTTTTCACTTTCATGCATTGGAGAAGGAAATGGCAACCCACTCCAGTGTTCTTGCCAGGGAGAATCCCAGCCCGGGAAGCCTGGTGGGCTACTGTCTATGGGGTCACACAGAGTCGGACACGACTGAAGTGACTTAGCATAGCATAGCATATTACTAGCGTGTGAGATGAGTGCAATTGTGCAGTAGTTTGAGCATTCTTTGGCATTGCCTTTCTTTGGGATTGGAATGAACACTGACCTTTTCCAGTCCTGTGGCCACTGCTGAGTTTTCCAAATTTGCTGGCATATTGAGTGCAGCACTTGCAGAGCATCATTTTCAGGATTTGTAATAGCTCAACTAGAATTCCATCACCTCCACTAGCTTTGTTTGTAGTGATGCTTTCTAAGGCCCACTTGACTTCACATTCCAGGATGTCTGGCTCTAGGTCAGTGATCACACCATCGTGATTATCTGGGTCGTGAAGATCTTTTTTGTATAATTCTTCTGTGTATTCTTGCCACCTCTTCTTAATATCTTCTGCTTCTGTTAGGTCCATACCATTTCTGTCCTTTATCGAGCCCATCTTTGCATGAAATGTTCCTTTGGTATCTCTGATTTTCTTGAAGAGCTCCCTAGTCTTTCCCATTCTGTTGTTTTCCTCTATTTTTTTGCATTGATCGCTGAAGAAGGCTTTCTTATCTCTTCTTGCTATTCTTTGGAACTCTGCATTCAGATGTTTATATCTTTCCTTTTCTCCTCTGCTTTTTGCTTCTCTTCTTTTCACAGCTATTTGTAAGGCCTCCCCACACAGCCATTTTGCTTTTTTGCATTTCTTTTCCATGGGGATGGTCTTGGTCCCTGTCTCCTGTACAATGTCACGAACCTCATTCCATAGTTCATCAGGCACTCTATCTTTCAGATATAGGCCCTTAAATCTATTTCTCACTTCCACTGTATGATCATAAGGGATTTGATTTAGGTCATACCTGAATGGTCTAGTGGTTTTCCCTACTTTCTTCAATTTAAATCTGAATTTGGCAATAAGGAGTTCATGGTCTGAGCCACAGTCAGCTCCTGGTCTTGTTTTTGCTGACTGTATAGAGCTTCTCCATCTTTGGCTGCAAAGAATATAATCGATCTGATTTCGGTGTTGACCATCTGGTGATGTCCATGTATAGAGTCTTCTCTTGTGTTGTTGGAAGAGGGTATTTGCTATGACCAGTGCATTTTCTTGGCAAAACTCTGTTAGTCTTTGCCCTGCTTCATTCCGTATTCCAAGGCCAAATTGGCCTGTTACTCCAGGTGTTTCTTGACTTCCTACTTTTGTATTCCAGTCCCCTATAATGAAAAGGACATCTTTTTTGGGCGTTAGTTCTAACAGGTCTTGTAGGTCTTCATAGAACCGTTCAACTTCAGCTTCTTCAGCGTTACTGGTTGGGGCATAGATTTGGATTACTGTGACATTGAATGGTTTGCCTTGGAAACGAACAGAGATCATTCTGTCATTTTTGAGATTGCATCCAAGTACTGCATTCGGACTCTTTTGCTGACCATGATGGCCACTCCATTTCTTCTGAGGGATTCCTGCCCGCAGTAGTAGATATAATGGTCCTCTGAGTTAAATTCACCCATTCCAGTCCATTTCAGTTTGCTGATTCCTAGAATGCCGACATTCACTCTGGCCATCTCTTGTTTGACCGCTTCCAATTTGCCTTGATTCATTGACCTGACATTCCAGGTTCCTATGCAATATTGCTCTTTACAGCATTGGACCTTGCTTCTATCACCACATCCACAGCTGGGCATTCTTTTTGCTTTGGCTCCATCCCTTCATTCTTTCTGGAGTTATTTCTCCACTGATCTCCAGTAGCATATGGGGCACCTACTGACCTGGGGAGTTTCTCTTTCAGTATCCTATCATTTTGCCTTTTCATACTGTTCATGGGGTTCTCAAGGCAAGAATACTGAAGTGGTTTGCCATTCCCTTCTCCAGTGGACCACATCCTGTCAGATCTCTCCACCATGACCCGCCCATCCTGGGTTGCCCCACGGGCATGGCTTAGTTTCATTGAGTTAGACAAGGCTGTGGTCCTAGTGTGATTAGATGGACTAGTTTTCTGTGAGTATGGTTTCAGAGTGTTTGCCCTCTGATGCCCTCTTGCAACACCTACCATCTTACTTGGGTTTCTCTTACCTTGGGCGTAGGGTATCTCTTCACGGCTGCTCCAGCAAAGCACAGCCATTGCTCCTTACCTTGGATGAGGGGTCTCTCCTCACTGCCGCCCTTCCTGACCTTCAACGTGGGATAGCTCCTCTAGGCCCTCCTGTGCCCACGCAGCCACGGCTCCTTGGACGTGGGGTTGCTCCTCCCAGCCACCCCCAGTTGCTCAGTCATGTCCAACTCTTTGAAACCCCATGGACTGCAGCATGCCAGGCTTCCCTGTTCTTCACTGTCTCCCGGAGCTTGCTCAAACTCATGTCTAATGAGTTGGTGATACCATCCAAGCAACTCATCCCTCTGCTTGTTGGCTACTTATCAGTCCCCACTTATCCTTGTATTGAGTTGATTTCTCCGCCCTCACTGCCCAAGTCCCCCCTCCCTCCTCAACCTTTCCTGCACAGTGAACATGCTGTCCTAACCAACCACTAGACCACCAGGAAATTCCTAAGTCTTACTGTTTTAACAAATTCCAGAATTATTTTTGTAAAGAGTTCATACATGCAGGATTTAGATCACACTGAACAATTTTTTTCATTTAACAACACACTTAAACACACTCAATGAAATATCTTTCCAACCACACTGTTTTATTAACTACTTATCATTTCTAAGATGCCACAAGTAAAAATGTAGCCTCAAGGTCAAGATAAAGCCTCTTATTAAGATCTCAAAGATTTAAGGAAGTGCCAAATCCTCTGGCTAAACAGAAGATTTCTAAGACTCTTGCTGCTGCTGCTGCTAAGTCGCTTCAGTCGTGTCCGACTCTGTGTGACCTCATAGACGGCAGCCCACCAGGCTCCCCCGTCCCTGGGATTCTCCAGGCAAGAACACCGGAGTAGGTTGCCATTTTCTTCTCCAATGCACGAAAGTGAAAAGTGAAAGTGAAGTCGCTCAGTCGTGTCCGACTCTTAGCGACCCCATGGACTGGAGCCTACCAGGATCCTATGTCCATGGGATTTTCCAGGCAAAAGTACTGGGGTGGGGTGCCATTGCCTTCCCCTCTAAGACTCTTAAGTGTCTCCTAATCTCAGTTAGTTAGATAAGACGGCTTCTGCCAAAATATGAGTATTGTTACACAGCATGCTCCAATGCAGGAGGCCCAGCTTTGATCCTTGGTCCAGCAACTAAGAGTTGCATGCCATGACTAAAGATTCTGAGCGCCGCAGCGAAGACCCTTCACAGCAAAGTAAATTTAAAAAAAAAAAAGAAGAAGAAAGCAGGCTGTAGACGCTTTCGGCAAGGAAGAAGGCAAAAAACTTGGGTTTTCCTGTTTGTATCTTCTAGAAGTAGAACAGACTCTATGAAACTTGAGAGAGATTGAATTAACATTTGAAGACATCTTTGGAAAATGGTACCTGGCAGACTTTATTTATAAATATATTCAACAGAAAGAAGAAGAAAAAAACCCCATAATTTTCAATTTTTAATTTTATTAAAGTACAGAGTTAACAAGTTTTGAGTTTTCCACCTAGGAAAAGACTGGTCAACTTCGGCTGCTTCATAGAAAAATTAGCACTCAAAAAAAACCCCAATTAGAAATCCATAGGTGCCTTTGTGACTTAAAACAAATAAAATAACTAGTTTTAAAAGTTACCAAAACTCAAACATATCTAAGACCATTATAAACTTCAAACAGTAGATTACCACACATACTACATTTTCAAATTCTAACAGCAAAACATAACCACATAATTTGGCTACATCTAATTATTTCAGCCAAGTTTTTTTTTAAAAAAGTAACAAAGTTATGACTATAAAACTTCTGTAGTTTTTTTCAAAGTAAAATAACCTTAAATCTTTAATAAAGGAAAACAAAACAATCCTTAAATTTCTTATAAATAGCTCTCAAGACATATATTACCCATCTGCTGCAAGCTTTCTTTACCTGAGAGAATTTCCCAGGATCCTTCACCACAAAGGATTACCTTAAAGTGTTCTTTCCAACATTTTACTCACATAAACATTATTAACACCTATGGAAGTGGATGTGGACAAATGCATTCTTAATCCACCATTCCCCAAGTTAAGTTTTTGCTGAAAGGATTTTGCTTTTAAAAAAAGAATGCCTCTTTGGTAAAAGCCAAATACTTCATCCTCTCAAAATGAACACTTCTGTAAATGATTTACTGAGGAAGGGAAAAAGAGAGAGAGAGAAATCTTTAGAATGGTTAGCATTAATTCAAAAGATCTGTATCCTGCTAAGCGAGTATATTAGAGGGCACATCTCTGCATAAAATACAAAACTGGATTAAAATGTCTGAGGCTTTACAAATACATTAAGGATGGCAGGAAACACAGTTAAGGACGAAGCCAGAGGGATTTAGTAAATCAAGGAGAATACCCTACAGAGAACGTCATGAACCCAGGGGTATTGGCGCCGTCCTCAATGAAGGAGAGCCCAGGGTGCTCTCTGGACATGTGGGATCCTGGCCCAAGATCACATCCTTCTTAGTTATATCTAAAACCGCCTTTCATTTTCAAGGGGGGTAGGACACGAATGTACACCGAAATGAGATGCTCTTTAGAAAGGCAATCAAAGGAGAAAAAGACCTAGGCAGCGTAAATGCATACAGGCTCTGGAATTCCCTTTGCAGGGTAACAGGAAGCACCAATGGTAGTAAACTTCTGGCCAAAATTATTATAAATAAGCAAATAATCTTAAAAAGGCAGAAGGAGACAATGTGGGAGGAATTAGCAGCGCACAGAGGTCAACCATAGTGAAGGAATCTCTGAGCAACTGGAAATTAACAAAGGGGTATGGGAGCGTCCTCTCTGGCCACCAGAATCCCAAAGCCCCAGGGACCCCAACCTCCATCGGCCCACATGCGCACAGCCCATCTACGCTACGAAGGACCTCCAAGGATTTCTGGCAAACAATTCTTTCAAGCCATTTCCCAAGAAATTGTGAGGACAAAAACAAAACCAACTAACCAGCATTAAAAAAAAAAAATCAACCCAGTAAGGACCAAGTAGGGTTTCTGAAAGACTTTGGTGAGAAAGTCTCTGGTCTTCTGTCAGGTGATACATCTAGACATAAACAGCAACACTCCCAGAAGAATCCCTTCCTCTATTTATGTGTATTTACTCATGAAAATGAGAAGTGAAAAAATTTCCACATCGGATGAACAGCACCAAGGAAGCTTACACATAGTTTTAAAAAATCTTCAGCTCTCATCCCTAAAGGAATCTGACCAGCAGCTTCTGAGAATGCACTTTTTAAATCATGTATAAAAAGTTGTAGGAAGCAAAGTCTATTATTTTGAAAAGATTATCAGTGGATTTATCAAATGGACATCATCCTTAACAGCAACTCAAAGCAATTGGCACTGTGTTTCCAGTTTCTCAAAACATAAGAGCACAAAAACGTAGACTCTTTAAATCCATGAATGTTGACTTATCACCTGAGTACTGTTTACTACAATTAATAATCATTAAAGTCAACATCTTATTTATATACCCTTAGTCCTCAGAGAACGTCCACATCTCTCTGGATCATTCAGATAAAACTGCTTAAATGTTCAGTTGAGAATAAAAATCAGAGTGACTGTAAATCTTCTTGTGTCAGACTGACCTTCAGAAAGGAACATTATCAGGCACCAACCAAGTCTTAAGCAGCTGGAGAATGCGGGTTGGCTGCAGGGGAGAGGGGATCAGGAAGGAAGCCTGGCCACTGGCGATGTCCTTTCCTCTATGTCTCCCTGAGCTATTTTCTGCATGGGAAGGGCCAGCTTGAAAGTCACAGAGTTGGATGCTAGACCCTAGCAGGAAGAAAACACAACAAAACCAGCTACCGACAGCACCCCAGCTCTTGACCTGCCTGTCCTTGGGATCTTTGTAAAGCCCGTCTCGCTTACCCAGAGCCTGTCCCTGCTCCAGCCACTGCAGTAGCCCCTCCCAGGGTGCTGTGACACACGCCACCCACTGCCACCACCTGTCTAACCACAGAGCTCCCACCCCCACGGGCTTCCCGGTGGGCCACACACAGCAACCACTCATTCTGTGCCTACAGAAGATCTCCAGACCAAGTTTGAAGACTCCTGATCGGGGGGGGGGGGGGGACCGAACTTGATCAAGTGTACAAAACAAGGCTCTCTCACACACACAAAGAGCGCCTTTAAAAAGTGAATCTCCAACACTATAACTAAGGCAAGTTTCTGGAGGAATTCATCCACTGTATGCCCCTTACGTCCACCCAACTCCCTCATTTTCTTGAGAGGAGGGCAAAGGAGTGAGTGGAAATGAAGAGTGGGACTAATTTCCCAGGTCAGCACTTGGCACCCTGGAGCCCAGCTTATGGGGGACCCGATGTGCTGAGAGGATTCTTTCCATCCTGCATGAAATACTAAGAGGTGGGTCCCCACTGTGGTCTCCGGTGGACATTCCACTGTGTAAACTCCTCCCTGGATGAGAGCATCAACACTGAAAATGCAGATCTTCTTACACAGCTGCCAAGAGTCAAATCTTTCTTAAGTGTCACCTTAGGAGTATGTACTTTGGAAATTTCTGTGGCTTTTGCTCATGGCTTAATTAAATAACTCCCCATCCCACCCACCTTTTCTTCTAAGTATATCATACAGTCACTTCTACAACTTGTATAATTGGAGGCCTTACCTGGTCAGCCCTGTTTGAGGTGCTGCCTCTGATTCTCACCTTAGCAAATCTACCCCTAAAATCATAAGGAACATTAATGGTGTGGTCACATTACAGATCTGGAAAACAAAAGCCCTTTTGCTTTTACAATTTCAAAGGCCTCGCGTGGAAGAGAAACTGGTTGACTTCAGTAATGGAAAGAGGGGTGCAGTAGGCTTCAGTCAAGAAGCAACTTCCCAATAAGGTCCTAAAGTATTATGACTATCAATCCACAAACAAGAACTATAGCAAAGAAAACAACACGAACATTGTTCTATCATCACGTGAACAACACCATGAGTAAGGGTCAAATTGCTCCATCACCGCCTGATCTGAGTTACAAAGCAAGTTACTAAGGCAGTAACTCAGATCAGGTGGTGACAATCTGGTAGGGGGAATCACATGGGTGGTGATGGCAAATTGTGCTTTTTCACATTACAAGGAAGGAAGATGCTGAACCCAAAGGGATGAGGGCACCTCTGGGAAGGGCAAGGGTAGAGTGAAGCCTGTGATTCCCAGCATCACAACTTCAAACGGAAACGTGTTGGGGGTGGGAGGAGATGGCACAGGGGTGGGATGAAAAGCAGATGCTTCCTCTTGGAGCCAATAACTACCAGGACGGTGAGCAGGAGCTCTGCAGGCTGAGGTGTGGAGCCTTCTGAGGGGTCTGCCTTCTACTGGGGGCAAAGGGCTCCAGATTTTGTCATGTCTATTTGAGGGATAGGTAATAGGCCACACAAAGTAATCTTTTATTCCTGTGAAAAGATGTCATTCCCCAAACTCTGTTTTGGTAAAAACACACAGAAGGAAAATACTAGCCTGACCACTATCCCAATATTTAGGGGTAAAACACATATAAAATCTATAAACACTCAGCATCAACTTAGGTGAAATTTTCAATTCTTTAGGGGCAAACTGGTAGCTTCTTTTTGAATTTCAGTATTACAAAAAGCGAATCAAGTAATTTTTTTTTCCCCCTGAAGGTTTTTCAGACCCAGTGAAGCCAGCCAGAGGAATGCCAGCTTGTCACAAAGTACCAGTCACTGCTTCACTCCTGGGATATTTGTTCAAGGGCATCACTTTCTGCTGCAGAACCAAGGAGGTTGCTCAGATCCTCACACGGAGTACTGTGGAGAGGGTCGACAGAGGGGGGCAATCAGCGTACCCAGGTACAGAAGAACACATATCCAGCAGGAAGCCATCTTGACCCAAAAGATGGACCAGCTCCCACTGAAGAAGGTCTCGATGTTGGCACTTTCATAGCTGTAGAAACAAGAGACCCAGACGTGGTCAGAGCAGGAAGAGAACAGGTGGTGAAAAGGTCTCTTCCCACCAAGTGTCTCTCCCTGCTTCCACCACCACCCCACACCAGCCTTTCTTTTTTTCCCTAGCAACTCAATTCAGATATTAATATAATTCACACTCACTTAAAGCACACAATTTTTATTATATTTATAGACTTGCGTAACCACCACCACAGTCAATTCTAGGACATTCTCATCACCCTAGAAAGAAACCCTGCACCCTTTAGCTGCCCTCCCATTTCCTCCTCCACTTGGCCCCTGGCATGACTTAACCACTTTGTATGGCTTTGCCAGTTCTGGACATGTCACTGGGCATGGAATCCAGTGGCCTCTTGCGACGGGCTTTTCTCAGCATATTTCTTTTGGGGTGTCTCCATGCTGTAGTATGTAACAGTACTTTATTCCTTTCTGTCGTGGAGGAATATTCCATTGTGTGGATATAGCACCTTTTGTTTATCCATTTGTCAGCTGATGGGCATTTGGTTGCTTCCACTTAGCTATTATGAACGATGCTGCCATGAACATTTGTGTATAAGCTTTCACGTGGACATGTGTTTTTCTCCTCTTGAGTATATAATTAGGAGTGCAACTGCGGGATCATATAACAACTCTGCGTTCAACATTCTGAGGAACTATTTTCCAAAGTGCCTATACCATTTTTACCCATCAGGAGCGAGAGAGGGCCCTAGTTTTAACACATCCTTGATATCTGTTATTTTCTGCCTCCAACCTTTTTTAAGCTTCCCAGGCCAAAATGTTCCTGGAATTCCCTGGCACACTGGGAAGCACTAGAGGCTCTAATGCCCTGTTCTCCCTCAGGCTGTCTGGGAAGATCTCCTCAGGGAAGCCGCCCCCATCAGTCTGTTCATAATCTCTGCTCCCACCACCCCCCACCCCCGCTCCTTGTTCTTCTTCCTCTGTTTTCTTCCCAATAGTCATCAATGTCTGACACACTGTATTTGATATGGACCACTGTCCACCTCCCGCACTAGAATACAGGCCCTGCCACCCACAGCAGTGTGGCCCAGAGGAGCCACTCATATGTTTGTTGCACAATGAGTCTAAATAAATTCTTCAGGCCAGAGTACTGGAGTGGGTAGCCTTTCCCTTCTCCAGGGAAATCTTCCCAACCCAGGGATCAAACCCAGGTCTCCCACACTACAGGCAGATTCTTTACCAGCTAAGCCACAAGGGAAGCCCATAATACTGGAGTGGGTAGCCTTTCCCTTCTCCAGTGGATCTTCCTAACCCAGGAATTGAACCGGGGCCTCCTGCATTGCAGGCAGATTCTTTACCAACTGAGCTATCAGGGAAGCCAAATATCCATCCTAAGTTATTCTAATGTCTACTTTAGTATACCCTAATGTACACCAAATTATGATCCAACAGAAACTCTGGATCAAAGAAAGATACAAAAGGAATCGAAAAGAATCTTCATGTAGTAACAGGGAAAGTCAGACTCATCATGTAAGTTAAAAAAAACAAAAAACACCCAATCCTCAAGGGAGAAAGTATGTGTAATCACATTTATGTTTAAAAAAATTATATAGGCTTATAAATGCACAGAAAAGAAATGAAAGGAAATACATCATTTGATTAGCAGTGGTTACGGAGTTGGGGTGGAGGGCCTATGCTACTTTTCATACTTACATATTAGTTTTGGTTTTTTTTTTGAGATGTTTCAAACCTTTGTAATGAAAGTGTTAAAAAAAAAAAAAAAAAAGACAAAGTAGAAAAAAAGAGTATCATCTCTTTTCTAAAAGCCAGATGATTGCTTAAGAATTCTAAGTTCTTCTTCCATTTCTGTTACTATGTTCTATAGACTGTCCATGTGCTATTAATGTCCTATTTTCTTAAGGCTGCAGTAAGCATCACCAATTTCTAGGGTTAAAAGGATGTCAATGGACTGTTTCTGGGAAGACGAGTGCAGCAGGTCTTGGAGAAGAGGTTAATTGACTTCAAGAGGTCTGATTTTCAGGCTGTCAAGAATAGGATGTTTTTAAAAATTAACTTCTAAAACACCTAAGACGAGGGGCCACTCACTTGAACCAGTTGGTGACGGTCATCATCACATAGAGGGAAGCCAAGAAGAACATGAAGTGGAAATAGGCATAGCTGTAGACGGTGCTCTTCTTCTCATCATAAATGACCCGTGGGCCCTCTTTCATATTCCGCTTCTCTTCAGCGTCTGTGAACCACAAAGGGAGCACAAGCCCCATGAGTGAACACAAGGATGCTAACCACTTTCGCAAAGCCAAACTTGCTTATTTCCCACCCAGAGGCTGTTGAGTAGGAAAGCTGTCAAATACCATTTATACCCTCAGGCAAGCTCATCTATGCCACGAGCCCCAAGCTCCCACCTCACCCGTGAACCTTCTGTAATAGGATGAGTTACCTACTGGCACATTTATTTTAACAGAAGAGAGCTCTTAAACACAGAAAACTTAATATAAACTCGGAAGAAAGTGACAGCAGAGTAAGAGTTCTCAAGCCCCTGCTGCTGCTGCTGCTGCTGTTGTTGCTAAGTCGCTTCAGTCGTGTCCAACTCTGTGCGACCCCAGAGACGGCAGCCCACCAGGCTCCCCCGTCCTTGGGATTCTCCAGGCAAGAACACCGGAGTGGGTTGCCATTTCCTTCTCCAGCCCCTGGAATGTTCCAATTCAAGAAGAGGAAGCTGAATGAAAGAAATTTTCCAAATTGGCATTCCTTTAAAAAAAAAAATGTAACTTCTTGTTCCTCAAAAATGTACTGTGTAATTTAACTTATAAATATGAGCCAAAAATATCAACTTTTCCTCATCTGCCAGAATACCAACACAAATCCCAAAGACCCTTTGGGAAGAACGTGTAAAGTATATAAACAATAAACCAGCTCTGGAATAAAGGAATTCCTCTTCCTACTCAAGTTATTTGTGCCTAAATCCCAAACGCCTACAGACGAATGGTACATGTCTGCAGGGCATCATGGAGGTCCAGACGGGATGTTGTCCACTTACCCTCTCCCCCAGAGCCGAAGCAAAAGCAACACCGGGCTACCTGTGAGGGCAAAACCAACCAAGTCAGGAGGCTTGCTTTCTGCTTTTCCATCTCCACATTGGTTAAGAACTAAAGGCCATCTACATGCAAAATTTTCCCCATCTGAACTACACCCCAAATCCAGAACTGCACACTTCATCCCTGCGAAAGGTTCTACTAAGCATCTGTTCTTCCTTGATGGTCTGGGGGCTGGTGAGATGGGAAACATGAGGACATGGAGGTGAGCCACCCAGAGCCCCTTCCAGGGTGCCCCCTTAGTGCCTGCTCAACCCCTGCAAGCCTCTGGCTGGCAGCTCCAGGTTCTGCCCTAGCTGGGAGTCGCCCCACCCTCAAGCAAGCCCTTCCTGGGTAACCCACGCACGATAAGAGCTCCTAGCAGGGGTGTAAAGGTGCAGCCACAACCCCTGGGGGACAGCTTTGATGGGTCGTATCTGCTCCGAGCACCCCTGGGGTAAGCAGAGGCTCTGTCCAACCTGCAGTGCCCTTCAACCCCTCTTCCCACCTCCACATGTGTTGAAAAGTCCAAGTGTTAGTTGCTCAGTCATGTCTGACACTCATGGACTGTACCCGCCAGGCTCCTCTGTCCAGGGGATTCTCCAGGCAGGAATACTAGAGTGGGTTGCCATTCCCTTCTCCAGAGGATCTTCCTGACCCATGGATTGAACCTGGGTCTCCTGCATTGTAGGCAGATTCTTTACAGTCTTCTGAGCCACCCGGGGAAGCCTCCCTAATAAATATCCTGCACATCAGGCTCTGCCCTGGTGGCCACTTCTAGAAAACTCAGCCTGGAACATGAAGTGAATGAGATAAGGTCCCCTCCCTCTGGGAGCTCCCTCCTGGCGCTCTGCTCTACTTGCTGCTCCACTCCATCTTCTTTGGCGCCAGGGGCTGAGATCATTATCCTGCGCTTAGGTGAGGAAACTGGGGTCAGCCAGGTTGAAGACCGGGCCTTAAGTCACAAAACAAGCTTAATGACAGAGCCGGGACAGGAACTTGGGCGGATGGAACTCCCAGGTCTGTGCTTCACAAGAGGCAACACGCAGCATGTGATATCTCGATGGTGGAGCAGACAGACTCAGAAAGGGGAAAACTAAGGGATCTGGAGCCAGCAGGCCCACCCACATTGCTACTAGAATCAGGCTCTGAACTGGCGGCCTAAGGGAAGCAGGGGTACCATGGACGGCAATGCAGAGGGTGGCTCCTTCCAAACGACGTACCACATTTCTGACCTACTCAAGACAACAAATTTAATTTTTTTTTAAAAATTGTGTTTACGAAAAATTACATTGATTCCAGAAAGACTCTGGTAAACAGAATAAGAAACACAACACATACCAGGACAGTCTAGGAAGTGCTGGGTCCTCAACGCCTCGTGATTTGATAGTTTTATGATAAAGAACAGAGAGCTAGGGGCAAGGACGTGGGAATCCAAGGCTTTGTCCCATTTATACCCCTCAAAGCCAAGCCCTTTTTCCTTCCTGTGTTAAGGAAACTTGTCAATAGAGGGACTGGTCTTGACAGAATCTTGGATCAAGGGATACAGTCTAAGATTCATTAATTCATTCAGGGGGCCCAAGACATGTTATGCTGGGGTCCCAGTTCTTTTGAAGCTTAAGTTACCACAAGCAATGACTGACTCTCTCTTTCAAAGGTCTATCCTGTGAAAAGTGATGCAAGGAGTTGGCGAACCAACTTCCATCCTGTGTGCCCTCCGGTTCAGAGGGAAACACTGGGGCTCTTTCCTCGGAATGAGAAGAAAAACATTCTCTTAAATCTAATGCGGAGACTTGCTGTTCTTTGCACTTTACCTCTGTACACAATAGGGATATTGAAGCCAGAGCGGTCCAGCCTCAGCAGGGGTCACCCAGTCAGTGGTGAGCATGACTGCCTGCCTTCTAGAGCCATTCTCTTCTGAAGAATAGGCAGCAACCCATTCAGACTCAGTACAGTTTGCTCCTCCTTCAAGTGACAGAAAGAGCTGGTGAATGCTGCTGGCACACTGACAACCCTTCATAACGACCGGCTCTCTCCAGGTCAGGTGGAGGGAGGCCCATCCCCAGAGCAAAGCGCCCGTGTCTGGACAGACCCAAGGGCTCTTCCTGCACTCAGGGAAGGGCAGCCGGGGGTCGGACGCCAGGTAGGGTCAGCAGCAGAGCTGGCAGACAGCAGCCAGATCTTGGGCAATGGTGGTTGGGAACACAGCACTGACTGGAGCCAGACTACACGGTCTACATGCTGGCAAATCCCAAGTTTAAAGGACTTCACTTTTCTGTTTATCCCCCACCCTGCTGGAAAATGGAGATAAAAGCCTCCTCGGGTTTCTTTGAAGATGAAATCACAGATGCAATACTTAGAACACAGCAAGTCCTTGCCGTCCCTGGAAACGCCTCTTCTTTCCATTCTTGGAGTCAGGGCGGAGTCTCTTTCTGGCTGCTTTCATCTGATTAGACCTTTTGTGACCTCAGTGGATGTTCCACCAAGGGCCTCAGAAAAGGACTTTTGCATCAGAAAGAAAAAGATATTCTGCTGACCGACAGGCCTCTGTTCAGTTTGCTATTCTTCACCCCATGAAATGCCCACCGGCTGGAGCTGCTGTAGGGAATAAGCTGCAGGGAATAATACAGACAGCGCCCAGCAGTGCACAAACAGGGTGTCCCTCCCCTTCTCTTTCCAACAGCCGCCTTCTGACCTCACAGTTGTGCCATGTATGCAGAACACACACAGGCACACACTAGGGGAAGGGACCAGAAGTTAAAACAACCCACATACATTCTGTTACGACAGAGGAAAAAAGCAGAGAGCAGACTGACAAGCTACCCAGGCCTTTGGTGGGAGCGGGGTGGCCGGATGCCACACCAGAGGCTGAATCTGTCGGAGAAAAATCAACAACTTTTATTTTAATCCTATAGTATATTGAGGACATTTCTTTTTCCATATAGGAATCGTGTTCGTTCCTGAGTAAAAAAAAAATGGGATCATGGGATGCAGACCACTAAAGATGCAAGTAAAGACATAAAAAGCCTTCCTGGAAAATGGGTCTTCCGAGATAAAGCAGGGCCAAGAAAAGGAAATGAACTTACTTCCAGCTCGGGAGCTGTGTACCGGCCCTGCAGAGCATCGGAACTTGATCTTGTCGTTGATGTCAAACTAAGACAAAACAGAAAGGTCAGCTGAGTATATTAACATGTCACATAACACGTCGAAGGAGGGCAGAGCTGCCTGGCCAGGACTCCAGGGAGGCTTGCTCTAACCTACAGTTCTGCTTAAATAAAAGTTGTCTAATATCCCACTTTTATTCCAAAACTGGCTGACCAACTTGACAGCCGATATCTTCTTCCATGGATTGCATTAGACCATTTTATGCAAACAGAAGCTTAAAAAAACAAAGTTGTCTTTTGGTCCTGTTATATTGGTTTTCACTTTGGTTTTTTGCCTCTCCTCCTTCAAATGCCAACATACTTTTCAGATTTCACTTTTATCTTTCCCCTCCTTTTGACTAGTCTCACTTAGAAGAGATCAAAGGCAATGAAAGAAGCCAGAAATGGTGATAAAAGCAGAGGTCGTCACAATTTTCTGTGATAATCAGCCTTGGACAGACAAGTTTTTCTATTTAGAAATTCAGTATAGAGTAGCTATCAATGTCATTTAAAAAAATTCTTCCTGCCACTTTCCTCCTGCCTAGAGAAGTAAAATGTTGTAAAATCTGGCTTATAGAGGTACAAAAAGGCATTTACTTTTTCCTGGGGTGGGGATCATTTTAAGCACATTTCTATGTGTAAATATACAGTGTACATGAATAATCTATACAGATTCACTTAGCAAATGTTTACTGAAGGTGTGCCCTGTGTCAGGCCCTGTTCTATGCCCTGGAAACTCAGTGAGACATACAGCAATCCCTTTCCTCCTGCCACTCCAGGGATAGGGGAGAGGGTGGGACGGTGGGAGCTGTTAGTGGAGAGGCAGGAATTCCAGACTCATTTCAACCAAATAAACCACAAAGGGAACACTGTCTTCTCGACTCCTTCTCATCCTCTTTCCCAAGGAGAGAAGAGATCGATGAGATACAAATAAACGATAAAAAGCTTCCCTCATAAAAAGGTCCTCTGGGATCCAAGATGATTGATTCTTTTGTCCAGTCAAGTCCAACAGCATCACTTTCAATTCTGCTTTGAACAGATGCATGTTAATGGAGGCCCACTCCACTACCACTTCCTGGCTTGAGCCTGGTCTGAGGAGGGACAGAAACAATTCCATGGCTGTGTGCCCAAGAAACACACACACCTGGCTCCTGCACTCAAGGTGCCATATTTTGCACATATGAATTATGAGTTAATACAATCTGTCATTTCCATGGAGGGACATGTGACTTAACTTCAGGAAGAGATCAATATCTGGAATTTTCATCTGACAGATGACGTTTATTCTTTAAAAGAGTATGACTTAATACTCTATTTCCTAACTTCTTAGGAATAAGCTGGTTTCAGAAAAGCCAACTTTTGGTCCTGGCACCTGTGTCACTTCATCATCGTAGGATACCAAGAGCGGGAGCTTTTGTTCTTACTTTTAAAAATACCTATAATTAGTTCATCATATATATGGACTTCTATAAGTAAATGTAACTATAAGATCTGTATTCAGTCATAGCCTTTATCCACAAAACATTCTTCTTTGAATTAATGAGAAAACACTGTTGTTTTTGTTTTTTACAAACTCTTTAAAAGCCGGGGAAATTCTTACTGTCTGCACTCTGGCTATTACTACAACCATCTGGTCTGCACAAGACAATTCCCGGATTATCCATAACCTCTTCCTTTCAGGCTCAGGCCTGAGTGACTTTAACCGGGTCCTTCCTGTGGGGGTAGGAGAAGCCTGACAGCATTTGGTTGGGGCAGAGCTTCACTGGACACAGAATGTCTAGTAACCTTATTTGATTATTACCCTGAGCCCTCACTCACTAAGAGCCAGTAGCCTCTTTCCATTGCTGTGACAACGAAAAAAAATAAATCTCCCGCTACCCCCAAGCCCTCCCAACCTCTGTCGGAAGGAAGATTTGTAATGCAGATGCCCCTCCATATCTGCTTCAGCTGCTTTTGGAACTGGCCAAACTCCACTGCTGCTGCTGCTGCTAAGTCGCTTCAGTCATTTCTGACTCTGTGCGGCCCCCATAGATGGCAGCCCACCAGGCTCCCCCGTCCCTGGGATTCTCCAGGCAAGAACACTGGAGTGGGTTGCCATTTCCTTCTCCAATGCATGAAAGTGAAAAAATAAAGTGAAGTCGCTCAGTCGTGTCCGACTCCTAGCGACTCTCCCACCAGGCCCCTCCGTCCATGGGATTTTCCAGGCAAGAGTACATTCCACTAGGTCACAGAAAATCTCCAGCCAACACGTCCAGACTTTCCTGCTGGAGACCACAGATTCTGCCCCTAACCAACTTACAGGGCCCTTGAGAGATCACGTGACTATTCTCAGCCTTGGTGTAATCAAGTTCAACTACCTTCCCAGTGTAACACAGAGCTGGAGACTCAGCTCCCAAGAGAAACCAGAGTTTGTAGGAAGAGGCCCTCAACACACCCCTGATGCAGAGACATGAAGATTTCTACATGGCAGGTTCCAGAGTAACAGGATTCCCAAAAATATACCCCCTAATTCTTAAAAAAAAAAAAAAAAAAGCAGCAGGTCCAGCCCACACCAACAGTATAGGTAACCCTCCTTGATGTGCCAAGTTTTCTTAGTTTAAACTAGTCCCTCCAATGCCATCTTACTAATCTTTCAATTATTTCCAAATGGTCTGCCATATTGCTGTGAATGTCCCATTTGAACTAGCAAGTTGTTTGACCATTAGTAAAGATTCTTAGTTTTTCCAATTTTGTACTCAAATTCCTAGACAGCTGAAAAAAATACTTACTTTCTTTTCTCTTAAGTATAGCTAAAACTAAAATAGCCAGAAATATTTTATAGCACAAATGCCTCCTAATAATGCAATTATGTAAGTTACCCAGCTGATGGGTCCACCTAAGTAAAATGACCTGACTCCAAGTCATCCCAGGGGAAAGAAAAATGACTATGAACATGTCTCTCCCAATACTTCGGCAAAGGAGGTGGAAGGAAAGGTTTCCATAACTGGGCGAGACACATAGGAGCAGGCTCCACATCTCAGTTTCCTTGTACGTTCATGGAGGGAACTGACTTTTGTGGGGTGGGGGGCGGGGCACAGCTTGCGGATTCTTAGTTCCCCAACAAGGACTCGAACCCAGGCACTTGGCAGTGAAAGCACAGAGTCCTAACACTGGCCCTCCAGGAAATTCCACTCCATGAGGGAACTGAACTGGATGGACTCCATAATCCTGTCTCATTGGACAGTTTGTGAATTTAAAGCCAACAGACTAATAATTGCAGCCAAAATCTAGAGACCAAGGAGGGCCTTAAGGAATAGCTAGGGGAGGACAGGGCAGGTTACAGCCTACGAGGGCACAGGGGCATAGACCACAGAGAGAGCCACCAGGGAACTCCTGATGGGGCCCAGGCTGTGATGTTTCTTTACAGTGTAATGCCTGGGTGCAGGGGCAGGGGCGGCCTCAGCTGGAAAGCCAGGGTGTGGGTTTTGGCTGAACCCTACTTCCAAGCTAAGACAGCCAAGAGTAAAACCTCCTCAAAGTGAGTGCCACAGAAGCAGGACTTGGGGCAGAAAGCCAAAAAGCAAAACTGGAGTTCATTATGAGAACCTCCTAAAGAAGCATTAGAGAGAGAGAGTGTTTGTGTGTCTGTGGTTGGGGGTGGGGAGGGGATACTCCAGTTAGGAAAGGACACAGCACAGTGAGCCTCTAAGATCTTACTGAAGTCCCAAGCAGTCTTGGACTTCTGTTGAAATGGGCGATTTCAGACCTCCCTGGTCCAGGGTTGGGAATCTGCCTGCCAATGCAGGGGGCACAGATTCAATCCCTGGTCAGGGAAGATTCCACATGCACTGGGACAACTAAACCCGTGAGCCATAACTACTGAGCCTCTGTGCCACAACTACTGAGGCCTGTGCACTCTAGAGCCTGTGCTCTGCCACAGGAGAAGCCACTGCAGTGAGAAGTCCCAGCTCCACAACAAAGAGTAGCTCCCGCTTGCTACAACTAGAGAAAGCACACTCATAGCAACAGGACCAGAAATAAATAAAATGTTTTTTAAAAAAAGAAAGAAAATGGGTGAATTCTTCTCTCTGCAATGCACACAACCAGCTAGTCTTCCTACAGATTCTATCCAGAAATCTAGACATTCTTGCAATCATCTTCAAATGACAGTTTTCGCCCAGGCAATGCAGCCTCCTTTTGTAACATCTTCCAACTTCTCAGTCCTTTTTGAGTCTAGGAAGTCAAGATTTGAAACCCTCCAAATTCTACCACCTCCCACATTTCCCATTTTCAAGGCTGAACTCAAAGTTCCCTTGAACTCCAGGCTGCTTGCTATAAAGTTCTCAAAGCCCACTCCTCCTGGAGCTGCAGTGGGTAATTAGAGCAAACACCAGTCACCCAGGGCCCCCTCCCTGTGCAGCACTGCGCTGAACCCCCAGGAATCAACCGCCATCACCAGGTGGTATACTCATGCCGTGTGCTGGGTCGGCCCACAGGGCTGCCTGGTTACTCCCCAGCTCCACTTGGCGTGGCTGTTGTTTTCTGTCTGCTCATCCTTCAAGCACTGTGGTTTTGCAGATTGATTACCAGCATTCAATAACGTGTGCTATTGGCATTTAGACAGATTTTACATAGCAGCTGTCAGCTTCAAAAGTTCTTTTGGGAATCTCAGACTAGACCTTGCCAACTTCTGCTAAGGTGCCGCTAAATTTCAAAAGCGACGTATACGGTGGAAATTACACACCACAAACCAAAACCACTAGTGGCAGTTCTATCACCATAGTAAATAGTATTTTTGCATCTTTTCCACTGATAGCAAATCTAAGCCCTATTTTATCTAAGGGAGCAAATATTTTTAATCATGTGGGATTAGGCATTCAGCAACTCACAAAAACATCTGATTTCAGTCTATCAAATATCTTTACAGCTTTTTTTCCCTGATAATACATACAAAAGAAGCAATAGCTCATGTTAAAAAAAAAAGGAAAACTTTTTTTAAAGAAAAAACAAAAAAATTATATACATAATACAAGCACTATTACAAGCTTGGTTTATCTCCTTCCAGGACTTTTTCTTCATATGTGAATACAACTACATTTTATTCTAAAAATGAAATATTCTACATTTATAGTTTAGTAACCTACTTCCTCCTTGCTGGACTCACCAATATTTTTTACATGCCAATACAGAAAAAAAGTGAGCGACAGATCATAAAATTAGCCATGTTGCTGACATTTCTCCCCCAAGGCCCAAAAATAGACTCAGGAAGAAAAAACTTAAGAAAGGAAGGACTGAGAATCAGGATTAAAATGTGGGTGCCTTAATGGTTTTCCTGAAAACATGGATTGATGTGGGCCCGAAACAGTGAACACGTATGGAATTAATGGAAGGCCAGAAAGTGTTCGCCCCAGTCGCTTTTGCTGCAGTGTGGAGAGGCTGCCACTATGTCACATTCAGGCTGAGAGTCGACACTGCATGCCTTTGCAAGCTTGATGCATGACTGTGAACACATGTTTCATAAAACTGTTCTCCTGCCTACGTCTGTCGTCAAGGTCCATGTCTGTTGGTCCCTCTCTACAGCACGAAGGGTTGTTAGAAGCTGTAAGAGAAAATGCCAACATGTACAGAGAGACATTCTACTTATACAAGCTACCAAGGATGGTTCGGTTTTGGCCAAAGGATCACGATAACGTGGCTGTGACTGGTTGAAATTTTTAGACACTGAAATATACCGAAATGTAAAACACAGAAGTAAAACTTAAACATGAAAGGGTGACTGTCAAAGGGAAGCATGATCAACAGTGAAACGTAAATGGAATAAGAACCTTATGATTCCTATCCTTTACTCTTCTCCCTCTGGTATTTTTTAATATAGATTTAAAAATAATAAACCCCACCCCAAGCACCTAAAACACAGCCTGCTTATGTATCACACCTACTTTTGGAGGAATGATTTTGCTCCTTAAAAGCAATGTGAGTTTTAGCATAAAAGAAATGTTTCCTGTCTTTCCTGGACCAAGCACAAAATGTCTGTGTATGGAGTACTTTGTACTCTTTCCATCAACAAGAGAACAAACGTTTTTTTCTGTTGGAGTAGAAAGTTGCCAAAACATTCTGGCACATACCGTCTCTTCCTCACTTTGTGCTCCCTTACTCTCCAAAAGGGCTTTAGCAAGTAATACTCAACCATCTTTTAAAGGATCGCAACGTACCATATATATTTATTTTATTTACCCCCTAAAAATACAAGTTATGTAAAATGAAGTCCAAACAGCTAGATTTCATGCTGTAATACCACCTTCTTACTTCAAGCTTCATTTCCCCTCTTCCTCAGATGGTATTTGTTTGACTGCCTCATACTGCTACAACTTATGTAAATTCTCCTCTTGTACTTTTTTAAAGTCTGCAAAAATGGCCTCAGGTAACTTCTAAAACTTACCATGAATACAAGATGCATACACACAAGATAGCAGTACCGAGTCCAGCAACCAAGGTCTTGTCCCTGTATAGGTCCTGACCAAAGTTAGGCACACAGATGGTGACGTTCTTCCCGTGTTCATCTAGGACTTGTGAAGAAAAGAAAAAAGGAATCATTGCCATATTAGAACAGCCCTCTGTAACTCAGGGATGCGTTCACTTTGGGAAAATTCATGCAGTATAGAACAGCGAACACTCAGCCCTGCAAAGGTTTCCTCTACCATCCAACTTACCTCAGACTAGATTGCTGCTCTGTGAAGCACCCTCTCCCACCTAGGCAGCCTCTCAGAATAAGACCCTAGGGTCAGCTTAGTGCTAAAGGGGTCTTCAGCACCAGGGATTTCTAAGAGTCACATTCTTTTTCAGTACTATTGGAGCAATAGTAAAAAGTATTGGCTCATGGGTCTTTCCTCATGGCTCAGTGGTAAAGAATCTGCCTGCCAATGCAGGAGACACAGGTTCTATCCCTTGGTCGGGAAGATCCCCTGGAGAAGGAAATGGCAGCCCACTCCAGTACGCTTGCCTGGAGAATTCCATGGGCAGAGGAACCTGGTGGGCTACAGTCGATGGGGTCAGAAAAGAGTCAGATACAACTTAGGGACTAAATGATAACAATAAATTGGCCGACCGGGCAGCAGGTAGCATGCAGGTAACTGAGAGCATCCTCCACGCCTATCATCCTTGGAGACGAACCAACAATCAAACAGGAACTCACAGGAACTGCTGTCTGGCCAGCAGCCTCCACCCAGATAAGAAGTCATTCTATTGTCAGTAATAGGATGGTCATGACATCTTTTAGGCTGTAACCTGGGAAACTTCTCAAGTGGCTAGAGTCTAATAAAATTGTAGAGGCTAGATAACAAAGATTTCTATCATATTACCATCATTAGTTGCTTACTTTTAATCTAACAGACTTCAAATCTGAACACCCAAGCTGGCTCTATTTGCTCTGCCCCAAAATAAGGAACATAAATATAAAATAACAGGCTACAAACCATTCTACAAACATGTACATTCTAAGGGCTTGAAGTTGCACTAAAATTATTACTTGTATTCCCACTTGAAACTGTAAACTTCACTGTGTGCTGTGGCTTAAGGAATCTTTTTCTTAGGCCACTGAAAATTTTCTTTACAAACCTGACCAAAATATGAACTTTGCTATTTAAGTACTACCACCCAAAATTAAAAATAAAAGTTTTTTTCCTGTATTTAAGTGATACCTGCCATTGAGAAGAAAAATGCTGTAACCAAAAATCTCCATTAAGTTAAAGCCAGAGATTAATATGTAAACAGTCAAAATATTCATAAAAGTTTTAAATAGACTAGATTTAAATAAACTTGAAGTCAAATTTATAGAGCTTTTTCCTAAAAAAAATTATATCCAGAATAGACTATACTTAACGAAAGACCTATAATTATATTCACATTGTACAATAAATAGCTATAAAGGCAAGACCCATACATACTACACGTATATGCTAAAACTTTCAAAAACATCTTTGCATTTGCTTTCTAAATTTAAAAAAGGAAAACATCAATTTTCTACTCTAGAGAAAAAAGTATATGTATTTAACTCGATTTATATAAGATAAAATATACCCAAACATACACACATTTGTATATACTTATGTATATATGAATATACATGTATATGTACATCTATATATCACAAACCTGAAAAAAATTATGAAATTTAAGGAGTTTGGAGATCAAAATAAGAAAATATGGTCCTTTACTGGGAAAGCTCAAGGGCTTATACAGTAACAACCTATAATGGTCTTTTGATAGTTCTCAAATATCCATTGCAACTACGCTACAAAAATAATAGGTAACCTTTACAAAGTACCTCTGACATGCCAGAAACTGTACATATACATATACACACGTACACAACTGAAGTCTTAAAAGCCACTCTGGAAAAGAGGAATCTTAATTATCTTCTTAAAATAATAATTAAAATTCTTATTTTAAAGGCAAGACGTCTAGGAAGAGAACAGTAAGTCACTTTATATAAGTTACTGAAGTGGTAGAACCACTCTCCCACACTCTTTCCACTCTGTTAGAGTCAGAGAAATGATCACTGAAAGTTAATTAACAACCATCTAAAAACAATAGCAATAATAAGGAGAACAAAAAGAAATATCTTGAGTATTTCTGATGATTTCTTAATTATTTGATTATTTCTGAGCAGGAAAATGCACATTAGGCTTACAAGCAAACTCATTAGCCCTCGGGAGTTCATGTCTTTCCTGCAGAGCAGGAAGCCTCAGGAGAAGGAAGGTCCAGGTTCATGTCCCATGCTGAGGACACTATTTAGTGAAGAAGTCTAGATCACCTCTCTACTTTGAGGCATTGCATCTCTGATACTTAAACGATAGTTCGAGGAGACACAGTCCTCATCCCACAAATGACAATAGTCACCCTGCAAGCACAGTCTCCCTACAAGGCCAGCTTACCTACTTCTGCAGGTTTGCTGGACAGGGCTGAGAACGTGAGATACGTGACATAGCAGCTGATGAGACCCGACTGCAATATCCCAGAGTGTGGCTGTCCTGGAGAACAACAAGGGACCATGTTATAAATCAATGGTAAGAAAGCATATGCACCCCGCCCCCTCCCCCCCACCCAAAAAAAAATAATATCCCTCAAACCTGGAGCCCCACACATGAAGGTAAGAAGAGGTACATAGTGTATTTCTCATATAACACTAAAATCTTTGAGGGGAGAGAGGGACACACTGAACCTAAATGCCATTTCAGAGATGCCAAGTTCTGCCAAGTTCTCACCCAACACCTTATTTTGATAATAACTACAGCTGTACTGAAACATACTGCCTGGTCTCCCTGAGGTTCGTCACATTAGTTCTTAAATCACAAGGTCTCCAGAAAAAATTCACCACTGTTAATTTGTGAGATCACATAGCTTAGTGGGGTGAATGATGGCTTTTACAGGGAAGACCTGGATTCCAGACTCACAAAGCCATCGGATACTCAGAATCCATGCCACTGGGGAAGAGTTCTCATCTGTCAATGGACAGAAAACGTTTGGGAATACCAGAATTGGTCCAAGCCAAAGAATGTGGCTATGGGACTCAGCATTTATTGGGAAAAGGCCTTCTATGTTACAAAATTTAAATTAAACGGTTCAGATGGCTAAGAGTAACCGAGATGCAATAAAAAGGACTCATTCTTTTTCTCGGTGAAATTTTCAACCATCCACAGACGTAAAAAGATTTAGTTTTACCCAGTCTTCCCTCTGATTAAATTTATCTCCAGAACTTTACTTATCAAATTATAAGGACCAATAAAGGTAAAAAATAGGCCCTTTCCAGTGGTGCTCTTTGGCATGGGAATGAGACTCACCTTAACAATTAATGGCACTAAACCAAGCAACTATTTCAAAGGATAGAATTTAACCCAAAGAATATTTTGATCTGAATACTAATAATTGTTTTAGGAAATTCTTAATGGATAAAGGAACTGCATGAATAATAACAATCTCAATTTCAATAATGAACTTCAGTCATTTCTTTCTTTTGGCTTTGAAACAACCATGAGCAAGAGCAGGCTCACAGGTTTCTGTTGGCTTTGCTGAGGAAGGACTCGGATCTGAGAAAGGCCAGCTCCTGGGGCCAGCGAACGGCTGAGCCAGGATTGGATTTCCTGCTTCCTGATTCCGGGACCGCGCTGTCCTTGATTTGTGGTCCACAGAAGTCTTAAGTCAAAGATAAGCCCAAAACAGCTCCTTTGGGAGCCTTCTCATTCATTCAAATTTTACAAAGAGATTATAGGGAAGAGCTAAATATCCACTAAAGGCATTTTCCATTGAAACGCTCCTTGTAGTACATTATTTAACCATAGTAACACCTATCTTCTTATTTACTGACTTCATTATACTCAAATCTTTGACAAAGGGATGATTGACTATCACCTTCAGCCCAGTGCAGGGCAGGAAGAGGACACTGGAATCCCACCTTTCCTATTGCTGACCCACTTGTGGTAAATAAGGAACTGACCATAATTTCCAAACGTATGGTCAAAGACATTTATAATATGAACAAGGAAGTACGGATCTCGTACTTACGATCTCGGACAGAGGGTGAGATGGATACCACTGACATAAGCAGACACAGGCCTCCATTTACTCCCAGGAGAATTTTATTTTCCAAGCAGCCATCTTTCTGGGTATAAAACACTGCCATCCAAATCAAGCCTCCCGTGGTGATGGAGTATGCGATGAGGGTCACCAGGGACAGAGAGGCGTACCACAGCTTGTTGGTAGCTGTGCCTGCAGTCCTGTTTCTCCAGAAGGAGAGGAGAGGAAGGGGTGGGGGGAAGACAGGTCAGTTGATTCTCCAACAATATCCACCACCCTTCAAGCATTATTAGCTAAGCTGTCAGGTCCCAGACCATCGTAAGGAGTTATTCAGAAGACCTATCATTTTACCAGTTTTTGTGGATCACAACAAACTGTGGGAAATTCTTAAAGAGATGGGAATACCAGACCACCTGATCTGCCTCCTGAGAAACCTGTATGCAGGTCAAGAAGCAACAGTCAGAACTGGACATGGAACAACAGACTGGTTCCAAACTGGGAAAGGAGTATGTCAAGGATGTATATTGTTACCCTACTTATTTAACTTCTATACAGGGCATATCATGTGAAATGCCAGGATGGATGAATCACAAGCTGGAATCAAGACTGCCAACTATCAACAATCTCAAATAGGCAGATGATACCACTCTAATGGCAGAAAACATGGAAGTAAAGAGACTCTTGATCAGAAGAGAGTGAAAAAGCTGGCTTGAAACTCAACATTCAAGAAACTAAGACCATGGTATCCTGTGCCATCACTTCACAGCAAATAGAAGGGGAAAAAGTGGAAGCAGCGAGAGATTTTATTTTCTTGGGCTCCAAAATCACTGTGGATGGCAACTGCAGCCATGAAATTAATAAATGCTTGCTCCTTGGAAGGAAAGCTATGACAAACCTAGATAGCATATACAAAAGCAGAGACATCTCTTTAACAAAGGTCCATATAATCAAAGCTATGGTTTTTCCAGTAGTCATGTATGGATGTAAGAGTTAGACCATAAAGAAGGTTGAGTGCTGAAGAATTGATGCTTTTGAATTATGGTGCTAGGGGAAGACCCTTGAGAGTCCTTTGGACCACAAGGAAATCTAACCAGTGAATTCTGAAGTCAATCAACCCTGAACAGTCTTTGGAAGGACTGAAGCTGAAGCTCCAACTCTTTGGCCACGTGATTTGAAGGGCCTACTCACTGGAAAAGACCGAGATGCTGGGAAAGACTGAGGGCAGTCGAAAGGGGCAGCAGAGGATGAGATGGTTAGACAGAGTTATCAGCTCAATACACATGAATCTGAGCAAACTCCAGGAGATAGTGAAGGACAGAGGAGCCTAGGGTGCTGCAGTCTATGGGGTCACAAAGAGTCGGACACGACGTAGTGTATGAACAACAGCAAACAATCATTTTACCAACTCAAAACTAGAAGATACAGCTGAATATGCAAAAAATTCTTGGCTCAAGCTTAGAATTTTTTCTTAACACTGAAAAACTTCAGTCTTTGACTCAAGTGTATTCAGTAACTAAAATGAATATCCACAGACTTTAGCTTCCCCATTCTGGATGTCAACTACCCCAGGACAAGTTCTGGCAGTATTATAAAGTGGGCTGTGTGCTGGAGTTCTCTCTGAATTTTCCCAGAAACACAGAGCCCAGAGCCAGTCTCTTTCTCCAAGTGCTGCCAGCAGCTCCTGCTGATGCCCATCTTCTGTTTAGGGAGAGAGAAGTAATTGAACTCCACCCAGAGAAAGACTGGCTGACCTCATCTCTCTTGTCCTTGCACTGAAAAGAAGACTCTATACCAGTACTGCTTCTCCCAAACAATGCCAGGTATGATTAAGGAAGAGTTTGACATTAAAAAAAAGTGAAGGCAGGAATTCCCTGGTGGTCTAGTGGTTCGGTCTCAGCGCTCTCACTGCCAGAGGCCTAGGTTTGATTCCTGGTTGAGGAATTAAGATCCCACATGCCTTGGAGCACAGCCATCCCCTCTAAAAAAAAAAAAAGTGAAGAATAAAATCAGCCAGAAAAAGAGTAAAAATTTTAATGGGATTTATAATAAAGACTCTAGAAGAGGAGACTAGTGTAAAGATATTATTTTATATAAACATTATTAAAGGGATGGGAGAAGTATACAGTGGCTTAACAAGCTATAGAGATTGGTCAGAACAAAGAAGAGTGCTTACTGAGGCTAAAAGAAGAGGACAGAACTACAACAAGGGTTGGTCTGAATCACTTCATCTGCCTTAGGGGTCAACTGCCCTTTGTAACCACATCTCACAAAACTTCGAGAGCAGGCAACTTGCTTAATGTCTTCACAGAGCTGGAAAGTGTTCAAGCAGCCCAGCTGAAACGTTTGAATGATGGAGAAGTTATTGCGGCCAGAGACAAAGGAAACAAAGAGGAAAGGCCAAAATGATAATGACCACCATACTCCTGACGCTGAGCCAGGCAGTCCGATGACTGTGGGGTTATTGTAATAGAGAAGGCACGCAAATCACATGAAGATAAAGTGAGACCTAGAGAAAGCAAAGAGTCAAATGCTACCTGTTGACAGGGAGAGAAAATGGATTATGAAGAAAAAGGTGAACACTGCTGACCAGTGTGTAAGTGGGGGGTCCAGCTATGTCCTCACCAGTCTTTTGGGCCATTTTATTAGTGTAAGAAGGACTTTCATAACAGTTGATTTTGCTTGGACTCCCAAGGTTAAATCTTCAACCCTAACCTCTCCCCTCTACTCCAGGCTCATATTATCCCTGTTAATGTCTCCACTTGGAGGTCTAACTGCCTTGTGGACATTAGGAGGTCCAGTTAACTTGCCAGTATTCAAACTTCCAGCCCCAAACCTGCTCTCCTGTGGTCTTCCCAACCTCAGAATATGGCAATTCCGTTAGGGGTGGGGGTAGATAAAGAACTACAGTTGCTGGACCTCTGTCTTTCACTCCCTGCTCCTCCCCTCTCCCCAACATCATGCCAACTCCAGCAGCAAACTCCCTTGCTTCCCACTTCAGACTCTATCAGCATCTGACTGCTGCTACCATCTAGCACCAAGCTATGGCATCCCTCCCCTGCATCACCTCCCACTAGTCTCCTTACTTACACCTACGACGTCCTTTCGTCTTTTCTTAACTTGAAATGTGCATTAGATTCTGTCCCTCTAGTGCCCTGCCATCTGCCATGAGGGCCTCAGAAACCTTTCATGATCTGGTCCAGAGCCATCTCTGATGAATGACTTTATCCCTTGCTCCCTCCCCTCGCACCTCTGGGGTCCAGCCACAGTGGATGTCTCCTCACTCCTTAGACAAGCCAGCACAGCCCTGCCTCAGGCTCTTCCCAACTTCCTTCGTCTCCCTCATACCTTATAACGAAACCCTTTCCCTGCCCTGCTTGCCCCAACTCTCACACCCACAGCACACTCTCCACCATTGAACCTACTACTTATTTGCTTGATTAGACTTATTAGCTACCCCCTCTCCCCTCCAGGAGAATATGCACTCCACAGAGCAGGGCACTGTTGCATTCACTGCCTACTGTCAAATGCCTGGCAAGTAATAGGTGCTTAAAGAATGTCGGTGCAAGGACTGCCAACTGTCAGAGGACAGCTTGATGCAGCAATGATGACAGAGTGGCTGCTACCTGTTGCTCCAGACTCTGCTGGTCCTCCCGAGACAACCTCTGTAGACACACCAAATAATGCCATGACTATACTCTCGGTGCCTGGCACAGAGTTGGCACTCTAAAAATTTTGAATCAGTGCTCAATGCGAGCACTTGGATGAAGACTAGAAAAGGACCAGGCAGCAGGATGAAGTGTATAGATACAGAGGCAAGCAGGTTATCAGGTTAGAAGAGGCGGCTGGGCTCAGGCTTGGGATGAGGGCTAGGGGAGAACAAAAGCCAACAACGTGAATTTTTAAATCTATAAAGCCTAGAAAATGGGTCTTCATTAGAAACACCTGACTATGCTGTCTATTTTTGTGATTTCAGTCTTGATATAGAACTGACACTTCAAACCACAAAAATTGACCTAGAAAGTGTTAAAAACAAGATCAAAGACTTAAAATGAAGTCACTAAGGCTAAGCCCCATGTCGCCAAACCAACGCAACAGAGGATTAGCTCTCCCAGAAAGAGTCAATCAGAAACTAAACCAGTCAATCAGAAGTCTCCTATTCAGCACTAATTAGATAGTCTAGTTAACTACTTAGGTAGTCTGACTGGTAGGACCTGCCATCCCCTATAGGGAAGTTACTTCACAATAACTAAACTGCTCTTCTGCCTAATGTAACTTTCTTGTCTCTGCTCCCTTTTGCCTATAAAAGTCCTTTTATTTTGTACAGCTCCTCAGAGCTCCTTTCTACTTGCTAGATTGGAGAGTGCTAAATTTGAATCAATTTGCACACAAACATTTTTAAATGCCCTATCTTATCTTTTAACAAAAGAACAAAACACATCACTTCACAGGTATAAAAACTGAGGTCAGAGTAGTCAAGTTATATGCCTTAAGATTCACAGATGGTAAAGAATCCACCTGCAATGCAGGAAACCCGGGTTCAATCCCTGGGTCAGGAAGATCCCCTGGAAAAGGGAATGGCAACCTACTCCAGTATTCTTGCTGGAGAATCCCATGGACAGGGGAGGCTAGCGGGCACAGTCAGACACGACTGAGCAACTGAACACGCACACATGCCTCAAGGAAAACAGCCAGATAGTCAGGGACGTTAAAATCTGCTGCCTGGTATCCAGGCCCATGGCCTTTCTCTCCTACTGCCTTTGAGATTATCTCTTTCTCAAGATCTTTACAAAAGGAGAAAAAAGAAAAGGGAAGAAAAACTTTGGTTGTTTCATCCATGAAGAGAGATACAAGTATTATATTTTCTAGACTAATCTTGAAAGCAAGAATCTCCATTAAAAAAAAACCCTAAATTAAATGAACTTACATAAAAATAACTATATTTGTACATTTCATAGCTTAATCTTAATTTTAGGCAGATCAAGAAACCATGAGTATGTGGACAAAAGGGATTTTGTTGGGATACTGGCCCCAGAGCCAGTACAACAGCAACATCAATTGTTGCAAAGTTCTTAAGCCATTCCTATTAGGTGGCTTCTGGAAAGTTTTTAAAGTGATCAAACTCTTCCAAAATGCCTATTAAAACTTGGCATCGATACTCAGTCCTAGAAAATGGCTTCAGAATTGATCAAAACTTTAAAAGTCAGAATAAAGCAGCACAAGCCTTCTCAAGAGAACATACTATTTAATGGGCAAATCAGGCCCTCAGAATCAAAGATATTAATATTTTACTACCAAGTTCCTAACTTGAAATTTGTGAAAATCTTAGAAAAAATTGGGGGTGACATATTATATTTTGTCTAATAAAAAATTTGGGAGGAGGAGCTAAGATGGCGGACGAGTAAGACAGGGAGAATACTTTCTCCTCCACAAATCCATTAAAAGAACATTTGAATGCTGAATAAACTCGATAAAACAACTTCTGAATGCCGGCAGAGGACATCAGGCACTTAGAAAGACAGCTCATTGTCTTCAAAACGAGAAAACGAGCCCTGCGGTAACTCCTTTTGCGGAGAAGTGGCGCGGACACCAGCATTTGCTATTGGCAAGTGGGGGCTGGGCTAGGAGGAGCGGCGAGGCCTGCATTGCTTTGAGAAAGGATTTGGCCTGGCTATCTCGGGCACTATCTGAGCGAAATAACCAGACTGTCGGTTATCTACGACATTAAAAGCCAGCCCTAACTTAAGACACCACCAGGACTACCTACGGAACAAAGGGCTGCACAGAGTTGGCCGGCTGCAGGCCGTCCCACTCCGGTGACAGGCAGCCAGGGCCAGAGGCGGGCAATTATAGCCCTAGAGAGACACTGTCTAACGGAACTGTGAGTAGGTTTCTGTGCTGACTCACGCTTCTTGGGGCTCTGGATGGTCAACATCTGCCTGAGAAAGGCGCTGTTTGTATACCCAGAAAACTGAGTGGCGGAGAGGCGATAAGTCGCAGCACCTGCGCTCGCTGAACATTTCATCACCTGCGCTACTCAGATCTGGGAAGGGCATAAAACGCAGACTCAACCAAGTCTGTGCTTCTGAGGATTATCTGAGTGCCTGAACCTGGCCGGTTTAGATTTGGGTGTTCATCTCCGCCCCTTCTGTAACAAGGCAGAGATCAGATATTGAAAAGACCTGTAAACCGCCTCAATAAAGAGAATTCAACAAACTACCAGAATATAGTAAGGACACTCTAAATTTGGCAATTTTAACAAAATGAAGAGACAAAAGAATACCCAGCAGCTAAAGGAACAGGATAGATGCCCACCAAACCAAACCAAAGAGGAAGAGATAGGGAATCTACCTGATAAAGAATTCCGAATAATGATAGCGAAATTAATTCAAAATCTCGAAATCAAAATAGAATCACAGTTAAAGAGTCTGGAGACAAGGACTGAGAAGATGCAAGAAAGGTTTAACAAGGACCTAGAAGAAATAAAAAAGAGTCAACACATAATGAATAATGCAATAAATGAGATCCAAAACACCCTGGAGGCAACAAATAGTAGAATAACAGAGGCAGAAGATAGGATTAGTGAACTAGAAGATAGAATCCTAGAAATAAATGAATCAGATGAGAAAAAAGAAAAACGTATCAAAAGAAATGAGGACAATTTCAGAAACCTCCAGGATAACATCAAACGCTACAACATTCGAATCATAGGAGTTCCAGAAGAAGAAGATAAAAAGAAAGATCATGAGGAAATACTTGAGGAGATAATAGTTGAAAACTTCCCTAAAATGGAGAAGGAAATAACCACTCAAGTTCAAGAAATCCAGAGAGTCCCTAACAGGATAAACCCAAGGCGAAACACCCCAAGACACATATTAATCAAATTAACAAAGATTAAATATAAAGAACAAACATTAAAAGCAGCAGGGGAAAAACATCAAATAACTCACAAGGGAATTCCCATAAGGATAACAGCTGATCTTTCAATAGAAACTCTCCAAGCCAGGAGGGAATGGCAAGACGTAATTAAAGTGATGAAGGAAAATAACTTACAGCCTAGATTATTGTATCCAGCAAGGATCTCATTCAAATATGAAGGAGAAATCAAAAGCTTCACAGATAAGCAAAAGTTGAGAGAATTTTGCACCACTAAACCATTTCTCCAACAAAAACTAAAGGACATTCTCTAGAGCAATACAATAATAGTGGGAGACTTTAATACCCCACTCATATAATCTGGCTGTAATAGACAAAGTAAAGAGGAAAACATATTTACTTATGAGCCTCAAAAAATTCAGTTCACTCAGGAGAGTTTAAAAAAAAAAAAAAAAAGACTTATTTGTTTACTCTGCGGAGGTTTATTGACTATTTTGTGGGTTTGGTACCACTTTGGGTAGTAGGGAGGAAGAGGTGACAAATGTGATCCTGTCCTAAATAATATATTGTGGTAAAGATAGACCTACCAATACAAAATACCAAGATGTGCCTAAAGATGAGGACACCCAAACTGGACTTTTTGTTTCCTGAACTTTTCATTTCGAGAACAAACCTCCTAATATAAGATGAATTCACCATGATTTTTTTTAAGTGTTCTTTGTGATTAAAAACAGAAAGCCATTGGTTAAGAAATTACATATACTCCTCCCCACCATCACTCCCCTTCTTTCTTCCCATTTCCCTCCCACCCTCATTGATTCTTTCCTTTGTCCATTTTCCCCTGCGAAAAAAACAACAACAAAAAAATTTGGAGTGAAAGTACATTAAGAATCAAGGGAAAGTGTGATATTTAATCAA
Organism: Tragelaphus eurycerus; assembly: GCA_935064755.1. Lineage (NCBI taxonomy): Eukaryota > Metazoa > Chordata > Mammalia > Artiodactyla > Bovidae > Tragelaphus > Tragelaphus eurycerus. The sequence continues at coordinate 5,099,262 of CAKXYN010000054.1, read as the reverse complement.
TTAAAATGCATTTCTAACCTACTGTGCACATTTCTTCTGTACAACTGAGAAAACAGGGTCACATAAAACTATAGTCACCCGTTAGACTTATCTTTAGGCAAACTTTGCAGCCTCAAAACAAGATCTAGTAGAAACCCCAAACATACTAGGTTTTCGGGATGACTCAAAATGTAGGACAGCTTGCAATAATAAACTTATATTTTGGACTTCCTTGGTGGTACAGTGGATAAGAATCTGCCAATGCAGAGGACACAGGTTCAATCCCTGGTCTGGGAAGAGTCCACATGCCGCAGAACAACTGAGGCCCGTGCACCACACTACTGAGCCCGTGCTCCCTAGAGCCTGTGCTCCACAACAAGAGAAGCCCGGGCACCACAATGAAGAGCAGCCCCTGCCCACCGCAACTAGACGAGAGCCTGAGCAGCAGTGAAGACCCAGCACAGCCCCAAACAAATACACTTTAAAAAAATATTCATATATGAGCACAATTCAGACCTAGAAATCATCATTTTCATAGTGATTAAGAATTGAAAAATACCAAAATACGACTGTAGTGCTACCTGGAAGACGATTTGATGTGCTATAAACATTTTTAACGTGGGCATTTGGGTGCACACTCTCAGATCAGATCAGTCGCTCAGTCGTGTCCGACTCTTCGCAACCCCATGAACCGCAGCACGCCAGGCCTCCCTGTCCATCACCAGCTCCCGGAGGTCACTCAGACTCACATCCATCGAGTCAGTGATGCCATCCAGCCATCTCATCCTCTGTCGACCCCTTCTCCTCCTGCCCTCAATCCCTCCCAGCATCAGAGTCTTCTCCAATGAGTCAACTCTTCGCATACTCTAGTATTTACCAAATGACTAGGAGTACCTTTTCATTCATGCATCTCATGATTTGATCTTTAAAAAACAAAACAAAATCCAAACAAAACAACAACTACCCAGCTGCAGAATATAATCAGAATGAAAAGTGTTTTGAGAGAATGTGGACAGTATATCTTATGGTATCCAAAATTTAAAAAATAAATTCACATTCATATAGAACTTTCAGATTTCCCCTACCCCAAAACAGTATAAAACAACATGATGCCTACAAAATCTACACACACTTACTAGACACAGCAGGCAGTTATTTTCACTCATATTTTATAAAGTCAGACAGAGCTTTGCCCAGAGTAACAAAGTCACCTTGGCCTTAGCACTGAAGAAGCCGGACGCTTGTCCAGTCATTTCTTCAATGTAGCTCAGCAAGAAATAAAATGAGCCACGAATAGTTTGGCATTTGCCACACATCTTGGGGAGTGAATCCTATTTTTAAGGCACTTACAGTCTATATTTTTAAAAGTCAGGATGACTTTCTAAGTGAGCACAACAAATGTTCCTAATGAAGGGACCCTTCTTCTCTTAGGTAGGCAGTTGAGAAGATACAAAATTATTTTTAAAGAGGAAAGAACTAGTCCATGGAATAGTCTTTGCTGAAAGTGAACTTTCAGCTCCAAACTACTTTTTTCTTTTTAATCTGCCACGGATAGGGGCCTAAGATAAAGCTCGCTCAATGTTTTTAGCCACTGACACAGCACAGAGCTGGGCTGCGAGGCTTAAAGCAGGGGGGTTGCGCGTGGCTAAGGCTCAGAGTCCAAATGAGAGGGTGTAGGCAAAAACAGAGAAAAAAGTAAAAAGTACTGATGCAGGAAAAAGACAGGTAGGGATGAGAGAAAATCAGTGTGAGAGAGGAGTAAAGGAAGAGGTTCAAAGAGCAGAGGGAAGGGAGAGAACCAGCAAAGACCAGTTTTGGTGTAAGCAGACTGCTAACCCCTGGCAATATGACTCAGAGTAGGGCCTCTGTCGACACTGGGCACTTTCTCTGAGCCAGAGAGTGAGTTCACGTGGAAGCTTTCCACAAAGGCACATACCAGTTCTTGTTCCATTTATGCGCAAACTCCACAAGCAAGAGGAGCTGGATGACTATGAAGAGGAAGCCTCCGACAGCTCCCACATAGCGCCAGGCTGCAAAAGAAGACCGTTTGAAAGGAGATGAAGTGACGGTCCCAAGTGTCTAACTCAAAAGAGTAATGACTATGGTTAATTCTCACCTCAGGCTCCCTGTATTGCTAACACAATATGAATTATGCATGAATTCCCATACAACAGTACAAGGTGGGTACTACTATTATACCCGCTTTACAGATGAGAAAAACAGAGTCTGCATAAGCTGACCAGGTCCTGCAGCCAATAAAAGAAGTGGCTGGGATGTGAGCACTGGCAGTCTGGCACCACAGCATCCAAGCTTCACCTCCATGCTATAAATAAATCCCAGATACCCTAACAGATGTAGTTAATGCATAAAAGCAACAATAACCCCCCATTTAAAGTAAAATCACGCATTGCCAGAAAAACCCAAGATTTGAATTTTACTGGGGAGAGACCCATCAAGGTTCAGTGAAGAAATGAGGTTCAAACTGGAGTTCTACTTCCGGCTCAGCCACAAAGCAGCTCAAACCTTGGATGAGCACCTCACATCTCTGGGTTATCTATAAAACAACTGAGCCGAGCTAGTGGACTAACTGCCAGGTCTCATCCATTCTAACTATAATATTCTAATATATACAAGGACCTCTGTGGGGACTAGAAAACTAGTTACAGGCATTTTAAGTTAAAAGACAACTTGGATACAACTTCCTTAAGGAATGCATAAAAGCAGTGTGACCCTAAGAAACTCGCTGGACCTGGCATGTGGCTCTTTGAGGACCTATCCTCATTCACAGTGTGAACACTTTCACTATCTTAATTAGGAAAGTGAATCCGTTGGGTTTGAACAGTGCTTTGAACCTCTGAAACACAGGCTTTATTTTTCCCCTCCCTAGCTCAAATAAAGAAGGGCCCCTTGTCTCATTTATGATTGAATGCGTCATATTAAATATTTCTGGTAGATTCCATCGATAAGGATAGTCAATTGAATTGAATATAATTGATTGAACAGAGTTAAATGTTACACAGTTTCACACCCGTCAGGTTTAGATATAGCCTAGAGGACCCCACAGAGAAGGCAATGGCACCCCACTCCAGCACTTCTGCCTGGAAAATCCCATGGACGGAGGAGCCCGTGGGCTGCAGTCCGTGGGGTCGCTGAGGGTCGGACACGACTGAGCGACTTCACTTTCACTTTCCACTTTCATGCATTGGGGAAGGAAATGGCAACCCACTCCAGTGTTCTTGCCTGGAGAATCCCAGGGACGGGGGAGCCTGGTGGGCTGCCGTCTCTGGGGTCGCACAGAGTCGGACACGACTGAAGCGACTTAGCAGCAGCAGTAGCAGTAGGGGACCCCACTATCTTAGACACAGCTACATCTTAGACATAGCCTTTCTTAGCCCACTATCGCTGCAGCAGATTTAAAGCTGCTAAGAAGCCCTGGGTTTATGTGCAGGGCAGAAAGAACAAGGTCTCCCTGGTCACGCTGCTGACACGCTAAACTAGTTTTCAAACAAGTTTTCCAAGTGCCTCATTTTCTCTTCAGGCCAATAACCTTTAACTTCAATTCTTCAACCAGCAGAGTAATTAGAGGTTCTGTCACCCATCCGGGGAGGTGGGGGTGGGGTGGGGGGTGTTGTGGGGGAGGCAAGAAGTAGAGAGGGTGAAGGAAGTGTGGGCTGGTGAGGCAGGTTTTTTTTTTTAAGCTACAAGAATGTTAGTAACCTAAACTATCAAAGGCACCCTGGACTCTGCTTTGGAACAATTTTACAAAGTGGGTAAAAACACAATAAATAGATACCCCCAACCCTCCCTTCATACCATTCAGAAAGGTCTCCTGATCTGGAATGAAGAAGGCTCCTGAGCACATGCCCCCCAACAGCAGAAGTTTAAAGAACCAAAAGCTGGAGGGAAAAAAAAACAGAGGCAATGTATTCAAATGATATTCAAGGAAGGACAAAAGACCTCTTAGAAGGTAAGTGTGTCAATCCGTGATTCTGTTCACTTCAAATGGAGGGGAAGAAATTAAGTGACTGGGGACTGCCTCCTCCCATAATTAGACAGACTCGATGTTTGGCCTCTGATTGTGCCAAACCATTTTGCTGCAGGGTGGAAATGACCTGGGGGAAGGTCTTGTTACAAGAAATAAGCTCTTATCTCCACTGCATTTATCATTATGGCATCATGTGTTACAAACAGGAATTCAGTTCTTAGTCCACTGTGCAGTGAAAAGTGTAATTTCCACCTTCTCTAAAATCACTGTCAACAATTTCAACTAGAGGAAAGCAGTCAGAGGGCGTGACGAGTAGAAGACGCTCTGGAATGCTGCTCGGAGTTCAAGGAAAGGAGAAACGATCCCCGTGAAGACTCACCCATTGTGAATGTAGGCTCTACAGCTTTTACTGTTGTTGATATTCAAGGTCAGGAGGCAGAAGATGAAGAAGAAACAGGCCATTCCAAAACAGACTCTGTATACTGCAGAATACCCCACCAGCTTCTCACAGGTGTCACCAGCTTTAATGCCTTTACAAATATCTTCAAAATAAGGGATCTGAAGAAAAAGAGAGAAAGTCTTTGTTAAAACTACGTAAGGAAGAGTTGGTGCAGTTCTTTCAGCCTGCAAGTCAAAATCCAATGTGAAAAACACCATGTACCTAGAGAAATTAAGACTGAGAAGAAAGTCTCTCTTCCAAAGACCTTTTCCTTAATTTTCTCTGAATCCTTTTTAGAGATACAGCGCTCATAATGTACCACTCACCCTTCACTTACCCCTAATAAATTCTGAAATCCAGCATCAGAATTTTAAAAAATTATGCTTATAATACATGGGTATTTTTTCTTAAAATGTGTAAATATAGAAATTAAGTACACATATGCTTTTATTTATATAGGATAAGCTCCTAACCTAGAAATGAAATCAATGGGTCAGGTAGTAGCTCCATTTTAAAATTTCAAGCAATAAAGTCAATAAAGTCACTGTTTCAAAGGCTGCGTTTATATCCCACCAGCAATATTTGAGACTGCTCACATTCCCAGCCTGAGCACCACATTTAAGGGTTAAAAACCATGAAACTGTTTCAATGTCCATAGTCCTCATTACTAGTAAGGTTCACATCTTTTTTTTTTAATTTAATATATCGTTCCATGAATTGGTGGTTAATAGGAATTTTACTTGATCCACTGGAGTTCTTTATTTATGGATCTTAATCTGATAAATGTCAACAATGGTTTATTCCAGTATAATTAGAAGGTTTTAATATAAAACCCACTTACATTATCAGAATAATTAAAAACTTACATTGTGAGAACAAGCAGCACATTTCTATTAATGTCAGAAAATAAAGATTTACTGTTAAAAAAAAAAGAGAGAGAGAAAAATCTGCTTCTTACCAACATCAAAGCTGAACACTCTTCAGAACAGAAAATAAGTTGAAAAATCACATTATAGCCTTTACTCACAAAACAAAAACTAAAACCAGGAGGAGAAAGGACAAAACACTAACGATAAAGCTGAAGCATGGTAATTTCATTTCTTCTACAGAAAATATCCTAAAGAAACAGTAACAATGAGGTTATTAAAATTTCCATCCGAGACCTATGATCCCACAAGTCACCTAGTGCAGCCAAAAAATATTTAAAAAGCTTTAAAATAAAAGATTTCCATAAACAGGACGAAGACTAAATCTAATGAAGTTCATCTTCCTCCCTGAGGATTCTCTCCCTGAGAAAAGATACCTACGTCTCAAATATGAGTTTTTTTTTTAAATGAGTGTCTTGGGCAAAAATGCATTGCCACTGAGATCCCATTATAATGGGAAAGTTCCACTTTCATGCATAGCTATAAAAGATTTCATAAAGAAATACCAAACATTTTGTGGTCAGCAAGTTCCTGCAACTCCAAATTTTTTAGATTACAGCAAGATGTAAATCCACAAAGAGAGACATTAGTATTATTTTTTGACCAAGCCAGGTAAAACACAGATTGTCTAGTTAAATTTAAATGTTGTATAAATAACAACTAATTTTTAATATAACAATATTTTGGGATACACTTAGACTAAAATATTGCATGGGTGCATACTTATACTAAAAAAGTATTCCTTGCCAAGAGATAAAGCTCAAAAGAAGGCAGGATCTTGGTGGGAAGGGCCGGGTATATGCCACGCCAAGAAGACTGGCTCCCACACTGTAAGGAAGGGGAAACAGCTATTTAAGCTGGTATGCCTTTGGCTGCAAAGTGAAGAACATGTGAGAAAAGGGACAAGTTTGAGGCAGGAGGATTAGAAGGCCAATGAATTAACAGTCCGGATAACAGTGGAAGAAAGTAAACTAGTAGCAGAAAAAATACAAAATCTATAGGTAGAAGTCATAGTTGGCAGGACTGAAGGATAGGGAGAGGGTTCTCTTCTGCCTTTTTAAAGTATTTACGGTGGAGGGGGGAGTAGGGTTAAAGGAAAAAAGGACAGTGAAGTCACTCAGTCATGTCCGACTCTTTGCAACACCATGGACTGCAGCCCCCCAGACTCCTCCGTCCATAGGATTTTCCAGGAAAGAGTACTGGAGTGGGTAGCCTATCCCTTCTCCAGGGGATCTTCCAGACTCAGGGATGGAACCCGGGTCTCCCACATTCCAGGCGGACGCTTTATCCCCTAAGCCACCAGGGAAGCCCTAGGAACTGAAAAGAGCTCTGGGAGTTAGTTTTTAACATATAGGGTTGGAAGCACCCTGGAGCATTCCAGTGAGAAGGTGAGTCTGGAAACTGCTTGAAAACAGTGATTAAGATACAGGATGCGCCCCCACCAGGTCATGAGAGACGTTAGCAAGGGCTTTCTGATGGAGTCTGAATTTTCAGCTGTTTCACAGTGAGTGAGCAAATTCACACGGTTAAAATCTTCATCTACTGAAGTCATGGGGGACCCCGTACAAGTGAATGTTTCAGAGCCTGTAGCAGGAAACAAAAGCTGCACCCTGTGCGTGGCACTGGTAATACGGAGCTTCAGCTCAGTTCAGTCGCTCAGTTGTGTCCGACTCCTTGTGACACTATGAACCACAGCATGCCAGACCTCCCTGTCCATCAAGTGGGCCTTAGGAAGCATCACGACGAACAAAGCTAGTGGAGGTGATGGAATTCCAGTGGAGCTATTTCAAATCCTGAAAGATGACGCTGTGAAAGTGCTGCACTCAATATGCCAGCAAATCTGGAAAACTCAGCAGTGGCCACAGGACTGGAAAAGGTCAGTTTTCATTCCAATCCCAAAGAAAGGCAACGCCAAAGAATGCTCAAACTACCGAACAATTGCACTCATCTCACACACTAGTAAAGTTATAAGGAGGTAATGTTGCTTTAAATCTGTAAAAGGAGATACCATGCCTCCACCTTATTTGTTTTGTTCATATGGGATTTACTGCTCTGTAATATTCATTCAACTCTTCCCCTACCTTCTCTGTTCCCCCATCAGCAAAGCTAATCCCTTTTGCATAGCGCCCCCACACTCCTGCCATAGCACATGCACGTCAGTTTAGTTCAGTCACTCAGTCGTGTCCGACTCTTTGCGACCCCATGAACCGCAGCATGCCGGGCCTTCCTGTCCACCACCAACTTCCGGGGTCCACCCAAATCCATGCTCATTGAGTCAGTGATGCCACCCAACCATCTCATCTTCTGTTGTTCCCTTCTCCTCCTGACCTCAATCTTTCCCAGCATCAGGGTCTTTTCAAATCAGTCAGCTCTTCGCATCAGGTGGCCAAAGTATTGGAGTTTCAGCTTCAACATCAGTCCTTCCAATGAACACCCAGGACTGATCTCCCTTAGGATGGATTGGTTGGATCTCCTTTCAGTCCAAGGGACTCTCAAGAGTCTTCTCCAACACTACAGTTCAAAAGCATCAGTTCTTCGGCACTCAGCTTTCTTTATAGTCCAACTCTCACATCCATACATGACCACAGGAAAAACCACAGCCCTGACTAGACAGCCTTTGTTGACAGAGTAATGTCTTTGCTTTTTAATATTCTGTCTAGGCTGGTCATAGCTTTCCTTCCAAGGAGTAAATGTCTTTTAATTTCATGGCTGCAGTCACCAACTGCAGTGATTTTGGAGTCAGCATCCCTTTAATCTACCCAGTCCCTCTTTCCCAGTCAGATTCTTCTCCACCTCCCTACCCACACCCAATTCTCTCTTCTCAGATCAGTTCAAGAAGAATGCTCCTGCCAGCAGGCATGAGCACCCACCCTGTCATCCCCCACAAACTCTCCTCCCCAAAACTCTTACTTACTGCCAGGGGCCCTTAGGCTCATCAAAGGGTGAGTATGTGGCACTGCATGTCTCATCCACAATAGAAGTAGGCAAACAACCCCCTACTCTAAATACTAAGACCTGCCTTATGCTCTGTGGGTGACTCAAGTCGTCTAGCTTTCAGCATGTGGTGAATATTTTTGGGTAAAGAACCTCCAAGTAGAACAAGCTGGCAGGATTTAGCAACGGGAATTTGCTCTGATTAAATATTTGCTGTTCCGAGCTCCATCCCAGTTTTAGAAAAAGAAAACATACATCACACACAGATTCCACACTGTGGGCTGGAGGGACGGGCCTGCTAAGGATGTTGCCTCTTATGTCTGGCTCTGGGCATCCAGGGACACTGCATCTGTGTTGGTTCTGTACAGACTCGAGGGCAAGGAGTTTCCTCCCAACCACTGAGCAACCAAACTCCAAGTCACAAAGTATCAGTGAGAATAAAGAACTCATGTGGACTTCCAACCTTAACTCCACTAATAACTTGGGAAAATTACACACCCTAGCTGAGCCTCAGTTTCCTTATCTGTACAGTGAAATAATACTGCCTTCCACCTCATGAAGCTGCTCTGAGAATTACATCAGTGAATCCTTGTAAAAAGGGCTCATCACAGTTCTTGATCCATAGTAGCCATTAAACAAATGTACTTAATGCTAAAGTTATTATTAAAAAAAAAAAAACAACTTTTAGGGGAGGGAGTCAGGCACATTACATGAACCCCTGTAATCACACATTACATGAATGATCGGCTGATGCATTCTGATTTAAACAAGAGGGGAGATGAACATCTTAGAACTCAGTAGACACTCTATTCACTTTACCAAAGGATTCATATTGAAAGATACAGCTGAACTTCTCTATAACTGCCAGTTCTGCATCTATGGATTTAACTAACCACAAAAAGAAATTAAAAAAAAAATTTTTTTCCCCAGAAAGTTTCAAAAAACAAAACTTGAATTTGCCATGTACCTGGAACTATTTACATAATATTAGATATTTTAAGTAATCTAGCAATGATTTAAAGTATATAAGAGGATATGTCTGTTATATGCAAGTCCATTTTATATAAGGGACTTAAGCATCAGTGGATTTTGATATCCAACAGGGTTCTGGAACCAACCCCCAAAGGATACCAAGGAACAATTGTTCTGGCAACTTTCAATAAGGTGAACCTTTCCCTGGCACATCTGTATAGGCATACCTCAGAGATACTATGGGTTAGGTTCCAGATCAATGCAATAAAGCAAACGGCACAGTAAAGCAAGCCACGTGAATTTTTTGGTTTTCTGGAGCACATAAAAGTTAAGTTTACACTATGCTATGCTATGCTAAGTCACTTCAGTTGTGTCCGACTCTGTGTGACTCCATAGATGGCGGCCCACCAGGCTCCCCCGTCCCTGGGATTTTCCAGGCAAGAACACTGGAGTGGGTTGCCATTTCCTTCTCCAATGCATGAAAGTGAAAAGTGAAAGTGAAGTCACTCACTCAGTCGTGTCCGACTCTAGCAACCCCATGGATTGCAGCCTAACAGGCTCTTCCATCCATGGGATTTTCCAAGCAAGAGTACTGGAGTGGGGTGCCATTGCCTTCTCTGAGTTTACACTATAGTGCAGTCTATTAAGTGTGCAATAGCATTATATGTTTTTGTTTTTTTAAAGCAGTTTAAAAAATTAATAATATAAGATTTAAAAATATTTTATTGGTAAAGAACACCAATCATCTAAGCCTTTGGTGAGTCATGGCAGTAACATCAAAGATCACTGAACATGTAACAACAGTAGTGAAAAAGTTTGAAATATTGCGAGAATTACCCAAGTGTGACACAGAATGAGCAAATGCTGTTCGGAAAATGACACACTGATTCACTTGCTCGAGGCAGGGTTCCCGCAGACCTTCAGTTTGTAAGTAAAGTACAACAAAGCAAGGTAATGCCTGTATAAGAACTGAGTTCTAAAACCAGTACTCACTACCTGTCTTTCAGAAACCTAGTTACCACTCAAAAGAAAATATATCTGAATTTCCAAATCAGGGAAGACATTTCAAAACATCAACACAAGTATTAAGCCTAGAGATGTTAGATAGAAAATCCCCATGGCTTGTCTTTTGAGGGGAGATGCTGGCTATGCCCTTAAAACAATTTCAATCTCGGGCAAATAAATGTGAAGAAATAATGGCAGGGTTAGAAAGGCCTATAGGTCTAGTTGGCCAGGGGCCCACATGATACAAACTTAGAGATAAAGAATAGAATTTGGGAGTGGTTCTTACAGAAATGAAGAGGAAGAGGAGCATCATGTCCCCATAACATTATTTTAGAGAGATGAGTGAACGGCACATTAGCAAAGCTGATGAGTCTTACCTTCCATTATATCAAATTTTTAGGACACTGAATCCAAGCTGCAAAGAGAGCTTTGGGAGAGCTGAGCAGGAGTGATATCACAAAACCTAGAAGAGCTAGATCTACGGGTTCTGTTTAGTATCTTACTTGAAATAAACTTCAGAACCAAGACGCTCTCCCCTTTCTGACATTCCAATTATTTGTAAACTTTTTAAGACAGTTTAGTTTTCTCTGTGGAAAAATTCCAGTGTCCATGACAGTGGACCCACCCATGTCTGTTACCCACCCATGGACAGGAGTTGCAAAATGGGGAAGGCTAAAATCAGCTTCCATCCTCCCCTTGACGGCTTCTAGCAATCAAGGGTCATTTCTCTGTAAATTATTACCTTTGAGGCCCTTTCAGGATTGTGGGGGCTATTTTTAAAAACAGTAACCACCAGGGACTTCCCTGGTGGTCCAGTGGTTAAGACTCTGCACTTCTAAGGTAGGAGGCGCAGGTTCCATCCCTGGTCAGGGAACCAAGATCATCGCACATGCAATGCAGTGCAGCCAAACAAAAAAAAAGTAAGCATCAGTACTCACCTCTCTTTTGTTGAGATTTCTCAATATTTTTAAGAGAAAAGTTTACAATGTGTCATTATTAAAACTCATATGTGGGTGCTCAGTTGCTCAGTCCTGTCTGACTCTTTGTACCTTCATGGACTGTAGCCCACCAGGCTCCTCTGCCCATGGATTTCCCAGGCAAGAATACCAGATCAGATCAGATCAGATCAGTCGCTCAGTCGTGTCCGACTCTTTGCGACCCCATGAAAGAATACCAGAGTGGGTTGCTATTTCCTACTCCAGGGGATCTTCTTGACCCATGGATCAAACCTGTGTCTCTTAAATCTCTTGCATTGGCAGGCAGATTGTCTACCACTGAGCCACCTGGGAAGCCCATTAAAAGTTATACGGGGAACTAAAATTCCAGTACTTTAGCCACCTCATGTGAAGAGGTGACTCACTGGAAAAGACCCTGATGCTGGGAGGGATTGAGGGCAGGAGGAAGAGGGGACGACAGAGGATGAGATGGCTGGATGGCATCACCGACTCGATGGACGTGAGTTTGAGTGAAGATGATGATGGACAGGGAGGCCTGGCATGCTGCGATTCATGGGGTTGCAAAGAGTCCGACACGACTGAGCGACTGAACTGAACTGAAAATTCCACTGAGCCTGGTTTTATTTGACCAGTCACCTCTGCAGTCAGGAGCTTAATGTCCCCAATAGTAACTCCCCAGAATCTCAGAAGCATGCAAGACAGAGACGATGCTAGAGTTCACAGCTCCCCCTCCACCATGAGCCTTTAAGGATCAAACCGCCACAAATATGATTAGATAGTTAGAAAACAATTCCAATCACAAACTTTAAATAATAAGCTTTCAATTGAAACAAGATAGCTTGCAGAGAAATGACTAATGATGATGACATGAGGGGCTCTTCCTCAGAAGGGAAACAGGGAGCAGCTACCATCAATCTGCTCAGGGAATTAGGATTTACGAAGGCAGAATGTACAAAGAACCACTCCACTTGCTAACCTTGAAGGAGGGATAAGAGTTAATCCCAGCGAAAACTCATATAAAGCTTCAGTGAGGCAACAGCAGTGGGCCTTGGGGCCATGGAATAGATAGGTCCTATGTACGGCCTGTGAGGGAAGGCAGAGGGACCAAGGACCAAGATTCCCCATTTCTAGTTTGGCGGCAGGTTGGATGGTGGGCCAGCACTGGACAGGAAGCACAGGAGAAGGGCAGTTTCAGAGTGCAGTGGCAGTAATTCACTTAAGTACAGGCTGCCAGAATCAAGGGGAAATGTGGGCAGATGACGAGAGAGCAAGACTAGAGAAAAGGACTGGTAGGGACCAGAAGAGATGGCAAAGGAGGCACTCAATGGAATAAATAAATTTATCAGGAGAGGAACCCAGGTGGAGGAGCGGGGGATGAAGGAGACAGAGCTGGGAACAGCCCAGAGAGCTGAGGAATGCAAACATTCAGGGACTGGGAAGAAATGGGAAACAAAACAAGAAAGAAACTGAAAAGATACAGAGCCAGAGAGAAGTGGAGCCAGCTCTCAGGAAGCAGAGTGTGTCAAATACCCCCAGTTGATGAGATGCCAGAAGTAACATTGGATTTGGGAACAAAGAGTCATTTGGGGCAGTAATCAGAATATTCTCCAGAGCAGAGACTGAAGGCTGAGGAGAGGGAGACGGTCCAGGGGGCTGGATACTGGGCAGGAAGTAACCTCAACAGGCTTTTCACCCCTGCTTTCAAGAAATCTAACTGCAAACCTAAAAGTGCATCATTTTAAAATATATTTATTTACCAATATACAAGCAATCTGGAGAAGAGAATGCCAACCCACTCCAGTATTCCTGCCGGGAGAATCCCCTCGCCAGAGGAGCTTGGCGGGTTATAGTCCATGGGGTCGCAAAGAGTCAGATACGACTGAGCAAGTGAGCATACATACAAGCAACACATACTTACATTCTTGTTGCCAAGGAAAATGTAAATTACAACAGATACAGGTAACTGAATCCCCCTAACCATCATGACTCCAACCCTAACCTGCCTGCTTCCAGAGGGAACCCCTGTCACACTTCCTTATCAGCCCTTTGCTCTGTTACTCCCCACTCATTATGTCCCACAGACTGTTGCATGTTCAACACATAAATCTATTTGCAACCTTTTAAACTGCTATATAAAGAAAGCTGAGCGCCAAAGAATTGATGCTTTTGAACTGTGGTCTTAGAGAAGACTCTTGAGAGTCCCTTGGACTGCAAGGAGATCCAACCAGTCCATCCTAAAGATCAGTCCTGGGTGTTCACTGGAAGGACTGATGTTGAAGCTGAAACTCCAATCCTTTGGCCACCTGATGCGAAGAGCTGACTCATTTGAAAAGACCCTGATGCTGGGAAAGATTGAGGGCAGGAGGAGAAGGGGATGACAGAGGATAAGATGGTTGGATGGCATCACTGACTCAATGGACATGGGTTTGGGTGGACTCCGGGAGTTGGTGATGGACAGGGAGGCCCAGCATGCTGTGGTTCATGGGGTCTCAAAGAGTTGGACACGACTGAGCGACTGAAACTACTATACACAAGTCCACAGCCCAGACCCATCGTAATTTAGTCTCTGTGACCCTAGTGGCAGACATTCACATTGTTTCTGAGTTTTCACCCTTAGGAACAAGGTATAATCCATAGTGCCTGTACTGTGGGTATCACATGTCTCTTTCTCTGCGCATGCAGAGGCATTAAGGAGGGCTGACATCCAGAAGGCTAATGCTGGATCATGAAGGTGGTTAAATTTTAATAGACACTGACAAACTCTTGCCAGGGAGGGTTGAAAACTCTAGGGTAATGGGTAACAGGGAGATCAGACAAGATGAACAGAGGAGCCAACAGAGCCCCCCTCCATCTCAGAGCCAGGAAAGTCTCTGCTGCTCCCACAAGGCCAGCTTCTCAGTAAGCACTGCCCTCCAAAATAAAGGGGAAAAGGGTGGACCAGGGCCCTGAGTCCAGAAAACAAATCCATACCTAAGCCCAGAGATAAGACTGCAGCTGTGGAGGCCTGGACTTTGTTTTAGATGGAAAATGCAGTTGCTGACCCACACTCTCTCCCGCAGGATGCAGGGTCTGATAGAGGAGTCTGTGGCCACTGAGAGGAGCAAGGCCCACTGACAGTTCTCTCTTGAACACTCAGATGCTGGGATTTCTTTGAAAAGGATCAAGTGTCTAAACAGGCAGGGTTTTCTAGTCAGATCGCTTATCAGTGGGAAGACGTGCTTATGGCCAAAGTGAGCAGCACCGAATCAGCTAACTTCCCACTGAATGTGTGAACAGGAAGAACGTGGTGATCTGAATATGCAAATCCAACCACACTCATGGCTGTTTTCTGTAAATAGCCACTGAGAGTCCAATGAAATGGGAGTTTACAGGTGTATTCTTCATCCCACACTATATGTTATGCAAACATACCTAGATATCACAGCACAGGGCTTGCTCATTCCTTGACTCATTCATATCTACCATGTACAGGTACGCTTCTAGGTTATGGAGATTCAAGCAGCAAATAAAACAGATTAAAAACCCAAGCTAGGGCTTCCCTGGTGGTCTAGGTGTTAAGAATTCGCCAGCCAGTGCAGGGTACACAGGTTTGGTCCGAGAGTATCCCACATGCCACGGAGCAACATGCCCCACGACTACTGGGCCAGCACTCTAGAGTCCATGCTCCGCAAAAATGCCACTGCAATGAGAAGCCCACACACTGTAACTAGAGACTAGCCCTTGCTCTCTGCAACTGGAGAAAGCCCAAGCACAGCAACGAAGACCCAGCACAGCCAAAAATAAATAAATGAATAAAGAAATATTAAAAAACAAAAAAATCCAAGCTAACAAGGAGCTAACTTTCTAGAGAAATGCTAGCCATGTGAGCTCTACTTTATGGATATTTCAGGCATTTTCATGGTTTAATTTTGCCTATCCACATTAGTTAGTCAATCCTAAAGGAAATCGACCCTTAATATTCATTGGAAGGACTGAGGCTGAAGCTGAAGCTCCAATCCTTTGGCCATCTGATGTGAAGAGTCTACTCACTGGAAAAGACTCTGATGTTGGGAAAGATTGGAGGCAGGAGGAGAAGGGGGTGACAGAGGATGAGATGGTTGGATGGTATCCCCGACTCGATGGACATGGGTTTGAGCAAACTCTGGGAGATAGTGAAGAACAGGGAGGCCTGGAGTGCTGCAGTTCATGCGGTCACAAAGAATTAGACACGACTTAGCAACTGAACGACAACAATCCATGATTTTGCCTTAGGTAGGACACAGAAACTTAATGTTCTCCAAAAGATGGAACTCTGCGGGAGACTGACCTGATAAGGGCTACGTCCTGGGGGCTGCCTCGCTATGTGATTTCAGCTTGAGGCCCTCTTGCCTCGCTATGTGATTTCAGCTTGAGGCCCCCATGTAGCTCTCTGTCCCGCCTTCCTCAAGAATGTTTTTTACAACCTTAAGACTCCAGCGAGTCTGGCTTGTGGCTACACTTCAAGGAGCAGAAACCTTTTGTATTGCTAATGTAAAACCAGGCCTAGAGATAAGCAAGAGTCTTGTATGTCGAATGTCACGTACTACATGGTATAAATATGAGCATCAATAAAGACTGGCATCGGTCCAGTGTTGTCCGATCCTCTCAACCCCATCTTGCTTTCATTCTTTTCTTCTAAGCTCCTTGACAGCAGGGTTCCTGGGGGTTTCGCCTTACAAGCGCTGGCCGCGGCAGGTGGCGCCCAGCGTGGGGCTCGAGCTGTGTACGGAGCCACTACTCGGTAATCTCGGTAAACGTGAGTATACGTTCGATTGTGAAGTTGCAACAGATTTTAATTGAGGAGTAGTAAGGGTTATAGTTGAGAGTATAAATAATGGGGCAATCACATAGTCGTAGTCTGTTTGTTCATATGTTGTATGTAATGCTGCACCACAGGGGAGTAACAGTCTCTAAGTCTAAGTTAGTCTCTTTTCTGTCATTCGTGGAGGAGGTGTGTCCATGGCTCCCCAAGGAAGGCGCTGTAAATCTAACTACTTGGAAAAAGGTAGGGGAACAGATTAAAAACCACTACACCCTGTTTGGTCCAGAAAAGGTTCCTGTAGAAACTCTGTCTTTATGGTCGCTGATTAGAGACTGTTTAGATTTTGACCATGAAAAAATTCAGCGTTTCGGTTCGCTGTTGAAAGATAATAGGACCAACAACAGAGAGTCTAAAGTGCCTCCCGCGGGGGAACACAAATATGCTGTCCCTGAAGAAACTCCCTTAAAGCAACCTCCCCTTTTAAAAAATACAATGCAGAATGCTCTCTTAACAGAATCCCAGCCAAAACCGAAAAATGAACTATCTCCTGATGAGGAGTCTTTCCTCGATGAGGAGGCGGCTAATTATCACAAAGAAGATGGGGGATGATATTTTGTTAGCTCATGCTGATAATGTCTTGTTACCTGAAATATTTTGTTTTTTGAGATCTCAGCTACAAAACCATGGATTAATCATTGCTAGAGATAAGGTGCAAGTACATCATCCTTATTCTTATTTAGGTTTTCAATTATATCCTCAAACTTTTGCCACACAAAAACTTGCACTGCGAACTACTCATCTCCGTACCTTAAATGATTTTCAGAAATTGCTGGGGGATGTAAATTGGATTCGCCCTTATTTGAAACTCCCGACAGACGTTTTAAAGCCTTTGTTTAACATTTTAAAGGGAGATCCTGATCCGACATCTCCACGTCAATTAACCCCTGAGGCTCGCTCAGCCTTGTCCCAGGTAAAAGTTGCTATTCGTGATCAACAAACTACCTACTGTGATTATTCTAAACCTTGGGGTTTGTATATACTGCCTTCCCCACATTCCCCTACAGGTGTTTTGTTTCAAAATGGTCCACTACGTTGGATTTATTTAGCCTCTGTTCCTTCAAAAATTTTGCCCCCTACCATGAATTGGTAGCTAAAATTATTGCTAAAGGCCGCCTGGAGTCTATTCAATATTTTGGAAAAGAACCTCATTTTATTTGTGTTCCCTTTGCTTTGGAACAGCAGGAATGGTTATTTAAATTTTCAGACAACTGGGCACTTGCCTTGGCAAATTTTCCTGGCCAACTTTTACATCACTACCCTTCTCATAAACTTTTACAGTTTGCTAAACTTCACCAGTTTATTTTTCCAAAGGTGGTACGACGACAGCCTATCTCCAATGCTACTAACATATTTACAGATGGGTCCTCCAATGGTAGAGCTGCTTTGATTATTAATAACGCTGCTTATTTTACAGACACATCCTATTCTTCTGCACAGGTCGTGGAATTGTTTGCTGTTGACCAAGCTTTAAAGACAGTATCTGATGCTCCTTTTAACTTGTTTACTGACAGCCAATATATTGTTCGTGCTCTCTCCTGTATTAAAACTGTTCCTGCCATTCATAATGATTCGCCTACGGTCTTTCATTTATTCTCTTCCATACAGGCCACAATTCATAAACGAAATCATCCATGTTATTTTGGACACATACGGGCGCATACATCTTTACCCGGACCCTTAACTGAAGGCAATCAAACAGCTGATCTGCTAACCCGAGTCTTTCTTTCACAATCTAACATTCCTTCCTCTATTAAACAGGCACGGGCTTCTCATACATTACATCACCAAAACAGTCACTCATTGCGTTTACAATTTCAGATTTCTAAAAAAGCCGCTAGAGAGATAATAAAGGCGTGCCCTTCGTGTCCTCAATTTTTTGTTGTGCCTCATTATGGAGTCAACCCCCGTGGTCTGCGCCCCAACGATCTCTGGCAAATGGATGTTACCCATATTTCTAAAATTAAAAAACTTAAGTATTTACATGTTACTATTGACACTTTTTCAAATTTTTTGTCCTGTTCATTACTTTCAGGTAAATCCTCAAAACAATATATACGTCATTGTCCTTACTGTTTTTCTGTTATGGGAATTCCTAAGGTGATCAAAACTGATAATGGTCCCGGTTACACTAGTAAATTGTTTCAGACTTTTTGTGCTCGCTTCCGTATCCAGCATAAGACTGGCATTCCTTATAATCCACAAGGACAGGGCATTGTTGAGCGTGCTCATCAACGCATCAAACATCAACTTTTAAAGTTAAAACGGGGGAATCCAGCTGACTGTTACCAAGTTTCACCTCCTAACCTGTTGAATCATGCACTTTTTACTCTGAATTTCTTGTCTCTAGATGCAAAGGGCTTGTCTGCTGCTCAACGATTTTGGGGAAAGGAGATCAATGAGAAAAAACCCTTAGTAAAATGGAAAGATCCCCTTACAGGCCAGTGGCATGGCCCTGACCCCATTTTAATTTGGGGTAGAGGTCATGTATGTGTGTTTCCACAGGATGCCGAAGCGCCGCGCTGGTTGCCAGAGAGGTTGGTACGCACAACAACGCAGAACACTAACCTGGCAGATGCAACGCCTGACGCTGCGCAGTGAGGACGACAATTTGCCCACTCCTCAACAAGTGGAGGCGCTAATGCAGAGAGCTTAAAATACAGCACATGCACAGGCTAACATTTCCCCTACTAATATTATTATGATACTACTTATGCTGTTACAACAAATCCATAGCAGTAGTTCATCTGTTTATTGGACTTATGTTCCAGATCCTCCACTTATCCAACCGGTTGAATGGGAGCGGGAAGTCATCCCTGTATATGTTAATGATACTATCTTACTAGGGGAACCCTCTGACAACCATATAACACCTCAAAAGGCTAACATGTCTTACTATGGACTGACTACGGAATATCCCATGTGTTTTTCTTACAGCCAGACCATCCCTAATTGCATCACCGTGGCCCCCATCGTGTCATATCTTCGGACAAGCTTCCCCGGAATAAACAACTTCACAGGAACAGCAACTACAGTGCACAACAGTACGGGGCCACGAGATGTTCCCTTTTGTAGCTATAACCTAGCGACTCCTCTGGGAATAGCGCTTCCATGGACTCGATGTCGTTCGACCAATGCTACAGTTTACAACCTCAACACCACTCAACTCTGGGACTGGGGTCCACAAGAGCCTAACATTTGCCCTGAATGTCGAGGGTTACATCCTCCGATATTGGGACTTAAGTCAAAAGGGACATTCCAGACAGAGATTTGGAAGCTATTGGCTGCTTTTGGAGCCAGTGGTCCCACGCTATATAAATTAGAGAAAAATGTCACTGGAACCAAATATGGAGACATAGGAAATCTGGGTCGCCGGTACCCAAGAGCTTGTCTCCCTTTCCCTTTTATGCTTTTGGTAAGATTGACTGAAATATCCTTGTCTAACAATGAATACCATGTAAAATGTGATGATTGTACACTTACTAACTGTATTAGAGGGATCCCAATTGGACAACAAGTAATAGTTGTAAGGCAGCCTGCATTTGTCATGCTGCCAGTAAAAATCACGGGAACTTGGTATGATGAAACTGCTCTAGAACTTATCCAGCAAATTAATGCCGCCCTCTCGCGCCCAAAAAGAGGGATTGGTTTAATAGTGTTAGGAATTGTATCTTTAATCACTTTAATTGCTACTGCTGTTACTGCTTCTATTTCCCTTGCTCAATCGGTACAAGACGCTGATGTTATTGATTCTTTGTCTCACAATGTAACCAAAGTAATGAGAACCCAAGAAGATATTGATAAGAAAATTGAAGATCGATTATCAGCTCTTTACGATACCGTACGAGTTATTGGGGAAGAAGTTCAGAGTCTAAATCTACGTACAAAAATTAGGTGTCATGCTAATTATAAATGGATATGTGTTACTAAGAAAGAATATAATCAAACTGATTTTCCTTGGTTTAAAATCAAAAGGCATTTAATGGGAATTTGGCATGATTCAAATGTATCTTTAGATTTACTGCTACTCCATGATGAAATTCGACAGATAGAAGACGGGCCTAAAGCTACCCTGGACATTGCCAAAGAAACTGAAGATTTTGTAAATAATCTTTTCTCTAATTTTCCAAATTTACGTTCACTTTGGCATGGTATGTTGGCAGTCGGTATAGGCCTAGCAGGGATTTTGCTCCTGATGTGTTTAGCTCCTTGCCTTATTCACACTCTCTTTCAGGAGATTCTCTCAGTTAGAGCTATGGTGCATAAAAATACCTTGCATCATAGACAATTAGTGGAGCTTTTAAAAAATAAAGAAGAGGGAGCTGCGGGAGACTGACCTGATAAGGGCTACGTCCTGGGGGCTGCCTCGCTATGTGATTTCAGCTTGAGGCCCTCTTGCCTCGCTATGTGATTTCAGCTTGAGGCCCCCCTGTAGCTCTCTGTCCCGCCTTCCTCAAGAATGTTTTTTACAACCTTAAGACTCCAGCGAGTCTGGCTTGTGGCTACACTTCAAGGAGCAGAAACCTTTTGTATTGCTAATGTAAAACCAGGCCTAGAGATAAGCAAGAGTCTTGTATGTCGAATGTCACGTACTACATGGTATAAATATGAGCATCAATAAAGACTGGCATCGGTCCAGTGTTGTCCGATCCTCTCAACCCCATCTTGCTTTCATTCTTTTCTTCTAAGCTCCTTGACAGCAGGGTTCCTGGGGGTTTCGCCTTACAAGCGCTGGCCGCGGCAGAACTCTGCTGTGAAATGAAATATTCCCGCTCTACACTCAAGTCTCTTTCAAATGCAAATAGCTGAGCCTGAAACAACGCCAGCTATTTGGAAGCCATCAGCTACTTCCTCCCTGTTAGAGCTGAGGAGCTGGTGGAATGTGAGAGGTGGCCTCATCGGACACCCCTTACAGTAAACGGGAATTAGGAAGTGAACAATAAAGAAAGGACTGGCCCCAGATAGTTAGAGACATATGAAAGAAATGATTTCAGCAAATCCGGAGACTTGCATTTTACTTTTTACTTGCATACGTAAAAGATGGCTGAATCTCTTCATGTGACAGATTTGGCTTTTCTTAAGTGTGTGCTTGCTCCATTCCTTCAGTCCTCTTTGCGACTGAAGAGTTCTCTTCAGTCCTCTACCATGGACTAGGCCCCAGGCTCCTCTGTCCATGGGATTCTCCAGGCAAGAATACTGGAATGGGTTGTCATTTCCTTCTCCAGGGGATCTTCCTGACCCAGGAATTGAACTCCCATCTCCTGAGTCTCTGTATTGCAGGTGGATTATTTACCCACTGAGCTACCTAAAAGTGTGAAAGTTGTTCAGTTGTGTCTGACTCTTTGCGACCCCACGGACTATACAGTCCCTGGAATTCTCCAGGCCAGAATACTGGAGTGGGCAGAGTTTCCCTTCTCCAGGGGATCATCCCAACTCAGGGATCGAACCCAGGTCTCCTGCATTGCAGGCGGATTCTTTACCAATTGAGCCACAGAGTAATCTTTCAATATTCAGATTACCTGCCTCCTTGCTGCAAACTTGTACATAGCCTGGCTCCTCCCCTGCCTCCTCAGAGTCAGCTCTCTCAGGATTGCCTGAGATGCTGTCTCCCAGGCTTGAGTCCTAACATTCCCACTGAATAAAACCTAACACTCAAAGGTTGCACATGTTTTTCCAGTCAACAATACCAAACTACACCCTCCAGATTCTGAGAGCCCCTGGTCACTTGTTCCCCAATTCTAGGGCTAAGACCCCAGCCACACACACAGTTCGGTTTCTGGCCCAGCATCCTTCTCAATTTACACTGGACCAGAGAAGGCAATGGCACCCCACTCCAGTACTCTTGCCTGGAAAACCCCATGGACGGCGGAGCCTGGTGGGCTGCAGTCCATGGGGTCGCTAAGAGTCGGACACGACTGAGTGACTTCACTTTCACTTTTCACTTTCATACATTGGAGAAGGAAATGGCAACCCACTCCAGTGTTCTTGCCTGGAGAGTCCCAGGGACGGGGGAGCCTGGTGGGCTGCCGTCTATGGGGTCACACAGAGTCGGACACGACTGAAGTGACTTAGCATAGCATAGCATAGGAGAAGAACTGGGGTACCCACATACTCATTTTCTCCATCCCTACTTCTTCCCAATCACCAAAATGCTTGGTTTGGCTACATAGAAAGAAAGACTGATTATTTTTTTTTTTTTAACCTGTAAATGATTTACCATGTATCTCAAAAGGCCAAGATGAATAAATCCGTCATGAGTGAAAACATCATGCTGGTCAATGTGTCTCACTAAATTTATTGCTGTGTTGTTCTTGCCTAGTCAACCCAGAACATGGCTCATACAGCCTGGTATCTGCAACTTAATCAGGAGCTCCAGGACCCTCAGCACAAAGTTTAGTCCATTCAGGTTTCCCCTTTAGGGAAAGGGGAGAACAACTGCGTAGGACACAAACCGGGCCACTGAGGTCAACCATGGGCCAGCCCAGCAAAGGAAAGCCTGTGGGTCAGAACCAGCCAGCTCCTGTGTACGTAAATAAAGTTTTATTGGAACACAGCCATGCTCATTTGTTGGTATTTTGTTTTGGCTGCAGAGTTAAGTAGTTGCTAAGGACCACAGGGCCTTCATAGCCGAAATGTTTACTAGCTGGCTTTTTACAGGAAAGGTTCGCCCAGCCCAGGACCAGGAAGTAGACTTGAGGAGCTGTGCTAACTGCTGAAGTGTAAATTAGCATCTCAAAGGCAAATGACAACTGGTGATGACTTACTCTCCAGATCAACAGTCAAAGGAGCAGCAGACAGGCAATCAGCTCAACTGGTCGTGATCAATTGCCTGCGGTCCTCCCCTGAGTGCCCTGCCTTCTCCAGAGCACGCCCTGCTGCCCCCCAAATGGAACTTGGTGCTTTAAGTGAATTAAATTGTTCATCTGCCATATGTTATTTTCAGGGCTACAGCTTAAGGGTTTAATTTGTCTACAAAAAAAAAAAAAAACAAAAAAACGCTTTGTGGAAGGGGTGGTGGAGGACATGTCTTTGAGTTCAGTGCTTTTTTTCTATGGGTCAGAAGCCCACATAGGAGGGGAAAAAAAAACCCTCACATCTGTTATACAAACACGACTTGTGGAACCAAAAATAAAACCCACACTGATGAAAGCCGGCGTGTTGCAAGATATAATTTTAGACTTAATTTTAAGACTGTAGAAACAGCCTCACTGAAATTTAACAACCACAACCTCGCCTCCCCCCACCCCCCACCCTCCCCACAAATACCCAACCCCTCTTTGTGATTAAGCTCAACCCTGCTTTAGAGGGCAAAACACTCTAAGCCCTTTTACAAACCTCCCACCTCACCTAGACTTCCAGTTCCCCCACATAAGGATGGGGAGAAAACATTCCTGAGTTCTGATGTGACCCCAGAGGTCAACAGAAGGGAGCGCTAAGCTGACACCACCATCTCCAATAATCACTAATGGAATTCAGATATTTTTAACTTTCAAACACAACCATGCGCACATGTGGCCTGATGCTAGGGGCGCCTTCCTCACACACAGAAAGTGCATAAGGAGGCCCCGTTCTCACGCCCACATCCCATGCACCTGGCACAGTGCTTGGCACTCACACAGGCAGGAAAGAAGGGAGGGCGGGAGGGAGGGAGGAAGGAATCAGTTACGTGACTTGAAAGATTTGTTTTTAAAACAAGAACTCAGATTACAGTTTAACCAAGTAACATGATCAGTCTTTTAAACCGTTATCAAGACTCAACTATTCACAATATTTAGGTTTGCTGCTCGCGGCAATCTGAGGCTACTGTTTTATGTTGTGCCGTTTGTCTGTGCTTCTGACCCTGTCACAACAGAGCTGTTTCCAGCCATAAGACCATGTCTGTCCCATTTATCTGTAGAGAGCGTCAAGGCCTCTGCAGATTGTTGCTTAACAGACGCTTTTGATGATGACAGAAAAAAGGGCTAGGAAAACTTCAGCTCTCACATCTCTTCGTCCCTCATCCACAGTGAGATGCATCCTGAAACAGAGATCCTACTAACATCGGACGCTCCCCAAAAGCTTCTGGATAATGGATCCTCCAGACAAAGGACAATAACTATTGTTTCTTGTTTTCTGGCTCCTGGGGAGCTCATTATTACTGGACAAGGATCAAACCTCTTTGTCTTTGGTTCAGACTCAAAAAGGCTCTCAGCAGGGTTTCACATTAGTTCAGATCACTGCCTGCAGAACCAACCTGCTTCCCACCACCATTTCCCCTCATTGACTGAGTACTGAAGGCTGGGCCTGAGCCACGAAAGAAGCGATGGATGGGGGCGGGGGGAGCCACAGCAATGGTCTTCTTCGGGTGGTGTTACATCTGGATGCAATGTGGACCTAAGGTAAAACTGTTTGGAAACACGTGTCCCCAGAGTCACCCAACTGAGAGTGGAGGGGACCCAGAAGATTTAAGAGATGGAATCTCACTGCCAGCACACCCCTGGCTAACTCTGATCAGGCCACAGTGAGAAATCCCCCTCTGTATTCTACAGAGAACTTGAAGTTCAATGGCCCAGACCAACCTTTAACTTCAGAAACACACTGGCTGATCCGCTGGACACGTTTAAGGAACAGCAGCAGCACAATGAAGTCAGCAGCTGTTCAGAAGGAGGACTTTCGGAAAGCATTCTATCTCAGCTGAATTTAAAAAATAAAAACCCTCCAGAACCAGATAACTGGGTCAGCAATTTTTTTTTTGGGGGGGGGGGTGGTGGGCTGGGGGGTACTAAGTCAACACTTGTTCTAACACAAAACAGAAAATACCAGCTGAGACTATAGAGTTCTGCTCCCTATAACTTGAATACGCTACAGCAACACCTGTTGCAAGGTCTCAGTAACAAGGTTCTGTTAACATTCAACCAGTAAAGACCAAAATCAAAGCAAGAGCCAGACTTCCCAGCCTGAGCATGAATACCTGTCATTCGGGGCTATGACAAATTACATGGTGTTTGTGACCAGAGCACAGTGTTTTTCACTGCTGCTGTTTACTTTGAAAAGATGGTCACACCAAACACAACTTGAAGGCAGGTTCTATTTCACATGCAAAGCCACCGTATAAGTAAATAGTAGATTTGTGGTCACCCCTATTTTCTACTTCAAACTAACTGTCGTCCCTGGAGCCCAGCTTCTGGCTCTCACGAGGGAAAGAGGCTGGTGGGGAAGGTAAGCTAAGGAAGCTGCTGAGGCCTATGTTTTCCAGAGGAAATGCTTCTCCCTTGCCATAAGTCCAGAAGGAAGGTCAGGAATCGTGAGGAAGTGTGTTTGCTAAGGCTTCTGCTGCTGCTTCTGTGAACGTCTCAGCAACAACCAGACCCGGCTGAACAGGCCAGCGAGGCACCCTGGCGGGGGTTCAGCAGTCCCAGATCCTCGTCCAGTGCTACCTGGTGTCACCCCTTGGACAAGCCACCTCACTGCCCTGGGCCACCCCTCTCATCTGTCAAAAGAGGAGACTGGTTAGGATTATAATGGAAGATTCTGCCACTGTGAAACAATGTTTTACTCAAATTATACTGTCAAAAGAGGACAATATTTTCTCTGTGTAACATGTAACACCACATAGTAAATACTGTCTCTTCACTGGGGAGAAGACATAAATAGAAGCTGCATCCTTTTTTTCCCCCATCAAAGCCTCTTGATGAAAATGAAAGAGGAGAGTGAAAAAGTTGGCTTAAAGCTCAACATTCAGAAAACAAAGATCATGGCATATGGTCCCATCACTTCATGGGAAATAGAGGGGAAACAGTGGAAACAGTGTCAGACTTTATTATTCTGGGCTCCAAAATCACTGCAAATGGTGACTGCAGCCATGAAATTAAAAGACACTTACTCCTTGGAAGGAAAGTTTTGACCAACCTAGATGGCATATTCAAGAGCAGAGACATTCCTTTGTCAACCAAGGTCAGTGTAGTCAAGGCTATGGTTTTTCCAGTAGTCATGTATGGATGTGAGAGTTGGACTGTGAAGAAAGCTGAGGGCCAAAGAATTGATGCTTTTGAACTGTGGTGCTGGAGAAGACTCTTGAGAGTCCTTTGGACTGCAAGGAGATTCAACCAGTCCATCCTAAAGATCAGTCCTGGGTGTTCACTGGAAGGAATGATGCTGAAGCTGAAACTCCAATACTTTGGCCACCTCATGTGAAGAGTTGACTCATTGGAAAAGACTCTGATGCTGGGAGGGACTGGGGGCAGGAGGAGAAGGGGACGACAGAGGATGAGATGGCTGAATGGCATCACCGACTCAATGGACGTTGAGTCTGAGTGAACTCCAGGAGTTGGTGACGGACAGGGAGGCCTGGTGTGCTGCAATTCATGGGGTCGCAAAGAGTTGGACACGACTGAGTGATTGAACTGAACTGATTATCTTTTTAACTAGGTTCTTTAACTAGTAACTTTGTTTCATGGTTTTTTGTTTTCTTTTTTTTTAAATCCCCTATGACTAGCAAGGGACCAGGAACAGGAGGGCTTTCCCCAAAATAATACTATCCCTAATGCTTTCATATTCCTAATAATGCAGGTTAAACATAAAACGTAGAACAGCTCATTACTGAATTTCAGCATCTCTAACGTAGTGGATCAAAGCTCTGTCAACTCTAGGAGCCACCAAAGCTGGCTAAACGTCACTGAGCTGACCACAGGTGTACTCAGGAGAGCACTCTGAAATCTAAGTTTTTCTCTGAGGCAAGTAGCTTCTGTGTTCCTCTACAGCCTGTAAGGACTCCGGCATTTGAAAATGGAGTACCATCTGGGAGAAATACAAGTTCCAACAACATCCTCAGGTCGCCCATGGGGATAGTTATCTAGAGAACGAAGTCTGAGGGAAGTGAACTTGCAAAGCCGGGGACAGGAGGGCAATCCAAGTCTAAATAAGAGAACTGGAATGTGACATCAGGAAGCCTGGGGGTGCTTAAGCAGGACTGCCTGACAGCAGACTGGAAACCCAACACTTTATGACCTTTGTGGGGAAGTATGTGGTCAGCACTGGGCCTGGAAAAAGTGGGGAGGATGCTCTGTCAGGATCCTGGGCCTGTCCTGAGGAAAGCCTGCCTCAACCAGCAGACCAGTTAGGATGTGAATAACCAAAGCCAGAAATGAAAGGCCGCCTCAGGGAAAAGATCAGGCCAGGACGTGACCTCTTCACTGCCTGGGGTGAGGCTGGGGGGTGGGGGGAATCTCCAGATACGGATGTGGCTTGGAACAAGTCTGGCTATAAATAGTACTTCTTTATTTCATTTTCATCCACCTACTTCCAAATAATCTTATGCTAATACAGCTAATATACATGAATTTCCCATTAACACATCTTCTTCTCCTTCTAATGAACAGTGAAAATGACTGGGAAATACAGGCCAAAGATAATTTATATATCACCTATAGGGGATGTGTTGAGAGAGACTGGATTTTCTGAATAGAGAAAAATCCTTTAAGCCCATCCTTTTATCTCCATTCCAAGGGCCTAAATCCATAGCTGGCAGCCTCAATAATCCATCCCTGTTCCCCTTCCCTAGCAAATTTACACTTCATAATAACTGTAGAAATCGTGATTAGAACATATACTTAAAACTAGTTTAAGGTGGGGGACGTGATGACAGTAACGGGGGAGTATAACTGAAAAGGGGGACAGATTCAGATCCCATCAGTGTCCCACTTCCACCCCACACTGGTCCTGAGATTGAGCAGTCCACTGAGTCCACTGGACCAAAGTGACGAGGACAATTTCTAAATGGCTCCTTGGATAAAAACGCCAGGTTCCAGCAAGCCAAGGGCAGACCAGCCACGGCAGGAAGGGGCTTCTCGAGTCCAGCCTGGGCCTGTGCACTCAGATCCGCACAGACCGCTGAGCACACTCAGCAACCTCTCTCCTCATCCGGCTGGGCAACGAGCCTGGGGTCCATTCTGATACATACAAGCCTTTTCACAGACTCAGAGTTTAAGCTGTTTTAGGAGAGGCACATCCAAATGCCTTTCTTGGGAACAAGAAGTAAGGATAGAGGTAAGCATCCAGCGACGGGGCCTACGGTGAGCTCTCACGCTTGGCCCTCTAAAGGCAGCCAATTGCACATTACAAAAAAAATCTGCAGGCCAAACAAGAAGAGCTTGTAAACCAACGAACAATTCCTGGGCTAGGAGGTTTTCAGGGGCACCTGAAATCTCTGGGTGTGGCCCTGGCTAATGGGTGGGGCTGGGGCTGACTTTTCTCAAGTCCAAGGAAAGAATGGAATTCAGAAGCTGCTTTTAAGACACTGAGAAACTGCAGCCTGAGGCAGCCCCTCACCTCTGGGATCTCATCCAGCTTTCCTTTTCTGCCTACGTTATCATCCTGTGCTGAAAAGAACCAAAATGCTCTTTTCATCCAATCATAGTAAGGATGCAATTTCACATTCCTACTCAGAGGAAAATGACCTAAACTCACCAGCAGAAAGTCATGTATATAAAGCAAAGTGAAGTCGCTCAGTTGTGTCCGACTCTTTGCGACCCCATGGACAGAGTCCATGGGATTCTCCAGGCAAGAATACTGGAGTGGGTTGCCATTTCCTTCTCCAGGAAATCTTCCCAACCCAGGGATTGAACCCAGGTCTCCTGCATTGCAGGCCAACACTTAATCCTCTGAGCCACCAGGGAAGCCCTGTAAAGCAAAACATGTCACCAAAAGAGATCAAGAATGGCAACCCACTCCAGTACTCTTACCTGGAAAATCCCATGGATGAAGGAGCCTGGTAGGCTGCAGTCCATGGGGTCGCTGAGAGTCGGACAGGACTGAGCGACTTCACTTTCACTTTTCACTTTCATGCATTGGAGAGGAAATGGCAACTCACTCCAGTGTTCTTGCCTGGAGAATCCCAGGGACGGGGGAGCCTGGTGGGCTGCTGTCTATGGGGTCGCATAGAGTCGGACACGACTGAAGCGACTTAGCAGCAGCAGCAAGACTATAAAACGTTAACATTTTTTACAACAAAGGAAGGGACCCAGAAAACCACTACTATCAAAACCAAAGATCATAGTAGCTTCTCCTCTCAATACAAGGAATGATTCTTCAAATTTTAAATTTCAAGCATGTGTTGGTTCTGAAATAAAAGTAAGACACAAAGGTTCAGCCATCTCAGGCACCACCTACCACTCCATCAATGAGCCTGGGGACCAAGTGAACACGGGTTGGAGGAGACAGATCTGAGACGCTTCAGTGCAGGGGCCTGCGGGCTCTTCCCGCCTGGACCTGGCACACAGCTCACAGGGAGGCAGCCCCAAGGGCCATATATGCCCAGTCCTCCCTTTTCCAGCACCGGCTTAGTCTTCAGAGCTCCTACCCCACCGGAAACAAAAACAGCCTTCCTTTACACAGCTTCCCAGGATGCGCAAACCTCAGGGCCAGCATCCCTCCACAAAGAAGCTGCATCTTGATTCGGTGGTGCCGGGCAGAAGGCTTACATCTCTCACCCATTTTGTAGTGGTTCTCCTACGTTCTAAAGTGGATCTTTAATCCCCGCAGGCATCAAGTATCTCAAGACTTATTTCTGAGTGAATTACACAGCTGCTGACAACGATCACTTGCAATAAAACGGATGGTATGTTTTGAGGTGGGAAAAATGCTCACAGGAGAATACAGACATCACACCCAGGTCAACCAGCACGGCAGAATCAGAATGCTCATAAGAGGAGGTTCCTGCGGGCGAGAACGGAGGACGTGTGCTCATCTTCTCCTGGGAGAACACCAAGGTCACGACTCACTGCTGAACAACCATTGACAGGAGAATGTGGCAACCCACCAAAAAGATAGCCCACAACCAAGGGCAGAGGAGAAGCCCCAGCAAGACGGGAGGAGGGGCACAATCACGTCTAAAATCAAACTTCATATCCACCAGAGACTCTAGGAGGGCACACGCCAACCTTGTGCACACCAGGACCCAGGGAAAGGAGCAGTGACCCCACAAGAGACTGACCCAGACCTGCCTGGGTCTGAGGGCCTTCTGTGGAGGCTGGGGTCAGCAGCGGCCTGCCGCAGGGCCGGGGCATGAGCAGGAGCGGTCCTGGGAGGTGTGGCGCGTGCTATTCGTCCTCGTGGAGGAGGTTGCCATTAGCCCCACCCAAGAGCCTTTTGGTGGGTCTTCCACAAACTGGAGAACAATTATACCTGAGAAGTTCTCGCACTGTTGCAGAAGCTCTAGACCCCACAACAGACTTCCCAACCTGGGGATCCAGCAAAGGGCCTGAGAACCCCCCAGGGAATCTAACTTTGAGGGTCAGCAGGATTCGATTACAAAACTTCCACAGGTCTGCAGAAACAGTGAGAAGAGGCAGGACGAGGTCTGGCCCAGCAGCTCTTGGCAGCTCCCTTGTGCTCGGACTTCAACACCCGCCACGCTCTGCAGCCAAGGCGACAACTGAAAATAATGGAAAAGGCGCTGCCCAGTGTGCTTCACCCTCACACCGGAGGCCTGCGAGGCTCTGGACAGAGCCCCGGCCGTTGCGCACGACGGCAGGGCTGCTGGCTGGGAGGCAATTACACACTCCCATCCAGACTGGGGAAAGGATACGTGCTTTCCCCTCTTTCTCTCACATCCTCCGACATCTCCACAGGCCAGCAAAGAGAGGGCAAGGACCGTGGCAAAGCCCAGTGTGTGTCCCCACAAGGGGACCTTTCAGCGCCTGCCCTCAAGCAAGGCCTGAGGATGAAGTCAGCCTCTATTCCACTGGCCAAGAAACAAACTGACTTTGTGACCAGCTGGCCGGCCAACCCTGTGAGGCTTCAGAGATGGAAAAAGGTTGGTTTCACCCACGGGAGCCTCATTCCCTATGCAGAAAGCCCAGCCAAACCATTTTCAAATAAGTACATTCAGGGGACAAGCACAGAAACATTTATAAGAGCCTCTATGAGGAGTCAGGGTTGCCTCTTCCCTCCTCCCCTCCCTTCTTCCACCCTCTGCTCTGCACACTGCACACACACCATTGCTGCCCCCACCTCCCTAAGTATCCCAGCCTGTTTCTATGGCAGCAGCCTCCTACTCAAGAATCTATAATGGCTTCCCATTTGCCATGAGACCATAGCCAAATGCCTCACCTTAGCCCTGAAATTCCTGCAAGTCACTTTACCTGCCCATGTCTCCTCCCTGTCCTTCTACACATCTCGTCCTTGTTCTTCCCACAGAGCCTAGTCACTAAGAACTCAGTCAGCCTAGGTTCAAATCCCAGCTCCACCACTTTGGAGATGCAGACCTTGGGCAAGGTATGTAAATGACTCTGAGCCTCAGTTTCTTCATCTGTAGAGCAGGACCTATTGCTCAGGTTGAGTACAGTAGTGATGAACTAAAATGATTCAAGTAAAATGCTTAAAATAAAACCTGGCACGTGGTATCACCCAACAGATATTAGCAACTGAAACACTCAACACGTGTTTTGAAAGTCACGGCTTTCATGAAGCTTTCCTTAGCAACATCGGTCAGCACCTTCTGTTTCTCATCCTCATTTTTTTTTTCTTGAAAAAAACAAACAAACAAACAAACACCCAAATCTTCTGTTTCTTAAATGTTCTGAAAACAGCCAGAAGCCATAAATACTGGCTGGAGTTGCTGAGGACTGTTCCATGAGGTAGGTTATTTGGATGGCAATCAAATGTTACAAATTATTATTATTAAACTCACATCCTAAAATATGTCCCAAATTAGCTTCCCAAATTAGCTTTACCTCCAGTAACATTTATGATGGGTTCCTCTCTAAAGAGATTGTGTTTCTGAGATCCAAAGCCTAATCTACACAGACTGAAAGTTTCTTAAGCGTCCCATGGACACATTGGCAGTTTCTCCCAGAGTGACACGCGGGGTCCCTAGGCCAATGCTTGTTCATGTAAAAAGAGAACATTAAGTTACCTGAAAAGCTGAAGTAATCAAAGTAAGAGTTACATCTACTCTTTTAAATATTCCTCCTCTCAAACTTCTTGTCACAAACATTCAAGATTAAGCCATGGTAAGAGGAAGAGATGAGCGGCAAACGCACCTGAGATATAGCAGGACCTGGTGTAGTCAAAGAAGGCAGCCTTGGCCCTTGGTCTCCCTGCCGCCTAACTTCACAGCACTTCATGCATCCTCTCATATGGCACAATTTCTACCTGGTTTTAAGCCTCAAGAGACTTTATACCAGTCTTCTGAGTTATAAGCTCCTTTTCTCTCAAGTTTGAAGGCCCCACAGCTCCCAACGCAGGGCCTTATTGAGCAGAGATCCATGTTTAAAGCAATCAGAGGAGAATCTAAATTTCACAAGTTTTGACATTAGCTCTAATATATTCCAGACCATACAACCCCAGTAATAAGAGCCTTACCCTACAGAAAACTTCCAAGGGCCTACCTTAACTAATGGGTAAGACTGTGACAAGTACTTCTGCTGCTAAGTCACTTCAGTCGTGTCCGACTCTGTGCGACCCCATAGATGGCAGCCCACCAGGATCCCCTGTCTCTGGAATTCTCCAGGCAAAAACACTGGAGTGGGTTGCCATTTCCTTCTCCAATGCATGAAAGTGAAAAGTGAAAGTGAAGTCACTCAGTCGTGTCCGACCCTCAGCAACCCCATTGACCGCAGGTTTCCAGGCTCCTCTGTCCATGGGATTTTCCAGGCAAGAGTACTGGAGTGGGGTGCCATTGCCTTCTCCAACAAGTACTTCTAAGAAAATGGTTTTTCTGAGGCCCTTGAGTACATTTAAAATAGTCTGCACTTGCAGCCTAAGGTTGGGGGAACAAACCCTTCCTTGGTTTGTTCCAGGGAAGCTTCCTTGCTCCTGGTGGCTCCATCTCCAGGATTCCAGCAGGGCACTGTCTGACCTTGCCCCTTTAGGCAAGGGAAGATGGGTCTGGGCCCCTAGAAGATGCAGTGCTAAGTGCTAAGACTGTGGGGCAAATGGGGTCTGGCTGGTCAGCCTTTCTTCTTCTCCCCCTTTCCCTCCGAGGAGAGCTGCCGCCAGAGAACATGCCTGCAGCAAACGTGCCCCTGCAGAGGAAGTGTTCCCTGGCTCAGGTGGGGTCCCCAGGTGGGTTAAGTCTGACTCATTTTCGGGTTCAGTAGTAGGAAGCCCCAGAGAAGGCAATGGCACCCCACTCCAGTACTCTTGCCTGGAAAATCCCATGGATGGGGGAGCCTGGTGGGCTGCAGTCCATGGGGTCACTAAGAGTCGGACACGACTGAGCGACTTCACTTTCACTTTTCACTTTCACGCATTGGAGAAGGAAATGGCAACCCACTCCAGTGCTCTTGCCTGGAGAATCCCAGGGACGGGGGAGCCTGGTGGGCTGCCACTATGGGGTTGCACAGAGTCGGACACAACTGATGCGACTTAGCAGCAGCAGCAGCAGTAGGAAGCCCACTTCCTTGCAAATATGAGTCACGCTGTCTTACACCAGCTTTTGGGGAGATAAAAGTGATGTTTGTATCTACCTGCTGACATTGTAGTATTTTTTGTCAGTTTATTCAGAACCTGAGAAGGAAAAGATGGCATTATTTATTGGGCTCCCTCAGAATCTCCAACTCAACCCCCCACCATCAGGCCCAGTATGAGGAAATCCCAGAAAAAGGTCCTATATGTGTCTCTCTCAGCAGCACACACCAGGGATACCTTGCAGATACTGCCCAGGCAATGATTGGAAGAAAATCCATCCTTCACCCCTGGAAACATCCACCCTACAAGTGACATGTCCAGAAAAGTAAAACCCGCCCTTTAGCCCACTCTTCATTATGTGTGGGATGGTCTAGGCTTCACTGGATTGGCCACGTTAAGTGTTTATATAATAGCTGTGACTAGAGACACTGGCAGTCATCCTTAGGACAAGGGAAAAGTGCAAAAGTCTACAAGGAAAGACTACACATCTCATCAGGAACAGCCATCAACAAAGCTAAGACAACACACACAATCTTCTCCACCAAAAGCATCAGAAGGCATCTGACCTACCACTAAAGATCAAGATGGGGAAGGGTTTGCCCACTTAGAAGTAAAAGCACTGAAGAGGCTTCAGCAAGGCCCAGGGAGAGCAGGTATGACCCCAAACCACCCCAGGCGGCTGGGCCCCATGCTCTACACTGACTGCTTCCCATACCCCCTGATTAACCGTTGCTGGTGATGGGCAGAGTGAAGAGGCTGACTCACGTGCTCCCTCATCTCGTTGGCCACGGTGTCGGACATCATGATGCAGCAGATGATGACGACCAGGATGAAGTAGAGCGCGTACATGAAGCGAGTACTCCGGGACTGACGGACCTTGGGGCCACAGCAGTAGGAGCAGCCAGCATTCCCACAGCAGCAGGCCAACTAGGAAAGGAACACAGAGCGTCTTCTCAGAGCCTCTCCTTTATAGACCTACGGAGCCCAGACCTCTGCAGGTGCACTACCACCCTTCCGAAGTGTCCCACCCATAGGACGTGTGTGAGCAAAGCTGTGTCCAGGATTGGTCTGACATTGTCTTTAATAAACATGGTGAGGCTTGGGAGATGTCCAATAGCTAAACAGAAAAGGCACCCTTCACCTGAAGCACTGTGATCACTCAGACAAAAACAATCAGGGAAGAGCACAAGAAGACAAGAACTAGAAGAAGAACTAAGGGAAGCGGGAAGGACGGAAAAACCAAGAAGCTGAGCCCAAGAAAGAGACCTGTCAAAATCCATAGCCAAAGAGCGAACGTCGTGGCATGGTGGGGGTTGGGGCGGGGGCCTGAGTGGGGTGTGAATTACCACAAACAGGAAGCACAAAGACACAGGCACCTCTCAGAGATTCACACAGGAAGGGTGGGTTTGAGGCTAATGAGTCTATTCCCACACATGGATAGTCTCTCCCACTATCAATATCATTGACCAGAATGGTACATTTTTAAAAAATTTTACCAAGGATGAACTGGTACTGGCACCTCAAAATCACACCAAGTCCATGGTTTACATAAGGGTCCATTCTTG
Source organism: Tragelaphus eurycerus (assembly GCA_935064755.1). Lineage (NCBI taxonomy): Eukaryota > Metazoa > Chordata > Mammalia > Artiodactyla > Bovidae > Tragelaphus > Tragelaphus eurycerus. The sequence continues at coordinate 5,064,276 of CAKXYN010000054.1, read as the reverse complement.
GTGTCCTGTATGTAACGGATTTAGATAAATGTCCAATGATATCGATCCATAATTATAGTATTGGAGTATTTTCACTGCCCTAAAAGGAAACTATTTTTTAGTAAGCACCAGGCAAGAGAACACAGTGTTGTTAAAAGCTCAAAGTATTCAGCCAGCCTGGTTTTGGGATCTGGCTTTGTAACCTATTAGCAACGAGCCCCAAGCAAGTTTCCTTACTTTTCAAGACTCAGACTCCTCATGTATTAGAGTAAAGGGTGTTAACAGTACTTAATGTGCTGCTGGTCTCTTGGATAACCTCATCAGACATACCTGGTTTTAGGGAGGAATTGCTCTTTAGCAAATAGAGAAGAATACAAAAGAGATTACCATAAACTACAAATAACCACCAAACCTATGTGTTTTAATGCTATATATAAAAACCTAACAATGCAATCTTTTGATCATGATTTAGCAGGAAGTTCAGAGTTTTGCACGGCTTCAAAACAAGCATCAATTAGAAGGCTACACTATAAACATCACTTATGGTAAGAAGGCAATGGCACCCCATTCCAGTACTCTTGCCTGGAAAATCCATGAACAGAGGAGCCTGGTAGGCTGCAGTCCATGGGGTCACTAAGAGTTGGGAACGACTGAGCGACTTCACTTTCACTTTTCACTTTCATGCATTGGAGAAGAAAATGGCAACCCACTCCAGTGTTCTTGCCTGGAGAATCCCAGGGACGGGGAAGCCTGGTGGGCTGCCATCTCTGGGGTCGCACAGAGTCAGACACAACTGAAGCGACTTAGCAGCAGCAGCAGCATGGTAAGAAGAGATCACGGGAGTAAGATGATAACAGGCTGTAATCATCAGGACAGATCTTGGAAGCATACACATTTCCCAAATTATTTAATCTACTTAATGACATTGCTGTTGTTTAAGCTCTTTGTCATTCTGCACTATTTCATGACTTGAAATTTCCTAATGCACTCTTTCCATCTCACATGCAGTTTTCTAACTCATTTTTCTCAAGACTCTTCTTGCCTCATAAGGCCGGGCCACTGCTTTGCAAGATCAGCTAGCTACTCTACCAGGCTGAGCTAACAGATCACACAGCGGAACCCGAACACTGCTGCCTTTATGGTGTTCTTAGAGGCCACCTTCCTTCACAGTTCACTCACCCACAGTCTCTGTCTTTGATTTACTGATCCCTTTCCACTCATATGCCCCAATTTTTCTTTTCTCCCCCTCGCAGCTCCCTCTTTTCTCCTCCCACTGGCCTAGCTGGCTCCTCTCCCAGCCCTGCCTCCTTCCTCTGCCTCTCAAATTCCTTCCCAACTGCCTCATTCACTGGTTGCTAACTCTTTAAGCTCCATGGTCTTAGATAACCAGTTTTACTGTATTTCAAATTCAAATGTCATCAAGTATTTATCCTACATGGGAAAAGAAATATTTAGAAGCAGTTGATACATACCATGACAGAACTTACCCACAGCAGAATCAACCTTTACACTTACTATCTCCACAGAGGGAAAAATGAACATATACAGATATAATGTGAGCCTAATCAATCATTTAAAGACAAATAGTAACAGAGGAATATGATTATGGAAAATGAAGAGAAAATTATATTGGAGGGATTGAGGGCAGGAGGAGAAGGGGACGACAGAGGATGAGATGGCTGGATGGTATCACTGACTTGATGGATGTGAGTCTGAGTGACCTCCGGGAGCTGGTGATGGACAGGGAGGCCTGGCGTGCTGTGGTTCATGGGGTCGCAAGGAGTCGGACACGACTGAGCGACTGATCTGATCTGATCTGATCATTTTTAGTCACGTATCATTGTATAGAGCTAATTTTTTAGTTGGAAAATGGAACTATTTCCTGCCATATCAGTAAACAAGTATGGGACAGTCATCAGCAATTGCAGTCTCCATGTAAGCCAGGAGCTCTGAGGAAACTCAGGATGTGAAAACACAAGATACTTGCCCCAAATAGCTGAGATCTATATCAAAGGAATAATTTCAATGAGACCCAACTCTTCATCTCCTCATGAAGCAAAGTGCCAAACCTCTGGGGATAGTAATCTTCTGATACTCAGACTGCCTGCCCTTTATTGCAAAGCTCCTATATATCCTAGCTTCCCCTCACCTCCTCAGAGCAGGTTCTCAGAACTATCTGAAATGCTGTCTCCCAGGCTACAGTCCTCATTTTGCCCCCAAAGAAAACTTAAATTGCAACTCTTTTTGTGCATTAAAAAAAAAGAATCAACAAAATTCTTATTTTTCATTTTCACTCTATATATGGTATTTATGTGTATATACATAAGAGTTTTCCTGGTGATAAAGAATCCACCTGCAATGCAGGAGATGCGGGTTTGATCCCTGGGTCCCCTAGAGGAGGAAATGGCAATCCACTCCAGTATTCTTGCCTGGGAAATCCTATGGATAGAGCAGCCAGCGGGCTATAGTCCATTGGGTCACAAAAGAGTCAGATATGACTTAGCAACTAAACCACCACCACATACACACACACATACATACAGATAGATAGATATAGATGTGTGCATATATATACACACACACCTAATATTAGAATTAAATAGCAGAGCTCTACTAGCCTACAAGTTATTTATCAAAGAAAACTAGGCCAATCACAAACAGTGAAAGTGTACCACGTGCACGCTAAGTCACTTCAGTCACGTCCGACTCTTTGCAACCCCACAGACTGTAGCCTGCTGGGCTCCTCTGTCTGTGAGATTCTCCAGGCAAGAACACTGGAGTTGGTTGTCATGCCCTCCTCCAGGAGATCTTCTCAATCCAGAGAACAAACTCCTGTCTCGTATGTCTCATTATCTTAAGCTATCATTGACATGGAAGTGGAAATTCAAATCAGCATCCATAAAAGTAAAGTTATGTTAGCATCAGGGAAAATCTCACAGCCCTGCTGACTTACTCCTTCCTTCTGGAAGAGTATAATTTATAAAATGGGTTTATCTTTTATTCCCTGACATTTACAGCTTTATTACTCTGGGGATTTGTTGTTCAGTTGCTCAGTCGTGTCTGACTCTTTGTGACCCCATGGACTGCAGCATGCCAGGCTTCCTGGTCTTTCACCTTCTCCCAGAGCTTGCTCAAACGCATGTCCATTGAGTCAGTGATGCCGTCTTGTCCTCTGTTGTCCCCTTCTCCTCCTGCCTTCAATCCTTCCCAGCATCAGGGTCTTTTCCAATGAGTCCATTCTTCACATCAGGTGGCCAAAATATTGTAGCTTCAGCATCAGTCCTTCCAATGAATATTCAGAACTGATTTCCTTTAGAATTGACTGGTTTGATCTCCTTGCACTCCAAGGGATTCTCAAGAGTCTTCTCCAGCACCACAGTTCAAAAGTATTAATTCTTCAGCGCTCAGCTTTCTATATAGTCTAACTCTCACATCCATCATGCTGCTGCTGCTGCTAAGTCACTTCAGTCATGTCCGACTCTGTGCAACCCCATAGACGGCAGCCCACCAGGCTCTGCTGTCCCTGGGATTCTCCAGGCAAGAACACTGGAGTGGGTTGCCATTTCCTTCTCCAATGCATGAAAGGGAAAAGTGAAAATGAAGTTGCTCAGTCATGTCTGACTCTTTGCACCCCACGGACTGCAGCCTACCAGGCTCCTACATCAATGGAATTTTCCAGGCAAGAGTTCTGGAGTGGGGTGCCATTGCCTTCTCCGCACATCCATACATGAGTACTGGAAAAACCATAGCTTTGACTAGACTGACCTTTATTGGCAAAGTAATGTCTCTAATCTTTAATACACTGTCTAGGTTTATCATAGCTTTTCTTCCAAAGAGCAAGCGTCTTTTAATTTCATGGCTGCAGTTACCATCTGCAGCGATTTTGAAGCCTAAGAAAATAAAGTCTGTCACTGTTTCCATTGTTTCCCCATCGTATTGCCATGAAGTGATGGGACCAGATGCCATGAGCTTCATTTTTTGAATGTTGAATTTTAAGCCAGCTTTTTCACTCTCCTCTTTCACCTTTAAGAGGCTCTTTAGTTCCTCTTCACTTTTTGCCTAAGGGTGGTATCATCTGCACACCTGTAGTTACTGATATTTCTCCCAGCATTCTTGATTCCAGCTTGTGCTTCATCCAGCCTGGCATTTCGCATGATGTACTCTGCATATAAGTTAAATAAGCAGGGTGATAATATACAGCCTTGACGTACTCCTTTCCCAATTGGAACCAGTCCATTGTTCCATGTCCAGTTCTGTTGTTTGTTGACCTGCATACATGGCACTCTCCAAACCTACAACTTCAAAACTGGAGAAATCAATTCCTAGCCAGTCTAACTTCTGGGGCTGTCACCAGCTTGGAGACGAATGTCTGTGTCTTGTTACTCCGGATTCCAAAGGACCTAAACTTTCTACTGAAAAGGTAGAAAAAACAAAGGCAGAATGTGCAACACCCAAAGTGAAACCTAATGTAAACAGTGGACTTTAGATGATAATGAAGTGTCCACGTAGATCACTGGTTGTAATGAATGTACCACTCTGGCGGGGGGTGTGAATAGTGGGAGAGCTGTGTGTGTAATGAATGCACTACTCTATCAGGGGCTGTGAATATTGAGAGAGCTCTGTGTGTAATGAATGTACCACTCTGGCAGGGGGTGTGAATAGCGGAAGAGCTGTGTAAAGAATGTAGCACTCTGGCAGAGTGGGTGAATAATGGGAGAACTGTGTGTATAATGAAGGTACCACTCTAGCAGGGGGTGTGAATAGTGGGAGAGCTGTGTAATGAATGTAGCACTCTGGCAGGAGTGGGTGAATAATGGGAGAGCTATGGTGGGGTGAATGTACCACTGTAGCAAGCGGTGTGAACAATGGGAGAGGTGGGATGAGGAAGCACGGATTATGCTTGAAGTCTCTTCTTCTCCATTTTGCAGGAACCCCGAACATCTTAAAAATAAAATCTATTGAAAAACGAACAACATGTGAACAAAACAGTGCGCATCAATGGCTCAATAAATGGATGCTAAATGAATAACATATGATAAATTCAGCAACCTCCTCAAAGGAAAGGGCTCGTGACCCCACTGCACAAGGCCAAGGGCACAGGCACGTGCTGTGCTCTGCCTCTCTCACGCCCACACTGTATCGCAGAGGGCTCATTACGAACGCCTTGAATTTGTAGATACTGCATACAATCTCTCCCCACGAGAAATCAGTATACATTCAAGAGGGACCCAAGACAATCCTTTGGGAAGACCCTGATTACAATTCTTCTAGAAGTTCATCCTGCAGGTATGATTACACAAGGGCACAGAGATTTAAGTATAAGGTTGCTCATTAAAAGCATAAAAACAGTCTTATTCTCCAGCTGCACAGGGACTGAATAAATTAATTATGAACTCTCCACACAGCAGGACATAGTTGAAAAGAAGAAGGCAGCGCTATGGGCAGAATTGTGTCCTTACTCTCATCCCTCCTGTCATATGCTGAAGTCCTAATCCCCTGTATCTCTGCACATGACTATTTGGACAGAGAGCCCTGAAAGAAGTAGTTAAGATTAAACAAGGTCATCAGGTGGGCCCTAATCCAGTATGACTGGGGTCCTTATAAGAGATTAGGACACAGACACACTCAGAAGGGAGACCTTGTAAAGCCACAGTGGGGAGTCAGCCACCTGAGTCAAGGAGAGAAGCCTCTCATGATCCTGGACTTCTAGCCCCCAGATCTGTGAACAATTAAGTGTCGGTTGTTTATTTACACCACCCGGTCTGTGGTACTTGGTTAGATCAGATCAGATCAGTCGCTCAGTCGTGTCCGACTCTTTGCGACCCCATGAACCGCAGCACGCCAGGCCTCCCTGTCCATCACCAGCTCCCGGAGGTCACTCAGACTCGCATCCATTGAGTCAGTGATGCCATCGAGCCATCTCATCCTCTGTCGTCCCCTTCTCCTCCCGCCCTCAATCCCTCCCAGCATCAGAGTCTTCTCCAATGAGTCAACTCTTCGCATGAGGTGGCCAAAATACTGGAGTTTCAGCTTTAGCATCATTCCTTCTAAAGAAATTCCAAGATTGATCTCCTTCAGAATGGACTGGTTGGATCTTCTTGCAGTCCAAGGGACTCTCAAGAGTCTTCTCCAACACCACAGTTCAAAAGCATCAATTCTTCGGTGCTCAGCCTTCTTCACAGTCCAGCTCTCACATCCATACATGACCACAGGAAAGACCATAGCCTTGACTAGGCGAACCTTTGTTGGTAAAGTAATGTCTCTGCTTTTGAATATGCTATCTAGGTTGGTTATAACTTTCCTTCCAAGGAGCAAGCGTCTTTTAATTTCATGGCTGGTACTTGGTTATGACAGTGACTAACACAGTCAGTAGTGCCGGACACTTTATAGTTATGCATATCTATAAGTGAGGTGTGTGGATACAAAGACCATTGACATCAATCAGCTGGAGGGTAGGCCTGTGTTCACATGAACAATGTGAAAAGGCAAAATGATAGGATACTGAAAGAGAAACTCCCCAGGTCAGTAGGGGCCCAATATGCTACTGGAGATCAGTGGAGAAATAACTCCAGAAAGAATGAAGGGATGGAGCCAAAGCAAAAAGAATACTCAGCTGTGGATGTGACTGGTGATAGAAGCAAGGTCCGATGCTGTAAAGAGCAATACTGCATAGGAACCTGGAATGTCAGGTCCATGAATCAAGGCAAATTGGAAGTGGTCAAACAAGAGATGGCAAGAGTGAATGTCGACATTCTAGGAATCAGCGAACTCAAATGGACTGGAATGTGTGAACTTAACTCAGATGGCCATTATATCTACTACTGCGGGCAGGAATCCCTCAGAAGAAATGGAGTAGCCATCACGGTCAACAAAAGAGTCCGAAATGCAGTACTTGGATGCAATCTCAAAAATGACAGAATGATCTCTGTTCATTTCCAAGGCAAACCATTCAATATCACAGTAATCCAAGTCTTTGCCCCAACCAATAATGTTGAAGTAGCTGAAGTTGAATGGTTCTATGAAGGCCTACAAGACCTTTTAGAACTAAAACCCAAAAAAGATGTCCTTTTCATTATAGGGGACTGGAATGCAAAAGTAGGAAGTCAAGAAACACCTGCCTGCTGCTGCTGCTAAGTCACTTCAGTCATGTCCGACTCTGTGTGACCCCATAGACGGCAGCCCACTGGGCTCCCCCGTCCCTGGGATTCTCCAGGCAAGAACACTGAAGTGGGTTGCCATTTCCTTTTCCAATGCATGAAAGTGAAAAGTGAAAGTGAAGTCGCTCAGTTGTGTCCGACTCTTAGCGACCCAATGGACTGCAGCCCACCAGGCTACTCCATCCATGGGATTTTCCAGGCAAGAGTGCTGGAGTGGGGTGCCGTTGCCTTCAGGCAAATTTGGCCTTGGAATACGGAATGAAGCACTGCAAAAACTAATAGAGTTTTGCCAAGAAAATGCACTGGTCATAACAAACACCCTCTTCCAGCAACACAAGAGAAGACTCTATACATGGACATCACCAGATGGTCAACACTGAAATCAGATTGATTATATTCTTTGCAGCAAAAGATGGAGAAGCTCTATACAGTCAGCAAAAACAAGACCAGGAGCTGACTATGGCTCAGACCATGAACTCCTTATTGCCAAAATCAGACTGAAATTGAAGAAAGTAGGGAAAACCACTAGATCATTCAGGTATGACCTCAATCAAATTCCTTATGATTATGCATTGGAAGTGAGAAATAGATTTAAGGGCATAGATCTGATAGATAGAGTGCCTGATGAACTATGGAATGAGGTTCTTGACATTGTACAGGGGACAGGGATCAAGACCATCCCCATGGAAAAGAAATGCAAAAAAGCAAAATGGCTGTCTGGGGAGGCCTTACAAATAGCTGTGAAAAGAAGAGAAGCAAAAAGCAAAGGAGAAAAGGAAAGATATAAACATCTGAATGCAGTGTTCCAAAGAAGAGCAAGAAGAGATAAGAAAGCCTTCTTCAGCGATCAATGCAAAGAAATAGAGGAAAACAATAGAATGGGAAAGATTAGAGATCTCTTCAAGAAAATCAGAGATACCAAAGGAACATTTCATGCAAAGATGGGCTCGATAAAGGACAGAAATGGTATGGACCTAACAGAAGCAGAAGATATTAAGAAGAGACGGCAAAAATACACAGAAAAACTGTACAAAAAAGATCTTCATGACCCAGATAATCACAATAGTGTGATCACTGACCTAGAGCCAGATATCCTGGAATGTGAAGTCAAGTGGGCCTTAGAAAGCATCACTACGAACAAAGCTAGTGGAGGTGATGGAATTCCAGCTGAGCTATTCCAAATCCTGAAAGATGATGCTGTGAAAGTGCTGCACTCAAGATGCAAGCAAATTTGGAAAACTCAGCAGTGGCCACAGGACTGGAAAAGGTCAGTTTTCATTCCAATCCCAAAGAAAGGCAATGCCAAAGAATGCTCAAACTAATGCACAATTGCATTCGTCTCACACGCTAGTAAAGTCATGCTCAAAATTCTCCAAGCCAGGCTTCAGCAATATGTGAACCGTGAACTTCCTGATGTTCAAGCTGGTTTTAGAAAAGGCAGAGGAACCAGAGATCAAATTGCCAACATCCGCTGGATCATGGAAAAAGCAAGAGAGTTCCAGAAAAACATCTATTTCTGCTTTATTGACTATGCCAAAGCCTTTGACTGTGTGGATCACAATGAACTGTGGAAAATTCTGAAAGAGATGGGAATACCAGACCACCTGATCTGCCTCTTGAGAAATTTGTATGCCGTTCAGGAAGCAACAGTTAGAAGTGGACATGGAACAACAGACTGGTTCCAAATAGGAAAAGGAGTTCGTCAAGGCTGCATATTGTCACCCTGTTTATTCAACTTATATGCAGAGTACATCATGAGAAACGCTGGACTGGAAGAAACACAAGCTGGAATCAAGATTGCTGGGAGAAATATCAATAACCTCAGAAATGCAGATGACACCACCCTTATGGCAGAAAGTGAAGAGGAACTAAAAAGCCTCTTGATGAAAGTCAAAGTGGAGAGTGAAAAAGTTGGCTTAAAGCTCAACATTCAGAAAACGAAGATCACGGCATCTGGTCCCATCAAGTCATGCGAAATAGATGGGGAAACAGTGGAAACAGTGTCAGACTTTATTTTTCTGGGCTCCAAAATCACTGCAGATGGTGACTGCAGCCATGACATTAAAAGACACTTACTCCCTGGAAGGAAAGTTATGACCAACCTAGATAGCATATTCAAAAGCAGAGACATTACTTTGCCAACAAAGGTTCATCTAGTCAAGGCTATGGTTTTTCCCGTGGTCATGTATGGATGTGAGAGTTGGACTGTGAAGAAGGCTGAGCGCTGAAGAATTGATGCTTTTGAACTGTGGTATTGGAGAAGACTCTTGCGAGTCCCTTGGACTGCAAGGAGATCCAGCCAGTCCATTTTAAAGGAGATCAGCCCTGGGATTTCTTTGGAAGGAATGATGCTAAAGCTGAAACTCCAGTACTTTGGCCACCTCACGTGAAGAGTTGACTAATTGAAGAAACTCTGATGCTGGGAGGGACTGGGGGCAAGAGGAGAAGGGGACAACAGAGGATGAGATGGCTGGATGGCATCACTGACTCGATGGACATGAGTCTGAGTGACCTCCGGGAGTTGGTGATGGACAGGGAGGCCTGGCGTGCTGCGATTCATGGGGTCGCAAAGAGTCGGACATGACTGAGCGACTTATCTGATCTGATCTGATCTGAACTATGTTTCAAGATATTGATATAGAAGTATTTGCAATGTGGCATTGACTCGTGTGATTTATTTCTTTTGAAGAACTCCCCCTCCTTCAAATATACTGAAAAAGGAAAAATTTCAAAAAGTTGTTCACACTCTATATCTAACTTCCTTTGAAATAACCACAGCATGAAGAGTAAGGCTTTTTTAAGTAGAAGGTGCTTTTTCCAAAGAGGAGGGTGAGCAGAGTCCATAAGAAAGGATAAGCCAGCCTCTTGCTGCTACCTGGAGCTGGGCCTTCCCCTTAGTGTGAGTTTTCCTCTCTTATCTAAGGAGAAAACACACGCACACACACACTCCCTACAATAATAAATACCAGTCTCCCTCTCTGTCCCCCCACCCGGCCTTGGGCTTGTCAAGCAAAAATTGTCACTTCCCCTGGGTGCTTGCACCATCCACCTCTGCAAGGATTAACTCATGTGCTGCTGCAGCGGCTGACCTCAACACCCACTGAAGGAGTTCAGGGTGGAGAGCACAAGTGCAGCATCTTTGAGCTGGGAAAACTGGCAGGACAGGTCTTCAGATAGTTACATATTCTCAGGAGCTGATTTTATGAGCCCAATTCTTATATGTCCTCATGTCTACAGAAGCACTAAAATCCTTCATGGTGATGACCCTTTCTCGTGACTAACAGAAGCTTCAGAAGACTAGTAGAAACCTCCTAAAAATAAACGTGCTTGATTGTACGTACTCTCCCTTTACCAAACTCACATACACCCTGTCCTTCTCCCCTACCTCTTTCCAACAGTGTCTCAGAGCTATCTGAGGTGCTCCCTCCCGGGCTGCAGTCCTCATTTTGCCGCAACTAGTACTTGACTCACGACTCTCACGCTGTGCAAATTTTTTTTTTTTAAGTCAACAGGTTGAGAGTTCTTCTAAGGACTGATGCCAGGCACATGAGGAAATGATCACAGAAGTGAAACATGAGTTAGGACTGGTAGTAACTTCCAGGCTCTTCTTCTGTTAAATTAAAAAGCACAATTCCTATATTATCTAGGATTCCCTGCTGACACCACCACCAATTGGAAATAGCAAGAAATCAGGAAGAAAGCCAAAGAGATGTCAGAGAATCATAAAATCCGTGTAAATAAACACACATGTATCTTGTAAGAGTTCCCCTCTCCCTCCCTCAGGTCTGGTCTTCACAATTCCAACAGGCTTGCGTAAGCCCACTGGTGGAAGAGTACACGTCTGAGAACTGGAGGGCCTGGACTCTGTGCAGCTCTGGGACTTGGTTTTCCTCATCTGCACACTGAAAGAGCCTAGCAGAGGACAGGTAAAGAGGTTTCATCTTGTGCTCAACTCACTGGCAGTGGCAGTCCTGAGGTGGGTTCTAAGGCTGAATGTCTCACTCCACAGGGGAAATGCAAGCACCAATGAGCACCAGGTGCCACAGGCATGGAGGCACCCCTGCTAGAGTCTGGTCATCCCTGCAAGAGGTGACCTGACCTCTCCCATCCATAAACTCTCAGATGTAGAAAATGACCAGCAAGAGGCAAGCACACTGGGTTAATAAGCCCAAAGCACGAAGGCAGAAAGATCAATCAGAAAGAGAAGAATTGAAAAGTGGAGCAGTCAAAGGCTCCTCGCGTAGCCGTGGGTTCTATGAGCATCCCTGCAGCACTGCTTTCCATACTATGTCTGCAACGTTCAGCTCCCGAGGCAGTGCCAAAACTCACGCTCATCATCATGGCTCAGGCATCCCATGACCTCGGGTTCCCTTCCTCCCACTTAGGAAGGCAAACAAGCTGCGTAGGACACTTTTGTTACAAGAATCACTCCAAACTCAGGACACATTTTTAGTTCCAGTGCTTTAGTTTGGGGGAGTGTAAGCCCCTCAACGTCATAGGAAACATTCGCTTTTCTCTTTTGGCATACCTCACAGCTGGCCAGATATCTTAGTTCTCCAATCAGGGATCGAACCCATGCCCCCCTGCAGTGGAAGCCCAGGGATTCCCAGCATTTATTCAGACTTATTCCACGAGAGCACTGGACAGCCTGGTTGGCTTTAGTGCACCTAAACTGAGTTCAAACTTCAAAAGGAAAGAACACTTCAAATCTGACATGGACCTTCATTCCGTCTTTTTCCTGACTTGGAAGTGCAGGAGCCCAGCAGAACTGAGGAAAGGACTTCACAGAGATTTTTGTTAACTACAATAATTATAATATTGTCCCTTAATAAATAGTGAGGGGATGGAGCAGCAGTAGCAAGTTCCTTAAAAACTGAAGATGTTGAAGCTGTTGGAAGCAGAACCCAGGTGTTCCCGTGCAGGCCGGGGGCATGTAACACCAAGAAAATAGAAGAAAAATACTCAAGACATAAAAGTAGGTTCAGAGTATTTTATAAAAGTAAATTGTGCTCTCTTTTAATGTGATCTCCACATCTTTTGGCAACACACAATATACTACTTATGCCCTGTCACAGCCTGCTTGCCTTCCTTCTCCTTTGAGATTTCAGGACGTTCTGTGAATCACCAGAGGTCAGCATTGGTAAGGAAGAACTGACTCTACTTTGACAGCAGTATTTATTTAAATCTGAGTCTCCACGACCAGCCATCCGCAGCTCATTCTCCTCGCTCTATGCTCAGAAAACATCTTCCCATTGAGCTCACACAGACCTTTTCCTTCACTACAACCAGGAGGCAGAGGGAGAGGTAAACAGCAACTCTTGCCAACACGGGGCCACGTGCTGCCTGTTCCCGGTAGCTTTGTGTAAGAATGATGTGCCTTGAAAGCTAGAGTAAGAACACTCAACTTCTCTGCTCAATAAAGAATTATCTTACTGCATAAGAAATACAGGTGGCAGGTAGTCACTAATTCACACAATGATCGTGTTTTAGAAAACGCAACACATACTCTGTATATGTTAATAAGCTGGTTTGTTTAGGGCTTATTGGATTTCTCCCACTCAAAAGAATATAGGGCAGGACCTGCCTGGTGGTACAGTGGTGAAGATTCAACCTGTCAATGCAGAGGACACAGGTTCAACTCCTGGTCTGGGAAGTCCCCACATGCCTCTGGGAAATTCAGCCCACGCGCCACAACGACTGAGCCCTGTGCTGTATCTACTGGCGCCTGTGTGCCCAGAGCCAGGAGAAGCCCCCACAAGGAGAAGCTCATGCACCACCATTAGAAAGCAGCCACCACTCACTGCAACTCAAGACAGCTGCAGCACAATGAAAAAGAATCAGTGCAGCCACAAATAAATAAATAGGAACAGAATGTAGGACAACCTAGTAAAGCTTATTTAATCCATAAATATTAGCTAACCAGAGCTAACACTGTGCCCTTTGTAAGGTACAACAACTTTTATCACTAGCTGTTATATCGCCCCCACTTACGGAACTGGCAAGTGGCAGAGTCAGGATTTGAATCTGTAGGCTCTTTGCAAACCTGGTCCCCTCACTGCTGGTATACAAAGAGGACGCACCACAGACCACACTGGCCTGAAACCTTGGTTTCCTACAGAAAGGAAACTGGCTGTGTGGGGAGGAAGTGGCAAGTCAGGACGCTGTTCCACTCTCCTGTCCTCGGGGGTACAGAAAGCATTCAACAAGTATCTGAAGAAGCCGTCTTCCTTTGTGTGCCCCTCCTCTCTCCAGGTAACCTCTGGCTTCAGTGGACCTGGAGGACCTCTATTAGAGACCTGCCCAAGCAGCTCAGCCCCTCCTATCACCAAGCTCCCCACCTCACCACCAAGTCCTATTCCATTTTAAAAGCCCTACCCTTAATCCCATGGAAATAACCAAGTGATTCATTCACTCAACTAATGGTTACTATATCAATACAACATACCTCCTGTGCAATGTTAATTCCTGAAAGTGCAGCAATAGGCCCCATGGGATCATCCTCTAAACCCTCTGCTTTAGCTCCTCTCTGAAGTACCTAGATAACACTATCTAATGGACATTCCTGAGTTGTCTTACAGATGTGAAAACCCCCACCAAGTGGAAGACACTAACTATTTGATGCCCATGAGCACCTAGCCCCTAGACCTACTACTGCCTAAGGCTTGATAATGTTAACCCCTATGACATCACCCTGTCACCTCACCATCAGCCATTCAGAGAACTGTACACAAGCTGATCATCTTAAAAACGCTTTGCTGGAACTCTTCAGGGAGTTTGGGCACAAACCACCCACCTCCTTGAATGGCCCTGCAATGAACCTTTCTCTGCTCCAAACTCTGATGTTTTGGTTTGTCTGGCTTCACTATGCGTTGGGCACATGAACTTACACTAACATAACACTTTGTTTAAAAGAAAGGAAACCTGGATGTTCCTTTCTGTACTGGAAGGAATACTGATCACTGAAATTATGGTACATTCGGGGGGGGGCATAGATATCATTGAATCCAAAGCACCCACTGATTATACAGAAAAAAACTGCCATCATGGAAAGGTGCGTGTGTGTGTGAGTGTGCACACGCGCGTGAGTGGTTGCTTAGTCATGTCCAACTCTTTGTGACCCTGTGGACTGCAGTCTGCCAAGCTCTTTTAATCCCAGGCAAAAATACTGGAGTTGGTTGACGTTTCCTACACCGGGGATCTTCCCAACCCAGGGATCAAACCCATGTTTCTTGCATCTTCTGCACTGGCAGGCAGATTCTTTGCCACTGAGCCACGTGGGAAGGCTATGGAAAGATAGCCACACTGCATTAACTGAAAATAGTTAATAATACAAAAACACAGAGTATGATAGCATTTGAAGTAAAATTATAACAAGACATAGATCCGCCATAACAACAACAAAAAACAATTTAGAAGGATACATCAGTGCATCAACAGTAGTTAACAGAGTTTCAGGATGAGTGACTATGCTTTTCCGTATTTTCTGAACTCTTTGCAATAAGCACATACCTTTTAAAAAAAAAAAAAAACAACATTTTAAAGGCACATATCTTATAATTAGAAAAACATTTCAAGTTTCTATTTTGGAAGAAAACAAAATGATATTCCTGTTCTACCTTATGGGTGGTAAACACTCAAATATTTGCTAAATGAATCAGCCAGTGAGTAAATGAGATCTACTTCAGCTATGTAATTGGTAGAAAACAGATAGAGTTAACTATTACTATAACCGAGTAATAAAAGTAGAAAATTCCTACTTTGTGGTATCCTTAAATATGGTAAAGATGGTAAATTTTTTTTACCTCAACTTAAAATTTCTTTAACCCTTGTAACATTTTTTAGTTCAATTGCTATAAATAAACCTCTACTTGGTAGACTATGAAGCAAATAAAAATGAAATGGGAAAAATTAATGGCTACTAAGGATTCAAGGAGTTGAATTAGAAGCTGTGTATTTGCCTGAACCTGAAATTGGCTCTTGTGCTTCCCTTCATTTCAGATTCTTAAGTTTTTCTCTTTTGAGCTCAGAGAATTCCTTAAAGCTCCAAGGGTTTCAGAGTCTCTTCCATCACGGTCGGGACAGGACTCTGTAGGCGCGTCAGAAAGGAATTTGGGACAGGGGTTTCTGACACAGGTTTCAACTTTCTATAATGTGCTGGTTTCAGTAGCATCCCATGAAAACTGTCAAGGGTCAGTGTCCTTCCTTCAAGAGCACTGAGCACCCCCAGCCACTGGGACCCAAACTGAATCAGCCAAAGACAGGCCATCAGCCAACACCTGCCAAGCCAGCACTGGCTTTCAGCTTATGATGAATCTGGACAAAACCGTCCCCCTTGCTGGGAGTCTCTTTCTCACAAGGTTTGTGTTACTTTCAGAACCAAAGGAATGCCGATCAAGTTCTCTGCTCTCAGACAGCAGTCGGATTCTTTGAGTCATTCCCTGACACCACTCTCCGCTTATGTATCTTCTAAAAAAACACCACACTTGATATATTTTACTAGGTTGGTGGAGAGAATCTATAAAGTTTAAGTTAAAAGGTAAACTCTGCTTTCTGGCAGTTCAATAGAAAACAAACTCTTCTGGGAGACAGATCACCTAGAGAAGAGTTTGTCAAACTCAGCACCACTGGGGGCCACATAATTCTTCGTGGGGGTGGAGAGGGGTGTCCTGTGAGCTATGGGATGTTTAGCAGCAGCATCCTTGGCCTTTAGGTACTACGTGCCAGGAGCAACCACCCCACCCCCCAACACACACAAGTGGAGATACTCAGAAATGCCTCAGACAACTGCCCTTCCCCTTCTCAATGGGGCCAGGCTGTCTGGGTTCATACCCAAGCTCCATTGCAGCCTGGTTATGGGCTCCTGGGCCAATTCTTTACCTCTCCACGTTTCAATTACCTCATTGTTCAATGGGTATAAAAGTACCTCCTTCACAGAGTTATTTTGAGGATTAAATGAATCAGTTCAAGGGAAAGTTCTTCGCACAGAGCCTGGAACAGGGTAACAGCCTCTTCCCAAAAAAGTCACCTGTACTTATCATCTACATCACCATAGTTACGTCCTTCCTCCTCAGAGACACCCCTTCTCCTCAATCCATCAGGGAGACGTGGAAAAAGGTAAAGATGGGAGGGGGATGGGAGCAAATCATGACACCTCATTCATAATAATATTTTCATTTTTCTGTTCTAATGTGGATGGTAACCACCTGTCGAAGAAAAATATTTTACAAATAAAAACTCCTGAGATCTGAGTCCAGGAAAGCATCCCACCAACTTGGGAAAAAGTGGTCTTCTGTGCACGGAGGCACTTCCTCAAGCCTCTCTTTATTGCCACTAAGAAACAAAGGAGGCGATCAGAACATTCATTTGCAGCCACTGAAGCCACAAATACCTGCAGCAGAACAGGGCTGAGAAAGACAAGTTAAACAAGTTCTAGGGGGAAAAATGGAGAAGGCAATGGCACCCCACTCCAATACTCTTGCCTGGAAGATCCCATGGACGGAGGAGCCTGGTGGGCTGCAGTCCATGGGGTCGCTAAGGGTCGGACACGACTGAGCAACTTCACTTTCACTTTTCACTTTAATGCACTGGAGAAGGAAATGGCAACCCACTCCAGTGTTCTTGCCCGGAGAATCCCAGGGACGGGAAACCCAGTGGGCTGCCGTCTATGGGGTCACACAGAGTCGGACATGACTGAAGTGACTTAGCAGCAGCAGCAGGGGGAAAAATGGTATAAGAAAATAAAACCTTGAAATTCAAAATGGAAATGTGTAGGATGATGGGAAGGAAAGTGCTCATTAGGTTTAAACCATTTTTGAAAGTCAGTTTTAAGTCTTCTCATCAAAAGGAGAGGTGGCGGGGGAAATCCTGCTTGTTCTACTTCATAACAGCTTATCAACAAGCAGTTAATGAACCACAAAACCCAAAATTTGCCTGATGGATTGTGTCATGGAGATTATGCTGCAGTGAAGAATCTGCCAAGTCCTTTCTAAGAAGTACTTTTCTCCAGCCCAACCCCAGACCCTGCCAAGCACAATGATGGAGGCCACAGAGCCAAATATGCTCTGGGAAGGAGAACAGAAATGACCTCGTTTCAACAATTCCAGTGGCCATGACCTCAGAGCTGAGGTAGGCCAGCAGTTTCAAGGGGTTAGCCATGCACTCCTTTCTCACCAAATGAAATCCCATGTGCAACTCCAATGCACAAAACATATGGATCACAACACTACAAATGTTCTTACATATTGATACAACACATATTTACCAAGTGCTTTTTAGTGACCAGGCACCATTCTAGGAGCTAGTAGTATAGTCACTACCCTCATGAAGCTCTAGGGGATTTATATCAAACTCAGCAACCCCAAAATTCTACTCAAACTGGGACATGTCACAGCACCTAGGTTGAAAGCCTCTGATCCAGTCCAGTCCCCTTATTTTCCTGATAGGAAATCTGAAGATGACAAATCTAACAAAGGGCATCAGTGGACCAGCAGAAAACACATCAGTTGCGACAACTCAGCAGTCTGGAATCAGGATGAGCTAATAGCTCAGGCGTGGGTCCCACAATTCTGAATCCACAGTGCAATCAATTCACAGACATGCAAACCTACTAAAACATGGCACCTTGAGTAAACGACAGTCTGTTGACTCTCAACAGGAAGGCAGTAAGTGTCCAAGTGTCTAATACAATGTGAAAGGTTTCCATCACAGCATAGTTAAAGTGATGGCATTTTATGGCTTACGATGAGTCAACCCTGGGGTGGCCACAAAGCTGAAGCTCTTGAGGCCACAGGCTATGGCTGCCAAGTGCCCAGGCCACCCCCCCCCCCCCAATGTGCCCACTTCTCACTTCTGAAAAGCAAGCAAGTCCCTCCCTGCATCCCCCACACAACCCACATGCCTAGTCAACTGCTGGCCACTCTCCCTCCCCAAGACTCCTCCAACCCGTGGCCGTGACAAGCTGCCTGCCTCTGAAGATGAGACTCGCTGCAGTGTCTCTGCACAAGGACAAACTTGCACATGCCTCCTGTCCTAGATTTTCCAGCAGTCAGGATTTCATATAATTCTGTTCTTCAGGAGTCCCAAATGCCTGATAAAAGGTGACATTTCAAACCTGTTTTCACATAACTGAATAAAAAAATTGAAAACAGAAATGTCATAAAATGGCCTCTGGCTTGGAAAACCCAGAGCTGCAAGCAGACGGCCCTCAGAGGCAGGGAGGGAAGAGACAGAAGCCCATGGGAGCTGCTGGTTCTCACAGGGACCCTCCTTCAGGGCCGGCCTCAGTCATCTCTCTGTGGGAACCCTGGAGGCCACATGAAAGGGTCTGAGGGCACAGCCTTTTCTCAGAGCTGAAGTAACAGCTGCACCGTTTTCCTACAGCTGAGAAAACACTTTCTCACACTTAATTTCTCCATTCCTCAGTCCCTCAAAGCTTCAGAAAGCCTTCTTTTCAGCTTTCCTCTCCTTGAAGTTTCTCTCTCCCTCCCATTCTAGCTTGAAGGGGAAGGAATGCATTTGTGTGTGCCCATTCCCCAGGCAAATGTCCACAGTTAACTGTCTGCTTCATCTGAAGAGCTGCTCAGACACTCAGTGCATTTTATTAGCAGCCCCCTGCCCTCGTCTGAACCAGGGCCTCAGGACAAGGTGACAGGGTTTGTCAGGATGCTTTTGTTCAGGGACAGGAGGTCTCGATGGCATCGGATAGCACAGAACTCTCTGACACTTGCAGCTCCCCTCACGACTGCGCCCCCAACCTGAGAAACTTCCTGTTACTGTTCTTAAAATACATCTGCACAAGGAACCAAGGCCACACATAAGGGAGCTCATGAATCATGTTTTTCTATCAAAATATCACAGAAATGAAAATATTCTCATACAGGCCCTCCTCCCCCACCCCAACCTTCAACCTTCATATTTTTCACCCATCAGAGCACTGACTGTGCCAGCAAGTAGGGCAGAGGGGACTCTAAGGGAGGTTCTTCCAGGGCATTCTTTTAATGAAAGAAGTCACTCATGTTGGGGGTGGTGTTCCCTTTGCTGCTTAAAACCACAAAGATAGAGCCCTTCTATCAGGCCTAGACTGTGAAGAACAGTACCTCAGCATCAAAATCAAACACAGGGACCACAGAGCTAGACAGACGCACACCCTCAATGAACTATTATTGGGCTGCAAGGTAAATAGGCCCAAGGGGTGAGCAGTTCAGGAAATGGGCCTTAATTACTGTTATTTGTTCAGTCAAACCTAGCATTTCTCAAGCCAACTGGGTGGAGTGGATGGAGGGTGGATGGAGTAGAGGGCCCCAGGAAAGAGTCTGGATCTGTCTGGCCCCTGCTTCCTTCCCCCAGGGAAATCCAAGGCCTGGTTCAAAGGGCCCAAGTTTGGGAGTTGGCAGGCTGAGGCCATGGTAGGTCTGAGGGATGGAGTCTCTGAAGCGGGGAGCCCCCACCCTCTATGGAGAGAGAGGAATCAGCCAGCACGAGGCCTGAGCAGGAAGCTGGGAGGATGGGGGCAGCAATGAAGTCAAAGGTCTTAGCTTACCTCCCCGGACCTTGACTTGGTGGTGGAGGTGGGAGAGGGAGGCCTAGGAAGCTAAAAGCTGCTGGAGTGAGGAGAAAAGCAGGTCTGGTGGGGATGTGGTGTAAGCAGAGGACCACGGACAAGAGTCTGGACCAGGGGATAGTCAAAGGAAGTACAGGAAGGCCCCGAGCAGAACATGACTGGCAAATTCCTAAGTACCTGAGCTCTGTGGTGCCTAGCGCAGGGCAGCAGCATGGGGAATCACCGGGAGCTTGTCAGTTCTCAGAATTAGTACCTGCATTTAATAAGCTCCCCAGGTGATCTGTGGCTCCTTCAAAGGTGTGCCCAAGCTCAGGGAATTCAGGGGGCCTCCTCTTTTGCCGCGGCAGAGCCTCCTGTTCCGTGGATACGGAACAAGTCAAAGGCAGGCGCGGCCGTGTGTTTAAGGAAGACATTCCACTCCCCTCACAGCAGGTTCCTCCGTCTCCACTCGGGAGGACTCTTCGGGAATGGCAGATGGGGAACACACATCTCCAGGGGGATCAAGCACTGTTTCAGGATGACAAGGGGATTGTGACAGACAAGTGTATAGTCCCTGAAAAAGATGCCATTAAATAATTAATACGAGAAAATGCTCATGGACACATCTCTGGGAAAAGCCAGAGAAAACAGACTAAAATATTAACCAGAGCTGTGATTTTAAATCATGTTTGTCTTCTTTACCTTGTCCCTGTTTTTCCAGATTTTCAACATTAGGATGGATTTAAAAAAAGAAAAGTATGCAAAATCTTAATAGGTGAAGAATAAAAGAGTAGAAATCTTCTGACCCAGAAAAAAAAGTACAAAACCCACTTAATTTGCTACCTTCCACATATTCTATGCCTTGCTATTTTATTTATAAAATTCATTCTCTTGGGGTAGGTTACAGAACAAGACAAGCTTGGTAAAGTCAAAAATATCAGAAGGGAAGAAATACCATAAAATGATGCTCGAGGATCACTTTATTTACAACAGCCCCAACCTCACTCTCTGGAGTAAGCCCCCCCAAGAGGCTGCTTTGATGTGGGGAGCATCCTACTGTACCATCCTCCCTGCAGAAGAGTCACCCCACCAGGCAACCAGGGAGGGACCACTGTTCTGAGGTCATTTCTCAGTGGCATGGCTGGCCCACTGTCTCCAGCCATTACTTCTCATCATCACAGGCAAGTTCAGCATCTACAACTTGAGAACTGGTGATACGGTGGTCCTTGAACACACATTTCCTCTATAAGAACAAACCTGGGCCACATGGAACTGGACCTTAAACTGTGGCCTCATCTACTCCAACCCCAGTCTTATGCTCTGTTCCTTTTCCCACTCCTGTGTCACATGCTGGGCCAAAGGGTCTGTTACTGAAATTAAATCACTGTAGTTTTTTCCCTAACTTGCAGGAACAAAATATAATACAGTTTGTTTTTTTTTTTATTTTCTATGTTCTTGCTGCTCTGGTCTCTGGGGCCTAACTGACCCCAAAAGGACTGCTCCTTTCAAGGCTAGCTAATTCCTGAAAGAAACGGCAAGTTGCTCAGTCGTGTCCACCTCTTTGGGACTGCATGAACTATACAGTCCCTGGAATTCTCGAGGCCAGAATACTGCAGTGGGTAGCCTTTCCCTCCTCCAGGGGATCTTCCCAACCCAGGGATCGAACCTGCAGGTGGATTCTTTACCAACTGAGCTATCAGAGAAGCCCCCTAGCTAATCCCTAGATGTAGCAAATAAATCCTCTATAAGTAAACCTCTCACACGTAAACTAGTTAACTCAGGGTCATATTCTGAATCACCCCTACTATCTGGCTTGGCTCCAGGAAGTAATATGTCTCTGCCCTGACCATCCCAGAGTCATATACCAGACATAGACACCACCTCCTCTATGCTCCAGAGCCCACTGACATTACCCAAACCAGCCAACCCTAAACGTGCTCACCCTGCCCTGCCTTCCCAAGGAAGCCACAATAAAGACTCGTGCCCATGCCTTTCCCTCACTCCTCCTGCCTCCTGACCCTGCTGCTTTCCCGTGTGGCCCGGTATGGCATGAGGACCCCTATAACAAACTACCTTTTCAATGGCAGTCATCTCTTGATCTGTTGGCTTCACCACACTCAAATGATAATTAAACCTACATTTTAAAACATACCCCCAAAATGGCCTCATTTTCTCAATTTTCATTTCTTAATTCCATGTATTTTTCCTTAAGCCTTCACCACACACTCTCAATTATGTGTGGACAGATGGCAAACAGAAAGAACAGATCATAAATATTAATAAAAAGCTAGGCATTAGAAGATGACATTTAGCTTGCTTTTTCATGAATAAATGCTTGGGATTTTATAGGACATATATATAATAATTACACTCTGCTACATAATCATATCTAGTTCATATCACTAACTTTCTCATAGTGCTCAGTAAGGAACTCCATGCTTTACAGAGAGTATCTCACCCCAGGAACAAGTTTGAGAGTCAGTGTTCTAATCAAATTAAAACTCATCTCACAGAGTAAATTCCTGGTACCCTTTGGTTTCCAGAAGAACTTGAAGCAATCCAAAGCAGGAAAAACAAAAGAAGGAGCTACCAGGAACAAACAGAAATCCATTTAACCTTCTATGATAAAATGTGTCTCACTCACCAACTAGATAGCAAGAAGGGCTTGACTGCCAGGCATTTTAGCCAATGTTCAATTTTCCCAAAGAAGGCAAGGGAGAAACTGGGGAAAACTAGAAAAAATAGGGTAAGATAAACAGCAAAAATAAAATGAACATAAGCAACAGCTACTGACAAGTGTGTACAAAAACAATTCATTGAGCACCTATTAAGTAAAACATGTACCTAAGCCCTGCGTGCTGCAGTCCATGGGGTCAGAGTCGGATACGACTCAGCGACTAACAACAATACCTCACTAGATTCTTCATATACACTACAGAATTTAATGTCCATCATAACCCTGTTATCATCAACCTCTACTATAGATGGAAAAGTTGATCAAAGAACAAAGGTATACCTATTAGGTGGAAGAACTGGGATTTCTGCCTCAGTTGGGTGTCACCCATCTCCATCTCTATTTAATGTACCAAGGCTTAATTATCAGTGTAACATTTTAATCATACCTTCAGAAACTTCCTCCCATTCTATCCTGATAAACATTCTATGCGACAAACATGGGGTATAACTTTATTCCCACTACAGAGATGAATGTAAAGCCTTGAACTCATTCTTGTTCTTTCTAATACAGCACTCCACAAGGATGAGAGCAGTGAGCAGCAAAACCCTGAAAGTGCAAGGACTGGAGACTTGTGACATAGGAAAGATAAAGACAGCAGCTTTGCCACCTCAACAGTGCCTTGGAAGCACAGGGTGGGTTTGTGTGCATGTGTGACAAGCACCTACACATACACGTGTGTGTGTGCACATATGCAAGTGAGGCTAAGAAGAGCAAATAAAACTCCAGGGACAGAACAAAGCCCCAGCCCTACTTCAAAGCATCAAACTTTGCAGCAAGTTCCACAAGTTAAGAGTGCAAAGAATTATATGCTATTCTGCCATTAAAACACTGGAAATTAAAAGGAGTGTCTTTTAAAAAAGAAAGAAAGAAACCTGAGAGTGTCTTAAGCAACCAGGGAGATCGTTCTACCCAGTTCAGTTCAGTCGCTCACTCGTGTCCAACTCTGCGACCCCATAGACTGCAGCACGCCAGGCTTCCCGGTCCATCACCAACTCCCAGAGCCTGCTCAAACTCATGTCCATTGAGTCTGTGATGCCATCCAACCATCTCATCCTCTGTTGTCCCCTTCTCCTTCTGCCTTCAATCTTTCTCAGCATCAAGGTCTTTTCTAAGGAGTCAGTTCTTTGCATCAGGTACTCATTATATATAATAGCTACAAACAATTTCTTAAACATTTCCTCTGTATCAAAGCACTATACTAAGCTGTTTTCAAGACATGTTTTGATTTAACCTTTTGCGGGGAGGAGGTACCAAGGCATGTGGGATCTTAGTTCCCCAACCAGGAATTGAACCCGAGCTCCCTGCAGTGGCCGTACGGAGTCCTAATCATGGAATCACCAGGAATCCCAATTCAATATGATGTATCATGATCCCCATTTTATAAATGAGGAAACCTCAGCTTCTGACTGCAAAGCCCATCAGAATTCAAAAAACTGTTTTCACATCACCTTATCCCCAGAAGACTTGGAGTACACTATTTTGAAGCCTCTTCCACCTGCCTCCATACAGAGACATAAAATCAAGAGAGCCTCTAAAGCACCTTCATGCACACAAGATCTGAGGCCCATCAGATCTGCATCTTCCTCACCGACCCTCACTCAGCACCATACCAGAGGCTTGTTACATGAAAAGTACAGCCACAGTCTCCAACATCCAAGTATCATTCTGTGGCAGAGGGCACATCACCCCCAACATGAGTGACTTCTTTCATTAAAAAGAATGCCCCCCGGGAGAACCACCCTTAGATTCTCCTCTGTCTTACTTGCTGGCACAGTCAGTGCTCTGATGGATGAAAAATATGAAGGTGAAGGTTGGGGTTGGGGAGGAGGGCCTTGTATGAGAATATTTTCATTTGTGTTATTTTGATAGAAAAACATGATTCATGAGCTCCCTCATGCATGGCCTTGGTTCCTTGTACAGATGTATTTTAAGAACAGTAACAGGAAGTTTTGTCCCCATTGGGGACGGGTGAAGAGTTACACGTGTCGGAGAGTTCTGTGCTATCCGATGCCATCAAGACCTCCTGTCCATGAACAAAAGCATCCTGACAAACCCTGTCACCTTGTCCTGAGGCCCTGGGTCAGAAGAGGGTAGGGGGGCTGCTACTAAAATGCACTGCGTGTCTGGGCAGCTCTTCAGATGAAGTAGACAGTTAACTGTGGACATTTGCCTGGGGGAAGGACACAAACCTCTTCATTCTGAAAAGCATTTGGCATTGTTTACTTTTCTTGTAAGTTGTGGCAGCAGTAGTAATAATTTTTTTTATATATAGTAGAAAATTGCATTGTGTATTTTCTAGGTGCCAGGTGAGGTCCTAAATTCCTAACATAGAGTCATTTCATCCTCAAATCCTAGTGCTAATACGATTTACCCGTTTTCAATGGTATTTTTGCCATCTTTTCACAAATGAGAAAATACTACTGAACTTTTTGGCATGAAAATGTACTACATTAAGAATCAGAAAAAAAAATTTAGAAGCTATTCTGACTTTGAATGAGTTACGGAAAGAGAAAAAGTTAAAAAGAATGTTGATTCCAGTTTTTTTCTTTTTCACAAATGAAAAAACTGAGGTCAGCAGAAGTGAGGCAACTTTCCGAAGGTCCTGAGAAGTGAACTCAACCAACCAGGTCCCAACAGTGAAACCCAAACCTTTATGGTACCATCTGTCAGACGGAAGAGGTCCTGTGATGTGAACTCAACCAGCCAGGTCCTAACACTCAAACCCAAACCTTTAAGGCACCATCTGTAATTTGTAGCGGGCATCAAGAGGTGCTGAGATGTCAACTCAACCAGCCAGGTCCTAACACTCAAAGCCAAACAGTTATGGCACCATCAGTAAGATGGAGCATGCATCAGGAGGTGCTGAGTTAGTTACTTAGTTCAATTGCTCAGTCATGTCCGACTCTTTGCAACCCCATGGACTACAGCAAGCCAGGCCTCTCTGTCCATCACCAACTCCCAGAGTCCACTCCAACCCATGTCCATGAGTCGGTGATGTCATCCAACCATCTTAGCCTCTGTGATCCCCTTCTCCCACCTTCAATCTTTATCAACATCAGGGTCTTCTCCAATGAGTCAGTTCTTCGCATCAGGTGGCCAAAGTATTAGAGTTTCAGCTTTAGCATCAACCCTTCCAATGAATATTCCAGACTGATTTCCTTTAGGATGGACTAGTTGGGTCTCCTTTCATTCCATGGGACTCTCAAGAGTCTCCTCCAACACCACAAGTCAAAAGCATCAATTCTTCGGTGTTTAGCTTTCTTTGTAGTCCAACTCTCACATCCATACATGACCACTGGAAAAACCATAGCCTTGACTAGACAGACCTTTGTTGGCAAAGAAATGTCTCTGCTTTTAATATGCAGTCTAGGTTGGTCATAACTTTTCTTCCAAGGAGCAAGCATCTTTTAATTCCATGGCTGTAGTCACCATCTGCAGTGATTTTGGAGACCCCCAAAATAAAATCTGTCACTGTTTCCATTGTTTCTCTATTTGCCATGAAATGATCACAGCAGATGCCATGATCTTAGTTTTTTGAATGTTGAGTTTTAAGCCAACTTTTTCATTCTCCTCTTTCACTTTCATCAAGAAGCTCTTTAGTTCTTCTTCACTTTCTGCCATAAGGGTGGTGTCATCTGCATATCTGAG
The DNA here is from genome assembly GCA_935064755.1 of Tragelaphus eurycerus. NCBI lineage: Eukaryota > Metazoa > Chordata > Mammalia > Artiodactyla > Bovidae > Tragelaphus > Tragelaphus eurycerus. Next base: position 5,038,217 of record CAKXYN010000054.1, on the reverse strand, counting down.
GTTATTGATATTCTCCCGGCAATCTTGATTCCAGCTTGTGCTTCATCCAGCCCAGCATTTCTCATGAAGTACTCTGCATAGAAGTTAAATAAGCAGGGTGACAATGTACAGCCTTGACGTACTCCTTTTCCTATTTGGAACCAGTCTGTTGTTCCATGTCCAATTCTAACTGTTGCTTCCTGACTTGCATACAGATTTCTCAGGAGACAGGTCAGGTGGTCTGGTATTCCCATCTCTTGAAGAATTTTCCACAGTTTCTTGTGATCCACACAGTCAAAGGCTTTGGCATAGTCAATAAAGCAGAAGTAGATGTTTTTCTGGAACTCTCTTGCTTTTCTGATGATCCAACGGATGTTGGCAATTTGATCTCTGGTTCCTCTGCCTTTTCTAAAACCAGGTTGAACATCAGAAGTTCACAGTTCATATACTGTTGAAGCCTGGCTTGGAGAATTTTAAGCATTATTTGCTAGCGTGTGAGATGAGTGCAATTGTGTGGCAGTTTGAACATTCTTTGGCATTGCATTTCTTTGGGATTGGAATGAAACCTTTTCCAGTCCTGTGGCCACTGCTGAGTTTTCCAAACTTGCAGGCATCTTGAGTGGAGTACTTTCACAGCATCATCTTTCAGGATTTGAAATAGCTCAGCTGGAATTCCATCACCTCCACTAGCTTTGTTTGTAGTGATGCTTCCTAAGCCCCACTTGACTTTGCATTCCAAGATGTGTGCCTCTAGGTGAGTGATCACACCATTGTGGTTATCTGGGTCATGAAGATCTTTTTTGTATAGTTCTTTGTATTCTTGCCACCTCTGCTTAATATCTTCTGCTTCTGTTAGGTCCATACCATTTCTGTCCTTTATTGAGGCCATCTTTGCATGAAATGTTCCCTTGGTATCTCTAATTTTCTTGAAGAGGTCTTTAGTCTTTCCCATTCTATTGTTTTCCTCTATTTCTTTGCATTAATCACTGAGGAAGGCTTTCTTTTTTCCCCTAGATATTCTTTGGAACTCTGCATTCAAATGGGTGTATCTTTCCTTTTCTTCTTTGCCTTTAGCTTCTCTTCTTTTCTTAGCTATTTGTAAGGTCTCCTCAGACAACCATTTTGTCTTTTTGCACTTCTTTTTCTTGGGGCTGGTCTTGATCACTGCCTCCACTGACATTGTATAATGTTACAAACCTCCATCCATAGTTCTTCAGGTACTCTATCAGATCCAATTCCTTGAATCTATTTCTCACTTCCACTGTATAATCAAAACGGATTTTATTTAGGTCATACCTGAATGGTCTAGTGGTTTTCCCTACTTTCTTCAATTTCAGTCTGAATTTGGCAATAAGTTCATGATCCGAGCCACAGTCAGCTCCCGGTCTTGTTTTTGCTGACTGTATAGAGCTTCTCCATCTTTGGCTGCAAAGAATATAGTCAATCTGATTTCGGTGTTGACCATCTGGTGGTGTTCATGTGTAGAGTCTTCTCTTGTGTTGTTGGAAGAGGGTGTTTGCTATGATCAGTGTATTCTCTTAGCAAAACTCTATTAGCCTTTTCCCTGCTTCATTCTGTACTCCAAGGCCAAATTTGCCTGTTAATCCAGGTGTTTCTTGACTTCCTACTTTTGCATTCCAGTCCCCTATAATGAAAAGGACATCTTTTTTGGGCGTTAGTTCTAGAAGGTCTTGTAGGTCTTTATAGAACCATTCAACTTCAGCTTCTTCAGCATTACTGTTTGGGGCATAGACTTGGATTACTATGATACTGAATCGTTTGCCTTTGAAACAAATAGAGATCATTCTGTCGTTTTTGAGATTGCATCCAAGTACTGCATTTCGGACTCTCTTCTTGACTATGATGGCTACTCCATTTCTTCTAAGGGATTCTTGCCCACAGTAGGAGATATAAAGGTCATCTGAATTAAATTCAACCATTCCAGTCCATTTTAATTCACTGATTCCTAAAATGTTGATGTTCACTCTTGCTGTCTCCTATTTGACCACTTCCAATTTGCCTTGATGCATGGAGCTAACATTCCAGGTATCTATGCAATATTGCTCTTTACAGCATCGGATTTTACTTCCATCACCAGTCACATCCACAGCTGGGTGTTGTTTTTCCTTTGGCTCCATTTCTTCATTCTTTCTGGAGTTAGTTCTCCACTGATCTCCAGTATCATATTGGGCACCTACCAACCTGGGGAGTTTATCTTTCAGTGTCCTATATTTTGCCTTTTCATACTGTTCATGGGGTTCTCAAGGCAAGAATACTGAAGTGTTTTGCCATTCCCTTCTCCAGTGGACCACGTTTTGTCAGAACTCTCCACCATGACCTGTCCATCTTGGGTGGTCCTACATGGCATGGCTCATAGTTTCCTGAGTTAGACAAGGCTGTGGTCCATGTCCTCGAACTCTAACCATCCTTTATCAGTAATCTTTGCTTCTCTTTCCTCATATCTTTCTAATTCTTCCTCAGTATATTGTGGTTTTTCCTGTTTCATAGGACCTGTCCAGATCAAAGCCATCTGTAGTGAAGGGGTTTCATAAAGTGCCACCATTCTGGTTGACAGTCAGCCAGCTGATTACCATTGGCTACTTTACTCCAGTCCCTGCTATGCCCTTTGCAAGGCATAACAGCTACTTCTTTAGGACAACGCTGCTGCTGCTGCTAAGTTGCTTCAGTTGTGTCCGACTCTGTGTGACCCCATAGATGGCAGCCCACCAGGCTCCCCCATCCCTGGGATTCTCCAGGCAAGAACAATGGAGTTGGTATATAGCAGTTAAAAGTCTCTCAATCTCTATGAAATGCTTCATAGATTCTCCTGTTGCTATTTTAAACTGGCGTGGCCATGCAGTATCACAAGGAAGATCAGGGGTATCTTATTTAAGCTCTGGGGATCAAATCTATCCCAGTTTTTCAGGGTACAATTCAAAGGAGTGAGGCTAGAATTGTTAGCTCCCATCTTGTCTGCTTTAAATCCACCAAGGCTGTCCAAATGACTGAAAATCTCAGTAACACTCCAAACAAAAACTAGATCAAGGTCAAGGGAAGTTGTGATGCTCACTGTCCTTGCAGGAGTCCATGTGGTATGAAGCAGCACTATGGGAAGAGTCCATTAGTAGCCACCACATCCTGGGTCCGCTGGATGGCTTCCTGGCTGCAACTAGAGGTGCTGAGATGTGAAGTCAACCAGCCAGGTCCTAACACTCAAACCCAAACCTTTATGGTACCATCTGTAAGGTAAAGCAGGCATCAAGAGGTGCTGAGATGCACTCATGATACAATGATATTCTACAGAGAGGAATGATGTTTAAAAGTTTCTAGCAATTATTTTGGACTCTAGTTTTAAAAACAGACATTAAGCATAAAATAGAATAAAACTGAATTTGGCACTTGCAGCAAGCCTAAAATCTGAACTATAATCCAAACCTTTTATCATTAGCCTTCTTCTTTCAACAATTACAGTAAGTAAAAAAAAAAAAATTAAGTTGCCTGAATTCTCAATCAATGATTCTGCACAAAATGCCCATTTCTAAACTGTTCCATGATTCACATGTTTCCTGGTGTTGACATTAGAATACCTCCCACTCTTTCTAAAAAAAAAAAAAAAAAAAACTCTTCCAAATGAATCGCACAACAGCAAGATACAAAAGCAAAAGATAGAAAACAAAAATTGTATTTAGATTTAAAGCAAATTTCCTAAGTTCAGAAGACCCTCTTTCCCTCAAAATATCACCTCAATACTTCACACACATAGAAAAAAAAATTGTTTCTAATTTAATTACTAGGGGTCATCTCTTCAGAGACTGCATAAAACAAAATAGTTTTCTGACTAACCTTTGAAGTTATCAAATAACTGAAAAGTGATCAATATAAACAAACAAGAATTTGAACTCACCACATTAAACATTCATAGTTTAAGTCAACACTAGGCAAGGGCAAAAGTAAACAAAGTTCAGAAACTTGCTCCCTCATGCAGGTGGGAATCTCTTGGCTGGTCGAATAATACAAACAGACTTATTACTCCATATCAAAGCGATAATGATGATATCCATAAGAACATGAGACCCAGGTCCTCAGCCCACATTCCTGGCACATAAAAGTATTCAACATTAGCTTGTACTAAATGCTCGTTCCATCCAATACAAGGTCACTTAACATCTCTGCACCCCCATCACTTCATCTACAAAAGAGAGATAACAGTAGTTCCAACACCATAGGACAGAAAACGTAGTAAAACACTTAGAACAACAATGGTAGGCACCAACATCATTCTTCTCGCCCTCAAAAAGAAAGCTCAAAGGCTTAAAGGGCTGGGATCTGAACCTAGTTGTTGCAGAGTCGCTGGCATCTCATTTCCTCCAACTCAGATCTGGAGCGGATGCTTAGGGAGATTTACCTGGCTGCCAGCTCTCTTCCCACTGCACAAGGGACACGGGGACAAGGAACATAAGGCTTCTCTTCTTCTTGGCAACTCAACCTGTTCCAGGAACTTGTACCTTCAGCATCCTCAGTCCCACCACCCAAACCTCACATCCGGGCAAAAAAGTACTCCCCCTTGCATTTCAGTTTCCCTCAAGGGGGTTGGTGAGGGGTGGGAGGGCATGATTCCTAACTATCTAACAACAAACAACAAGGGCAACTGCTCCCATTTCTGCAGCATTCACTTCCCAGTGCTCGGACGGGCTCTTTCACACGCGGACAACTTCCCCCAACCTGCGAGACGCTTTTGTTACTATCCCCACCATAGCAATGAGAAGCTTAGCTCAAGGAAATGAGCTGCCGATGTTCGTAGCTTACTAAGGGTGAGGACAGGCCCTAAAAGCAGGTGTGATTTAAAGTCAGCACTCTTAACTGCCTCACCAAACTAAACGTGGAAAAGAAAAAAAAGAGGAACTGGCACTTTTAAAAACAATAATTGTTTTGGAAAATCCAATCATAATTTATTTTCCAATTAAGTTATTGCTTAATAAATGACAATATTACATGAAGAACTGGCTAGTGCTTCATACAGCAAGGAAGTGTACTTCAGTTAGTCCAGACAATTGCATGACTCAGGAGCACAGCTTAACTGTGATATAGGGATGACTCCAGTTTCTACTGCCACAGTATTTATACTTTGTGATTTGTACAAACAAAACCATCTCTCATGCCTCCAACAACATCTACTACAACCCTGTGTAACTTACAATTAGACCTCTGTAAATACTTAATCTCATGATCACAAAGAAATGAGTCAACTCTCTAAGAATGACTGGTCATCAGTCCCCAGACTGCAACCTCCAGCCCACTGATCAACAGTCCCACTGTGTCCAAACCCCAGATGAGTAATTCCTCCAACACAGGGTCAATTTCAAAAACTTAACAGAATTGAGAACCTAAAAACAAACCCTAACATTTATGGCTAATTAATTTCTGCCAAGTAGGCTGAGTTAATTCACTGAAGGAAAAAGATACTCTTTTCTTTTTTTCAGCTTTATTGTGATAAAATTGACAAAACTGTAAAGATACTTAAAGTGCACATTATGATATACATTGAAAGGATTCCACCCAGCTAGTTAATCACCACATCCATCACCTCACATACTTATATTTTTGTGTGTGAGAACATTTCAGTTCTCCTCTCTTAGCAAATTTCAATTGTATATAGTGTTATATAAGAGTATTATCAACTACAGTCACCATGTTATATATTAATATTAGATCCTCAGTTCTTATTCATCTTATAGCTGAAAGTTTGTACCCTTTAACCAACCTTTGCTTTTTCCCCCATCCCCTAGCAACTACTTTTCTATTGTTTTTGTGAGTGTAACATTTTATTTAGATTCCAAGTATAAGTGATACCATGCAAGATTTGCCTTTCTGCTTCTGACTTACTTAACATAGTGCCTCAAGGTCTATCTGTGTTGTTGTATATCTTATTTTCTCTTCATCTGTCGATGGACACTTAGGTTGGAAAAAAACAATATTTTCAATAATTGGTGCTAGAACTGGATATCCAAATGCAAAAGAATAAAGTTGGACCTCTTCATTATACCATACACAAAAAAATGAACTCAAAGATGGACCAAAGGCTATGAGCTAAAACTATGAAACTCTTAGAAGAAAACACAGGACTAAATCTTCATAACCTTGGGTTGGGCAAAGCTTTTCTAGAGGAAAGACGAGAGCATAAGTAAGAAAAGAAAAAAAGATACAGTAGAGTACATCAAAATCAAAAACTTTTAAGCTGCAAGTGATACCATTGAGGATCTGAAAAGACAACTCACAGAATGAGAGGGAACACATGCAAATCACATGTATTATAGAGCTGGTATCTAGAATATAAAAAGAACTCTTAAAATTAAAAAAAAAAAAACAAAAACAACAACTTAGAAATGAGCAAAGAACCCAGTTTGATCACTGGGTTGGGACGATCCCCTGGCAAAGTGAATGGCATCTCATTGCACTATTCTTGTCTGGAAAATTCCATGGACAGAGGAGCCTGGCGGGCTATAGTCCATGGGGCTGCAAAGAATCGGACATGACTGAGCACCTGAGCACCATAAAGGATCTGAATTGACATTTTTCCAAAGAATAATATGAATGGACAATAAGCACCTGAAAAGATGCTCAACATCATCAGTTATTAGGGAAATCAAAACCAAATAAGCTATCACTTCACACACTAGAATGGATATAATCCAAATTTTTTTTAAAAAGAGGAAAAATTAATTGGTGAGGATATGGATAAATTAGAACCCACATACATTGCTGGTGGGAATACCTCTTTGGAAAACTATTTGAAACAGCCATAAAGTGGAAACAACCTAAAGAGCTATCAACTGAAAAAATGGGTCAGTAAAATGTGGTATGCTGCACAAAAAGGAATGAAGGATTGACACATGCTGCTACTCAGATGAATCTTGAAAACAAGTGAAAGAAGCCCGTCATAAAAGTCATGTAAAAGTGTACAGTTCCATTCACATACAATATCCAGGATAGGTAAACCGATCGAGTCAGTGAGAGCATTAGTGGTTGTCAGGGCTCTGAAGAGGTCTGAGCAGAAACTGGGAACAATTGCTAATGATCACAGAGGTGATAAAAATGTCCTAATATTAGACTGTAGTGATGGCTGTAAAACTCTGTGAATATACAAAAAAAAAAAAAAACACTGAATTTTTAACATTTTAAATGGATGAGCTATATGGTATGTGAACTACATCTCAAAATGGTTTTAATTTTTATAAGGAATTTCTTTAAATAAAAAATTATCTAAGACAGTCATTTTTAGACAAGTAAGAAAGCAGTTGAGCTTGCCTGGTGGCTCGGTGGTAAAGAATCTGCCTGCCAATGCGGGAGATGTGGGTTCAATCCCTGAGTTGGGGAGATCTCCTGGAGGAGGAAACGGCAACCCACTCCAGTGTTCTTGCCTGTGAAATCCCATGGACAGAGGAGCCTGGCGGGCTACGGTCCATGGGGTTGCCGAGATTCGGACACAACTGAGAGACTGAAAAACAACAATAAAGGAAGTATCCCCCCAAAAAATGAAAAAAGGGAAATCTCAAATAATTTTAAAAGGTTGGCTATTTCTGCTCAACAGAAGTAGATGCTTGGGCACTGCTCCAACTCCACTTTAAGAATAAAAATAAAACTATGAGGTTTTTTGAACACCTGTTAATTTAAACAGGAATAAAGCATCCCCAAGGGCATATTCCCAGCACTTTGGAGCTGAAATTGCTCCCTGTGATCCTTAAATTATCGGTCAGCTGTCAAATGCTTTGTAAAGTTTCCATTAAGTGTTTCATGGATCTTTCAACACTGAGTTTTCTTGAGACTGCACAATTTGGAAACGGCTGATTCTTAGTACTGAAGCTCCCGTTCCTCTAACAGTTTCCTTGTACCCAAAACAGCCCTTCCAATACTTCCTAGTAACCCACAGCCCGCTGCAGCACTCTGACAAAGACTGATTCTACAGCTTAACTATAATCTTGGCACCCACTTTTATGAGTGGCACACTTTTTTTTTTCCCTAGTTCTATTCACCTCAGTACATTTTAGTCAAGAAAAGCCTCATTTACATATGCAAACTGTGGGTGGGGGCAGATAAAAATAAATTACATCCTTTACCAACTGTTGTGGAACCAAACTGATAATCTCAGTTTCCTGTCTCCTTGGACTCAGGCTGCCAATCACCAGAATTGGCTCTTAACTGCTCAGCTGTACTGCCTCTGGACTATTCACACAAAAGAGCAACTAAATGCACACTGGGAAAATGTCTAAATGAACCCTCTCACCATAAAGCATGCTTTTCCTTCTGCTATCAAATACACTTTATCTAACTAGCTTAAACATTCAACCTTAATATAATACTTCTGAGCAATATTTAAAGTAAACTATGCCCAAAATACAACCTGCCATCTGCATGTCAAGTTTTGAACATATATTATGGGAGTCAAGGTGGTGGGATGGTCGAATTATCTACGTTGCTGTGCCCTTTTCCATCTCTATATTCACTAGGAAGTAGGATCCAGTCCATGCTGCAGTTTTAAACTATATGAAAAAATGACCAAGGCCAAAGCACTGAGTGGTTCTTATCTGGGCAGCACCATCCCACCCTTCTGTGGCCTGGTGGGTTGTTGTTAATAAAGGTGGTGGCAGTGTTTTTACAAAGACTGTTGAGTGCTACTGACATCTGACTGGCTTAGCTTAGACACTACATGTTACCAAGCATACTATTAATAAATACCAGCTCAAAACTCCCACAAGAGAAAGAACTGCTTCACCCAAAATACAAACAGCACTGCCCCAGGGACCCACTAGTTAAGATCGTTCCTTCCAAATGCCACAGCTCACTTAGTTACAGCTTTTTCTTCAACCCTTCCAATGATAGCCTTATAGAATTGATAACTGTTTTTGATGAGGAGCTCCCTATTTTGCTTATAGTAACTCAAGCATTTATATTACTCGCAGTCTTAGAAAGACTGGGAAGGGGAAATGGCAGGATAGTACTCGGAGGAGGAGAAGCGGGGCATCTGAAATCTGGGAATATGGCTGGTCTTGCAATGAAGGGCAGATGGGAGAAACAACAGCCCCTTCCAGGGCTCTGCAGCCTGCTTCCTTTCTGCCACGCCACAGCAGGAAAGTGAAGTCAGAGCCTTTGCTCTGCTGGACCTCTGGCTTCCAAGAAAAAACAATCCCGTGACAACCCACATCTCTCTCCTCCCTGCTCACTCCCCCCCAATTCCATCATAAGGAAATAATTTACTGTTTCACCCTTTTCAAAGCCTGCAGCCAGAAGCCACTGCTGGGTATAACAATTTGCATAGAGAGCCTTGTTGGTTAACCAGCTCAGTCTAAATAGCCTAATACCCCTTACTCAGCAACCTGCAACTTTCACAAACTATATGGTTTAGTAAGAAGTAAGAAGATACATTCTTAAAACTGCTTTCTGTTAAAGCACATGATCCACAGAGCAGAACTTCATGGAAAAAAAAAAAAAAAAATTCAAACGACTCCTTGGGAGTTTAAGAGAAGAGAAGGGACAAAAGTTTTAAACTGATTTTACTGTAGCAAATGCAGAGGGGAAAAAAAGGTGAAATTTCAGCTATAAGATTATATTTAAAATCTGTATCCATGGGCTTCCCTGGTGGCTCAGTGGTAAAGAATTCACCTGTCAATGCAGAGGTCATGGGTTCAGTCCCTGGTCCAGGGAGATGCCACAGAGCAACCAAGCCTGTGTGCCATAACTACCGAGCCACCTGCTGCAACTACTGCCATCCATGCACCCTAGAGCCTGTACTCCACAACAGAGAAGCCACCGCAACGAGCAGTCCAGTGCACCACAGCTAGAGAGCAGCCCCCGCTTGCCACAGCTAGAGAAAAGCCCATGCAGCAACAAAGACCCAGCACACCAAAAATAAATAATAAACAAAGTTTAAAAAAAAATCTATATCCATGAACTCTTCGTTGAAAAGTGAAAGTCGCTCAGTCGTGTCCGACTCTTTGGGACCCCATGGACCATACAGTCGATGGAATTCTCCAGGTCAGAATACCTGAGTGGGTAGCCTTTCCCTTCTCCAGAGGATCTTCCCAACCAAGGGATCAAACCCAGGTCTCCCCCATTGCAGATGGATTCTTTACCAGTTGAGCCACAAAGGAAGCACTCTTCATTGAACTGCTCTGCAAAGACAGCAGAAAAAGCCCAATACCCACCCATCCTCTCTCTCATCAGTTACCAAATGTCCACTGTATACAAGGCACTGGGGCTGAGCAAAGGCCACGGCGGCAGGCGCTGTTGCACGCTGAAGAGCTGTGTGCAGTTGGAAGAGGTTCTGAGCTCTGGGGCCTGTCTCTCCTTTGATCCCTTAAGGATTTATCTAGCTCCAGAAGGTGACTATATAACTGACCAGATTCTCATAGTCTGAAAGGTGTCTAAGAATTGTAACCCCTCAAAGGAGGGATGGGCATTACTCCAATCAGAATCTGTCAGCAGTGAGACTTTCTCTGGCTTGCTACCAACCAAAAACTCCCCAGGATGGTTCTAAGCTCAAACTGCCTGCCCATTACCCTTAAAAATGATTTGGGTATGCCAGAAGTTCCAATAATTTGGCTTCTGACTGAAACTTCTCATACCCAGAGGTACAATTCCCCTTTGTCAGCATGTTCCAATTTTCAGTTTAATGTTTGGGTGGACAGTGAGGATTGTCATAACCAGGAGCAGCTGCATATACCCAACTGCGGTCCTCCACACCCCAGGAGCCAGAGCCCATCTCCACCTTCAATGCTGCCTCTTCTATTCTGCAAAACTATGGCAACTCTCTCCATGATCTGGGCCAGCAGGTCATTTCAGCCTGGGGAGGCTGGCAGGAAGAGGAATTCAACCAGAGCTCCCTAAAATGAAGCAGAGCTGTTTCCGAAGAGAGGAAGTTCCTGTCTCTAGAGTTGTCCGCTTACGATAGCACAAGAAATCTGAGCACAATTGGGTAGGAGGAGCAGCAGACGCTTCCAGCCATTTCCAGCACCAGTTTTCTGGGAGTTGGTCCAAAGAGAGACAGGGGGCCCAGCTCCTCCCTCAGGCTGCTAACAGGCATGTAAATTGGTCGGCCTTCCTGAAGGACGTCTGCCATGTCCAGGGCTTCTGAGCTATGCATTTTATACTTGGTTCTGCTATACTTGCCCTGAAAATATAGATTTGTTCCACCAGGATTAATATGGAAGGAGTTCAGAGCATCTCCCCCCAGAAAGTAATTTGGCCTACTGATCATTCTGATCTAAGATTCACAAGTAACAGCAGGTGCAAGGAGGGCACTCTGACCTTCGTGTTTCTTCCTGAAAGGAGGAGATGTACTTCCTACATGACAAGCACCCTCCCTGCACCAGGAGCAAGACATTCTTATCAAGGACAAGAAGTCGAGAGGGAGAGAATTCTCTACAAAGAGACCTTGTTAAAATAATTTTTATCTTCCTTTTACCTCCCCACACAGTTGAGTCATTTTTCCACAACTGCCTCTCCTGATTCCATCTAATATAAAAGTAGGTCTCACTATTTCTGAGATCTTCATTTCCTTATGAAGCCTCCCAAGGGAAAGTCACTCAGTCATGACCCACTCTTTGTGACCCCAAGGATTATACAGTCCATGGAATTCTCCAGGCCAGAATACTGGAGTGGGTAGCCTTTCCCTTCTCCAGGGGATCTTCCCAACCCAGGGATCAAACCCAGATCTCTCGCATTGCTGGCGGATTCTTTACCAGCTGAACCACAGGGAAGCCCAAGAATACTGGTGTGGGTAGCCTAATCCCTCCTCTATTGGATCTTCCCGACCCAGGAATTAAACCGGGGTCTCCGGCATTGCAGGCAGATTCTTTACCAACTGAGCTGTCAGGGAAGCCCCATGAGGGCTCCCAAGTCACATAAAATTTGTATATAAAATAAATGTGTACGCCTTTCGCCTAATAATCTGTCCTTGTTAATTTAATTTTCAGATCCAGCCAAGAGACCCTAAGAGGGTCAAGGAATACTTTTTCTTTCCCTGCCATGTTATGGAACAATGTGAGCATAACAGGATGTGCATTTTGTGTGTGAGAAACGTACACCAAAGGCAGAACACTGTGCCCAGCTGAACCGAGCTGCACAGAAACCATAGCTGCACACTCCTCCGCTCCACGTGTGTGATGAGTCACTCCAAAGCACATTTGGTGTTACAACTTCCGATCCAACTTCAGATAACCCTCCGTCCACCACTTCACAACAGCTCACAAGCTGCAACTTTTCCAACACCTGCTTCCACAAGCAACTTTCAGGTCTTTTTCAAGATCAAGTGCCAAATTTTCATAGTATTTATATATCTCTGAAACATTTAACGTTTGTAAAACTGTAAGATCATTTTTGCCAGGTTCCTTTAATTCTTAACGTGTCACTGACAAAACATTCACTGCTGTGCTCCAACCCATCTTCCCCACGAGACCTGTGGTTTTTACTGTTCCGTTTTGCAGAGTGTGATTTTTAGGAATGTGTATTCATGTTGTATTATGGAAGGACTATTTCCACGGCTCTAACCTAAAGTAAGAAGTATGGGGCTAAAAATGAAAAAGATTGTTTTAATATACTAAACATTTACTAAAGGAAAATTAGTGAAATAAATGTCAACATGATCAATTAAATGTGATGTAAAATTTTCTCATTATTACCATATGTGGAAATGTCCATAATGTTTGAAAATAGTACAGTACACAAAGCATAGTCTAGTCTAATTTATTTTGTCTATTTTATTTATTTAGTTAGCTTTTAGCCATGCAGCTTGTGGTATCTTTTTAGTTCCCCAACCAGGGGTGGAACCCAGAACCTCAACAGTGAGAGTACAGAGCCCTAACCTCTGGACAGCCAGGGAACTCCCAGTCTACTTTTTTTTTTTTTTTAATACTAGAATGAAATAAAACAAAAAACTATCAGCATTTGTTCTCTGTGGGATTATAAATGATACTCATTTTCTTCTTTGTACTTTTCTGTATTTCCCAAATTTTCTATGATAACTATATATTATTTTTATAAAGCAGAAAATACTGTTAATTCATCATTTGCTAAAAAAAATTGAATTAGTGGCTAGCAAATTGACCCACTCGTATCCTTTAAAATATTACATATTATAATCTTTGCAAAATTTTAAGGAAAAGGCAATAAAGGGGTCCAGTGGTTAGGACTCCACACTTTCACCATAGTGGGGCACAGGTTTGATCTCATGGCTAGAGATCTCACATACCTGTAAGGTATAGCATAAAAAACTTTAAAAAATAATAAAATAACATAAGGCTATAAAGAAAATAGAATACTGAAAAAAAAATTAATGTCTACCCTACCTCCCCCTAAAAGGTAATGAAGAACAAAGAAGTAGAAATGGAAATGACCACCAATATATAGCCTGAAGTTCAAGCATGAATAATTACATAAATGTAAATGATCTAAACACCCAATTAAAAGTTAGAGATGGTCAGAATGGATCAAAAAACAAGTCCCAACTACATTTGTTTATAAGAGACAGATTTTAAAATACAGAACACAAATGAGTTAAAGGGGTAGCTTGGGGCTTCCCTAGAGGCTCAGTGCTAAAGAATCTACCTGCCAGTGCAGGAGACACGGGTTCCATCCCTGGTTTGGGATGATCCCACATGCTGCGGAAGCAACTAAGCACAGGAGCCCAGCTACGGAGCCTGTGCCCTAGAGCCCGGAGCTGCAACTACCGAGGTCCACGTGACGAGAGCCCACGCTCCACAACAAGAGAAGCCACTGCAGAGAGAAGCCTGCCAACTAGAGAGAAGCCCCTGCTCGGCACAACTACAGAAAAGCCCATGCAGCAGCAAAGATCCAGCACGACCAAAAAAAAAAAAAAATTAAAAAAAAAAAAAGTGATATAAAAAGGGAGTGGGGGTAGTATGGTCATCAAAGACTTGAAGATAAAGAGCATTACCAGAGATAAAAAGAATCATTTTACAAAAGGATCTATTCATTAAGGAGACATATCAATCCCAAATGTGTATATATACCTAAAATCAAAATATATTAAACAAAACCTGACATAACTAATGGGAGAAAGAGACAAAAATACAATCATATTTGAAAAACGTAACATCCTTCTCCCAGTAACTGACAGAATTAGACCCCTCTATCAGTAAGATAAAGATGATGAGCACAACACTAGCAACCAACCGGAAGGCGATATCCAATAACTGTAGAAAATAAGTTCTTTTCAAAAGCACATAGAACATTCACCAAGATGTATCACACTGTGGGAAATTAAAAAGAAAAATATATACAGAGTATGTTCACTGATCACAAGAGTAAAAAAGTGAAAGTTGCTCGTGTCCAGCTCTTTGCAAACCCATGGACTATACAGTCCACGGAATTCTCCAGGTCAGAATACTGGAGTGGGTAGCCTTATCCCTTCTCCAAGGGATCTTCCCAACCCAGGGATCGAACCCAGGTCTCCCGCATTGCGGGTGGATTCTTTACCAGCTGAGCCACAAGGGAAGCCCAAGAATACTGGAGTGGGTAGCCTATCCCTTCTCCAGGAGATCTTCCCAACCTAGGGATCAAACCAGGGTCTCCTGCATTGTAGGTGGATTCTTTACCACCTGAGCTATCAGGAAAGCCCCCTACAGGAGTAAACTAGAAATCAATAGCAAAAATACTTCTGGAAAACTCTCTGTAAAATAACAACACACTTCCAAATAACTCACAGATCAAAGTAGAAATCACAGGGGAAATTAGAAAATATTTTGAATTGAATGATATTAAAATGTGTGGGACATAAAATTACTTTAAATACTCATTTTAGAGGAAAAAAAGATTTAAAATAAGGATCTAAGTATCTTAAAATAGTCAATAAAATAACCTAAAATAATAATAGATTAAGCTCAAAGTAAGTAAAAAGAGGGAAATAAAGAGCAGAAATCAACAAAACAGAAAACAAACAACAATTTAAAAAGTTTCTTTTACAACACTGATCAAATTGATAAACTCTTGGAAGCATTAAAAAGAAAAAAAGAACATAAATTACTAATATCAGGAATGCTATTGGAATATGTTACCTTGATACAAACCACTAACAGAATCCTACCAAAGACTTGCATTTAGAAAATCCATTACATTAACCCCAGTGGGGTTGAAAAATCAGCAAGGGATGGCATGATTGGGACTACACTTTGGCAGGAGGATTAACAAGCTGACTATATGGGAAAATTAGCAGGCAACAAAGAGACCAGGGGAGGAAAACCAGTTTACATGACACGTGTTTCATCTTCCTGCCTCTAAATGAACCCCCTTAACACTCTGGCGGCTGTCATCTGGTCAAGCCATGATGCAATTAGTGCAGTGCACACGAGGGTAGAGTTATTACACTAGCTCTTCCTAGCTTACGCTCCACATGGTTAGTGATCTCCTTCAGTCTCCATTCCCTTCTTCTCCTATGGGTCTTCCAGTATTGAAGAATCTGGAATATGAAACATTTCTCAGACTCCTTTGCTGCTTGGGACCTGACAATTGGCAACACTCGCAATATTTGGAAGATGAAAACATGGTGGGGGCCACCCCCTGCTGCAAGGCCTGCCGGCGGGCAAGATTCAGGACAGGACAGGCGGTTGCAATGGACAGACAGGGGGCTCTACCGTGAAGCCACCATCTGTGTAGGTGTCGAGAGGCAGTCGTGGTGATGGCAGCAGCCTGGGCGTCCAGGCTTCTGGATTACTGATGCAGTTGTGTGCTCTTAAAGCCCAGAGTTCAAGGTGGCCCCCTGACTCTTGTTCCTCTAGTTCTTTTATTTCTTAAACAGCTAATTACCTACATTAAATCCTCTTCTGCTTAAATTACTCAGAGTGGCCTCAGTTTTCTGCACTGAACCCTGACACAGCTGCATGACCAGTTTACAGATGACAGAGTTTAATACTGACTTGTTTTCATCCCTTTCTACAATCATACAAGGGATGCAAAACACACAAATCTCCCCCATTTGATGAACACAGAAACCAAGGCTCAGAAAACTTAAAAACTGGGGACAGTAGTGAGCCCCCCAGCACTGGAGAGGTTCAAACACACCAGATGTAACTTGGCAGAGGCATTTTTAAAAGATCTCTAAGCTTCAGATGGGGAATTAAAAGGGATGCCTTTCAAAGTTTCTTCCAAAAATTTCCAATTTCACAGTCTATCTCATCAATAGCCATACAAACAGCCTAACCTGGATCCAGAACTAGACATGCCTCCCTAGAATTTTCCAAAGAAGAATAAAATTCCTGTAGATTAGATTCAACACACAAACAAGAAAAAAAAAAAAAAACAGAGGGGCAAGGGAAAAAGAGTAGAGGGAGAAGGAAGAAGAGAAAAATTAAAGGGATGGAAGTCACCTCTACATTAAAATTTGGCAGGTTACTGGAAAACTTACAGTAAATAAGCTTCAGCAACCCGCAATTTGGAAAGAGGAAGTACCCAAGCCTCTTCAGGGCTGGTCTTTCCAATCTCAGGCTATACTGGGGTTTTCCCAGGTCAGAAGACGATTTTGAGAAGCTGAGAAATGCTAAGGATCCTCTTCTAGGAAAAGTGTTTAGAATACACACAGACATGTGTGTGTGATCACAGGGCTACATGGAACCCCCAGAGCCCATTCTCAGGGACCCAGCTTTCCACATGCTCCCCTGGGCAGGCTCATCTCCCTCAACGGACCCCCTGCTTGCTGCCTTTCCTTTCCCAAGCATAAAAGAAAAAAGGCGAGGTACACAAACCTCTATCAGGTATGCAGAAGGAATCTTATACTCAAGTTCATCCAGCATCAATTCACCAGTTGCTCCTAAGCATGAATGGCAGTCCACTGATTTACATTATGCTAGGTACCCAATGCGGAGAAGGCCATGGCAACCCACTCCAAGTACTCTTGCCTGGCAAATCCCATGGACAGAGGAGCCTGGTGGGCTGCAGTCCATGGGGTCGCTAGGAATCAGACACAACTGAGCAACTTCACTTTCACTTTTCACTTCCATGCATTGGAAAAGGAAATGGCAACCCACTCCAGTGTTCTTGCCTGGAGAATCCCAGGGATGGCAGAGCCTGGTGGGCTGCTGTCTGTGAGGTCACACAGAGTTGGACACGACTGAAGCGACTTAGCAGCAGCAGCAGCAGCAGGTACCCAATAAACATTTATCAATTGACATATAGCTTTAGGGGTTGTTAGCCTTTATTTAAAATAAAAAATAACAAATGAAATAAGTCAACAATGTCCTAGGATTCTGAGGAATAATGCTATGAAAGCTGAAGAAAATTCATAATAACAGAGTATCTTATTATAGAGAACAGTTTCATTACTATGGTTACAAAATACTGCCCTTATTTCTGAGAACATCACTGGAGGAGTTCAATGAGCAGGGAGACAGGAACAAAAGAATGAACTCTTCCCCAGTTTTGGTGAGCCACACACACTAAGGATCAGAACTATAGGCAACTCAGCCCTGGGTTAAATTACCGAGATACAAAGCACTGGAAAATAAATCTCATAAAGACCTCATGGGCTTTGTTTCAAAGAGCAGTTGGCCAGTTTATAAAAAATGATACTTAAACAAACATTAGCCTGATTTTCCATCTTTCCTAGTTATCTTTGCATAACTAAGATTTAAGGGGTTGTGTGTGTTTTTCCTACTTTTGTTTTGATTAGACAGTTTTAAGGAGGGGGAAAATGTTGTCTAATCACTATACACTGTAACCTTACTTCAAACCCACAAATTGTTTCAAAGTTTATTCTGTGATAAAAACCTACCCTTAGTTTTTCCATAACAGCTGCTTTCCTTAAACATCAGCTCAACTTTGATTTCACAAGGCAAACTACACAAGAAAAGCCAGAAGTAAAGCCTTGTTTCCTTCAAAATTCAAACAGATGTTTTGTGTAATCAAAACAATCCACTATTTGAACCTCCTGTACACACACTGCACTGACTTCCAGGTTATTTGCTAAAATCTTTAAAACACTAACTAGAAAATAAGAGGATGTCCCCACTGTAAATGTTTTAACAATCATTTTAATGAGGGTTGCAAAGGTTCACTTTGGACTACCTGAAAAATCTGATCATTAAGGACAATCAAGGTGTTTTAGACGAGTACTTGATTCACATTGCTCTCAGCGCCCAATCTCAACCATAAATCCAACTAACAACAGCAATATGCAATGACAATTCACTTACAATGCTGCTTGACTTAGGATGAGGAAAGAACACAAGATCTTTATCTATAATTACCATTATAATTAATGGTAGAAGGAGAAGGCAATGGCACCCCACTCCAGTACTCTTGCCTGGAAAATCCCATGGACGGAGGAGCCTGGTAGGCTGCAGTCCATGGGGTCGCTAAGAGTCAGACATGACTGAGTGACTTCATTTTCTCCTTTCACTTTCATGCATTGGAGAAGGAAATGGCAATCCACTCCAGTGTTCTTGCCTGGAGAATCCCAGGGACGGTGGAGCCTGGTGGGCTGCCGTCTATGGGGTCACACAGAGTCGGACACAACTGAAGTGACTTAGCATTAGCATAGCACCATTATAATTAAAGACACAGAAAGCAGCTTAGCCAAAGGATAAAATGGAATTGCGTCCAATGGCTAGCTCTGCCGATGTACCACATTGTCCAAGGACTTCCTTTTTAATGTCAAGTTATCATAGATGAACAGGCCACATATCACTTTCCTGCTCTCAAATACAAGTAGACGATGCCTTCCTTATTGCTCTGTCCTTTCTAAGGTTTCTACATGTTGATTTACATGAAAAACCTGGGAAACTGAAACGCTTCTGAGTCTCACATTTAACACACTTGCAGACACTAAATATCTTTGGGAAATCTACAGGTGATATTGACAGAGAAAACAGAGGTGGGAAGCAAGCACTGGGCAAGATGTTTTTCCCTTTTACCTCATTACCAGAGAGATGATTTGGAGGCTGCCTTCTACTCCCAACAGATCGGCTCGATCCCAGCAAAGTAAGCCCACTCAGACTTGCCTCAGCCCTAAGCCATTTGTCAACTTGCCAGGTCAGCTCTAAAGCTGCCCAAGAAAACAAATCTGAATGAGCAACTTTCATGTTGACTTTCCACCTACAACGGTGATCTTCACTCTCTTTACTGTTTAAGGTCAGTGATGGACTTCTTTCCAACAACCTGAACTTGGCTAACTGCACAGAGACATCTCCAAACCACTCTTTCTGTATTAGTAACAGTTTCAGTTCAGTTCAGTTGCTCAGTCGTGTCCAACTCTTTGTGACCCCATGAATCGCAGCACGCCAGGCCTCCCTCTCCATCACCAACTCCTGGAGTTCACTCAGACTCACATCCATCGAGTCAGTGATGCCATCCAGCCATCTCATCCTCTGTCGTCCCCTTCTCCTCTTGCCCCCAATCCCTCCCAGCATCAGAGTCTTCTCCCATGAGTCAACTCTTCGCATGAGGTGGCCAAAGTACTGGAGTTTCAGCTTTAGCATCATTCCCTCCAAAGAAATCCCAGGGCTGATCTTCAGAATGGACTGGTTGGACCTCCTTGCAGTCCAAGGGACTCTCAAGAGTCTTCTTCAACACCATAGTTCAAGAGCATCAATTCTTCAGTGCTCAGCTTTCTTTACAGTCCAACTCTCACATCCATACATGACCACTGGAAAAACCATAGCCTTGACTAGGCGAACCTTTGTTGGCAAAGTAATGTCTCTGCTTTTGAATATGCTATCTAGGTTGGTCATAACTTTCCTTCCAAGGAGTAAGCGTCTTTTAATTTCATGGCTGGAGTCACCATCTGCAGTGATTTTGGAGCCCCTCCCCCAAATAAAGTCTGACACTGTTTCCACTGTTCCCCCATCTATTTCCCATGAACTGATGGGATCAGATGCCATGATCTTCATTTTCTGAATGTTGAGCTTTAAGCCAACTTTTTCACTCTCCACTTTCACTTCCATTGAGAGGCTTTTTAGTTCCTCTTCAAACTTCAGTCAAATCACCACCTTTGTCAGTAAGGCAGAGCAACAATATAGCCATTTTACTGCATCTGGACTGCATTTTATAAAATGAATAGAAAAAACTGCCAACACTAGTGATAAGCACAGGACTCAAACTTAATGCAACTAAAACAGAGTCCTTCACGCAGCAAGAAAATGGATCCAAACACCATCTAGACAGATGGCATCTGCATAAGTAGCTGTAAAGAAAAAGACCAAAGTTAAAGATGATATTAAAAATGGCTGAACCAGGGGGCTTTCCTGGCAGTGCAGTGGTTAAGACTTCACCTTCCAATGCAAGAAGGTGCATTGGAAGCTTCGAAGGGTGCAGGTTCGATCACTAATCAGGGAGCTAACACCCCACATGCCTTGCTGTGGCCAAAAAAAAAAAAAAACAAAACATACACAACAGAAGCAATATGACAACAAATTCAATGAAGACTATTTTAAAAAAAAGAGAAAGAAAATGGTTGTACCATGTTGTCAATGATATCTAAAAAGGGTGAAATTGGGATTTTCTTCATTATTTTTAGTCTTTTGGGAATTGAAACACCCATACATACACACTCCTATTAATATATAAGCCTATTAGCTGACTTTCACATATTTACATTTACTTAATATCTTTGGAAAAATTTCCATAGTTGAAGGTAGAGGACTACTACACTATTTCCTCGGTATAAGCATAAAAAGCGTGGCTGCAAATGAGTGGCTGGTGCATTTAAAAACCTGCCTTGGTCACCCGGTAACTCAACAGAGAGTTGAATCAAGCATAGTACCTACAACATAATCCCAACTCAACAAAGTAAAATTATATGTTAAATCTGAGTCAAAATATCAAGTGCAGTTCTCTCTGGGTGAGGATATGTATTTCATAAATACCCCCTCAGTGTTCAAAAGAGCATCAGTAGTGAAAAGCATGAACTTTTGCACTTGGATCCCTTCCAAGTGTGGAAGCAACACGTGATATAATGTGGACCTAACATTTCCAATCTCTATAAACAAAGAACTGTAGAGAAAAAGAGTTGTGTAACCAAAAACACACAACAGGGAGTTCAGCTAGTCTACAGTATGGGCTCTGTCTAGGAGGAGAGAGGAAATGTACCCATGCAGTAACCAGGGAACAACTCCAGTGTGTCAGACGACCATGTTCTAGGTGGTATAGACAGGTTTTGGGTGCAAGTTCTGAGGGAACTTGAAAAGTAAGGGAAAGGTCGTTTCTGAGGAAAAGGCTTCTTGAGCTTGGCCTTCAATGCAGAGATTTGGGTTTTACAGAGAAAAAGGAGAGACACCTCAGGGAAATCAGTACCTTTATCTGGTACCTAATTTACTCTTCAAAGAAGTCTTCATGGATTGATTGTGTGTGTGCGCGCTTATCTGTTTTAAGCTATAATCTAGAGGTGAAAAGATGCCCTGATAAGGAGGATCAACCAATTCCAGTTAACACTTAACAGAGGCCACCCTCTAAGAACATCCTGTGGGGACTTCAGTTATCTCTAACTCCCATGACCCCAGAATGACCCCATCATTCTCATCAGCGGAATGATGAGAATTGGTGAAAACTGCAAGAACTCTCGATACACAACTGCTGCTGCTGCTAAGTCACTTCAGTCGTGTCCGACTCTATGCGACCCCATAGATGGCAGCCCACCAGGCTCCCCTGTCCCTGGGATTCTCCAGGCAAGAATACTGGAGCGGGTTGCCATTTCCTTCTCCAATGCATGAAAGTGAAAAGTGAAAGTGAAGTCGCTCAGTCATGTCTGACTCTTAGCGACCCCGTGGACTGCAGCCTACCAGGCTCCTCCATCCATGGGATTTTCCAGGCAAGAGTACTGGAGTGGGGTGCACAGCAACTCTGCCCAAATTCCTGCATGAAGAACTTGAGCAAACTTTAACAGGGCTTCTAGCACCCTAAGGCTGCATTGCCTGGGATGACCCAGCTGCCTTCTGAGTCCTTGTGCAGAAAGGTTCAGGGCTGGGAAAAGATATTTATACAGTTAAGATAAGCCCCAATCTCCTTTTCTTAAGAGCATTATACAATCAAGAGTCCTTCCTCTGCTCCTGTGGACAGCAACAGGCGGACACATTTCCTAACAAGTGTGGAATGTCTTTCTCAAGGACTTAAACTCCTTTCCTTTAAAATGAAGTCCTCTGGAAAGATAGGGCCTATCTCCCAGTCTTGGTGGAAGAACAGAATCTAACTTGCTAACTAGGAGACCCTGCTGGCCTCATCCCCCCACCCATACGAACAAACACGTCTCACTTCCCTAACTCTGCTTGGGCCCCCACTCGCTCCTCCCTTTAAAACTCCCAGGCACCTGTAAATCAGAACGCAGCTCAGCTCTTTCCGTCAATGAGTGATTACCGAATAAAATCTGTTTTCATTGCTTTAACTAACATCCAGCCTTATTTATCTTTGACAATGGGGAATCTCTGGGTGACTTTTGACAATTAACATAACAGACATTAGAAACAGACTTTTGTTGGGGAAAATCTCAGGAATCAAGTAATATGTTCTGGTTGGAAATACCTTGGCAATCCTGCCCTTATATGAAGTGGTTATAAGGACAAAGTGAATCTTCTGCCTGAGAGGGGCACTGTGGGTTTGATCTATCCAAGAGGTCCCATGCTTCGGCAGTCCTGGGCAAGTTCTTCCTTCTAGAAGGTTATCTGCCCCAGGTGAACATGCAAGCTGCATGTTGGTTCACCAAGAAGGACAAAGAGCTGCAACTTCGAGAAGCCACAGGTCAGGCTATGTACCTGTTCTGTGCCTGCCTGCGGATAACTATCTGCGCCAGTGGCAGAATGTGGTCTGAGACTCACTGTCTATAACCTGGACTGCTGTGAGGAAGAAGCTGAATCTCTCCAGACTCCTGACAACTGCCAATAACTACCAAGACGGCCGCATAACGATGTATTTAACACGGCCTTAGGGCCACTATGGGCTTCCCAGGTGGCTCAGAGGTTAAAGCATCTGCCTGCAATGCAGGAGACCTGGGTTCGATCCCTGGGTCGGGAAGATCCCCTGGAGAAGGAAATGGCAACCCACTCCAGAATTCTTGCCTGGAGAGTCCCATGGACAGAGGAGCCTGGTGGGCTACAGTTCACGGGGTCGCAAAGAGTCGGACACCACTGAGCGACTTCACTTTCACTTTCACTTTAGGGTCACTATGAAAGTGAAAGTCACTCAGTTGTGTCCGACTCTTTGAGACCCCATGGACTCTTTGAGTCCATGGAATTCTCCAGGCCAGAATGCTGGAGTGGGTAGCCTTTCCCTTCTCCAGGGGATCTTCCCAACCCAGGGATCGAACCTAAGTCTCCCACACTGCAGACAGATTAAAGAAACCAGCTGAACCACACGGAAGCCTAAGAATACTGGAGTGGGTAGCCTATCCTTTCTCCAGCAGATCTTCCCAACTCAGGAATTGAACTGGGGTCTCCCACATTGCAGGTGGATTCTTTATCAACTGAGCTATCAGGGAAGCATTATAGCTCTTTACCAACTGAGCTATTAGGGCCATTGTGAGCAACAACAATCAGCAGCAGTTCCTGATTTATTCATATTGTATTTAGAATAATAAGGAATAGCAGTCTCCCAGTTAGAAGATCCGACTCAAGTCAGGTGGAGCAGTGTTGAAGGCCTGGCTCCACCACCATGTAAACATCAGTCAAGCTAATTTATCTCTTGCACTTCAGTTGTCTCACCTACAAAAGGAAGCCAAAATGAACCTTCCTCGACTGCACAGAGTTCCTGTGAAGTGTGAGTGAAACAATGTAGGTAAAAACAGCACACTTGTGGACATGAAATAAGCTTCAGCTATTGTTAGTATTATCATTAATGCTTATACCTGCATGGAGTAAAACCTGCCCAGCCTTACTCTCAAATTGCCTTGATAGTGGTTATCTAGATTTTCCAATTACATATTTCACCTCTGAAAGGGTGTCCTGTCATTTTTCAGTAGTGAGCCTACCTCACACTTTCAGCCCAAACTAGCCCTTAAGTTCCAGGAGAGCAAGGATGTACTTTGTTCACTGCCCAGAGGCCTTAGCACAGTGCTGGGTACCCAGAAGGTATAGAGTGACCATCCTCCTGTGATTTCTGCTTCCATTAGCATCCACCAGAGTTTCCCTGGTGGCTCAGATGGTAAAGAATCTGCCTACAATGCAGGAGACATGGGTTTGATCCCTGGTTCAAGAAAGTCCCCTGGAAAAGAGAATGGCTACCCACTCCAGTATTCTTGCCTAGAGAATTCCATGGAAGAGGAGCCTGGCAGGCTACTGTCCATGGAGTTACAGAGTCAGACACGACTGAGCAACTAACACACTAGAAGCCAACAGCCCAAGCAAAATCTAAGTGTATCAGAGTCAAAGCAAAAATAAAATGACCTGGAGACTGTCCAGGTACAACTGGGTAACGGCCACCAAGATGTGGGAGGTCCCTTACTCTGTACCAAATCCTGTACTAGAGACATTATTGCATGTAATCCTCCCAATAACCCTGGGAGATATTATCATACCCATTCAACAGTTGAGGAAAACTGAGGGTAAATAATACGCACAGTCACACCAGCCCTCAGTGTCCAAATTTCCCAATTCAAACCCAGACCTGAGTCCAAAGCCCAGGCTATTTTCTGGGTTACACATTGTTTCAGTTAAGGTCCCCCAAATTTCTATCTCCAACCTCAAACGTCTCCCAAATTAAAAATTCAACTGATAACTGGCCATCTCTAACTTCTAATAGGCATGCCAAATGTAGCAAAGCCAGAAGAAAATGATGGGTTTTTCTTGCCAAATATCCTTCTTCCTCATCTCAGCGAGGCACTATCATCTATTCAGTTGCCTGGGTCACAAACAGAATCTCTTATTTCCACATTCCACATCTAACCCATGCAAAAGTCCAGCTCTACCTCTAAAATATGCCCAGAAGCCAACACCATCCCACCATCAGCACTGCTACGCCCCTAAATTAAGGTAGTACACTCTCCTGGGCCTATAGCAACAGCATATTGCCAGGATTCAAGCTCCACCAGGAAGGATTCTGGTTCACTGCTGAAGCCTAGAACACTGCTCACACCCAGGAGGAGGCGGTTTAAAAGCATTCACTGAATGAACAGTTCTGACTGCTCTCACCTCCACACTAGGCCCTGACATACTCAAATCTTCATGGCGCCCAAAATGATCTTCTAAGTGTAAATCAAGCCACAGTTCTCACCTGCTCAAAATCCCCCAACAACCTTTCCCTGTAAGAGAAATAAAACCCAAATCCATTGGTGACTGACCCCACCTGGCCCTACCTGCCTCTTTACCTCATCGACAACACTCCAGCCTCCTGGACTCTTCCAACACCTCACTGTTCCTCAAACACCCTGGAAGGCTCGCTACCCAGACCCTCACATGGGTGCTCTCCATCAGTCTCAATTCCAAGGGCATTTTCTCAGACAGACATTCCCAACAACCCTACAGAGGCCACTTTGCCCACCAGGACCTGTTACAGTATTAGTATTGTATAATGATTACAGTATATTATTGTTTCATTGCTCCAACGTTTATATAACACCACCCCATCCCTGCCCCAGTGGGACCAACCACTGAGGGCAGAGATGATGTCTGTCTGGCTCACTGCCCTATCTCCAGCTCTTAGCACATGGTAGGTGCTGTGATATTGTGATATAATCAGGAATATTTATTTGGTCTTCTACTTGGGAATGGGAGGCCCGGCATTAAGGCTGACAGCTGAAATGTGTGGGATGCCAGACAGGGAGGAGTGTGGTGTATGTGGGATTAGGCCCCTAGCCTGGGGGATATCTGACATCCAGGTAATGTCAGAATCAAACTGTATTGTTGTACATCCAGTTAATATCCGGGGAGTTGGGGAACTGATTGGTGTGGAGTGAGGGGTGTGGGGTCCGTAAACTGATGTCAGAAGTGATGTAAGTAAAAACAATGCACATGTGCTCAAAAAAGTTTTAAGGATTTCTAGACTTAGATACTTTCTGACGGTGCTGTGTGTGTGTTTTTTTTAATGTAAACTTAACAGTTTCATTCATATGAAATCATAGCGTCATCACCGGCCTCCCAACATTGAGACCCACCACAGTGAAGCCTCAAGCAGTCCCAAGAAAGCAGAAGTTAACTTCCCTGTGATGAACAGCCAGTATTTGGTTCTTTCCAAAGTCCTGAGAAGGGGATTTTAGAAACAAGTCATAAAACCCTGCCAAAATATCAACCATACCAATAATTCTTTTACAAGACCCACTTGAGTACTGGCAATAATTTTCTGAGCTCTAAATTACCCACTGGGAGCCACAGAAAGCCTCAAGGGGCTTTCAAGTGACTGGGGACGGGTGCCTCGAAATATCGTAACCTAATCACTTATAATATACCCTAATTATATTATATAACCCTAATATAATGAGGGGTCACCTCAAAATGGAACTCCCTCAAAACAAACACAATGAACGATTTGTAAAGCCTTCTTGAGATCTGGAATATCTGAACGCCGCCTTCTGAGGTCCACTTTGGTCTCCAGTGCCCTCTCTTGTCACTTTGCCTGACTGAGGGCAAGTCATTCCACCTCAAGTTAAAAACCTCAATTTCCTCATCTCTGAAAAGACTAGCTTGAATGCATGCCAAGGACAGTATTAGACCTCAAAAACCCAAGCGATAACTTCACAGGGCCACTGGAAAGAGGTCGGATTATCTACCAGTCTAATCGGTGGCTATACAGAAACCCACAGCTTAACCCCTGGATCCCTTACGGGCTGGCCTGATTATCGCAAGGCTGAATGCACCAGCAAGCGCGACAGCCGGGCTAGACTCACTGAGAAAAACGAACCATTAAAACTCTGTAAAGAAATGCTGATAATCAACATGTCTGAGAAGGTGGGAGCGCAACGTCTGGCAGACGTTACCTACTTCTTCCTTTCTAACTCTGCAAGAAGGAATGAAAGCAGCGTTAAAGGTTAACACCTACTACCAATTCTGCCCTGACGCACTGCCAACCGGTAGAAGACGCCGATTCCAAGCGGGCACAGGCGTTTTAAGATCTCGGGAGTTTAATAGGCGAGAGTTACAAACAGGCTCGGGCAAGTTCACAGCTGAAAGGGGGATGAGAAGGCTCGAGGTTCCTAGCCAGGTGGCGCGTTCGTGTCCAGCCAGGGTTGGGTCGAGAAATTCAACAAGCAGGGCTGACTCTTCCCTGCGCCCAGACCTGAGCCCTGCGGTTTGGAAAGCAGGTTTCTCTGTTCTCGAATGAACAGAGCCAGAGCTCTGGAGCCTTGGGAGATGTCAAGAGCAATCCGCCTGAGCCAAACGAGCCGAGTTTCGTTCAGGGCATGGTAGAGGAGTGGTTGCCCAAACCCACGTCTTCTCCTGGATTCACGGGGCTGGCAGAGCCCGGTGGCCTACGGAGCTCGGCTCCACACACTCGTGCCCTGGAGAGTAGGCGACATGCTCCAGAAACAGTCGGCACCTTCCGCCCGAACCCTACGTGCCCCGCCCTAAGCCAAGTTCCTACCCAATGCCCAAAGAGAAGACCTCGGGGTCACCTCTCGGGCTGCCCCCCGTGTACCTCTGGTCCGCCCGCCGAAGCAAAGGGTTTCCCCGACGGCTGAGCGCCGCGCTCCGGCCCCGGGCACTCACCCAGGAGGCGCGGGGTCACCCGCCCCACTTTCGGCGGCGGGAGCGGGGCGCACACCCAGGGAAGCCCGCGGTGCCTCGGGCTCCTGGCCAGGTCTCCACCGATCCGTCTCCCTCTTCTCACCTGGCCCGCACAGCACCGCGCTGACATAGCGGTGGCCGACCACCACCACCCGCGCGCTCGCCCGCTTGCAGCTTCGCTTCGGCACTCCTGGCTAGCTCCGGCCTCAAGCGTCCGTCTGCAGACCGCTCACACCTCCACGCCGCGCAGCCCCAGCTGAGCTTGGGGGACCTAGGCCTGGGTGAAAACAACCTCCAACAAACCCCGCCCCTCCGCCGCAGGCCCCGCCCCACAGCCCCCGCCCCACAGCCCCAGGCCCCGCCCCGTCAAGCCGCCACCGCCCTCAGCCCCTCCCTGTTCCCGCCCCTTCCCGGGGCACCGCCTCCGAACCCCGTCTCCCCTGCTCGCACTTCCGCTGGCGTCAGGCAGCAGGCAGTGGTCATCACTTCCCGGTGCTGCGCTGGACTGCGAAGTCCCACCGCCGACAGGCTGGCCAGGCACTCTCGGTCACCGGCCCTGAAGGCAGCAGCGCCCCCAATCCGCGGCTCCGGTGGAAGAGCTGGTGGCTGACTCTGATAAAGCTAGGAGCCTTTTGTGAGCCATTCCGAGTGCCCTGCACTGAACCGGCGCGTTAGGGATGGCCGGATGCTAGTCTGTGCTCGGCCTCGCACCGAACTGGTGTATGCAGGGGATCCCTGTTTCAGAAGTCCCTTTATCTTCTTCATCTCCCAATAAAATTTCTCAAACTTTGGTAAGATTCCCCTCTGCCCAAGCTACGAATCCCTGGTCACTTAGCTGTCTTGGCACGTTACCATGGCACCTTAAGGGATCCAGGGAGAACTCTTTCTGTGCTTCCCTGTTTTCCAGTCTCTCCTCCACCACCCATAGGAGAGCGCCTCCTCGCCCATGGGGATGGGACTTAGTTTGCATCCCTCCTTCCTCTCTGGCTTCCCAGGTGGTTCAGAGGTAATGATTTACCTGCCAATGTAGGAGACACAGGGGGCGCCAGTTCAGTCCCTGGGTGGAGGCAGACCCCCCGGAGGAGGAAATGGCAACCTATTCCAATATTCTTGCCTGGAAAAATCCCTTGAATAAAGGAGCCTGACGGGCTACGACGTCCATGGGGTCACAAAGAGTAGGATGCCAGTGAACACGGATATTTGTTACATGCAGAAAGAGTTCTCCCTACCTAAATCTCCTCATGGCCACTTCCCCAAGAAGAGGAATTTCTGTTATTGCAAACTTTGCACCAAATTCCTTTCATTCCTTAAAATAAGGATTATTCTCTGTATTTTAGAAATGGGGCGACTGAAGCTCAGGCAATTTAAATAACTTGCCCAAAGTTTATCAGTAAAGCTGAAAAAGCAATACAGGGACTGGAAGGCAGGTGTCTGATCCCCTGGGGCACAACACAAATGTGACCTTCGCCTTTGGCAAAGTAGTGTCTGTCGGCAGTTGAGGAGATGGAAACTAAAAGTCCATGGGAACCAATCCTTGGATTATGAGCAGCACAGACTCTTCTAGAATTGAGACAGGCTTCCAGAGTGCTTGCACCTGGACAACCTTCTTGAGCAGTAGGATACAGAGAAATTATAAGTGACTAGAAATAACTGCACACATGCACAGTTGAGACAACCTTGAGCAAGAGGATACAAAAAAAGCCACAGGCTACAAGTTTTTGAGGTGCCAGGAGCTAAAGCAGGGTACTACGCATGATCCCTGTACACTGCACCACCAAAGGGGTAGACAGACATAGTAAGGTACCTGAGTGCGTGCTCAGTTGCTTCAGCCCTGTCCAGTTCTGTGCACTCCTATGGACTGTAGCCCACCAAACTCTGTCCATGGGATTCTCCAGGTGAGAACATGAGTGGGTCGCCATGCCCTTTGCCAGAGGATCTTCCTGACCCAGGGAATGAACCCACATCTCTTACATCCCCTGCATTGGCAGGTGGGTTCTTTATCACTAGCGCCACCTGGGAAGCCCATAATAAGGTACACCTTTTGCCAAACCCACTCATCCATCCCTGTGGTTACACCATTCAAGGACCCATGCAGCTTCCCTCCAAGAGCTTGCAAGGGTACCCATTTCTTGCTTCCATTCCCTGGTGATGAAACTGTTGTTCAGTAGCCCAGTCTTGTCTGATTCTTTGCGACCCCATGGACTGCTGCACACCAGGATCCCTGTCCCTCACCATCTCCCAAAGTTTGCCCAAGTTCATGTCCATTGGATTGGTGATGCCATCCAGCTGTCTCATCCTCTGACGCCCCTTTCTCCTTCTACCCTTAAACTTTCCCAGCACTGGGGACTTTTCCAATGAGTCAGCTGTTCGCATCAGATGACCAAAATACTGGAGCTTCAGCTTCAGTATCAGTTTTTTCAATGAGTTTTCAGGGTTGATTTCCCTTAAGATTGACTGGTTTGATATCCAAGGGACTTTCAGGAGTCTTCTCCAGCATCACAGTTCAAAGGCATCAATTCTTTGGTGCTCTGCCTTCTCTATGGTCCCGCTCTCCTAACCGTACATGGCCACTGGGAAGACAATAGCCTTGACTATATGGACCTTGGTGGACTGAGTCATGTCTCTGCTTTTCAACACACTGTCTAGGTTTGTCATACTTTCCTTCTAAGAAGCAAACATCTGATTTTATGGCTGCAGTCACCATCCACAGTGATTTTAGAGCCCAAGAAGAGGAAATATGTCACTACTTCCACATTTTCCCCCTCTATTTGCCATGAAGTAATGGAGCCAGATGCCATGAACTTAGTTTTTTTTTTTTTTAATATTTAGCTCTTTCACTCTTCTCCTTCACCCTCATCAAGAGGTTCTTTAGTTCCTCTTTGCTTTCTGCCATTAGAGTGGTATCATCTGCAAAGCTGAGGTTGTGATGTTTCTCAACCTTTATTGGGGCTGGAGTTGCCTAAAATTCTCCTCTGGCCCCTTATCAATTTCTGTTGATTAAAAGGGTCCAAGAGTGGTGGTCAGTAACAGAATCTCCTTGAATCTCAGGTGCCAGCATTTAAAGGAAGAGAAATAATGGAGCAGGCCCTACTCAGAGCCATGGAAAGTAATGAGAAATGGCTCCAACTAAAATTTTTAAAATAATAATTTAAAACAACGACAAAACCAGCCTAAACAGTATTAGACTGGTGCAGCCACCTGCTTGGTGGCTGTCTATGACTCATCAGAAGCCAAGGATCTAACTGCGACTTGACTGTCTAGTCAGGTTTCACTGTTGTTTGGGATGGTCATTCTGGCCCCACTTCTCACCCTGGGAGACTACTTGGGTGCCAGGAGTTTCTGTTCCCCTGGGAAGAGTCAGGCAGCTTCTGGGGAGGGGAAGGTGTGAAATCTACTTCAGTTTGAACCTGCTGGGGCTATGAAGTCTCCTCACCTTTTAGGGAAATTGGAGCATACCACTGGGTTACAGGCAGAGCTGGTAGTAGGATCTAGGCCTCTTGAATCCTGAGCTTTTTTTTTTTTCAAATCTATGTCAAGTGTGGAAGGATTCTATGATGATTTTAACATCAGCTGGCAAAGAAACAACACAACTTAATGACCAGAGAATTTGTAGACTGTGCCCAAGGTACCCGAAAAAAATACTGGAAGCCTGAGCTTCTAAAGTTTTAAATTTTAGCCTCAACCAAGAACTGGCTGGATGACCTCTGAGCCTCAGTTTTATCATCTGCAAAATGGGGACTAACCATGCATTAAATTAAATTGCTAAAGAATCCACCTGCCAATGCAGGAGATGCAAGAGACGAGGGTTCCCTGGGTGGGGAAGATCCCCTGGAGTAGGAAGTGGCAATCACCTCCAGTATTCTTCCTTGGGAAATGCCATAAACAGAGGAGCCTGGCCAGCTACAGTCCATGGGGTCTCAGAGTCCGACATAACTGGTATTAATAAACCAGTTGAAAAATGTTAAATAATCTATGCAGGCTGATTCTTCCTCTCTTCTGGAAGATCTCAAAGGAATATGGCCACTGTCAACTGAAAGAAAAATACACAATGTAAAGTGAGTTCAGTTGTATTCAGGGACCTTCTGTGAATCACAGCCCAGGAGATGGCCTCTCAGATAACACCAAATTGAGAAATTGGCTTCAGAGAGAGAAGGGGGAAGCCAGGATAGATGTAAATAATAAATTATAATAAATAAATAATAAATGTAAATAATAAATTTTTAGCTGGGGAAAAAACACGTGGTCAAACATAAAAAGATAACGACTAATCTCAAGGTAATTATTTCAATACTTTTTTATTGTGGGCAACAGTGCCTAATGGCTTGATCTCTGTAGAAATGGACTGGCTGATAACTCTTTTTTTCTTCATGCCGAGTCTGAAGCTTTCCTCCTTTCCTGGTTCTGAGGGTTTTGCAGTTACTACTTAAGGTCTGGTCGGTAACATCCTTTGCATCTGTGGTGAGTCAAAAAGAACAGACGTAATGTCAGCAGACATGACAGAAAACAGTGGCACCTTAATTTTATTTTAAGTACTCTGCAGGCCTTTTCAAGACAGACAGTTGCACAGTGTTCCTCACATGTAGGTAATTTTACAGTCTGTCCCGTTTGATGTGGATTTTCTCAGGAATAACCAATAAAAGACCTGTTTTAATAAGACTGTAGCTCTTGGCAGACCATGTGAAATATTCCCCCCACAAAAATGTTCTTAACTAAATTAGCTCCTTTTATACAGGTTAATTATACATGCATATATATATATGACATACTATAAATAACAAGCTTATAATTTCCTTTTTTCTCCTTGTGAATTTGAAGGTTTTGTTTGTTTTGTTTTTGTTTTTTCCCCTTTTAGGAAGGAGAAGGCAATGTTGAGTTTAAAAACACTCACTGAACTGAAAACAATATTGATATACATATGTTATTAAAGAAAAAAAATAGTCATACACTTGCTGTTTTATAGCTTTTGATTTTAGAAAACTTCATTGCAAATTTTAATTTCCGGTTCAAGAATGGCTTAAAAGCCAACAAAATTATTCTAATTCCCTAAAATTTTCTCAACTATGAGAAGAAAACCTAGTGATTCATTCTATTGGTATTTAAATATAAAAGAAGAAATTTCTCCAATCTTCACTTATAAAGGTCCTGGGACCTCAATCTGATAGTGAAAGTTTAATTAATTTCAGTTACAGGTAAACAAGGAAGTATTCATTTAGGAAAAAATAGCTATAGATTTTGGGGACTCAGGCAAAAAACAATCCAAGCGCTATAGTGCCCCCACCCCAGTCCTTATGGTAATTGTGTTCTCCTTCGTTTCTATTAAATTAATATATGTACAATGGTTTTTGTTTGTTTGTTTGTGGATTTTTTGCCACACCACTTGGCTTGTGGGGTTTTAGTTCCCCCATAAGGAATCATTGGAGAAGACTCTGATGCTGGGAGGGATTGGGGGCAAGAGGAGAAGGGGATGACAGAGGATGAGATGGCTGGATGGCATCCCCGACTCGATGGACGTGAGTCTGAGTGAACTCCAGGAGTTGGTGATGGACAGGGAGGCCTGGCGTGCTGTGATTCATGGGGTTGCAAAGAGTCGGACACGACTGAGCAACTGATCTGATCTGATCTGATCTGATAAGGAATCAAACCTAGGCCCTCAGCAGTGAGAGTGTGGAGCCCTAACCACTGAACCACCAGGGGATCTCCTATACAGTGTTTTTTAAATGTTGCAAATATTATAAAACATAAAATAAAAAGAAGTAGCATCTCCCTCATATCCTTCCTTTCGGTCCCCTCCCCAGAGGTAATCACTTTCAATTTTTTGAGCAGTTTTTCCTTATTACCTCCATATTTTTTTAAACATTTTTATTTTATTTTATTTTTCCACACTGCACAGCATGTGGAATCTTAGTTTCCCCACCAGGATTGAACCCATGCCCTCTGTAGTGGAAGCAGAGTCTTTGGGAAGTCCCAACTCCGTATTTTTAAATAATATTTTATGCTTTTATTTCCTGACCTGTTGACTATATTTGTTGTGTTTTATCTTTTATGTTACATGTGGGCTGAAAGCTTAACCCATTAAGCACTTCTATCTGCTATCTTGACAGTCTAATCACATCACGTTTTTTATAAAATAATATAATTAATTTTATAAATTAATAGGAGGTTAATATGTAGTTATGGCTAGTAAAAATTATTCATTGCATAGCCACAGAGTGTATAATGATAGCATTTCTTTCTTGTCTCTTTCTATTTTTCATTTTCATTCCCCTCCCCTGGAGAGGCAGTATTGTCTAGTGGTTGGGGTTAGCGACTCTGGAGCCAGACCTTGGGATTAGACCTTTGCTTTTGTCACTTATTAGATCTGTGATTTTAAGCAACTGATTTCATCTCCCTGTCCTTCAGTTTCTTCCTCTTTAAATGAGGAGGATTAATAAAAGTATACATATTAAAGTATGCCTGGAAAATTGTCGGGAGCCGCCGCGGAGAGGCGCTCCACTCGTGACAAAGGTCATGAGGAAGGAGGCTCGACAAAACGCAATGGCGAGATCGAACCTCAGGAGTCCCTCCGGATATTCTCCAGCATCTACCCCCAAAAACCAGAGTCTGCCTACTTTACTGCTTTGTGCTCTCACCTCTGACTTTACTGGGGGCTGTCCCCCACCACCATCTCACTCTCTCTAATAAAGAATTAACTTACAGCTCCAATTAATAAAGTTCCTGGGCATTAGGAGTGTTCAAATTCAAACCCCTCAGATAGCTTTCTAACTCGCCTGATAAGTTTACCCAGACTCCTACAGCTTTGCATGCTATTGTTTACAGTCTCTCAGCCGTGAGAGGCAAGGGAAGCTTAAGATATTCAAATAGCTTAGAGCCTCTCAGAGAGTTAGAAAATGTCAGAATAAGACTAGTAAAAGACTTTATTAATGAAGCCAATGTTTTTTGCCAAGTTTTCACATCTCCCGTTTTGTGTCCTTGAATGTGTATTAGTTAATATAGTTGGTTTGTAGAAGAAATAAGTAGTGGCCTTGGTGCTAGTAACTTTAGACCCTTCAGGTAATAAGTTCTTTTCTTTGTTGTAAACCCACTGCGCCTCCCCCCTATAGGAATGGAAGTTTATCTAACACTTCGGATGAAGATGGCGCCAAACCTTAAAATAATTACTCTTAGAGAAAATAAGTCTTGCAGTTGACAAACCTTTGTCAACAGTCATAAAATGTTAATAGGCCTTCTGGCCAGAAGATGATGTAAATCACCTGAACTATTTGTACGTGATAAATTTGCAGGAAAGAAACCCTGGTTTTTGATAAGGATCAAAGACTGCTGGCTTTGCATGATTTCACATCCCCTATTATCCTCTATGTGTAACTTAGGGTATAAAAGCCCCTGTTGAAAATAAAGCTATGGGCCTTGCTCACCAAAGCTTGGTCTCCCCGTGTCATTCTTTCCTTTACATTCCGGCTGAAACTCTCATCTGTCATTTTCTCTCTCAATTTCCAGCCGAGTCTCCATCTGGAGCGTGGATATCCTCTGCGACCACTTATTTGCCTGGGCTTCTAAGACCCACTCGAGAAAGTGCCTAAGGTGGGGCACTTTCCGCTATTCGAGCAGGTGCCTGCGGCCTCCGTGGTCAGAGCTAACCTGGTGTCACAGGTTATATTGATTTTCCGCGTAAACCAAGCTACTCAGCCTCTTCTAGTCTCTGAATTTCCTACTGAGCTATCGGCTATTATTTACTCTTCAGATCAGAGATCAGATCAGATCAGTCGCTCAGTCGTGTCCGACTCTTTGCGACCCCATGAACCGCAGCATGCCAGGCCTCCCTGTCCATCACCAACTCCTAGAGGTCACTCAGACTCGCATCCATCCAGTCAGTGATGCCATCCAGCCATCTCATCCTCTGTCGTCCCCTTCTCCTCCTGCCCTCAATCCCTCCCAGCATCAGAGCCTTCTCCAATGAGTCAACTCTTCGCATGAGGTGGCCAAAATACTGGAGTTTCAGCTTTAGCATCATTCCTTCTAAAGAAATTCCAGGATTGATCTCCTTCAGAATGGACTGGTTGGATCTTCTTGCAGTCCAAGGGACTCTCAAGAGTCTTCTCCAACACCACAGTTCAAAAGCATCAATTCTTCGGCACTCAGCCTTCTTCACAGTCCAGCTCTCACATCCATACATGACCACAGGAAAGACCATAGCCTTGACTAGGCGAACCTTTGTTGGTAAAGTAATGTCTCTGCTTTTGAATATGCTATCTAGGTTGGTCATAACTTTCCTTCCAAGGACTAAGCGTCTTTTAATTTCATGGCTGCAGTCACCATCTGCAGTGATTTTGGAGCCCAGAAAAACAAAGGCTGACACTGTTTCCACTGTTTCCCCATCTATTTCCCATGCAGTGATGGGACCAGATGCCATGATCTTCGTTTTCTGAATGTTGAGCTTTAAGCCAACCTTTTCACTCTCCACTTTCACTTTCATCAAGAGGCTTTTTAGCCCCTCTTCACTTTCTGCCATAAGAGTGGTGTCATCTGCATATCTGAGGTTATTGATATTTCTCCCGGCAATCTTGATTCCAACTTGTGTTTCTTCCAGTCCAGCATTTCTCATGATGTACTCTGCATAGAAGTTAAATAAACATGGTGACAATATGCAGCCTTGACGCACTCCTTTTCCTATTTGGAACCAGTCTGTTGTTCCATGACCAGTTCTAACTGTTGCTTCCTGACCTGCACACAGATTTCTCAAGAGGCAGATCAGGTGGTCTGGTATTCCCATCTCTTTCAGAATTTTCCATAGTTTATTGTGATCCACACAGTCAAAGGCTTTGGCATAGTCAATAAAGCAGAAATAGATGTTTTTCATTATTTACTCTTAATGTTTCTAATTGATATGTAAATAAAGCTATTATCCAGTGACCCCCGCCGACGCTGTCTCCCTTCCGAAGACCCTGGATCAGCCGGGGCTGGACCTCGGCAGAAAATCCCATGGACGGAGGAGCCTGGTAGGCTGCAGTCCATGGGGTCCCTGGGAGTCAGACACGACTGAGTGACTTCACTTTCACTTTTCACTTTCGTGCATTGGAGATGGAGATGGCAACCCACTCCAGTGTTCTTGCCTGGAGAATCCCAGGGACGGCAGAGCCTGGTGGGCTGCCGTCTCTGGGGTCGCACAGAGTGAGACACGACTGAAGTGACTTAGCAGCAGCAGAAGCAGCAGCAGCAAATAGCATCCAGCATGTATTAGGTGTCTGAAGTTATGTTTGATTTGCATGGTTTTCTTGGTAAATAATCTTGACTTTTTTCCAGTTGTCCATCTGATCTGTCATAATTCTTTTCTCCCAGATAATCAACAATATCAGATAATCTATCAATTCCATTTTCTCCAAGAGCCCTTTCTTTCCCTAGGAGCTCTCCAAACTATTGCAACCTGGATCCCTCCAGGCTGCTACTGATGGTTGCCCTCCTGGCATTACCCCTGAGATGTGAAAACCAACTTCTGTTCATGGAACCAAAGAATGAATTCTTCAAACTCTCAAACACACAGGCAAAGTTTATTTTAAAGGATAGAGATACAAACTTCTCAGCATAGACCCTGAGAGGGGATGAAGAGACTCAAAAAGAAGGAGATAACAGCAGTTCTTATGTCTTTACTAGTATCTTTATATCTGTACATTTTTGGTTGGCTTGTGACTTTAAAATATGTCATTTTTGACCAATCAGTTTGAATGTTGCAATGTCCAGTTTTTTCATTTTTATGGCTTTCTTTTGGGTTCCCAGTTTCTGAGACACTGAGATGTCATCCCTCAATCCTATCTCAAGACCCCAGACCATTGTTTAGGAACCAGATGCATGTTTAAGAGTTAATGATCTACCTGCAGTTCTCCTTGATAGACTGGTCAGCAGTTAATGATTGTCTTGTCCTGGGTCTGAAAGTTTTATGACCCTCTAGACCAGGGAGGCATTCCTCTGAGTGCCTAGAAAACTGGAGCTTTGGGCTAATGGAGCGAAACATCTATGTGAGGGAATAAGTTGAAATTAAAAGAAGACCGAGGCTGTCAACCCTACACTGACTACCTAACAATTTGTACGTCACCCTTGCCACTCTCCTCTTGGACATCTGGCCTTCTGGAGTCCCCTTTCTTGATTTATTCCCTTGCTTTGGTGAGCACATTAGCAGCCTTAGGACTGCAACCTCCCCACCCCCTGACTTTTTTTTAACCCTGTATTGACCTTCCTTGACCTGTCCAACTTTAAAATTATTCAGCTTCTTTTTTTAACTCTAATCACTCCGTTGTACCCTCATCCTACTTTAGTTCCATTACTTCCTGTCTCCTCAGTTTTCTCTCTTCCAAGCATTTTAAGTCTTTCCTTTCTATTAAATCATTCTCAAGCCACAAACATAGTCAGATTTTTTCTTAAACAACAAGCAACCTCATTTTAACCCAGTACCACCCGTTCCTCTTTTCTTTGTCTTAAAACTTCTAGAAAACACAGTTTGGAGCTCCACTCTCCTGAATCCTCTCTGGTGTGGCTTTCGTCCTTCCAGGCCACTGAAGCTGCAGCTTCTGAGGTCACTGGAGCCCCCAGTTTCTTCTCCTGTTTGCCTTAACACCTTAAAATCATTGTCTTTTTATCTCTGCACTAATTCCCATTTAGAGAAATTTTTAAAGAAAAGTGCTTTTATTTTTCCAAATTCAGGTAATGCAACAAATAAGCTAACCATATGTTGCCTGGTCAAGATTTTTAGGATAGATGCTTTGGGAAACTGAAGAAATCTTTTGTAATCACCCTGTTATTTTGTGCCAAGAGAAAACTAATTTTCAAGCCTCAAATGGGTGCTTTAAAAGTTTTGCCTCAGTGTTTTAAAGATTTTTTTACCTTTAATCCATTTCACATTATTAATTTGCTTGATAAGCCCTTTGAGTATAAATAATGCTATGCTATGCTATGCTAAGTCACTTCAGTCGTGTCCGACTCTGTGCGCCCCCATAGATGGCAGCCCACCAGGCTTCCCCTGTCCCTGGGATTCTCCAGGCAAGAACACTGGAGTGGGTTGCCATTTCCTTCTCCAATGCATGAAAGTGAAAAGAGAAAGTGAAGTCGCTCAGTCATGTCCGACTCTTAGCGACCCCATGGACTGCAGCCTACCAGCCTCCTCTATCCATGGGATTCTCCAGGCAAGAGTACTGGAGTCGGGTGCCATTGCCTTCTCCGGAGTATAAATAATACAAAGGAAAATACTCCTGTGTAACACCGCAGGGAAAACAAATTGCAAGTTAATGAGGAGGGTAGAGCGTTGTTCAACAGATTTCTCAGCATTGCTCAAACCCTTCTGGGAACAAATAAATATCTTTAAAGTTCTCTTGGACTAAGGGCCTAGTCTTCATATCAGTGGAAAAACTCTGAGAAATGGAGTATTCCTGCCTTTTCAGTAAGTAAGGATGTCATAGTCATTAGCGATTCCAGCCCTCAGTGTGAGCCCCTGAGCCCTGTGGGCACTCTGGAAGGAGAAACATACATGGTAACTAGCAGCCAATAGGACTCCCACTCCCTAAAGGGAGCTCCGGATGTGAAAAAACACAAGATACTGGCCCAGGTAGGTGAGACGCATATGAAAGGAAAGATGCCCAGACTCTCGGCATCTTCCCATATACAGAAAGCACTAAATGCCTTAACTTGAGATATCTGGTTTTCTTTAATTAACAACAGTCTTTTGATGTTCAGACTACCTGCCCTTTCTTTCAAAACTTGTGTATAACCTGGCCCCTCCCCTCACCTCCTCAGAACAGTTCTCAGGGTTCCTTGAGATGCTGGTGTTCCAGGCTTGAAGCCCTAAAAATTCCCACCAAGTAAAACGTAACTCTGAACTTTTAGGTTGTGACGATTTTTTAATTTGACAAATATGTATGTATATTCTTCGTACATAATATGTATATGTTCCCAACCTACCCCACCATCTCTGAGATGTGTAATACATACTCAGATTTGAGTTACATTAAGAAAATTCAATAGAAGAATATAGAGAGGCTTTGCCTTTCTAATTAAAATATATAACAGTCTTGGAGTAGATTTTTGAAAGTTTCCAATTTCTTCTCTTAGAAATAAATATTCAGGTAAATCAGGCAAATAATCATTATAAAATCACTATTCAATCTTATTATTGTTGTGGAATTGTTGTAGGAAGGCGGACCTCTTCCAGGGCCGGAAACTGGGCTGTTGTCTAACACATGGAAATGAATTGTCCAAGGAGACACATGTGCTGACAAAGCAAGAGATTTTACTGGGAAAGTGCACCCGGGTGGAGAGCAGTAGGGTAAGGGAACCCAGGAGAACTGCTCTGCCGCGTGGCTCGCAGTCTCTTATGTTGATGGGATTTGTTTCCGGGTGGTCTTTGGCCAATCATTCTAATTCAGAGTCTCTCCTGGTGGTGCAGGCATCAGTCAGCCAAGATGGATGCTGGCGAGAAGGATTCTGGGAAGTGGACGAACACGTGGTGTATCCTTTCAACCTTTCCCGAACTCTTCCGGTTGATGGTGGCTTATTAGTTCCCTATTCCTTATCAGGATCTCCTGCCATAGAACAACTCATGCAAATGGTTACTATGGTGCCTGGCCAGGGTGGGCGGTTTCAATCAGAATCTAACAGAATCTGCAGTTGCAAAACACACCTCGAAGGACACTCAAGACAGTGGTGTACAGTTTATTACACCAGCGGGTCCAAGAGGTATCGGTTCCCAACAAGGACCCTGATGTTTCTGAGAGGCCCAGTTTTATACTCCCTGCTACGTGACTGGTTACACATTAGCAATGTCTTTGTTGTATATGACTGAGTTTTACAAGTAGGTGCTAGGAGAACAAGCAATTTAGGTTAAAGGGGGGAAACGATGATTATACATCAAGGGGGGATGTTTCATGGTTACTCTAACAGGGACAGCCTGACCTCAACTACAGTCTCCATTTGCCATCTGTTGCACTCATCTCACACGCTAGTAAAGTAATGCTCAAAATTCTCCAAGCCAGACTTCAGCAATATGTGAACCGTGAACTTCCTGATGTTCAAGCTGGTTTTAGAAAAGGCAGAGGAACCAGAGATGAAATTGCCAACATCCGCTGGATCATCGAAAAAGCAAGAGAGTTCCAGAAAAACATCTATTTCTGCTTTATTGACTATGCCAAAGCCTTTGACTGTGTGGATCACAAGAAACTGTGAGAAATTCTGAAAGAGATGGGAATACCAGACCACCTGATCTGCCTCTTGAGAAATTTGTATGCAGGTCAGGAAGCAACAGTTAGAACTGGACATGGAACAACAGACTGGTTCCAAATAGAAAAAGGAGTACGTCAAGGCTGTATATTGTCACCCTGTTTATTTAACTTCTATGCAGAGTACATCATGAGAAATGCTGGACTGGAAGAAACACAAGTTGGAATCAAGATTGCTGGGAGAAATATCAATAACCTCAGATATGCAGATGACACCACCCTTATGGCAGAGAGTGAAGAGGAACTCAAAAGCCTCTTGATGAAACTGAAAGAGGAGAGTGAAAAAGTTGGTTTAAAGCTCAACATTCAGAAAACGAAGATCATGGCATCTGGTCCCATCACTTCATGGGAAATAGATGGGGAAACAGTGGAAACAGTGTCAGACTTATTTTGGGGGGCTCCAAAATCACTGCAGATGGTGACTCCAGCCATGAAATTAAAAGACACTTACTCCTTGGAAGGAAAGTTGTGTCCAACCTAGATAGCATATTCAAAAGCAGAGACATTACTTTGACAACAAAGGTCTGTCTAGTCAAGGCTATGGTTTTTCCTGTGGTCATGTATGGATGTGAGAGCTGGACTGTGAAGAAAGCTGAGTGCCAAAGAATTGATGCTTTTGAACTGTGGTGTTGGAGAAGACTCTTGAGAGTCCCTTGACTGCAAGGAGATCCAACCAGTCCATTCTGAAGGAGATCAGCCCTGGGATTTCTTTGGAAGGAATGATGCTAAAGCTGAAACTCCAGTACTTTGGCCACCTCATGTGAAGAGTTGACTCATTGGAAAAGACTCTGATGCTGGGAGGGATTGGGGGCAGGAGGAGAAAGGGACGACAGAGGATGAGATGGCTGGATGGTATCACTGACTCGATGGACGTGAGTCTGAGTGACCTCTGGGAGTTGATGATGGACAGGGAGGCCTGGCGTGCTGCGGTTCATGGGGTTGCAAAGAGTCGGACACAACTGAGCGACTGAACTGAACTGAGGGAGCAAAGTCTCCAGAAGACCTGGTTTTCATTAGCAATGATTTCCTCACTCTTGGGCAGGGTTCAGGCCCAGTTTACATCCTGCCTTTAAGATGGATGACAGGCTTCAAGATGGAGTCTCTCCTGCTTTCCTCACACTGGCCCCAACATTGCCCCCTCTTGACACTCATCTTTAATGATGGGCATCAGTCAAGGGTAGGTATTGTACAC
The DNA here is from genome assembly GCA_935064755.1 of Tragelaphus eurycerus. Taxonomy (NCBI): domain Eukaryota; kingdom Metazoa; phylum Chordata; class Mammalia; order Artiodactyla; family Bovidae; genus Tragelaphus; species Tragelaphus eurycerus. Next base: position 4,996,149 of record CAKXYN010000054.1, on the reverse strand, counting down.
GGGAATTATATAACTGCAGCAGGGCTGTCAGTCTGCAGGCTACACATCAAGGTATACACTGGGGAATACAAGGCCCCAAAATTAGTAATACAATGATTAACAAAATAATTACAAAAAGATTTTTCTACCAGTCACCTTTGATCCAAGAAAATACCAACATCCAAAGAGAAGGCTTATCATCTGACATAGCTTTTACCAGCTTTTTCATATTGTCTAGAGCAGCTGATACATTGCCAGATAAATCAGAGATATATACACAACATTGACCTTTAATTATAGCATAGGTCTCTCCTTGGGCAGCTATAAGTATGTCAAAGAAAGTGACAGAAAGTGAAGTCGCTCAGTCGTGTCCGACTCTGCGACCCCGTGGACTGTAGCCCACCAGGCTCCTCTGTCCATGGGATTCTCCAGGCAAGAATACTGGAGTATTTCCTTCTCCAGGGGATCTTCCCGACCCAGGGATTGAACCTAGGTCTCCTGCATTGCAGGCAGACACTTTAACTTCTGAGCCACCATGGAAGTCCAAGTATGTCAAACGTCATCAAATTTTAAATCACTGCCTTTCTCGTTTGTATTTGTTCTTCATTTAAAACATGGATTGCCTTTGTGTTGTCCAAAAGGGCCTGTTTCATGAAGTTAGTTAGAGCTTCTACTTTAATCATAATATCTGTTGTTTCTATAGACGGTACAAACAAGGCAGCTATGTAATCATACCATTGAAATACAGACCTTGCCCACTGCATGTCAATAAGGCAAATTTACTGGGGCTTGTTGTAAGGATGGTTTAATACTTCCATGAGCAAAAGCAAATCCTAAAGTGTAGCAGCCGACCCAACTGACTGGAAGCCAAGGCCATAAGTTCGATCCATACAGTCGTTGGGTGCTGTTGGGGCCACCCACCAGATCCCAGGGTTGCCCTTCCAGTCTGAGCCAGGCCAGCGAGCTGGTAAATCTGGGCAATAAGTGACCTCTTATGTTTGTTCACGTTGCTCAGAGGACAAGTATCCCACATATTTTCATTCTTTTGGATCTATGGGACAGTCACCAAATCCAATCTTTTGTTCCCTTTGCTCCCAACAGATAGGGGCAGGGACAATAGATTGGCCTTTTTCTGGAGTCATCCACATATATTTATCCCATATCTGATAAAATTGTTCAAAGTACCTGATGGATTGGCCCTTTTTACTGGCCATAGAGTTTTTATCTTTTTTTTAATTTTTTAAGTAAAAAGTATAGGCTTTTGTTACTTCTGGAAAGCTTGCATTTACTTTAAATGTCACCCTATGGCCTTAATCAATCTGATTAGAGTCCAGTTTACACGAAGAAAGAAGCGACTGGTTGTGAGTTACCAAAGAAATGTTTCCCATTGTTGTCTCAAAAAAGGAACAGAAGGGGCTAAAGTCCCCTCTGCGGAGGGGAGACACCCACCAAGGAGGTCCATCGATCACTGACAAAGGCATGGCCCCACAAACACAACAGTTAGAAGTGTTACAGAAGTTCACATACAAGCGGGCTCAGGAAAGGAACACGTTATCCTGAGTCTGCAGTCTCAGAAGGGTTGTCATGCCGATTAGGAATAGTAGAGTCATCTGTAGCAACTCCATCCTGGATCTGTGGTCGTTGATGGAAGATGAGTCAGGTCTTCAGTGGTTCTTCTGGATTAGTGTGGGCGGCCCAGTGTCCCTTTCCCTCCGCTGCTGTCTTGACCCAAGTGTGGTGAGTCCAGGGAGTTATACCTGCAACTTTAACTGCACTGGGAGTGGTTAGTACAATAGTGTATGGCCCTCTCCAGGTGGGGGATACCATCTGCCGTTTCCAATCCTTTACCGATACTAAATCTCCTGGTGAGTATGGCTGTATGCTGCTGCTGCTGCTAAGTCACTTCAGTCGTGTCCAACTCTGTGCGACCCCATAGATAGCAGCCTAACAGGCTTCCCCATCCCTGGGATTCTCTAGGCAAGAACACTGGAGTAGGTTGCCATTTCCTTCTCCAGTGCATGAAAGTGAAAAGTGAAAGTGAAGTTGCTCAGTTGTGTATGACCCTTCGCGATCCCATGGACTGCAGCCCACCAGGCTACTCCATCCATGGGATTTTCCAGGCAAGAGTACTGGAGTGGGGTGCCATTGCCTTCTCCAATGGGTGTATAGTTGTACCTAAAGAAAATGGTATCCTTTCTTGAACATAAGTGATGATATCATGGATTACCTCCCCCAACTGTTCCAGTTGCAGTGACACCTCATCCCTCGTATTGGTAATAAATTTCCCTTTACTTCCCGAATAAGTGGAGAAGGCCTCCTGAACATTATCTCATAGGGGGAATACCCGTGGGACCAGGGGGTCATTCTGATCCTCATTAGCACTAATGGCAGCACGTCCAGCCAGGGGGGGCACCAGTTTCTTGCAGCCATCATCCGGTCCCATCACTTCATGGGAAATAGATGGGGAAACAGTGGAAACAGTGTCAGGCTTCATTTTTCTGGGATCCAAAATCACTGCAGATGGTGACTGCAGCCATGAAATTAAAAGACACTTATTCCTTGGAAGGAAAGTTATGACCAACCTAGATAGCATATTCAAAAGCAGAGACATTACTTTGCCAACAAAGGTCCGTCTAGTCAAGGCTATGGTTTTTCCTGTGGTCATGTATGGATGTGAGAGCTGGACTGTGAAGAAGGCTGAGTGCCGAAGAATTGATGCTTTTGAACTGTGGTGTTGGAGAAGACTCTTGAGAGTCCCTTGGACTGCAAGGAGGTCCAACCGGTCCATTCTGAAGGAGATCAGCCCTGGGATTTCTTTGGAAGGAATGATGCTGAAGCTGAAACTCCAGTATTTTGGCCACCTCATGTGAAGAGTTGACTCACTGGAGAAGACTCTGATGCTGGGAGGGATTAGGGGCAGGAAGAGAAGGGGACAACAGAGGATGAGATGGCTGGATGGCATAACTGACTCGATGGATGTGAGTCTGAGTGACCTCCGGGAGCTGGTGACGGACAGGGAGGCCTGGCGTGCTGCGATTCATGGGGTCGCAAAGAGTTGGCCACGACTGAGCGACTGATCTGATCTGATCTGCCAAAGTCACCTTGATGGTCCGGGTCATTCTCTCAACTCTTCCTGAGCTTTGTGGCCTATACACTGCATGCAGTTTCCATTTAATATTTACTGCTTTGCAGATCAGTTGGAGTAATCCAGCCACAAATGCAGGCCCACTATCTGATTCTACACTCAGGGGGAACCCAAATGTAGGAATACTGTGTCTCAGCAAGAATCGGGCCACTTCCTTTGCTTTTTCAATGGTGGGGTAAGCTTCTACCCATCCCGTAAACGTACATACCATCACCAGCAAATATTTGTATCCTTGGCATGGCTTTACCTCAGTGAAGTCCACTTCTAGATGTTTCCTTTTTCTTGGCACAGGTTACACATGCGCGGCCTGCATCTGCACAAAAGGCTATTAGACATGGTATGACAAAATACCGAGCTAAAATCTTGCTCAGTTCATACCCAGGTGGTTTTATCCTCATCATAGACGGGGGCCGCTTGGGAGATTAGTAGGCTAGACACCACAAGGCATCACCATAAGTTTGGTTGCTATATTGTCCTGGGTGGCTGCTTGCTTTGCGGTCGGTGTCTGCCCTCTGGTGGCCTCTATAGTGCATTACTGCCACTGCAGTGGGTTCCCACAATGCTTCCAACAGCAGCAGAACTGCCTCTTTGTTCTTATCTCTTTGTCAGTTGCAGTTAATAGTCCCCTTTCCTTATATATGGAGAATGGTTGCTAGTCAAGAGCGGTGGGGCCAGGATGAATGTGCCCATCTGACCCCACCTTAAAACTCAACATTCGGAAAACTAAGATCATGGCATCCGGTCCCATCACTTCATAGCAAATAGATGGGGAAACAATGGAAACAGTAACAGACTTTATTTGGGGGCTCCAAAGTCACTGCAGATGGTGACTGCAGCCATGAAATTAAAAGATTCTTGCTCCTTGGAAGAAAAGTCATGACCAACCTAGACAGCATATTAAAAACCAGAGACATTATTTTGCCAACAAAGGTCCGTCTAATCAAGGCTATGCTTTTTCCAGTAGTCATGTATGGATGTAAGAGTTGGACTATAAAGAAAGCTGAGGGCCAAAGAATTGATGCTTTTGAACTGTGATGTTGGAGAAGACTCTTGCGAGTCCCTTGGACTGCAGGGAGATCCAACCAGTCCATCCTAAAGGAAATCAGTCCTGAATATTCATTGGAAGGACTGATGCTGAAGCTGAAACTCCAATACTCTGGCCACCTGATGCAAAGAGCTGACTCATTTGAAAAGACCCTGATTCTGGGAAAGATTGAAGGCAGGAGGAGAAGGGGACGACAGAGAATGACATAGTTGGATGGCATCACTGACTCAATGGACATGAGTTTGAGTAAACTCCAGGAGTTGGTGATGGACAGGGAGGCCTGACGTGCTGCTGTCCATGGGGTCGCAAAGAGTCGGACACGACTGAGCGACTGAACTGAACTGAACAGACCCCACCTGCAGTGCTGCCTAGACTTCCCAAAGAGGCGTCCGCAAGACCTCTCTCTCTTGAGATTTCTTTGTAGACCTCATCCAGCTCTGAACACTTGGCTCTCCCCTTTTCCCTTCCTCTGAACCAGGGAGGAGGGTATAATGCTGGCCCAGTCGCTCCCATCTTACTTGGTGCTGCAGTAGGAGGGAAAGGAGCAACCTTCACTGAGGGAGGTGGGGGAGAAAAATCTCTCTCTTTCCTTACTTCCTTCTCCTGCTCTGGGAGTCGCATGTGTTCCCAGTATGGGGGAGGAAATGGAAGCTCCTCTTCCTCTGGATCTTGATATATATATATATTTTTTGACTTTTCTTGCCTGGGTTCTGCCTGTGCCAGCAAAATCTTGCTTTCTCCTTTGTCAAGGTAACATACCTGGGCCCAAGGGAGTGGGTTTTGTGCAATTAGTCGCCATGAGTCAATGTACGGAAACTGATCTGGGTGGCCTGGCTATCCGGTTACTACAGAGTACACAGCCCGAACTTTGTCCAATTTTAGAGTTCCCTCTGAGGGCCATCCTACCCCAAAGGATGGCCAGTCTATCTCACAAAAGCTTTTAAGCTTATTCTGGGTTAACTTTCCACCATAGTCTCCTCCAAAGCCCTTTCAGAAGTTTTTAATCATGCCTCCAGGAACGGTCGGCCTGGATTCTCCACTGCCCATCCTGTTCTTACTTTGCTTCTGTATTGCCTCCCGTGCTCCTCTTGTTCTCTCGGTAGCCAGCCAGATCCAATCAATTAAGGCTTCCACATACTCTTCTCTGCACAAGTCTGATCCTTGCTAAATCCAAGACCGTCTTCTCACTGGTCGGTGCAGGCAAACATGCGTCCAAAGCCATGGTTCCCAATCTGACCCCAAACAATGCTTGGGAGATCCCAGAGTCCCTAAGGAGAACGGGAGGTGTCTCAGCAAAGACGGTAGTCCCTTGGAAACCAAAAGATACGTTGACAAACACTCAGTACAGGCCTAGTTAACAGAGTACCACTTATTTCAGTAAACAATTCCCCACCAAGCCTACAAGGACACAGCTGCGTACACTCATCCAGCCCCAAGGGGCTGATCAGGCCCCTTTTTCCACTGTTACAGTGGGACCTACCTTCGAGCTTCCCTTCTGTCGACAACAGTCTGGTGAAGTCCGCCTGGAACGACATGTCACTAAAACAAGAGCCGATCCGGAGCAGGAGGCACCCTCCCCTCCCGGAGGCTCTCATCCCAGAGAGCCGAAGGCTGAGGCTCAACGGGCCTGTCTCCAAGGGCTTCCCAGCCAACGTACCAGAAGTGTTGTGGGACCCGGAGTCACAAAACACACCTTGGAGGACACTCAAGACAGCGGGGTACAGTTTATTACGCCAGCGGGTCCAAGGGGAATCGGTTCCCAACAAGGACCCTGATGTTTCTGAGAGGAGTTTTTTACCCCCTTTCCAGTGGTCATGTATGGATGTGAGAGTTGGACTATAAAGAAAACTGAGCAGGGAAGAATTGATGCTTTTGAACTGTGGTGCTGGAAAAGACTCTTGAGAGTCCCTTGGACTGCAAGGAGATCCAACCAGTCCATCCTAAAGGAGATCAGTTCTGGGTGTTCATTGGAAGGACTGATGTTGAAGCTGAAACACCAATACTTTGGCTACCTGATGTGAAGAGCTGATTCGTTTGAAAAGACCCTGATGCTGGGAAAGATTGAGGGCAGGAGGAGAAGGGGACGACAGAGGATGAGATGGCTGGATGGCACGACTGACTCAATGGGCATGGATTTGGGTGGACTCTGGGAGTTGGTGATGGACAGGGAGGCCTGGCGTGCTGTAGTTCATAGGGTCACAAAGAGTCCGGACACGACTGAGTGACTGAACTGAACTGAACCCCCACTAGGTGACTGGTTACACGTTAGCAACCTCTGTTGTATGTGACTGAGTTTTACAAGTAGGACCTAGGAGGACAGACAATTAAGGTTAAAGGCAGGGAACAATGATTATACATCAAGGGGGGATGTCTCCATGGTTAATCTAACAGGGGCAGCCTGACCTCAACTATAATCTCCATTTGCCATCTGTAGGGAGGGAAGTCTCCAGGAGACCTGGTTTTCAATAGCAATGGTTTCCTCAACTCTTGGGCAGGGTTCAGGCCCAGTTTACATCCTGCCTTTAAAAAGGATGATAGGCTTCAAGATGGAGTCTCTCCTGCTTTCCTCACACTGGCCGCAACAATGAGAGTTAATAACTCTGAAACCCAAATGAAAAGTTGAAAAACAAAACAAAAAACACAGCTGCTTGAAGGGGGAGATGCATAAGAAAGGATGCATTTATTGAACTGACATCGTGAATCAACAATTTTTTATATTTTTTGTGTTTTTTTTACTTATGCTGATTCTAACACTGAAAGCAAGATTAAATACTCCTATTCCTTCACTTTATTTAAAAGCAGTGGGCTCCTGGTCCATAATTGGACTACGTTGTTGGAAGAAATCAATGAAACATTAGGCACAGTCATTTCTGACCCATCACTCAAAGCATAAAGTCCAAAATGGGGGCATATGGCTTGAGTCACAGTAAACTGAGGAATGGAACAAGCACCAATGTTTCGTTGTGTTTAGTTTTTTTGCTGGAAGGTAAGGCACGAATACACAGAACTGTACAAAAAAGATCTTCACGACTCAAATAATCACAATGGTGTGATCACTGACCTAGAGCCAGACATCCTGGAATGTGAAGTCAAGTGGGCCTTAGAAAGCATCACTAGGAACAAAGCTAGTGGAGGTGATGGAATTCCAGCTGAGCTATTTCAAATCCTGAAAGATGATGCTGTGAAAGTGTTGCACTCGAGAGGCCAGCAAATTTGGAAAACTCAACAGTGGCCACAGGACTGGGGAAAAGGTCAGTTTTCATTCCAATCCCAAAGAAAGGTAATGCCAAAGAATGCTCAAACTATCGGACAATTGCACTCATCTCACATGCTAGTAAAGTAATGCTTAAAATTCTCCAAGCCAGGCTTAAGCAATATGTGAACCATGTACTTCCAGATGTTCAAGCCAGTTTTAGAAAATGCAGAGGAACCAGAGATCAAATTGCCAACATCTGCTCGATCATCGAAAAAGCAAGAGAGTTCCAGAAAAACATCCATTTCTGCTTTATTGACTATGCCAAAGCCTTTGACTGTGTGGATCACAAGAAACTGTGGAAAATTCTAAAAGAGATGTGAATACCAGACCACCTGACCTGCCTTTTGAGAAATCTGTATGCAGATCAGGAAGCAACAGTTAGAACTGGACATGGAACAACAGACCGGTTCCAAATAGGAAAAGGAGTTCATCAAGGCTGTATATTGTCACCCTGCTTATTTAACTTATATGCAGAGTACATCATGAGAAACACTGGACTGGAAGAAACACAAGCTGGAATCAAGATTGCTGGGAGAAATATCAATAACCTCAGATATGCAGATGACACCACCCTTATGGCAGAAAGTGAAGAGGAACTCAAAAGCCTCTTGATGAAAGTGAAAGTGGAGACTGAAAAAGTTGCCTTAAAGCTCAACATTCAGAAAATGAAGATCATGATATCTGGTCCCATCTCTTCATGGGAAGTAGACAGGGAAACAGTGGAAACAGTGTCAGACTTTGTTTTTCTGGGCTCCAAAATCACTACAGATGGTGACTGCCGCCATGAAATAAAAAGACGCTTACTCCTTGGAAGGAAAGTTATGACCAACCTAGATAGCATATTCAAAAGCAGAGACATTACTTTGCCAACAAAGGTTCATCTAGTCAAGGCTATGGTTTTTCCTGTGGTCATGTATGGATGTGAGAGTTGGACTGTGAAGGAGGCTGAGTGCCGAAGAATTGATGCTTTTGAACTGTGGTGTTGGAGAAGACTCTTGCAAGTCCCTTGGACTGCAAGGAGATCCAACCAGTTCATTCTGAAGGAGATCAGCCCTGGGATTTCTTTGGAAGGAATGATGTTAAAGCTGAAACTCCAGTATTTTGGCCACCTCATGCGAAGAGTTGACTCATTGGAGAAGACTCTGATGCTGGGAGGGATTGGGGGCAGGAGGAGAAGGGGACGACAGAGGATGAGATGGCTGGATGGCATCACTGACTCGATGGACGTGAGTCTGAGTGAACTCCTCCGGGAGTTGATGATGGACAGGGAGGCCTGGCGTGCTGCGGCGATTCATGGGGTTGCAAAGAGTCGGCCACGACTGAGCGACTGAACTGAACTGACTGAACTGAAGAACAATTAGTAAAATATGCAGAGTTAAGGCCACGTTGTAGACTTAAAGGTGCAGAGGTAGAGACAAGAAAATGAGGAAAGCGGAGGACTATCCATGTAGCAGAGGAAAGTCTCAACTAAAATCTCCCCCAAGGGGACTTCCCTGGTGGTCCAATGGTTGTGAATCTGCCTTGCAACACAGGTGACCCCGATTCTATCCCTGGTCTGGGACAATCCCATTTGCCTCTGAGCTCACCTGTGTACCACAACTACTGAGCCCAAGATCTGTAACTACTGAAGCTCACGTGCCTAGAGCCTGTGCTCTGCAACAGAAGAAGCCACTGCAATGAGAAGCCGGCACACCTCCACGAACAGTAGCCCCCCACTTGCCACAACTAGAGAAATCCTGCACGCAGTAACGAAGACCCACCACAGCCAAAAATAAAGATAAATAAGTTAATTTTAAAAAATCTCCCCCAAGGAAAACCTTAGACACCAATTTGTGAAATGCCTGTGCTCTACATAGGCAGTCTCCAGATTCACCTTCTAGCCCCTGACAAGTTAACAGTAATGACTTCATACTTTCATCCTGAGATAACTTGGGGAGATTTCCCTTTTAGAAGTACTGGATTCCCTGCTGGTGTTACTTTTAAATTCCTCTGGAACACAGAGACTTTTGGAAAAGGAGTAGACAGAGTAGAATGTTTTAGCTTCCACCCTAAGAGTAGGTATGACGTTCAGGGCTTAGGAGAAAGAAATACAAGTAAATGTAAAGTCTTTTGGCTTTTATGTCTCTAAGAATGCCAAATTTATGCTGACCTCACCTATATGTCCACTGCAACCAGATGCAGGGGGCGATTAGCCTGGACCCTGGTCAATAGGTAATGCCTGTTACCATCTTTCCTCAAGCCCTGCTCCATGGAAATTTCCAAGAGGAGACAATATCTGACCTTGCTGACTAAAAAAAAAAAAAATGCACAGCTTGAAAGTTGAAAATAATGTTTTACTTGGTGGATAAAGTTGGGGACTTAAGCCTGGGACACAGCCTCTCAGATAGCTCTAAGGGACTACTCTGAGAAGGTAAGGGAGGAGCTAGGGTATATAGATATTTTTGCAACAAAGACCAGGAAGTCAGAATAGCAAAAGATTACTCTTAATTAAAAAAAAACAGATATCTCAAGTTAAGACATTTAGCACTTTTCTAAGATGCAAGAGTCCAGGCTCACTGAAATCACTCCTCAGCTGTCCGGGGCCAGTCTCCTGTCCTTTCTCATCCTGAGTCTCCACAGTGCGCATCATCAGGGTGACTGCTGCAGCTGACTGCTAGATGGCAGGCATTCTCTTTCTATCCTGAGTTCCCTCGGGGCTCACCTTGAGGGCCCTATAATGTGATGTCTTGATGGCTGCAGCATCATTTATTTACTGATATGCCAAGGAACATTTTCTCACTGACAACCTAATCAGAGTTATCTATGAGTCAGTTATACAGGGAATTATACAGGGTTACTATACAGGAGAGGAGAAGGCAATGGCACCCCACTCCAGTACTCTTGCCTGGAAAATCCCATGGACGGAGGTGCCTGGAAGGCTGCAGTCCATGGGGTCGCTGAGGGTCAGACACGACTGAGCGACTTCACTTTCACTTTTCACTTTCATGCATTGGAGAAGGAAATGGCAACCCACTCCAGTGTTCTTGCCTGGAGAATCCCAGGGACAGGGGAGCCTGGTGGGCTGCCATCTATGGGGTTGCACAGAGTCGGACACAACTGAAGTGACTTAGCAAACTACACAGGAGATATACAGGAGTTTTACAGGGAGTTATACAGAGGGCAAACAGGCCTTTGAATAGCTATTAGTTCAGCTATTAGTAGAATTGTTAAGATATGAACTCTTGGGCTTCAGTTTTACCATAGAAAAACTACCATAGAGTGGAGTCCCTGGATTTCAGGGACGTGAGTCAGCCAAGAACTACAGCTCTTAGGTGATGGGAGGCAGGGGCAAGGGAACCCCATCATGTCCCATTTTGAGCTTTTATGCCCAAATCAGGAAAAGGGGTTACCAGGGTACCTCAGGATGAGGATAGCTCATATGATGAGGCTTGTCTTATATTTCCATTTCGGTGAAAGAATTTTAAAATACAAGGGAAGAGTTTTGAGGTTAAAAATGACAGATTTAGTGATAGCATTTATCACCCATCTTTATCAATATCTACATTTATTTCTTCTGTAAATTCACTTTTATTGGATTCCACTTATAAGTGAGATCATTCATAATTTGTCTTCTTCTGTCAGATTATTTCACATAGTGTAACACTCTTAAGGGCCTAGATCTGATAGATAGATAGAGTGCCTGATGAGCTATGGAATGAGGTTCATGACACTGTACAGGAGACAGGAATCAAGACCATCCCCATGGAAAAGAAATGCAAAAAAGCAAAATGGCTGTCTGGGGAGGCCTTACAAATAGCTGTGAAAAGAAGAGAAGTGAAAAGCAAAGGAGAAAAGGAAAGATATAAACATCTAAATGCAGAGTTCCAAAGAATAGCAAGAAGAGATAAGAAAGCCTTCTTCAGTGATCAATGCAAAGAAATAGAGGAAAACAACAGAATGGGAAAGACTAGGGATCTCTTCAAGAAAATCAGAGATACCAAAGGAACATTTCATGCAAAAATGAGCTCGATAAAGGACAGAAATGGTATGGACCTAACAGAAGCAGAAGATATTAAGAAGAGGTGGCAAGAATACACAGAAGAACTGTACAAAAAAGAGCATGTATTTCACTTTTATAAAGTGTGTGTATTTCACTTTTATAAAATAGCTCATTGGTATCAGTTTCTCCTTCTGAAGTACTTCACTTACTATGATTGTCCTAGATTAATCTATGATTGTTCTAGATTATCCTTGTAAATGGCATTATTTTTTTTCACGGCAATCACATTCCATTCTATGCATACTCCTAAGTCACTTCAGTCGTGTCCGACTCTGTGTGACCCCAGAGATGGCAGCCCACCAGGCTCTGCCATCCCTGGGATGCTCCAGGCAAGAACACTGGAGTGGGTTGCCATTTCCTTCTCCAATGCATGAAAGTGAAAAGTGAAAGTGAAGTCGCTCAGTCGTGTCTGACTCTTAGCGACCCCATGGACTGCAGCCTACCAGGCTCCTCGGTCCATGGGATTTTCCAGGCAAGAGTACTGGAGTGGGGTGCCATTGCCTTCTCCATTCTATGCATAGATGACTTCTTTATTCATTCATCTGTCCCTGCACATCTGGGTTACTTATATGTCTCAGCTGTTGTAAATGCTTCACAGGGCATGCTTGTGCGCACTGTTGCCTTTCAGTCGCTACTTTTATCTTGCAAAACCAAAACAGTCCCCATGAGACACTCAGTCCGCATTCCCCTCCCTCATCTCCTGGCACTCACCATCCTGTGGGCATCAGCCCAAGCACGATGTCACCTGAGTGGGAGCCTAGGAGGTGTCAGCCACCCTCCCCCAACCCTGCGGGGAAGCAGGACCTGAGGGTGCTCCACTCCAACTGACCATCAGGATGGACGGACCTGCTCTCCCTGCCAGACCTTAGGGGACTGTCCTTCCTGGGTGACCGGGGCAGCGCCTCCTGCTGGAAGCTTGGGACGCTGCAGCCGTGCCACTTCCGGTCTGTCCCTGCAGGATCCGGGCTCTGCTCGAGGTTCCTGGCTCTCCCCTGGGCCCTGACCGCCACGTGGCCGCAGAACCTGCTCACAGTTTTGTTTTGCCCCTTGCGATGTTTAGTGACGAAGCTTTTGTTCCGTTTCCTGACGTGGGTGAAGTGTGGAGCCCACGGATGATCTCTTCTTCAAGAAGGGTACATCCTAGTTCTCACGTACGGGTGAGCCCCCATCCAACGATGAGAGACCCCCGGGGGTGTGCCTCCTGGGAGCGCAGCCCTAAGCTACTTTGAACCTGACCAAGTTCTGTCTACATGGTAGATTCAGACCTCTCCAAGTCCTGTCTACACTGATTATGTTTAGATGAGACCGTGTGCTTCTATAATGAGAATATTTACACCTGACCGGGTTCTCTGTGCAGTAGGACATGGAGACCTGGGTAGAGACCCCGCCTGGCCTCTGTCCCAGAAAACTCCGTGCCTGCATCTGAATGTCAGCACTCAGATGCTGGGGTCTGGAGCTGAGGTGGGTTTCTCTAGGTAATTGTGCTTTGCTCTGACTGGTGTTCCAAGGCCCTCCCAGGGGTCAGTGCTGAGGTAGGGCTCTGAGGCTTTCCTTCTGACAAGTTCACCTCCCCTGGGGCTCATAGAGACACCTCAGGTAGGCTACCTGCTTGTTGTTGTTCAGTCTCTAAGTCTGTCTAACTCTTTGTGACCCCACGGACTGCAGCACGCCAGGCTTCCCTGTCCTCCTCTATCTCCTGGTGTTTGCTCAAGCTCACATCTGTTGAGTCGGTGATGCTATCCAGCCATCTCATCCTCTGTTGTCCCCTTCTCCTCCTGCCTTCAATCTTTCTCAGCATCAGGGTTTTTTCCAATGAGTCAGCTTTTCCCAGCAGGTGGCCTAAGTATTGCAGCTTCAGCTTCAGCATCGGTCCTTCCAATAAATATTCACAGTTGATTTCCTTTAGGATTGACTGGTTTGATCTTGCTGTCCAAGGTCTCTTAAGAGTCTTCTCCAGCACCACAGTTCAAAAGCATCATTTCTTCAGCATTCAGCCTTCTTTATGGTCCAATTCTCACATCCATACATGACTACTGGAAAAACCATAGCTTTGACTACATGGACCTGGCTTGTTTACACTTTGGAGGCCCACTGATCACAGCCATGGTATCCTGACCAAGGAATGTGTAACCCCAGGTAGGGGGCTCTGGGGTCTGTGTGAATTTCACTCCATCTGTATGGGTCAGAATCATGTGCGGACCATACACTCAAAGCCAATAAAAAGGGAAGAATATATGTGAGCTTCACTTGACCTGTGTTTAGGAATTAATGCTTTACAGTATCATTTTACACAGGCCTGTGCCAATTCCGGAGAAGGCAATGGCACCCCACTCCAGTACTCTTGCCTGGAGAATCCCATGGACGGAGGAGCCTGGTGGGCTGCAGTCCATGGGGTCACAAAGAGTCGGACACGACTGAGAGACTTCACTTTCACTTTCATGCATTGGAGAAGGAAATGGCAACCCACTCCAGTGTTCTTGCCTGGAGAATCCCAGGGACGGGGGAGCCTGGTGGGCTGCTGTCTATGGGGTCACACAGAGTCAGACACGACTGACGCAACTTAGCAGCAGCAGCAGTGCCTATTCTCTTTTTACCCCTGCAAGGTTCCCTATCCGTGGGGCTCCTGGAGACTCCTCAGGTGAGCTGCTGCTGCTACTGCTGCTGCTAAGTCACTTCAGTCGTGTCCGACTCTGTGTGACCCCATAGACGGCAGCCCAACAGGCTCCCCCGTCCCTGGGATTCTCCAGGCAAGAACACTGGAGTGGGTTGCCATTTCCTTCTCCAATGCGTGAAAATGAAGTCTCTCAGTCTTGTCTGACTCTTTGCGACCCCATGGACTGCGGCCCACCAAGCTCCTCCGTCCATGGGGTTTTCCAGGCAAGAGTACTGGAGTGGGGTGCCATTGTTTTCTCCACCTCAGGTGAGCTACCTGGTAATTATTCCAATTCACCAGCACGAGCATGGCAAGAGGGGAGCAGGTTTATCTGGGCAATTGATTGCAGGGCACATGGATCAGGCAAAAAGCCAACAGGCAGCAGGTGAGGTTGCTGCTGTTCTCTCCTTCCAGCAGAGCATCTGTACTCAGCAGAGACCAGACCTGCCCCTCGTCTTCCAGCCCAGCGTCTGGGGTGTTTTCACAATACCTCAGCAGGACAACAAAAGACTGAGACTGCCAGCACCAAGGTAGTGTTTTCAAGTAGCTGTCATTATCCTGACAGCTGCAAAACCAGTTAATATAACGTAGAACTGAAGGGGAAAGAGGAGGACCGCTATGGGACAAGTGTGGGGGAACGAGACTGACCCGATAGTTCTATATCTGCCGAGCCAGGAGCTTACAGGAACTCACTCATTTCCACCGAAGGGGCCCAACCAGCAGAGGCCTGGTGTCCTAACCAAGGGTCTTGCCACCAAAGGTGCAGGGTCTGGGAGAGGGGGTCACCCTGAAGACTGTGGACATGTGACCCCAGGTACAGGGTCTGGGAAGGAGGGTCACCCTGGAGACTGTGAACATAGGACCCCAGGTGCAGGGTCTGGAGGGGATCACCCTGGGGACTGTAGACATGTGACCCCAGGTGCAGGGTCTGGGAAGGAAGGTCACCCTGGAGACTGTGGACATGTGACCCCAGGTGCAGGGTCTGGAGGGGACACTGTGTGACCCCAGGTGCAGGGTCTGGAGAGGGTCACCCTAGAGACTGCGGGCATGTGACCCCAGGCACAGGGTCTGAGGATTGTGTGGGTCTCATCCCATCCACACGAGTCAGGTCCTGAACCCGCAGACCCCACATGTGCTCTTGTGTGCCTTGTCCCCTCTGAGATTTCCAACATCTGAATTGAGGGTGTTGCCCTGATTAACCTGCAGTCCTTTTTCTTCTCTTCATATCGTCACAGTCACATGAGGTCAGGCACCTTTGAGTGAGTGGCTGCTCTGCATTCTGCTGAGTGAAAGAGAAGCTTTGGTGGTGTCATAGCGTGTCATATATCTAATTCATAGGGTCACCACTGTCGGGTTTCCTCTAGACTGAGTTCATATAATTTAATTTGTAATTTATTGTCATTTTATATTGGTGCAGAGTTTATTTCCAATGTTTTGTTTGTTTTAGGTGTACATGTGTTACAGAAATCAGTACTCGAGAAACCAAGCACCACACTTGGAGAGCTGGAAAGCTCAGGTTTATTACGCCAGTGGGCCCAGAGGAGTTAACACTCCAAGCTCTGAGCCCTGAACAAAGGGGTTACAGAGTTTTTATACACGGACAGGCATGAGTAAGCAGGTTTGCAGGGGCTGGGCAATTGCAAAGAGCAGGACAAGGGTGAGTGAGATAAACTTCAGTTCCTAGTATTGTTGAGTCCCCACTTTCTGGGACTGTGTGACCTACGTGATCCAGACTTTGCAAGGAGCAAGCTGAGTTACAGAGTCAGAACAAGCAGGAGGCTATGTAAAATTTTAACTTTCCCTCTTCATGCCCCCCTCTTGATGCTTCTCTCACTTACTGCAGAAAGCATCGTCTCATGTTTGGATAGGACATTCAGAGCCCCATCGTTTATGGGGCTATATTGAGCTATTACCATTTGTAACTTTATGAAATCAATTCGAGAGGTTATAAACTGGGTAGCAGCATTGAGAATACGAAGGCCAAACAAGAATGCCCCAAAGAACATGAAGAGAGGACCTGTTAAAGGGAGAAGCCATGATGCCAGCTCCAGATATTGTTCTAATTACCCCAGGAATTTGCTATTTCCTCCCTCCTTTTTATGATTTGTTTCCTTAGCTGTGGGGCCCTGTCCTTGACTATTCCTGATTGGTTTATATAAAAGCCCCATTCTTTGTTCAAGAAGAGGCAGAGTCCTCCCTTTTCACCTGTCAGTAGGTCTAGCCCTCTGCTATTCTGTAAACAGAGAAGGCAATGGCAACCCACTCCAGTGTTCTTGCCTGGAGAATCCCAGAGACGGCAGAGCCTGGTGGGCTGCCATCTATGGGGTCGCACAGAGTTGGACACGACTGAAGCGACTTAGTAGCAGCAGCATTCTGTAAGGCCACCTCAGCCAGGGAATCTGGTTGGTCCTGTAAGGCCATTTAAGATTTGGCTACTCTCTCAATGTCCAGACCAACTAGTAAAGGTATACACTGGATGGCTCTTTTTGACTGCGTATGTCCTGCCAGAGGTACGGTGAGAGTCTGGTTGTTAGGGACAGTGTTCATCTGGGGAGTGAGGAAAGCTAAGGTGCAGATACCCATCCAATTGACTGGTAGACATAAGTAAGCCTCTGTCCCACAAACAAAGTAAAGGCCTTGATGGGGGCAGCACCGTATTGTGTTTGTCAGTGGATGAGCGGGCCACTCACCTTTTAAAGTCTGAATACATTCGTCCCTGGCTAAATTGCCTACAGGTTCAGTTCCTCCATCATTTGTAAAGCGTTCTGGAGCCTTTTGAGTTAACTCAATTGTCCTTAAGACTGGCCCTTGTAAGGGAGACTCTATAGGAGTTCCCCTGGCTGTTGCATTATTTAATGGTACTGGTGTAGCTAGGTACCATGGAGCTCCTAAGGATGAGCAGAGTCAGCAGTTCCCGGCCAGCGTGGCTGGTGTTGTTGAGAAGGTGATGAGTTGCATTGAGAACTTGGTCCAGATGGGGGTCTAAGCGTGGGGGTTAACTCTGTAGCCTGGGTCTTACTGCCAACAGGCAGAGCCTGAGTTTTTAGGGCAAAGTTGGTCCGTGATTTTGCTTGTCTGCATTATTGTCTGTGTCCAGTAGGCCTTTCCATTTATTCAGCAGACAGACACCTGCTCTGGGTTGTAGCATCTGTGTGGCATTTGGGGGTAGACAGAGGCACAGGGGCATGATGGCAATGCCATGGTATCGGGATACTGCCTGGGGTTTGGATCCTCTGATGGGGGAAAGGTAGCAGCAGCAGGGGGCATAACTGGAAAACCTCTTGGCCCCCAGGCCCCTGGATATACATCGCATGGTTATGAAGGCAGTAGTTGATCAGCCTATAGGATTGGCTGTCTATACATTGTTCTAGCTGATGGTTGAGTAAGTGATTTTCCAAGGGTTGACTGTAACTTTGACAGGTGCATGATGGATAAGGAACGGCACCATTTGTTAGAGCAAGAGGCACCAAAAGGCTACAAAGCAGCCTGCACATAACAGATAACTGAACTCTAGCAAAAGAATGTTCTCCCCGTCTTTGGGTTGTCACAGCTACAGCAGCTGAGCCTATCTTGAAGGTTATATTGTGAGTGATTTAGTTAGTAGGGAGAATCGATCATGAGACGTCTGATAAGAATGAGGCTTCCCACTGCGGTGAGATAACAGCCAGCTAACCACAGCTTCCAGAAAAGCATCTATTTCTGCTTTATTGACTATGCCAAAGCCTTTGACTGTGTGGATCACAAGAAACTGTGGACAATTCTGAAAGAGATGGGAATACCAGACCACCTGACCTGCCTCTTGAGAAACCTATAAGCAGGTCAGGAATCAACAGTTAGAACTGGACATGGAACAACAGACTGGTTCCAAATAGGAAACGGAGTACATCAAGGCTGTATATTGTCACCCTGCTTGTTTAACTTATATGCAGAGTACATCATGAGAAACGCTGGACTGGAAGAAACACAAGTTGGAATCAAGATTGCTGGGAGAAATATCAATAACCTCAGCTATGCAGATGACACCACCCTTATGACAGAAAGGGAAGAGGAACTAAAAAGCCTCTTGATGAAGGTGAAAGTGGAGAGTGAAAAAGTTGGCTAAAAGCTCAGCATTCAGAAAATGAAGATCATGGCATCCAGTCCCATCATTTCATGGGAAATAGATGGGGAAACAGTGGAAACAGTGTCAGACTTTATTTCCTTGGGCTTCAAAATCACTGCAGATGGTGACTGCAGCCATGAAATTAAAAGACGCTTACTCCTTGGAAGGAAAGTTATGACCAACCTAGATAGCATATTCAAAAGCAGAGACATTACTTTGACAACAAAGGTCCATCTAGTCAAGGCTATGGTCTTTCCTGTGGTCATGTATGGATGTGAGAGCTGGACTGTGAAGAAAACTGAGTGCTGAAGAATTGATGCTTTTGAACTGTGGTGTTGGAGAAGACTCTTGAGAGTCCCTTGGACTGCAAGGAGATCCAACCAGTCCATTCTGAAGGAGATCAGCCCTGGGATTTCTTTGGAAGGAATGATGCTAAAGCTGAAACTCCAGTACTTTGGCCACCTCATGCGAAGAGTTGACTCATTGGAGAAGACTCTGATGCTGGGAGGGATTGGGGGCAGGAGGAGAAGGGGACGACAGAGGATGAGATGGCTGGATGGCATCACTGACTCAATGGACATGAGTCTGAGTGACCTGCGGGAGTTGGTGATGGACAGGGAGGCCTGGCATGCTGCAATTCATGGGGTCGCAAAGAGTTGGAAACGACTGAGCAACTGAACTGAACTGATACTGTTTTCTATATTGCCTGTTTCAAAAGTGTTGTCCCAAGCCTATTATACAAAATGAAGTAAGTCAGAAGGAGAAACCACCAATGCAGTATATTAATGCATATATATGGAATTTAGAAAGATGGTAACGATGACCCTATATGCAAGGCAGCAAAAGAGACACATGTAAAAACAGACTTTTGGACTCTGTGGTAGAAGGTGAGGGTGGGATGATTTGAGGGAATAGAATTGAAGCATGTATATTAATATAAAATAGATGACTGATGCAAGGTCAATGTATGACGCAGGGCACTCAAAGCTGGTGCTCTGGGACAACCCAGAGAGATGGGGTGGGGAGAGAGGTGGGAGGGGGCTTCAGGATGGGGGAGCACATGTGTACCTGTGGCTGATTCATGTCAATGTATGACAAAAACCACCACAATATTGTAAAGTAATTATACTCCAATTAAAATAAATTAATTTTTAAAAATTATAAAAAAGTGTTGTCCCTTACATTACCAAGTGTGTGACAAAATGGTTATGTAATGTCCCCAAACTATAGTCAGATTCATTACCTTGAAGGAGCTCTGCCATCTACCTCTACAAAGATTAAATCATGGCCACTGAAGCCACTGACCTTCAACACCCCCTGAAAGGAGTTCAGGATAGAAATTAGGAATGAGGCACTCTGTGCTCTGTAAAACAAAACAAAACAAAACAAGCCAGTCAGAATGGCTGCTATCCAAAAGTCCACAAGCAATAAATGCTGGAGAGGGTGCGGAGAAAAGGGAACCCTCTTACACTGTTGGTGGGAATGCAAACTAGTACAGCCACTATGGAGAACAGTATGGAGATTCCTCAAAAAACTGGGAATAGAACTGCCTTATGATCCAGCACTGCTGGGCATATACACTGAGAAAACCAGAATTGAAAGAGACACGTGTACCCCAATATTCATAGCAGCACTGTTTACAATAGCCAGAACGTGGAAGCAACCTAGATGTCCCTCCACAGATGAATGGATAAGCAAGCCGTGGTACATATACACAATGGAGTATTACTCAGCCATTAAAAAGAATACATTTGAATCAGTTCTAAGGAGGTGGATGGAACTGGAGCCTATTATACAGAGTGAAGTAAGCCAGAAACAAAAACACAAATACAGTATACTAACGCATATATATGGAATTTAGAAAGATGGTAAAAATAACCCTATTTACGAGACAGCAAAAGAGACACTGATGTATAGAACAGACTTTTGGACTCTGGGACCGAGAGAGGGTGGGATGATTGGGGAGAATAGCATTGAAATATGTATACTATTATATCTGAAACGAGTCGTCAGTCCAGGTACGATGCCCGATAACAAATGCCTGGGGCTGGAGCACTGGGACGACCTGGAGGGATGGTGTGGGGAGGGGAGAGGGAGGAGGGTTCAGGATGGGGAACACGTGTATACTGGCGGTAGATCCATCTTGATGTATTGTAAAAGCAATACAATATTGTAAAGTTAAGCAAAATAAAAAAATAAATAAAAAATGGGGGAAAAAAAAAAAAACTGCAGAAGAGACATTCCGATAGACACTTTGGGGAGGAGATTTTATCACCCCTGATTCTTGTATCTTCTCTAACCTAGAGAAACACCAGCATCACTGACAGTGACAGCTGCTTTGGCTATTAAAAAGATTTACAATTAAAGTCAAAACAGAGTAGCTATGGAAGTAACCAGGTGACACTATGGTGTGATTTCAGACAGGTCCTTGTATTGCTGAGAGCTTCAGTTTTCTGAGCTGTGTCAGACTTAGGATGCCGTCAGCCATTCTGAAAACCAACCTTGCTAGCAGCAGGTGACTACAATCTTACTTTTTGAAGGTCTCTTCTTGTAACTATTAAACATTTAAGTGAGGAAATTGCTCTGCGTTATATGTTGACAGGAAAAATAAATGTGTAATAACCAATAGCCACATTAAAGGTTAAGACCTACATAGATAAACCTAGACAACTGGCTACCTGACTATAAGTCCCCTCAAAGTGTTAAGTATAAACTAGGATTCAGGCTTAATTTTTCCTAATTTGTCTATTAACGTTCAGGTTGTCATTCCTCCAGCTATTTCTGAGTCCTTTTTTTTTTTTTTATTAGTAACTATCTTTATTCTCAAATTGATAAAAGCATTTAACATATACTTTACAGTATAAACAAATTAAGTGCTATGCATTTTGCTTATAAAAGGACAAAAGTATTTCAAGCATTATATAATTCAATTTGTACAAAAAGTACATTTCCAAATAAAGCTTTGGTTAGTAGAACTGATTACATACTGTCAAATCCATTTTCCAAAGTTTTTCAAAGAAAAAAAGCCTTATCCACTAACAGGTATTTCTTGTACAATCCAAGCTTTTTTACTGTTTAGTAAGAGGGAGGAATATATAATAATTGCTTTTAATTTCGTATCTAGATCAGCCTTTTTTTCTTCCATTTATATGTGGTCAGAATACCAACACTTTTGAAAGCACAAATTATGTAGAAAACCACTTTTATTCTTAGGAAGGTAATCTATTTTTCAAATAGATTCATAAGACTTGGCTTCCATATCTACCAAGGTGCTTTCCAAGTTTCGAGCACTAATATATTGCATTGGGGGTAAATCACTTCTAATTTCCCCTAGGAGGATAATGTCTACCAGCACTAGTGCTCAGAATCAAAGTTTACATAATACCTAAAAAACTAAACATAGCCCCAAACTTCGCATTTTTACAGTTTCTACAATGTATGGATTACCTTATTCATATCAAAGTAGTAAAAATGCTACGTAACTTAAATAATGTAAAATACCAGTGTAACCAAATTAACAATCACAAAACAGACATTTTTCTATTAAAATCTTCCAGTCCACTGAGCAATATTTACTCAAAAATGTGATTATGAACTTAAATATATGTTCTTTTAAATTTACTGTTTATGCTGAACTGTACATTGGTGCTCCTTTTGTAATCTTTTGAAAATTCTACTTACATAACTATGTAATTTGAAAACGTAAAAACAAGCCATCACTAAAATTCACTGGAGACTAATATTCTTTCATGGAAACAATTTATAAACATTTTTAAGTTCTACCTTTATTTCAATTTGGTTTTTTGAAATACATAAGCTTCTCATTTCAATTATTGTATAATGCTTCAAAACTAGTTTAAACAAAGATAAACCCAAGAAGAACCAGTAAAGCATTCCTTACTTTACATATGATGCCCCAAATGCCACATACATGGTAACGTATCACAGAAAGAACTGATAATAGTTTAGCAGATTATAGAGCAATCCTAAAAGTTTACACAAAACTAAACATTGCCTCCCTTCTAGTCCACTTATTTTCCTTTAATTTTATCTTGGCTCTATTATCTTTCTGTAATAATCCCTGTGTGATATTAGTTTAAATGTTCCAATTAACTACATATACCTCTTTAAATAGCTTTGCAACATTTTAGAACATTCAACCAATCTTTTTCATGAGATTCAATATATCCTACATTTTTCTCACAAAACGCTCACTTTCCTGAGCTATATTAAACACCTTATAACAGGTGTATTATAACTGAAGACCCTAAAATGTCAAGTTTACATTTTTTTAAAAATGCATAGAGAACATTTTGGAAAACTTATTAGTACTTACTTATTAGATATTACAATGTATAGGATTTGTTTCCTTCAGACTATAAAATATTTAATCTTTATTACTAGTTATTACTTTCAGATCTGAATCACTTTTTAATTATCTGAGATCTGACTGATATTAGAGAAATAGATTAAGTTTTCTGACCAAAACTGGGCCAAGGGTCTTCCAAAATACAACTCTTATATACTCAACGAAGGTATCAAATTTCTGTGCCACAAAATAGAACTGTATCCAACCTACAGGAAATAAACTTTTATTATAATACAGTATGTCAAAATTAAGGTGCTGTTCATTATGCCCTAGGTCATCTGGCCTTTACCAAGTGGGCATCATGTCTGGAAACCACACTCTGCCAAGATGCTTAGACACTTCCCAGTGAATCTGCTCCAAACTATACTTTTGGTCAGGAATTAATACTTCTTCCATAATGGATAACTGTGACAGGCGGCCACCACACATCTTCACAAACTCAACAAAGGCACTACATGAGACTTCACATTCCCCTAGTCCAATAGCTGACAAATTTTTACAACGTTCTGCAATGCGAATTAACTCTTCATCAAGTGGCCGTAATCCATTAGCACACACTACCAGTTCAACTAGTCTAGGGCATGTCATTCCCACACGGCCAAGCACATCTTTGCTTACTGATCTCCCAAAGTAAAGATGGGTGGCAGGTATTTCATACCGAAAGAATGGATCAAATTCCTCTTCATATAAAAAAAAATACATCACTAAGTTCACTTTGGGTGAATGTCTGATGAAAGCATCCCAGCTGCTCTTCTGAATGGTATGGAAGTGAGTCTGTCCCGGATTCTCACTGACTACGTCAATGCGCAAATGTTCTAATCGAACATGTTTTTCAGAAGATAAAGCAAGCAGTAATTCATCACTTAACAAGTGGTAATTCAGGGCCAGTTCACGTAAGCCATGACACTGATCAGCCACACAAAGGATACCTGCTGGAGAGACATGAGGGCAGCTGCTCATTTTCAGCAGCTTGAGCGTATCACTGTTGTTGGCCACTAGGACTTTGAGTGAGGGGTCATCTACTGGCGTGTCGTCTATCTTCAGCGAGGACAAGGATTTGGAATTTACAAACACAACCGTCAGCGCAGAAATAAAATGAGACTTTGGTAAATCCATAAAGCTTGGCCGAGCAGTTGAAATAAGTCCAAGTGTTTTTAAAGAGCAGTTCACAAGTTGTGATAATATATCACAAGCTGCTTCAGCTGATTCTTTGCTGCTGTCCACCTTGAAGCTGACGTATTGTAGATGATTTGAATGTCTTTTAATAATCTGTTTGATCAGCTCTGGATGTGTAGCTTTCAAATAAGATGTAGCTGGCTGATTCAGTTCAAATTCAAAACATCTCCACAAGTCAGGCATGTGAAATACCTGGTTCCAGTTGCGGCAAACTTGTGAAGCATGAGCCCGGTCAAGAAGAGGCAAATACTTAAATACTTGGAGAACAATGTCCTGAAGGAGATTACCCCAATCACAAGTCTGAGAATGCTCACTTGTAGTCCGCAGTCTCTTGGATTTCTCGGCAATACCTTCTTCGGATGAATCATGGCCACTATCTCTTCTTCCTCCTCGTTTCATCCTTTGCGACTCTGGCTGCCCGGAGAGAAGCCGCCCTCCTCAGTCTCGCGCCGTCCGTGTCCTTCTCCTGGGTCCCTTCGTCGCCGGGAGAGGGACGGCTGCAGGAAGCTGCAGCCACCGCGCAGGTTCTCGGCGCCGCGGCGCAGACACACAAACCAAAATGGCGCCCGGGCTCGCGGCCGCGCGCTTCCCCCCTATTTCTGAGTCCTAATGGCTCCATCCCTTTGAACAGGAGGACCCAAGCACTGACCCTATCTGGACCACAATCAAAATCACCATCAAACATAATGTGGTTCTTAGTCCTTCTTTGACTCCTAGGTACAATAACTCTTTTACTAATCTATGGCCACTGGTTTCTTAAACTACCTGTTAAGACTTGACTCCTCCAGATGACAATAGATTTACATCAAGATAATAATGATACAGAGAGAAAACCCACACCCCCAAAGAAATTACAGCCACTCCTCTGAACAGATCCTATGGGAAAACCCACAGAAGTCACTCTGCTGCTGCTGCTGCTGCTGCTAAGTGGCTTCAGACGTGTCTGACTCTGTGCGACCCCATAGACAGAAGCTCACCAGGCTCCCCTGTCCCTGGGATTCTCCAGGCAAGAACACTGGAGTGGGTTGCCATTTCCTTCTCCAATGTACGAAAGTGAAAAGTGAAAGTGAAGTCGCTCAGTTGTGTCCAACTCTCAGCGACCCCATGGACTGGAGCCCACCAGGCTCCTCCGTCCATGGGATTCTCCAGGCAAAAGTACTGGAGTGGGGTGCCATTGCCTTCCCCGAAAAGTCACTCAGGGGCCCCTTAATAAAACAGGGCCAGAGCTCTGTGACCTCAATTAGATAGAGTCTATGAGTGGCCACAGGACCGGAAAAGGTCAGTTTTCATTTCAATCCCAAAGAAAGGCAATGCCAAAGAATGCTCAAACTACTGCACAATTGCACTCATCTCACACACTAGTAAAGTAATGCTCAAAATTCTCCAAGCCAGGCTTCACCAGTACGTGAACCGTGAACTTCCAGATGTTCAAGCTGGTTTTAGAAAAGGCAGAGGAACCAGAGATCAAATTGCCAACATCTGCTGGATCATGAAAAAAGCAAGAGAGTTCCAGAAAAACATCTATTTCTGCTTTATTGACTATGCCAAAGCCTTTGACTGTGTGGATCACAATAAACTGTGGAAAATTCTGAAAGAGATGGGAATACCAGACCACCTGACCTGCCTCTTGAGAAACCTGTATGCAGGTCAGGAAGCAACAGTTAGAACTGGACATGGAACAACAGACTGGTTCCAAATAGGAAACGGAGTACATCAAGGCTGTATATTGTCACCCTGCTTATTTAACTTCCATGCAGAGTACATCATAAGAAAAAACACTGGGTTGGAAGAAGCACAATCTGGAATCAAGATTGCCGGGAGAAATATCAATAACCTCAGAGTCGGACACAACTGAGCGACTTTCCTTTCACTTTTCATTTTCATGCATTGGAGAAGGAAATGGCAACCCATTCCAGTGTTCTTGCCTGGAGAACCCCAGGGACAGAGGAGCCTAGTGGGCTGCTGTCTATGGGGTCATACAGAGTCGGACACGAC
Organism: Tragelaphus eurycerus; assembly: GCA_935064755.1. Taxonomy (NCBI): domain Eukaryota; kingdom Metazoa; phylum Chordata; class Mammalia; order Artiodactyla; family Bovidae; genus Tragelaphus; species Tragelaphus eurycerus. Next base: position 4,970,390 of record CAKXYN010000054.1, on the reverse strand, counting down.
TGAAGCAACTTAGCAGCAGCAGCAGCAGATAAGCAGATGACACCACCTTTATGGCAGACAGTGAAGAGGAGCTAAAAAGCCTCTTGATGAAAGTGAAAGAGGAGTGAACAAGTTGGCTTAAAGCTCAACATTCAGAAAACAAAGATCATGGCATCTGGTCCCATCACTTCATGGGAATAGATGGGGAACAGTGGAAACAGTGTCAGACTTTATTTTGAGGGGGCTCCAAATTACTGCAGATGGTGACTGCATCCATGAAATTAAAAGACGTTTACTCCTTGGAAGGAAAGTTATGACCAACCTAGATGGCATATTCAAAAGCAGAAACATTACTTTGCCAACAAAAGTCCATCTAGTCAAAGCTATGGTGTTTCCATACATGTGGTCATGTATGGATGTGAGAGCTGGACTGTGAAGAAGGCTGAGTGCCGAAGAATTGATACTTTTGAAACTGTGTTGTTGGAGAAGACTCTTGAGAGTCCCTTGGACTGCAAGGAGATCCAACCAGTCCATTCTAAAGGAGATCAGTCCTGGGTGGGTGTTCTTTGGAAAGACTAATGCTAAAGCTGAAACTCCAGTACTTTGGCCACCTCACGTGAAGAGTTGACTCATTGGAAAAGACTCTGATGCTGGGAGGGATTGGGGGCAGGAGGAGAAGGGGACGACAGAGGATGAGATGGCTGGATGGCATCACCGACTCGATGGACGTGAGTTTGAGTGAACTCCGGGAGTTGGTGATGGACATGGAGATCTGGTGTGGTGTGCTGCAATTCATGGGGTCGCAAAGAGTCGGACACGACTGAGTGACTGAACTGAACTGAACTGATGAGTCCCATGTTGTTGGGGTCCTTTAATGGACCGGAACCTGGTGGTCCAGAGTTGACAATAAGAAAGTAAAAGAGAGAGAGAGGCTGATATTCCCTGGTTTATGCAGAAAACCAATAAAGCCCTTACACAGGGTTTGTGTCTCTCACGAAGGCACCGGGCGCCCTCTCGCGGTAGTGAAGGCACAGTGCGCCTGCTCGAGAGGGTCTTAGAAGCCGGGGCAGGAGAGTGAGCAGGACAGGTTTCTACGCTCCAGAGAATTAGCCGGGGAGAGAGAGAGAAAGAAAAAAAGACACGGGGACCCAAGCTCTGATGGAGCAAAGGTGTTTTATTCAACATAGTGTGGGTATATATACTGTCTTGCTGCTGCTGCTGCGCGCTCAGTCGTGTCCGCTCTGTGCCCCCCGACGGAGCTCCCGGCTCCCCCTCCCTGGGATTCTCCAGGCAGTACTGGAGTGGGTTGCCATTTCCTTCTCCAATGCATGAGTGAAGTGGTGAAGTCGCTCAGTCGTGTCCGACTCTGCGACCCCATGGACTGGAGCCTACCAGGATCCTCCGTCCATGGGATTTTCCAGGCAAGTACTGGGGTGGGGTGCCATTGCCTTCCCCGATATACTGTCTTACAAGGTAGCTATTTTCAGCAAAGATAAAGATCAAAAGTCCAGAGTTACAAGTTATCAAGGAAACCTAAGGCAATCCATATCAAAGAGAGTGGGTTGTAAATAATCACTTTCACCAAATGGTTCATAAAAAGGAAGAGGGTCATAAATAGTTACTTATCACCGTATGGAAAAACTAACAGAGGAAATGCATGCATCCCTCAGCCCGGAGCGGTTTGCCACTCCTCTTCATTCCTGAATATTCAGGAATTCATAAGGAACAGAGGATTCATGACAGATCCAAAACAGCGCACAGGAGGCCTCCTGTTGAATGCTTCCTGGCACCACGTCAGCATTAAAGTTACAAAAGATTGACTTTCTATCCCTCATCAACCCAAAAAAGATTTCTTGGGGTTCACATCTCTCAAGGAAAATTTGAAGTAGGAGATAGCTGGGCCCCTGGGCTGAACAGCTGATGGTTAACAAACAGAGCAAAACTGAGGTTTTGTCCTCAACCAGACAAGAGCAAGAATGACACCTATTTCCCTTTCTCCGTTGATAACAGAGGAAATAAAATGACAGGGAATTTGTTGCAGTGAAAAGGCAAAAAAAAAAAAAAAGAGGAGTGAGATGGTTTTCTTTTCTTTCCTGAGAACAAAGAAGATAAGGAGAACAGTGAGCAGGCATGAGCATTCCTAGTTGTTTTCGGTTTTTTTGTTTGTTTGTTTCTTTTTTACATTAGCTGCTCCTAACTCCGCACGTCTGTAACTTCGTTTGCTTTTCTGCCCCCTAACTCTGCAGGAGCTACACTTACACCGACTGTCCTTTGCTTACCCTTACAACACCATCCCCATTGCAGTTACACATCAGAAAGAAGGCTGCAGAGCCACGGACCTGCCAGACTCAATCACTGGGTTACCGATGCCAGCCTATGACTGTTTTTAAGAAGATTCTAACACATTTGTTCCTCATCACTGTGAGCCCTTGCCCTTATATAAGCTCCCAGACTCCTCATGGAGGAGGGGGGCACAGTTCTTGGGGCCCGAGCCCACTGTGTTCCCCTCTCCACTGACTGAGGATTAAAACCACCTTTCTATTTCCTCCAAGTTCTGTCTCCGTATTTTTTTATTCAGCTTTAGTGGACAGAGAAAGCAAAATTTCTCCCAAGTACATTGCAAACAAACGTGCAGGAGGGATCCTTTCTCTCCACACCCTCTCTAACCTCTATTCTTTAAGATGTTTCAGTTCAGTTCAGTCGCTCAGTCATGTCCGACTTTGCGACCCCATGAATCGCAGCACACCAGGCCTCCCTGTCCATCACAAACTCCAGGAGTTCACCCAGACTCATGTCCATCGAGTCAGTGATGCCATCTAGCCATCTCATCCTCTGTCGTCCCCTTCTCCTCCTGCCCCCAATCCCTCCCAGCATCAGAGTCTTCTCCAATGAGTCAGCTCTTGCATGAGGTGGCCAAAGTACTGAGGTTTCAGCTTTAGCATCATTCCTTCCAAAGAAATCGCAGGGCTGATCTCCTTCACAGTGGACTGGTTGGATCTCCTTGCAGTCCAAGGGACTCTCAAGAGTCTTCTCCAACAACACAGTTCAAAGGCATCAATTCTTCGGCTCTCAGCCTTCTTCACAGTCCAACTCTCACATCCATACATGACCACATGTATGGAAAAACCATAGCCTCAATGTCACAGTAATCCAAGTCTATGCCCCAACCAGTAACGCTGAGGAGGCTGAAGTTGAACGGTTCTATGAAGACCTACAAGACCTTTTGGAACTAACACCCAAAAAAGATGTCCTTTTCATCATAGGGGACTGGAATGCTAAAGTAGGAAGTCAAGAAACACCTGGAGTAACAGTCAATTGTTGGAGAAGACTCTTGAGAGTCCCTTGGACTGCAAGGAGATCCAACCAGTCCATTCTGAAGGAGATCAGCCCTGGGATTTCTTTGGAAGGAATGATGCTGAAGCTGAAACTCCAGTACTTTGGCCACCTCATGCAAAGAGTTGACTCATTGGAGAAGACTCTGATGCTGGGAGGGATTGGGGGGCAGGAGGAGAAGGGGACAACAGAGGATGAGATGGCTAGATGGCATCACTGACTCGATGGACGTGAGCCTGGGTGAACTCCAGGAGTTTGTGATGGACAGGGAGGCCTGGCGTGCTGCGATTCATGGGGTCGCAAAGAGTCGGACATGACTGAGCGACTGAACTGAACTGAATAAATAATAATGCTGACATCTTTTCTTGTGATTATTTTAAAGGGTATGAGTTAAACCTACTTCTTGAAATTGGCTTTGTTAATGTCTGCCTTGTTTTAAATTCTTTTCCAATGACCACCCCTAAGGAATTTCTCCATGCCTTAGGAGGGCAGGTGTTTTTGACTTTGTGAAATGAAAATATCTCCTGTCATATTAATAAACAAGACATGTCACAGCCATCGGCGATTTCTGGCCTCCAAATGTGAATGAGGGCTCCCCACACTACGATCCAGAGGATGCTGCCACCCCCCATGGCTATTGCTGAGCAGTGGGAGGAAAGCAAGGTGAACTAGGAAACAGGGTTGGCCCCAGAGAGCCATAAGAAAGGAATGGATGCAGTGAGCCTGGAGGCTTGCATCTTCCCATACACAGAACGCTAAATTCCTTAACTGGATATCTGACCTTTGCTGTTCAGACTGCCTGCTCCCTTTGTTGCCAACTTGTATATAGACTGACTCCCCATCCTGCTTCCTTGGAGCAGTTTTCTCAGAGCTACTCAGATGCTGTCTCTCAGGCTTGGAGTTGTAAGCATTCCCACAAAGTAAAATAACTTTCTACTTTCAGGTTGTGACTATATTTTTTGGTTGACAACTTACAGACCTTGAATCCTTGTGCGTGTTAAGTGCCCAGCTGTACCGCTCTTCCTGGTGTTGTTACAGAACATGGCCACAAGGCGGCAGCAGTTCTTCATGCTGTACTCTTTTTTTTTTTTTTTTTATAACTATTATTTTCTTGTTCTTTTCTATTGGACTATAATTGATTTCACTCTAGTGTTCTTGCCTGGAGAATCCCAGGGACGGGGAAGCCTGGTGGGCTGCCGTCTATGGGGTCACACAGAGTCGGACACGACTGAAGTGACTTAGCATAGCATAGCATTGATTTCTAATGTGTTTCAGATGTACAGGAACTCGATTCAATTATATTAATACATAGACACTTTTCTATTCTATCTTTTGGTTTCTTTTTCACATATAGATGATCACAGTGTGTTCAATAAATTTCCCTATGGAAAAATTATGTACTTTTTGATTATCTATTTGATGTATATTATGTAATTTTTGATCATCTATTTGATGTATATTTTCTAAAGGAGATCAGTCCTGGGTGTTCTTTGGAAGGACTGGTGCTAAAGCTGAAACTCCAATTCTTTGGCCACTTCATGCGAAGAGTTAACTCATTGGAAAAGACTCAGATGCTGGGAGGGATTGGAGGCAGGAGGAAAAGGGGATGACAGAGGATGAGGAGGATGAGATGGCTGGATGGCATCACAGACTCGATGAGTTTGGGTGGACTCCAGGAGTTGGTGATGGACAGGGAGGCCTGACATGCTGTAATTCATGGGTTTACAAAGAGTTGGACACGACTGAGTGACTGAACTGAACTGCGTATATATATAAATGTATTTTATATATATATATATATATATATATATATATGGGATTTAATAAATTTCAATCCCTTAAAGTATCCCACCTGTATCTGGAAGGCAGCAGGCACTCCAGGTTTATTGTGGAGGCTCACTGCTTGCCACCTGCTCCCAGCTCCCTCAGCCCCAGGACCCTCCAACCCTGGGACCCAAGCTAATCAGGCTCCAGGGCTGTGAAACCAGCCCAGGTCACTATGTCCTGAGGGAGACAGACCCAGCACTTTTTTTTTGCTTTTGCTGTTTTTATCTCATCAGTTGAACTGGAGTATATAGGTGAATTACAGTCTTGTGGGTGTTTTTTCCCTTCTACCACAACTAGTTTCACGTCTATTAATACATATGGACTTTTTTTCCCCATATAGGTTATCACACAGTGAGGAGTAAGTGTCCTTGTGCTGTGCAGTGGTCCTGGCCATTTATTTTATAAACAGTAGTGTGCATATATTAGTCTGAAGCAACCCTAAAGGAACTGATTTCTCCATGCCCCACATCTTCTTATCTTGGTGATTAGAAGTTTCTTTCCTAAGTCTGTGAGGCTCTGTCTCTGGGCAAGAAGTTCAATTGTATCCATCTTTAGGTTATACCTAGAAGTGATAATGGCACCCCACTCCAGTGCTCTTGGCTGGAGAATCCCATGGAAGGAGGAGCCTGGTAGGCTGCAGTCCATGGGGTCGCTAAGAGTCGGACGTGACTGAGCGACTTCCCTTTCACTATTCACTTTCATGCATTGGAGAAGGCAATGGTAACTCACTGCAATGTTCTTGCCTGGAGAATCCCAGGGACGGGGGAGCCTGGTGGGCTGCCAACCCTGGGGTCGCACAGAGTTGGACACGACTGAAGCGACTTAGCAGCTTAGCAGCAGAGGTGATATCATATGATACTGATACTTGTCTCTCCTTGTGTCCCTTCCTTCATTCGGAATGATCATCTCTACTTTCCTGTGGCTGGCCTTGGCATTTGTTCCTGCTTCTTTATGGTTGAGAAATATTTCATTGTGTACAAGTATCCCATCATCTGTTCAACTGTGCTTCTACAATTAGCTTGATTCCCAGTCTTGGCCATTGTACCTTACGGGGGTCAAAATAACAGGGTTACCCATCTTTTTTTTTAAATATTTTGACTGTATTCTCAATCCCACCCCAATCCAAACAGGAGACGCAAGCCTGCTCAGGCTCCAGGGATGTGATAGCAGCCCAAATCTGGGAGGTGGCCGGGAGTAAATTAGACATTGATTTTTTGATTTTTGTTTTCTTTAATCTCATGCTGAAGCTATGTCAGAGTACAGTCGATTCACAGTTTTGTGCTTGCTGTTAGTGTACAACCGCCTGATTCAGTTATGACATATCTATGCAGCGTATCTGTTCCTTTTGGATTCTTTTGCCATAGAGATTATTATAGAAGCTCAAGCAAAATTCCACTTGCTGAACATCAGGTCCTTCTTGAACATCCTTAACAGCTACAGATTTCTGTGTTTATATGGAAGGAAGGAGAGAGATAATCCTTTTGGATTATCTGTTATACCTACAGATTTCTGTGTATATGTAAGTCCCTACCTCTGAATTCATTCCTGCCCCCCCCCCTTTTTTTTTTTACTAGAACCCTCTGTGTTTGAATTCTGAGTCTCTTTTCCTACAAGGGACATCAAATGCTGTTGTCTTCCTCACTCTGGCTGATTTCACTTAGTGTATGATCCTTCAAGGTCCACCCTCCAAGTGACCAGTGGTATAATTTCATAATTTCAGTGGTGCTTTTTATGGCTGTGGTCTATATGTAACATCTTTTTTAACCTTTAATCTGTCAGTGGACATTTCTCAAGCTCTATTTTGGCTGTTGCAAGCAGAACTGCAGTGAATGTTGGGGTGCGTGTATTTTTATTGAATGATGACTTTCTCAGGATATCGGCCCAGGTGTGGGGATGTCTGATCCTAGGATTGGCTCTCCTGAGAGATTTTTTTTTTTTTGACATACAGAGGCTGTGCTTTCTACTGGCTGTTCTCAATGTCCATTTCCACTGAACACGGAGCGGGGTTACCTCAACTGGCGGCTCTCTCCATTTATTGTTTGTAGACTTGTGAGGATGGCCAGTCTGACTGGTGGACTGTGATTTCCCATCATTGTTTTGATTGGTACTCCAGCAGCAATTAGGGACACTGCTCATCTACTCCTGTTCAGTTCAGTTCAGTCGCTCAGTCGTATCCAACTCTTTGCGACCCCATGAATTGCAGCACGCCAGGCCTCCCTGTCCATCACCACACCAACTCCCGGAGGTCACTGAGACTCACATCCATCGAGTCAGTGATGCCATCCAGCCATCTCATCCTCTGTTGTCCCCTTCTCCTCTTGCTCTCAATCCCTCCCAGCATCAGAGTCTTCTCCAAAGTTGACTTCTCCAAAAAAGTCAACTCTTTGCATGAGGTGGCCAAAGTACTGGAGTTTCAGCTTTAGCATCATTCCTTCCAAAGAAATCCCAGGGCTGATCTCCTTCAGAATGGACTGGTTGGATCTCCTTGCAGTCCAAGGAACTCTCAAGAGTCTTGTCCAACACCACAGTTCAAAGGCATCAATTCTTCAGCACTCAGCCTTCTTCACAGTCCAACTCTCACATCCATACATGACCACAGGAAAAACCATAGCCTTGACTAGACAGACCTTTGTTGGCAAAGTAATGTCTCTGCTTTTGAATATGCTATCTAGGTTGGTCATAACTTTCCTTCCAGGGAGTAAGTGTCTTTTAATTTCATGGCTGCAGTCACCATCTGCAGTGATTTTGGAGCCCCCCAAAATAAAGTCTGACACTGTTTCCACTATTTCCCCATCTATTTCCCATGAAGTAATGGGACCAGATGCCATGATCTTCGTTTTCTGAATGTTGAGCTTTAAGCCAACTTGTTCACTCTCCTCTTTCACTTTCATCAAGAGGCTTTTGAGTTCTTCTTCACTCTCTGCCATAAGGGTGGTGTCATCTGCATATCTGAAGTTATTGATATTTCTCCCAGCAATCTTGATTCCAGCTTGTGCTTCTTCCAGCCTAGCGTTTCTCATGATGTACTCTGCATATAAGTTAAATAAGCAGGATGACAATATATAGCCTTGACGTACTCCTTTTCCTATTTGGAACCAGTCTGTTGTTCCATGACCAGTTCTAACTGTTGCTTCCTGTCCTGCATACAAATTTCTCAAGAGGCAGATCAGGTGGTCTGGTAGTCCCATCTCTTTCAGAATTTTCCACAGTTTCTTGTGATCCACACAGTCAAAGGCTTTGGCATAGTCAATAAAGTAGAAGTAGATGTTTTTCTGGAATTCTCGTGCTTTTTCCATGATCCAGCAGATGTTGGCAATTTGATCTCTGGTTCCTCTGCCTTTTCTAAAACCAGCTTGAACATCTGGAAGTTCATGGTTCACATATTGCTGAAACCTGGCTTGGAGAATTTTGAGCATTACTTTACTAGTGTGTGAGATGAGTGCAATTGTGCAGTAGTTTGAGCATTCTTTGGCATTGCCTTTCTTTGGGATTGGAATGAACACTCACCTTTTCCAGTCCTTGTGGCCACTGCTGAGTTTTCCAAATTTGCTGGCATATTGAGGGCAGCACTTTCACAGCATCATCTTTCAGGATTTGAAATAGCTCAGCTGGAATTCCATCACCTCCACTAGCTTTGTTCGTAGTGTTGCTTTCTAAGGCCCACTTGACTTCCCATTCCAGGATGTCTGGCTCTAGGTCAGTGACCACACCATCGTGATTATCTGGGTCGTGAAGCTCTTTTTTGTACAGTTCTTCTCCTGTGGTGGAGGTTTACTGTTTTTTTTTTCTTGTTTCCTTTACATTAAAGGGTGTGAGGAAAATTTACTGTGGCAACTGGCTTCTTGAAACTCTGTTGTGTTTGTAATTTATTTCTGCAAACCCCACTCTGGGAGATTTCCTGAGGGCCACTGTCATTAACAGAAACCCCAGGCCTTGTGAATTAGAGGTGCTGGTCAGCCTCTATGGTCAAGCTGCAGTTACAGGAACTGTTTACAGGCAACTGCACTGTTTAAAGCACATCTCTGGTTCCTGGGAAAGTCAGCATCCTGGGCTGTGGATTAGAGTGAACTGTACCTGAGCAAACACCTAAGGGCTTGTGTTTCACCACTTTTCCCGCATGAAGCATCACACACACACACACACACACACACACACACACACACACACACACACCCACACCGGACTGATTATTACTGGGTCCATAGCACCCTTCTGAGTGTGCTTAGGTGCCTAGAAAGGCTGCACTCCAGAAAGGAGGCTTGAACTGGAACGTCCAGCACCAGGGCACGTGCACGGTTCATAATATTTGCTTCCAAGTCCCTGGAGGCCTGGATCCCGCTGGGGAGTCTGGTCCGAGCCAGAACATAGCAGGTAGTAGATGTTTAAAAAGGGTTCAGTGAAGGCCACCCTGCCAGGCTGTGTCAAACTCACCTTAGTCCAGCAGTGGGACCTAAGCCTACTTAGGCTCCAGGGACAGGGTAGCAGCCCCAGTCAGGAAGGTCGAGGGAATAAAGTAGGCACTGCTTCTCTTTACTTCTCTTTAATATCATGCCGATATTATGTTGCAGTATAGTTATTTGAAATATTCTGATTGTTGTCATATATAGCTGCCTGATTCAGGTATAACATATCTATGAGATATGTCTATTCTTTTTTGCCATAGAAGGTCAAACAGATTTGTGAGCATCAGGACCTGGTGGATTATATATCTCAGATACAGTTTTCTGTGTATACGAAGAAGGGAGGCAGGAGATAATTTCTGTGCATTCTCTCCTAGAGATACAGATTTCTGTGTATAGGTTAGAGGTACAAATTCCCATGTGTATGGGGAGGGAAGGAAGGAAGGAAGGGAGAAAGGAAGAGGATAATACTTGGGGATTATTGATTACACATACAGGTTTCTATGACTATGCTAGTTCAGATCTTCTAATTCATTTTCAGGCCCTTCATGTTCCATTCTTTTTTTTTTTCTTTTTCTTTGAACACTTTGTGTTTGAAATCTCAGAGTCTCTTTTGGCTCACAAATTTGACACTTTGTAAGCTGTTGATGCTGTTGACCCTGGTGCTGGGAAAGATTGAGGGCAGGAGGAGACCAGGATGACAGAGGATGAGATGGCTGGATGGCATCACAGACTCAATGGATATGAGTTTGAGTAGATTCCGGGAGTTGGTGATGGACAGGGAGGCCTGGCGTGCTGCAGTCCCTGAGGTTGCAAAGAGTTGGACACGCGACAGAGTGACTGAACTGAACTGAAGCTGTTGATATTTTGCCTAGAAGGTACATTATACACTATTGTCTTCCTATGCCTGACTGACTTCTCTTAGAAACAATCCTTTAGGGTCTATCCACGTGGATACCTGTGGACATGTGACCCCAGGTACAGGGTCTGGGGGTGGGGTCACCTTTGAGAGTGTCCATGTGTGACCTCAGGTGCAGGGTTTGGGGGTTGTGTGGGTCTCACCCCTCTCCACGATTCAGGATCATGTGTACCCGGAGACTGCCTCTCTTCCCTTTTCCTGTAGCGTGTCTTGTTCCTGAGATTTCCAACATCTGAGCTGAGGGTGTCGCCCTGATTTACCTGTGGTTGTTTGTCTCCTCTTCTTGCATTCATATGAGGTTAGGAGCCTTGGAGTAGCTGTGCTCCATGTTCTGCTGAGTGACCCTTGGTGTACAGTTTCTGAACCCTACTTGAGACTCTGGCCCTAGCACAGTGAAGCCCGTCCACTGACCCCACGTTGTGGGGAAGGAAAGGAAGTATGCGTTGCAGGTGCTGAGCAAGGAGGCCAGGGCAGGCCATGCTTAAAAGGCTCACGCTCCGTGAAGGCTTTCATGGAAAAGACAAGGTTAAGGAAGGGGTTATGGAGCGGGTGATCTCTTGATTGGCTGGTGGTGAGGTCATTGGGAGTGAGCATCATCACCTTCTGATTCTAATGGGTCTGGAGTCTGCGTGCTTGCAGGCAGCATGCAGTCAATTTCTCCACCTGATGGCTGTTTCAGCGTGTATAAGACAGCTCACAGGATACGGCTCAGAACATTTTCTACAGCTCTTGAGGAGGAACATAGATCCTTGACTTTGTTTAATGGCTAAGTTACTGTTTTCTCTTCTTTGACAGTTTTCCTTTCTTTCTGCATATTCTCACTTCTCTGGTTAAATGTACTCTTCAGAATGCAGAGAAGCCTGAGAGTCTAAAGCTTTTCTACAGACAGGAGGCAGGCAGAGGACATGCTATGGTTTCCCTTAAAATTTGATTATTTTTTTGATTAATGGATTAATCAAAACTTCATAGGATCTTCTCCTCTTGTTTTATTCCCACCTCTTCCCAGGAAGGTCAGTTTCAGCAATTAAAGGACAGGGTAGGGACTTCCCTGGTGGTCCAGTAGGTAACAGTCTGTGCTTACAATGCAGGGGACCCACGTTCATTCCCTGGTCAGAGAACTAGATCCCACATGCCACAGCTAAAAGATCCCTTGTGCCAGGCCAGCCTCAGCCAAATATTGTGATAAATAAATTACAAATATAAAAAACAAAAAATTTTAATTAAAAATAAAATACTTGGTAAAACCCATATGTAGCCATTCTTGCAAGTCCTTATTCAGATAAGACATGTCCATGCTACGCGTCTGCAGACAGGATCCCATGACAGTTAGAGGGATGTCACCAGACAGGCCCTGGCTCTAATACCAGAACTACGAGAGGCAGTGTTCTTGAAAACACAGATGGGATTTGTGATTGCTGAGTTCATGCACTTGTTTTCATCTTTCCTTGAATGTATGTCTGTGCTTGAAACAGAGCAGGACCCTGTCGTCCTTGCCCCGCACCCCCACATCCTCCACCTGCCTTTTGCCTGTGGAAAGTTTCAGTCAAAAAGCAAGTTTAATCAGAGAAATGAGAAATGCTGAAAGAAAGGAAAACAGTCAAAGGAGACTAAACAATAATAATGCTGTCAGCAAGCATTGTCGAGGACCTTTAGTTCTTTCTCAAGGTCTGTAGATAAGATTCCGAGCCACATCCTGTGAGCTGTCCTATAGATGCTGAAACCCCAGGTGGAGAAGCTGGCTACATGATGACCAGACTGTACCCAGGACACGAGCTGCCACAATTCAGACAACAGGCCACAAAGAAATGGGAACGAACTGATCCTGGAACTGAAGGTTAACTGTCCCTAAAACAAGATGATGCTGGTCAGATGACCAATTTCAAGATGACTGTCAGAGCTGACTGTGCTGTTTCTGCATGAAGCCCCTCTCCCTGTTCCCACTCCCTCTCCCCTCCTCCCCACCCACCCCAGCCGTCTATAAAAGCTCTCATCCCCTGCTTGGCAGTGGTGGGAATGGCCATTGGACAGATGTCCATCAACCAACTCTCTGCAATTGCTGGCATATAAAATAAAGCACACTTTCCTTTCCACCAGCCTGGCCTGTTTATTGGCTTTTGAGCAGAGAGCACCCAGACCGCAAGTACTCTTTCAGTAACATGCTGATTCACAATTGTTTTAATAAATAATTAGGTATTGGTGTAGGTTTATTTGGGGCTTCCCTGGTGGCTCAGAGGGTAAAGCATCTGCCCACAATGCAGGAGACCTGGGTTTGATCCCTGGGTCTGGAAGATCTCCTGGAGAAGGAAATGGTAACCCACTCCAGTATTCTTGCCTCGAGAATCCCATGGATGGAGGAGCCTGGTAGGCTAGAGTCCACAGGGTCGCAAAGAGTTGGACATGACTGAGTGACTTCACTTCACTTAGGTTTATTTTACTGTTAACTATCAGTGGGTTTATGCATTCTGATATAAGCTTTATGCAAGGAGAAACATTTCTTGTTACTAGTATGAACAGTATTGCTTCTATTCATTAATAAATTCAGTTTAGTTCAGTCATCCTTTATGGTACATCATCTGTAGCACCAGCTTTAAATTTCCATCTTCTACACATAGATGCTAAGTGAGTCTTTTATTTACTTAATGAGAGTTGAATCTGGGGGCAAGTTTGGTCTGGTTTTAGCATAGTGTTCTGAGGTTTAAAATCTCCTCTAGGCTTCACTTCGATCCATCCAAGCACACTTTCCAGGATGCTCATCTTGTCAGGACTTATCTCCTCTTGTACATTGGGAGCTTATTAATGGGTTGTGAAGTTACTGATATTGGAGAGGTGACTATGTGCTTCATGGCTCTGTCAAGCCTCTATTCCTTCAGTTCAGTTCAGTTCAGTTCAGTCGCTTAGTCGTGTCTGACTCTTTGCGACCCCAGGAATTGCAGCACACCAGGCCTCCCTGTCCATCACCAACTCCCGGAGTTCACTCAGACTCACATCCATCGAGTCAGTGATGCCATTCAGCCATCTCATCCTCTGTCGTCCCCTTCTCCTCCTGTCCCCAATCCCTCCCAGCATCAGAGTCTTTTCCAATGAGTCAACTCTTCGCATGAGGTGGCCAAAGTACTGGAGTTTCAGCTTTAGCGTCAATCCTTCCAATGAACACCCAGGGCTGATCTCCTTCAGAATGGACTGGTTGGATCTCCTTGCAGTCCAAGGGACTCTCAAGAGTCTTCTCCAACACCACAGTTCAAAAGCATCAATTCTTTGGCGCTCAGCTTTCTTCACAGTCCAACTCTCACATCCATACATGACCACTGGAAAAACCACAGCCTTGACTAGACGGACCTTTGTTGGCAAAGTAATGTTTCTGCTTTTGAATATGCCATCTAGGTTGGTCATAACTTTCCTTCCAAGGAGTAAGCGTCTTTTAATTTCATGGCTGCAATCACCATCTGGAGTGATTTTGGAGCCCCCCAAAAAAGAGGTCTGACACTGTTTCCACTGTTTCCCCATGAAGTGATGGGACCAGATGCCATGATCTTCGTTTTCTGAATGTTGAGCTTTAAGCCAACTTGTTCACTCTCCTCTTTCACTTTCACCAAGAGGCTTTTTAGTTTCTCTTCACTTTCTGCCATAAGGGTGGTGTCATCTTCATATCTGAGGTTATTGATATTTCTCCCGGCAATCTTGCTTCCAGCTTGTGCTTCTTCCAGCCCAGTGTTTCTCATGTATGTTAGGAGCTTATTAATGGGTTATGAAGTTATTGATATTGGAGGGGGTGACTGTATGTGCTTCATGACTCAATGAAGTTCTCTGTTTCTTATTTACCACTAAATTCTCCTTTGGTTTTTTATTTCCTAAAAGATTTTGTATAAGTTATATTCCTGAGGTACAAAATGTAGCCTACGTCTTCCCCTCCCATGAGGTATGCCTTGACTGAACGTCTGACAATTATGGTAATTAAGCTTTCTACTGTTCCTCCCCCTAGTTCCCAGAGGATAGGGTTTACCAGAGCCTGTCGATTGTCAAACAGGCTTCTCTAGAAGAACGTGAATCACTGCCAAGTTCTCTGACTTTAAGGCTGATGCTCGTCCTATTCTGGTGAATAATTTTGTTGTTGTAATTATGTGAATTTAGGGCTAAGCATAGAGGGATATCTAATCCCAGTGCGGATCTTCATTGTGGTGTCATCAGAAGTGTTAAAGTCAGCTTCATGGCTTATTTATATTTTTTTATTTTATTTTTTAATTTAAAAACTTGTCTTCCACTTTTATTGATATGTAATTGACATATAGAGACTGTATAATTTTAAAATATATACTGTAATAAGTTGACTTATATACATGGTGAAATGATTATCACAAAAAAATTATTGAACATCCAATCTTATATACATTAAATAAATATAAAAAATATTTTTTCTTTTGTGTTGAGAACTCAAGATTCTGTTAACTTTCATAGGTAACATACACAGTGTTAATTTTATTTCATGGTTTATTTTCTTTTAGCTATGGATTTTCACAGCGTCACTTATTTTATTTTGAGGTAATCCTTAACATGCTACCCTGGATTTCTACTGATATGAGTTAATCTTAGGACCAAAGTAGCTGACATACAATGTGCCAACCCTAATTAGTTAACATAACTTACTCAGACTTCCTCTCGTGTGTGCTTGGTCTCAGCTGTGTCTGACTCTCTGCAACCCCGTGGACTGTAGCCTGCCAGGCTCCTCTGTCCATGGGATTTTCCAGGCCAGAACAGTGGAGCGGGTTGCCATTTCCTCCTCCACGGGATCTTCCTGACCCAGGGATGGGCCCTGCGTCTTCTGTGTCTCCTGCCTTGCAGGGGGTTCTCTACCTGCTGAGCCTCCTCTATGGCTTACCTTCCACCCCTGCCGTTCCCCACGGGGCAGGGTTACACAGCCATCGTTTTTGTGTACCTGGTGTCTGCTCCTTGTAATCTTCTGTGTTTAGAGACCTTTCTCACCAGATGCAGATAATTACATGTTTAACTGTATCAATATTAGACATTAGTAGACTGGAATTTGTGTGTTTATGGGGTTATTAAATCCATCCAAGTATTTATAGGGCTTCACTTTAATTGTTAAGCTACATCACCAAGTTGAGTAGGATTTTGTAAGTATAAGTTTTATGCATTTAGGTGATATATTGATATTCAGTGTAGTAGTTTGGATTGGGTTAAAATTAGAATTGAAATATTTAACTTTTTTTTTTTTTCGAAGATTATTAAAATGTACTTTATTGCTTATTTTGTTTGAGGTACATGGCAGGTCCAGAGGGATGTCTTTTTTTTTTTTTTACATACATTATCTCTTTTATTGGGATGTAGTTGCTTTACAATGTTGTGCTGGGTTTCTGCTGTACAATGAAGTGAATCAGCTGAGCTGTGCATGTATCCTCTCCCACCTGAGCCTCCCTCCTCCCCATCCCACCCCTCTGGGTCCTCACAGAGCACAGAGCAAGCTCCCTGTGCAGGACAGCAGCTTCCCACTAGCTACTTCACACGTGGTGGTGTGTGTACACCAATGCTACTCTCTCCTTTTGTGCCACCTCCTCCTTCCCCCACTGTGTCCCCAAGTCTATTCCCTAAGTCTCTGTCTCCAGTGCTGCCCTGCAAATAGGTCATCAGTACCTTGAGTCAACATTTTACAAGAAAAGGACATGGGGGCTTGTACAGGGTTTTATTAGCTGGAGCACAAAACGCTCCTCATGCTGTCTGCTTCTTGCCCAGCAACTGGTCTAGAGGGGAAGGGGCATGTATTCAGCAGAATTAACTGGAAAATGGGACAGCAGTGAAGGCAAATTTGTCATAATTTAAAGCAGCTCTGTATGGTAGCTTTTGTTTAAAAAAAAAAAAAATCCCAGTTCCAGGAGCCTCTCCAGGAACCAAGCCAGCAGCCGACACAGAGCATCTGTATTAAACCCAGCCACGCCACTCTCCGCACATCACCACACAGTCATTTACATGGAGTTTGTCAATTTATTGGGCTTCCTTGGTGGCTCAGCTGGTGAAAAGTCTGCCTGCAATGCAGGAGACCTGGGTTCGATCCCTGGGTTGGGAAGATCCCCTGGAGAAGGGAATGGCTACCCACTCCAGTATTCTGGCCTGGAGAATTCCGTGGACTGTATAGTCCATGGGGTTGCAAAGAATTGGACACAATCGAGCGACTTTTACTTTCATCTTGTCAATTTCTTACAACTGCTACACTCGACAACACTTTGATATGCCATGTGTCTCTGCCATTTGCTATTGTAAAATCACGCAGAATCTATGGAAATGCAGCTCAGTTCAAGTGTGGCTTTCCATTCAGTTCAGTCTGGCTCAGACTCTCAGTCATGTCCGACTCTTTGCGTTTCCATTAAACAGCTTCAATTTACACATCCATACGATAAACTTTTAACCATGGTCAGAGTGGGCTTATCCAGGTCACAGGATAGTTTTAAAAATCAAATGAAGTAGTTCACTTTTAAGTAATTAATTTGGTTATTTCTGTTTGGCTGTGCTGGGTCTTCCTTGCTGCTCAGGCTCTTCTCTAGCTGTGGCAAGTGGAGACTACTCTCTGGCTCTGGCATGTGGACTTCTCATTGCAGCGGCTTCCCTTGTTGCAGAGCACAGGCTCTAGGGCGCAGGCGCAGTAGTTGTGGGGCACAGGGTCAATTACTCCACGACACGGAGGACCTTCCTGGAGCAGGGATCAAAGCCGTGTCCCCTGCGTTGGCAGGCAGACTCTTCACCACTGGACCACCCAGGAAACTCACGACGTAATTTATGCACAAGAGAATTTTGTAAATTATGCACAAGTCCAGTAGTCGGAGTTCTTCAGAAGGAAGTAATGAGTGTATCATTTCAGGTTTATATTTAAAGCTTTGCTTGCATAATAGTTTATAATCATTTCTTAAAAGCACAGCAATGCACATGCCTCTAAGCAGGAAGCTGATGTGGTGGAATGCTGTGGAGAGAGAACAAGGAACTGTGTGTCTATCCACACACACACTAATCAGAAATGTCATTAGTGGCAGTTTTCTCTGGGTAGTGGAATCACAGAAAATGATTAAAACTTTCTGTTTGCTTTGCAGTAAGTAATGAATTTTCTCCCATATATGTATAACTTTGATAACTTTTAAAAGAGATTACTTGGGGGGAAAAATCAATGTGTCCCTGTAAAACAGCATTTAGATAGCTCTCCCCAGAATTTTCATTCTACAGAATTCCACTATTCGAGGCTTGCAGTAGAACAGTAAGTGCAAGGCCATTCCTGAGCACTATCAGAAAAGTCTGTCTAGCAAAATTACTGCCTTTCCAAGTAATCACACCAGCAAGGGAAAAGGATTTCTTTTCCATTTCCCATCATTATAAGTTCAAATTAAATTCTGTCTTCTCTTTGTTTCCTTGTGTTCTTGTCTGTGTTTTTTCTCTGTGGCTTAGAAGAGGATCATTTTGTGAGACTGTCTCTATGGAAACTTTAAAAAAATACAGAAAGAATTGGCCAAGTTGGAAGGAACACAAACAGTGAAATCCATTTCGTAGTCCTTTTATGGACTGTGAGTGGCCAGTGCATCTCTGTCTTTTCTGGTTCTGAGGTTGAAATTCTTCATCTCTCATTTCGTACAGCCTCGGCCACCTCTGAGACACCGTGTCCCTCTGACCCGAGGAGGAAGGCTTTGCTCCTTACACAACAGCCCCAGCAGGACAGCTGTTCTCATTCCCGCTGTGTCTGGGGATCTGAGGTAAAGGAGAGGATGCTTTGCTTGCTTTGTTTACTCCTTTTCTTTCTCCCTGATGAAAGCTAAGGCTCTGTAAATGTTATTGTATTCTATTTATTCTATAATGGTTACTTAACAAAAGGGTTTAGCCTTTCTTCTCTGCTGAACCTCAAATGACAGCCTTTAAAAATGTAACTTCTCTCTTCAGGTAATGCAACAGTAACACGTATTTGGGATATGAGGAACTCTTGGACAGACTTTTTTGCATCCTGCTGGTTGTGGAAGCATTTTCCCTGCAAAAAGTCATTAAGATGCTTGAACAAGTGGTAGTCGGTTGGCGAGAATGTGTGTGTGATATATCATACACCTTGTCCAGATGGACTTATAATATCAAAAATCTCAATGAAATCATTTAATATGTATCATTTTTTAAAATATGAGCTGTTGAAGACCACTGTTGAAGACCAGCTCAGTGGATGGACTGAGTAGAAGCTCCAAAGCACTTTCCAAAGCCACCCTCATAAGAAAAAACTGTCATGGTAAGCGTTTGGTGGTCTGCTGCCCAAACTGATCCACTACAGCTTTTTGAATCCCAGCAAAACTATTACGTCTGAGGAGTATGCTCAGCAAATCAATGAGATGCACCGAAAACTTCAAGGCAACAGAAAGGGTCCAGGTCTTCTCCATGACAATACCCCACTGCACATCACACAACTAACATTTCAAACGTTGAACAAACTGGGCTATGATGTTTTGCCTCATCTACCATATTCACCTGACCTCTCACTAACCGACTACCACTTGTTCGAGCATCTTGATGACTTTTTACAGGGAAAACACTTCCACAACCAGCAGGATGCAAAAAAGCTGTCCAAGAGTTCATCATGTCCCAAAGCATGGATTTTTTTTTTTTTTTTTTTTTTGCTACAGGAATAAACAAACGTATTTCTCATTGGCAAAAATGTGTTGATTCTAATGGTTCCTATTTTGATTAATAAAGATATGTTTGAGCCTAGTTATAATGATTTAAAACTCACAGTTCAAAACCACATTTATGCTTGCCCCAAATTAATAGATGGACAATAGGTACATAATAAGATGCTCAGCATTACTAATTACTAGAAATGCAAATCAAAATCACAATGAAATACCACCTCACACCAGTCAGAGTGGCCATCGTCCAACCATTCTTGTAGATAGGACACAAGTCAGGGATCTTGATGTATCTTTGCACTTATTTGTGTCTTTCATTCATAAAAGTGATGAATAGCAGAGAGGCAGAAAGTGGCCTAATGTTTTGAAATGTTCTTAATTCTCACGAAATGAGAATTTCTAGCAACGTATTTATTTTAGATAAAATAGAAAGATGGTATTAAATGTAAAATTATGAAAAAGAAGAAACTGAAGAAGCTCTAATGCAAACGTTGTTGAACTCTTTTGTCAATCTCAGGGAGAAAGTATTAAAAGTTTAATGGCATTTCAATGATGATAATCTTGGGATTAGATTTCTCCAACAGTGTTAATGCTGAGGGAGGCTATTTCATACATTTTTAAAATGTCATGTAGGTGGGATTTAGACATATTAGCAGCAGTTATAGGAGAAGGCAATGGCACCCCACTCCAGTACTCTTGCCTGGAAAATCCCATGGATGGAGGAGCCTGGTGGGCTGCAGTCCATAGGGTCGCTAAGAGTTGGACATGACTGAGAGACTTCACTTTCCCTTTTCACTTTCATGCATTGGAGAAGAAAATGGCAACCTGCTCCAGTGTTCTTGCCTGGAGAATCCCAGGAACGGGGGAGCCTGGTGAGATGCCATCTATGGGGTCGCACAGAGTTGGACATGACTGAAGCGACTTAGCAGCAGCAGCAGCAGCAGCAGTTATACAGACATGCAGATAACTAGCATTTGTTTGCTAATATGTATCACTGTAAATCTAAGATAGGGCACAGAACAGTAGATTAAAACATTTGTCCAACCAATGAAACAGGCAAATTAGCTAGTTGCCATGGGATTTTTCATTGGAAAATTGCTGACTAGATCCAGGCATGATATGGTATTTTAAATTAGTGTCTTCCTTCATCAGATAATTTCAATAATTTGAGGACGTGAGAAAGAAGCCGCATATCTTTTGTCTGCCATAGTTCGTGACTGCATGAAAAGGACGTTGGTTATTCTACGTCCGAAAGAGTGGAAGGCTCTTAGTCCTCAGGGCAATGAGCAGGATGCTGTAAGTCTGTTCCTTTGGGCACCTGGAGCTTTAGAACTTCCTGTAAACCCAAGTTCAATGCTGTTACTTTGCTTAAATCTCACGTCTCTGAGTAAATTAGTCATCATGCTACAATCAAGGAGCATGGGTAAGCAAGTTTCATCTAGAGAACTAGAATGCATGCCCACAGAATTTCATGTAGAAAGAAAACAATCCCTCAGATCCATCAGACTGGCTTTTACATGGAAGTTCCTGAGCATGAATGTGTGTGATTTAATCTGCTTCTCAAACCCAGGACACCTGAACACTTGCTCGAGATCCTGAAGGAAAAGAGAAATCTTGAGAGGACAAAGCAAGCTTCATCACCAGCTCCTTTATGATGGTCTCTGGTGGTGGGCATGACAACACGGAGAACATGCCTACATCAGACGGTCCCCAGAGCCCAGGACCCCAGCAGGAGGACCACAGCCACAGCCAGGGGCCGCCCAACTTGGAATATCAGACTTCAGTCCCCACCACGTCTCCCAGCATGCAACAAATGATTAAAATTATTGAATGGATGAGAGTGTCACCCTCATGACAATGAGAGATGATCTGGAGCAAAGAGCTTGGAACGGGGAAACCGTGCTTGTCTGATTACCTCCTAGGGCTCATCCCTGTAAAATGTGAGGGTCAGTGGCCTTATTCTGCACAACACACACAGACACAACACACACACAACATATGCACAGAACAACCACACACACAGAACACACATGGAGAACACCTACATAGCACATGCACAGAATACAGCGCACACACAACACACACACACACAGAACCTTTTCCACGGAAGTAGAGTGAGCGGAGGGCCTTGGTCCCTTTAGGCTGCTGTAACAAAAAGACCACAGCCATGGAGGCTTATAAATAATAGACCATTCTGGAGGCTGAAGGCCAAGTGTGGTTGGGGTCAGAGTCAGGGTCGGGTCCAGGTGGACCTCACAGGGAGAAAGGGGCAGGGGCTCCGTGGTCCTTCTGTAACAGCACTGACCCCATTCCTGAAGGCTCCACTCTCACGATGAAGTGTCTCTCCTGGGCCACCTCCTAATACCATCACATGGGCATCAAGATCTAACACATGAATCCGGGGGAGACACAAACGTAGCAGGAGCCGAACTGAACATCCCTGGGCCATACTTCTGAGTTATTGCTTTTTTCTAACTTTTTACTTATGTGATCAACCAGGATTACTATTCTTTTTAAAATTAAAATTAATAGAAACGTTGCACCAACTTTGCATACTTGGGGTAAACCCCCCTTGATTGTGGTGTCTAACTATTTTTATACATTGTTGGGTTCTATTTGCTAATATTTTCATGTAGCGATAGTTCACGTTTATGTTTATGAGATATTGGTCTGTAGTTTCCTTTCATTTTTTAGAATTTACTTCTGGCTGTGCTGGGCCTTCCTTGCTTTGGGAGAGTCTCTCTAGTTGTGACAAATGGGGGTTCCTCTCCATCTGTGGTGCACAGGCTTCCCTTTGAGGTGGCTTCCCTTGTCGAGTATCACAGGCTGTAGACACAGGCTCAGCGGTTGTGGTGCCTGGGCCTAGCTGCTCTGTGGCATGTGGAATCCTCCCAGACCGGAGATCAAACCTGTGTCCCCCGCAATGGCACATGGGCTCTTCTCCACTGCACCAACAGGGAGGTTCATTATATGATTTCTGTGGCTTTAAATTTGTTAAAGTGTGTCTGTGGCCCAGCATGTGGCATGGTGTATCTTTGTGAATCTTCCAGGAGAGCTTGAGAATAACGTGTGTTCTGTTGTTGCCATGATTCATAGATGTGAACTGTATCCAGTGGATGAACGCTATGTTTGTAACATTCATGTATTTGGCTGTGTCGGGTCTTGGTTGCGGCATGCAGGATCTTCATTGCCTCATGTGGAATCTTTGGTTGCAGCTCACAGACTCTCTAGCTGTGACGTGCAGGCTCAGGAGTCGGGGGTGCGGGCTCCGAAGCATGTGGCTCCAGTAGCTGCAGCACACGGGCTTAGTTGCCCCATGGCATGTGGGATCTTAGTTCCCAAACCAGGGTTTGAATGTGTGTCCTTTGCATTGCAAGGCGGATTCTTAACCACTGGACCACGAGGGAGGTTCCTAGTTACTCTTGAGTTTCCTTCCTGATTTTCTGCCTGATGATCTGTCCATTGCTAATAGACTTGTGTTGAAATCTCCAGCTCAGATAATGGATTTACCTACGTCTTTTGCAATTCTATTAGTTTCTCCTTCACACAGTTTGCCCATTGTGAGGTTCATTCACGTGAAGGATGGTTATGTCTTCTTGATAACTGATCCGTTTATCATTATTTAATGCCCTCTTTATCCCTGATACCTTTCCCTGCTTTGAAGCTTGTTCTCTGTGAAATTAATAGGTTACTCCTGTTTTCTCTTGACTCCTGTTTATATGTGGATTTTCCTTCATCTGTTTGTCTTTACACTCAATGTGAGTTTCCTATAGACAATGTGTGATTGAATCTGCTATTTTGACCCAGCTTACAAACAATTATCCCTCATTTAGATCACTGACTTTCAAAGTGATTGCTCAGCTAAGAGTAGGCCACTTTCAAATAATGTCATAATTCAAAGGTAGTATAAGTACCTTAAAGTAACAAAATAATCCTAGTCCCTTCCTTCAATCCCTTGAATCTTTGCTGTCATCTTTTAAAATATATATACAAGCATGTTGTTGTTGTTTAGACACTAAGTCATATCGGACTATTTGTGACCCCGTGGACTATAGCCTGCCAGGTTCCTCTGTCCATGGGATTTACCAGGCAAGAGTACTGGAGCAGGTTGCAATTTCCTTCACCAGGGGATCTTCCTAACCCAGGGATCAAACCTGCATCTCCTGCATTGGCAGGCAGATTCTTTACTGCTGAGCAACCTGGGGAGCCCATATACAAGCATACACAAGCATATATAAGGATATTCTATATGATTACATAATTGAATATATTGTTGATAGTATTCTTTAACAAATGTTATCTGATAGATGCATGAGAACTAAGAAAAATAAAAGTTTATTTTGACTTCACTTATTCTTTCCTCAGTGCTGACCTTCTCTCTAAACAACTATTTTTTCCTTCTGTCTAAACAATTTATTATTTTCCTTCTCTAAAAGCTCCATCTTGGACCTAGAAAGGTATTTCAACACCAGACAAGGTGCTTTGTCTTTGTTTTCCCCCACTCTGGTGTCTCTCAGGATTTCTTGTTTATCTTTGGTCTTACGGAGATTGGGCATAAAATTCCAGCCAGTATTGTTTCATAACCCTCAAAACAATGATGCCATTAAAGTGCTGCACTCAGTGTGCCAGCAAATTTGAAAAACTCAGCAGTGACCATCGGACTGGAAAAGATCAGTTTTCATTCTTATCCAAAAGAAGGGCAATGCCAAAGAATGTTCACACTACCACACAACTGTGCTTATTTCACATGCTAAAAGGTAATCCTCAAAATCCATCAAGATGGGCTTCAGCAGTACAAGAACTTCCAGATGTACAAGCTGGATTTAGAAAAGGCAGAGGAACCAGAGGTCAAATTGTCAACGTCCATTGGATCATAGAAAAAGAAAGAAAATTCCAGAAAAACATCTACTTCTGTTTCATTAACTATGCTAAAGGCTTTGATTGTGTGGATAACAACAAACTGTGGAAAATTCTTAAAGAGATAGGAACACCAGACTGTCTTACCTGCTTCCTGAGAGACTTGAATGCAGGTCAAGAAGCAACAGTTAGAACCAGGCATGGAACAATGAACTGGCTCAAAACTGGGAAAGAAGTACATCAAGGCTGTATACTGTCACCTTGTTTCTTTAATTTCTATACAGAGAACATCATGAGAAATGCTGGGCTGGATGAGTCACAAGCTAGAATCAAGATTACCGGTAGAGAGATCAACAACCTCAGATATGCAGATGATACCACCCTTATGGCAGAAAGCAAAGAAAGACTAAAGGGCCTCTTGATGAGAGTGAAAGAGAAGAGTGAAAAAGCTGGCTTAAAACTCAACGTTCATAAAAAGAAGATCATGGCATCCGGTCCCATCACTTCATGGCAATAGATAGGGAAACAATGGAAATAGCAACAGACTTTATTTTCTTGGGCTTCAAAATCACTGCAGATGATGACTGGACCATGAAATTAAAAGACACTTGCTCCTTGGAAGAAAAACTATGACCAAGCTAGACAGCATATTAAAAACTAGAGACATCACTTTGCCAACAGGGATGCATCTAGTCAAAGCTATGGTTTTTCCAGTAGTCACGTATAGATGTGAGAGTTGGACCATAAAGAATGCAGAGTACTGAAGAATTGATGCTTTCAAACTGTGGTCCTGGAGAAGACTCTTGAGAGTCCCTCGGACAGCAAACAGATCAAACCAATCAATCCTGAAGGAAATCAACGCTGAATATTCATTGGAAGGACTGACTCTGAAGCTCCAATACTTTGGCCATCTGATGTGAAGAACTGACTCATTGGAAAGGACCCTGATGCTGGGGAAGATTGAAGGCAGGAAGAGAAGGGGACGACAGAGGATGAGATGGTTGGATGTCATCACTGACTCAGTGAATATAAGTTTGAGCAAGCTGCAGGAGACAGTGAAAGACAGGGAAGCCTGGAGTGCTGTAGTCCATGGGATTCCAAAGAGTCGGACGTGACTTTGGGACTGAACAACAACAAACTGGTTCATACATTTCATTTGTTTCTTTCTGCTCCTTCAGTTGGGCCCTGATGACCCCAGGTGGGTTAGGCTCTCATTCCTAGGTTTCCCCAAGTGCAGCCTTGTTAAGAACAGAGTGCTGTCTCTGTTAGAGCATAAAGGGTTTTCTCACTGGTATTTAATGTGAGGACCAGGTTGAACTCCTCAGGGAAAAGCCCACAAACTTGTGGGTGTCCCTCCATCATTAGGTCCTTCTGGAGTTTTTAACACAGATTGTCACCCCTGAGCCTCAGGCAACTCATAAATTACAGTTAAGGCTTTCCTAGCCCAGGACTAGCTCCTGTGGTAATTTCCACTTGTGTGTCTCCACTCCAGATGTTTTGTTCTCCCATGTGGGATGCAGGGGAGGAACAGTGGTGGGTAGTTCCTGGCCCCGGGGCAGCTAGGCAATGAGGAAACCTGAGTAGGTTAGCCTCTGTAAAGTGGTTTCTCTTGAGGTCAGGTCTGGTGAAGGCCTGAAGTATTGGGGAAAAATGACACTCAGACATAAAAGTGTGAAGAAGTCCTTGGACCTTATAAGCAAAAGCAACATTCCTTCAGTTCAGTTCAGTTCAGTTGCTCAGTAGTGTCCGACTCTTTGCGACCCCATGAACTGCAGCACGCCAGGCCTCCCTGTCCATCACCAGCTCCCAGAGGTCACTTAGACTCACATCCATCGAGTCAGTGATGCCATCCAGCCATCTCATCCTCTGTTGTCCCCTTCTCCTCCTGCCCCCAATCCCTCCCAGCATCAGAGTCTTTTCCAATGAGTCAACTCTTCCCATGAGGTGGCCAAAGTATTGGAGTTTTAGCTTTAGCATCAGTCCTTCCAGTGAACACCCAGGACTGATTTCCTTTAGGATGGACTGGTTGGATCTCCTTGCAGTCCAAGGGACTCTCAAAAGTCTTCTCCAACACCACAGTTCAAAAGCATCAATTCTTCGGTGCTCAGCTTTCTTCACAGTCCAACTCTCACATCCATACATGACCACTGGAAAAACCATAGCCTTGACTAGATGGACCTTTGTTGGCAAAGTAATGTCTCTGCTTTTTAATATGCTGTCTAGGTTGGTCATAACTTTTCTTCCAAGGATCAAGCATCTTTTAATTTCATGGCTGCAATCACCATCTGCAGTGATTTTGGAGCCCCCAAAATAAAGTCTGCCACTGTTTACCCATCTATTTGCCATGAAGTGATGGGACCAGATGCTGTGATCTTAGTTTTCTGAATGTTAAGTTTCAAGCCAACATTTTCACTCTCCTCTTTCACTTTCATCAAGAGACCCTTTAGTTCTTCTTCACTTTCTGCCATAAGGGTGGTGTCATCTGCATATCTGAGGTTATTGATATTTCTCCTGGCAATCTTGACTCCAGCTTGTGCTTCTTCCAGCCCAGCATTTTTCATGATTTACTCTGCATATAAGTTAAATAAGTAGGGTGACAATATACCACCTGATGCAAAGGAACCTTGACGTCCTCCTTTCCCAATTTGGAACCAGTCTGTTGTTCCATGTCCAGTTCTAACTGTTGCTTCTTGACCTGCATACAGATTTCTCAGGAGGCAGGTAAGGTGGTCTGGTACTCCCATCTCTTGAAGGATTTTCCACAGTTTGTTGTAATCCACACAGTCAAAGGCTTTGGCATAGTCAATAAAGCAGAAGTAGGTGTTTTTCTGGAACTCTCTTACTTTTTGGATGATCCAATGCATGTTGGCAATTTGATCTCTGGTCCCTCTGCCTTTTCTAAATCCAGCTTGAACATCTGGAATTTCACAGTTCATGTACTGTTGAAGCTTGACTTGGAAAATTTTGAGCAGTACTTGCTAGCATGTGAGATGAGTGCAATTCTGTGGTTTGAACATTCTTTGGCATTGCCTTTCTTTGGGATTGGAATGAATACTGATCTTTTCTAGTCCTGTGGCCACTGCTGAGTTTTCCAAATTTGCTGGCATATTGAACTGTGGTGTTGGAGAAGACTCTTGAGAGTCCCTTGGACTGCAAGGAGGTCAAACCAGTCCATCCTAAAGGAAGTCAGTTCTGAATATTCATTGGAAGGACTGATGCTGAAGCTGAAACTGTAATACTTTGGCCACCTGATGCAAAGAACTGACTCATTTGAAAAGACCGTGATGCTGGGAAAGATTGAAGTCAGGAGGAGAAAGGGATGACAGAGGATGAGCTGGTTGGATGGCATCATCGACTCAATGGACATGAGTGTGAGTAACCTCCAGCAGTTGGTGATAGACAGGAAAGCCCAGTGTGCTGCAGTCCATGGGGTCGCAAAGAGTCGGACATGACTGAGCAACTTAAATGACTTACTGAATGCGGCACTTTCACAGCATCGTCTTTTAGGATTTGAAATAGCTCTACTGGAATTCCATCACCTCCACTAATTTTGGTTGTAGTGATGCTTTCTAAAGCCCATTTGACTTCATGTTCCAGGATGTCTGGCTCTAGGTGAGTGATCACACCATTGTGGTTATCTGGGTCATGAAGGCCTTTTTTGTACAGTTCTTCTGTGTATTCTTGCCACCTCTTCTTAATATGTTCTGCTTCTGTTAGGTCCATACCATTTCTGTCCTTTATCGAGCCCATCTTTGCATGAAATGTTCCCTTGGTGTCTCTGATTTTCTTGACGAGATCTCTAGTCTTTCCCAGTTTACTGTTTTCCTCCATTTCTTTGCCTTGATCACTGAGGAAGGCTTTCTTATCTCTCCTTGCTATTCTTTGGAACTCTGCAAACAAATGGGTGTATCTTTATCTTTCCTTTTCTCTTTTGCCTTTAGCCTCTCTTCTTTTCTTAGCTATTTGTAAGGCCTCCTCAGACAGCCATTTTGCCTTTTTGCATTTCTTTTTTTGGGGGGACGGTCTTGATCACTGTCTCCTGTACAATCATCCGGAAAACAGAGCAGAAACTGTTTTAAAATAAACACAAGTTTAAACTGTTTGACTATGGCATTATGTTTGCATGAATAAAGATGATATTGTTTCATAAGACAATTTTAAAATGACATGAAAAAGAAAACAGCCTTTCAAATGGTCTAAAGTTGTTGTAGTGAAATAAAAAGGACAAAGATTTAAGAAAGAGAAGAATCCATAAAAACATGTGGTGGATCCATCTTGATGTATGGCAAAAGCAATACAATATTGTAAAGTTAAGCAAAATAAAATTTAATAAAAAAAAACTCTAAAAAAAACACATATTTGTGAGGAGATGAGAGTATTCACTTTTATTCAAATAGTGTATTGATTAAATATTGGCTCTGATTACCACACTCAGCCTTTGAAACAGTCCCACCCACAGCACTGATGCTGACTTGCAATGCCATATCAGGGCTGAGTCACCAGAACCGGGGGGTGGAATTTTACTAGCAAGGCTTTGTGCCGCCCCATTTCGGTGTGGACCGCAGGAGAGTGCGGGAGACACTGCAAGGCCTCAGGCAGAACAGGGTCAGGATGAGCGTGCTTGCTCCAAGTTGATGTGCTGGTGATAGTTCACATTCTAAGATGCGACTTCAGAGGTGGATATAATTGAATAATTAAAAAAAAAGAAATATTTCCCTTGATATGAAATTGCCCCTCAGCCCTCATTACTGTGCATAAAATAGGCAACTAAGGGGAACCTGCTGCACAGCACAGGGAACTCTACCCGGTGCTCTGTGATGATCTAAGTGGGAAGGAGATCCAGAAACGAGGGGATTTATGTACACGTATAGCTGATTCACTTTGCTGTGTGGTGGAAATGAACACAACGGTGTAAAGCATCTATACCCCATTAGAAAACAAACAAACAAAACAAAAAACCTGACTGCATATTAGGCACGTGAGTAGGCTCTAGGGTTGCAAGCAATGGATAAGCGGTCAAAACCTGTCCTCATGGGGCGCAAGGTCTAGTGAGGAGAAAGAGAAGACGGGGGATTCATAAATCTGTAAATAAAGGAAACTGCAGAGATATATGTCGTTAAGCGCTGTGAACGAAACAAGCAGGGAAGCTATTTAGGGAATTTCTGGTGTTGATACAGTGTTTGTAAAGATGGTTAAGGGTATCTCTCTAAGAAGGTAACATTTGAACAACGGCCTGAAGGTGCAGGAGTTCCTTGTGTGCGCCAGAGATGAGGGGGACACTTGTGGAAGCTTGTTCTCAGGAGAGGGAACAGAACCTGCAAAGCCCCCGAGGCAGGGGCACAGTGAGGAGGCCTGTCTGTCTGGGGCCAGGGAGAGGGAGCAAGACAGAGGAGACTCAGCTCACGGGTTATTTATGGTGATGACTGTGGCTCCTGCTCCCAGTGACAGGATGGCTTTGGAGGGGGTGGTAAAGAGAGGCCTTGTCAACTTAGTGACAAGGCCAGTAGATACTACTGGCTACTGTGTTTACTACTGTGAACAGCCAGTAGATTTACATTTAGCCTCCAATTCTGTCACACAGGGGATTTGTTTTTAAGTTTGTAACATCATATTAGGGCTTCTTAGGTGGTGCAGTGGTATAGAATCCACTTGCCAGTGCAGGAGGTGCAAAAGACAGGTTTGATTCCTGAGTCCAGAAAGTCCCCTGGAGAAGGGCATGGCAACCCATTCTAGTATCCTTGCCTGGAGAATCCGATGGACAGAGGAGGCTATAGGTGTACTATAGTCCATGGGGTCTCAAAAAGTCGGATATGACTGAGCGACTGAGCATATTGTCAAATGAAGAAAAGTATGAGAAATGCTCAGGGGTCCAATAGCAGCTGGAGAATGAGATATTGACTGTCCCATGAATGTGAAACCATCTTAGGAGATGATACACACTTTCTCTAGCATACAAATCCTTCTATAACCATAGAACTCTAAAAAGGCACTTTCCCACTTTCAAATATTTCATGTGTGTGTATTCTTTCTGTTGTAAAGAACCTAAGTTTGTACTAGCTTGCTTTATTGAGCATTAGAAAACATTAACAGAAAGTTGCTTTTAAAAAGCAGATAAACAGTCAGCAAAGATCATTAAAATGGTTTATTTTTAAACTCCCTTCTAAGAGTAGGTCACTGCAGTCAATAACTGTGTTATTCACACTTTTCAGCACAGTTATAGTTTGCTATTTGAGACACAGCATGGACCACTTGTGAGTCTTATATTTTAGCTTTGATTTTTATTTTGTTTTCGGCTGTGCTGGGTCTTCTTGCTGCACTCAGGCTTTGTCTAGTTGCTGTGACAGGGGGCTCCTCTCTAGTTCCCACAAGTGCCAGGACTTCTCTTTGCGGTGGCTTCTTTTTTTTTTTTTGTGGAGCATGTTGTGGGCTCTCCGTGCACGGGGTTCAGTAGTTGCAGCGTTCAGGCTTAGTTGCCCCGCAGCATGCGGGATCTTCCCGGACCAGGGATTGAACCTGTGTCCCCCGCACTGATAGGTGGACGCTTACCCAGTGGACCTCCAGGGAAGTCCCACTTGTTAGTCCTGATACTTGACGCTGTGCCCCTGGATCTTGGTGTGTTGGTTTTAGACTCACAAAGGCTTCACGCCCCTGACTCCATGCAGGTGTGATGGAGGTGGAGATGCCCGCTGTGCGTGGAGAACTCTGATGTTCCACTTGGTGCCTGAATGAGAGAGCGCGCATCCATGCAGGGGCCGGACCCGGGGCGGGGCCGGCTAATCCAAGTTACCTAATGGACGCTACGGGGAAGGCAATGGCACCCCACCGCAGTACTCTTGCCTGGAAAATCCTGGTGGGTCACAGTCCATGGGGTCGCTGAGAGTCGGACACGACTGAGCAACTTCACTTTCACTTTTCACTTTTATGCATTGGAGAAGGAAATGGCAACCCACTCCAGTGTTCTTGCCTGGAGAATCCCAGGGACGGGGGAGCCTGGTGGGCTGCCGTCTATGGGGTCACAGAGTCGGACACGACTGAAGCGACTTAGCAGCAGCAGCAGCAATGGACGCTAGGGACTCAACTGCAGCAGGAACTCTGAATGTCGTTTTGTAAAGAGGAGACAGACTTACGTACCTGAGGGCAGACGACACAGGACACAGGCACTCGTTGCTCCGCTTCTTCATCTCATGCCTTTGCTCCCGGGCTGGGTGACCTCACAGCCCAGGTCTGGCTGAGGCTGTAAACGCTGGTGGTCTGTGGATGTGATTCAGTGCCCCACTTTGCCTTGCTGTTGCTCATTCACAGTGAAAGTGTTAGTCACTCAGTTGTGTCAGATTCTTTGGGGCCCCATGGACTAGAACCCTCCAGACTCTTTTGTCCATGGCATTTCCCAGGCAAGAATACTGGAGTGGATTGCCATTCCCTTCTTTAGGGGATCCTCCTGACTCAGGGCTCCGACCCATGTCTCTTGCTTGGCAGGCAGATCCTTTACCTCTGAGTCACCTGGGAAGTCTGAACCGTTCCTTAGGTGAGAGCAAAGCTAGGGAGTGGAGGTCAGCCCCACAGTCATCCAAGCAGTGTGTTTCCTCCTTCATCAGAGAAGGCACCTCGGGTTCATCTCCTCCAAGTGCGTCTCCCTGGAAATAAAGCTGTGATGATTATCAGTCTACTTACCCCTGAGAAACAGTCATCAGAAATGTTAGTCTAGTTTTTACTGATGTAAACACACTAGTATTCACAGTGAACCCCAGTAGGCACTGAAATGTTTCTGTCGTCCCCGATGCTTGAGGAGAACAAGTTTTCCTTTGTTTTGTATTAGATTTAGTCATGAGTAAACAAGTATAATCTTTTTTTTTGACACACCTGGGTAAATAATTCAGATGCAATCCTTTCTTATAAGTCATAAGAAATTGTAAATTGTCTAGTATGTGCTTAACTGACTTTGTGCTTAAGACCACAGTGAGACTAAAAATGATAATAATGAAATATAGCCATTATTTCTGCTTATGATGACTTTATAATAGTAAGTACAGAGCTGGACCTCTACTATTCTCTTGCCATTTATGTAACATGAACCAAAATATTTCCATTTTAGATCTTGTTACATTGTATTATAATTGTGGGAATTGTCACAGTTCCCTACTCTACACTTTAGGAATCTGTTGTAACATTTTTATAAGTCAAGATTTATAACTCAAGCAAGTTGTTCTCACTTGGAAAAATTACTGGGCTCTGGGAGTTGCAGACTCAGCCTGCGGCAAACCTTCAGGAAGCATTTCAGTGGGCTTCTTTAGTTGGCAGAATAGCATGATAAAAAGAGCCAATTACAAGAGAAAAATAAGGGCCACTTTTGTCAGCCATAGCATGCATAGTTTGCTTGCAATAAAATGATGGTTATCAGATCAGATCAGATCAGTCGCTCAGTCGTGTCCAACTCTTTGCAACCCCATGAACTGCAGCACGCCAGGCCTCCCTGTCCATCACCAACTCCCGGAGGTCACTCAGACTCGCATCCATCGAGTCAGTGATGCCATCCAGCCATCTCATCCTCTGTCGTCCCCTTCTCCTCCTGTCCCCAATCCCTCCCAGCATCAGAGTCTTCTCCAATGAGTCAACTCTTCGCATGAGGTGGCCAAAGTACTGGAGTTTCAGCTTTAGCATCATTTCTTCCAAAGAAATCCCAGGGCTGATCTCCTTCAGAATGGACTGGTTGGATCTTCTTGCAGTCCAAGGGACTCTCAAGAGTCTTCTCCAATACCACAGTTCAAAAGCATCAATTCTTCGGCGCTCAGCCTTCTTCACAGTCCAGCTCTCACATCCATACATGACCACAGGAAAGACCATAGCCTTGACTAGGCGAACCTTTGTTGGCAAAGTAATGTCTCTGCTTTTGAATATGCTATCTAGATTGGTCATAACTTTCCTTCCAGGGAGTAAGCGTCTTTTAATTTCATGGCTGCAGTCACCATCTGCAGTGATTTTGGAGCCCAGAATAATAAAGTCTGACACTGTTTCCACTGTTTCCCCATCTATTTCTCATGTAGTGATGGGACCAGATGCCATGATCTTAGTTTTCTGAATGTTGAGCTTTAAGCCAACTTGTTCACTCTCCACTTTCACTTTCATCAAGAGGCTTTTGAGTTCCTCTTCACTTTCTGCCATAAGGGTGGTGTCATCTGCATATCTGAGGTTATTGATATTTCTCCCAGCAATCTTGATTCCAACTTGTGTTTCTTCCAGTCCAGCATTTCTCATGATGTACTCTGCATATAAGTTAAATAAACATGGTGACAATATACAGCCTTGACGTACTCCTTTTCCTATTTGGAACCAGTCTGTTGTTCCATGACCAGTTCTAACTGTTGCTTCCTGACCTGCATACAGATTTCTCAAGAGGCAGATCAGGTGGTCTGGTATTCCCATCTCTTTCAGAATTTTCCACAGTTTATTGTGATCCACACAGTCAAAGGCTTTGGCATAGTCAAATGATGGTTATAGTCCTTGTTTATCTGAAGTGTTTAAATGTTGTTACAATAATATTTTTCTTCAGCACATTTCACCATCTTGTAACATTTCTTTGCAATCATATAACATTACTCAATATTCTTAGCAAAAATGGACTCAATATTTCTTTTTTTAAAAACTTATTTTAAAATGTATTTGGCTGCCCTAGGCCTTAGTTGCAGTGT
The DNA here is from genome assembly GCA_935064755.1 of Tragelaphus eurycerus. Taxonomy (NCBI): domain Eukaryota; kingdom Metazoa; phylum Chordata; class Mammalia; order Artiodactyla; family Bovidae; genus Tragelaphus; species Tragelaphus eurycerus. The sequence continues at coordinate 4,936,741 of CAKXYN010000054.1, read as the reverse complement.
GTGGACTGTTTGATCTTCATTACAGGGTGCGGACTCTTTAGTTGGGACATGTGGGATCTAGTTCCCTGACTGAGAGGGTAACAGGCAGGAAGGCTGCTGCTGCTGCTGCTGCTGCTGCTGCTAAGTCACTTCAGTCGTGTCCGACTCTGTGCGACCCCATAGACCGCAGCCCACCAGGCTCCTCCGTCCCTGGGATTCTCCAGGCAAGAACACTGGAGTGGGTTGCCATTTCCTTCTCCAATGCAAGAAAGTGAAAACTGAAAGTGAAGTCGCTCAGTCTTGTCTGACTCTTTAGCAACCTCATGGACTGCAGCCCACCAGGCCCCTCCATCCATGGGATTTTCCAGGCAAGAGTACTGGAGTGGGGTGCCATTGCCTTCTCCAGGCAGGGAGGCTAGGGGTCTCCAAATGGAGAAAATAGGCTACAAGGGTCAGACGTTTTTCTCTCTCTCTTAAGTGGCAGGAGGAAACAAACTACAAGTGTCAGATTTTTTCCCTTCTCTGCTGCTGCTAAGTCGCTTAAGTCGTGTCCGACTCTGCGTGACACCATAGACAGAAGCCCACCAGGCTCCCTCATCCCTGGGATTCTCCAGGCAAAAACACTGGAGTGGGTTGCCATTTCTTTCTCCAATGCATGACAGTGAAAAGTGAAAGGGAAGTTGCTCAGTCATGTCTGACTCCTAGCAACCCCATGGACTATATAGCCCACCAGGCTCCTCCATCCATGGGATTTTCCAGGCAAGAGTACTGGAGTGGGGTGCCATTGCCTTCTCTACACATAATTAAAAGGAGGTTTCTTTGTTGTTGCCATGGTCCTTCTGTGTTGCCATGACAACACCTGGCTCCACCTGAACTTAACTTTTCTCAAACCTTGAGCTAACCAATGTGTTTTCTTATGGAAATATTTTTCTTAAGCTATGTTAATGAACTGTGTATTTAACAAGACTTTGTCTTTCTTCAAGTCGCTAAGACTCAGAACTGACTTGACAACCAAGTATGTTTTATTCAACAAACCAGTGTGTTTTAATTATGCAAGTGTTCTCCTAAGCTATGTTAATGAGACTATGTATTTGCTTGGAAACCTGCCTTGCTTCAAGATTCAAGTCAATAGTTTTATGGCCTGGGCCAATTCACCTTGTGCCAATGTTATCTCAAAATGCATATTGTGGGTGAGAAGCCTGGTGCCACTTTCTGAGTTTTGAGATGTTTTCTTTCTCTAATTAGCAGCCTGCTAGTAGGTATATAACTTCTGCTAAAGACTAGCAGGTGGGCACTTTCTCTGCCCCCTTGTGACGTCTATGTCAGAAGCCTTCTCTATCTCTTTTATACTTTAATAAAACTTTACTACACAAAACTCTGAGTGATCAAGCCTCGTCACTGGCCCCAGGTTGAACTCTTCTCCTCCGGAGGCCAAGAATCCCAGCATCTTTAATGGCTCAGCAACAACCTGTCATGATCAGGGATCAAACCCACAGCCCCTGCACTGGGACCGTGGAGTCTTAGCCACTGGACCACCAGGGAAGTCCCTGGACTCAGTATTTTTGATTCATCTAATTGCCACTGTCCTATCTTTTATGAGGGAGAAGGCAATGGCACCCCGCTCCAGTGCTCTTGCCTTGAAAATCCCTTGGACAGAGTAGCCTGGTAGGCTGCAGTCCATGGGGTTGCTAATAGTCGGACATGACTGGGCGACTTCACTTTCACTTTATCTTTTATGATACGTTCGGTCTTGTACTTGAGCATTTACCATTTGAAATAAATTCACTGTGGTTCCATTTTTTATACACTTTTCTCCACTGCAGCATGGTATCTTAGATTCCATCTGCTTTAGGTCATGGAGATGACAGTGAGTGATGAAGTGTGTGTGGAGCAAATAGTACCATCAGTCCCGGTTTTCCTAAACATAAATTTAGAAACACCCTTCACGCCTCCATCTCTGAGTCACTCTGTTCTGTGGGACACATCAAGCACAGCTGATCAAATAGAGCTTTACTATTTTCCTCCAATCTATCATTGTTTATGGGCTTTCCTGGTGGCTCAGATAGTAAAGAATCCGCCTGCAATGAGGGAGACCTGGATTCGATCCCTGGGTTTGGAAGATCCCCTGGAGGAGGGCATGGTAGCCCATTCCAGTATTCTTGACTGGAGAATCTGCATGGACAGAGGAGCCTGGAGAACTACAGTCCATGAGGGTTACAAAGAGTCGAACGTGACTGAGCAACTAAGCACAGCACAGAACATTGTTGCTTCTATGCCGATTACAGGACTCCCACAGTGGCTCGGTGGGTAAAAAAATCCACCTGCGATGCAGGAGTCACAGGAGATGCAGGTTTGATCCCTGCATTGGGAAGATCCCTTGCAGGAGGAAATGGCAACCCACTCCAGTATTCTGGCCTGGAGAATCCCGTGGACAGAGGAGCCTGGCGGGCTACAGTTCATGAGATCACAACGAGTAGGACATGACTAAAGCAAGCACCCACGCATATGACAATTATGCTTCAGGACTTCAATGAAACAGTTTAAGAAACAGTAATCTAGATATTTCCATTGTACTTCTATACAAGTAACAGGAAATACTCTTTTAAAAATCGGGTCTTATATTCACTTTGTTGTTCAGTTGCTAAGTTGTGTCCAGCCCTTTGCAATTCCATGGACTGCTGCCTTTTTACACTGTTCATGGGGTTTTCCAGGCAAGAATATTGGAATGGGTTGCCACTTTCTTCTCCAGTGGACCACATTTCGTCAAAACTCTTCACTATGACCTGTCTGTCTTGGGTGGCCCTGCATGGCATGGCTCATAGTTTCATTGAGTTATGCAAGCCCCTTCGCCAGGACAAGGCTGTGATGTATAAAATAGATACTTAAGGAGAACCTACTGTACAGCACAGGAAACTACTCAGTGCTCTGCGCTGACTTAAATGGGAAGGAAATCCAAAAAAGAGGGGATATGTGTATACATGTGGCTGATTCACTTTGCTGTACAGTAGAAATTAAGATTACAGTGTAAAGTAACTAACTATACTCCAATAAAAAAAATAATAATGTGACTGTTCCAATTTTGTTTAAAGGCATTAGAATGAGCACAACTCAGCTAGAGATACATAAATCTTCTAAAGTCTTATGAAGTACTCAAAGCATAATTCAAGAGATAAGAAAATGATGAAAGAGAAGATGGGATGTTAACTGAGCCTACTGTAGGAATCATTTCACAATACGTATCAATCAAAACTGTCATACTATATGCCTTAAACTTATACAGTGATGTATGTCAACTATTTCCTAATAAAGCTGTAAAAGTAATAAAATTTAAAATTAAAAAACAAAAAATAGGTCTTATTGGGGTCATTTAGATCAGCCCCATGAGAAGCCTTCTGTCTTCACGGGGTCTTCCTTCAAACACCAACCTCCCTTCCGAAGTTTCAGTGTTTCTTCAGTTCCTGTGTGCAAAATCAAAGCCTCTGAAATGGTACACAGAAGTGCTCCTAATCTGAACCTCGTAAATCACCCTCACCTTCTCTTATACCCAAACACTTCTTCATCTTAGGTATGCAGAGTCATTTGTGAGTATTTCTGTTCATCACCTCTGCACCCATTGTTCTTTCCCGACTGCCTGGAAAACTCCCAGTACTGGAATGGGTGAATTTAACTCAGATGACCATTATATCTACCACTGCGGGCAGGAATCCCTCAGAAGAAATGGAGTAGCCACCATGGTCAACAAAAGAGTCCAAAATGCAGTACTTGGATGCAATCTCAAAAATGACAGAATGATCTCTGTTCGTTTACAAGGCAAACCATTCAGTTCGTTTACAAGACAAACCATTCAATGTCACAGTAATCCAAGTCTATGCCCCAACCAGTAACGCTGAAGAATCTGAAGTTGAATGGTTCTATGAAGACCTACAAGACCTTTTAGAACGAACACCCAAAAAAGATGACCTTTTCATCATAGGGGACTGAAATGCAAAAAGTAGGAAGTCAAGAAACACCTGGAGTAAAAGGCAAATTTGGCCTTGGAATACAGAATGAAGCAGGGCCAAGACTAATAGAGTTGTGCCAAGAAAATGCACTGGTCATAACTAACACCCTCTTCCAACAACACAAGAGAAGACTCTATACATGGACATCACCAGATGGTCAACACCGAAATCAGATCAATTATATTCTTTGCAGCCAAAGATGGAGAAACTCTATACAGTCAGCAAAAACAAGACCAGGAGCTGACTGTGGCTCAGACCATGAACTCCTTATTTCCAAATTCAGACTGAAATTGAAGAAAGTAGGGAAAACCACTAGACCATTCAGGTATGACCTAAATCAAATCCCTTATGATTATACAGTGGAAGTGAGAAATAGATTTAAGGGCCTAGATCTGATAGAGTGCCTGATGAACTATGGAATGAGGTTCGTGACATTGTACAGGAGACAGGGACCAAGACCATCCTCATGGAAAAGAAATGAAAAAAAGCAAAATGGCTGTCTGGGGAGGCCTTACAAATAGCTGTGAAAAGAAGAGAAGCAAAAAGCAAAGGAGAAAAGGAAAGATATAAACATCTGAATGCAGTGTTCCAAAGAATAGCATGAAGAGATAAGAAAGCCTTCTTCAGCGATCAATGCAAAGAAATAGAGGAAAACAACAGAATGGGAAAGACTAGGGATCTCTTCCGGAGAAGGCAATGGCACCCCACTCCAGTACTCTTGCCTGGAAAATCCCACATACAGAGGAGCCTGGTAGGCTGCAGTCCATGGAGTCACTAAGAGTCGGACACAACTGAGTGACTTCACTTTCACTTTTCACTTTCATGCATTGGAGAAGGAAATGGCAACCCACTCCAGTGTTCTTGCCTGGAGAATCCCAGGGACGGGGAAGCCTGGTGGGCTGCCGTCTATGGGGTCACACAGAGTCGGACACGACTAAAGTGACTTAGCATAGCATAGCATAGGGATCTCTTTAAGAAAATCAGAGATATCAAAGGAACATTTCATGCAAAGATGGGCTCAATAAAGGACAGAAATGGTATGGATCTAACAGAAGCAGAAGATATTAAGAAGAGATGGCAAGAATACACAGAAGAACTGTACAAAAAAGAGCTTCATGACACAGATAATCACAGTGGTGTGATCACTGACCTAGAGCCACACATCCTGGAATGTGAAGTCAAATGGGCCTTAGAAAGCATCACTATGAACAAAGCTAGTGGAGGTGATGGAATTCCAGTAGAGCTATTCCAAATCCTGAAAGATGATGCTGTGAAAGTGCTGCACTCAAGAGGCCAGCAAATTTGGAAAACTCAGCAGTGGCCACAGGACTGGAAAAGGTCCGTTTTCATTCCAATCCCAAAGAAAGGCAACGCCAAAGAATGCTCACACTACTGCACAATTGCACTCATCTCACACGCTAGTAAAGTAATGCTCAAAATTCTCCAAGCCAGGCTTCAGCAATATGTGAACCATGAACTTTCTGATTATCAAGCTGGTTTTAGAAAAGGCAGAGGAACCAGAGATCAAATTGCCAACATCTGCTGGATCATGGAAAAAGCAAGAGACTTCCAGAAAAGCATCTATTTCTGCTTTATTGACTATGCCAAAGCCTTTGACTGTGTGGATCACAAGAAACTGTGGAAAATTCTGAGAGAGATGGGAATACCAGACCACCTGATCTGCCTCTTGAGAAATTTGTATGCAGGTCAGGAAGCAACAGTTAGAACTGGACATGGAACAACAGACTGGCTCCAAATAGGAAAAGGAGTTTGTCAAGGCTGTATATTGTCACCCTGTTTATTTAACTTATATGCAGAGTACATCATGAGAAACGCTGGACTGGAAGAAACACAAGTTGGAATCAAGATAGCTGGGAGAAATATCAATAACCTCAGATATGCAGGCGAGGTCGCTCTTAAATGGCGCGCCGGTCGCGGGCAGGATCAAGCTGGTTTTAGAAAAGGCAGAGGAACCAGAGATCAAATTGCCAACATCCGCTGGATCATGGAAAAAGCAAGAGAGTTCCAGAAAAACATCTATTTCTGCTTTATTGACTATGCCAAAGCCTTTGACTGTGTGGATCACAATAAACTATGGAAAATTCTGAAAGAGATGGGAATACCAGACCACCTGATCTGCCTCTTGAGAAATCTGTATGCAGGTCAGGAAGCAACAGTTAGAACTGGTCATGGAACAACAGACTGGTTCCAAATAGAAAAAGGAGTACGTCAAGGCTGCATATTGTCACCATGTTTATTTAACTTATATGCAGAGTACATCATGAGAAACGCTGGACTGGAAGAAACACAAGTTGGAATCAAGATTGCCGGGAGAAATATCAATAACCTCAGATATGCAGATGACACCACTCTTATGGCAGAAAGTGAAGAGGGGCTAAAAAGCCTCTTGATGAAAGTGAAAGTGGAGAGTGAAAAGGTTGGCTTAAAACTCAACATTCAGAAAACGAAGATCATGGCATCTGGTCCCATCACTGCATGGGAAATAGATGGGGAAACAGTGGAAACAGTGTCAGACTTTGTTTTTCTGGGCTCCAAAATCACTGCAGATGGTGACTGCAGCCATGAAATTAAAAGACGCTTGCTCCTTGGAAGGAAAGTTATGACCAACCTAGATAGCATATTCAAAAGCAGAGACATTACTTTACCAACAAAGGTTCGCCTAGTCAAGGCTATGGTCTTTCCTGTGGTCATGTATGGATGTGAGAGCTGGACTGTGAAGAAGGCTGAGCGCCAAAGAATTGATGCTTTTGAACTGTGGTGTTGGAGAAGACTCTTGAGAGTCCCTTGGACTGCAAGAAGATCCAACCAGTCCATTCTGAAGGAGATCAATCCTGGAATTTCTTTAGAAGGAATGATGCTAAAGCTGAAACTCCAGTATTTTGGCCACCTCATGCGAAGAGTTGACTCATTGGAGAAGACTCTGATGCTGGGAGGGATTGAGGGCAGGAGGAGAAGGGGACGACAGAGGATGAGATGGCTGGATGGCATCACTGACTCGATGGATGCGAGTCTGAGTGACCTCCGGGAGCTGGTGATGGACAGGGAGGCCTGGCGTGCTGCGGTTCATGGGGTCGCAAAGAGTCGGACACGACTGAGCGACTGATCTGATCTGATCAGATATGCAGATGACACCACCCTTATGGCAGAAAGTGAAGAGGAACTCAAAAGCCTCTTGATGAAAGTGAAAGTGGAGAGTGAAAAGGTTGGATTAAAGCTCAACATTCAGAAAACGAAGATCATGGCATCTGGTCCCATCACTTCATGGGGAAACAGTGGAAACAGTGTCAGACTTCATTTTTCTGGGCTCCAAAATCACTGCAGATGGTGATTGCAGCCATGAAATTAAAAGACGCTTACTCCTTGGAAGGAAAGTTATGACCAATCTAGATAGCATATTCAAAAGCAGAGACATTACTTTGCCAACAAAGGTTCATCTAGTCAAGGCTATGGTTTTTCCTGTGGTCATGTATGGATGTGAGAGCTGGACTGTGAAGAAGGCTGAGTGCCGAAGAATTGATGCTTTTGAACTGTGGTGTTGGAGAAGGCTCTTGAGAGTCCCTTGGACTGCAAGGACATCCAACCAGTCCATTCTGAAGGAGATCAGCCCTGGGATTTCTTTGGAAGGAATGATGCTAAAGCTGAAACTCCAGTATTTTGGCCACCTCATGTGAAGAGTTGACTCATTGGAGAAGACTCTGATGCTGGGAGGGATTAGGGGCAGGAGGAGAAGGGGACGACAGAGGATGAGATGGCTGGATGGCATCACTGACCCGATGGATGTGAGTTTGAGTGAACTCCGGGAGTTGGTGATGGACAGGGAGGCCTGGCATGCTGAGATTCATGGGGTTGCAAAGAGTCGGACACGACTGAGCGACTGATCTGATCTGATCTCTAATCTGATCCTCTCAGGGGTAACCAGAGTGTTCAATTCAGTTCAGTCATTCGGTCATGTCTGACTCTTTGTGACCCCATGGACTACAGTGCACCAGGCCTCAGGTCTGGTAGTCTGGTATTCCCATCTCTTTCAGAATTTTCCACAGTTTCTTGTGATCCACACAGTCAAAGGCTTTGGCATAGTCAATAAAGCAGAAATAGATGCTTTTCTGGAAGTCTCTTGCTTTTTCAATGATCCAGCAGATGTTGGCAATTTGATCTCTGTTTCTGCCTTTTTAGAAACCAGCTTGAACATCTGGAAGTTCATGTTTCACGTATTGCTGAAGCCTGGCTTGGAGAATTTTGAGCATTACTTTACTAGTGTGTGAGATGAGTGCAATTGTGCATTAGTTTGAGCATTCTTTGGCATTGTCTTTCTTTGGGATTGGAATGAAAACGGGCCTTTTCCAGTCCTGTGGCCACTGCTGAGTTTTCCAAATTTGCTGGCATATTGAGTGCAGCACTTTCAGTGTCATCTTTCAGGATTTGAAATAGCTCAACTGGAATTCCATCACCTCCACTAGCTTTGTTCGTAGTGATGCTTTCTAAGGCCCACTTGACTTCCCATTCTAGGATGTCTGGCTCTAGGTGAGTGATCAGACCATCGTGATTATCCTATCCAGGAGTGTACTTGAATGCCTCCCCTGAAAAGCTTTCTTCTGGACCCTGGACCTGCTTTTCCTGCCCTGGAGCCTGGCGCCTGGCTCAGCCTGACGACCCACTACGCTGAAGCCCCACAGTGAGCTGTATGTGCTGTGAATAAATTGTGTCATAACGTCAGACACCACCGAGCCACTGAACAAGGAAGGATTCACAAGCAAAACCTTTATGGTTGCTATTGCAGGGAATGGCCACAAGGTGACAGGCTTTTCTCAAGCCCCATTGTGATTACCTGGGAAATGAAAGCTGTCCAGAATTATAATTCAGGGCTGTAATTTAATGTGGAATGTACCTGAACAAAAACCCAAAAGCTTTTGTGTTTTTCCTGAGTATTCTTTTTTAAATTAATCTTTATTCCGTATTATAGTAACATTGATACATCATGTGTTGTTGGTGGCAGGTGACCTGAATATATTTTCTATTTTGCTGTAATGTTATTTCTGCTTTCTCACCATCGTACCCTGATTAAATTCTAGACAGCGTAACTTCTGTTTCTTTTTAATTTACCGTCTAAGCCATTGGGGAAATCCTTCATCTGCGTCAGCAGAAAAAAATATTACTACCAAAGTTAGAAATCTGATTATTATATAACATGTTCCAAATTATTTGGACATAGTTAGGCCTTTCTTTTTGAAAGGAATGATTTTGAAATAACCCAAACTTTTGTTGATCTTGCATTTCTGTGTTAAAATTTGAAACACTCTTTCGATTTATTTTAAACTCTTCTCTGAGAAACTAAACCACACGGTGCTTTTGCCCATTAGGCTCAGACATTTTGATAAAAGAGATGATAAAAATGAGACACCTCAGATTTCCTAAGACAGTCTGGTAAGTGATTTGTTTTACAAGAAACTTCGAGGTTTGAATTCACTGCTGCTGACGCGTAATAGACCTCATAAGCATGGAAGGGTCACTGATGTACATACACGTCATTGAGCATAATCTTCTATCAACCAGAGACCAGGGGTTTCAAGAGCTGTGACAGGAAGCTCTCGCCTCCCACTGACTCTCAATCTCTGTGACTTCCTGAGCTCCTTGAAAGTGAAAGTTGTGTCTGACTCTTTGCAGCCTTCATACAGTCCATGGAATTCTCCAGGGCAGAACAGAGTGGGTAGCTGTTCCCTTCTCCAGGGGATCTTCCCAACCCAGGGATCGAACCCAGGTCTCCCACATTGCAGGCAGATTTTTTACCAGCTGAGCCACCAGGGAAGCCCAATAATACTTGAGTGGGTAGCCTATCCCTACACCAGGGGATGTTCCTGACCCAGGAATCGAACTGGGGTCTCCTGCACTGCAGGCGGATTCTGAGCTCCTTACTTTAATGAATTCTGTCCCTGTGCCCTTCCTCCCTGTTGACTGATGGTGACGGCAGCCCACAGAGCAGAAAGTCTGGTCCAATAACTGACTTATAGGCTCTTCTCTTCCCTTTCCAGTCCTGCCTTTTCACCTCTTTCTCTTTTCTCTGCTCATTGCTCACCATTGACATTGTCATTGGGAGGTGGTGGACAGGCATTATTCTTCATCCAAAAAAGAATAAGTGAAAATGCATTGCTATCCCAGTAGGAACATTTTAATTTAGACATAAGAGCAGCTTACAATGAATATGATCTTGTACAGTTTTCTGTAGATTTGTTGTTGTCCAGTCTCTGGTTGTGTCTGACTTTTTGCGACCCCATGGACTGCAGCACACCATGCTTCCCTGTCCTTCATCATCTCCCAGAGTTTGCTGAACTTCATGTCCATTGAGTCAGTGATTCCATCCAACCATCTCATCCTCTGTCATCCCCTTCTCTTCCTGCCTTCAATCTTTCCCAGCATCAGGATCTTTTCCAATGAGTCAGTCCTCTGCATCAGGTGGCCAAAGTATTGGAACTTCAGCTTCAGCATCTATCCTTCCAATGAATATTCAGGACTAATTTTCTTTAGGATGGACTGGTTGGATCTCCTTGCCGTCCAAGGGTCTCTCAAGAGTCTTCTCCAACACCACAGTTCAAAAGCATCAATTCTTCAATGCTCAGTCTTCTTTATAGTCCAACTCTTACATCCATACATGACTACTGGAAAACCCATAGCTGTGACTAGACGGACCTTTGTTGGCAAAGTAATGTCTCTGCTTTTTACTATGCTGTCTAGGTTGGTCATAGATTTTCATCCAAGGAGCAAGCGTCATTTAATTTCATGGCTCCAGTCACCATCTACACTGATTTTGGAGCCCAAGAAAATAAACGTCTCTCATTGTTTCCATTATTTCTTCATCTATTTGCTATGAAGTGATGGGACCAGATGTCATAATCTTCGTTTTTTAAATGTTGAGTTTTAAGCCAGCTTTTTCACTCCCCTGTTTCCCCCTTATTAGGAAGCTCTTTAGTTCCTCTTCGCTTTCTGCCATAAGGATGGTATCATCTGCGTATCTGCGGTTATTGATATTTCTCCTGGCAGTCTTGATTCCAGCTTGTGCTTCATCCAGCCCAGCATTTTGCTGATGTACTCTGCATAGAAGTTAAATAAGCAGGGTAAGAATATACAGCCTTGACATACTCTTTTCCTGATACAGGACTGGCCGCTTCCTCCGCCTCTGCTTGGGACCCTTGTTGGGGGGAAGTGGCTGCCTTGTGAGGGGGGACACAGCAGCTCTGGAAAGACACAGGTGACCCGTAAGTGGGGCCTCCCTCCCATCCTCACCTGCATGGTCCACAGAGGCAGATGCCCAGCTCTGGCCAAGCCATCTGATACCTGCAGCACCCACGACGCTCCACCTGCATCCCGCAGACTCCCAGATATCCTGCCCCAAGCATCCCATTAAAAGAGATAGTGAGAAAACTCTTTCCTAAGCTTCTAAATTCTGTCAGGAAGCAGACGGTGGTGATGGTAGCATCCTCCCAACCGAGTTTCTACCCTTAGCCGCTCCTCTCTGCAATGGGTCTAGCCTCCTCCACCCGTGTGTCTGGCTACAGTGGCCTTCCCTTAACCTCATGTGTTTCCCATAGCTCCCACTCTCTACGGACTTTTAAAACCCTCCTTATGTGGTGCAAGGAAATTGGCTCTTTCAGAAATGTATTAACTCACCCAGATTTCAAATGTATTATTCTTCCAAATGGCTGACAATTTTCACCTTTTTAAAGAATTTATTTATTATGTGTTTGGCTGCATGAGGTCTTAGTTGGGGCACAGGGGATCTTCGCTGCGTTATGTGGCATCTTTTGAGTCGCTGTGCAAACTCTAGTTGTGGCTCTGCAGCTCAGGAGCTGCGGCATGTGTAGGGTAAGGGAGTTGGTTGGGAAAAAGAAGGAGACTGGCTCCTTCCAGGAACAAATTACCTTTAATAAGGTGAGAAGGGGCAGCAGTCAGACTAGTGGCTGCTGCACTAACCCAAGAAAAGAGTAAGTATAGGCATACATGTGGAAAGCTACTGTCTTAAGGGGGCCTGGTCTTCTCCAAGGTTGTTTCGGACTAGTTATCTCTTAAACAGCTGGGGCAGGGAATTCTGGAGATCAGCCAGAGTATGGAACCGGCTAGGAGCTGGGTGTAATCAATCTTAATGTCCATTTTTTCCTTCGGGTGAGAGAGTTCTTTGTTTTGCATAGAATGGTGGGGAGGACCTGGAGGGGAGTTTTAACTCCAGGCTATTTTGAGCCATGTAACTTTCCTTCAGCATGGAAGCTCAGTTGCCCCTTAGTACGTGGGATTTTAGTTCCCTGATCAGTGATCAGCAACTGACCCAAGTTCCCCTGCATTGCCAGGTGGATTCTTAACCACCAGACCACCAGTGAGGTCCCTGAAAATTTCACTTTTGAAAACTGAGATAACCAGTTTGATTTGGGTGTTACCTAAGTGTACAGTTGAGCACACATGTCAAGTCACACAGTTATTTCATCAGGTTTTAGACGCACACAGCCACAGCACAGAGGCTTTCTTCATACATCTGCAGAAAGCATGCACTCTGACCAAAACTTTGGTTTACAAGTTTCAAAGTGATGACTGTAAAGCTGCCATCAACAGATTCCCAGCTAAGAGGTTCCCTGCTGCACTTTGACAACATCTTTGGTGAAGCCTTGGGGCTCTTGCTCACACTGAGCATGGGTAAGTTGTAGTTCTTCAGCAGACAGTTCTTGTATGTGCTGAGCCCTGTCTCCACCGTGCTGGGCAGAGACACCAGCACAAGAATGCATAGTGCTTCTTACTTCTCTGGAAGGCATTAGTATGGCTTTTCTCAACTGTGTTCTGATTTAAAATAATCCAAACTAATAATCCTCAAAATAAAGCCATAATACAATTACCTGAATATTATGAATTTCTTTTCAAAAACATAATTACAAAACTCTATTTAGTCACCTTATTTATGGATCAGTTGGTGAAACTTCTTGTGAGATACATAAAACAGTAACTATGAGCTAAAACTGATTTATTAAGAGTTCAAATTCAAAACTATGTACTGCTGCTGCTAAGTCGCTTCAGTCGTGTCCGACTCTGTGCGACCCCATAGACAGCAGCCTACCAGGCTCCCCCGTCCCTGGGATTCTCCAGGCAAGAACACTGGAGTGGGTTGCCATTTCCTTGTCCAATGCATGAAAGTGAAAAAGTGAAAGTGAAGTCGCTCAGTCGTGTCCGACTCTTGGTGATCCCATGGACTACAGCCTACCAGGCTCCTCCATCCATGGGATTTTCCAGGCAAGAGTACTGGAGTGGGGTGCCATTACTCTGTTTTTGATTTGGATCAAATCAGCTTGAAGAAATCAGATCATTCTTGATCAGATTGAAGAAATTAGTAGACCAAAAGAGAAAGGATGTTTTTACCTACTCTCTAAAACTCTGACCTTTACTTCTGGTATTGTAAGGAAGTACTTTCTGTATTAGCCAAAACAATTCTTCATATTCCAGACTCCAGTTTTTTAAGGGCATAGGTATAGCCCATTTAAGTGAGAAAGAAGCAACAGAAAACAGATGTTCAGGAAAACTTTAAACAGCATGAATGACTGTGGCTTTTCGCTCTGCCCCGTTTTCCATAATTGTCTTCTTGGCTTTCAATAATGTGGATTTTGAAAATAAGCAGACTTGCCTTTTCTGATTGATTAAATGGAGTGAAAAGAGAGAATGAAGAACTGACTCGCTGAAGGTAGAAATCTGTGAAAACCCTTGACAGCTCCCAAAGGTGTTGGTCTTTTTTTTGTTAACAGTAACACTTGACTTATGTTTGTTAACATCGCAAGAATTAGGTTTCTATTTTAATGGAGGTGCACAGAGCTCTTTGTACTTAATCCACACAGAATATACGAAAATGGTCTGTTCATTGGCTCCAAAGGAAAAGTGCTGACCAGAGGATGTTTGGTGAGGCATGATGGGGCGTGAGCGGTGAGCTGCCCACTTGGCCTGCGAGCTGAGGAGAGGCAGGGAGCTGGCTGTGGTTTCCATCTCAGCTTCCACAGAATAAACAGAGAGCAGGCCAGTAACCTTGGCTCAAAGGAGTTGGGGTCTTCCCAGGGAGCTCGTTGGTAAAGAATCTGCCTGCCAATGTCAGTGACATGGGTTTAATCCCTGGGTCTGAAAGATCCCCTGGAAAAGGGAATGGCAACCCACTCCAGTATTCTTGCCTGGAGAACCCCATGGACAGAGGACCCTGGTGGGCTGCAGTCCGTGGGGTCACAGAGTCAGACACGGCTGAATGATAGCAATAGCGAGCTCTCAGCTCAGAGGCACTCACACGGTACCTGAGAGTTGACATGTGAACTCAGTCAACACCGTGAACTCTAGCTTATCATTTTTATGTATTTCAAGTGTTCACATAGTTAATTTATCAAAGACATTTCACTTAATTTAGTTTTTTGTTAAATTATAAAAACGGATCTTTAGAAATTGAGATACAAATGTAACTTTTATAAAACTTTCCGTGAAAGATTATGTATTTGTTATTTTTTAAAAAATTACACTTTTAGTCCCACCTTTTTTCAACCTTGATCTGTGTAGCTCTTGGCAACTCTTATTGGTAATAAGATGGTCTAACTTTTGAGGCCATAAATGAATCAGAGCGAAAACAATCTTAAAATTACCCCGAGAGGAAGAAAATTGAGGAGTACTGTTCGTTTTCCTTTGAAGTCTGCTCTGTTATATATATATAAGACACTCGCGTGTAGAATGTTCTGGAGTGAACCCCAAAGCAGAAACAACTCATGATGTTAATGGCCGTGTGTAAACACAGCCAGATTATGGAATGTAGCCCAGCAGGCTCCTCTGTCCATGTAATTCTCCAGGCAAGATTACTGCAGTGGGTTACCATGCCCTCCTCCAGGGGATCTTCCCAGCCCTGGGATCAAACCCATGTCTCCTGCACAGCAGCAAATTCTTTACAGTCTGAGCCACCAGGGAAGCCACAAGATTATCTCAGGCTGTCGTCAATTTGTAGAGGGTCCCTATCTGTGTCTCCTGAGAATTTATGATCAAGGGGAAAGGCTCTGCTATTTTATCATTCTCTTTAACCTCAGTATGCTCTTACGTCTCTGCATGACTGTGTAATTATAAAAAATGTAATTGCCATAGCTAGGAAAGGAGGTGCATTTTCAAAAACCTTCCCATGCGGCTAGTACACTTTTTAGGACTTTTTTTCTTATCATAAATGAAGTTTTTGTTCATCAGCAGTGAAAATGAGAGTGATAATAACTTGAGAACTTGGGTTTTAATTTTAAGCATACTATTTTACAACATAAATTGAAAATATGGAAATAGAGATGGAAATAAAGATTTTTGTTTTATTTTAAGCATGTCATTACTCAGATTGTTTTCGCAGTACTCTTGTGGCTTGTGTAGTACTTCTATAATGAAGAATATCTGCTGTGAAATGGTCACGTGTTCAGTACTTACATTTGTGCTAAGACACAAGATCTTTTTCAAAGGTCAGTTGTTTGAGGTTAGCATCTGAGGACTATCTGGTTTTTATCCTTCTTTATTTTTGCATTTATCTACGATTGTGTCACTGTACTAATGCAAGGACATCCTCTGATGCCCATTATCATTATCAAGGCACTTTACATCCATCTTAACGATGAGTTGCTTAGCAACTGACTAGTTGATGAAACCTACTGGATCTCCTCGCTGCCTTTTTGGAATATGTCGGGAACTAAATAGAGTACGTTTGATTTTTCACAATATTTTAGCATTCTACCATCTATGAAGGTTTATAAGCAGTTTTCTTTATTTGTTTTTCAATAGGTTTCATTTTTGTTTTTTAAACCTGGACTTCCATGAATAGTGGGTTTCCCTTGTGGCTCAGCTGGTAAAGAACTGCCTGGAATGAGGGAGACCTGGGTTTGATCCCTGGGTTGGGAAGATCCTCTGGAAAAGGGAAAGGCTACCCACTCCAGTATTCTTGCCTGGAGAATCCCATGGGCACAGGAACCTGGTGGACCATGGGGTCGCACGGGGTCACAAAGAGTCAGGCACGACTGAATGACTAATACTTTAATTTTCTGAAAAAGAACGGTAGTGTTTGATAAGTGACCAACAGGTACAGAGAGTACAGAAGTTCAGGAAGGAAGCAAAAATTATGTCCTTGAGGCAATTCAGGACAGGATAACCATGAAAGGTTTCTTGGATACCATAGAGGGATAAGAGAAAGCAGACCTTTCTAGATGGAGAAAATACAGCATCCTGAATTCCTCTTAGGTGTACAGAAATGCATAAAGATGACAACAGTGGCAAAGGCATTGTAAAGGCTTGTCTCTTAAACCATTCTAATGTGATTAGTATATAATTTAAAGTAGAATGCCTATTATTCGCATGTGTTATATCAATGGATGGCTTACCTCATTAAATACCACACAACCTTTGACTGTGTGGATCACAATAAACTGTGGAAAATTCTGAAAGAGATGGGAATACCAGACCACCTGACCTGCCTCTTGAGAAATCTGTATGCAGGTCAGGATGCAACAGTTAGAACTGGACATGGAACAACAGACTGGTTCCAAATAGGAAAAGGAGTACGTCAAGGCTGTATATTGTCACCCTGCTCATTTAACTTACATGCAGAGTACATCATGAGAAACGCTGGGTTGGATGAAGCACAAGCTGGAATCAAGATTGCCGGGAGAAATACCCATAACCTCAGATATGCAGATGACACCACCGTTATAGCAGAAAGTGAAGAAGAACTAAAGAGCCTCTTGATGAAAGTAGAAGAGGAGAGTGAAAAGTTGGCTTAAAGTGCAATATTCAGAAAACTAAGATCATGGCATCTCGTCCCATCACTTTACAGGAAATAGATGGGTAAACAGTGGAAACAGTGTCAGACTTTATTTTGGGGGCTCCAAAATCACTGCAGATGGTGACTGCAGCCATGAAATTAAAAGATGCTTACTCCTTGGAAGGAAAGTTATGACCAACCTAGATAGCATATTCAAAAGCAGAGACATTACTTTGCCAACAAAGGTCCATCTAGTCAAGGCTATGGTCTTTCCTGTGGTCATGTATGGATGTCAGAGTTGGACTGTGAAGAAAGCTGCTGTGACAATATACAGCCTTGATGTACTCTTTTTCCTATTTGGAACCAGTCTGTTGTTCCATGTCCAGTTCTAACTGTTGCTTCCTGACCTGCATACAGATTTCTCAAGAGGCAGGTCAGGTGGTCTGGTATTCCCATCTCTTTCAGAATTTTCCACAGTTTATTGTGATCCACACAGTCAAAGGTTGTGTGGTATTTAATGAGGTAAGCCATCCATTGATATAACACATGCGAATAATAGGCATTCTACTTTAAATTATATACTAATCGCATTAGAATGGTTTAAGAGACAAGCCTTTACAATGCCTTTGCCACTGTTGTCATCTTTATGCATTTCTGTACACCTAAGAGGAATTCAGGATGCTGTATTTTCTCCATCTAGAAAGATCTGCTTTCTCTTATCCCTCTATGGTATCCAAGAAACCTTTCATGGTTATCCTGTCCTGAATTGCCTCAAGGACATGATTTTTGCTTCCTTCCTGAACTTCTGTACTCTCTGTACCTGTTGGTCACTTATCAAACACTACCGTTCTTTTTCAGAAAATTAAAGTATTAGTCATTCAGTCGTGCCTGACTCTTTGTGACCCCGTGCGACCCCATGGTCCACCAGGTTCCCTGACTGAGAGGGTAACAGGCAGGAAGGCTGCTGCTGCTGCTGCTGCTGCTAAGTCGCTTCAGTCGTGTCCGACTCCGTGCGACCCCATAAACGGCAGCCCACCAGGCTCCCCCGTCCCTGGGATTCTCCAGGCAAGAACACTGGAGTGGGTTGCCATTTCCTTCTCCAATGCATGAAAGTGAAAAAATAAAGTGAAGTCGCTCAGTCATGTCCGACTCCTAACGACCCCATGGACTGCAGCCCACCAGGCCCCTCCGTCCATGGGATTTTCCTGGCAAGAGTACTGGAGTGGGTTGCCATTGCCTTCTCCGGAAGAAAGCTGAGTGCCGAAGAATTGATGCTTTTGAATGTGGTGTTGGAGGAGACTCTTGAGAGTCCCTTGGACTGCAAGGAGATCCAACCAGTCCATCCTAAAGGAGATCAGTCCTGCGTGTTCATTGTAACGACTGATGTTGAAGCTGAAACTCCAATCCTTTGGCCACCTGATGCGAAGAACTGACTCATTTGAAAAGTCCCTGATGCTGGGAAAGATTGAAGGCGGGAGAAGAAGGGGACGACAGAGGATGAGACGGTTGGATGGCTTCACCGACTCAATGGACGTGAGTTTGAGTAAACTCTGGGAGCTGGTGATGGACAGGGAGGCCTGATGTGCTGCAGTCCATGGGGTCGCAAGAGTTGGACCTGACTGAGCGACTGAACTGAACTGAAAGATGTTTATAGCAAAAAGACTAATAATGTTATAGTTGGAGTTATAAAAGAAAGACTGTGATACTCCAGTTCTTATTTTGAGTTAAACCACTGATCCATTCAGTTAGCAAGCAGTGAGTAAGTACCTCAAAGAGTCAGACACGACTGAGCACCCATGCACACATCATAAACAGAAATGGGGAAGCAATGTAATACAACAATGTCTATGGCATATCTAATACTCCCAGGCAGTTAGTCACATGATTCCATCTTTCACTTTTAACGTGTAATACATTGGACATTGGTTTTTTTTTTTTTTAATGCTGGGTTTCAAGGCATTTTGTTCCCCTATAGTGAGCCAATCAACCCAGAACCATCATTGAAAAGTCACTCTTTCTATTACACCATCCCTATTATCATAAATTGGGTAATTCTGTGTGTGTATTTCCTTCTGAATTCTCAATCCTGTTCCCTCAGTTGAGTTTTCTCTCCATGGATCAATTTCCTACTGTGTTAATTACTTTATAATAAAAATTCTCCACAGATGATGATGTAAATTCTCCAGGTTTCTTCTTCTTGCTTGGACACGCTAAACCCTTTGACTTGCCACATGATTTTACAGCTATCTTGATAATTTCCACAACAACTTCTATTGGGATTAAAAAAAAAATTATTGGAGCATTCTACTGGGATTTTAATTAAGATTAAATCTATGGATCAA
Organism: Tragelaphus eurycerus; assembly: GCA_935064755.1. NCBI lineage: Eukaryota > Metazoa > Chordata > Mammalia > Artiodactyla > Bovidae > Tragelaphus > Tragelaphus eurycerus. The sequence goes on along the minus strand of CAKXYN010000054.1, from coordinate 4,917,632 downwards.
TCTGGGGAGAACTGATAGCTTTACAATATTGAAATTTTTAACCCACAAATCTGATGTATCCTCTGTTTAGGTTTTTTAATGTTTCCCCTTTAATTTTCTTCAATAATATTTTGTAGTTTGCAGTCTAACTTGTACTAGATTTATTCCTAGGTATTTGGTCTTTTATGCATTTTTGGTAAATCATATTTAAAATTCTTTTGTTTTCAATTTCTTTTTATTTTTATAAAGGAATACAATGGATCACTGACCTATGTCCAGAGATCATCTTAAATTCAAATTTATTTTAAAAATTGTTTAGATTTTTGACACAATCATATTGTATACAATATATGATGGTTTTGTATTTCTTATTTCCAATTCCTATGACTTTCATCTTTTCTTTGTAGCCTAATTACATTGGCTCAAGTGTAATTCTTTTTTTAATATACTTAAAAAAATTTTTTTTATTGAAGGATAATTTACAGAATTTTGTTGTTTTCATCAAACCTCAACATCAATCAGCCATAGGTATACATATATCCCCTCCTTTCTGAACCTCTTTCCTATCTCCCTCCCCATCCCAACCCTTGAGGTTGATACAGAGCCCCTGTTTGAGTTTCCTGAGCCATATGGCAAATTCCCGTTGGCTATCTACTTTACGTATCCTAATGTAAGTTTCCATGTTACTCTTCCATACATCTCACCCTCTCCTCCCCTCTCCCCATGTCCATAAGTCTATTCTCTATGTCTGTTTCTTCATTGCTGCCCTTTAAATAAATTCTTCAGAACCATTTTTCTAGATTCCGTATGTGTGCGCTAGCATACGATACTTATCTTTCTCTTTCTGACTCATTTCACTCTGTATAATAGGTTCTAGGTTCATCCACCTCATCAGAACTGATTCAAATGCATTCTTTTTTATGGCTGAGTAATATTCCATTGTGTGTGTGTATATATATATATATATATATATATATATATATATATATATGTATAAAGAAGTACCACAACTTCTTGATCCATTCATCTGTCGATGGGCATCTAGGTTGCTTCCATGTTCTAGCTATTGTAGATAGTGCTGCAATGAACAATAGGATACATGTGTCTTTTTCAACCCCAGTTTCCTCAGGGCATATGCCTAGGAGTGGGATCATATGGTGGTTTTATTCCCAGTTTTTTAAGGAATTTCCATATCATCTTTCATAGTGGTTATAATCAATTTACATTCCCACCAACAGCGCAAGAACATTCCCTTTTCTTCACACCCTCTCCAGCATTTATTGTTTGTAGACTTTTTGATAGTGGCCACTCTGACAGGTGTGAGGTGATATCTCATTGTGGTTTTGATTTGCATTTCTCTAATAAGGAGCAATGTTGAGCATCTTTTCATGTGTTTGTTAGCCATCTGTATGTCTCCTTTGTACAACTGTCTGTTTAGGTCTTTTTCCCACTTTTTGATTAGGTTGTTTGTTTTCCTGGTATTGAGTTCTATGAGCTGCTTTTATATTTTGGAAGTTAATCCTTTATCAGTTGTTTCATTTGCTATTATTTTCTTCCATTCCAAGGGTTGTCTTTTCACCTTGCTTATAGTTTCCTTTGCTGTGCAAAAGCTTTTAAGTTTAATCAGGTCCCACTTGTTTACTTTTGTTTTTATTTCCATTACTCAGGGAAGGCAATGGCACCCCACCCCAGTACTCTTGCCTGGAAAATCCCATGGACAGAGGAGCCTGGTAGGCTCCACCGGACACACTGGAGAGGAAATGGCAACCCACTCCAGTACTCTTGCCTGGAGAATCCCAGGGACAGAGGAGCCTGGTGGGCTGCCATCTATGGGATCGCACAGAGTCGGACACGACTGAAGCGACTTAGCAGCAGCAGCAGTAGGAGGTAGATCATAGAGGATCTTGCTTTGATTTATGTCATCGAGTGTTCTGCCTATGTTTTCCACTAAGCTTTATAGTTTCTGGTCTTACATTTAGGTCTTTAATTTCATGTTCCTGAGTAGGAAGAATCAATATTATGAAAATGACTATACTACCAAATGCAATCTACAGATTCAATGCAATCCCTATCAAATTACCAATGGCATTTTTCACAGAACTAGAACAAAAAATTTCACAATGCATATGGAAACACAAAAGACCTTGAATAGCCAAAGGAGTCTTGAGAAAGAAGAATGAAGCTGGAGGAATCAACCTTTCTGACTTCAGATTATAATACAAAGCTGCAGTCATCAAGACAGTATGGTACTGGCACAAAAACAGAAATATAGATCAATGGAACAAGATAGAAAGCCCAGAAATAAACCCATACACCTATGGGTATCTTGTTTTTGACAAAGTGAAAGTGAAGTCACTCAGTTGTGTCCAACTCTTTGTGATCCCATGGACTGTAGCCTACAAGGCTCCTCCGTCCATGGGATTTTCCAGGCAAGAGTACTGGAATGGGTTGCCATTTCCTTCTCCAGGGGATCTTCCCAACCCATAGATTGAACCCAGGTATCCTGTGTTGTAGGCAGACACTTACTTCACCATCTGAGCCATTAGGGAAGTCTGCTTTTTGACAAAGGAGGCAGGCAAGAATATACCATGGGGCAAATATAGTGTCTCAATAAATGGTGCTGGGAAAACTGGACAGCTACATGTAAAGGAATGAAATTAGAACACTTCCTAACACCATACACAAAGATAAACTCAAAATGAATTAAAGACCTACATGTAAGACCAGAAACCATAAAACTCTTAGAGGAAAACATAGGCAGAACACTTGATGTCAAGTGTAATTCTTAATAGAAATTACAGTGGTTTTCCCCTCTGATCTTTAATGTGATAGGTTGCATTCCTAAAGATAAGCCACTCTCACTTGCAGAAAGTGAAGAAGAACTAAAGAGCCTCTTGATGAAAGTGAAAGAGGAGAGTGAAAAAGCTGGCTCAAAACTCAACACTCAAAAAATCAAGATCATGGCAAATAGAGGAAAATTGGAAGCAGTGACAGGCTTTATTTTCTTGGGCTCCCAAATCACTGCAGATGGTGACTGCAACCATGAAATTAAAAGATGCTTGCTCCTTGGAAGAAAAGCTCTGACAAACCTAGACAGCATATTAAAAAGCAGAGACATCACTTTGTGGTGAGCAGAGCAAGCTGGGACTCAATAAAACCTCTTTGGGTTGTAAATTAGCTCTTTTTTTCACTTTCTTTTTATTTTTCCTAGAAGGGACATCTTGATTAATTGCCTTGCTCTGGCTGGCTGAGTTTCCTTAGTGTATGAGTATTCTAGATCGATCCCTGTGGCTATTGTAAGGCGAGTGCAGAGAAAAGAGAGCAAGCCGGGCAGTCAGGCAACGAAAAGGGAAATTTAGAGAGGGAAAAGAGAGGGTGACTGGCCCTTAAGCAGAACCAGTGTCCTCCCTTTCTGATGGGGTCTTTCATATACCCCATCAATGAAAAATTCTCTGATGGTTAATTTTTAGTCTGTGGTTGAGTCCTGTGGTCACATAGTCAGAGGTCTGGAATCCGGTGGTCTCGTAGCCTTGAGAAGGTAGGCGCCAGTGGGAAAACAGAATGTTGTTTGGGCAATTTGGTCAGTCTCAAGGGTCACTGTGATTTTATTCTTTGTTTGCAAGGTCAACATCATGAGCCATTTCTACCATGAACCCCCAAATAGACTCTAACACTCAGCCTTTTTGATTTGGGATAAGAGCCAAAGGTCAATTTTCCCTAACTGCTTCCTGTAGGATGGGGGCACATGGGGGTGAAATGAGAAATGTCTGGAATGTGAGTCAAGGGGATTTGTGTGGGGTCAAAGTTTTTGAGCAAGCTAGAAGTAGCTCATGGATAGTTCAGTTGGTAAATGCTCATTAGCGGTCTGAAGAAATTTTGAAAAAAGATGCATTAAACGTGGGCCAAAAGTTAAAATAAGGGTAAGTAGAAGACCAAGAGGAGCTACCCCATAACCGAGGAAGGACGGCGGTGAGGACCGGCGCACTAAGCACGGCTGAGAGGAGCTACCCCACGACCGAGGTCAGGAAGGGTGGTGGTGAGGAGATACCCCTCCTCCAAGGTCAGGAAGGGCAGCGGTGAGGAGAGACCCCTCGTCCAAGGTAAGGTGCGATGGCTGTGCTTTGCTGGAGCAGCCGGGAAGAGATACCCCACGCCCAAGGTAAGAGAAACCCAAGTAAGATGGTAGGTCTTGCAAGAGGGCATCAGAGGGCAAATACACTGAAACCATACTCACAGAAAACTAGTCAGTCTAATCACACCAGGACCACAGCCTTGTCTAACTCAATGAAATTAAGCCATGCCCCTGGGGCAACCCAGGATGGGCGGTCATGGTGGAAAGATCTAACAGGGTGTGGTCCACTGAAGAAGGGAATGGCAAACCACTTCAGTATTCTTGCCTTGAGAACCCCATGAACAGTATGAAAAGACAAAATGATAGGATACTGAAAGAGAAACTCCCCAGGTCAGTAGGGGCCCAATATGCTACTGAAGATCAGTGGAGAAATAACTCCAGAAAGAATGAAGGAATGGAGCCAAAACAAAAAGAATACCCAGCTGTGGATGTGTCTGGTGATAGAAGCAAAGTCCGATGCTGTAAAGAGCAATATTGCATAGGAACCTGGAATATCAGGTCCATGAATCAAGGCAAATTGGAAGTGGTCAAACAAGAGATGGCAAGAGAGAATGTTGACATTCTAAGAATCAGCGAACTAAAATGGACTGGAATGGGTGAATTTAACTCAGATGACCATTATATCTACTACTGCAGGCAAGAAACCCTCAGAAGAAATGGAGTGGCCATCATGGTCAACAAAAGAGTCCGAAATGCAGTACTTGGATGCAATCTCAAAAACGATAGAATGATCTCTGTTCGTTTCCAAGGCAAACCATTCAATGTCACAGTAATCCAAGTCTATGCCCCAACCAGTAACGCTGAAGAAGCTGAAGTTGAACGGTTCTATGAAGACCTACAAGACCTTTTAGAACTAACACCCAAAAAAGGTGTCCTTTTCATTATAGGGGACTGGAATGCGAAAGTAGGAAGTCAAGAAACACCTGGAGTAACAGGCAAATTTGGCCTTGGAATACGGAATGAAGCAGGGCAAAGACTAATAGAGTTTTGCCAAGAAAATGCATTGGTCATAGCAAATACCCTCTTCCAACAACACAAGAGAAGACTCTATACATGGACATCACCAGATGGTCAACACCGAAATCAGATCGATTATATTCTTTGCAGCCAAAGATGGAGAAGCTCTGTACAATCAGCAAAAACAAGACCAGGAGCTGACTGTGGCTCAGACCATGAACTCCTTATTTCCAAATTCAGACTGAAACTGAAGAAAGGAGGGAAAACCACTAGACCATTCAAGTGTGACCTAAATCAAATCCCTTATGATTATACAGTGGAAGTGAGAAATAGATTTAAGGGCCTAGATCTGATAGATAGAGTGCCTGATGAACTATGGAATGAGGTTCGTGACATTGTACAGGAGACAGGGATTAAGACCATCCCCATGGAAAAGAAATGCAAAAAAGCAAAATGGCTGTCTGGGGAGGCCTTGCAAATAGCTGTGAAAAGAAGTGAAGCGAAGAGCAGAGGCGAAAAGGAAAGATACAAACATCTGAATGCAGAGTTCCAAAGAATAGTAAGAAGAGATAAGAAAGCCTTCTTCAACGATCAATGCAAAGAAATAGAGGAAAACAACAGAATGGGAAAGACTAGGGATCTCTTCAAGAAAATCAGAGATACCAAAGGAACATTTCATGCAAAAATGAGCTCAATAAAGGACAGAAATGGTATGGACCTAACAGAAGCAGAAGATATTAAGAAGAGATGGCAAGAATACACAGAAGAACTGTACAAAAAAGAGCTTCACGACCCAGATAATCATGATGGTGTGATCACTGACCTAGAGCCAGACATCCTGGAATGTGAAGTCAAGTGGGCCTTAGAAAGCATCACTACGAACAAAGCTAGTGGAAGTGGTGGAATTCCAGTGGAGATATTCCAAATCCTGAAAGATGATGCTGTGAAAGTGCTGCAACTCAATATGCCAGCAAATTTGGAAAACTCAGCAGTGGCCACAAGATTGGAAAAGGTCAGTTTTCATCCCAATCCCAAAGAAAGGCAATGCCAAAGAGTGCTCAAACTACCGCACAATTGCACTCATCTCACACGCTAGTAAAGTAATGCTCAAAATTCTGTAAGCCAGGCTTCAGCAATATGTGAACTGTGAACTTCCTGATGTTCAAGCTGGATTTAGAAAAGGCAGAGGAACCAGAGATCAAATGGCCAACATTCGCTGGATCATGGAAAAAGCAAGAGAGTTCCAGAAAAACATCTATTTCTGCTTTATTGACTATGCCAAAGCCTTTGACTGTGTAGATCACAATAAACTGTGGAAAATTCTGAAAGAGATGGGAATACCAGACCACCTGATCTGCCTCTTGAGAAATCTGTATGCAGGTCAGGAAGCAACAGTTAGAACTGGACATGGAACAACAGACTGGTTCCAAATAGGAAAAGGAGTACGTCAAGGCTGTATATTGTCACCCTGTTTATTTAACTTATATGCAGAGCACATCATGAGAAATGCTGGACTGGAAGAAGCACAATCTGGAATCAAGATTGCCGGGAGAAATATCAATAACCGCAGATATGCGGATGACACTACCCTTATGGCAGAAAGTGAAGAGGAACTAAAAAGCCTCTTGATGAAAGTGAAAGTGGAGAGTGAAAAAGTTGCCTTAAAGCTCAACATTCAGAAAACGAAGATCATGGCATCTGGTCCCATCACTACATGGGAAATAGATGGAGAAACAGTGGAAACAGTGTCAGACTTTATTTTTCTGGGCTCCAAAATCACTGCAGATGGTGACTGCAGCCATGAAATTAAAGGACGCTTATTCCTTGGAAGGAAAGTTATGACCAACCTAGACAGCATATTCAAAAGCAGAGACATCACTTTGCCAACAAAGGTTCGCCTAGTCAAGGCTATGGTCTTTCCTGTGGTCATGTATGGATGTGAGCGTTGGACTGTGAAGAAGGCTGAGCACCGAAGAATTGATGCTTTTGAACTGTGGTGTTGGAGAAGACTCTTGAGAGTCTCTTGGACTGCAAGGAGATCCAACCAGTCCATTCTGAAGGAGATCAGCCCTGGGATTTCTTTGGAAGGAATGATGCTAAAGCTGAAACTCCAGTATTTTGGCCACCTCATGAGAAGAATTGACTCATTGAAGAAGACTCTGATGCTGGGAGGGATTGGAGGTAAGAGGAGAAGGGGATGACAGAGGATGAGATGGCTGGATGGCATCACTGACTCGATGAATGTGAGTCTGAGTGACCTCCGGGAGTTGGTGATGGACAGGGAGGCCTGGCGTGCTGCAGTTCATGGAGTCGCAAAGAGTTGGACACGACTGAGCGACTGATCTGATCTGATCTGAGAAGAAGGCCTAGCAAAGGTAGGACCCAGGGCAACCAATTCCAATTGCTTCACCAGTTTTCCCATGAATGACTGAGGTGTTTATATATTCTAGAGGCCCTGTTTGTCCGATTTCTTGCTGCTTCCTTTACAACCCGGTGGTCAGCTGGTGAAGAATCTGCCTGCAATGCGGGAGACCTGGGTTCGATCCCTGGGTTGGGAAGATCCCCTGGAGAAGGGAAAGACTACCCACTCCAGTATTCTGGCCTGGAGAAGTCCATGGACTGCATAGTCCATGGGGTTGCAAAGCGTTGGACACAACTGAGCAACTTTCACTTTCCTTCTTTAGAACACCTGATTTGTTGGTGTAGAAGCAGCATGCTTCCTCCAAAAATAGACATAGGCCCCTGTTTTCTGCCGTGAGAAGGTCTAATCCTCTTCTGTTTTGGAGGACCAGGACTGCCAGGGAATCTAGCTGGTTTTGGACAGTGATAAGGCTAGTAGCTATTTCTTCTAGGCTCTCAGTGAGGTCTTTAGAAAGGCTTTCGTACTAATTTAAAGAGGTTGTGAGTCCTGCAGTCGCTGTTCCAATCCCAGCTGCTATTCTTATACTTATTAATAGAGGAATGAATTGAATTGCCCGTTTGGGTCAGTTATGAATTAGTGGGATAAGGAGGGTCCGTAAGGAATATGTAGTTGTCAGGTTATGCCAGAGGATTAAGCTACTTGTTGAGTGATTTGGGAAATGAAAGCTGGCCCATTATTGGATTGGAGAGAGAGTGGGGGGACAAAGCGAGGGATGACTTTTCATATGAGAAGGGTTACTCAGTGTTACTCAGTTTCTGAGGCAGTTTCTGATCTCATAGGAAAAGCCTCAATCCACCCTGAAAAAATGTCTCTGACAGTGAACATGAGTTTTAGTTTTCATGTTGGAGGCATGTGCGTGAAGTCAATTGGCCAGTCCTCCCCTGGGATATGCCCTCAAGCCTGACGTGTTGAGAGTGAGGGAATAGGCTTTAGGGCCCCCTGTGGTAAGACTGAGGAGGAGATAATGCAAGAGTAAGTGACTTGTAGGAGTGAAAGAATGTTAGGATAGGTGATAAGAGGTCTTCAGTTCAGTTCAACTGCTCAGTCGTGTCTGACTCTTTGCGACCCCACGGACTGCAGCACGCCAGGCTTCCCTGTCCATCATCAACTCTCAGAGCTTGCTCAAACTCATGCTCATCGAGTCAGTGATGCTATAAGAAGTCTTAAGAGATGATAAAGAGGTTTAGTGCCTACTTGAAGGGCCTGATGAACGTCTGTAAGCATCTGTGTGGCCTGAGATTGGGGAAGGACAGAGCAGCCCTGTTTTTGTAACCAGTCTGCTTGTAGTTGTGCTCCCTCTTGTAATAATCATGTGTTTTTTTTTGGGGAGGTGAAGGGGTTTTATGTTGGAGATTACTATAAGTTGTTGAGCTGGTGATTGGAGTGAGGCTTGTTTTGCTTCTCTGTCTGTGGTATTGTTGCCCCATGAAATGAGGTCTGAGGCCCCCTGGTGACCTTGGCAATGTATGATGCCTACTTCTGTTGGCATATTGAGTGAGTGAGTGAGTGAGTGAAGTCGCTCAGTCATGTCAGACTCTTTGCGACCCCATGGACTGTAGCCCAGCAGGCTCCTCCATTCATGGGATTCTCTAGGCAAGAATACTGGAGTGGGTTGCCATTTCCTTTTAGCTGCTTTTAAAAGCTGGAGTATAAGCAGGGCGTTAGTTATGGGAGAACCTTTGGCAGGCAGGAACCCTCGCTCCTTCCAGATGGCAGCATGTAAGTGTATGATGTGGAAAGCATATTTAGAATCAGTGTATATGTTTGCTCTCTTGTTAGCTGTGAGGGTAAGTGCTCTAGTTAGTACAATAAGTACTACCTTTTGGGAAGAGGTTCCCGAGGGGAGAGGTTGGATTCAATAATTTCGGTGTCAGAGACAACTGCACATCCAGCTACCTTTTCTCCTTCTGATGTGGTAGAGGAGCTGCCATCAATATACCAAGTAAAGTCAGGGTTATTTAAAGGTGTTGAGGAAATGTGGGAGAAATGGGGCATCAGGTCCTCTAATGCCTCTTTGCAAGTATGGTTGGGGGCTCAGAAGAATTCGGGATAAGGGTGGCAGGGTTGAGAGTAGGACAGAGTTCAAAGGAAAACTCGGGAGATTCAAGAAGGGTGACATGAACTAGTTGAAAGCGTGAAGGAGACAGAAGGGTCATGGATTTGTGAGACGGTCCTTAAAGTCATGTGATGAACGATCAACAGTGGGTGCTCCAAAAGGAAGATTTTTACTTTCCTGAGTGAGGAGTGCAGCTGCTGCCAGAGCAGGTAGGCAGGCTGGCCATCCCCGAACTGTGGCATCTAATTGCTTTGGCAGATAAACAACAGGGGTGAAGGAGGGGCCCTAATTTTGTCTCAAAACTCTTAGGGCAACTTTGTGTTCCTCAGTAGAGGATAAAGGGGCAAGAAAGGTCAGGAAGTGAGAGAGCTGGGGCTGAGAGAATGGCTTGCTTAAGGGTTTTAAAGGCTGAATGGATATTTGATTTTAGCTCTAGTTCTGAAAGATCTCCTCGGGTGGCTTGATACAGGGGTTGTGCCAAGAGGGCAAAATTAGGAATCCAGAGGTGTGGATATCCAGCTAACTCCAAGGACAGGATCTCTGTTTCTGATGTAGGGAGTGGTAGGGTAGATATAAGGGACTTTCTATCAGTAGTAATATATCTTTTGGTTGGTAATAAAAGGACTCTAAGATAAGTGACTCTAGGAAGAGAGAGCTGAACCTTGGCAGGAGATACTCAATAGCCTCAATCGGCTAGAAAATTGAAGAGTTGTATAGTGTGTTGCTGAGAGTATGTAAGCGAAGGACTACAAAGGAGGAGATCATCCACATACTGGAGGACAGCACTCAGAGTAAGGTCAAGAGAGGTTAGGTCTGATGCTAGAGCTTGGCCAAAGAAACGAGGGTTATCATGAAAGACTTGTGGGAGGACTGTCCCTGTCAGCCGTTGGGAGCACTGATTGTCTGGTTCGGTCCAGATAAAGGCAAAGAGGTCTTGAGGGTGTGGGTGAAAGGGTGGTGAAGGCATCCTTGAGGTGTAGAACAGTGAAGTGGGTAGGGGAAGAGGGAATGAGAGAAGAGTATAGGGATTTGGAACTACTGGGGATGTGGGGATGACAGCCACATTGATAACTCTCAGGTCTTGGACCAGGCAATAGGAGCCACTTGGCTTTTTGATGGGTAAAATAGAGGTGTTATAGGGAGAGTGGCTTGGGCACAAGAGACCCTGATGTAGGAGTTTAGTGATGATAGGCTTTAACCCTTGTTGATGTTTTGGGGGGATTGGATATTGTGGTTGATGGAATTTAGAGGGATTTTTGAAGTGGACATGAATTGAGCATGGTGAGAGGTGAAAGATGGGTTGTCTGTATCCCAAACTATGGGGTTTATGGACGAGGAGGGCAATGGGGTGGGGGAAGAGAAGGTGGGGTTGAGGAGCAGTAGCCAGGCTAGATCAGAAGACGGGCCTGGGGCAGTAATAGATGCTTTGAATTTTGAGAGAAGGTCTCTCCAAGAATAGGAGTGGGGCATTTGGGGAGTACGAGAGAAGAATGGGAAAATGGGGTATCTCGAGGTGTGCAAAGTTGAGGCTTGGTTATTCATACTGTAGATATTAAACCATCAACCCCTGTAACAGAGACCTGAGAGGCCTTGGTTTTTCCAGAGTAGGCAGGCACAGCAGAGTAAGTGGCACCCGTGTCGGTGAGAAAAAAGATCAGCTTAACTGACATTGAGAGAATTACCCTGAGCTCCATAGAGGTGATGAGAGTTGGGGCCCTGGGCACCTTCAGTTTTCAGCGGCAAGTCCAAGGAGGCTGGGCAGAGCTGGGTTGGAGGAATCCTGCTCGGGACCAGGAGGGGATATCCAGATCCCTGGAGGGGGATTTGGGCCATTGATCTTCCAATGTCCCTTTATGCCACAGCTGGGACGTGGACCTGGAGGGGGCCTCAGTTTAGGCATGAGAGGACCCAGTGACTGTCTTTGCCGCAGTTGAAGCAAGGCCCAGGGGGCTTCCCATCTTTGCTGACTGGTGGAGACCTGGGGCCATGTAGTTCAGTTCAGTTCAGTTCAGTCGCTCAGTCGTGTCCGACTCTCTGCGACCCCATGAATTGTCCATCACCAACTCCCAAAGGTCACTCAACTCCCAGAGGTCACTCAGACTCACGTCCATCGAGTCAGTGATGCCATCCAGCCATCTCATCCTCTGTCGTCCCCTTCTCCTCCTGCCACCAATCCCTCCTAGCATCAGAGTCTTTTCCAATGAATGGCCAAAGTACTGGAGTTTCAGCTTCAGCATCATTCCCTCCAAAGAATTCCCAGGGCTGATCTCCAAAAGGTGGCATTTAACCTTCTCTAGATTTGTCTCCTCTTCCCAGTTATTAAAAATCATAAAGGCTAAATTTAAAAGGTCTCGTTGAGGGGTTTGAGGGCCTTCTGCCTTTTTTAGTTTCTTTCGGATATCTGGGGATGACTGGGAGATAAAATGGCTGTTAAAGACAAGGATGCCCTCTGTTGAAGTGGGGTCTAATCTGAAAGCGAAGTTGCCCAGTCATGTCCGACTCTTAGCGACCCCATGGACTGGAGCCCACCAGGTTCCTCCATCCATGGGATTTTCCAGGCAAGAGTACTGGGGTGGGGTGCCATTGCCTTCCCCCGTAAATTTTTGTAGGGCTTCCATTAACCTGGCTAGAAATTGTGCCCAGTTTTTGTCTAGTCCTTGAGTTATTAGCTGCAGCTTATCAAAGTTGATGGCTTTATGTCCTGCCTTTTGAAAGCCCATGATGAGGCAAGCAACCATGTGATTACGGGCTGCTACTCCAGATCTCCCTGCCTGATAATCCCAGTTGGCATCATCTCAGGGGACAGCTGTGGCCCCTGTGGGCTTAGTGTCGTCTCTCCAGTGTATCTCATCAGGATGAGCCTGAGAGGCTTGCCATACTCGTTCCTACTCTTCTGGGAGAAGAGTGGAGGACAGTATGATGTAAATATCATGCCAGGTTAAGTCGTAAGACTGGGTAAGACACTTGAATCTTTTAGATAATTATCAGGGTCTAAAGAGAAAGAGCCAAGCTGCTTTTCGATTTGAGATAGATGGGTGAGGGAGAATGGGACATGAACCTTAACAATGCCTTCTGCTCCAGCTGCTTCCCATACAGGGAGGAGTGGAGCAGGGTAAGGAGAGGGGTCCTGCTGTACAGTTTCCTGCTTGTTCAGGACCAGATGTGGGGAGGGGATCTAGGGAGGTAGGGGTAAAGCCTTGGGACCCTCCAGTAGAGGGTGGGGCTGAGGTCTCAGAGCTTATCTCAGGCACAGGCTGGAGAGGGGGACTGGGAGCGGTGGCGGAGGCCTGTGCTTGAGGAAGGAGGGAGGAGGGGGCGTAAGGTGGATGCTGTGAAACTGGATCTGGAGCAGCTGCAAGGGGGTTGGGAACGATAAGGGGTGTACTGTGGTCGGAAGGATTGAAAGAAGAAGAAAAGTCTGAACAGGGATCAGGAGACATTGTATGAGGAGGATGTGGCCCAGGGCGGACTAAGAGTGTCTGAGAAGGAGAACAGGATTCACAGAGGGAGGGTCGTGAGCGGAGAGCAAAGAAAGCCTGGACATGAGGGATCTCTGACCACTTGCTGTTGTGGTGGCAGAAGTTACCGAGGTCCCATAGAGGATTATAATCGAGAGTTCTGTTTTCTGGCCATCGGGACCAATTATCAAGTCTGTATTGTGGCCTGACAGTGTTAGGATAGTAAATAAGTCTTTTTGGTCCAATCGCCCCTTGGAAGCCCAAGGCTTTTAGGTTTTGGAGAAGGCATCCTAGAGGAGCAGATTTTGAGGGCTGGGACTGAGAATTTCCAGTTGCAGCCGAATAGGAAGCATAGACAAGGGCGAGGGAAAGCGAGGAGAAAGGTCCGAGAGAAAAGGGATCCCTGTTCTCAGGACCTTCTCAGGGAGTAATAATAGTCTGCTTTGAAGTGGGTCTCCCCTATTTCAAAGTCAGATGGAGCACAAGGCCAAGGGCCTGAGGGCTGTGGAAATCCTCCCGCCTAGCGCTAGGGCTTGGAAACGAGGCGAGAGAGGGAGAGAGGATCTGAGGGAATGAGATTTCACTGACCCTTGAAACAGATGGATGAAATGTGGGCTGGTGGGTGGGTGTCAGTCTAGTAAGGCAAGTGGATGGTCCCGTCTCAGAGCTCGTCTCAGTTTCTTGGCGAGGTCCAAGGGAGGGGACCACTGGAGGTAGGCTTGTGAGAGAAGCCCACCCAGTTGTGGTGGATCTTCCCTCCCTGGTTTCAGGACCACAATGTAAGGTGAGTGCAGAGAAAAACAGAGCCAGTTGTGCAGTCAGGCAAGAAAAGGAAATTTATTAGAGGGAAGAGAGAGGGTGACTGGCCCTTAAGGAGAACCAGTGTCCTCCCTTTCTGATGGGGTCTTTCTTATAATCTGCCAATGAAAAATTATCTGAAGGGATGGTTAATTTTTAGCCTGTAGGTGAGTCCCATGGTCTCGTAGCCAGAGGTCTGGAATCCTGTGGTCTCGTAGCTTTGAGAAGGTAGGCACCAGTGGGAAAACAGAATGCCATTTGGGCAATTTGGTCAGTCCAAAATCACTGCAGATGGTGACTGCAGCCATGAAATTAAAAGACACTTACTCCTTGGAAGAAAAGTTATGACCAACCTAGATAGCATATTCAAAAGCAGAGACATTACTTTGCCAACAAAGGTTCGTCTAGTCAAGGCTATGGTTTTTCCAGTGGTCATGTATGGATGTGAGAGTTGGACTGTGAAGAAGGCTGAGCGCCGAAGAATTGATGCTTTTGAACTATGGTGTTGGAGAAGACTCTTGAGAGTCCCTTGGACTGCAAGGAGATCCAACCAGTCCATCCTAAAGGAAATTAGTCCTGAATAGTCTTTGGAAGGAATGATGCTAAAGCTGAAATTCCAATACTTTGACCACCTGATGTGAAGAGCTGACTCATTTGAAAAGACCCTGATGCTGGGAAAGATAGAAGGTGGGAGGAGAGGGGGATGACAGAGAATGAGATGGTTGGATGGCATCGCCGACTCAGTGGACATGAGTTTGAGTGAACTCCAGGAGTTGGTGATGGACAGGGAGGCCTGGCGTGCTGCAGTCAATAGGGTCACAAAGAGTCAGACATGACTGAGTGACTAAACTGAACTGAACAGGTGGTGTGGTTGTCATTACAGGAAGTCTCCACAAGGCAGTACTTTCCCCTGCCCGCCTCTGGTTCCTCAGATAACCATAGCCTTAGGGAAAGTGGGCTTCCTGGGCTGTGAATTGAAGTGGAATGTGCCGGAGCAAAATACCTGCAGCCTTGTGACTCGTTGCTTCTTCCCCCTAAAGCGTCACACACCCGACCGCCAGACTAACCCCAACCACAGCCACAGCACCCAGCTGAGGGTACTCAGGTGTTAGGAGGCTGTGCTCTCGGGAAAGAGGCTTGAGCTGGGAACCCCAGCAGCAGGAGACGTGCAGGCTAGGTGACTGCTGCCTCCATGATCCTCCAGGCTTTGATCCCACTCGGGACTCTGGTCCCAGCTAAGACAAGCAGACGGTTGTGATTTTCAAAGGGGTTCAGAAATAAAACTAAAAAGGAGCTCAATGGAGGGCACCCTGCCAGGCTGTCTGGACCCCACCCCAGTCCAGCCTTGGGACTCAAGCCTAGGCTCCTGGGATGCCATAGAAGCCCAAATGAAGGAGGCTGGAAACAGTAAAGTTGGCATTGATGTTCTCTCCTTCCTTTGACTTCATGCCGATGGAGAAGGAGTAGAGTCACCCTGCCCTGTGCTTGATGTCAGTGTAGTCGGCTGATTCAGGTACGATGCATCCAGGGAGTATGTCCAGTCTTTTTTTTTTTTTTTTTTTTTTGCCATAGAGTTTATTGCAGAAGGTTGAGCAATGTGCTGAGCATCTGGTCCTTGTGGGTTATCTATCTCACATAGTGTTCTGTGTATATGGAAGAAAGGAAGGAAGAAAATAGTCTATGTGGAGTATCTCTTAGAGATGCACGTTTCTGTGTGTAGGTGAGAGATAGAGATTTTTGTGTATATGTGGAAGGGAGGAAGAAAGCTGATGATCCTTGTTGGATTACTATTACAGATACAGATTTCTGTGTCTACATTAGTCCCAACCTCCTAATTCATCCCAGGCCCTTCACTTTTTTCTTGAACTCTTGGTTTGAATTTGAATTCTTATAGTCTGTCTTCAGGTTGTAATTCTTTCATTTCACCTTTTTTATTTTGCCTAGAAGGGACACCTTGTGTTATTGGCTTCCTTTGTCTGCCTGAGGTCCTTTAGGGTGTGATCCTTCTAGATCTATCCCTCTGGCTACCAGTGACATAATTTCCTTACTTCAGTTTTGGTTTTTATGGCTAATAGTCCATCATATATATGTATATCATACATATACATCTTGTTTAAGCTTAATCTATTGGTGAAGACATCACTTTGCCAACAAAGGTTCGCATAGTCAAGGCTATGGTCTTTCCTGTGGTCATGTATGGATGTGAGAGCTGGACTGTGAAGAAGGCTGAGCGCCGAAGAATTGATGCTTTTGAACTGTGGTGTTGGAGAAGACTCTTGAGAGTCCCTTGGACTGCAAGGAGATCCAACTGGTCCATTCTGAAGGAGATCAGCCCTGGGATTTCTTTGGAAGGAATGATGCTAAAGCTGAAACTCCAGTATTTTGGCCACCTCATGCAAAGAGTTGACTCATTGGAAAAGACTCTGATGCTGGGAGGGATTGGGGGCAGGAGGAGAAGGGGACGACAGAGGATGAGATGGCTGGATGGCATCACTGACTCGATGAATATGAGTCTGAGTGACCTCCGAGGGCTGGTGATGGATAGGGAGGCCTGGCGTGCTGCGGTTCATGGGGTCGCAAAGAGTCGGACACGACTGAGCGACTGATCTGATCTGATCTGATCTGATTGGTGAAGATTTTGCTGTCTCTCTGTTGGTTATTGTGAGTAATGTTGCAGTGCTAGTTGGGGTCCATGTGCCTTTTTGAATGAGGGATTTATCAGTGTGGGAATGTCAGATCCTAGACCTAGCTTCTCTTGATAGTGTATTTTCAGGCACTCAGAAATGTCTTATTCAGGCATAAGAAAGTCTTCCTCAGTGATCAATGCAAAGAAATAGAGGAAAACAAAAGAATGAGAAAGACTAGAAATGTCTTCAAGAAAATTAGAGATACCAAGGGAACTTTTCATGCAAAGATGGGCACAATAAAGGACAGAAATGGTATGGACCTAACAGAAGCAGGAGATATTAAGAGGTGGCAAGAATACACAGAAGAACAATACAAAAAAAAGATCTTCATGACCCAGATAACCACAATGGTGTGATCACTCACCTAGAGTGAGACATCCTGGAACTCGAAGTCAAATGGGCTTTAGGAAGCATCACTACAAACAGTGGAGGTGAAGGAATTCCAGTCGAGCTATTTCAAATCCTAAAAGATGATGCTGTGAAAGTGCTATACTCAATATGCCAGCAAATTTGGAAAACTCAGTAGTGGCCACAGGACTGGAAAAGGTCCGTTTTCATTCCAATCCCAAAGAAAGGCAATGCCAAAGAATGCTCAAACTACCGCACAATTGCACTCATCTCACACGCTAGTAAAGTAATGCTTAAAATTCTCCAAGCCAGGCTTCAACAGTACATGAACTGTGAACTTCCAGATGTTCAAGCTGGATTTAGAAAAGGCAGAGGAACCAGAGATTAAATTGCCAACATCCGCTGGATCATCAAAAAAGCAAGAGTCCCAGAAAAACATCTACTTCTGCTTTATTGACTATGCCAAAGCCTTTGACTGTGTGGATCACAATAAACTGTGAAAAATTCTTCAAGAGATGGGAATACCAGATCACCTTACCTGCCTCCTGAGAAATCTGAATGCAGGTCAAGAAGCAACAGTTAGAACTGGACATGGAACAACAGACTGATTTCAAATTGGGAAAAAAGTACATCAAGGCTGTATATTGTCGCCCTGCCTATTTAACTTATATGTAGAGTACACCATGCAAAATGCCAGGCTGGATGAAGCACAAGGTAGAATCAAGATTGCTGGGAGAAATATCAATAATGTCAGATATGCAGATGATACTGTTTGGTAGTTAGAATAGGAAAAAAAAGAGTTCACAAAAATAGAACAAAGGAAGGTCCAGGACTGGAGTGAAGACCTCAGGTAAAACAAACAGCCCTCCTGGCTAGCCCAATTTACATAGGGCAGGTTGAGCGGGTAGAAGACAAGTGTATAAAGGAGGAAGCCTAGAAGGATGGAGGCCTCTCTTGTCTTGTCTTTTGGGTCAGGCCAGCCTCACTCCTCGAGGATGTACTATCCTTTGTTTTTCCTAAGAAGACTGAGCTGTAACACCGATTCATCCATCACTTCAAATTTTTGCTGCAGCAAGACAGAACCGAGGAAATTACATGCTCCCCCAACACCACCACCCTTATGGCAGAAAGAGAAGAGGAACTAAAGACCCTCTTGATGAAAGTGAAAGAGGAGAGTGAAAAAGCTGGCTTAAAATTAAACATTCAAAAAACTAAGACTATGGCATCCAGTCCCATCACTTCATGGCAAATAGATGGAGAAGCAATGGAAACAGTGAGAACTTTATTTTCTTGGGCTTCAAAATCACCGCAGATGGTGACTGAAGCCATGAAATTAAAAGACGCTTGCTCCTTGGAAGAAAAGCCATGACCAGCCTAGACAGCATATTAAAAAGCAGAGACACTACTTTGCCAACAAAGGTCCATCTAGTCAAAGCTATGGTTTTTCCAGTAGTCATGTATGGATGTGAAAGTTGGACTATAAAGAAAGCTGAGCACAGAAGAATTGATGCTTTTGAACTGTGGTGTTGGAGAAGACTCTTGAAAGTCCCTTGGACTGCAAGGAGATCCAACCAGTCCATTCTGAAGGAGATCAGTCCTGAATATTCATTGGAAGGACACGCTGAAGCTGAAGCTCCAAGACTTTGGCCACCCAATGTGAAGAACAGACTCACTGAAAAAGACCCTGATGCTGGGAAAGACTGAAGACAGGAGAAGGGGATGACAGAGGATAAGATGGTTGGATGGCATCACCAACTCGATGGACATATTTGAGCAAGTTTTCGGGAGTTGGTGATGGACAGGGAAGCCTGACATGTGCAGTCCATGGGGTTGCAAAGTGTCGGACTCGACTGAGTGACTGAGCTGAGACCTAGCCTCTCTTGACGGTGTATTTTCAGGCATTCAGAGACTGCATTATACTGGGTGTTGTTAGCGTGCCTTCCCACCTACTGTGTAGGGGCGTTCCCTTTCCTCAGGCTCTGCTGCCCTTAGTGTTTGTAGCCTCCTGAGGATGCTCTGATGGGACTGATGGGACTTGATTTCTTGTTTTCATTTTGCTTGGCATTCCTGCAGTATTTAGGGATGCTGAGCATCTTGTCCTGTCATAAAGTTTCAGTCTTAGTTTTTTCTGTGAAGGGTGTGAGGAAAATTTACCTGTGGCAGTTGGCTTCCTGAAAGCCGGTTGTGTTAGGAATTTATTTCTGCAATTCCTGCCGCAGGACATGACCCCAACGCTAGAGAAACAGAGGTGCCAGTAAGCGCGGAGGTACAGTTGTAGTTACATAAAGTTTTCACAAGGTGGCAGCACTTTCTCCTGGCCACCTCTGGTTCCTTGGACAACTTAGCTTCCTGGGCTGTGAACTGGAATGGAATGTGCCTGAGCAACTTAAGGGGTTGGGTCTCACTTTTTCCCACTAAAGCTTCACCCCTCCCCTCCAGACTCATTCCAACCGGGGCCACAGCACCGTGCTGAGGGGCCTAGGAGGCTGTACTTTCTGAGTTGGGGACCCCAGCACAAGAGATCCTGGGGGCTAGGTAACATTTCCAAGGTCCTGGAAGATAGAAGGTCAGGTTCCCATCCTTTGGGAGCACTAGGGACTCTGGTCTCAGTCAGGGAAACCAGACGGAAGACGTTTAAGAGAGGTCTCAATTAAGGGCTCGATGCTCGGCTGTATTGACTCCACCCCAATCCAGCGATGGGACCCAAGCCTGCTCAGGCTCCAGGGATGGAATAGCAGTGCAAGTCAGGAAGGTTGGAGGGAATAAATAAGGCGATGCTTTTCTTTAATTTCATGGCTGTGCTATGTTGGAGTATATTAATTTTGCAGTTTTCTCCTTGTTGTCAGTGTATAGCTGCCTGATTCATTTATGACATATACGTACATACATATATACATACAAATTCTGTTTATTCCTTTGCCACAGAGGTTTTTTGCAGAAGGTCAGCATAGTTCCCTGTGCTGATCACCAGGTCCTTGTGGAGTATCTAGTATAGACACAAATATCTGTGTATGTGTTATTCCCAACCTCCTAATTAATTTCTTGGCCTTTTCTTTTTTAATTTTTAAAAAATTCTTGTTTGCATTCTCAGAGTCAATTTTTGTGTTGTAATTTAGTTCCTTTGTATCTCTTTCTAAATTTTGCCTGGAAGGGACATCACACGCTCTTGTCTTCATCTGTCCGGCTGATTTCACTTTGTATGTGATCCTCCAGCATCCATTTCTATGGCTACAAGTGGAATAAGTCATAATTTCAGTGGCGGTTTTTCGTTGCTAAATAATAGTCCATTGTCTGTAAGAACCAGGTCTTTGTTAAGCTTTAATCTCTCAGTGGACATTTTGTGGGGTCTGTGTCTTGGCTCTTGTAAGCAGAGCTGAAGTGAATGTTGGGGTGCGTGTGACTTTTTGAATAATGGTTTTCTCCGGATATAGGCTGAGATGTGGGAATATTAGATCCTAGGGTTAGCTCTCTTGAATTTTTCTTTCCTGCCATGCAGAGGCTGTCAGTTCTGTGGCTGTTGCCAGTGTTCCTTTGGCCGAGCATGTGGGGGTTCCCCATTCCTCCTTTCTCTTTCCCACATATTGTTTGTAGACTTGTGAGAATAGTCATTCTTCACTGGTGGGATTTGATTTCTTGTTGTCATTTTGATTAGCGTTCCTCCTGCAATAATTAGAGATACTGAGAATCTTGTCTTGTGGTGGTTAGGGTACTTTTTCTTTTTCTTTTTTTTTCTTTTAGGCATGTGTGGAAAGTTTTATGTCTTGATTGGCATCTTGCAAGTTGGGTGTGTTTGCAATTTCAGTTCAGTTCAGTTGCTCAGTTGTGTCCAATTCTTTGCAATTCCATGGACTACAGCATGCCATTCTTCCCTGTCCACCACCAACTCCCGGAGCTTGCTCAAACTCACGTCCATCGAGTCAGTGATGCCATCCAACCATCTCAACCTCTGTCATCCCCTTATTTTCCTGCCTTCAATCTTTCCCAGCATCAGGGTCTTTTCCAATGAGTCCATTCTTTGCATCAGGTGGCCAAAGTATTGGAGCTTTAGCATCAGTCCTTCCAATGAATGTTCAGGACTGATTTCCTTTAGGATGGACTGGTTGGATCTCCTTGCAGTCCAAAGGACTCTCAAGGGTCTTCTCCAACACCACAATTCAAATGCATCAATTCTTTGGTGCTCAACTTTCTTTATAGTCCAACTTTCACATCCATACGTGACCACTGGAAAAACCATAGCTTTGAATAGACAGACCTTTGTCGGCAAAGTAATGTCTTTGCTTTTTAATATGTTGTCTGGGTTGGTCATAGCTTTTCTTCCAAGGAGTAAGTGTCTTTTCATTTCATGGCTGCAGTCAGGATCTACAGTGCTTTTGGAGCTCCCCAAAATAAAGTCTCTCACTATTTCCATTGTTTCCCCATCTATTTGCAATTTATTCCTCTAATATTTACCTTAGGACCTTTCTTGAGGCAAGCTGTCATTGACAGCACCCCCGCCCCCTAGTGAATTGGAGGTGGCATTAAATGCCTTTGGTCAAGGTGTAGTTACAGAAAAGGTCCACAGGTGGCAGCACTTGCTGATGCCCACTCTGGTTCCTGGGGCAAGCAGAGCATTAGGCAAAGACGGCTTCCAGGGTGGTGAAATAGAGTGGAAAGTACCTGAGTGAACATTTAAGGGCTTGCATCTCACTACTTATTCCCCGTAAAGCATCACAGATAAACACACACGGCTTCCAGACTAATCCCAGCGGAAGCCACAGCACCTTGCTGACTGTGCTTCAGTGCCTAGGAATCTGCACTCTCAGGAAGGAGGCTTGAGCTGAGAACTCCAGCACGAGGAGCTGTGGAGGTTAGGAGACTATTGCCCCCAAGGTCTTCGAGGACTTGATCCCATCTGAATCTCTGGTCTCAACCAGAGCACAGTGGACTGTATATGCTTAACAAGGGCTCAATAAACACCCTGCCAGGCTGTCTCAAAAACACAGTATAGGTCTAGCCTGGACACCCAAGCTGCACAGACTCCAGGATGGATCACACCCAAGTCAGGAAGATCAGGGGAACAAAGCAGGCACCGCTTTTCTTTCTTTTTCTTTAACATCATGCCGATGCTATGTTGGAGGACAGTCGATTTGCAGTGTTGTGCTCGTCTTCAGTGTATAGCTGCCGGATTCAGGTATAACGTATCCGTGGTGTATCTCTATTGCATTTTTGAACTTTTTAACATAGATAGAAGGTCAAGAAGAGTGCCAAGCATCAGGTCTTTGTGAATTATATATCTCAGATACACTTTTCTGTGTATATAAAGAAGTTAGGAGACAATTTTTGTGGATTATCTCTTAGATACAGATTTCTGTCTTTAGAGATACAGATTGCTGTCTATATATGGGAGGCAGAAAGGAAGTGAAGAGGAAAAGTTAAAATTTTACATAACCTCCTGTTCGCTTTGCCTCTGTAACTCAGCTTCCTCCTTGCAAAGTCTGGATCACGTGGGTCACGTAGTCTCAGAAAGTGGGGACTTATAATACTAGGAACTGGAGCTTATTTCACTTACCCTTGTCCTGCTCTTTGCAATTGCCCAGCCGCTGAAAACCTGCTTAATCATGCCTGCCCATGTGGAAGGTCAGGTATTCCCTCTCCATCGTGGCAGCTGTTCCCACATGCACGAAACCCCTTAGTTTAAACCAGCCTATTAGCAGCTAGTGTTGCCCACTGTCTGTCTATAAAAACTCTGTAACCCCTTTGTTCAGGGCTCAGAGCTTAGACTGTTAACTCCTCTGGGCCCGCCATCATAATAAACCTGAGTTCTCCAACTCTCCGAGTATGGTTCTCGGTTTCTCAATTACTGGTTTCTGCAACGTTTCTGGAGGCCCCAGCGAGATTCCAACCATGCCAGCCCCTTGAGCTGTTGGACTGGTGGCTCGGCTGGGCTGGAGCAAAGGAACTCCAAGATGAACAAGGAGGCTTGCCACCTGGCAGTATTCTGGGGTCTCTTTCAGAGTGGTGTTCTGACTCTCCAGACAGCCAAGCCCCGACTGGAGTCATTGGAGTGATGGACCAACTCACCAGGAATGGCCACAGGATCAGGTAAGGCCCCCAGGGCCACTCCCCAACGGGTAGGAGAGGAGACTGATCATCTCCTTGAAGCTCCCAGGAAGGGAGCAACAGTTAAGGAAACCTGAGGACGCGGGAGAAGGGAGGCATTGTGACTGATAACCTCCTTGGAGCTCCCAGGAAGGGAGCAACAGTTAAGGAAACCTGGGGACTTGGGAGAAGGGAAGCATCGTGATAGCCTCTGAAAGATTGTGAGTGCGTGATTGCTGATTGAACGGAGTGAGAGAAATTTTTCTTTTTTGGAAACTGCAAAACCAATTCTTTTTGCATATGCAATTAAAAATATTTAGCTTGTTAAAAGGCCTGCCTAGGAAAAAGCTTGAAGTTAACCCTTTCCAGGTCCTTGAAATACATAACCCACTTTGCCTAAGACCTCAGCCTTGGGCAAATTAGAACTTCAAGCAAAGAAAAAAAAAGGGATCAAAGAGATATTTTAAATCTCAAACAGAAAACTGTAAGATCTCTTTCTGTCTGACTGTCTGGATTTATGTATATTTCAGTGTATGTCTTTTGTTTTTTTCTGATAATACTGATGAAGTTTTAAATGAGTTCTAATTTAATTGGCCTGAACAAAAGTAAGTGTTTATAAATCAAACAATTCCAAGTACAAGAAAAATTAACCTAAATAAATGTCAGATTCACATGAACTGGAAAATATTCAATATTAAAAATCTAGTATTAATGTGTGTTTGCTAATCTAATAAGGAAAGAAGGATGTATGTTTTTGGTAAAGAAGGTATAAAAAAATAAAATTATATATAAGGGGAAAAGAAAGTAGGCCTGACTTACAGGTGCCTGGTATGGAAAGTCATTAAAAGCTTGGTGGAAAGTGGACCCTGGAAAAAAGTTTGGGGCATGGTTAGGCCTAAGTTTAAAATAAATTTAATTAAGTTTATGTAAATGAGTTTAAAGTAAGCTGGTACAAAAACTTGAGTTTGGTCTTTCTCTGTGTTAGGAGGACATACTTTCGTCAGATGTTGAATTGCTTTTAATAAAATATTTAAGTTTCTTTACCTCTTAATTGATCTGTTCTATATTTACCTTTGAAATCTTTTGTTAACTTTGGCTAAGTAAACAACTATTATTTCACAGTAACTTATATGAGCCTACCTGACTGAGTGTTATAAACCCTTTTGACATTTATTGACAAAACTTCCTAAATAACTTGACTTCTAGCTAACTTTGGGATGTTTCAGAGGGCCCCTGAGACATCCCAGAGAGCTATTAAGCTACCTGGGTTCATTGCATATGTTAAATTACATAAGAAGTACTGATGAAGGGGTGATAAATCTTTTCAGCTTATACTGTATGGTTGATGTTACTAATATAGATATCCTAGAATGATATGAAATTCATATAGATCTGATATGCCCTGATAAATTCAGTCAATTATAATTCTAGTTATCATATGAAAGTGTTATGACCAGGTTTCTTTGTCAATTGCAATAGAATCAGATTTTAAACATGCCTTCTATGGTTTTACTCTCATGCCTTTAGAAGAATACTGCTAGTGCTTCAAGATTTTTGGAAAAGACTTTCTAAGATTAAGCAGATAAACAAATTTTGTTATTAACAGTAAGCTGGTATCAGACTGGAATTTGGTCTTCTCTCTGTTTAGAGAACAAAGTTTTCTTAGAATGCAGCTTTTGATAACAGATTATGCATTTCTTTGTCTTTAAGTGATTTATATTTGTTTTTAAAATGTTTTTGTTACTTTGGTAAAGTAAATAAACATTATTTAAGAATCCGGGACATGTAGACAAAGCTCATTCTGCTTCTACAAAAAATAGCTCCTCACAGTGAGACTTTTGCTATCCAGATATCCTTAAAACATGGCAATAGTCTGCTCCTAAATCAGGAAATTAAAAATGGATAAACAATAGCTGAAAATCAACAGCCAGGGCTATAGGAAATCCAGGATGGCCACTTGGCTTTTCCTGGCTCCCTGACAGATCTCATTTTTATTTGATGGGTTAAAGACTTCCCTGGCTACAGTGTTAACGCCCTCAGAATGAGTTCTCAAAAAAAAAAAAAAAAAAAAAATTATGTTTCACTGAATATTAACTTCTAGTTTTGTTAATTAAGGTCTGTGCTTACTAACACTCACTTCTGAAATAGTTCATGTTGTATCGATAAAAGATTTAATTAAGTTATTAAAAAGGACACTCTAAGATTGTTTCTAAAGCTTGTCTCGGTAACCGGTCTTTGGATAAAGGTCAGACGGTCCATGATGTACACCAGGAGATGAACACTTGCCTATTATCATGTAACTGAGTCGGATGACCTGGGGTACACCAGGCTGTACCCAGTGAAAGTTCTTGACTTAAATTCTTGCTTGTGACCTTACTAAAACAGCTAGCTATATTATTTTCTATGTAGCTTGTTTCAGAAGATTATTTCTTACATTACCAAATGTGTTACTGAGCCTGTGATAAAATGCTGATATGCAGTTCCATATGAGATCAATGGTACATTGATCAATTTTCCAGTCAAAACTACTGGAGTGGGGTGCCATTGCCTTCTCCTAGAGATAGCTTAGGAGGATTCTTTTTCCTCCAGGCTCTCTCCCACATTTATCGGTTGTAGATTGGTGATGATGACCACTGTGCCTGGAGGGATTTGATTTCCCATTGTCATTTTGAATGGCACTCCTCCAGCAATTAGGGACCCTTGGTATGTTGTCTTGGAGAAGGCAATGGCACCCCACTCCAGCACTCTTGCCTGGAAAATCCCATGGACAGAGGAGCCTGGAAGGCTGCAGTCCATGGGGTCACTAAGAGTCGGACACGACTGAGTGACTTCACTTTCACTCTTCACTTTCATGCATTGGAGAAGGAAATGGCAACCCACTCCAGTGTTCTTGCCTGGAGCATCCCAGGGACAGGGGAGCCTGGTGGGCTTCCGTCTATGGGGTCGCACAGAGTCGGACACGACTGAAGTGACTTAGCAGCAGCAGCAGTATGTTGTCTTGTTGTGGAGGTTTGACTTTGTTTTGGCTTTTTTTATTTTTCCTAAAAGTTTGTCAGGAGTATTTGCCTTTGACAACTGGGCTGCTGAAACTCAGCTGTGTTTGGAATTTATTTCTCCACTACCCACCCCAGGACATTTCCTGAGGTGGGTAATGTTAATTTCTGGCATTAACAGAAATCCGGCCCTGTGATTTGAGTTGTCAGTGAACACCTTTCATGCATTGGAGAAGGAAATGGCAACCCACTCCAGTGTTCTTGCCTGGAGAATCCCAGGGACGGGGGAGCCTGGTGGGCTGCCGTCTATGGGGTCGCACAGAGTCGGACACAACTGAAGTGACTTAGCAGCAGCAGCAGCAGCAGCAAACACCAGAGAAAATGTTGTAGTTACAGAAAATATCCACAGGGTAGCAGCATTATTCAGGCCTACCTTTGGTTCCTGGGGTAACAAAAACCTTAGGGAAAGTTTGCTTCTTGGGCAGTGAAATTGGAAGGAATGTGCCTGAGCTAACCCAAAAGGGCTTGCATCTCAGTAATCTTTCCCCCTGAAGCATCACACAAACAGCCTGCCCTGGAGAATCTTTGCAGGATCACAGAACTCTGCTGAGGGTGCTTAGGTGTTAGTGCTAGGAGGCTGCACCCTCAGGAACGAGGCTTGAGCTGGGACCCCCAGCCCCAGGAGAGGTTGAGGCTAGCTGAAACGTGCCTTCAAATCCCTTGAGGCCTTGATGCCATGAGGGACTCTGGTCCCAGCCAGAATGTAGGCAACACTAGCCCTTTAAAAGGGTCAACCAAGGGCACCCTGCCGGATTGTGTCAACCATCCCCAGTTCAGCAGTGGGACTCAAGCCTGTCCAGGCTCCAGGGTTGTGATAGCATCCCAAGTCAGGGAGGGCGGAGATAAGAGAGCAGGCACTGCTTTTCTCTCCTTTTCTTACCATCTTGTCGATGCTGCAGTGCAGTACACTCGATCTGCAGTCTTGGGATTGTTGTCAGCATACAGCCTCCTGACTCAGGCATATGTATTTATGGTGTGGGGTATCTCTCTCTCTCTCTCTCTCTCTATATATATATATATATATATATATATATTTTTTTTTTTTTTTTGCCATAGAAGGATGAGAAGAATGCTGAACATCAGGTCCTTCTGAATTATCTATCTCAGTTATACTTTTCTGTGTATACATAGAAAAAAACTTAGATAATTATTGTGGATTAACTCTTAGAGATAATCAGATTTCTGTGGATCTGTGCAAGGAAGAGGATGGAAGGAGAGAAAAGAATACTCCTTGTGAATTATCTATTACAGATTCACATTTCTTATCTATGAGGGTAAGGACTTCCTAATTCACTCAAGGCCATTCTCTTTTTTTTTTCCTGGAACCCTTTGTTTGTCTTTGAATTCTCTGAGTCTCTTTTTCAATTGTAAATTTTTTGCCTTGTATGTCTATTTTTATTCTGTTGGGAAGGTAAATCCTATACCATAGTCTTCTTCTGCCTGCCTGGCTTCCCTTGGCCTAGATCCTTCAAGGTCCATCCCTGTGGCTAACAGTGTCTTAATTCCCTAATTTCAGTAGCGGTTTTTAATGAGTGAGAAATAGTCTACTGTATATATGGCCCACATTTTGTTCCAGCTTTAACCTCTTGTTGGGAATTTTTCTGGTTGTGTCTTTGTTATTAGAAGTGTAACCCAGAAGTTTTAAATTTACATCAGATTTGCTTCTGTGACTTTAACCCTATTTGTTACTGTAAGCATACAAATTGGCCTGTGACCTGAGCGGCCCACCTATGAAAGACTGTAGGAAGTGAAACTAACACATTCTCCTGTCTGAGGCTTGACATTCTAGGGGACATTTGCAAGGATTGAATAGTCTTTTTCTTTATTTCCTCACTTCCCCACCATCTCTGATCCATAAAAGGACCTGGCAACCAGGCCCTGACAAGATGTTTATTTTGGGGTGCTAGCGTGCCTTCTCCGGAGAAGGCAGTGGCACCCCTCTCCAGTACTCTTGCCTGGAAAATCCCATGGACAGAGGAGCCTGGTAGGCTGCAGTCCATGGGGTCGCTAAGAGTCGGACATGATTGAACAACTTCACTTTCACTTTTCACTTTCATGTATTGGAGAAGGAAACGGCAACCCACTCCAGTGTTCTTGCCTGGAGAATCGCAGGGATGGGGTCGCACAGAATCGGACACGACTGAAGTGACTTAGCAGCCTGTCTTCTCAGTCACCTGGCTCCCTGATTAAAATCTCTTCCTTGCCTCAACACCTCATCTCTCAATGAATTCACTGACCTGTCATGCAACCATAAGAGTGATTAAAATCTCTTCCTTGCCTCAACACCTCATCTCTCAATGAATTCACTGACCTGTCATGCAACCATTAAGAGTGAGCTTGGACTCAGTAAAAGTTTGTCTTAATTATTTAAAGATGTGGGAAACTTCTGCTTGCCTTTAATAGGAAAGTCACAGAATTCAGTTTCTTAAAATTCAGTATTTAGTACATAAAAGTTATCAGACCTTTGAAACTTTATTATGGACCTATTGTGTCATGGCTCTGCTGTGGTTTTCCTAATAGAAAATCCGAGCATAATTTTAAGAGACTCTAATCACCATATCTAATCACGAAGAGAGCTTAAGTACTGACATTTCAGTTAACTTAAATACAACTTTCAAAAATAATGACTGTCAGCTAAACTAGGAAGTTGCCATTAGAACAGCTGGAGTTGACAGAAGCTTATTTCATTGAAGACGCCCTTTTAAAAATTTCAGCTTAATAATCCATGTTAACTTTCGAGATTACCTTTGTAGACACGGTAAAATATTAGGAAAAATTTCAATGGCCTCCTTTTTCTGTTGTTATTAACATGAATAGTTCTTCCACAACAGAAACAAAATTCTGTGTCTATATAGGAGATATCAAGCCCTCATTAAAATCTGCAGCTACTTAGTAAGTCAATAGACTTGTGGAGCAATCTTCTTATATTACTTTTGCACGTGTGAAGAGAGTAATGCCTTGCCCTACCAGTGACCTGCATGTATTATTAGTAAGTATTTAGTTATCCAACAAATCATTTGTTATGTGCTCAACTTTACATAAATGTTGGTTGAACTGAAATGAGTTAAGTAAGTTGATCTGCCAAGGCCAGGCAACCACATGAAGCTCCGCAGGGAGCCTTCAGGGGTGCCTCAACCTGCGGCTTTGCGGAAAGATGCCCGTAGGGGAGGGACGGTGCTCTTTCTAGGCGGGCCTAGAAGTCACAGTGGTCAGGTTTCACGGACTCGGAAAGTGGCACCTGTCAGATACAGAGGCAGCATCTGACACTGGAATAATACTCTCTTGCTCCAACCTCTCTCTCCCTACGTCTTCTCATGCCATTTTCCCTGGTTCTCCTTTCTCTGGCTCCTCTCTCTGCCCAGCCCCCGTCAAGGTTAGGCCAGGCCTCCTCGGATAGACTCTCATCCTCTCATTCCACACATTCTCCCAGGGTGCAGCGGTCCATGCTTCCTTCAGAGGAGGGCTGAGGACTCCCCGGTCCCCCTCTCAGCTCAGACCTCTCTAGTGGTGCTTGGACCCCACCTCTCAGGTATCTCTTAAATGTCTCAACTCCTCCAGGGCCAAGGCAGAGCTCCTCACAACCCTCCCCTACTCTTTACCAGCTGTCAGCACCCTCCTCCCCACCCACCCACCCACCACGGCACCAGATCCATCCAGTGACTTCCTGCCCTCTCACAGCTGAGCATCACAAATACCTAGTCAGCACGTTAGGGTCCTTCAAGTCTACCCATCAAATAGTTCTTGAACCTGCCTAATCCTTTCCATCCCATGCCTTAGTTCAGGGCCTCACATTCCCCATCTGGATTATCCCATCACCTGACACTATTCTTCCTAATTCCAGTTAGAGCTCCTTACAGTCAGGCCTCCAAACCAAAGGATCTTTCCAATACACAGCTGCTGTCAGTGGTTTCCTATCATTATCAAGATAGAGTCCTAAAAAAAACACACAGAAACAGAAAGAAAGGAAGATAGTGTGTGTGTGTGTGTGTGTGTGTGTGTGTGTGTGTGTGTGTTTAAGTGTAATATTGATATAAGTACTAGATCGCCAGAGAAAGAGGCCCACCTACTTTTCAAGGCAGAATAGTATAGTTGAAGTGAATAGAGCCTGAAGTTTGAATGCCTGAGTTCAAATTTCAAATTCATAACTTATAACGTATGTGACCCTGGAAATGTTACTAATGTGTGATGCTTCAGTGTAGGTATTAGTTACTTAGTGCCGTGTAACAAATTACCTCAAGACTAGTAGCTTACCAGGTGCAGCAACTACTGAAGCCCAGGTACCCTAGAGGCTGTGCTCCGCAACAAGAGAAGCCACCGCAGTAAGGCATTATCATACAAGTAGAGAGTAGCCTCAGCTCTCCACACCTAGAGAAAAGCCTGCACAGCAACAAAGACCCAGCATAGCCATAAAGGGGGAAAAAAAAAAAACTTAGTAGCTTGAAACAACAAATACTTATTATCCCAGAGACATTGGGGGATCAGGAATTTGGAAGCAGCCACACTACATAGGTTGCGGTCGAGGCTGGGGCTGCAGTCTTTTGAAGACCAGACGGAGGCTAAATTTTCTTTCCAAAATGGCTCCCTCACGGGGCAGACGGCAGGAGGCTCCTGGCAGCAGGGATCTATTTCTTAGCATGTGGGCCTCCCCATAAGGCTGCTTAGGTGTCCCCGTCAGATGGCTGCTGGCTTCCTCCAGAATGAATGAGACAGCAAAAAAGGAGAGGGAGACTTTAATGCCTTTTATGACCTAGCCTCAGAAGTCACAAACTGTCACTTCTGTTATATTTTATTAGTTGGAAGCAGGTCATCAGCCAGCCCAGACTCAAGGGGAGAGGAATTAGGGTCTACTTATAGGGAAGCAGAGTAAAAAGTTTGTGGACATATTTCAATGCCCCCACAATGTCCTCTTCTGAGAAATGGAGATAATAATAGTAACTTCATAGAGTTATATGAGGAGTAAAGGATCTAATGGATGCTCAGGGTTTGGAATGGTGCCCTGCACATGGTAAGAACTAAATACTAGCTACTGTTAAAATTCCACACCCTCCCTCATCAACTCCCCTCACAAACCCTGTCACTTGGCCTTTCTGAGCTAATTGTCATCCCTTAAATAAAGTATGCAAACACCCCTGTGCCCTGGCCCTCCTGGAAGATTCCCCTATTCCATATTTTTCCTCCAACCCTTAGTGGTCCTTCTCCAAGCACCTTCCCAGAACCTCTCAGGCAGGCCGAGGGCCCCGCAGCCAGCATCCCAGGGCTCCTCAGCCAAGCGTGCACCACACACACCTGCTTCCTCCCACTCCAGCTCCTGACGGCGGACGTGTACTCCTTAGGGAGGGTGTGCTCCCTCCTCGGAAAGGCCTCCCCTGACTCTCCCAGCAGAACCAGGAGCTCCTTCCCAGGAACCTCTTGGCAGCTCAAGCATATTTTGTGAATCATCACGTCATCACTGTCTTTGTCACCCACTCACACTGAGAGGGACTCCGTATCTTCATAGCTGCAGGTAAAGCATAGTGTCCAGAACACAGTGGGTGAATAAGACAGAATTTGTTGGGCAAATGGATAAGTGTCTAAAACTTCAGAGAATATTTTTAATGAACAGGAGGCAGAAGAATCACAGAAAAGTCAACAAAACAGGTCAAGCACATCATAAACCTCACTAGGCAAGCTCTGGCCAAACAAGGTCACACTCTATTCATCTGGGATGCTCACAATTCTGTTTTCTCAGAATCTACTTTTGTCTTCCTCACCAATTAATATAAACGGTTTAAAAGTATAAGTTTATGTTATAACCTTATCTAACACTATGTTTATAGATTATAACGCTAAAACTTTGACAGAAAATAAAGCTGTTCATTGCTTACAATTTACAATAAAAAGGTATAAAAATTTCCCCTGTATTTAATACATTTTCATAATCTCTTGTTTAAACATTACTTCATTATTAATGCCTTTAAATGTAGTTAAACAAAACACCCGGAGACAAGTGTAAGAAGTTTGCCTATAAACACACTAAAAATGGAATATGACTCAGACCAAATAAATACTTCTAAAAACAGGCACAAAGGAAATCTTAATCTGAAATCTTTTTCAACAGCAACTCACACACACAGGTAAACTGAGAACTCTCAGCTTACTCAGAGTAAACTTTGTGACTCAGCATTAAAGAATGGTACACTTGATAACCCAGGAACAAGTAGGGAGAAATGTGAAGATGTTAATGTTATTTGTGGGGTGAGAAGTAGATGACCTTGGCCTCCTGTCAAAGGAAATATACACTGAAATATCTTTCTTAATGTCTCACTGAAAGTCTGAGTTTGAACTTGACCCACTGTACTCTATGAATGTTCCTGTTCTTCTAAGATCAGATTTCTTTCCATTTTTTGAAAGGTGTGTTTGTAAGCACTTGTGGTAGCTTTCAAGAGCCAAAGTTAAGCTTAATAATGTTGGCTTAAGAGGCAGTGGAATAAGCATTTCTGAAGGAAGCATCCTGCCTGGCATCCCCTCAAATCATACCATCTATGTGTTCTACCCACTTTAAGGCAGGTCCTGGATGGGGAGGATTAGGGAATGGCTACACTTAAGAGTTTCTGCTAACACATCCCTGGGGAAAACAAAGGAACATTCATGCATATGCTGCTGTACCCTTTCAAACGTGTTCATGGCTGTGGCTGACATAAGACATTATTCCAGGGCTTTAGTAGCAGCCTTTATGCCACCAGCTCCAACACTTAAATACTTCCTTCTCTGAATAACTAAGAAATAAAAGCAAACAGTGGCCTCTAAAGTATGGGAAAAACCTTGAAAGACAAGGACCCACAAGGCACCTTCTGTAGATAAAGGTGAAATTATGAAGGTTTTACAGGTGAAACAGGATACAAGGGGACAAGACACAACCTTTAAAAGAATGGCAGTAGGGACTTCCCCGGCAGTCCAGTGGTTAAGACTCCACGCTTCCACTGCTGGCGGGAAGAGTTCAATCCCTGGTCAGGGAGCTAAGATCCTATATGTCGTGCATGCAGCCAAAAAAATACATACGTTTTTTAAAAAACAGGATGAAACAGTCCTTGAAGATATGACATAAATTGGTAAGAACTAACTAGGTGGAAGATAATGGAAGATTTGACTTCCAGTGGACCTTGAGCCTCATTATACACGCACGGTAATACATCAACCAAATGACACACCCACAGAGGCCATGGCAGTGCCAAAGCTGACCACAGAAGGCAGAAAGAGGGCAAGTAGCCCGATTCCTGAAAACCCCTGCCCTTTCTCTCCAAAACAGAATAATCGTCCTACTCATTAGTTTATGAAAGTCGTAGGTCAAAAAAACTTAACCACCCCGTATTTTGGGGCCTCTTGCCTTCTGAGATGGCCCACATTCTGTCTATGGAGCATATCTCTCTCTCAGTAAATCAACTTCTTAACTATCACTTTGTCTCTTGCTGCTGCTGCTGCTAAGTTGCGTCAGTCGTGTCCGACTCTGCGTGACCCCATAGAAGTCAGCCCAATAGGCTTCTCTGTCCCTGGGATTCTCCAGGCAAGAATACTGGAGTGGGTTGTCATTTCCTTCTCCAATGCATGAAAGTGAAAAGTGAAAGAGAAGTCGCTTAGTCATGTCCGACCCTTAGCAACCCCATGGACTGTTCTCCAGGCCAACAATATTTGAATTTCTTCTGCTTTGAGACATAAAGAACCTGAAACTTCAGCAAGTCCTGATGCCAGGTATGTGATCAATTAAAAGACAATGGATTCAAGTCCCAACCTGAGTTGTGTG
Organism: Tragelaphus eurycerus; assembly: GCA_935064755.1. Classification (NCBI taxonomy): domain Eukaryota; kingdom Metazoa; phylum Chordata; class Mammalia; order Artiodactyla; family Bovidae; genus Tragelaphus; species Tragelaphus eurycerus. Next base: position 4,883,887 of record CAKXYN010000054.1, on the reverse strand, counting down.
GTTTAAAAGGAACACTGTGACCAGAAAAACATTTCAGAATCAGAAGGAACCTTAAATGCATGGGAGCCTTGTTGACCCAGATTTTTCCTTGCAAGTACAATTTCAAATATGCTGCTCCTCTGTCAGATCAAGTCGTAGGTCATCTGGGCCACCACCTTAACTTTATAGGCAAAGAAATCAAGAATAAATAATTTTCCAAAGATCACACAAGTAATCAGCGCCAGATGGAAATGTTCAACCAGTTCATTTCTCACTGTCCTTCTAACTGAGCCCCAGGACAAAAGTCAAGGTCTCCTGCAATTTACTTCTAGTCCTTTCTCACTATATAACCCTAAATATGCTTTTTAAGAGTTGCGTCATTACAAGACAATCTGAATTAAGAAAGGAAGGTTCAGATGAGCTAACATTTCCTCCAATGACAAGAATGAAGGGCTTTAAGTTGTGAATTGGGAACTAACAAGAGGCTGTTTCAATTAAATTGAGAACCTCTCAGTCAACCAGTTCAAGTATGAACTAAGGAACAGTTAGCAAAATATCTAAATATGTGAACTTTATATTAGTTAGAAAACCTGACAAGCATTATAAGGCACAAAAATAGATCTCAAAACCTGAGTCAATAAAAACCACAGAATACAACGAAGAAAAGAGAAAATGTTGAAGAAGAAAAGTGGACAACATATACTCAGGGAAGTTTGTTGAGATGTGATTATTCACTACTGTCCAAAATGAATGTCAGACTCTGGAGTTTACAAATGTCACTCTTAACCAGAGAGTTAAAAGGGAAAGCGAGTGGTACGTATGTAATAATTCTGTGGTAGTGGAATTCTGTGGAAGTGATGTGGTGGGGTTTCCTCCTTCTGACCATCAGTTCAAGGGAACAAACAAGGAAGGCAGAAAAGCTGCCGGTCTCAGATGACCTGCAGAGTGACAGGTTTCAAAATCATTAAAAATGCTACCTGTTTCTTTTTTAAAAATAACATTTTTTTTGTCTATAAATGTACTTATTGTAGAGAAGAAAAGCACTCATTCTTCTTGGGACACATCCAGATGACTTTTATTAATGCTTGCTTATGTTTTTCATCATTTTTCTCCAAATGCAGTAATATTTTATATGAGATAATACCATTTTTATAGATTTTTAACCTCATCTTTAACTCAGTAAAGTATTATGCACATCTCTTTTTGTCATTTAAAATTATTTTGCAAGTAATTTGTAAATGGCTGCCGTATATCAAAAAGTGTGAGTGTTAGTCGCTCAGTGGCGTCCCACCCTTTGTGACCCCATGGACTGTAGACTGCCAGGCTCCTCTGTCCATGGAACTCTCCAGGCAAGAATACTGGAGTGGGTTACCATGCCCTCCTCCAGAGGATCTTCCCAGCCCAGGGATTGAGCCCCAGTCTCTTGTACTGCAGGCATATTCTTTACTGTCTGAGCCCCCAGGGAAGCCCACTTTATATAATGATTTTCTTATTTATAAATATTTATAAATAATACTATTATCAATGTATTTGTATATAAATCATTGTCCAGGGACTTCCCCAGTGATCCAGTGGTTAAGAATCTGCCTTCCAATGCAGGGAACAAGGGTTCAATCCCTGGTGGGGGAACTTAGATCCCTTTGGCCATGGAGCAACAAAACCTACTACACAAGTAGAGAGAAGCCCACAGACTGTGACTAGAGAAGCCTGTGCACTGCAGTTAAGAGCCCATGCACCGCAATGAAGACCCAGCACAGCCAAAGACTAATAATAATAAATAGGACTTCTCTGCAGGTTCAGTGGTTAAAAATCCACCTGCCAATGTAGGGGACACAGGTTCAGTCCCTGGTTAGGGAAGACTCCACATGCCGAGGGGCAACTAAGCCTGTGAGCCACAAGTACTAACCCATGCTCTAGAGCCCGCATGCCAACTACTGAAGCCTGGTGGCCTAGAGCCGGTGCTCCACAGCAAGAGAAGCCACTTCAAGAAGCCCACGCGTCACCACTAGAGAGCAGCCCCGACTCGCCATAACCAGAAAAAGGCTGTGCCCAGCAACGCAGACTCAGAGCAGCCAAAGATAAATAAATAATCAATTGTATTTCTAGGTACTAGCAATACAAACAATTCTTTAAAAATATAAATAAATAAATCACTGTCCACATTCCTATATTATTTCTACAGAAAGGAGCCTAGACTTTGAACTACTAGATCGATTTGAATAACTTAAATTTCTTGTTGACATCTGTCAAATTAATTTTCAGAAAAGTTGCACTGATTTACACTCTCTTTGCCAGTGGATAAGAAGCCTGTCTTATCAATGTCTTCATATGTCTGAGGATGAATGTTACAGACTTTTTGTTTATCTGGGAGGAAAAAGAGGCACTATACTACTCTTCAGTTTTGGTTTGATTATTGAGTTTTAATTATTTTTAAATAATTATTAGCAATTTATATTTTCTCTTTGTATCTTCCAACCATTGAGTAAAGAAAGTATTTAGATGTACATATATATACACATATATTTATGTATGATAGCTCATATCTTTCCTTATAATCTATTGCCACTTAAACTGGACAAATTATTTTCTTTTAGAACGTCTTAAAGAAACTTTCATGAATCAATAAAGTGAAATAAATTCTTAAACCTGTCACAAACAGTATACATAGAACTGTATGAAATAATGATGGGATGACTAATTTTTCCTCAAATAAACCATACATTAAACATTTTACAAAAAAAAAGTCCAAGATCTGCCTCAAATCAAGTTTTCTTTAAGACAAAATTTAATGAGTCTCAGTGTGTTTACCTGTAAAATAAAACACAACGCTTCAAAAGTAGGCAGTCTTGTCCCTAACATAAAACAATACACAGCACCATCTAGAGGTAAAAAGAAATACTTTTACACATTTTCCCTAAGTTAAAGAATCTTTCAGATCAGATCACTCAGTCGTGTCCGACTCTTTGCGACCCCATGAATCGCAGCACGCCAGGCCTCCCTGTCCATCACCAACTCCCGGAGGTCACTCAGACTCACATCCATCGAGTCAGTGATACCATCCAGCCATCTCATCCTCTGTTGTCCCCTTCTCCTCTTGCCCCCAATCCCTCCCAGCATCAGAGTCTTCTCCAATGAGTCAGCTCTTCACATGAGGTGGCCAAAGTACTGGAGTTTCAGCTTTAGCATCATTCCTTCCAAAGACATCCCAGGGCTGATCTCCTTCAGAATGGACTGGTTGGATCTCCTTGCAGTCCAAGGGACTCTCAACAGTCTTCTCCAACACCACAGCTCTAAAGCATCAATTCTTCTGCGCTCAGCCTTCTTCACAGTCCAACTCTCACATCCATACATGACCACAGGAAAGACCATAGCCTTGACTAGGAGAACCTTTGTTGGCAAAGTAATGTCTCTGCTTTTGAATATGCTATCTAGGTTGGTCATAACTTTCCTTCCAAGGAGCAAGCGTCTTTTAATTTCATGGCTGCAGTCACCATCTGCAGTGATTTTGGAGCCCCCCAAAATAAAGTCTGACACTGTTTCCACTGTTCCCCATCTATTTCCCATGAAGTGATGGGACCGGATGCCAGGATCTTCATTTTCTGAATGTTGAGATTTAAGCCAACTTTTTCACTCTCCACTTTCACGTTCATCAAGAGGCTTTTAGTTCCTCTTCACTTTCTGCCATAAGGATGGTGTCATCTGCATATCTGAGGTTATTGATATTTCTCCCAGCAATCTTGATTCCAGCTTGTGTTTCTTCCAGTCCAGCGTTTCCCATGATGTACTCTGCATATGTTAAATAAATAGGGTGACAATATACAGCCTTGACAAACTCCTTTTCCTATTTGGAACCAGTCTGTTGTTCCATGACCAGTTCTAACTGTTGCTTCCTGACCTGCATACAAATTTCTCAAGAGGCAGATCAGGTGGTCTGGTATTCCCATCTCTTTCAGAGTTTTCCACAGTTGATTGTGATCCACACAGTCAAAGGCTTTGGCATAGTCAATAAAGCAGAAATAGATGTTTTTCTGGAACTCTCTTGCTTTTTCCATGATCCAGCGGATGTTGGCAGTTTAATCTCTGGTTCCTCTGCCTTTTCTAAAACCAGCTTGAACATCAGGAAGTTCACGGTTCACATATTGCTGAAGCCTGGCTTGGAGAATTTTGAGCATTACTTTACTAGCGTGTGGAGAAGGCAATGGCACCCCACTCCAGTACTTCTGCCTGGAAAATCCCATGGGTGGAGGAGCCTGGAAGGCTGCAGTCCATGGGGTCGCTGAGGGTCAGAGACGACTGAGCGACTTCACTTTCACTTTTCACTTTTATGCATTGGAGAAGGAAATGGCAACCCACTCCAGTGTTCTTGCCTGGAGAATCTCAGGGACGGGTGAGCCTGGTGGGCTGCCGTCTATGGGGTCACACAGAGTCAGACACGACTAAAGTGACTTAGCAGTTACTAGGGTGTGAGATGAGTGCAATTGTGCGGTAGTTTGAGCATTCTTTGGCATTGCCTTTCTTTGGGATTGGGGTGAAAACGGACCTTTCCCAGTCCTGTGGCCACTGCTGAGTTTTCCAGCTTTGCTGGCATATTGAGTGCAGCACTTTCATAGCATCATCTTTCAGGATTTGGAATAGCTCAACTGGAATTCCGTCACCTCCACTAGCTTTGATCATAGTGATGCTTTCTAAGGCCGACTTGACTTTACATTCCAGGATGTCTGACTTTAGGTCAGTGATCACACCATCGTGATTTTCTGGGTTGTGATGATCTTTTTTGTACAGTTCTTCTGTGTATTCTTGCCACCTCTTCTTAATATCTTCTGCTTCTGTTCAGATCAGATCAGTCGCTCAGTCGTGTCCGACTCTTTGCGACCCCAAGAACCGCAGCACGCCAGGCCTCCCTGTCCATCACCAGCTCCCGGAGGTCACTCAGACTCGCATCCATCGAGTCAGTGATGCCATCCAGCCATCTCATCCTCTGTCGTCCCCTTCTCCTCCTGCCCTCAATCCCTCTCAGCATCAGAGTCTTCTCCAATGAGTCAACTCTCCGCATGAGGTGGCCAAAATACTGGAGTTTCAGCTTCAGCATCATTCCTTCTAAAGAAATTCCAGGATTGATCTCCTTCAGAATGGACTGGTTGGATCTCCTTGCAGTCCAAGGGACTCTCAAGAGTCTTCTCCAACACCACAGTTCAAAAGCATCAATTCTTCGGCGCTCAGCCTTCCTCACAGTCCAGCTCTCACATCCATACACGACCACAGGAAAGACCATAGCCTTGAAGTTGAAAGGTTCTATGAAGACCTACAAGACCTTTTAGAACTAACACCCAAAAAAGATGTCCTTTTCATTATAGGGGACTGGAATGCAAAAGTAGGAAGTCAAGAAACACCTGGAGTAACAGGCAAATTTGGCCTTGGAATACGGAATGAAGCAGGGCAAAGACTAATAGAGTTTTGCCAAGAAAATGCACTGGTCATAGCAAATACCCTCTTCCAACAACACAAGAGAAGACTCTATACATGGACATCACCAGATGGTCAACACCGAAATCAGATCGATTATATTCTTTGCAGCCAAAGATGGAGAAGCTCTATACAATCAGCAAAAACAAGACCAGGAGCTGACTGTGGCTCGGACCATGAACTCTGCTTCTGTTACGTCCATACAATTTCTGTCCTTTATCGAGCCCATCTTTGCATGAAATGTTCCTTTGGTATCTCTGATCCATGATAAATATTCATCATAGTAATTTTGTACAGAAATGTATAATTCGGCCTTCTAGTTGCTAGCTGAATCTGCTGAATAAAGCCAACTTTGTAAAGTGGAACAATGGAGCCATTCATCTTGTTTGGATTTTACCAGTTTGCTGTGATACCTTTTTGGTTGTCTATGAAGGGAAACAGTTAAACCTGTTTAAAGAAATTCCTACCAGTACCTTCCCCTGAGCCAGCATACATCTATCCAAAGAAGCAATTTTTCAGTTACTTCTTTGTGTGAATACTTTGCATTAGGCTGGTATTAGTAAAACTGCATGCAGAATTTACTCTTGTTTTTAAACCATCCCACTTCACAGGCTGAGAAAGCCAAAAGAGACATTTTCTGGGGTAAGGCATCTTCAGGAAGGGTTCAGGGAAGCAGAGTGTGCCAAGGTTTATTGGTGGCAGACTCCTGCAGGGCTTTTTTTTTTGCTGTCATAAACTTGGCTTCAGTTATGCAGGTATCTGTATATTTTTGTGAGTTAATACTGTGCTCTTTAAAACACTTAGAAAGTGTTTTAAAACATTTAGAAAAGTGTACTTTCTAAAACACACTTTAGAAAGTATAGATTAAATCAGTGCAGTTCCAGAGTGGGTTACAAAGAGGAAGCTGTTCTTAGTATCAGTGTGGAAACAAGAGTGTTGTAATACTCTAGATGTTAATAGCAAATGGACATCCACAGACTTCATGCCTTTCCATAGACCAAAATTTTCTTCAAGTTTATTCAGTGCGCCATCACTGGAAATCTTTGATGCTACCTGAGTTTTCAACCCAGGCATTATTTTCTCTGAAATTGAAACCAGGAAGTGATACTACGTTTTAATCATGGAGAGATCGTTATCTGACCATGGTGTTCATCAAGTCCACAAAGCCCTAAAGCATAAAGAATACTTCCAATATACCAAGTATCTATTGTACACTATGATACAGTATGATTCTTAAAGATTTCATCACCAGCAATCGAGCACGTTTCAAATCAACATGTCTTCGTGTCCCCAGAAATATGTAAACTACAGAGAACAAAGGCCAATAGGCTCAAATTTCATTAATAATCATGTAGAAGGCCTTCAGCATTTTTTAGTAAAGCGCTGAACCCAACAAAAAAAATGACTGCTTCCCTCTTAACTAGAATATAAATTTCATGAGAACAGAGACTAACTCTGTGTGGATCATTACTATACACACTGTGCTAGCATATGGTAGGCATTCAATAAATATTTGCTCAAGGGATATGATGAATGTTTTTGACTCCTGAGGCAGCTATTAAGCTCTGAAAAAACAGTGGACCGGGGCAGACTATTGAGTCTAAGCAGTGCCATGATGTGGGTACTTTCTCCTCCACTTAGCTCTAACCTGAGCCATCGCCAGAAATCACGTTGAAACAATATATCTGAACTGAGCCCAAAAGACCTGAACGTGAACGTGAACGTGAAGTCGCTCAGTCGTGTCCGACTCTTTGCGACCCCATGGACTGCAGCCTACCAGACTCTTCTGTCCATGGGATTTTCCAGGCAATAGTACTGGAGTGGATTGTCATTTCCTTCTCCAAGGGATCTTCCCAACCCAGGGATCGAACCCAACACAAGCAAAGTAACAATGCAGGCGGCTTCCACTCTAGGCCCGCAGATGCTGCCACATTCCTGTTCTTCTCTCAGCCCTCACCTACAGGACTGCGGGCCGCTCCCTGTGACTTGAGGTGAGGCTGGGAACCCCCACACCTAGTAAATGGATTTGTCTTATTGTACTTTAAGAAATACTTTCTGTCTTTTGAAATGGGATTTAAATAACAGATCAAGGTTTGCTATTATCATAAATGTATAAAGTGCTTTGTGAATAATAAAATGGATCATGGATTCAGGATAATAAAAAAAGTGTTTTAAAATTATTAACACATGAAAAAAAAAAAAAAAATTACTTTCAAGCCTTAAGAGCTAATACTATTTTCTGGTGTAAGAAAAGATAAATAGACCAACTGAGCAAAACAGACAGCTTAGAAATAGGCTTATATTATATTTATATGGATATTTGATATATGACAGGTGACATTACAAATCAATATGAAGAGGATAGAATAATTAATAAAGGGTATGGGACAAGGGATATCCATTGTGGAATAAATTTAGATTTGTACCCCACAGCTCAACACAAATTAATCCTAGGTACACTGAGGATCTGACTGTGAAAGAAATCATTTTAAAACTCTTAGAAGAATAATGCTACAACATAGATGAAAGACATCTGAAATAAGCCAATCCCAAAGAGAACATACCATATTATTCCACTCATATGAAGTACCTAGTCAAAATTCACAGAGATTGGAAGTTGAGTGGTAATTGTCAGGGGCTGGGGAAGAGGACAGGACAGTTAATCTTAATGGGTATAGAGTTGCACTCAGTTTTGCCAGATGATAAAAATCCTGAAGATAGATGGTGGTGATGGTTGCACAACAATATGAATGTACTTACAGCCACTGAACACATGTAAAAATGGTAAAATTTATGTTAGGTACATTTTACCACAATTTAAAAATTCAGAAGAAAATACAGATAATGCCTTCCATTTCAATACTGCATACTTGTTTGTACAGACAGTCCCTCCCACAGGTAATTAAAAATGCTTAATAAGCATCTAAAATATTCTTTAAAACACCACCTGATGATTTCTGACACCACAAGCTACAGTTTTAAAATGGGACTGGATTGGTAGAAGGAGGTACAAGACTCTTTGAGGGAATTCACCTCAATCAGAGGCCTCACAGAATTGCCAGAAATAATTTTCAGGAAAATGAGCAGCCTACAGTGGGAAAAAAACAAAACAAAAACAAGCACACAAGAAACAAGGACTCATGAGTAAGAACCAACAGAAATAAACAGCAGAAAAGAATTCATGAAGACTGATACTAACTAAAGGAGTTGTCTGTATGTTCTTAGATGCAAAAAGAAGTGGAAAATTTATTGGTAAATACTGTACAGATGTAACATAATAATACTGCCTTATGGAGTAAAATTTGGAAAGAGAGAATTAAAATATGCAACAGCAATAAGATAAATAAGGAGGAAGATAAATGAAGTTAAAATATTCTAAAGTTCTTATGTTATACCAAAGATAAAAGTACTGCTTTTTAGGACTTTGGTAAGTTAATAAACACGTTAAAATTTCTGGTCACCACTAAAGATGACAAACAGTACACTATACCTGTCAAATAAAGAGGAAAACATGGAGTGACTATACCAAAACCCTCAATCAAGCCCAAAGAATTCAATAAAGAAGAGAAAAAATGTTGTACAAGAAACCACAAAGTAAAATGACAGATTTAAACCTAAATATATGAGAAATGATATTTAATGATAATGCACTAAATGCTCCAACGAAAAGGTTAGATCATCAGACTAAGTGAAATAAAAAACCCATGGGACTTCCCTGGTGGTTCCAGTGGTTAAGAATCCACCTGCCGATGCAGGGGAAATGGGTTCCATCGCTGGTCTGGGAAGATTCCACGTGCCTCAGAGCAACTAAACCCGCAACTACTAAGTCTGAGAGCAGCAACTACTGAAGACCATGCTCCGCAACAGGAGAAGCCCGTGCACCACAACTAGAGAGTACGCCCCTACTCGCCACAGAGCGAGAAAGCCTGGCACAGTAATGAAGACCCAGCACAGCCAAAAATAAACACATTTTAAAAAATAGTGATACCCTCTGCAAAAGAAAGACACCCAAAACATAAGACAGAAAAGTTTAAAAAGATGTTAAACTACATACATTTTGCAAATATAACCAAAAGATAGCTAGCATGGCATATTAATATTAGAGGGAAAAAAAAATTTTAAGGCAAAAAGCCCTACCAGAGATAAAGAGGTTCAAACTTTTTACAAAGAAAACTCCAGTCCTAGATGGCTTACTGGATAAGCTCTATTAAATATTTAAGAACTAATTCCAAAATGTTTCGGGGCTAGTGTGACATACAAGTGAAAAACCTAAAGAAAGAGAAAGGACAAATACAGGACAATCTCACTCACAAATACAAACGCAGAAATCTTTTAGCAAAATAATAGCAAAGCAAACCAAGCACAGTATAAAAAGGGAAATGTAACATGACCAAACTGGTTTTATTTCAGATGTAAAAAGTTGGTTTCACATTGGAATAAAAACCAAACAATGTACTTTACAAAATTATAGTGAAATATCATACAAATATCTCAATAGATGCAGACAGTTTTCAATAAAATTCAACATTTATGACTTTTAAAAATCTTAGTCAAGTAGAAATAGAAAGGAACATCTATTCAACATGCACTGTAGGGTTTTTTTGGCCATGCCACACAGAATATGGGATATTAGTACCCCAACCACAGATCAAACCACATCCACTACATTGGAAGCACAAAGTCCTAATCACTGGATGGCCAGGGAAGTCCCTACATTGTAGTTCTTAAACAGTGAAGGACAGCAATAATATATATATATATATATATATATATATATATGGATTGTAATTAAAGAAACAAAACTATCATTCAGTATTTGAAAATTATAGTTAACTAATTCAAAATAATACTTCAATTAATTGTTGTATAGGAAAATCAGTATACTACATTACTGTAGGGTAGAAAAAGCAATATGAAAATTTTATTTTTTCCTTTATACTACCAATTAGAAGGTAAAAAATAATTTTAAAAAATACCATTTGCAATGAAATAAAAGTATGAAAACTTGGAAATAAATCAAGCTCTAAATTTTAGATTCTATGGAGAGACATTAGGGAGAAAATTTGAAAAACTTATCTAAAATCTCAGAGAAAACCCAAATAAACACATCAGTATTGGAGGATTCAGCATCTTAAACAGGCTGGGCTCCACTACTGATCATAAAGAAGTCAGGAGCACAGAACTTGCTCTTCCATAGTAAACAACCAGAAACCTGGACAAAGGATATGAGACAACTGTTTGCAAACGACAGGGAAAGAAAGATAACTGAGAGAAGGAAAATAAAATGCTCCAGAGTCCCACAGGGTGGCAACTTTAAGACTATAGCACAGCAAAGAAAAACTCAGAGCACAGTGGTCTCCTGAAATTAAGGAGACAGAGATGGGGTTTCAAGGAGGGGAGGGAGCTGGAATTTGTGGGACAAAGTACCAGAGAGGAGGGAGCTATACAGAGAAAGAACTTTCAAAATCTGCACAGAGGTCTTCTTGATCTTTGGCTGAACACCAGTCTGCACAAACACAGGGTGAAATTCCACACAGCCGGGCAAAGAACGACTACCAGACTATGTAAACTGAACAATCCTCAGCACACACGGAGTTTGACGCTGTTCAAGTTCTAGCCCGCCAGAGTAGAGAGACCTCACTGAGCCATAGGACAATCAACAGAAACCCCAGGGTGGGTCAAGGCTTCTTATTAAAGCTAAACTTCCAACCTCAAGAATATCAGGTCAATCCACAAGTAACCTAACAATTAATCTTGTGCGAAAACAAACTTTAAAACCCTTTGAAGAAAGACAACAAAGGGCAAACACTCAATAGCATAACATTTATAATCTATGATATTGAACAAAAAATCACTAGACATAGAAAAAAGTAACAAGTTCTGAACCAGAAAAGGACGATATTGATATATATATAAAATACATGTGGTCTTTATACACACATAATATATATGTGTGTATATTATATACACAGACATACACATTTTTTGTCCCAGCCCTTTTTCCTTTGACTTAAGTGAAAGTTGCTCAGTCATGTTCGACCCTTTGCAACCCCATGGACTACACAGTCCATGGAATTCTCCAGGCCAGAATATTGGAGTGGGTAGCCTTTCCCTTCTCCAGGGGATCTTCCAAACCCAGGGATCGAATCCAGGCCTCCCACACTGCAGGCGGATTCTTTACCAGCTGAGCCACACTTAACTTCAGTGCTAATGCCACCAGATCTCCTGATAATGCAAAAGTGATCACTTCATGCCCATAAAAGTTAGTTTCATCTATGTTTTACAATCAAACAAAAACTACATAAATATTAGTGAGTATGGAAAAGGACATTTAGCTAATTTTGCTCATTTGTGTGCATTAAGTTCTTTAAGAGTTTAGAAAAAAAAAAAAAACTTTTTTCTCCCTATGTTTTCTTTGGCATTACCTATTCACAGAACACTGATTCTCCCAGAGGTATGCTTCCAGTAGAGTGGAAGCTCAACAGGTCAAATCTGGCCCATCACCTGCTTTTTTTCCTTTTTTTTTGGAAGAGTGATTAGTCATTTTATTGGTGTACCAAAATTTATTTTACCAATTTGTGAAAAAAATTTAGGAATTTACACAGGTTCCTTTTTTCTGTTACAGCTAACAGCATGGTGAACATTCTCACAGATAATCGTCTTCATACAGCTCTTATTCTTTAGTATGTATTTCTGAAAATGGAACACATTTAGTTGAAACTATGTAAAAACTGCTTTTGAAAAAGATGAAAAAACTGTTTCCTGAAAACTTATAACTCATAGAGTAGCGGTAGTGTTTGGTGCTAATAAGCCATCATCCACACTTGGTATTTTCCATATGACAAACACTACAAAAGCTTTACAGACACTATGTCAATCAGCCACTCACTGATCTTACAAGGTTATCATCATCCTCATTTTACAGATGGGAAAATTGAGGACCAAAGGGACAAAGTAACTTTTTTAAGGTTATGCCATGGGAAATAGCAGAGCTGGAATTCAGGCACAGCTCAGACTACCCCAAAGCTCCTGCTCATATTTTTATGCTACCTCTCCAGCCACTGGCACATTCATAAAAAGTGATGTCTTAAGAAGTACCTGATTATTTTGACTACCAAGCTTAGTGTTCCTGTCCATTTTTTTTTAATTAAGTTATTTATTTTAATTGGAGGCTAATTAATTTATAATATTGTGGTGGTTTTGCCATATATTGACATGAATCAGCCACGGGTATACATGTGTCCCCCGTCCCAAACCACCCCCCTACCTCCCTTCCCATCCCTGGATTGTCCAAGTACACTGGCTTTGAGTGCTCTGTATCATGCATCGAACTTGGACTGGTCATCTATTTCAGATTTGGTAATAAACATGTTTTAATGCTATTCTCTCAAATCATGTGTCCCCCGTCCCAAACTGCCCCCCTACCTCCCTTCCCACCCTCTGGATTGTCCAAGTACACTGGCATTGAGTGCCCTGTATCATGCATCGAACTTGGACTGGTCATCTATTTCAGATTTGGTAATAAACATGTTTTAATGCTATTCTCTCAAATCATCCCACCCTTGCCTTCTCCCACAGAGTCCAAAAGTCTGTTCTTTGTGTCTCTTTTTTGCTGTCTTGCATATAGGATTGTTGTTACTATCTTTCTAAAATCCATATAAATGCACTAATCTACTGTATTGGTGTTTTTCTTTCTGACTTACTTCACTCTGTATAATAGACTCCAGTTTCATCCACCTCATTAGAACGTACTTAAATGAGTTCTTTGTAATAGCTGAGTAATATTCCATTGTGTATATCTACCATAACTTTCTTATCCATTTGTCTGCTGATGGATATCTAGGTTGCATCCATGTCCTAGCTATTGTAAACAGTGCTGCATAGCCTGCTTTTATAAATACAGTTTTACTGGAATCCAGCGATGCCCATTTGCTTACATATTGTCAATGTCTACTTTCGTGCTATAACAGCAGAGTTGAACAGTCACAACAGAGACCACAAAGCCTAAAATACTTACTATCTGGCTCTACCAGAAAAGAGAGAGCAAACAAAAGCTATATTGAGCACAGGTAATAGTCAGATATGGCAAATAGTAATAAATGATCATTTGAATAGAATTCATCAGAAACTTCCATCTTGGAAAAGTTATTTTTATACATTCTGATACATAAGAAACCTAAAATCTATAGCCATTCTTTTTAATAGTTTCAGATGTTTTAACAGTGGTGTACGTTTGGTAGACTAACCCCAGAAAATGGCACCATCAGATACAACTCTTTCAGTTTTGATTTGTCTAAGCAGTTTTGTACAGATAAATGTGACTCTGTGATACCATGGCCTGGAGCCCACCAGGCTACTCTGTCCATGGGATTTTCCAGGCAAAGATACTGGAGTGGTTTGCCATTTCCTTCTCCAGGGGATATTCCCCACCCAGGGATCACACCCGGGTCTCCTGCACTGCAGATTCTTTACTGACTGAGCTACCAGGGAAGCTGGGTACAGAGAGGTAGAATTCTCACAATGTATATCCAATGATGGTGCCATTCTTTGGTTTTCTTACCTCAAATATCCTACCAAGTATGGCCATACATAGTTTTTGCTTGCATTTTAATTGGAATAAACATTTGTGTAAGAAAATATTTGGCATAAAACTTGAAATTCCTGATGTCTTTTGAAAAAATCAAAATATCTGACATCAGGGCTACATTCCTATGACAATGTGCAGCTACTCAGTCTGGAGGTAACATACAAATTTCCAAATCACCCATCAGTACCTACTAATTTCTGACACTTAAAACATTCCAATTTTTTCATTTATATTTCTTTTTCTCGGCACCATCCTCTCCCATCCCCAAGGCAGCTGATAGTACCTGTTCTTTCTCGCTACTTCCCATTTTCCTTTGCAGGTTCTTTTCCTTCATCCCTCTCTTAAACATCAGTGTTTTTCAGGGTCTCAGTTTTAGCTTTCTTCTCATGGTTTATAATTCTCACTAGACAACCTCATCTATACTCACAAACTGAACTTGAACTACCAGGCCCATTGATAAGGTTAAGAGTATGGATAGCAACTTTACAATGGTAGGGATCAATAAGAATTTTCAGGATCTTTTTTCTCTAGTCCTGATCTCCTATCTGAACCCATGTTTCGCATTTCTATCTATAGACATCTCCCAGCAACTAAGACGATATACCCAACACTAAACCATCAGGTCATTTCCCAAACTAGTTTCTCATTATTTTCTCCTATTGTTTAATGACACTGTAAATCACTCAGTAATCCAAGACAGACTCTCAGGATTCACCTCTGCATCTTTCTTCACGTTCATAGTCACATCCAAATTTTACTAAGTCCTAGCAATTATACTCCATTAATATCTCTAAATATTTCTTTCTCTTGTTCATTCCCCTTTGAATGTAGTTCAGATACTCCTCATCTTCATGCAGAGCCATAATAACTTCTTAACTTGTCTCCAAGCTTCTGTTTCATCTCCCTTCAATTTATTCTCCATGTTGCTGGCAGTGTACACTTCCTGAGAGTGCAAATCTGACCTCAGCACCCTGCTTAAACTCTTCCAGGGGCTCCCGATCACTTACAGCATTAAGTCTACCTTTCTCTGGATGAAGTACTGGAACTCGGAGGTCTAAATTCTATTTTTATAGCTTCACTGCCTACCACTCCCCCATGTATCTTGCACTTCAAATACTCTGCACAATTTGCAGTTATTTAGTAAGTCATGATCTTTGTCATCTCCACCTTTGCATATAATGTTTTTTTTTGTTTTTGTTTTTTTCCACCTGGGATGGATTTTTTTCCTTCTCTCATCTGCTTTTTAAAGTCCTGCATAAACTCCAAACTCGATTCAAATGTCATATCCTCCAGGAAAATTTCTATCATCTTCAGAGTTAAGTATCTACTGTTCCCACTTCTTTTAGGGATCTTTCCACATTGTTTTAATGATTATTTATTTTAGTCAAGGGAGACAGACAAGCCTATGGTTTGTTTTTCCATCAGTGATGAGGAGTAACTATGTCTTCACTCTCTCAACTATGAACTATGTACATAGTTCAAGATTTCATAAACTAGGGTCCCCAAATCCTTGACTGTTTTTAAAACTGTTGTCTATCACTTATAAATTATCCCTCATCCTAATTCACAATTAAAAAGTATTTTTATATAAAAAGCCTTTTAGCTTATTAAGTCAACATTCCTCTGCTGACATACTCTTAGAGATCTACAAGGAGCATTTACGGGAGGGCTGCTGGTTTCTCAAGTTTGAAAAATGCTATTCTGAATAACTGGCTGAGATATTTATAACCACGTCAGGTTTTCTCTATAAAAATCTAAGTGACCAGTACAGAATAAAACCCACACTACCTTATTTATGGTGTACTACTCACAACCGCCTTTTCAGTACTTTAGAAGTCAGCATTAACAAAACTGACACGTGAATGAAGTATGTCTTCTTGTTAGTTCAGAAATTCAAGATGTTTAGGAACAGAAGGAAGTACATATGTTTAAGGAATCTATCAGCATTCTAATCTTCAAACTAACTTCATCAACCACAACACAGGATGTAGTAGCACACATGAGAACTGTATTACTGTATTAAAAGAAAATCTGGGCAAGTGGGGAAAGACTGATGGGAGATATCCTTTGACAAGAGAGAGAAAAGCATTAGTTACAAATATAAGTTTAACCATTTGAGTAACAGCTCCACATAGGGTGGGGTTCTGGGTGTCCCTGTTACTGGTACTGAGCGCATCTTAGGTGGCTGCTGGGGAAGTGGAAGCCTGTTTCCCTCCTTCTCTGTCCAGGTAGCCAATGATTTCAAATTCAAACCACTGAACACAAACTGTTCAGCTGACAAGAGGCTGGGAGTAGGTGGTGAGTATCAGTTCAGTTCTGTTCAGTCACTCAGTCATGTCCGACTCTTTGTGACCCCATGGAATGCAGCACACCAGGCTTCCCTGTCCATCACCAACTGCCGAAGTCCACCCAAATCCATGCCCATTGAGTCAGTGATGCCATCCAACCATCTCATCCTCTGTCATCCCCTTCTCCTCCCGCCTTCAATCTTTCCCAGCATCAGGGTCTTTTCAAATGAGTCAGTTCTTCCCATCAGGTGGCCAAAGTATTGGAGTTTCAGCTTCAACATCAGTCCTTCCAATGAACACTCAGGACTGATCTCCTTTAGGATTGACTGGTTGGATCTCCTTGCAGTCCAAGAGACTCTCAAGTCTTCTCCAACACCACAGTTCAAAAGCATCAATTCTTTGGTGCTCAGCTTTCTTTATAGTCCAACTCTCACATCCATACATGACTACTGGAAAAACCACAGCCTTGACTAGATGGACCTTTGTTGGCAAAGTAATATCTCTGCTGTCTTTTTAATATGCTGTCTAGGGTGGTCATAACTTTCCTTCCAAGGAGTAAGCGTCTTTTAATTTCATGGCTGCAATCACCATCTGCAGTGATTTTGGAGTCCAAAAAAATAGTCAGCCACTGTTTCCATTGTTTCCCCATCTATTTGCCATGAAGTGATGGGACCATGCACCAAACTACAGACCTAAATCATTCACCACCTAGCCGTGTTACCTCACAGAAGTGGGCCCACCCAGCTGTCCTGTCAGAGTGTCTCCATATGGATAATGCCTCAACCAACAAAATTTCCCCTTTGCATCCCTCCACCTTGTTTTTTGTTCTTCATTTTTTCTTGAAATCCCCACTTCCTTCCTTTCCCTCAAAACACACAGGCCATCTCCTGTGTTATCTTTAAAATCCAAGGCTACTCCCCACCCCAAACCCAATTTTCCATTGCTTGGTAAAGAAACAAGGGGTCATTCCTTGAGTAGATATTTCCTGAGTGCACACCGGGTGCCAGACACTGTGACCAAGACAGGCTTAATCCTTTTTTTCAATGTGGAGTCAACAAATGAAATGATTATAAATTAGTACTATGAAGGAAATAAATAATGATGGAAATGGAGCTCTAATTGCAAAGCCAAGGTAAATTTCCCTGCAGAGGCTGAGAGCTGAAAGAGGAGAAGGAGCTAGATTTGCAGTGAATGCTGGGGGAGAACATTCCAGGCAGAAGGAACAACTTACTGGAAGGTAAGAACAATCTTGATCTGTGAGAGAAACTGAGAAGTAAGGTCTGGCTGGAGCCCAGTGAGAGAGAGGAACAAGACACAGGATGAGGATGGATTAGAGAGGAAGGGACTGGCTCACCTTAGGCCTTATGGGCCAAGATACTGAGCTTGACTTTCAAGAGCCATGGGACCCCATCAGAGTGGTTTTGTTGGAGGGAAACATTATGATCTAATTTGTTTTGAAAGGGTCACCCTCCAGCTTAGAATGGACTGAAAAGTGAAAAAAATGAAAATTGATAGAACAGCTATGAACACTGCTTTATAACATTAATGTGCATACAAATACACTAGAGAACTTGTTAAAGTGCTATTTCTTGCATGGGGGGCAGGGAACTGAGAGCCTGAAATTCTATTCAGTTCCCACACGATGCTGATGCTGTTGGTCTATGAACCACATTTTGAGTGGCAAGTTACTGGGAGAGCATGGAGTATCCAGGTGAGTTCAGTTCCGTTTAGTCGTTCAGTCGTGTCTGACTCTGCGACCCTATGGAATGCAGCACACCAGGCCTCCATCCATCACCAACTCCCGGAGTTTACTCAAACTTATATCCATTGAGTTGGTGATGCCATCCAGCCATCTCATCCTATGTGGACCCCTTCTCCTCCCACCCTCAATCTTTCCGAGCATCAGGGTCTTTTCAAATGAGTCAGCTCTTTGCATCAGGTGGCCAAATACTGGAGTTTCAGCTTCAGCATCAGTCCTTCCAATGAACACTCAGGACTGATCTCCTTTAGGATGGACTGGTTGGATCTCCTTGCAGTCCAAGGGACTCTCAAGAGTCTTCTCCAACACCACAGTTCAAAAGCATCAATTCTTCTGTGCTCAGCTTTCCTTATAGTCCAACTCTCACATCCATACATGACTACTGGAAAAACCATAGCCTTGACCAGACAGACCTTTGTTGGCAAAGTAATGCCTCTGCTGTCTTTTTAATATGCTGTCTAGGGTGGTCATAACTTTCCTTCCAAGGAGTAAGCGTCTTTTAATTTCATGGCTGCAGTCACCATCTGCAGTGATTTTGGAGCCCCCAAAATAAAGTCTGACACTGTTTTCCCATCTATGTGCCATAAAGTGATGGGACTGGATGCCATGATCTTAGTTTTCTCAATGTTGAGCTTTAAGCCAACTTTTTCATTCTCCTCTTTCACTTTCATCAAGAGGCTCTTTAGTTGTTCGCTTTCTGCCATAAGGGTGATGTCATCTGCCATCTGAGGTTACTGATACTTCTCCCAGCAATCTTGATTCCAGCTTGTGCTTCATCCAGCCCAGCATTTCTCATGATGTACTCTGCATATAAGTTAAATAAGCAGGGTGACAATATACAGCCTTGACGTACTCCTTTTCCCATTTGGAACCAGTATGTTGTTCCATGTTCAGTTCTAACTGTTGCTTCCTTACCTGCATATAGATTTCTCAAGAAGCAGGTCAGGTGGTGTGATATTCCCATTTCTTTAAGAGTTTTCCACAGTTTGTTGTGATCCACACAGTCAAAGGCTTTGGCATAGTCAATAAAGTCGATGTTTTTCTGGAACTCTCTTGCTTTTTTGATGATCCAGAGCATGTTGGCAATTTGATTTCTGGGAGATGATTGTAATTAGGAACAGGGTCATGACAATAAAGATAGAGAAAAGTAAGTGTATCCAAAACATATTTTATGCTGGATTGGGAAAAAAGAACATCAAGATGGGTGGTAACCTTCTCCTTCTGCCCCTTTTTTTTTAAAAAATGAAAATTCTCACACTGGAAGGATGGATTTTAGGTCAAAAGCTCTCATTACACAGAAATCTCATCTGAATGCTGGAGACACTTCTGGACTTTACTATGCTAAAAGAGCATTTCTTCTTCATAAATGTGCACTACAACATCTTCTCCTATTGACATGTATTATGATTGTCATTCTCAATCACTCTGGTTAGTTTCTAGGGTTCCCTCCCCCTCTTCAATGGTAATTATGAAATTAGTCACCAAAACAGTCATTCTGAAAGTATGGTCCCCAAACTAGCAGCATCAGCATCAAATGGGAATTTGTTCGAAATGAAAATTCTTAGATGCCACCTTACATGTACTGAATCAGAAAATCTGAGAATGGATTCCAGAAATCTGTGCTTTAACAAATCCTCTAGATGATCATGGTGCTCATTTAAGTTTAGGAAGCACTGAATTAGAAAATTAGAAAATATTAGTGTATATGTTATTAGACATTAACATCTTTCTGAGTGAATCTTTTGGGAAGGAAAGACAAAGAAGATAGAACAACCTTAACCAAACAAATTAGAATACCTGGAAACCACAAACACAGCCATCTGAGCCTCTTAGATTATGTGTTTGCTCCTTCTGTGTGCTACTATGATGACAAGAAGAAAATAAGGAAATAAAAAAGAAAACCCTATCTTCTTCCCTTTAAAATAAATTAAGGGACTTCCCCAGTGGTCCGGTGGCTAAGACTGCGCATCTGCACTGTCAATGCAGGGGGCCTGGGTTCGATCCCTAGTCAGGGAACTAGATCCCACATGCCACAACTAAAACCCAGCATGGACAAATAAATAAATATTTATTTAAAAAATAAATTGTTTAATGCTTTTCAACTTAAAAGGATATTTGAGAGGCTCTTGTCTTTGTGTCTCTCCCTTCTCTTAGCCACAGTTGTGAATTAGGGGTATGAGGATGGAGGAATATGAGAATCGCCTAAGAAGCTTTCTTTTTTTTTTTTTTTTTTTTTTTTTGCAGGGGAAAATGGACAAAGGAAAGGATCAATGAGGGTGGGAGGGAAATGGGAAGAAAGAAGGGGAGTGATGGTGTGGAGGAGTATATGTAATTTCTTAACCAATGGCTTTCTGTTTTTAATCACAAAGAACACTTAAAAAAAATCATGTTGAATTCATCCTATATTAGGAGGTTTGATCTGGAAATGAAAAGTTCAGGAAACAAAAAGTCCAGTTTGGGTGTCCTCATCTTAGGCACATCTTGGTATTTTGTATTGGTAGGTCTATCTTTACCACAATATATTATTTAGGACAGGATCACATTTGTCACTTCTTCCTCCCTACTACCCAAAGTGGTACCAGACCCATAAAATAGTCAATAAACCTTTACAGAATGAACAAATAAGTCTATTTTTTTTTAAACTCTCCTGAGTGAACTGAATTTTTTGAGGCTCATAAGTGAATATGTTTTCCTCTTTACTTTGTCTATTACAGCCACATTATATGAGTGGGCTATTAAAGTTTCCCACTATTATTGTATTGCTGCATATTTCTTCTATCATATTAATTAATGTTTGTCTTAGATATATCAATGCTCCAATGTTGGGTGCATATATATTTATAATTGTTATAACTTCTTTTTGGATTGTTCCTTTAAGTCGTTATGTATAACCTTGATTGTCTCCTTTTCAGGATCTTTAAAGTCAATTTTATCTGATATGAGTATTGCTACTCCTGTTTTCTTTTGGTCCATATTTGCATAGAAAATCTTTTTCCAGCCCTTCATTTTCAGTCAGTATATATCCCCTATCTTAAGGTGGTTCTCTTGTAGACAACATATATAGGGGTCTAGTTTTTGTATCCATTTGACCCATTTTAGTCTTTTGGTTGTCTCTTGTAGACAAGGTATGTAGGGGTCTTGTTTTTGTATCGATTCGGCCAGTCTTTGTCTGTTGATTAGGGCATTCAGCCCATTAACGTTTAAAGCAATTATTGATAAATAGGATTTACTTTATTGTTTTGGGTGCGAATTTATACACCCTTTTAGTGATTCCTATCTAGAGAATGTCCTTTAGTTTTTGTTGGAGAAATGGTTTAGTGGTGCTAAATTCTCTCAACTTTTACTTATCTGTGAAGCTTTTGATTTCTCCTTCATATTTGAATGATATCCTTGCTGGATACAATAATCTAGGCTGTAAGTTATTTTCCTTCATCACTTTAATTATGTTTTGCCATTCCCTCCTGGCTTGGAGAGTTTCTATTGAAAGATCAGCTGTTATCCTTATGGGAATTCCCTTGTGAGTTATTTGATGTTTTTCCTTTGCTGCTTTTAATATTTGTTCTTTATATTTAATCTTTGTTAATTTGATTAATATGTGTCTTGGGGTGTTTTGCCTTGGGTTTATCCTGTTAGGGACTCTCTGGATTTCTTGAACTTGAGTGGTTATTTCCTTCTCCATTTTAGGGAAGTTTTCAACTATTATCTCCTCTAGTATTTCCTCATGGTCTTTCTTTTTATCTTCTTCTTCTGGAACTCCTATGATTCGAATGTTGTAACGTTTAATGTTATCCTGGAGGTCTCTGAGATTCTCCTCATTTCTTTTGATTCATTTTTCTTTTTTCTCCTCTGATTCATTTATTTCTAGGATTCTATCTTCTAATTCACTAATCTTATCTTCTACCTCTGTTATTCTACTATTTGTTGCCTCCAGGGTATTTTGGATCTCATTTATTGCATTATTCATTATGTGTTGACTCTTTTTTATTTCTTCTGCTGCTGCTGCTGCTAAGTCGCTTCAGTCGTGTCCGACTCTGTGTGACCCCATAGACGGCAGCCCATCAGGCTCCCCCATCCCTGGGATTCTCCAGGCAAGAACACTGGAGTGGGTTGCCATTTCCTTCTCCAATGCATGAAAGTGAAAAGTGAAAGTGAAGTCGCTCAGTTGTGTCCGACTCTTAGCGACCCCATGGACTGCAGCCCACCAGGGTCCTCCGTCCATGGGATTTTCCAGGCAAGAGTACTGGGGTGGGGTGCCATTGCCTTCTAGGTCCTTGTTAAACCTTTCTTGCATCTTCTCAATCCTTGTCTCCAGACTCTTTAACTGTGATTCCATTTTGATTT
Source organism: Tragelaphus eurycerus (assembly GCA_935064755.1). Classification (NCBI taxonomy): domain Eukaryota; kingdom Metazoa; phylum Chordata; class Mammalia; order Artiodactyla; family Bovidae; genus Tragelaphus; species Tragelaphus eurycerus. The sequence continues at coordinate 4,861,470 of CAKXYN010000054.1, read as the reverse complement.
CGAGATTTTTGGATTAATTTCACTATCATTATTCGGAATTCTTTATCAGGTAGATTCCCTATCTCTTCCTCTTTGGTTTGGTTTGGTGGGCATCTATCCTGTTCCTTTAGCTGCTGGGTATTCTTTTGTCTCTTCATTTTGTTAAAATTGCCAAGTTTAGAGTGTCCTTACTATATTCTGGTAGTTTGTTGAATTCTCTTTATTGAGGTGGTTTACTGGTCTTTTCAATATCTGATCTCTGCCCTGTTACAGAGGGGGCGGAGATGAACACCCAAATTTAAGCTGGCCAGGTTCAGGCACTCGGATAATCCTCAGAAGCACAGACTCAGTTGAGTCTGCGTTTTATGCCCTTCCCAGATCCAAGTAGCGCAGGTGATGAAGTGTTTAGCGAGTGCAGCTGCTGCGACTTATCGCCTCCCCGCTGCTCAGTTTTCCAGGTATACAACCGGTGCACTTTCTTAGACAGATGTTGACCATCCAGAGCCCCAAGAAGCGTGAGTCAGCACAGAAACCTACTCACAGTTCTGTAGACAGTGTCTCTCTAGGGCTGTGATTGCCCACCTCCAGCCCTGGCTGCCTGTCACGGGAGTGGGACGGCCTGCAGCCGGCTATCTCTGTGTAGTCCTTTGTTCCATACGTAGTCCTGGTGGTGTCTTAAGTTAGGGCTGGCTTTTGATGTAGTAGATAACCGACAGTCTGGTTATTTCGCTCAGATAGAGCTCGAGATAGCCAGGCCAAATCCTTTCTCAAAGCGATGCAGGCCGCGCCGCTCCTCCTAGCCCAGGCCCCGCTTGCCAATAGCAAATGCTGGTGTCCACGCGGCTTCTCCGCAAAAGGAGTTACCACAGGGCTCGTTTTCTCCTTTTGAAGACAATGAATTGTCTTTCTAAGTGCCTGAAGTCCTCTGCTGGCATTCAGAAGTTGTTTTGTAGAATTTATTCAGCATTCAAATGTTCTTTTAATGGATTTGTGGAGGAGAAAGTATTCTCCCCGTCCTACTCGTCCGCCATCTTAGCTCCTCCCTTTCTTCATTTCTAATGGAAGCATTTAAGACAATAAGTTTCCCTCAATGCTCTGTCTAGCTGTCACTTTTCACTTATAAAATTTCCAGTTGGTTCTGTTTTTCTAGTTTCCATTTCTCTGCTGAGATTTCCCATCTGTTTACTCACATTTTTTCAAAGAAAAATCCATCTTTTTCTTTAAACCCTTGAAAAATCTATTTGTAAAAGCTGTTTTAAAGTCTATGTGTACTTATTCCAACATCCAGGGTCATATCTGTTTCTACTGGCTATATTATCTCTTGATTAAGGGTTGCATTCCCTTGTTTCTTGAGTTAGTTGTCCAATAATTTTTCCCTGTATGTGGAACAATTTTGGCTGCTACATTGTGAGGAACTCTATGATACTGTTTTTCTTTAAAGCCTGTTTGAGTTTTTTTTCTGGCACATTGTTGATTACACTGATTTGCCTTGATCCTATTCTGCTTTTGTCCTTAATTTAAGGCATGGACCTTATTGGAGTTTCAACTGAATGCCCAGGTACTCAATAAGATCCCTCCAGTCTGGATGGATTGGAACTCCACCATCTTCCAGCAATGGTGTTTCTGTTAAGCTCTCAGTCCCCTAACAGTCACTCCTGGCCAACCTCACAATGGCCTTGACTTATACATGTGCACTCAAGCACTTAGCCACACTCCTGAAGACAACCTCCTATGAGATTCCCCTCTTCACAGCTCCATCATTTGGGGTGTACTGGCTCACAAACTGCAGTCACCTCAGCAACTCAGATCTGATCTCTGCCTCTTCTACTCGGCTGCTCTGCACTTCGGCTCACCTTTTGCACCACACAGCAGAAAGTGCTCCTGTTCCGAAAGGGAAGGCCATCATAAAGGTCACTTCATGTTTCCCTTGTGTTTCAGGGTCACTGACCTGTGCTGTTGTCCACTGCCGGAGAGCAGTCGTCTTCTGTGCTTTGCCACTTTCATAGTCATTTATGGCACGAAGCTAAGCCCAATATCAGTTATTACACCAAGTATAGAAACAGCAATCCCCATCATTTCTTAATATGCAACATTTTTAACATTCAGTTTACAGACTCTCAAATTCCCACTATTTTCTAAGTGGTTCATGAGTATGTTTCTTAGTCTCTAAACATGAGCTTTTCATATTTTTTCAGTGCATATTTCTTATCTAATCCCAATGTAATCAAAGAAAGCAATATGTATGATACCATTCTTTTGAAATTTGTTCAGACTTCCTTTACACATCAATATATGGTCACAAATATTCCATTGAAAGATGTGTATTCTGCAGGTTTGGGGTGGAATGTTTTATGTGTCCACTGAATCAAATATATTCATTGTTTTGTTCGAATTTTCTATATTCTTTTTGATTTCTTTTTGTCTGCTTCATCTACCACTGAGAAATTGGTATTAAAATCATTCATTATAATTTGTGGGACTCCTCTACAGTTCTCTGTTGTTTCTGCTGATTTGATTCTTATATCTAGTGACTCTATATTTTTAGTAATGCTCTTAGCTTTAAAATCTTACTTTTTCTGATAGTGATTTATACTAGCTTTTCTGTTTGCTTGATATATACTTTTCATGCTTTTATTTTCAACCTTCTTATATTCTTATTTTTAGCTGTATCTTTTGTGAAGATTTATAGATATTCAGTTCAGTCCTGTTTCATTACTGTGAAACAGGTGTCCCCCAACAACACTTGGCATAGTCGCTTGTGATGAAGCTTCATAATAGCTTTCTCATTTTTTGTTCAGCTTTGGAAACTGGTAAAACATAGGGAAGATTAGTAGCTGGAGGGTAGAAAGTGTTTGAGTCTATTAGAATGTCATGGGGAAAAAGTATAGTAAAAAAAGAAACTTCAATTTGTGGGAGTGATCTTCAAATGAATCAGATATTATATGAGACACTTCAAGATAAGAGAAAACAAGAAATTACAGTTTTCAGTTCAGTCACTCAGTCGTGTCTGACTCCTTGTGACCCCATGACTGCAGCACACGAGGCTTCCCTGTCCATCACCAACTCCCAGAGCCTACTCAAACTCATGTCCATCACGTCGGTGATGCCATCCAACCATCTCACCCTCTGTTGTCCCCTTCTTCTCCTGCCTTCAATTTTCCCAGCATCAGGGTCTTTTGCAATGAGTCAGTTCTTCTCATCAAGTGGCCAAAGTACTGGAGTTTCCGCTTCAGCATAGGTCCTTCCAATGAATATTCAGGACTGATTTCCTTTAGGATGGATTGGTTGCATCTCCTTTAAGTCCAAGGGACTCTCAAGGGTCTTCTCCAATACCACAGTTCAAAAGCATCAATTCTTTGGTACTTAGCTTTCTTTATAGTCCAACTCTCTCATCCATACATGACTACTGGAAAAACCATAGCTTTGACTAGACAGATCTTTGTCAGTACAGTAATGCCTCTGCTTTTTAAAATGCTGTCTAGGTTGGTCATAGCTGTTCTTCCAAGGAGCAAGTGTCTTTTAATTTCATGGTTGCAGTCACCACCTGCAGTGATTTTGGAGCCCAGGGAAATAAAATCTGTCACTGTTTCCATTGTTTCCCTATCTATTTGCCATGAAGTGATGGGACTGGATGCCATGATCTTAGTTTTCTGAATGCTGAGATTTAAGCCAACTTTTTCACTCTCCTCTTTCACTTTCATCAAGAGGCTCTTTAGTTTTTCTTTGCTTTCTACCATAAGGGTGGTGTCATATGCATATCTGAGGTTATTGATATTTCTCCCAGCAATCTTGATTCCAGCTTGTGCTTCTTCCAGCCCGGCATTTCACATGATGTACTCTACATATGTTAAATAAGCAAGTGACAATATATAGCCTTGACGCACTCCTTTCCTGATTTGGAACCAGTCTGTTGTTCCATGTTCGGTTCTAACTGTTGCTTCTTGACCTGCATACAGGTTTCTCGGGAGGCAGGTAAGGTGGTCTGGTATGCCCATCTCTTTCAGAATTTTCCACAGTTTCTTGTGATCCACACAGTCAAAGGCTTTGGCATAGTTAATAAAGCAGAAGTAGATGTCTTTCTGGAACTCTCTTGCTTTTTGGATAATCCAGCGGACATTGGCAATTTGATCTCTGGTTCCTCTGCCTTTTGTAAATCCAGCTTAAACATCTGGAAGTTCAAGGTTCAAGTATTGTTAAAGCCTGGCTTGGAGAATCTTGAGCATTATTTTGTTAGTGTGTGAGATGAGTGCAATTGTGCAGTAGTTTGAACATTCTTTGGCATTGCCTTTCTTTGGGATTAGACTGAAAACTGAACTTTTCCAGTCTTGTGGCCACTGCTGAGTTTTCCAGATTTGCTGGCATATTGAGTGCAGCACTTTCACAGCATCATCTTTTAGGATTTCAAATAGCTCACCTGGAATTCCATCACCTCCACTAGCTTTGTTCATAGTAGTGCTTCCTAAGGCCCTTGACTTCGCAACAGTTTTAGAATCTATAAGAAAATGTGTGCACATATGTGTGTGCGCATGCTCAGTCCAGTCTGACTCTTTGTGATCCCATGAACTGTAACCTGCCAGGCTCCTCTGTTCATGGAATTTTCCAGGCATGAATACTAGAGTGGGTTGCCATTTCCTTCTCCAGGGGATCTTCCTGACCCAGGGATAGAACCTGAGTCTTTTGCACCTGCTGCATTGGAAGGCAGATTCTTTACCACTAGTGTCACCTGGGAAGACCTCTATAAGAATGAGTAGACGTGGTGCAATATAATACAAGCCTGAATGCCTGGACTAAAAGAACATAAAATGTCCATGAATAGGACTGTAAACGACCACTAAAAGGATATAAATATCCTATAAAGCAAGACTTGGGATTAAGTAATAAACATAATTTTGCTGAGAACCTATATTTGTATATCTATATGTAATTTGCATCCTAAGGTTTTTGTATTCTAAATGTCTTATTGTGTATGCTATGTGCTGGTCAACTATGATTCATGACTCTCCTTCCCAAACCTTCTCTTCTTCCAGGATTCCTTATTTAAATAAATGACAGCCACTCATTCGGTTTGGCCGGAAATCTAGAAGTCAGCCTTGATTCATCCTTTTCACAATCAAATCCTATTGACTCTGTCTCTTAAGTATCTCTTGACTCAGTCCACTTTTTCTTCCTCTTCTCTGCCAACTTCCTAATTTATTTCCTCTAATTGGCTCCTAACTGCTTTCTCTACATGTATCTGTACAGGATCCTCTCCTCCATTCTGCACATAGTGCCTAGAATGATGTTTAAAAATTCAAGTGACCATGTCACTTCCCTGCTTAAACATATAAAACAACAAAATAAATAAATAGGAAACTCCAGTGGCTTCCCTCCCATCACTCTCAGAATAGAGACGAAGCCCTCAGTGAGGCCCCTGAGAACTGGCTCCTGTCTCTCACCACAGCCCCTCTGGCTTTCCTCTCACAGTACTTCAAGATCAATTCAGCACCATTGCCTCTGCCTAAACCACTTTCCCCTCTATTCTTCACCTAGCCTACTTCTCCTCATTTTTCTTGTTTAGCTTTGATATCTCTAAAAATCCACTGTGACCTCCCAAATAGGTTGAAAGCTCCCACATCACCCTGAACTAAGTCTGCATAATCTCAGTGCATTTACAGATATTTGTGTAACATTGGTGTCCCTTGCTCTCTTATCAGATCCATGAGGGCTGGAAGTTGTCTATCTTATTTATCTTTAGCTCTCCAGTCCTTAGCATTGTTTCTTGGTATATGGTAGGGTCTTAATATTTGGCAAATGATCAACATACAAAAGAATGAATTAATGATCACTGAATAGAGAATCTGTGATATATTAGAGGAGTATAAAGCAAAGCTCTATCCCCAGGTAGAAATCTAAGGAAATCCTTCCTTCAGAGGAGGATTAATAATTAACATAGGGAACATCTGAGGGCCATATGAATGGTTCTTTTATGATTCTTTATATTTCCCTTTGTTCAGGTTTCTGCCTGGAAGAACCAGGCTTGGGATTTTCATATACTTAAACCATACCAGTAAAATACAGGAGGATAATTTGTGTCTCCATGTTTCGCAGGAGGAAATTGAAGTTCAGAGATCAAAATAACTGTTTATTGTCTCAAAGCAGTTTTGTGACCTTTGAATTATAATGATGCTATTATGTTTTCTGTGTTTGACATTGAGGTATGGCCACTATTCTAAAGCTGTTTTCATGATTAAATAAGGCCGGTGAGTAGATAGTCTTATTCTAAATCCTAAAAATGTTTCCAACTGAATGTCAGTATAATGCAGTCATCCTTCCTTCCTGAGGTAACAAACTGTTCTCAAAATAGAGATTCTGCCTCACAGAATACATCATAACGAGGGTGAACTAACTTATGAAAACAAGACTCTCTATGCATCAGACTTCCAAACCTTCTGGGTCAATGAAGTGCAGTTCTCTCTAGATTGAATTCTCTTTCTTTGGCCACAGCTCTTCCAACATAGCTTCCTAGCAGCATCATGCATTTTCCTTTGACCATGATGTTCCAGTTGTGTGACTAACAACAGACCAATTTGACAAGAGTTTCTCACTGTCACCACTTCCCTTAAATGCAGGGTGGTTCTAAGTGAGTGCTCTCTCAGACACTCCTCCTTGGGGCCTGGGTGTGCCCTCACAATCTGGTCGAGTAAGTGTGAGACAATCCAGTAAACTTTGGGCCGAACTGGGCTGATTTCATTTTTTGTTTCAATCATAGTCATCTAACTGTTGAGACTCTTGGTCATTTTAAGGAAAAACTGACAGAATTTACTCAAATGTTTGCGTAATGTAGCCTAATTCTATGGCAACAGAAAGGAAATCACTGAAAAAACAAAATTTCTAGTGGAAGAACATGCCAAGTATGTGACTAATGCTATGCTATGCTATGCTAAGTAACTTCAGTCGTGTCCGACTCCGTGTGACCCCATAGACTGCAGCCCACCAGGCTCCGCCGTCCCTGGGATTCTCCAGGCAAGAACACTAGAGTGGGTTGCCATTTTCTTCTCCAAGGCATGAAAGTGAAAAGTGAAAGTGAAGTCGCTCAGTCGTGTCCAACTCTTAGCGACCCCATGGACTGCAGCCTACCAGGCTCCTCCGTCCATGGGATTTTCCAGGCAAGAGAAAAGTCTCTATTCAATTGTACCTCCCTTTGGCCAATTCTAAAAGGTCTTGTAGGTCTTCATAGAACCTTTCAACTTCAGCTTCTTCGGCGTTACTGGTTGGGGCATAGACTTGGATTACTGTGACATTGAATGGTTTGCCTTGGAAACGAACAGAGATCATTCTATCGTTTTTCAGATTGCATCCAAGTACTGCATTTCGGACTCTTTTGTTGACCATGATGGCCACTCCATTTCTTCTGAGGGATTCCTGCCCACAGTAGTAGATATAATGGTCATCCGAGTTAAATTCACCCATTCCAGTCCATTTTAGTTCGCTAATTCCTAGAATGTCAACATTCACTCTTGCCATCTCTTGTTTGACCACTTCCAATTTGCCTTGATTCATGGACCTGACATTCCAGGTTCCTATGCAATACTGCTCTTTACAGCATTTTACTTTGCTTCTATCACCAGACACATCCACAGCTGGGTATTCTTTTTGTTTTGGTTCCATCCTTTCATTCTTTCTGGAGTTATTTCTCCACTGATCTCCAGTAGCATATTGGGCCCCTACTGACCTGGGGAGTTCCTCTTTCAGTATCCTATCATTTTGCCTTTTCATACTGTTCATGGGGTTCTCAAGGCAAGAATACTGAAGTGGTTTGCCATTCCCTTCTCCAGCGGACCACACCCTGTCATATCTCTCCACCATGACCCGCCCATCCCAGGTTGCCCCTCGGGCATGGCTTAATCTCATTGAGTTAGACAAGGGTGTGGTCCTTGTGTGATTAGATTGACTAGTTATCTGTGAGAATGGTTTTAGTGTATTTACCCTCTGATGCCCTCTTTCAAGACCTACTGTCTTACTTGGGTTTCTCTTACCTTGGGCGTGGGGTATCTCATCCCGGCTGCTCCTGGCTGCTCCCAAGTAATCCAAGTAATCCAAGTCTATGCCCCAACCAGTAACGCCGAAGAAGCTGAAGTTGAAAGGTTCTATGAAGACCTACAAGACCTTTTAGAACTAACACCCAAAAAAGATGTCCTTTTCATTATAGGGGACTGGAATGCAAAAGTAGGAAGTCAAGAAACACCTGGAGTAACAGGCAAATTTGGCCTTGGAATACGGAATGAAGCAGGGCAAAGACTAATAGAGTTTTGCCAAGAAAATGCACTGGTCATAGCAAATACCCTCTTCCAACAACACAAGAGAAGACTCTATACATGGACATCACCAGATGGTCAACACCGAAATCAGATCGATTATATTCTTTGCAGCCAAAGATGGAGAAGCTCTATACAATCAGCAAAAACAAGACCAGGAGCTGACTGTGGCTCAGACCATGAACTCCTTATTGCCAAATTCAGACTGAAATTGAAGAAAGTAGGGCAAACTACTAGACCATTCAGGTATGACCTAAATCAAATCCCTTATGATTATACAGTGGAAGTGAGAAATAGATTTAAGGGCCTAGATCTGATAGATAGAGTGCCTGATGAACTATGGAATGAGGTTCGTGACATTGTACAGGAGACAGGGATCAAGACCATCCCCATGGAAAAGAAATGCAAAAAAGCAAAATGGCTGTCTGGGGAGGCCTTACAAATAGCTGTGAAAAGAAGAGAAGCGAAAAGCAAAGGAGAAAAGGAAAGATATAAACATTTAAATGCAGAGTTCCAAAGAATAGCAAGAAGAGATAAGAAAGCCTTCTTCAGTGATCAATGCAAAGAAATAGAGGAAAACAACAGAATGGGAAAGACTAGGGATCTCTTCAAGAAAATCAGAGATACCAAAGGAACATTTCATGCAAAGATGGGCACAATAAAGGACAGAGATGGTGTGGACCTAACAGAAGCAGAAGATATTAAGAAGAGATGGCAAGAATACACAGAAGAACTGTACAAAAAAGAGCTTCAAGATCCAGATAATCATGATGATGTGATCACTGACCTAGAGCCAGACATCTTGGAATGTGAAGTCAAATGGGCCTTAGAAAGCATCACTACGAACAAAGCTAGTGGAGGTGATGGAATTCCAGTGGAGCTATTCCAAGTCCTGAATGATAATGCTGTGAAAGTGCTACACTCAATATGCCAGCAAATTTGGAAAACTCAGCAGTGGCCACAAGATTGGAAAAGGTCAGTTTTCATCCCAATCCCAAAGAAAGGCAATGCCAAGGAGTGCTCAAACTACCGCACAATTGCACTCATCTCACACGCTAGTAAAGTAATGCTCAAAATTCTCCAAGCCAGGCTTCAGCAATATGTGAACCGTGAACTTCCTGATGTTCAAGCTGGTTTTAGAAAAGGCAGAGGAACCAGAGATCAAATTGCCAACATCCGCTGGATCATGGAAAAAGCAAGAGAGTTCCAGAAAAACATCTATTTCTGCTTTATTGACTATGCCAAAGCCTTTGACTGTGTGGATCACAATAAACTATGGAAAATTCTTAAAGAGATGGGAATACCAGACCACCTGATCTGCCTCTTAAGAAATCTGTATGCAGGTCAGGAAGCAACAGTTAGAACTGGTCATGGAACAACAGACTGGTTCCAAATAGGAAAAGGAGTACGTCAAGGCTGCATATTGTCACCATGTTTATTTAACTTATATGCAGAGTACATCATGAGAAATGCTGGACTGGAAGAAACACAAGTTGGAATCAAGATTGCCGGGAGAAATATCAATAACCTCAGATATGCAGATGACACCACTCTTATGGCAGAAAGTGAAGAGGGGCTAAAAAGCCTCTGGATGAAAGTGAAAGTGGAGAGTGAAAAGGTTGGCTTAAAGCTCAACATTCAGAAAACGAAGATCATGGCATCTGGTCCCATCACTGCATGGGAAATAGATGGGGAAACAGTGGAAACAGTGTCAGACCTTGTTTTTCTGGGCTCCAAAATCACTGCAGATGGTGACTGCAGCCATGAAATTAAAAGACGCTTGCTTCTTGGAAGGAAAGTTATGACCAACCTAGATAGCATATTCAAAAGCAGAGACATTACTTTACCAACAAAGGTTCGCCTAGTCAAGGCTATGGTCTTTCCTGTGGTCATGTATGGTTGTGAGAGCTGGACTGTGAAGAAGGCTGAGGGCCGAAGAATTGATGCTTTTGAACTGTGGTGTTGGAGAAGACTCTTGAGAGTCCCTTGGACTACAAGAAGATCCAACCAGTCCATTCTGAAGGAGATCAATCCTGAAATTTCTTTAGAAGGAATGATGCTAAAGCTGAAACTCCAGTACTTTGGCCACCTCATGCGAAGAGTTGACTCATTGGAGAAGACTCTGATGCTGGGAGGGATTGAGGGCAGGAGGAGAAGGGGACGACAGAGGATGAGATGGCTGGATGGCATCACTGACTCAATGGATGCGAGTCTGAGTGACCTCCGGGAGCTGGTGATGGACAGGGAGGCCTGGCGTGCTGCGGTTCATGGGGTCGCAAAGAGTCGGACACGACTGAGCGACTGATCTGATCTGATCTGATCTTGGCCAATTACTTGAAAAAAGTGCCTAAAGTATTTTTGAGCTCTCTAATCCTCAAAACTTTCAAGTCGCTTGTGGATATACTATTTCATGTGGCTTACTTTTTTCTTTTACATTCTCAACATAGCAAAATGCTGTGAGAATGATTAGTGACTGATACTATATTTAACAAAGTCATCGTTAAGTATTACTTCTCATTCCATAATTTCCATAGAGAATTTCTAATATGTCTAACATGTTAAAGGAATGACTGAAAGGGAGATAATAAAATAATGATTAAGAGTTTAACAAATAATTAGAAAAACAAGACTAACATATACAAGTATGCAGTGATAAACAGCAAAATGTAATCAAATGCCAGACTGTACAGTACCCAGAGTTAGTGAGGATGCAGAGAAATAAACAAGTTAAAACATTGTTTACTGAGGAAGTTAACTGATAAACCCCCCCTTTTTTTTAAGAAAATTTTGAAGATTATTAAATTTTCTATCATGATTTTTATTTTCCAAAATGCAGACATAAAATTTAGATATGAGTCTTACAACAGGACCTCCCTAGTGGCTCTGACTGTAATAAATCCTCCTACAATGTAGGAGACCCGGGTTCAATCCCTGGATCGAGAAGATCTCCTGGAGAAGGGAATGGCTACCCACTCCCGTATTCTTACCTGGAGAATTCCATTCCTTGCACCTGCTCATGCCTTTAAAAGTTTAGCTTCCCAGGTGATGCCAATGGTAAAGAATCCGCCTGCCAATGCAGGAGACAAAAGATGTGTATTCAATCTCTGGGTTGGGAAGATCCCCTGGCGGAGGAAATGGCAACCCATGGAAAATTACATGAACAGAGGAGGAGCCTGGCAAGCTCCATGGGGTTACAAAAGAGTCATGGCTACTTTTTGTTTTTAATTTTTTTCATGGAAAACTTTAAACACATACAAAAATAGAAAAATGTATTTTCATGTACACATCACCAAACCACACATCATTTTATTTTCTTGGAACATTCATCCTCTGAAAATAATCACAAAACTTACTTCATCGTACCTTTCAGTAAAAGGGAACGTGTTAGTCGTTCAGTTGCGTCTGACTCTTTGACACCCCATGGACTGTGGCCCACCAGGCTCCTCTGTCCATGGGATTGCCCAGGCAAAAATATTGGAGTGGGTTGCCATTCCCTTCTCCAGGGGATATTCCCATCCCAGGGATCGAACCCTGGGTTCCTGCATTGCACACAGATTCTTTACCATATGAACCATCAGAGAAGCCCTTGTCACCTCATATAGGCCTTCCATGATCATTTTACTTAAAACTGTATCCAGTCCTCAGAATGGAGGAAAATATTTGCAAACAAAAAAACTAATGAGGGATTAATCTCCAAAATATACAAACAGCTCATGCAGCTCAATATTAAACAAACAAACAAACAAGAAATGGGTGGAATACCTAAAAAGACCTTTCTCCAAAGAAGATATACAGATGGCCAATAGGAACATGAAAAGATGCTCAACATCACTAATCAGAGAAATTCAAATAAAAACTATAAGGAGGCATCATCTCACACTTATCAGAATGGCCATCATCAAAAAGTTTACAAATAATAAATACTGGAGAGGGTGTGGAGAAAAGAGAACCCTCCTACATTGTTGGTGGGAATGTACACTGGCACAGCCACCATGGAAAACAGTATGGAGGTTCCTTAAAAAACTAAAAATAGAGCTATTATATGACCCAGCAATCCCACTCCTAGGCATATAGCCAGAGAAAACCATAATTCAAAAGGATGCATGCACACAATGTCCACTGAGCACTATTTACAATAGCCAGACCATGAAAGCAACTAAATGTCCATTGACAGGGGACTGGATAAAGAAGACATGTACATATATATATATATATATATATATATATATATATATATATCAATGGAATATTTCTCAGCCATAAAAAGGAATGAAATAGTGCCATTTGCAGAGACATGGATGGACCTACAGACTGTCATAGGCTTACTAAAGTAAGTCAGGAAGAGAAAAACAAACGTATAATATCCCTTATATGTGGAAACCTAAAAAAAGGGACAGATGAACTTATAAACAAACTTACAATTACCAAGGGAGGAAGGAGGAGTAGAATGACGTAGGAGACAGACTGATAAAATATACATTACTGTGTATAAAATAGACATGAGAACCTACTGTATAGAGAACAGGGAACTTGACTCAATGTTCTGTGGTGACCTAAATGGGAAGGAAGTCTAAAGAAGAGAGGATACACGCATATGTATAACCGATTCACTTTGCGGTACAGCAGAAACTAACACAACATTGTAAAGCAACTATATTCCATTAAAATTTTTTTAAAGATCGTGTTCCCAACACATCCCTATTTCTCCCTATTTCTCATCATAACATTTATTACTTCTAAAATATTATACTTAACAATATTACACTTCCTGTTTGCAATGCACTAAACTGTATGAAGACAGAGGTTATCAAATTTTTTCATTGGTATACCCCATACCTAGAACAATGCCTGGCACACAGAAGGGCTTAATGATTAACAGATGAATGTATATTGATATGGAGAGATGTCCATGATATGGTAAGTTTAAAGAAATAGAAAACTACATCACAGTTTAAATAATAATATACCATGCTGAGGGGAAAGAAGTGGACTGTGACAGAGGCAGTAGCACTCACCCACCTCACTCCACATTTCTCAGCTTACCTGCAGTTATGGCCAATAAACTGCAATTGGAAGGGGAGTATTATGGGCTGAGGCAGTAAAAAGTCCGTGTGAGATTTTACAGTCTCTTTTCACTGCTATGGTGACCAAAGGGGTCTTGTATTCCAGGGTGCGACCGCAGCATGTGGACACCCCAGTACCCTGGGTCTCTGAGTGACTGCATGAGGAAACGGTCCTGCCAATCTGTGTAAGACACGTAGCACTGGCAGGAAATAAACCTTTGCTGTGTTAAACACTGAGAGTTTGGGGGTTGTTTGTTAATTGCGACATAATCTAGCTTATCCAGATGAATACATGTAGAAAAACTAGTACTCACTAAGCTTTTTCTATATGCCAGCAACTACACTGAACACTTTACACATTATTAAAACCCTCGCGAACCCCCATAAGCCATTACTATCACACTGAGGAAAGTGAGGCAGCATGAGAGCAAATAACTGGTCCAAGGCTGCCAGCTAAATGCAGAAGCTGGAAATGGAACCCAGGCAGTTTGGAGTACAAGCTACCAAGCTGTTAACAGGAGTTATCCCTGAGGGCAGGGTTATGGGGACTTACTACTCTTCGTTCTGCATTTCTGTAATGTTGCAAAGTTCATCATTACCTTTGCAGTAAGCAATAAGCAAAGAGATAAATGATGTGTTAGATACTTAAAGACTGTGAATTCAGAGATGGAAGTCAAGTGACCACTGGAGTTTGGTGTAATTAAGAAATGTCTAAAAATGGCCCTCTACCATCCATATAGGCATGCCTGGTTATATAGGTGAATTTCAGCAAGGGAATCATATTATATTTCATAATAAAACTGGATTTTTTTCTAGGAGAATAATATTCCTATATATTTTAACTTTGGGCAAGGAAGGAATTAATAAAAATGGCCATGCCTATAGCAGGAGAAGGCAATGGCAACCCACTCCAGTACTCATGCCTGGAAAATCCCACGGACGGAGGAGCCTGGTGGGCTGCAGTCCATGGGGTCGCTGAGAGTCGGACATGACTGAGCGACTTCACTTTCTCTTTTCACTTTCATGCATTGGAGAAGGAAATGGCAACCCACTCCAGTGTTCTTGCCTGGAGAATCCCAGAGATGGGGAAGCCTGGTGGGCTTCCGTCTATGGGGTCACACAGAGTCGGACATGACTGAAGTGACTTAGCATAGCATAGCATAGCAGGATGAATGTTGTAGTACTGGGGATGTTTTGCAGGTTTTCAAGGAAAGTCATCCCTCAATACCTACAACAAGTTGGTTCCAACTGGGCTATCTTGGGGATAACAAAATCTGCAGATGCTCAAGTCCCTTATATAAAATGGCATGTTATTTGCATACAATCTATACACATCCTCCCCATGTACTCGGAGAAGGCATTGGACACATATACACATCCTCCCCATGTACTCGGAGAAGGCATTGGCACCCCACTCCAGTACTCTTGCCTGGAAAATCCCATGGGCAGAGGTGCCTGGTAGGCTGCAGTCCATGGGGTCGCTAAGAGTCAGACACGACTGAGCGACTTCACTTTCATTTTTCACTTTCCTGCACTGGAGGAGGAAATGGCAACCCACTCCAGTGTTCTTGCCTGGAGAATCCCAGGGAAGGGGGAGCCTGGTGGGCTTCTGTCTCTGGGGTCGCACAGAGTCGGACACGACTGAAGCGACTTAGCAGTAGCAGCAGCCCCATGTACTTTAAATCATCTCTGGATTACTCATAATACCTAATACAATGCAAATGCTACGTAAATAGTTGTCTATGCATGGCAAATTCAAGTTTGGCTTTTTAGAACTTTCTGGAATTCTTTTTTTAAGGTTTTGCTACATATTTGGTTGAATCCATAGATGCACACTTGTAGATACAGAGGGTCAACTGTACTTTGTGGCAAATAGATGGGGAAAAAATGCAAACAGTGACAGATTATATTTTCTTGGGCTTCAAAATTGCTGCAGTGACTGAAGCCACGAAATTAAAAGACACTTGCTCCTTAGAAGAAAAGCTATGATAAACCTAGACAGTATATTAAAAAGCAGAAGCATCACTTTGCTGACAAAGGTCCAATAGTCAAAGCTATGGTTTTTTAGTGGAGAGTGAAAAGGTTGGCTTAAAGCTCAACATTCAGAAAACGAAGATCCTGGCATCTGGTCCCATCACTACATGGGAAATAGATGGGGAAACAGTGTCAGACTTTCTTTTGCTGGGCTCCAAAATCACTACAGATGGTGACTGCAGCCATGAAATTAAAAGACGCTTACTCCTTGAAAGGAAAGTTATGACCAACCTAGATAGCATATTCAAAAGCAGAGACATCACTTTGCCAACAAAGGTTTGCCTAGTCAAGGCTATGGTCTTTCCTGTGGTCATGTACGGGTATGAGAGTTGGACTGTGAAGAAGGCTGAGCGCCGAAGAATTGATGCTTTTGAAGTGTGGTGTTGGAGAAGACTCTTGAGAGTCCCTTGGACTGCAAGGAGATCCGGCCAGTCCATTCTGAAGGAGATCAGCCCTGGGATTTCTTTGTAAGGAATGATGCTGAAGCTGAAACTCCAGTATTTTGGCCATCTCATGCGAAGAGTTGACTCATTGGAGAAGATTCTGATGCTGGGAGGGATTGGGGGCAAGAGGAGAAGGGGACGACAGAGGATGAGATGGCTAGATGACATCACTGACTCGATGGACATGAGTCTGAGTGACCTTCGGGAGTTGGTGATGGACAGGGAGGCCTGGCGTGCTACGATTCATGGGGTCGCAAAGAGTCGGACACGACTGAGCGACTGATCTGATCTGATCTGATCTGATGGTTTTTCCAGTAGTCACGTAAGGATGTGAGAGTTGGACCATTAAGAAGATTCATTGCCGAAGGACTGAATCTTTCCAATTGTGGTTTTGGAGAAGACTCTTGAGAGAGTCCCTTAGACTGCAAGGATATTAAACCAGTCAATCCTAAAGGAAATCAACAATAAATACTCATTGGAAGGACTGATGCTGAAGCTGAAACTCCAATACTTTGGCAAAGAGCCAACTCATTGAAAAAGATCCTGATGCTGGGAAAGACTGGGGGCAAGAGGAGAAGGGGGCAGCAGAGGATGAGATGGTTAGATAGCATTACTGACTCAATAGACATGAGTCTGAGCAAACTCCAGGAGATAGTGAAGGACAGGAAGGGATAGGGATAGGGAAGTGAAGGATAGGGAAGCCTGGCTGCAGTTCATGGGGTTGCAAAGAGTCAGACATGACTTAGCGACTGAATAAAAACAAATGTATTTAACAGTGGTCTTTAAAAAAAATGCAATAATAAAAAAATAATTCCTTATAGCTAAATATGGCTATATTAAATGTATTTTTAACTGCTCGGTTCAGTGATATTAAAACATATATGGCATAATATATAATAATACAGTGTATAAGTAGCTTTGCTGGCTGCCCATGATCTGAACCCCCATTTTGGGAACTGAACAACATTTGACTTTGGACAGGAGGAAACTGAAAGCCCAAAATCCTGGTCATCCCAGATTCTGAGCAGCTCACTGGGCTACTGGCTGCTTCTATCATCATTGTCTGATCTTGGGTCTCACCAGGCTTCCCACTGATTCTGTAACTAATAATCCTTCCAGAATTGGTTTCTCCCGCATAGAAGGAAGAACTTGACTACCAATCCAGGCAAACTGACAGCTATATAATCTGAAGGCACAGTTTAGGAGAACCACCTTTGAAAGATTCAAGAACAAGACCTAAATCTATAACGCAACAATAAATGCCATGAAAGCACTTGACCAGACCTGAGGTACACTGCATACCACCACATTTCTCCCAGCCTTAATCTTTTGCTTCCTATCCAGGATTTTCTGTCATATCTGAGTGTTCCCTGACTCCATGCATAAAACTCCTACGCTTAACTCCCATCTTTCATCTTTCATTTGTAATATCCCAGTTTCAGAAAGGTGTCATTATGGAACATGATCTACTCAACAGTAAAAATGCTTTTAAGTTTGTGGTTGAATGTTACAGAAAACAAATCTCTGAACTAGTTTTTTAGGTTAGGGTCAAAAGTATAAAATAAAATATAACCTCACCAGTAAGAAAATGAAAATTCCCCAAATTTCATTTGCCTGATCTCACAGTATTCATATGAGAACCAAATGAAGCAATTTATTTAAGATATACCTACTGTAAGATGCACTATTAGTTTTTCTTACTGGTATATAATAAAAAACTAGTTTATTATAAACCACTAAGAAAGAAAAATATGGCCAATTAAAAGCTATAACACATACTTTCTTCTTCTATAACACATACTTCTTTGGAATGTTAACTCTTAGTAAAAGAGTCCTTTATAATTAACTAAACATGGATCATTATATCTAGTTCTTGTGCATACACTGAGAGAAAAATATGAAGAAAATAAATTGGTTAAGGTATTCTTAAAACTTCTCACTGAATCCAACATCCTGAATCGCTTTTCAATTCAATCACTGATATTCATTTTTTCCCACATAATATCATTACCCATCCCAACAAGAATGTTGGTGATGCAGCATTTCTTATAAGAAACTGAAAAATGTTTTTCTGCTTCAAAATGGCTACACAGGAGAATCCTGAAACCACCTCTCACAGACACACTGAATCTATAGCTACACACAGACCGATTTCCTTCGAAAGATATCCGGAAACTAACTGAGCAACTCATACACATCAGATAAACCAAACCCCCCAACATCAAAATGGGTAGGTGGGACACAATCTCACCATAAACCTCAACCCATACAGTGACATAAAACCAGCAGAGAACTCACAACTCAGCTTCCCCCAGAGGACTGAAGGGTTTGGACCCCAATGCTGGTATCACAACTCCTGACTTCCACCTGAGAAATGGACCCCAAAACATCGGCTCTGAAAGCCAACAGGAATTGCAGACATGAGACCCACAAGGCTACAGCAAACTAATCCAATAGATAGTTCTTAGACTGTGTAGATTCCCTGGGGTTAAACCCCAGGGCCCAGCACAGGGGAAGCAGACTGAAATGCACCCCAGTCTTTCCATGAAAGAGGCTAGTCACTAACCTTAAAAGCCGGACAGGCTTCTCACTTAAAAGGCTTCCAAGGGCCAACTATTGCTCTCCAGAAACCGCGGAGGCTGGTATGTTCATCTTCCTGCTCTCCCCCTGCCTCGTCCAGGTTGCCAGAATCTTCCAGAAAGGGACTCATGTGCATGTCTGATGCCCCAGGTTTTGTGGCTGTTGCCTGGAGGATGCCACTTACTCTCCTGGCTTTGGTGGCCAGTGAGGCTTCTGTTCAAGGGTCCCACCGGACTGTAACAAACAGAGAAACACCTTTTCACCAGTTATCCCTCCCAGGCCCAGGGTGAAAGGAGCAGACTGAATTGACCAGTCTTTCTATGAGAGAAGACTATCAGCTCTGTTAATAGCTGTGGCCTGAGGGGCTGACTACCCTCCTCTCCACAGACTAGGGAGGCCAGTG
Organism: Tragelaphus eurycerus; assembly: GCA_935064755.1. Classification (NCBI taxonomy): domain Eukaryota; kingdom Metazoa; phylum Chordata; class Mammalia; order Artiodactyla; family Bovidae; genus Tragelaphus; species Tragelaphus eurycerus. The sequence goes on along the minus strand of CAKXYN010000054.1, from coordinate 4,842,674 downwards.
GGCGCCACCTTAATGCTCTCTCTGTGCCCCGCTCTATACTGCTGGTGTCTCTGAGAAAGGCGCTTATGCACACATCTGCCACCTAGGGTTTTGTGATTGCCCCTCAGAGGTCTGGCACCAGTGACCAGTGGGCCTTGTGTTCATGGGTTCAATGGGATGATAGCAAAAAAGAAAAAAAGTTTTAAACTGGCTATCCCCTCAGGGCTCAGCAGAGAGGGAGAAGACAGATTCATTTACCAGTCCTCCCCTGAAGGAAAATATTCACATACTAAAGTGTGCTGCCTGAGGGTTTGGCTTCCATTTAGTCACCCTCTACGTGTTGACTGAGATCCGCCCCTTGGGGATGCAGACAAATCTTGGCAGATCCTCAACTACTGGGAGCCTGTAAGAACACAGAAGGCTGCTTGGATAACCACAAAGGATTAAGTGAGAGGCATGAGCTACAACAGGGTTGAAGAAATTCCATCTTCTGAATCGGACCACTCCTTCAAGACTGAGACATGGAATTAAGCCAATATAGACAGTCAGGGAAAATGGAAAACACAGAGGAATAAGTACCAAGGAAAAGAACAAGATAAAATCCCAGAAAAAGACTTTAATGACATGGAGTTAAATTCAGAATAATCTAATGTTGTAAGGGTGGTAGGTTAGTCAGTTATAAACCTGGAACATAACTACAACTACTGTAATTTGTTAATGCATACACAAGATCAGACCAGATCAGTCGCTCAGTCGTGTCCGACTCTTTGCGACCCCATGAATCGCAGCACGCCAGGCCTCCCTGTCCATCACCAGCTCCCGGAGGTCACTCAGACTCGCATCCATCGAGTCAGTGATGCCATCCAGCCATCTCATCCTCTGTCGTCCCCTTCTCCTCCTGCCCTCAATCCCTCCCAGCATCAGAGTCTTCTCCAATGAGTCAACTCTTCGCATGAGGTGGCCAAAATATTGGAGTTTCAGCTTTAGCATCATTCCTTCTAAAGAAATTCCAGGATTGATCTCCTTCAGAATGGACTGGTTGGATCTTCTTGCAGTCCAAGGGACTCTCAAGAGTCTTCTCCAACACCACAGTTCAAAAGCATCAATTCTTCGGCGCTCAGCCTTCTTCACAGTCCAACTCTCACATCCATACATGACCACAGGAAAGACCATAGCCTTGACTAGGCGAACCTTTGTTGGTAAAGTAATGTCTCTGCTTTTGAATATGCTATCTAGGTTGGTCATAACTTTCCTTCCAAGGAGCAAGCGTCTTTTAATTTCATGGCTGCAGTCACCATCTGCAGTGATTTTGGAGCCCAGAAAAATAAAGTCTGACACTGTTTCCACTGTTTCCCCATCTATTTCCCATGCAGTGATGGGACCAGATGCCATGATCTTCGTTTTCTGAATGTTGAGCTTTAAGCCAACCTTTTCACTCTCCACTTTCACTTTCATCAAGAGGCTTTTTAGCCCCTCCTCACTTTCTGCCATAAGAGTGGTGTCATCTGCATATCTGAGGTTATTGATATTTCTCCCGGCAATCTTGATTCCAACTTGTGTTTCTTCCAGTCCAGCATTTCTCATGATGTACTCTGCATATAAGTTAAATAAACATGGTGACAATATGCAGCCTTGACGTACTCCTTTTCCTATTTGGAACCAGTCTGTTGTTCCATGACCAGTTCTAACTGTTGCTTCCTGACCTGCATACAGATTTCTTAAGAGGCAGATCAGGTGGTCTGGTATTCCCATCTCTTTCAGAATTTTCCATAGTTTATTGTGATCCACACAGTCAAAGGCTTTGGCATAGTCAATAAAGCAGAAATAGATGTTTTTCTGGAACTCTCTTGCTTTTTCCATGATCCAGCGGATGTTGGCAATTTGATCTCTGGTTCCTCTGCCTTTTCTAAAACCAGCTTGAACATCAGGAAGTTCACGGTTCACATATTGCTGAAGCCTGGCTTGGAGAATTTTGAGCATTACTTTACTAGCGTGTGAGATGAGTGCAATTGTGCGGTAGTTTGAGCACTCCTTGGCATTGCCTTTCTTTGGGATTGGGATGAAAACTGACCTTTTCCAATCTTGTGGCCACTGCTGAGTCTTCCAAATTTGCTGGCATATTGAGTGTAGCACTTTCACAGCATCATCATTCAGGACTTGGAATAGCTCCACTGGAATTCCATCACCTCCACTAGCTTTGTTCGTAGTGATGCTTTCTAAGGCCCATTTGACTTCACATTCCAAGATGTCTGGCTCTAGGTCAGTGATCACATCATCATGATTATCTAGGTCTTGAAGCTCTTTTTTGTACAGTTCTTCTGTGTATTCTTGCCACCTCTTCTTAATATCTTCTGCTTCTGTTAGGTCCACACCATCTCTGTCCTTTATCGTGCCCATCTTTGCATGAAATGTTCCTTTGGTATCTCTGATTTTCTTGAAGAGATCCCTAGTCTTTCCCATTCTGTTGTTTTCCTCTATTTCTTTGCATTGATCACTGAAGAAGGCTTTCTTATCTCTTCTTGCTATTCTTTGGAACTCTGCATTTAGATGTTTATATCTTTCCTTTTCTCCTTTGCTTTTCGCTTCTCTTCTTTTCACAGCTATTTGTAAGGCCTCCCCAGACAGCCATTTTGCTTTTTTGCATTTCTTTTCCATGGGGATGGTCTTGATCCCTGTCTCCTGTACAATGTCACGAACCTCATTCCATAGTTCATCAGGCACTCTATCTATCAGATCTAGGCCCTTAAATCTATTTCTCACTTCCACTGTATAATCATAAGGGATTTGATTTAGGTCATACCTGAATGGTCTAGTAGTTTTCTCTACTTTCTTCAATTTCAGCCTGAATTTGGCAATAAGGAGTTCATGGTCTGAGCCACAGTCAGCTCCTGGTCTTGTTTTTGCTGATTGGATAGAGCTTCTCCATTTTTGGCTGCAAAGAATATAATCGATCTGATTTCGGTGTTGACCATCTGGTGATGTCCATGTATAGAGTCTTCTCTTGTGTTGTTGGAAGAGGGTATTTGCTATGACCAGTGCATTTTCTTGGCAAAACTCTATTAGTCTTTGCCCTGCTTCATTCCGTATTCCAAGGCCAAATTTGCCTGTTACTCCAGGTGTTTCTTGACTTCCTACTTTTGCATTCCAGTCCCCTATAATGAAAAGGACATCTTTTTTGGGTGTTAGTTCTAAAAGGTCTTGTAGGTCTTCATAGAACCTTTCAACTTCAGCTTCTTCAGCGTTACTGGTTGGGGCACAGATTTGGATTACTGTGACATTGAATGGTTTGCCTTGGAAACGAACAGAGATCATTCTGTCATTTTTGAGATTGCATCCAAGTACTGCATTTCGGACTCTTTTGTTGACCATGATGGCCACTCCATTTCTTCTGAGGGATTCCTGCCCACAGTAGTAGATATAATGGTCATCCGAGTTAAATTCACCCATTCCAGGTCCATTTTTTTGGCTAATTCCTAGAATGTCAACATTCACTCTTGCCATCTCTTGTTTGACCACTTCTAATTTGCCTTGATTCATGGACCTGACATTCCAGGTTCCTATGCAATATTGCTCTTTACAGCATCGGACTTTGCTTCTATCACCAGACACATCCACAGCTGGGTATTCTTTTTGTTTTGGCTCCATCCTTTCATTATTTCTGGAGTTATTTCTCCACTGATCTCCAGTAGCATATTGGGCCCTTACTGACCTGGGAAGTTTCTTTTCAGTATCCTATCATTTTGTCTTTTCATACTGTTCATGGGGTTCTCAAGGCAAGAATACTGAAGTGGTTTGCCATTCCCTTCTCCAGCGAACCACACCCTGTCATATCTCTCCACCATGACCCGCCCATCCCAGGTTGCCCCTCGGGCATGGCTTAATCTCATTGAGTTAGACAGGGGTGTGGTCCTTGTGTGATTAGATTGACTAGTTATCTGTGAGAATGGTTTTAGTGTATTTGCCCTCTGATGCCCTCTTTCAAGACCAACTGTCTTACTTGGGTTTCTCTTACCTTGGGCGTGGGGTATCTCATCCCGGCTGCTTCTGGCTGCTCCCGGCCAGCGAAGCACAGCCATCGCACCTTACCTTGGACGAGGGGTCTCTTCTCACCGCCGCCCTTCCTGACCTCGGTTGTGGGGTAGCTCCTCTCGGCCGCGCTCTTAGTGCGCGGCGCACGCCGGCCTCTGGGGGCGCTCTTCGCGGCGACGCGCCGGCGGGCGCTCTTAGTGCGCGACGCAGCCGGCGGGGCGCTCTTAGTGCGCGACGCAGCCGGCGGGCGCTCTTGCGCGACGCAGCCGGCGGGCGCTCTTGTGCGCGGCGCCGGCGGGGCTCTTAGTGCGCGACGCAGCCGGCGGGGCGCTCTTAGTGCGCGACGCGGCCGGGGGCGCTCTTAGTGCGCGGCGCAGCCGGCGGGGCGCTCTTAGTGCGCGACGCCCGCGGGCGCTCTTGGTGCGCGGCGCGGCCGGCGGGGCGCTCTTAGTGCGCGACGCAGCGGCGGGGGCGCTCTTGGTGCGCGACGCAGCCGGCGGGGCGCTCTTAGTGCGCGGCGCCGCCGGCGGGGCGCTCTTAGTGCGCGACGCAGCCGGCGGGGCGCTCTTAGTGCGCGACGCAGCCGGCGGGGCGCTCTTAGTGCGCGGCGCAGCCGGCGGGGCGCTCATAAAAAAAAAAGAAAAAAAAAAAAAGAACAAACGAATTAAAAAACACCCAGAAACCAATCCACAGAATGGCAATAAGCTCATACTTATTAATACTTTATATATAAACAGAATAAATTCTCCAATTGAAATATATAGAATGGCTGATGGATAAAAAACAAAACAAAAACAAGACTGAAATATATGCTGTCTACCAGAGACTTACATCAGCTTTAAGAACACACAGAGACAAAAAGTGACGAAAATAGTCTATGCAAACAAAAACCAAAGAAAACTGTGGTAGCTGTATCTACATCAGACAAAAGACTTAAAGACAAACCTATAATAGGAGATGAAGAAGAATGATAAAGGGGCCAATCCAATAAGAAGATATAGCATTTATAGACTTACATGTATCCAACATTGAAGCAGAGGAGACTGGTGGCCTATATCCATAGGGTGGCAGAGAGTCGGACACAACTGAAGCAACTTAGCAAATACACACACACAACATAGGAACTGTGGAAAATTCTTCAAGAGATGGGAACACCAGACCACCTGACCTGCCTCCTGAGAAACCTGTATGCAGGTCAAGAAGCAACAGTTAGAACCAGACATGGAACAATGGACTGGTTCAAAATTGAGAAAGGAATACGTCAAAGCTGTATATTGTCACCTTGCTTATTTAACTTATATGCGGAGTACATCATGCGAACTGCCGGGCTGGATGAAGCACAAGCTGGAATCAAGATGTCCAGGAGAAATATCAATAACCTCAGATATGCAGAAGACATCACCCTATGGCAGAAAGTGAAGAAGAACTAAAGAGCCTCTTGATGAAAGTGAAAGAGGAGAGTGAAAAAGATGGCTTAAAACTCAACATTCAAAAAACAAAGATCATGGCATCCGGTCCCATTACTTTACTGGTAAATAAACAGAGAAACAATGGAAACAGTGAGAGACTTTATTTTCTGGGGCTCCAAAATCACTGCAGATGGTGACTCCAGCCAAGAAATTAAAAGATGCTTGCTCCTTGGAAGTAGTTCAGTTCAGTTGCTCAGTCGTGTCTGACTCTTTGCAACCCCATGGACTACAGCAAGCCAGGATTCCCTGTCCTTCACCCACTCCCGGAACTTGCTCAAACTCATGGCCATTGAGTTGGTGATGCCATCAAACGACCTCATCCTAGTTGTCTCCTTCTCCTCCTGCCTTCAATCTTTCCATCAGGGTCTTTTCCAATGAGTCAGTTCTTTTCATCAGGTGGCCAAAGTTTTGGAATTTCAGCTTCAGCATCAGTCCTTCCAATGAATATTCAGGACTGACTTCCTTTAAGATTGACTGGTTGGATCTCCTTGCAGTCCAAGGGACTCTCGAGAGTCTTCTCCAGCACCACAGATCAAAAGCATCAATTCTTTAGCACTCAGCTTTCTTTATACTCCAACTCTCACATCCATACATGACCACTGGAAACATCATCAGATCAGATGAGATCAGTCGCTCAGTCGTGTCCGACTCTTTGCGACCCCATGAATCGCAGCACACCAGGCCTCCCTGTCCATCACCAACTCCCGGAGGTCACTCAGACTCACATCCATTGAGTCAGTGATGCCATCCAGACATCTCATCCTCTGTCGTCCCCTTCTTCTCTTGCCCTCAATCCCTCCCAGCATCAGAGTCTTCTCCAATGAGTCAACTCTTCACATGAGGTGGCCAAAGTACTGGAGTTTCAGCTTTAGCATCATTCCTTCCAAAGAAATCCCAGGGCTGATCTCCTTCAGAATGGACTGGTTGGATCTCCTTGCAGTCCAAGGGACTCTCAAGAGTCTTCTCCAACACCACACTTCAAAAGCATCAATTCTTTGGCGCTCAGCCTTCTTCACAGTCCAGCTCTCACATCCATACATGACCACAGGAAAAACCATAGCCTTGACTAGGCGAACCTTTGTGGGCAAAGTAATGTCTCTGCTTTTCAATATGCTATCTAGGTTGGTCATAACTTTCCTTCCAAGGAGTAAGCGTATTTTAATTTCATGGCTGCAGTCACCATCTGTAGTGATTTTGGAGCCCAGTAAAATAAAGTCTGACACTGTTTCCACTGTTTCCCCATCTATTTCCCATGAAGTGATGGGACTGGATGCCATGATTTTCGTTTTCTGAATGTTGAGCTTTAAGCCAACTTGTTCACTCTCTACTTTCACTTTCATCAAGAGGCTTTTGAGTTCCTCTTCACTTTCTGCCATAAGGGTGGTGTTATCTACATATCTGAGGTTATTGATATTTCTCCCAGCAATCTTGATTCCAACTTGTGTTTCTTCCAGTCCAGTGTTTCTCATGATGTACTCTGCATATAAGTTAAATAAGCAGGGTGACAATATACAGCCTTGACAAACTCCTTTTCCTATTTCAAACCAGTCTGTTGTTCCATGTCCAGTTCTAACTGTTGCTTCCTGACCTGCATACAAATGTCTCAAGAGGCAGATCAGGTGGTCTGGTATTCCCATCTCTTTCAGAATTTTCCACAGTTTATTGTGATCTACACAGTCAAAGGCTTTGGCATAGTCAATAAAGCAGAAATAGATGCTTTTCTGGAACTCTTTTGCTTTTTCCATAATCCAGTGGATGTTGGCAATTTGATCTCTGGTTCCTCTGCCTTTTCTAAAACCAGCTTGAACATCAGGAAGTTCACAGTTCACATATTGCTGAAGCCTGGCCTGGAGAATTTTGAGCATTACTTTACTCGCGTGTGAGATGAGTGCAATTGTGCATTAGTTTGAGCATTCTTTGGCATTGCCTTTCTTTGGGATTGGAATGAAAACTGACCTTTTCCAGTCCTGTGGCCACTGCTGAGTTTTCCAAATTTGCTGGCATATTGAGTGCAGCACTTTCATAGCATCATCTTTCAGGATTTGGAATAGATCCACTGGAATTCCATCACCTCTACTAGCTTTGTTCGTAGTGATGCTTTCTAAGGCCCACTTGACTTCACATTCCAGGATGTCTGGCTCTAGGTCAGTGATCACACCATCGTGGTTATCTGGGTCATGAAGATCTTTTTTGTAAGGTTCTTCTGTGTATTCTTGCCATCTCTTCTTAATATCTTCTGCTTCTGTTAGGTCCATACTATTTCTGTCCTTTATCGAGCCCATCTTTGCATGAAATGTTCCTTTGGTATCTCTGATTTTCTTGAAGAGATCCTAGTCTTTCCCATTCTGTTGTCTTCCTCTATTTCTTTGCATTGATCGCTGAAGAAGGCTTTTCTTACCTCTTCTTGCTATTCTTTGGAACACTGCATTCAGATGTTTATATCTTTCCTTTTCTCCTTTGCTTTTCGCTTCTCTTCTTTTCACAGCTATTTGTAAGGCCTCCCCAGACAGCCATTTTGCTTTTTTGCATTTCTTTTCCATGGGGATGGTCTTGATCCCTGTCTCCTGTACAATGTCAAGAACCTCATTCCATAGTTCATCAGGCACTCTATCTATCAGATCTAGGCCCTTAAATCTATTTCTCACCTCCACTGTATAATCATAAGGGATTTGATTTAGGTCATACCTGAATGGTCTAGTGGTTTTCCCTACTTTCTTCAATTTAAGTCTAAATTTGGCAATAAGGAGTTCATGGTCTGAGCCATAGTCAGCTCCTGGTCTTGTTTTTGCTGACTGTATAGAGCTTCTCCATCTTTGGCTGAAAAGAATATAATCAATCTGATTTCGGTGTTGACCATCTGGTGATGTCCATGTATAGAGTCTTCTCTTGTGTTGTTGGAAGAGGGTGTTTGTTATGACCAGTGCATTTTCTTGGCAAAATTCTATTAGTCTTTGCCCTGCTTCAATCCGTATTCCAAGGCCAAATTTGCCTGTTACTCCAGGTGTTTCTTGACTTTCTACGTTTGCATTCCAGTCCCCTATAATGAAAAGGACATCTTTTTTGGGTGTTAGTTCTAAAAGGTCTTGTAGGTCTTCATACAACTGTTCAACTTCAGCTTCTTCAGCGTTACTGGTTGGGGCATAGACTTGGATTACTGTGACATTGAATGGTTTGCCTTGGAAACGAACAGAGATCATTCTGTCATTTTTGAGATTAAATCCAAGTAGTGCATTTCGGACTCTTTTGTTGACCATGATGGCCACACCATTTCTTCTGAGGGATTCCTGCCCGCAGTAGTAGATATAATGGTCATCTGAGTTAAATTCACCCATTCCAGACCATTTCAGTACTTGGGTGCAATTTCAAAAATGACAGAACCATCTCTGTTTGTTTCCAAGGCAAACCATTCACTATCACAGTAATCCAAGTGTATGCCCCAACCACTAATACCGAAAAAGCTGAAGTTGAATGATTCTATGAAGACCTACAAGACCTTCTAAAACTAACACCAAAAAATATATATCCTTGGGCGAAAAGGTATGACCAACCTAGACAGCATATTGTAAAGCAGAGACATGACTTTACCAACATATAGTCAAAGCTATGGATCACTCTTCTACCCTGGTGGCTCAGACAGTAAAGCATCTGCCTATAATGCAGGAGACCTGGGTTTAATCCCTGGGTGGGAAGATCCCTTGGAAAAGGAAATGGCAACCCACTCCAGTACTTTTGCCTGGAAAATCCCATCGACTGAGGATCCTGGTAGGCTACAGTCCATGGGGTCACAAAGAGTCGGACACAATTGAGCGACTTCACTTCATGGTGTTTCCAGTAGTCATGTATGGATGTGAGTGCTAAAGAATTGATGCTTTTTGACCTGTGGTGTTGGAGAAGACTCTTGAGAGTCCCTTGGACTGCAAGGAGATCCAATTAGTCAGCCCTAAACGAAATTAGTCCTGAATATCCACTGGAAGGACTGATGCTGAAGCTCCAATACTCTGGCTACCTGATGTGAAGAACTGACTCACTGGAAAAGACCCTGATATTGGGAAAGATTGAAGGCAGGAAAAACGGGCAACAGAGGATGGGATGGTTGGATAGCATCAATGACTCAGTGGACATGAGTTTGAGCAAGCTCCAGGAATTGGCTATGGACAGAGAAGCCTGGTGTACTGCAGTCCATGGGGTTGCAAAGAGTCAGACACAACTGAGCGACTGAACTGAGCAACATGGTGACTATAATTAACAATTGTTGTTTAGTTGCTAAGTTGTGCCTGATTCTGTTGTGATGCTGTGGACTGTAGGCCGCCAGTCTCCTCTGTCTATGGGATTCTCCAGGCAAGAATACTGGAGTGGGTTGCCATTTCCTTCTCCAGAGGATCTTCCTGATCCAGGGATCTATGTCTCTTACATCTCATGCATTGGCAGGCAAGTTCTTTACCACTAGTGCCACCTAGAGCCCGACAGCCTGGAGTGCAAAGTCAAGTGGGCCTTAGGAAGCATCACTAGAACAAAGTTAGCGGAGGTGATGGAATTCCAGCTGAGCTATTTCAAATCCTAAAGGATGATGCTGTTAAAGTGCTGCATTCATTATGCCAGCAAATTTGGAAAACTCAACAGTGGCCACAGGACTGGAAAAGGTCAAGTTTTCATTCTAATCCCAAAGAGCAATGCCAAAGAATGTTCAAACTATCGCACAATTACATTCATTTCACATGTTAGCAAGGTAATGCTCAAAATTGTTCAAGCTAGGCTTCAACAGAACATGAACTGAGAAATTCCAAAAGTACAAGCTGTATTTAGAGAAGGCCCAGGAACCAGAGATCAAACTGCTAACATCTGTTGGATCACGGAAAAAGCAAGAGAATTCCCGAAAAACATCTACTTCTGCTTCATTAACTACGCTAAAGCCTTTGACTGTGTGGATCACAAAAACTGTGGAAAATTCTTAAAGAGATACCAGACCACCTTACCTGCCTCTTGAGAAACCTGCATGCAGGTTCAGAAGCAACAGTTAGAACTGGACATGGAACAATGGACTGGTTCCAAATTGGGAACAGAGTACATCAAGGCTGTAATTGTCACCTTGCTATATAAGTTAAATATAACTTATATGCAGAGTACATCACGCGAAATGCTGGGTTAAATAGAACACAACTGGAATGAAGATTTCAGGGAGAAATATCAATAACTTCAGATATACAGATGATACCACCTTAATGGCAGAAAGTGAAGAGGAACTAAAGAGCCTCTTGATGAAAGTAAAAGAAGAGAGTGAAAAAGATGGCTTAAAACTCAACATTCAAAAAACAAAGATCATGGCATCTGGTTTCATCACTTTGTGGCAAACAGATGGGGAAACAGTGACAGACTTTATTTTCTTGGGCTCCAAAATCACTGTGGACAGTGATGGCAGCCATGAAATTAAAAGACGCTTGCTCCTTGGAAGAAAAGCTATGACCAACTTAGACAGTGTATTAAAAGGCAGGAACACCACTGTGCTGATAAATATGGTCTGTATATTCAAAATCATGGTTTTTCCAGTAGTCATGTATGGATGTAAGAGTTGGACCATTAAGAAGGCTGAGCCCTGAAGATTTGATGCTTTCAAACTGTGGTGCTGGAGAAGACTCTTCAGAGTCCCTTGGACTGCAAGGAGATCAAACCAGTCAATCCTAAAGGAAATCAGATGTGAATATTCATTGGAAGGACTGATGCTGAAGCTGAAGCTCCAATACTCTGGCCACCTAATGGGAAGAGCAGAGTCATTGCTGCTGCTGCTGCTAAGTTGCTTCATTTGTGTCCGACTCTGTGCAACCCCATGGACGGCAGCCCACCAGGCTCCCCCGTCCCTGGGATTCTCCAGGCAAGAACACTGGAGTGGGTTGCCATTTCCTTCTCCAATGAATGAAAGTGAAAAGTGAGAGTGAAGTCGCTCAGTCGCATCTGACTCTTAGCGACCCCATGGACTGCAGCCCACCAGACTCATCCATTCATGGGATTTTCCAGGCAAGAGTACTGGAGTGGGGTGCCATTGCCTTCTCCGAGCAGACTCATTGGAAAAGACCAATTGCTGGGAAAGACTGAAGGCAAGAGGAGATGGGGATGACAGAAGACAAGATGGTTAGATGGCACCAGCAACTCAATAGACATGAGTTTGAGCAAGCTCTGGGAGATGCTGAAGGACAGAAAATCCTGACGTGCTGCGTGGGGTCTCAAGGAGTCGGACATGACTGAGCAATTGAACAGTGCCATCTAGGAAGCCCCTTTCTTAAGATTAGGGTTTACTTTTGTTTATATCTTAATTATTTTGTATACATGAAGGCAAAAACAAGGATGGATAGAGATATTTGAAGGTCTGAGAATACATCAATCAGAAAGTTATCTGAAATTTAAGTCTCACAAATAAGCAGAAAATGCTAATCCTTTGAACAGTATTAAAAACAGTCAATAAATTGAAATTTATGGTACAAGACAAGGAAGAAGAGCTACTGGCTATATAACTTTGGTTATGTAAAGTAGTTAACATCTCTGAAATTGTTTCCCAATCTGTGAAATGAGGACACCTGCTAGTTAGGTAAGTCGCTTGAGAGGTGGGAGGTCAGAAAAGTCAGTTTTCTTATCCTAATCCAGGGTTTCTCAATTTTAGCAATACTGACATTCAGGCCAGGTCATTGTTTGTTGTGGGGAGCTGTCCTGTATACTGTAAAACATTTAGCGGCGGCCCTGACTTCTACCCACATCACTCTCTATCATCATGTGAGAGGCCAGTAACACTTCTCTCCCAGACCCAAGGTTGAAAATGACCACCCACTGTCAATTGCCTTCTGGGAGGCAAAGTCGCTGCAGCTGAGAGTCATCGTGTTCATCCAAAAAGGGTTTGAGCGGGAATTAAAACGTAGTCTTGGAGTAGAAAGCAGGGGCTCCACCTCACAGAGGCAGGATCTGTGACTCAGAACACTGGGGATGAGGAGCTTCGAGCCTCCAGTGAGTACCCGAAGTCCTAATCAATGAATGAATTGACTCTGAAGGGAAGGTGCAACAAGCGGCAAACAAGAGGGCAAGGCGCTGACGCTGTGGTCTCCGAATCAAAGATACACACCCTAGTCACCACTTACAGTGCTTAGCTGATTCCGAGGCAAAATTATTTTCCAGTTAAACCGAGACACCGAGGCCGTAGTGGGAGCCTGACAAGCAAGGAGGGTACGGACCGCGATGAGGACTCTTCCCGGTGCGCCGGCCGGGTGGAGTCCCAGAGAAATTTCCACCGCCTCCCGGGCCCTGCCTCACGTGCTGACGTCAGCCGCAGGTCCCGCCTCCATTCCGCCCCGCCCTCCGGGTCTCGCCCCCGCCCCCACCGCAGCCACCTCCCCCTGCCCTGCTCGCGGCCCTGCGTAAGCGGGCAGGGGCGGGTAGGAGGCGTTGGTGCTGCCACGTCTTGGCGGCTGCGAGCGCAGCGGCCGAGGTGCAGCGGGCTGTAGCGCGGGGAGGCGGGAAGAGGTGGGGCTGGCTCTGAAGCCGGATCCGGATCCAGTGCAGTGTTACCCGGGTGGGTGAGAATCCGTCGAGCCTGGAGAGGAGCGCAGACTGCTGACCTCTGCGGGTAAGAGTCTGGGGGTCGGGAGAGAGAGCGGGTCCGGACCGGTTGCCCTGAGTGCCGGGTTGGGCCTGCCTTCAGGTTTATCAAACAGGTGTGACTGCTTCCCCCGGGCGAGGCGAGCTAGGCCCGGCGAGCGGCGGGGGCAGATTCCATTAGGGGATCCAGGCATTTATCTTCGCCAGCAGGGTGCACATGGGGGCGTAGAGGGCAGTTTGGAGCAAGTTGAGTGAATGCACGCCTGGAGCAGAGGTTAGGGATGGTGGTCACTGGTCCAGCCATGCAGGAGGTGGCCTTAGCAAGGCAGGAGCAGAGACTAGGGTGAAATTGACTCCGTTCGGCAGCTTTAACGTGGGGGATTGAGACAGCTGTTCACAGTCTCTGCCGCCTTCGGTTTTGAAATGGGCATGAACGCCGTTGGCTCCCCTGTTCCCCCGTTCCCTTCGGAGGAGCACCCCATGGCGGTCAGGAGCCACTTGAGTACCTGATTCTGCTCCGAAGATCACCTCCTGCACCGATTAAATTGGGGTTTCACTGTGGGAAAGACGGACATCCTTTGTCTCTTCCGGGGGATTCCACCCTCTAGAGACACTAAGTATTGTGACTTCTCTTACAGGAGCTAACATTTATGTAAATCGAACTCTTAAAACGCCATACAAAACTGAAGGGCGACTAGTTTTGTTAGGATATACACTCGTGAATGAATCCTAGAATGGATCTCAGGAAATCATTTAGGTCAGTTTCATTAGGCAGGATTCACTGACATTTTTTAGAATAGGGGAGATAGCTCCCAGTCTGGCACGATGATGTAAAGATTGGCCTCTACTGAGTATGGTACTGTAGGGCAAGAACGACATTGGCGGGTTTAAGATACACTCATTGGCTATTACCTTGAGGTCAAGTCTCGAAAGCTGCACGTGCTATAGCGTGCTCATGGATAGACTGGGAATAATGCCTAAATTATAGGGATCAAATAAACTATCAAGAAATTTTAAAATTCTCAACTGAAGTGTAATTGCATAATTTAATATAGCCAGGCCTATTAAAATCATCAGTGAATGAAGTGTTCTTAGGTTCAAACAAAATTCAATTATTGAAATTGTTATGAAATGTATGTAGACGAACCCCAGTCTCAAACAGTATAAGGTCCCCCTTCCTCTTTAACCACGTACTAAATAATGCTCCAAGCGCTCATGAGATATAAAGACAAGTTTAGAGTTGACCTTAGATTGTTTTTTAAATTTTTATATCAACTTCTGAAATCTTCATTCCCAGTATCTATTACTTGTTGCTCTCAGTTGCTTGTTCCTAGCAGCAGCTCATCCCCTTGTGTATCAAGTAAAGATGGTGAGAAACCTGTTGAAATTGTGTTCAGAGAACCGTCAACCAACTGATGTGATCTTAGTAAAAATGAACTGGCTGTATTGGTTTTTGTGATACCATTTGTGGCAGTTTGGAAATTTTTTTTTCTTCTGGATTTTCTGAATGACCTCCAGATAAGTCTTATACCATTTGTTATTCATTCACTAGGCATTTATTGTGCTAATCTTAGGCATTATGGGCCTTTAAATACATGCTAACTTAGTAGTTAAACAGAAAAGGTTTTTGAGAAATACTTAACGGTTAGGGTTGTTTTAAAAATTAGTCTAAAATCTTCAAAGACAGACCCCAACGAGGGAATTCCCTGGCAGTCCAGCAGTTAAAACTTGGTGCTTTCATTGCCGTAGACCTGGGTTCGATCCCTGGTTGGAGAGCTAAGATCCCACAAGCAGCACAGCCCTCACCTGACCCCTGGCCAAAAAAACCCAAAACCCCAAATAAGACTCCAGTGATAATGATGGAATTCAGCTTCAAATTCCTAATGTGGTACCTGGGGGCACTTTAAGATACTGAAAATTATCTTTTGTAAACCAAAAAAACTTAACAATTTTGCTGTTTTCTAAAATCTTTTGAAATTTAGTATCAAATCACATCTTACTTGGAGAAGGCAATGGCAACCCACTCCAGGACTCCTGCCTGGAGAATCCCATGGATGGAGGAGCCTGGTAGGCTGCAATCCATGGGGTCGCTGAGGGTCGGACACGACTGGGCGACTTCACTTTCACTTTCATGCTTTGGAGAAGGAAATGGCTACCCACTCCAGTGTTCTTGCCTGGAGAATCTCAGGGACTTGGGGAGCCTGGTGAGCTGCTGTCTATGGGGTCACACAGAGTTGGACACGACTGAAGTGGCTGAGTGCCGAAGAATTGATGCTTTTGAACTGTGGTGTTGGAGAAGACTCTTGAGAGTCCCTTGGACTGCAAGGAGATCCAATCAGTCCATTCTGAAGGAGATCAGCCCTGGGATTTCTTTGGAAGGAATGATGCTAAAGCTGAAACTCCAGTATTTTGGCCACCTCATGCGAGGAGTTGACTCATTGGAGAAGACTCTGATGCTGGGAGGGATTGGGGGCAGGAGGAGAAGGGGACGACAGAGGATGAGATGGCTGGATGGCATCACTGACTCGATGGATGTGAGTCTGGGTGACCTCCGAGAGCTGGTGATGGATAGGGAGGCCTGGCGTGCTGCAGTTCATGGGGTCGCAAAGAGTCGGACACGATGGAGCATCTGATCTGATCTGATCTGAAGTGACTTAGCAGCAGCACGTCTTACTTTAACTTGCTCAATATATTAATTGGGCACCAACAGAATTTTACGGCATGGGGACATAGTAAAATATAAGATGGTAACCTTAAGTATGGCTCTGTTTTATAAAATAGCTCATATAAATATTTTGATATTAATTTTTGATTGTGATAAGAATATGGATTCTTATTTCTATCCAGAATGCTTTAAGAATTTTAACTAGCCTGAAATTCTTATTTTCCAAGTATAGGTTATGAGTGCTGCTTTGACTAAATTTTGTGTGTGTGTTAGTCGCTCTGTTGTGTACGACCCTGCAACCCATGGACTGTAGCCCGCCAGGCTCCTCTGTCCATGGGATTCTCCAGACGAGAATACTGGACAGGATTGCCATTCCCTTCTCCAGAGGATCTTCCGGACCCAGGGATTGAACCCTGGTCTCCTTCATTGTAGGCTGATTCTTTAACAACTGAGCCACAAGGGAAGCCCAGATGAAAGTGAAAGTGGCTCAGTCATGTCCAACTCTTTGGTCAGGCCAAAATACTGGGTGGGTAGCTGTTCTCTTCTCCAGGGTGTCTTCCCAACCCAGGAATCGAACCGGGGTCTCCTGCATTGCAGGTGGCGGCTTTACCAACTGAGCCATCAGGGAAGCCCCTTCTTTCAAATTAGAGTACTCAAGAGCTTCAGGGGCCCAATTATCTGGAACAAATACTAAAGTGCATGCACTAAAATTACTTATTAAAAAAACCTGTTTCAAATGAACCATGGGTGTGTGTTCAGTCGCTTCAGTCAAGTCCAACTACAGTCCATGGGATTTTCCTGGCAAGAATACTGGAGTGGGTTGCCATGCCCCCTCCAGAGTATCTTTCTGACCCAGGGATCAGACCTAAGCCTCCTGCATCTCCTGCTTTGGAGATGGATTCTTTACTGCTGAGATACCGAGAAGTCCCCACATAGACCATAAGCTGGTTAAATTTTATGAATGATTGTTTTAATCATCACAATTTGCTTTCCTTATTGTTCTCAGATCCAAGCATAGTGTTTAGAGCAAGTTTTCTTCCTTTCCAAAAATGTTTTCAGTTTAACATAAGCATAACCTTTTTGTAGCCGCTGTACCCAGCAGTGTGACTCATGAATTTAAAAGTGAAAAAACACAAATATATAAAAGTTAGAAAAGTTAACATGAACATATAAAAAAATAAATTTTAAATTAGTAGCTGCTGCTGCTGCTAAGTCGCTTCAGTCGTGTCCGACTCTGTGCGACCCCACAGACGGCGGCCCACCAGGCTCCCCCGTCCCTGGGATTCTCCAGGCAAGAACACTGGAGTGGGTTACCATTTCCTTCTCCAATGCATGAAAGTGAAAAGGGACAGTGAAGTCGCTCAGTCGTGCCTGACTTTTAGCGACCCCATGGACTGCAGCCCACCAGGCTCCTCCGTCCATGGGATTTTCCAGGCAAGAGTACTGGAGTGGGGTGCCATTGCCTTCTCCAAAATTAGTAGCTAACTATATCTTGTTGAGCATATATAGTGTGCAAGGCATTGTTAGATGTTTGTATACACTAAGCCATTTCTTCAACAGTTTCATCTCCGTTTTACAAATGAGGAAACAGTTAATTTACGAAGCCACGTTCAGACAGTTGACATGTGAATATCAGGTCTGACTCTAGAGCTTGTGGTCTTTCCTCGTCTAGGTTTCAATCTCGGCTTTGCTATTACAATTTTGTGACCTTGGGCAAGTTACTTGTCTGCACCTGCATTTCCTCATCTGTTAACATGGAGATAATCATCATCAGTACTCTAGGATTGTTACAGTGAGTCAGTAATGTGTAAAGTTCTTTGAACAATGCCTGGTACATAATAAGTGTTGAACAAATAATAACTTCTATTATTACACCACACTACCTTCCCAAAGCCTTTGCTAGATTGCAGCATTCCCTAAATAGTTACATTGGGTTATGCAATATAATCTAGCTTTATGGAAAAGCTAGATAGTTGCCCTTAGATATACTGTGCTTTATGAAATAAGAGAACATCTGGGAGTTGGGTTATTGGGGGAAGTTATTCTGTTATTAAGTGTACTTTAATTTTTTCCTGTATTGCTTTTGTTTTATAGTAGTACATTATGCATATACATAGATAGATTTGTCTTTAAATTTTTTGTTTCAAAGAACTAGAGGCAGGTATCAAATAGAGTACAGTTGACCGTTAATAAGATGGGTTTGAACATAAGGATCCACTTACCTACAGATTTTTTTCAGTAGTATTACAGTACTACACATTCCAAAGTAGGTTGAATCCCCTGTTACAGAACCAGAGATATCTAGGGTGGAGTACAAGGTATATGCAAATTTTCTACTGTGCGTTTTTGACAGCTTGGAGGATTGGCACCCTAAACCCGTGCTGTTCAAGGATCAACTCTGGTTTAACTGGATGTGGTGTTAGAAATGAAAGTTTCGTGTTACCATACAGTCTCCTGGTAATTGGAAGACTGTTTTCTTGAGCAACCCTCTTCTACTGAAGTGTGTGTGCCCCCCGACCCATTTCTATGCTTCATGTTTTTCATTATAGTATTATAGCTTTCATTTAGTTTCAGTTTTATTAAGACTACACCTAATAAGAACCTGACCATTTCTGAATGTTCAAAAAAGAGAGAAAAATACCATAATTGATCATTTTTCAACAGCATGAAAAACACAGGCTATTCTTAAAAAGTTGCTTAGATGCAGCTGAGCAACTTCTAGATTTTTAGAAAACCTGCTATGAAAACAAAATCCAATACTTAGTGTGAATTTATCATAGCTGAGACCAAATATTCCAGTGAATGCAGAGAATCTGCTGTTCATGGTTCATATATTTTTTTAAAGGTACATGCTCAGTAGTCTTCCTTAGTATCAGATAAAACCAACAAATTATTCCTTAATCCAATAATGTTAAAAAAAAAAAAAAAAGGAAGTCATTTAAAAGTCATATATTCAAAATGCTACGCTAGTAGCACTGGCCCATAGGAAAAAATGTTTTAAAACTCCTGTTAGAAAAATGGAGTTTAAAAGTGCAACAACTTCTAAATTTAGTCATTCATTTACTATATGACAGAATTTCTGAGTTTTCTATATAGCTCTAGCTGTGGCACTTGATGTTACATTCAGGGTAGACTAAAGTATCTTGCATACCTGTTAAAGATTTAAGAGCCGTTTATTTTATTAAGAAATTGACAATCTTGCCAATCAAAAAGTTTTTATTAAATAAAATGCCTTAATATTTAAAATTTTGTTTTAGATCTTACTGCAAAGATGAAACCTGATGAAACTCCTATGTTTGACCCAAGTCTACTCAAAGAAGTGGACTGGAGTCAGAATACAGCTACATTTTCTCCAGCCATTTCCCCAACACATCCTGGAGAAGGTTTGGTTTTGAGGCCTCTTTGTACTGCTGATTTAAATAGAGGTATGGGCTCAGTTTATAAATGCTAGTTAGACTTATAATTAGCATTGTTTTTTCCATATACATGATGATGCTGATAATTTTTTAAAATATTTGACTTTCATATTACTTTTTTGTGCTTAAATTTTAAAGTGACTGAGAACTTAATTACAATGTGTACAGGCCAGATATTACTGTACTATAGTACTGTATTACACCATTTCAAATGACTTATATACAACAGTGCTCCTTCCTAATTAAGCAGCAAAAAGGGGGAAATTACCTTGTATAATGACACAAAAGTAAGACTCTTAAGAAGCTGGATGGAAAATGAGAATGAAGGTAATTTGCCTCGGATAGTTGCAAAAGGTTTTGTCTACATGTATTCCTTTTTTTAATAGCTAAATTCTCCAAAATAATATCCTTAAATTTCAGTAGTCAAAAATCAACTTTTTACAGTTTCCTTTTTTTGGCAGGAAATCTTAAATTATTGTGGTCAAATCAGTTCTTCAGTATATAAAAGTTAAAAGATTCCCAAAGTTCTATGCTGTTCATATTAACATAACATTAATCAGGAATCTTTAAAAAAAACTGTTGTCTCAACAATGTTGTATTTTACAAATAATATTTGGTCATAATGAGAATCTTGCATTTTTAAGTAAAACCAAAGCACACATTTGGGAAAATTTGACATCCCTTGCATTGAATCTACTGCAAATTACATTTAAAACTGTATATGCTGGTTCTATATACTGAGTCTTAAGGTCAGCACTATTCCAAAAATCTGATGCAGGCAAAAACAGTAGTAAAATCTATTATTGTTTTATATATTGATTATGTAGAAAGAATGGGTTTGTTTAATCTTTTAAAATAATTTAAGAATGGTTCATTACATAAAGTTTTGAAAAAATTATGCTCACCAGCTTGACACATTGCTTCTTTTAATATATATTTGCTCTTCTCATGACTTGAAATCTGTTTTTCAAAACTAGGTTTTTTTAAGGTACTAGGTCAGCTGACAGAGACTGGAGTTGTCAACCCAGAACAATTTATGAGTAAGTCCTACAGCCTCTTTTTCCTGAAGAAAAAGAAATGAAACAAGATTTTATTTTTGTTTCAAACTCTGTTCAGTGTCTACTTGTTTTGTTCAAATAGCTGGAAAATATTCAAATAACAATTTAGCTATTATTTGTTTAATCTAGCCAATCTATTCTAGAATCCAAAAGTAACTACTGCTATGTTTTACAAAATACCTGGCTATTTTTAGATAATTACTATAGCATAGAACCTGGGTGGCAGTTTTAGAGATTTTCATTATAGTATTTTCCTTTCATGTAGTTTATTTCACAGAAATTTCATTGTCAAAAAATGTAATAAAAATATGTGAGGATAGAAACCCAGAAGGGTCAATTGACTTTCCCAAAATCACAGGGAGTTGTTGGTAAGGAAAAAACTACAACCTTCCTAACTCCATCCAGTGCTCTTAACACTGTCTTCCTATCTTCTTCATTTTCTTCAATAGGTAATTTTATTTTGTACTTTCTATATGACTGACCCTCTTGAAATGAAGGTTATTATTTTGTGATTCTGTTATCCTTCTTTCAATCTATTTCTTCCCATTTCAGACCCATTACTAGAATACAACTGTGTAAATAAACAGCATGGTAATACTCTTGGGCTCAGTTTTTATTCCTAAATTATTCTTTGCGGGAATATTAGATGAGAAATCATGTTATTTCATCAATATAAGTCAGTTTGAGGGGAAGGTATTTATTCCATTTTTGCTCCTATTTGCTATGTGGCTTTGGAAAAATTACTGGGAAATGGAGATTTTTTATTTATTTCACAGGGTGCTTTCAAAGCAAACAAATTGATGGTTGTATTTCTAAAATGGGTCATGTAATCATGAAACACTTGGGATCCCAAGAGGAAAACTGAAAACTACTTTTTCAGATTATAAAATAGCTATATGAGCCTTACTTCATTCCGCTAGCAGATCTTTTAAATGTATGGACTATGTTCTAGTCAGTACTGACTGCTGATGTTTCAAATACATGGTCATGCTTAATAACTGACATTTTCTCTAGACACAAAGTTGTAATTTACTGTGGTAAAATAGCTTTAAATATTCATTAAATTATTGGCTAATTCTAGTTTTTTAACACCTAATAAAGTTTAATGTCTATGTAACATTCTTTTCCAATTTCCACAGAATCTTTTGAGCACATGAAGAAATCTGGGGATTACTATGTTACAGTTGTGGAAGATGTAACTTTAGGCCAGATAGTTGCTACAGCAACTCTGATAATAGAACATAAATTCATCCATTCCTGTGCTAAGGTATGTGTTCACATTAATGCTTATGAGTAAATGGATATCAACTGATGAGTTTCCATCAGACAAATCTGTTTTCCCACTGCTTTTTACTGTAAAATGAGAGAGCAAAATATAGCCTGGAATAGTTTTGCTTTCTAGAAATCAGTCATTTTCCCATTTTCTTAAGAGTTGTGAGACAGAAAATGTTATTATATGAATTGTTTGCTAAAAATTGTTCTGTAAGGTATTAGAATTGGTATCAGTTCAGTTCAGTTCAGTTGCATCGAACTCTCTGCGACACCATGAATTGCAGCACGCCAGGCCTCCCTGTCCATCACCAACTCCCGGAGTTCACCCAAACTCTTGTGCATTGAGTCAGTGATGCCATCCAACCATCTCATCCTCGGTCATCCCCTTCTCCTCCTGCCCCCAATCCCTCCCAGAATCAGGGTCTTTTCCAATGAGTCAACTCTGCATGAGGTGTCCAAAGTATTGGAGTTTCAGCCTCAGCATCAGTCCTTCCAATGAACACCCAGGACTGGTCTCCTTTAGGACGGACTGGTTGGATCTCCTTGCAGTCCAAAGGACTCTCAAGAGTCTTCTCCAACACCACAGTTCAAAAGCATCAGTTCTTTAGCGCTCAGGTTTCTTCACAGTCCAACTCTCACATCTATACATGACCACTAGAAAAACCATAGCCTTGACTAGACGGACCTTTGTTGACAAATATCTCTGCTTTTTAATATGCTCTCTAGGTTGGTCATAACTTTCCTTCCAAGGAGTAAGCGTCTTTTAATTTCATGGTTGCAGTCACCATCTGCAGTGATTTTGGAGCCCCCAGAAATAAAAGTGTGACACTGTTTCTACTGTTTCTCCATCTATTTCCCAAGCAGTGATGGGACCAGATGCCATGATCTTAGTTTTCCAAATGTTGAGCTTTAAGCCAACTTGTTCACTCTCCTCTTTCACTTTCATCAAGAGGCTTTTGAGTTCCTCTTCACTTTCTGCCATAAGGGTGGTGTTATCTGCATATCTGAGGTTATTGATATTTCACCCGGCAATCTTGATTCCAGCTTGTGCTTCTTCCAGCGTTTCTCATGATGTACTCTGCATAGAAGTTAAATAAGCAGGGTGACAATATACAGCCTTGACATACTCCCTTTCCTATTTGGAACCAGTCTGTTGTTCCATGTCCAGTTCTAACTGTTGCTTCCTGACCTGCATACAGATTTCTTAAGAGACAGGTCAGGTGGTCTGGTATTCCCATCTCTTTCAGAATTTTCCACAGTTTATTGTGATCCACACAAAGGCTTTGGCATAGTCAATAAAGCAGAAATAGATGTTTTTCTGGAACTCTCTTGCTTTTTCCATGATCCAGCAGATGCTGGCAATTTGATCTCTGGTTCCTCTGCCTTTTCTAAAACCAGCTTGAACATCTGGAAGTTCACGGTTCACATATTGCTGAAGCCTGGCTTGGAGAATTTTGAGCATTACTTTACTCGCGTGTGAGATGAGTGCAACTGTGCGGTAGTTTGAGCATTCTTTGGCGTTGCCTTTCTTTGGGATTGGAATGAAAACTGACCTTTTCCAGTCCTGTGGCCACTGCTGAGTTTTCCAAATTTGTTGGCATATTGTGTAGCACTTTCACAGCATCATCTTTCAGGATTTGAATAGCTCGCCTGGAATTCCATCACCTCCACTAGCTTTGTTCATAGTGATGCTTTCTAAGGCCCACTTGACTTCACATTCCAGGATGTCTGGCTCTAGGTGAGTGATCACATCATCGTGAGTATCTGGGTCATGAAGATCTTTTTTGTACAGTTCTTCTGTGTATTCTTGTCACCTCTTCTTAATATCTTCTCCTTCTCTTAGGTCCATAGCATTTCTGTCCTTTATCGAGCCCATCTTTGCATGATATGTTCCCTTGGTATCTCTAATTTTCTTGAAGAGAATTGGTATAGACGTAGAAAAATCAAGTCAGTGGAATTAAGTGTTTGGAATCACTAATGCTAATTTTTTTCAAAAATGATACCTGGAATGTACTACATTAACACAAATTCCCATCAGTTTCCCAGTGGTAAAGAGTTCAGAATAATATGTTCTAATCATGACCCTTCTAATGCCTGTAGAGTCCCTTCACTCCTCATGATTCACAGAAAATAGTAAAGAAAACAAGATCTAGATAACCCAGTGAGAATATGATAAACACTTGGAATGTATTCTGTGAGGTATGAATTTTGGTGTGGTTTCTGTACTAGAAATTAGTATATTGTATTTGTATGTCTGAAATAAATTGCTTTTAAGCAGGAATAGGATAATGGATGTAGTACCTTAATAACAAGATTACATTTTGGTGATGTGGATTCTGAGATTTGTTTTAAAATAATGGGATGGGATGGCTCAGGATATGGGTGAATTAGGCCACAAATTGATTCACTATATTATTTTCTCTATAATAAGTTGAAAAATTTTGCAATTTTTGAAGTTAAGGTTTATAAAACATTTATCAGTGAATTCTTACCATCATTTGTTGATTTAACTAAAAGCAAAACCTACATGCTTAGTCATCTTTTAAACACTGTATATATTTTCAGAGAGGACGAGTAGAAGATGTTGTTGTTAGTGATGAATGCAGAGGAAAGCAGCTTGGCAAATTGTAAGTAGGCAGAAACAAGGTAACCCTGGATAAAGTAGCTACTCTCTGTGTTTCAGTTTACATTTTCTTGCCAAGATACTTGTTAAAAGTGTTTCCCTGTTTGAAGTTTTTTAAGTGTTATTAATTATGAACCCATTCTCACTCTGTAGCTTAGACTGAATTTAATGAAAAGTATTTTTACATATAATTTTTGCCATAAAGTTTGGAAATTGGAACTGTACTGTTAAAACAGCCAATACCTTAAAGTTATTAACTTTTAATAGTAGCACTTTTTCATATTACTAGGAGGAAGAAACTTTTGGTGAGTCAAGTAATTTGTCTATCATATTTAAAAACAAAAGACATGTTCTCAGTCATATGACTTTTAGAACCGGCCTTCACTGTATAATCCTCTATACATTTATCCAAGTCTTTTAACTTTCATAGGTTAGAATTTGCTTTTTAATATTTTCTGAGTTTTGAGGAATTCACTCAGTAAATATTAAGCACATGTGCTAGATACTATTCAAAGTATTTGATACCTATCAGTTAACAAAACAGACCAATTTCTAGTATTTCTGGTGCATGTTCACTTAGCCATACCTTTTATAATTTTGTAACTTCAAGCAAGAGGTTCTGTCTTCAGAATGATGAATTTTTTTTTCCTATATGGGCAACATGAGAAATTCCTAGTTTTCTCTCCTTAAGGTAGTTAGAATCACATTTTTATACTTGGTTTGGATTCTTTAAGGATTTATAAAGATGTATATGTTTTTGTTTCCACTTCATATTAATTAGACTAAATCCACAGGTAACATGATACATTCTTTCACAGATATTTAGGATATGATAAAGAACAAAGCAATTATTTATCCACTTTATGTGGGAATGTTGACTGAATAGTTTTGACTATTCAACACTGACTAAATAGTATGAATAGAATTTAGATACAAAGGCTAATTTTGGCCATATTTTTTAAAAGGCTGCCATGCCAGTCTTTGGTGTTAACATTAATTTAAAAATCTACTTGTAAAGAGGATTTGGGGTGAGTTTTCTTTTTATTAATAGACCAGAGATTACTACATAAAGTATATTTGGAACAAAATAAAATGCTTTGGGTGATTTAAATGCTTTATATATTTGTAACTTCAATTTTAAATGAATATAGTGAGAAAGGCCATGACATAAACCTATTTGTAATGTAAACAAAGTTTTTTAAACTATTCACTCACATTGTTATTAATATCCATTTTAATTAACAAATGCTCTATGCCTCTCCCCCCAACCCTTTTAAAAATTTCAGGTTATTATCAACCCTTACTTTGCTAAGCAAGAAACTGAATTGTTATAAGATTACCCTGGAATGTCTACCACAAAATGTTGGTTTCTATAAAAAGTTTGGATATACAGTATCTGAAGAAAACTACATGTGTCGGAGGTTTCTAAAGTAAAATCTTTTAAGAAAGACATCTATCAAAGGAGCTGATGGAGCAAGGCTATACTCTCTTCCTTGAGTTAAAATATTTTGTTGCTGCCACCAGGTGACCTCCATAAATACTGGATTGTGATACAAGTATAATGACACTTAGAAGATTACTTTGGGCTAGTGGGACATGCTGAATTTAGATTACAAATAAATTATTAAGGGGATGATTTTTAACCAAAGGAGTATATTTTTAACTTGAATCTTTTCTTGCATTGTATTTTTCTAAACTTTGGCTTCATTTCTTAGTGGTCAGAGTATAGGTAGTAAGGAGTTATGTGTCTGCTATCTGTACTGCTCATTAAAAGAAAAAAAGCATACAGTGAATAAGATTGTTTATCACATTCATAAAATTAATATTTTTGTTTCAAAGAAATATATCTAAATACCACTTAAGGGTGTGTCATTTCACATTTTACATGAAATTGGATGTTAGATATAACTAAATGTAGTACAGTCCAACATTTGCTGATCCTAATACTATACTGGCAGACAACCTGGTGAGCCTTTCAAAGAAGGAGAAATGAAGATTAACTTATAAAACGTGACAATTAAATATACATCTAAAAGTTGTTATAATTCTAATGTAGCTGAAGTACTACCTGTCTTTATGTGAAATATAATAACTATTCATTTGTTTAAATATCTAAGAGAAATATAAGGTACTTTTTAACAGTGAGTTAGTAAATAAATCCTGGTATATTATATATTTCTAACCTTATTTCTCATATTTCCATGGGGTGTCCAAAGTCTGTCTTCGAACATTTTTATGAAAAATGGATTACAAAGTTGTAGAACATTTTCAAATGTATCATACTACATTTATTACATCCTTAAAATGTTGGTGGAAGCTTTTCTATTTAATGTGACTATAATGGTACTATTATTCTGGTCACTATCCTATTTTGATTTTAATTTTTTTTTTTAAGTTGAAATAAGAATTAGATACTTCACTACTGGTTCTTATCTTCTGCATTCCATGTTACATTAAACCTGTTCATATGAATAATTTTGTTAGAATCCTAATGTTTTCTGTGCTTTTCTTGAGTTGTCTTGAAATTATCAGGTTGAGTCAGGGTTAGTAAAATTTTAATTTTGTGTACTCTTTATAAAAGGAGCATAGAAAGTAAAAACCATCTGTTTCTCATCCTGTTGACCCACACCTGGTTCAACTAGATTTCATATTTCCCTCCATGCAGTAAAGCTGCTGCTGCTAAGTCACTTCAGTCGTGTCCGACTCTGTGCGACCCCATAGACAGCAGCCCAACAGGCTCCCCTGTCCCTGGGATTCTCCAGGCAAGAACACTGGAGTGGGTTGCCATTTCCTTCTCCAATGCATGAAAGTGAAAAGTGAAAGTGAAGTCGCTCAGTCGTGCCCGACTCTTAGCAACCCCATAGACTGCAGCCTACCAGGCTCCTCCATCCATGGGATTTTCCAGGCTAGAGGACTGGAGTGGGGTGCCATTAACTTTCTAAATAATAGAAATTCTTTACCAATAGAGGGAATGCTACTTACCTGCTGATGACCTAGGCAGATGAATTGGTGTGTTCAGCATTGGAGAGGGAAATGGCAACCCACTCCAGTGTTCTTGCCTGGAGAATCCCAGGGACAGGGGAGCCTGGTGAGCTTCTGTCTATGGGGTCGCACAGAGTCGGACACGACTGAAGCGACTTAGCAGCAGCAGCAGTGAAAGCAACAAAACTAAATTTTGCTTTTTAAGAAAAAGGAGTCCTATAACCTTGGTAACAGTAGCTTTATCCTGGTAATTAAAAACCCATGTTAAAAAATAAACCTAATAGAAACTTCTCTGGTGGTTCAGTGGTTGAAACTCCTTGCTTCCTATATAAGGGGCATGGGTTTGATCCCTGGTTGGGGAACTAAGATCCCTGTGTGGCTGGGCGGGTGGGACCCTAATAAAAGGCAAATGTTTTATTACAATTCTTATCACTAAACAATGTGAAGTAAAACTATAAGCTGGCTATTTCAATAAATCCCTTTAAATAATGTTCTTACAGTCTTATCTTAAATTCCCCCCATAGGAAACAAAAGTTGTGGGTAAAGTATAACACGTAAAAATTGTGTCACTGAGGCAATTGATGATCTGTGTTTAGCTTTAGTTAACCAGAGAAGCTTGATTTTACTAAGGAATCCTGTGGATAAACTTGAGTATGAAAAAAACTGCACAGATACATTTCAGTAATACATGTTTGTGTACTCTTCACTTTTGAAAAGGTATAATGAAGTGGCAGTTGTGATTTTTATTTTGTTCCATGTGTTTTATATATTTGTATTTTACTGACTAAAATGCACATCTTTTTTTACGTGTAACATTTGGAAATCTGGATGCATTTTATGATCAATGGTTTGTTATGATTTATTCAGCAATATTTTTGCCTTTTAGTGGGATCAAAAAGATGGTATAGTGATGCTGATGATGACATCTCAGATTTGATGTAGGATATTATGTAGGTAGGCTAACAAGGGGAAAACTAAAAGCAAGAAGTATTTTTTTTAATGAGCTGGAAGCTGTTCTACAAATGGCCTTACCTCTTCCTTCAGAAACAAATTCCCTCACTTTCAACTCCAAACTTGTTCAAATAATCATTAAAAAATATCTTGAGCCTAAACTTGGGACTTCCCTGTACTGACCATAATTTTTATGTGTGTAATCACAAAGTTTTAGAAAATACCCTTAAGTGCTTCTCATTATCCAATGTTCATTTGTCCTTCAGATTTAATCTGTGTGTGGGATTAAAACTGGGTTACTTTTACCTTGAAGACAACAATCTAAGTAAAGCGGTTATGGCATAAGCAGTATAAATGAACTTTTCAATCTTTTTTGAGGTATAATGGCACAACAGTTTTAATACAACCACCAATCTTCACAAAATAATTTTAATACTTTGTGCCTGAGCTAGCAGCATCTTGCACTGTGACATTCCTATACATACATAATAAGCATTTTATCCAAGTACAAATGTTAAAAGCAGAGTAACTTAAGCAATTGTCTATACAAAGGTAAATAGACACTGTAGGTTATTTTTCTTCTTGAATCATTTTTGCTGCATAGTAAATTGCAATTACATGTCAGTATAATGTTACTGATCTATAGAATACACTTTGAACTGTGAGGTATGGCAACTCCCTATGAGAGAGAGCTAACATGTAAACCTGAATATTTTGAGTGATTTTTTTTTTTTTTAGCTGCCATGGATGGGTAAGACAAAAAAAAATCCAGCATTCAAAGACCCTAGCAACTTATTTTTCTAATAAATAAAAAAAATATAAAATCTTTTAGTAATTTTCAGCTATTTCCTATCATTTTCTTATTGGAGCACTGATGAATGGACAAAAATATTGAGGTGAAGCTAAGTCTGTTATGGAATTATGGATTAAACAGTTATTTGAAAAAAAAAAAAAAAATCCGCCAGGTAACTGCTCATTTACTTTACATCAAGTTGAGATTTTGATATATATATATCTCTATATATGCATCCCAACTTTATAATTCAAGGTTGCAGTTAAATACTTCTAAATTCACTTAAATTACCATGGTAATAAGACAATTAGAAACCTTATATTTTCTTTAAAAGGACATGCTTAACATTTTCTGACATTACTTCTAAACTCAGATGAAGCACAAAATCCTCCCAAAACAAATATACTGCTCTGAAAGTTAAGTGGTTGAAAGTTGGTAGCAAAAGCTATCATGGTTTAACATTTCCACCACAGAGTAGATACAAATAAACAAAGGTAACTGCTCTTTATACATCTGATATGAAATTAACACAGACTGATGGACTGAAATTACAAGGTAAGAATACTGCCATTCTAGTTGAATATTTTCAATATTTAAGTTTCATACTTTCAAAATGGACAATAAAGCAGTTCTATATTCTGATGTGATATCATTTTAAATTCTGTGCCCAGATTAATATTTAACACTTATAACTGGATGCTGAGTCATTCATATATTATTCAAATATTCTATAAAATAAATCATGATTGGTTAAATGTACTATAATTAGCTATCACAAAACATCAAAGGAAATAGAGGAATTATAGAAACGGAACCAAATAAAAAGAATAGGAAGAGCTACCAGAAGAACCAGTTGAACACTGGATGGATGGAAGAATATACTCAAAACAAACTTGCAGTGTTCTTATATGAAAGACAAAATAAAACTTTTTGTCCATATTAATTTGTACTCAAGAAAATGAAGTCCCTTTTTCTAGTGTCTGTGAGAGTCTTTACAGTGCTGGGCAGGCACTTCAGTGACAACATAAAAATTACAGTGATTAAAAGTGGAAAATTACCAAATATAATTCAATAACCAAACCTGTATCCTTGGCCAGACTATTAAAGAAGATATGTAATTTTCAAGAAATTAATTTAGACGGTTGGGGTCATTAATAAAGAAAATCTTTCTATCTTAAAAAAAAAAAAGTAATTTAGAAAATCTTAACTGTCTCATTTTTAAAATTTAAATGGACTATTATGAAGATTCTTTTA
The DNA here is from genome assembly GCA_935064755.1 of Tragelaphus eurycerus. Classification (NCBI taxonomy): domain Eukaryota; kingdom Metazoa; phylum Chordata; class Mammalia; order Artiodactyla; family Bovidae; genus Tragelaphus; species Tragelaphus eurycerus. Next base: position 4,812,608 of record CAKXYN010000054.1, on the reverse strand, counting down.
AGCAGTTTTTGTGGAAGGAGCATCATAGATTATTAGTTTGCAAAAGAGATCTTTGCTGACCTACCCAATAGTAATCTATATACAGGGAAGCTGTGTTATCTGGCACTTTACCAACTGGAATTTCTGAACACTCAATGCAAATCTTGACTATACTAGACCACCACACCCAATGATACAACACACCAATCATACAACAGAATACAAGACCTCAAGGGATTGACAATATGCTGTTTTTAGGGTGGTAAAATAGGGGAAGGGAAGAGAAATCAGAAGAAAACCACCTGGGTCAACAGAATTAACGCTTAATTAACAAAGCAGTTTTGATTCACTTCTACTCTCCTGTTATGCTGGATTAAAAAACTTACTGTATTATTTCACCTTAGGGAGGAAAACAAAGTAGGTAAGTTGGTATAATAGGTTATCTTATGTGGTACCTCTTGGTACCAAAGGAAGGTATGGAAATCACTCTCATCAGTAAAGCACCTCAAGAGAGGACTGAGAAAAATGAAATAAAAAGGAGTTTCATTCGTGCTACCCTAAATCATCAACTATAAAAAGTTAAAAACACTCCTCTCCTCCCCAACATCATACTTAAAATGTAAAAATTTTTTTAAGAACAATTGTTATATGTATAAATAAAAACATGGAGAACGTAGGATCCATAAAGTGACTTTGCTAATGCAAATTATGGGGGAAATTTGGATTAACTCAATGTAAACTGATTACAACACTAATTTGTATACACTGAAGTCTTCCACAATCACTTTTCTACAAAAAATGCATCCTCAAAGAAAAGTTACTGTCTGAGCCAGAACAATCTCACAGAATCATTAAGACAACATAAAATGAAGGAGTAAAATGTTCCATATTCCAAATAATTTACTCAGGTTTCTTCAAGCCTTAAGACTTTTAATTTATGGTTAAAAAAAATTATAGAAAAATGTTCAAAACTTTTCACTGTTCTACATACTAATTTAGAGGTCATAAGGATTTATTTACTTATTTTTTATAATGAAGCAAGGCACTTTTCTTTTTGGGGCTTTGTTTAGGAAAAATAGTGCTACATTGGTTTATTATATTTAGAACCATTTTGGACAAAGAAAAAATGGGCTACACAACTCCGAAAAGAAGAAACAACATCTGGCTTTTAAGAACGCTAAAGGAGAGTCACTTCAAAGTTTAAAACTCTCCTTGTATTTGTGAACATCTGGTATTATAAAGCAAACATTTTCCTTTGTTTATTAAACTTTTTCTTTCTACAGAATAAAATTAGGAAGGTAATAGGAAAGGAAGCAATACTTGGATCATGTTAAAATAAGGACAGTTGGCTGTCATGATTTAAAGATTATTAATAAGGGATCAAGAAGTTTAAAAAATTAAAAGATAAACTATTGAATTATACTAAAAAAAAATGTGGCAGATTCCTACATTTGTTAATGTTTCTGTAAGAGGCTCCATCATAAAATTGAACTGTAAAATTATTTTTAAAATGTAATATGTAGAACATAAAATGAATTTTTAGCAAACTTTAGGAAATTCTTTTGTTATAAATTACCCAGATTTTATAAACAAATCCCCCCTAACTTGCATTTTGTTTAAAGTAACAACTTTATATCATACAAATAAATTTCAAGTATGAAAAGTGCATTATTGCAATAATACCTCTTTGCAAGTCCAAAATTCTTGGTTTATAATAAAACTGTAAAGAATTTAAAAAAAAAAAAAAAAAAAAGGAGTAAAACCATCAGTGCCATCTATTGCAGAAGTCCAACATCTTAAAATGTTGCTCAACAAGTCGCAGAGAAACACATCTGGAAGCAACATATAATTGAAAAGAAACTACTTGTGTTTTTACCATTTTACATTATTACTGTCTGTAGTATTTTTCTCCTCAAATAGAAATTCACATCCTCTATAATGCTGCTCTTGAATCAGCCATTCTGCGCAGCTGCCACTTGCATGTTTCCAAAATCATCATCTTCTTCATGTGTTCTCTTCAAACTGCCTAAAAGTTATTGCATGAACACAACATATGGTATAAAGGGAACTTAAACAAATTCATTCATTAGAATGTTACAGCTAGGAAAGGCTTCATTTTTCATGAAGTGTTATCATATATATATGACAATGAAAATTTCATGACTGAATTTTTAGTAAACCTTTGTACTGATAAAATACTTTTGTTACAAATAACCCAAAGAACTTTATATCTTCGTGACATCGTCCCTCTTAATAATTATTAAGGTATTTTATATAATGAACATTAATTTTTAAAATAATGGCTCATAAATGTTTGGTTACCATTTTCTAGGCATCCATCATAAACATGTGACTCTGAACCTATTTATGAACTTCATATAACTTTATGAAGTTGTAATTTGTATAATTTTATTGTGTAGATGTAATTATCCTTTTGCTTTCACAGATGCTGTCAATAATGTTTTTCCAGTGAAACTGTTATCAACAAGTGTAGAATTGGAAGGAAGGCATGTAGCAGATAAGAAAATTTCTTTTATCTACTCCTCATATCACAGTCTGCTAGTACAGGAATTTCCCACACAGAGTATGTGTGGGATTGTATATGCCCAACAATCATAATCAAGAAATTTGAGTCTCAATGGAGGAAAACTTTAGGGAACAAATGAACTGGTAAAGGGTTTGCTGCGTTATCTGCCAAATAATTACATCACCTTAAACTTATGCCCTAAAAGTTGTGCTAAATCATGGTTAATGTTAGTCCAAAGGGTGGATTGGATTCTAATGGGAAACTAGTATTTCACTACAAGATTAATAAGAAAAGAAGAGAAATATAGTACTGATGGAATAAAGAAGAAAATATGCTAGTCATTAAAATAAGTCTAAATGTGTGCGTACATGCTAAGTCGCTTCAGTTGTGTCCGATCTTTGCTACCCTATAGACTGCAGCCCACCAGGCTCCTCTGTCCATGGGATTCTCCAGACAGTAATACCGGAGTAGGTTGCCGTGCCCTCCTCCGGGGGAATCTTCCTGACCCAGGGACTGAACTTGTGTCTCTTATGTCTCCTGCATTGGCAGTTAGGCTCTTTACCATTAGTACCACCTGGAAAGCCTTAAGTCTAAATACAGCTGTTATAAAAGATTCAGATGCAGTGCTACATCTGCATTCTACTAAAGGAGATTGAGAGACATAGATAACTAATTCAAGGCAGAAAGTGAGGAGGTACAGATAAAGCTCTATGGCAGAATAACTAGAAGTTAGAGGAAGAATAAGTTAATCATCATGTTTTCTTGAGGCAATGACATCTGAACCAAGTTTTTATGGAGAGACTGGATGTGATGCTTTCTAGGTAGAGAATAGAAGACACACAGGAAACCATTAGTAGCTCAGTTTTCTGCAGTACATATATAGAGGTACAGTGAGAGATACAAAGATCAAAAGGGCCTTTAATTACTATCTGTGATGTGTTTGCTTCAGTAAAAAATTAAGCCAATGAAGACTTTTGTACTAGAAGAAAACCACTATTAGAATTATCTTTCATGAAAATATGTCTGGCCACAATGTATGGAACACTTAGGATGGGAGGCCAATACAGACCTGAACTATACTGAGATTAAAGGTATTATAAAAAGAAAGAATGTTTGTTACTGAAGAAACAGACCCTCCCATTTTGGAAAGTGATTACATAGAAGTTGCAAACTAAAGAGTCAATGACAAGTAGGAAGTTAAGCTTGAAGTGTGGTTATATAGTTTCATCACTAAGGAGGTATAATATAGTGCTGGACTTGTGGATGAGATCACCAGTGTTCAATTTCTAGACCCAACACCAACCAGGTACGTAACCTATTTTTCCTAACTTAAAAGGCTGTTGGTGCAAATAAGACTGAAAGGAACTCTGGGAGAGAAAAATAATAAGCTAATAAATTCCATTAATGCTCTAATAAAAAGAAAGGAGACAAAAAAGGGTAGCAAGGTCTTGGAGAGGAATGTAAAAGTTAAAAGATTTTGAGAGCATGCCCGGATCATTAAATGCGGGAGGAAACACTCTAAAATAGGGAATAAAAAAGGACAAATATTTATGGCAAGAGAGAAACTGAGTCACCCTGCTTTCACTTATTAGCCACCTTTTATTTTCAATAAGATCACCTAAGTGTATTTAGGGTCTCCAGTACCAGACCCCTCTTATTTTAATCTTTCCAACACAGTTATACTACTTAATTGTGGAGAAGGGAATGACAACCCACTCCAATATTCTAGACTGGAGAATTCCATGGACAGAGGAGCCTGGTGGGCTACAGTCCATGGGGTCACAAAGAGTTGGACACCACTGAGCAACGGACACTTTCACTTTAAATTACTTTAAGATTTAAAGCTCAACAAAATGGAAATCTGATCTTCCAACCAGCATGTTCTACTTTACTAGTGGCATACACACAGAAGGTCAGTATGCTGCTGCTGCTGCTGCTAAGTCGCTGCAGTCGTGCCCGACTCTGTGCGACCCCATAGACGGAAGCCCACCAGGCTCCCCCGTCCCTGGGATTCTCCAGGCAAGAATACTGGAGCGGGTTGCCATTTCCTTCTCCAATGCATGAAAATGAAAAGTGAAAGTGAAGTCGCTCAGTCGTGTCCAACTCTTAGCGACCCCATGGACTGGAGCCCACCAGGATCCTTCGTCCATGGGATTCTCCAGGCAAAAGTACTGGGGTGGGGTGCCACTGCCTTCCCCAAGGTCAGTATAATATATAATTAATTATAAAATTAAAATTTGAAATTATTTTAATTCAAAAGCCCATCCAAAAGTTTCTAAACAATTTAAATTGCTCAGTGTAACTTGGTAATGAGTGACAGATGCATCTTCTCTTCTACTTTTCATATCGTCTAGCTCCCCAAATTTCTCCCAAAATGAAAAAATCCTTACCTGTGGAGCCAGAATGAACAGATAATGACCTTTCTATCTGAAGTGGTGACATCATCTGTATGGTTAATTTTGCTAGGTAGATGGCTTCATATTCCTAGAAAATATTTTAATTAACTTGAGTATACATTTAAATTCTTGGATATCCAAAACAAAATGAAATTTAAAAAGTGGTTAATGCATGCATTACTGGTATTCTTAGTTTATACTGAAAATTCCAGTGCCATATGGCTCTAAGAGAAATGCTTAAAATTCCTATAATTTCATATATACTGCTGCTGCTGCTGCTAAGTCGCTTCAGTCGTGTCCGACTCTGTGCGACCCCATAGACGGAAGCTCACCAGGCTCCCCTGTCCCTGGGATTCTCCAGGCAAGAACACTGGAGTGGGTTGCCATTTCCTTCTCCAAAGCGTGAAAGTGAAAAGTGAAAGTGAAGTCGCTCAGTCGTGTCCGACTCTTAGCGACCCCACGGACTGGAGCCTACCAGGCTCCTCCGTCCATGGGATTTTCCAGGCAAAAGTACTGATGAGACTATAAATCAAATCAAGCCAATAGCCTGCACTAGGGTATCACACACTGAACTAGCAATCAGTACATATTCTCTGCCACTGGGGCAGATCTCTGACTTAAGAAGAAAATGAAATAAAATATTAAAAAATCAGACTAATATAAAGTGTTTAATGGATTCAAGTATATTCAGTTCAGTTCAGTCACTCATTCACGTCTGGCTCTTTGTGACCCCACTGACCGCAGGATGCCAGGCTTCCCTGTCCATCACCAACTCCTGGAGCTTGCTCAAACTCATGTTCATCGAGTTGATGGTGCTATCCAACCATCTCATCCTCTGTCGTCCCCTTCTCCTCTCACCTTCAATCTTCAAGCATATATCTGGTTCAAGTATATATCTGGTTCTAATTTCTTAAAATCAATAGTCCTCAACTTCTAGTTAAAGATGAAATAATAAAGGCATTCATGTACCTTCTTTCCTTAAAGGGAAGAGACAGAACAAGATATATAGAGAACTCCTGATTTGATGAAACTATAAAACATCAATAACCCTGAATATGAGAAAGAAGAGTAAGAAAAAAAGAACAGTGCCTACCATTATGACAGGAGAAAGAGAATTATAATTAGGAAGAGGACTCAAGAGGACTTTTGGAATTCTGGAAAACGTTCAATTTCATTATCTGGATGGCAGTTACATGAATGTTTGTTTACACTTTATGCACTTACGTATGTGTATTATATTTCACAATAACATTAAAAAAATTGAACCAGACTAAGCTATGCACAGAAAATACCTGGCTGCATATATCAAACAAAGTGGGTATAATTTAGAGTTCTCCAAAAAAGTTGGCAGACCTAAGACAAATCTTAGAAGCTCTTGCATAGTGTGAAGTATGTGTGGGTCTATCAAGGAAAAGGTGAATATCCACACCTGGCATTTTTGCAAGAAGCAAGCCTGGTGGAGGAGAAACTGTTGCCAAGCATCTGCTAATCCTGGTCAGCTAAAAGTAAAAACTAAATCACTAATTCTCAGGCTGACTATACCTGAGGATCACCTGAAAAGTCTTAAAACCATATATATATACTCAGCTTACCCCTCTCCTTGGCTGCCCTCTGCCAGAGTTCCCCAGGTGACTCCAATGTGCATGTAGTATTTATGAACCTAAACAAGAAAAACCTGTGACAGAGGGGCTCTTTTTCTTCACTCACTGAGTAGATTCATACTAGTGGAAAAAACTGTTGGTGAGAAAGTCTTCCAAAACAACTGGGAAAATTTAAGCTGCCTATATTTCCCAATCTCTCCCCAAAACTTTATTATTGGGAAAATGGCTTATCTAAGAAGAACGTCTCCAGTTCAAAGATGACCAATAATCAAAAAGGAACCAATATAAGTCTTACGTAAAGGTGTTTCTAAGGGGAAAAAAGCAACATTATAACCAAAGTCCATATATGAAGAAAACTGCATGAAAATTACACGAGGCAGGTGAAAATTGTGAATAATTCTCCATAAAATCAATGAGATATGGCATTTCTTTTCTTTTTTTTTTTAGATATGGCATTTCTAAACAAGTTCAAAGAGATAAAAGGACTCATGGAAGAAATGTAACAATGAAAAAGATGACATAACTCTTAGAGCTCAATAGAAAAATAGAAAAAAGAAAATAAACCACAGAAATAATGACTGTAAGAGAATCAACAAAGAGGAGAATGGACCATACCATGCAATTCTAGCACATTATTAATGTACCTCTTTCTCCTGGATTGTTCCCAACAGCACATAAATATGCCCTTTCCTACCATGTTAGAAAACAAACAAAACGCCCCTCTTAATCCTAGTTTCCCCTTCAACTACTGTTTTTCTGTTTTCCCCTTTTAATTCCTGGAAATATCTATTCTGGCTGTTCACATTCCTCTCTTCCCATTATGCTTATACACCCCATTACACAAAAACTTGTTTGTCAAGGGCACTGATCACTTCGTGCTCCTACCCAATGTCAGTTCTCAGCCTTTACTTAACCTATTATCAACCTCTGAAACAAAGGATCATCTCCTACTCTTAAAATGCCTTCTTCTCTTGACTTCCCAAGCACCAGACCATCCTGGTTTTCTTCCCAACTCATTGGCCACTCTTTTCAGCCTCCTCTGCTGATTCCCCATCTCCCCAATCTCTACATGTTGGGAGTACATTAAGTTTCTGTTTTTGAAGTCCTTCTCTACCCACACTCCCTTCTCTGGTGATCTCACTCAGTTTTAAAGTTTTCAATAGCATCCATATACCGAAAACCCCTAGATATAAGGTTCTTTCTCATGAACTCCAGGCTTATGTGCAGACCTGCCCATTATCTAATAGCTCTCTTAACCTTAACATGACCAAAAAGTCTCGATTTTATTCCCTTCAAATTTCATGCAGTTTCTCCTATACAAGTAAGCAGCAGTTCCTTTTCCAGCTATTCAGACTAAAAGGCTTAGAATCATCCCAGTCTCTCTTCTCCAATCCAACAGCAAATTCTGTAAGCTGTACTGTCAAGTAAATCCAGAATCTGATCTCTTTTCATCAACAATCACCTTTGTCTAAATCCATATTCTCTCTTAACTCCCATCACTCCATAGCCTTGTAATTCGTGTACTTGCTTCTGCCCTAACAACCCTTACAGTATATATACATGGTATACTACATTTAACACAGATGACCCAGTTTATTCCTTCACTTAAACGTCAAAAGCCTTATTTATAATGGCCTATAAATGCCTATCACGTGGCCCCTTACCTCCCAGGTTTAATCTATTACTATTTATTTGCTCACTCTGTTGCAGCTATCCTGACCTCCTCACACTTCTTGAAAATACTATGCATACTCCCATCTCAAGGAACTTGCACATATTCCCTCTATCTAGAATGCTTTCCCCCAAGTACCGAAATAGCTCATTCTCTTAATTTCTTCAGGTCTTTGGTCAAATAACATTTTTGCAATAAGGCCTTTTCTGATCACCTTTCAAAACTGCAATTAATGTCTCACTTCTTTATATGACCTTAACGGCTCTCTTATTTTCCTCTGTGACCTATTACCATATGATCTACTACTTTTGTGTTGTTGTAGTTTAGTCATTCCATCATGTCTGACTCTTTGTGACCCAATGGACTGAAGCCCACCAGGCTCCTCTGTCCATGGGATTTCTCTGGCAAGGATACTGCCATTTCCTTCTCCATGACCTACTATATTTTAGTTTGCTGCTGCTAAGTCGCTTCAGTCATGTCCGACTCTGTGCGACCCCCACAGACGGCAGCCCACCAGGTTGGTTTACTGTATAATTCATTAAAATAAGTTTTATGAAGTCAGGGATTTCTGTCTGTTTTGTTCTCTGCTTTACTGCCACTGCTTATAACAATGTCAAATAAACATTGATGAAACAACAAAGCATGGGAAAGGAAAGAAAAGCTTGCCAAAAATCAAGCCAAAAGACAAAAAAAAACAAATTTGAAAATAATTACAGAGAAAATGGTAGATATGGAAGAAAAAAGAAAACAATATAAAATATGTCTCTGGGAGAAAAAAACAGGCAAGTGAAAAAGAACAACAATAGCCAAATACGTATTAGAAGAAAACTTTCTGTAATAAGGGAAGATGTGAATCTCTAAGTGGTAAGGGCATATTATGACTAAAAGGAAATTAATATAGAGCAATCAAAAAGATATACTTAATAAAGCATTCTATGCTCATCCAGACAACACCTCCTCCTTCCAATCAAGTCTTCTTAGAGGAAAGAATTTTAAAAATTAGGCTCCCTTCAGACTTCTCTAGGACAATTATTCAATGTTAGGTCTGTGTAGAAACTCATAAGAGAAAAAGTATTAAATTTTTTTTTAATCTAGCCAAGTGCCATTCAAACATAAACACAACAGAGCTTCCCTGGTGGTCCAGTGATTAAGACTCCATACTTCCACTGCAGACGGCATGGGTTTGATCCCTGGTCAGGCAACTAAGATCCCACATATCATGCAGTGTGGCCAAAACAAACATAAGAGCAACAGAAAAACATTTTCCAAAATGCTAGGACTTAAGTTTCCAAGAACTCTTCTTGAAAATAATGTTCAAACTCCAGGAGTTGAATAAGGAAGCTAAAATCCTACTTAAATATAGAACTCAGCATGAACAATGAGAAAATGTGGTTATAGCATAGAATGCAAATATTATAATTTGTAACAATGTAGAAAAAGTAAAATCCAGGAAATGTAACAGGACATAGTTTAAGTGGATGATCCTATATTGCTAAGTAACAAGAGGTACCATATTTAAATATTTTTAAAAGTGTAAGCGGTATCTCCTAGAAGAACTAAGATTAGTATCAACAAAATAGGTTATGGAGAGGAAGGAGGAAAGTAGAGGTATATAAATTTTTATCTTTTATACTGGAAATCCATTGATAGTTATTTAAATGTGATAACTCAAGGAACATATGTATATACTATAAAGTTAGATTGTGCCCATTAAGTAAACAACTTATAAATTTAAAAAGTATCAAAAGTTATCTCCACACTGTTCTCCATAGTGGCTGTACTAGTTTGCATTCCTACCAACAGTGTAAGAGGGTCCCCTTTTCTCCACACCCTCTCCAGCATTTATTGCTTGTAGACTTTTGGATCGCAGCCATTCTGACTGGCGTGAAATGGTACCTCATAGTGGTTTTGATTTGCATTTCTCTAATAATGAGTGATGTTGAGCATCTTTTCATGTGTTTGTTAGCAATCTGTATGTCTTCTTTGGAGAAATGTCTATTTAGTTCTTTGGCCCATTTTTTGATTGGGTAATTTATTTTTCTGGAATTGAGCTGTAGTAGTTGCTAGTATATTTTTGAGATTAGTTGTTTGTCTGTTGCTTCATTTGCTATTATTTTCTCCCATTCTGAAGGCTGCAGGCAGCAAGCTCCGCCCATGGCAAAGGTCATGAGGAAGGAGGCTCAAAAGGCGGGATCGAGCCTCAGGAGGTCCCCTGGAAATTCTAGAGCATCTACCCCCAAAACCAGAGTCTGCCTACTTTCTGCTTTGTGCTTTCACCTACACCTCTGACTTTACGAGGGGCTGTCCCCCACTACCTCTCTCTGAAAAAAAAGATAACTTACAGCTCCAGTTAATAATTACTGGGCATGACAGTGTTTCAACCTACAAACTCTTTTGGAAATTCTCTAGCCTGCCTGAATAGGTTTTTCCAGCCACATGTGATTGTTCAGAGCCTCCCAACTGTGAGAGGGATGAGATGTTCTAAACTGTCTAAATACAGATTCCTTTGAGCAGTTAAGATTGATTAGAAATTGTATTGGTGAAGGGTTTTTCACTTGTTGGGCGAATGTTTGCGGCTAAGTCTCCATATCCCTTACCTACTGTGTCCTTGGCACTGTACTGATCGATATAATTGGTGTATAGAAATGTAAGTAGTAGCCTTAATGTTTGTAACCTTGGACCCTTGAGTTACTTCTTTTCTTGATTGAGCCCACTTCACCTTTGCCCTATAGGAATGCAACCTTACCTAATGCTTTTGGAGGGTGGCCGCTGACTTTAGAATAATCACCTTTAGAGAAAAATAAGTTTCTTAAAATGTTAACAGGCCTCCGGGCCAGAAGATGATGTAACTCACCTAAACTTTTGCGTATGATAAGTTTGAAAGCCTGGCTCACGGACTGCTGTCCTTGCATGACTCCACCCCTTCCCCCATAATCCTCTATGCAAAACTTAAGGTATAAAACTACTTTGGAAAATAAAGTCTTTCCTTTTTGGATTGCTGAAATTTGGTGTCTCCATGACGTTCTTTCTCTCACCTTCTGGCTAAATTTTCCTCTGGGGCGGGGAAGCTCGTCAAGCCTACTAATTTTGCCTGGGCTTCTAAGATCTGACCGGGGAGGCCTTAGTGTCTCCTCTCCCTTGGGAGAACGGGAGGATGCCTGTGGCCTACGTAGGTGATGTAAATTCCTTGCTTTGGAATTTTATTCAGCCTCTTTCCTTCACTAAATTTCCTACTGAGCTATCCTCATTCTATTATTCTTTATATCTTTAATTAATACTTAATTAAGCAATTGTTTCCTGATCCTCGCCAATGCCGTCCCCACTTCGAATTCCTTGGATCCACCAGGGCTGGACCCCAGCAGAAGGCTGTCTTTTCATCTTGCTTATAGTTTCTTTTGTTGTGAAGAAGCTTTTAAGTTTAATTATCCCATGGATGGAGGAGCCTGGTGGGCTGGGGTCCATGGGGTCACTAAGAGTCAGACACGATTGAGCGACTTCACTTCCACTTTTACTTCTATGCATTGGAGAAGGAAATGGCAACCCACTCCAGTGTTCTTGCCTGGAGAATCCCAGGGACGGGGGAGCCTGGTGGGCTGCCACCTATGGGGTCGCACAGAGTTGGACATGACTGAAGCGACACAGCAGCAGCAGCAGGTCCCATTTGTTTATTTTTTATTTTATTTCCAATATTCTGGGAGGTGGGTCATAGAGGATCCTGCTGTGATGTATGTCGGAGAGTGTTTTGCCTATGTTCTCCTCTAGGAGTTTTATAGTTTCTGGGATGATTTGGGAGAATGGCATTGAAATATGTATAATATCATATATGAAATGAGTTGCCAGTCCAGGATTGATGCAGGATACTGGATGCTTGGGGCTGGTGCACTGGGACGACCCAGAGGGATGGTATGGGGAGGGAGGAGGGTTCAGGATGGGGAATACATGTATACCTGTGGCAGATGCATTTTGATATACGGCAAAACCAATATAATATTGTAAAGTTAAATAAAATAAAATTTTTTAAAAAGTATCAAAGGAATACAAACAAAAAATTCATCAATTTATAGTGAAAAGTTCAAAAAAGATGTATTTTAAGAGAAAGCATGATATGAAAATAAAATGACAGACAAAAGTGCATGTCATTTTTAGTACAAAAAAAGTGGGATAAATTCACCTATTAAAGAAAAATACGAGTAACAAATCAAAATAACAAAATCCAGCCATAGGGCACATACAAGAAATGCATGTAAAACAAAGTGATTTAGAAAGGTGGAAAGAAAAGCAATGAAGAAACTCACAAGACAAATGCAAACAAAAAAGGATCACAATATTAAGGTTAATTTCAAAGGAAAATAACTGGACAATAAACATATAACTACAATGAAGATCTAACTTGAATTTTATCTACCAAATAATGCGGCACTACAATTGGCAAAGAAACTAGAGGAATTAAACAAATAAACAGAAACAGAACAAAGTGAGTTTCAGTTCACCTCTAAGCCCCCAAAAGATGAAGTGAACAAAGACAATGTACTCTCTGTATCCATGAATGCAGAACCCACAGATACACAGAACTGACTGTACTATGCCATTTTACATAAGATTTGGAATCCATGGTGAGGGAGTACAGGGGTGTGTGTGGTCCTGGAACCAATTCCTCACAGATACAGAAGGATGACTGCAGGTTGAATTTTATGCCCTGAAAACAGAGAATATATCTTCTTTTCCAATAGTCATAATAACAACTGTTTATTATACCACAAAGAAAACATTTAAAATTTAGTTATATGATTTATGAAAAAAACTCTCAAATGTGAAGTAAAAAATAAAATCAAAAGTGAAATGACAGAATGTCAAGTTATAACAAGAATAAAAATGTTACATAGCAAAATCTACATAGGATATGTAGAATCAGTTCAGTTCCGTAGCTCAGTCATGTCCAACTCTTTGCAAGCCCATGAATTGCAGCATGCCAGACCTCCCTGTCCATCACCAACTCCCGGAGTTCACTCAGACTCACGTCCATAGAGTCAGTGATGCCATCCAGCCATCTCATCCTCTGTTGTCCCCTTCTCCTCCTGCCCTCAATCCCTCCCAGCATCAGAGTCTTTTCCAATGAGTCATATGGCTAAAGAAATGCTAAGAGGATAATTTAGTCTTGAATTCTTATAGCTCAAGACCGGAGTTTGACCCCTGGGTTGGGAGGATCTCCTGGAGAAGGGAATGGCTACCCACTCCAGTATTCTTGTCTGGAGAATTCCAAGAACAGAGGGATATATAGTCCATGGGGTCGCAAAGAGTCAGAGACGACTGAGCGACTAAGCATTCAACTGAGAAAATCCACAAAAGAATAACAGCAGCAGCAGCAAAAACAACAAAAACCTAAGGAAAGCACAAAGCAAGAAGAAATTCAAATACAGAAAAATTATATAAACTAACCAGATCAAGGGGAAAAAGAAAGCACTGATATACAAAATTAGAAAAAAAGAATTAAAAAAATAACCAAAGAAATTAGAAGATATCAAAAAATACAAAACATTATTTTCCTCAATTTTATCTCAAATCCAATGAAATTATATAGATTATGAAACCATCTAAAGTGACCTAAACAGTCTATGAAAATCAGACCTAACCATTAACCAAAGGAAGAAAGCTGTCCAAGAATTGGTTCACCCTCAAAATATAGGAATGAATGAAATAATGAATAACTGAATTAAATTGAAAAAATCAAGGTCCAGTGATTTCACAGGTACTGTATATCAAACATTAAGAAGCAGGTAACTCCAATCTAATTTACATTGTTCTAGAGCACACAAAGAGAAAGCAAGTTTTCATTTTAAAAATGAGAAAACCGTGACAGATACTCTAACCAGAAGATGGTAGTACAGGAAAAAAAATTACAAGCCAGTATCACTTATTCAACTAATTCCAAAATCTTAAAAAAAAAAAAAAAAAATTGACAAACAGAATCTAGCAACACATTAATGGAATATACTCTACCATAACGAAGTGAGATTCATTTGTGAATCAAAATGATTCAAAATTAACAAGTCTAGCATAATGTGATTCAATTCACCATATTAATGACTTAAAGGAATGAAAATAGAGTCATTTCATAAAAAAATGTTTTAAGTTAAAAATCAGTATCTATTCCTGATAAAAAACCTTTTAAATATGCACAAGCAAATACTCACTGAAACACACATACCCAGTGCAATAATAAAAGCAATGACATTGAAATCAAGAATAAAGTAAGTACAAATATCACACCACTATTACTTATCAAATTGTGCTGATACAATGACCATCAAGTGAGAAAAAAAAAATTAGAAAAGAGGCAAAATTATTATGACTTGAAGATGAAAATGTAGGATAATCAACTGGAAAATTCTTTAGAATTGGTCCTAGAGTTTAGTAAGGTTGCCAATTGAAAACATATACAGCTTTCCTATAAAAAAAAATAAGCAATTAGAAAACATACTAGAAAGAAATTTGAAAAAACAATTTTAATTATAATGGAATAAAAGAAAATAGCTAGTAATAAATTTCATAAGAAATACATATATTTTATACAAAGAAAACTTTAAAACACTAAAGGACACAGAAATTGACTTGAATAAATGGAACATACTCTTAGAAACATACTCTTTGAAAAATTTAAAGGTATCAGTTTTCTCTGCACCCTTTCAGTAAAGTTCACACCACAAAATATGTGTTAAGAACTTGCCAGGAAAATTTCATAAAGAACATTAATGAGGAAATCTTGATTAAATTACTTAATATAAGTAATACAGACTACTTACAAATATTATAGCATTTAAAACTTTGACACAAAGGCAGCAATAAGCAGATCAATGGAATAAAATACAAAGTCAGAAACAGACTCAAGTGTGGATTGAAAACTTGGTATTAATAAAAATGGCATTTCAAATCATTGGCTGTGCTGTGCTTAAGTCGCTCAGTCGTGTCCAACTCTTTGTGATCCCATGCACTGTATGTAGCTCACCAGGCTCCTCTGTCCATGGAGAGTCTCCAGGCAAGAACACTGGAGTGGGTTGCCATGCCCTCCTCCAGGGGATCTTCCCAACCCAGGGAGCAAACTCAAGTCTCCTGCATTGCAGGTGGATTCTTTACTATCTGAGCCACAAGGGAAGCCTTCAAATCACTGGCTACAGATAAATTTTCTACAAAGAATCCTTACAAACCAATGAGAAAAAGACCAACAACCTGTTAGAAAAACGGGCAAACTACAAGCAGCTGCCACTTTTACCACCATGACAACAATGGTCCAAAAGTTTTATGAAATACTTTTGCTGTTGGTATTGACTAGGTATGGGTAAGCAGGTACTCTTTGTTTCCTGGAGTCTTTTTAAAGGCAATGTAGCAACATCAACTTTCAGATGCCCTCTGACCCAGCAATTCCACTCTGATCAATTATCTTACAGGTACATTCACACGTGTAAACAAAGATATACCTATCAGGACATTCTTTCCAATGTTGTTTAAAAATCAAGAAAGACTGGAAACAACTTAAAGCTCCATGTATAAGGAACTGGTCACATAAAACTGTGATACACACACACACACACACAAATATTATGAAGGTAGAGCTATATATGATCTTCAAGATATACTATTAAGAAGACTTACTTTTCAAGTATTCTTAAGCATTACTGAATTTTAATTTTTTTAATCATGACTATTTTTCTCTTTTTAAAATGAAATAAAAACTAAAAGTGAATTAAAAATAAAAACAAAGTAAATTAAGTTTGGTAACTAACACATTTTGTAGCACTCTTGATGTTTCAATGTTTAAGATTTATTCCTGCGTAACTGGATGCAATCAGCAAGAGCACATTCTTTGACTTAATGATTTTTCATCTTGGAAAAAATTAATCAGATAATTCACAGGTTTATTTTCTTTTTAGTGTATCTTCTACACATCATCAAAGTGTGAAAGAACATGGAGAAGATAAAGCATATAAAATAGAAAAAGCTGCTATATGTAACACACTTAGAACCAAAATTCTCTTATGCTCTGTATGTAATCAAAATAGAGGGAAAATGGAAGACTCATCTAAGAGCAACTATTTTACTTTAGATTTAACAATGTGGTTTTAATCCTTTTTTTCTTGTCAATGGCAGCTTAAAAAAACTTTTAAATAGATTTAAACTTGAACAAAGAAATTAGTCAGATTATGGCAATTTTTAAGTATTTACCAAGTACTACAACTAAATCATATGAATACAAGCTTTTAATTATCATACTTTCTGACTGCCTTATTGAAGAAGGAAATGGCAACCCACTCCAGTGTTCTTGCCTGGAGAATCCCAGGGATGGGGGAGCCTGGTAGGCTGTAGTCTATGAAGTGACTTAGCAGCAGCAGCTGACTGCCTTAAAGAGGAAAAATAGAGAAGTTACCTGAAGTTGATGGACAAATCCAGCATTAGGATTAATACAAAATCTTCTTTCTTGAACATAAGCAAATGCATCTCTGAAAACAAAAAAATAGGAAAACTAAGGCGGTAATATTATTGCATGAATTAATCTCAATTTTTCCAGAATTTATCTAAAGTAGAAACTTACCTAACAATTTACCTAAAACAGAAAATCATAATCAGACAGCTTGTACTACAAAGAGGTAGTGAACTGCAGTGGGAAAATCCTTTGCTTCCCAGCTGTGTTCTAGGGGATACTTTCCAACTTCTCTAAGTTTTATTTTTTTCATGTGTAAATTGGGGATCATAACAATTCCTATCTTTAAGCACTACTGTGAATATGGAAGATAGTAAGTATAACATATCATGTATAGCATGTGTCACACACACTCCATGCTCAGATTTTATTACTGGTTAAATTAGAAACATATGGACTTCCTTGTGTTGTTGAGATAAAAGTGTCCAGAAGTGTATCTGGCATCTGGCAGAGATCCATTAAATGGAAGTTATTTTCACTATTATTGCTGACATGGCACCAAATAATTAAAAAAAAATATAAAACAAAATCTACCAAGCATTAATCTTTTCAATGAAACAAACACAAAACATTTGTATTCAAATAATATTTAAGAACACCTTTAAGCAAGTTTTTCCATTATAATTTTAAGATAAAAATACCAAATGAAATGAAAGATTTGAATGTCTACTATGTGTCAGGCATGTGGACCCAATGTTAAACATAGCTCAAAAGGACAAGGTTAATGATGTACACAGCATAAGAACGGAAGCTTGATACAGACGTGTCATGTGAAGTTTCACTGGCCACATTTAGAATTATTAAGGATCAGAAACCTCTGAGAGCTTTTTAGGGTAAGGTGAAATATGATTTATCTTTTGAAACAATCATTTTGACTGCAGTGTGAAGAACAGAACAGACTAGAGAAGGAAAGAAAACACAAGACCACTAAGATGGTAACTACTGGAAGAGCTTGTATTAGGGAAATTAAATAATGAGACATGACTAGAGCTTGATTAGGGAGATTCAATAATGAGAAAGAGCCAGAATCAAGGAAAATTTTAGGACATAAAACAGAATTTGGTAATGGATCAGTCTGGGACATGAGTGAAAGAGTGTCAATGACTACAGTAGATTTGTAACTTGTACAAGACACTCTATGAAAGGAAATACTGTACATTGGCCAGCTTTGTTACAGGGTGAAAAGCACATTAGCCTCTCTCTCCCTTTCATCTATGCAATATGCCTAGAAAAGATGATTTTGCATAAAACAAATAATAAATTGTGAATAGACAAACAATTCTTAAGCAATTTTCGCCCAACTACTGTTAAAGGAAAACATAATAAATTAACCTTTTAAACAAAGTAAGCAATTACATCTTTGTCTAATAAGAATTTTAAAACTTAGATTAACCAGTTTCCTAGTAGTAAGCAAGCAGTTTTCCATGGGTTACTCCAACTGTAATTATCTTGGGTTTTTAAAATAATAAGAGAACTAGCTTCATAAAGTAACAAAATAGCCTAAGTGGATCTATACAAGGTAGACCAGCTACAGAGGTTAAGAGACTTATCACAGGATAAAAGGGACTGATAAATCAACCATAACTGGATGACAAAAATCAAGAGATTATTAACTTCCAGTGCCCAAATTGTCTCCATTAAGCTTCATTTTAATGACAATTTAAACTGTGGCTAGGTTTCAGAATACTTTCTTACCTGTACTTCATTCCAAATGTTTCCATAATGTATGCAATAACAAAGGCAGCACTAAAGAGGGGGAAAATATTTTAGAGAAAAAAAAAAAACAGAAAACATACTCATTAATTAAATGCTGGAGAAAGAAAGATTATTGCTAACATCATACCTCCTGGAGATCCCTGCATTCCCATGGACAAGAACTTTTCCTGAAAAACAAGAAATAGTTATTCTGATAGAAAGATACCTGATGCAGCAGCTAAAATATACTGAAACCAAGTATCATACCACAGTAAAATAAATCTTAAGCATTTTATGTATTCTGTATACACAACTTGGATACTTACAAATTTCCAAATCCTTGAATTTATTTATATTAACTGTGTGGAGACTACAATAGACTTTTAGATTAAAAAGAGTTAAAGCTGACAATATGAAAATAGTTCAATAGAGATATTTAAGAAAGTCTATCCAAATGAAATAAGTTTTGGGAAATTTGGAAAGTCTATTATACATAATTATAATTTTCATATTCATTTAAGACAAATACTAACTAAAAATTAACTATAATGAATAATTTCCTAAAAATAAACATAAGTTAAATGAAAGAAAAATTACTTACCTCCACTTTGTAAGCTCTCATCAATAAATTCTTTTGTCTGAAGGAAAAAGATAGTGTGTTAAAATATATGGGGTAACATAAGCATAAAATACAAACATATATACACAATAAAACAAAATATACTGAAAATATTTTTCTGCTAATTTATATGAATAAAAATTACATCAAAAATTTCCAAAATGCTACGAATACAATTATTATAAGTTTAAATATTTTGCATTTAAGAAATCTGATATACAACTTCTCAAATATTTGGAGATCATAAAAAAGATTTTAAAAATAGTCAATTTTCTTTAAAATACAATCCCACAATTTTCAGACATTACAAGTAATAGCAGTATAGGAGAAAATCATGTCTCATTAAGTTTTAAAAGCACAATTAAGAAAGCAAATCATAAATATTAAATGATATTAAAATATTGTTACCTACCATGGGGAAAAAACGTATTATATTTTCAACCGGATTATCTGCAATATCCAAGACTAAATATCTGAAAATAGAACACTGTGTGATTAAGCACACTTTCAGATAAAATTCTTCATATATAAAAAATACAAAAATCTCTTGACAACCATGAAAATAACTTTCAAAATATCATATTCCCAAGGACCAAGCCATATATTTTATAATGCTTGAAGGCACAGCATTTAAAGCCTTAAATAACAGTTAACACATTAACATTTCTCTGATAGCTTACGTATAAAAAAAAAAAATCTATCTTCTTAAAATAGAAAAATTATAAACGGGAAGAAATTTTCCTCTAGATCAGAGTAGACCTAGAAAACAAAGACAAAAATTGCCTATTTTCTCCTCTTTGTTATTCTTCTATTTCTAGCAACTTCCCTAAGATTAGAAGAGTTTTCTTTGGATGGCCCTGCCACCGTTCCTGACAACCCTACAGAGGACAGTTCAGAGACAGACCAAGCCTGAGAGAGAAAAAACTGACGGAAATAGAATGCAGCAGTCTGACAGAGCCGCGAGTCAAACATTCATTGTTTGAACTAACCTACAACAGAGGACAACTAACCTGTCCTCAAATTTTACACCTTGAAAAACATTTAAAATAAGTCATTTCAATATACAAGCCTTACTTTATTTTGTGAAAAACTGCCATTTCTGGAAATCTGCTGGCAGTTCAGTGGTTAGGACTCAGTGCTTTCACTGTCAGGGACAGGGTTCTATCCCTGGTTGGGGAACTAAGATCCTGCAAGCCTTGTCATACAGCCTCAACAACTGCTCCCCTCACCCCACCCCCAACCAAAAAAACAAAGAAAACTTTCATTTCTAACCCATCCAAGACCATCTGTTTATTAACACAACTTAGTTAAGTAATTGAGTTATAAAATTAAAATGTAAAGTCAATACTGCTTTAATAATTACTTTGGGGGCAGCAACTTCAATAAATTCAGGACTTATCACAGAGAAGCTATACCCAGGACATTTTGGCACTAAAAACAAAAATTAGAAAGGTATAGTATGGCATTTTAAAATATAACATTGTCATTTTCTTTAATATATACAAGTCTAAATGTGTGTATACATGATGTGCATGCAAGCGTGCACTGTAAGCTGCTTCAGTCGTGTTCAACTCTTTGCCACCCTATGGACTGTAGCCCACCAGGCTCCTCTATCCATGGGGATTCTCCAGGCAAGGATACTAGAGTGGGTTGCCATGCCCTTCTCCAGGGGACCTTCCTGACCCAGGGATCGAACCTGTGTCTCCTATGTCTCCTGCATTAGCAGGCGGATCCTTTACCACTAGTGCCACCTGGGAAGCCCGTGTATACATGAAACACATAAATAACACAAAAAATTTAGAAGGAAATTTAACAAAATGTTAAAGTCAAGCTCCTCTGAGTTGTGGAATTATGGATGGCTTTTAAAATATTTTTCTTGGTGTCATTCTGTATTTTCATAAATATGTATACAGAACAAGTGTATCTTCTGCAATTAGAAAAAATTCAATCTATTTCATTTTAGATTACATGCATCCCCTTTTTAAAACTAATTTTCTTTAACTGAAAAATGTGTATGCACAGTAAAAAATTCTAACAGTATAAAGATATCTGCAATGAAAACTAGGTTTCCCTACCATCCCAGACCCTAAATTTCCCTTCCCAGAAGTAACCACTGTCAAGTTTCTAGTCTGTCAGTCCAGACATTTCCTATACATCTACAAGAATAATGCCTAATGTACTGCACATACTTTAAACACTTTGAGAGTACACATGTGGCTCTGCACCTCGTTTCCTTCATGCAATAAATCGTAAAGATTAGTCTATATCAGCACATACACAAATATTTCATTCTTTTTCATGACTACATAGTCTATTATGTAACACACAAAATATATTTTAGAGTATTTTTCACTGAGGGACATTCAGGTTGCTTTCATTTTTACAAAAATAAAGCAGAACATTAAAAGATTTCTAACATATATGCTATGCTAAGTCACTTCAGTCGTATCCGACTCTGTGTGACCCCACAGACGGCAGCCCACCAGGCTTCCCCGTCCCTGGGATTCTCCAGGCAAGAACACTGGAGTGGGCTGCCATTTCCCTCTCCAATGCATGAAAGTGAAAAGAGAAAGTGAAGTCGCTCAGTCATGTCCGACTCTTAGCGACCCCGTAGACTGCAGCCTACCAGACTCCTCCATCCGTGGGATTTTCCAGGCAAGAGTACTGGAGTGGGGTGCCATTGCCTTCTCCATATATGGTTTTATACTAATACTTCTAGAATGATATCCAAAGAAGAGTTAACAGTACCTGCCTCCTAGCCAGGGATAAATTAGGTAGCTGGGTTTAGGGAAGGAAAGAAATCTTTCCTCTCATACTTTTTGACCCTTTGGTCTTTGTATCATGTGTAATATATGCTTTATTTTTTAAGTGAAGCCAAAATAAAGAACATTAAAAACCATCAGATGCTCAACTTCATCATTTTAAGATAAATGTGAAAGGCAAACTAAAACTACACAACACAATTTTTACTCCAAGAGATCACAAAGCTGAAGGGCAATTTACTCCAGATCAGGTGGTGAAGGGGCTTGCGATAAGGCAATGAAGCTACCAGCGAGGCCCTGTAGGGCTAACCAAGACAGACGGGTCATAGTGAAGAGTGAAGAGTTCTGACAAAATGTGGTCCACTGGAGGAGGAAAAGGCAAACCACTCCAGTGTTTCTGTCAGAAGAAACCCACAGGCACAATGAAAAGACAAAAAGATATGACACTGGAAGACAAGCCTCCAGGCTGGAAGGTGTCCAATATGTTACTGGGGAAGAGCAGAGGGCAATTACTAATAGCTCCAGGAAGAATAAAGTGGCTGGGCCAAAGTGGAAATGACACTCAGTTGTGGATGTGTCTGGTAGTTAAAGTAAAGTCCAATGCCATAAAGAACAATACTGCATAGGAACCTGGAATATTAGGTCCATGAATCAAGGTAAACTGGACACAGTCAAGCAGGAGATGGGAAGATTGAACACTGACATCTTAGCAATCAGTGAACTAAAATGGACTGGAATGGGTGAATTAATTCAGATGACCATTTATATCAACTACTATGGGCAAGAATTCCTTAGAAGAAATGAAGAAGCCCTCAAAGCCAAAAAAAAGAGTTCAAACTGCAGTACTTGGGTGCAACCTCAAAAATGACAGAATGATCCTGCTTCGTCCCCAAGGCAAGCCATTCACCATCAGTAATCCAAATCGATGCCCCAACCAACTGATATTGAATAAGCTGAAAACAACCAGTTCTACAAAGACCTGCAACACTTCCTAGAACTAACACCAAAAAACGATGTCCTTTTCACCATAAGGGACTGGAATACAAAAGTAGGGAATCAAGAGATACCCAGAATAACAGGCAAGTTTGGCCCTGGAGTACAAAATGAAGCATGGCAAAGGGGCTAAAAGTTTTCCAAGAGAACACGCTGGTCACAAAAGCACCCTTTTCCAAAAACCCAAGAGATGACTCTACACATGGACATCACCAGATCAGATCAGATCATATCAGTTGCTCAGTCGTGTCCGACTCTCTGCAACCCCATGAAATCTCAGCACGCCAGGCCTCCCTGTCCATCACCAGCTCCCGGAGGTCACTCAGACTCACATCCATCGAGTCAGTGATGCCATCCAGCCATCTCATCCTCTGTCGTCCCCTTCTCCTCCCGCCCCCAATCCCTCCCAGCATCAGAGTCTTCTCCAATGAGTCAACTCTTCGCATGAGGTGGCCAAAATACTGGAGTTTCAGCTTTAGCATCATTCCTTCCAAAGAAACCCCAGGGCTGATCTCCTTCAGAATGGACTGGTTGGATCTCCTTGCAGTCCAAGGGACTCTCAAGAGTCTTCTCCAACACCACAGTTCAAAAGCATCAATTCTTTGGCACTCAGCCTTTTTCACAGTCCAGCTCTCACATCCATACGTGACCACAGGAAAGACCATGGCCTTGACTAGGCGAACCTTTGTTGGCAAAGTGATGTCTCTGCTTTTGAATATGCTATCTAGGTTGGTCATAACTTTCCTTCCAAGGAGTAAGCGTCTTTTAATTTCATGGCTGCAGTCACCATCTGCAGTGATTTTGGAGCCCAGAAAAATAAAGTCTGACACTGTTTCCACTGTTTTCCCATCTATTTCCCATGTAGTGATGGGACCAGATGCCAGGATCTTCATTTTCTGAATGTTGAGCTTTAAGCCAACCTTTTCACTTTCCACTTTCACTTTCATCAAGAGGCTTTTGAGTTCCTCTTCACTTTCTGCCATAAGGGTGGTGTCATCTGCATATCTGAGATTATTGATATTTCTCCCAGCAATCTTGATTCCAACTTGTGTTTCTTCCAGTCCAGCGTTTCTCATGATGTACTCTGCATATAAGTTAAATAAGCAGGGTGACAATATACAGCCTTGACGTACTTCTTTTCCTATTTGGAACCAGTCTGTTGTTCCATGTCCAGTTCTAACTGTTGCTTCCTGACCTGCATACAAATCTCAAGAGGCAGGTCAGGTGGTCTGGTATTCCCATCTCTTTCAGAATTTTCCAGTTTATTGTGATCTACACAGTCAAATAGTCAACACCAAAAATCATACTATGTTCTTTGCAGCTGAAGACAGAGAAGGTCTATATAGTCAGCAAAAACAGGACCTGAAACTGACTGTGGCTCAGATCATGAGCTCCTTATTGCAAAATTCAGGCTTAAATTGAAGAAAGTGGGGAAAATCATTAGGCCACTCAGTTATGACCTAAATCAATTCCCTTATGATTCTACAGTGAGGTGACAAATAGATTCAAGGGATTAGATCTGGTGGACAGAGTGCCTGAAGAACTATGGATGGAGGTTCATAACATGGCACAAGAGGCAGTAACCAAAACCATCTCAAAGAAAAAGAAATCCAAGAAGGAAAAGTGGTTGTCTGAGGAGGCTTTACAAATAGCTGGGAAAGAAGAGAAGTGAAAGGCAAGGAAGAAAGGTATATCCAACTGAATGCAGAATTTCAGAGAATAGCAAGGAGAGATAAGAAGGCCTTCTTCAATGAACAATGCAAAGAAACAGAGGACACAACAGAATGGACTAGAGATCTCTTCAAGAAAACTAGAGATATCAAGGCAACATTTCACACAACAATGGGCACGATAAAGGACAGGAATTGTAAAGACCAAACCAAAGCGGAAGAGATTAAGAAGAGGTGGCAAGAATACACAGAATAACTATACAAATAAGGTCTTAATAACCTGGATATACACGATGGTGTGGTCACTCACCTAGAGCAGGATATCCTGGAATGTGAAGTAAAGTGGGCCTAAGGAAGCATTACTAAGAACAAAGCTAATAGTGTGTATTAGTTGCTCAATTATGTTCAACTCTCTGAGACCCCATGGACTGCAACCTGCCAAGGTCCTCTGTCCATGGAATTCTCCAGGCAAGAACACTGGAGTGGGTTGCCATTCTTTTCTCCAGAGGATCTTCCCAACCCAGGGATCAAACTTGTGTCTCATATCTGCTTTGGGAGGCAGGTTCTATACCACTAGTGTCACCTGGGAAGCCCAAAGCTAGTAGAAGTGATGGAATTCCAGCTGAGTTATTTAAAACCCTAAAGGATGATGCTGTTAAAGCGCTGCACTAAATATGTCAGCAAATTTGGAAAACTCAGCAGTGGTCACAGGACTGGAAAAGGTCAGTTTTCATTCCAATTTCAAAGAAGGGTAATGCCAAAGAATGCTCAAACTACCATACAGTTGTGTTCATTTCACATGCTAGTAAGGTTATGCTCAAAATCCTTCATGTTAGGCTTAAACAGTATGTGAACTGAGAATTTCCAGACATACAAGCTGGATTTAGAAAAGGCAGAGGAACTGGAGATCAAATTGACAACATTTACTGGATCATGGAGAAAGCACGGGAGTTCCAGAAAAAACATCTATTTCTACTTCTTTAAACTTTGACTGTGTGGATCACAGCAAACTGTGGAAAATTCTTGAAGAGATGGGAATACAAGACCACCTTACTTGCCTCCTGAGAAACCTGTATGCAGGACAAGAAGCAATAGTTAGAAATGGAAATGGAAAAACTGATTGGCTCAGAACTGGAAAGGCGACAACAAGGCTGTATACTGTCACCCTGATTATTTAACTTATATGTAGACTACATCACATGAAATGTGAGGCTGGATGAATAACAAGCTGGAATCAAGACTGCCAAGAGAAATGTCAACAATCTCAGATATGCAGATGATACCACTCTAATGGCAGGAAGTAAAGAGGAACTAAAGGGCCTCTTAATAAGGGTGAAAGAGGCGAGTGAACAAGTTGGCTTAAAACTCAACATTCAAAAACTAAGATCATGACATCCAGTTCCATCGTTTCATGGCAAACAGAAGGGGAAAAAGTGAAAGTAGTGACAGATCTTATTTTCTTGGAGTCCAAAATCACTGCATGGTGTAATGACCACAGCCATGAAATTAAAAGACACTTGCTCTTTGGAAGAAGAGCTACGACAAACCTAGATAGCGTATTAAAAAGCAAAACCACCATTTTGCTGACAAAGGTCCCTATAGTCAAAGCTATGGTTTTTCCAGTAGTTACATACATATGTGAGAATTGAACCATAAAGAAGGCTTAGCGATGAAGAACTGATGCTTTCTAATTGTAGTGCTGGAGAAAACTCTTAAGAGTACCTTGGACTGCAGGCAGATCAAACCAGTCAATCCTAAAAAACCTCAATCCTGAATATTCATTGGAAGGACTGATGATGAAGCTGCAGCTCCAATAAATTGGCTACTTGATGCGAAGAGCTGACTTACTGGAAAAGACCCTGATGCTGGGAAAGATTGAAAGCAAAGGGACAAGAGGGTAGCAGAGGATTAGATGGTTAAGACAGTACCACTGACTCAATGGACATGAATTTGAGCGAACTCCAGTAGACAGTGGAGTACAGGGGAGCCTGGTGTGCTACAGTCCATGGATTGCAAAAAGTCAGACATGAATTAGCAAATGAACAAGATTGGAAAAAATTAAAAATATTTTATAATTCTGAGAGCGATACCAAGGAAGGAGTCACTGTCATTCACTTTGCACTGGGAATGCAAACTGATGCAACTCACTGGAGTGCAATTTGTAACATCTATTAAAATTTAAATGCTCACATTCTTTAATCCAGTCATTCTACTACAAATTTATCTTAATGCTATATTCACATATGAATTAAATGACATAGAGGGATAGTCACTACATTAGCAAAAGTCTGGAAACAATCTAAATGTCTAACAATAGGAGACAGTTTGAATAGATTTTAGTAGAGTAATAGAATAGATTACTGTCTACTTAAAAAAAATAACACAGGAGTTCTCTGGTGGGCTAGTGATTAGTATTCCAGGCTGTCATTGATGTGGCCCAGTTGGTCAGGGAACTGAGGTTCTATCAGCCAGAAGATGCAATGAAGGAAAAAAAAAAAAAAAAAAGAAGAAGAATGTAGGAGAAGGCAATGGCACCCCACTCCAGTACTTTGCCTGGAGAATCCCATGGATGGAGGAGCCTGGTGGGCTGCAGTCCATGGGGTCGCTAAGAGTTGGACTTGACTGAGCGACTTCACTTTCACTTTTCACTTTCATGCATTGGAGAAGGAAATGGCAACCCTCTCCAATGTTCTTGCCTGGAGAATCCCAGGGATGGGGAAGCCTGGTGGCTGCCGTCTATGGGGTCACACAGAGTGGGACATGACTGAAGTGACTTAGCAACAGCTAAGTAATAATACGAAGCAATCTCCTAAATACATAATTTTTTTAAAAAAAGCCTAAGTTATCTGTGAATGTAACATAACTCCAGAAAGATACTCAAAAAGAAGTAACAATGGATATTTGTAGTGAGGGGAATTGACTATTTATAGGACAGGAATAGGGAAACTAGTTTTCAATATACATTCTTTTGAACATTTAGAATTCTACATTATGTGCACAAATTACTTATTTAAAATATTTTAAGGGAAGTTTATTCTTTAAATGATGTACTGTATGACCCATCTTTATAAAACATATATATACAGAAGTCCAATATAATAAAATCAACTTAAAATAAAAATATTACATGTTTGATACCCATAACATTTTTATATGTTATATCAACAATCCTTACCTAAATAATTGTTGAAAGTTGGGTTTAATAAAGTTTGCTTCAATATTTTGTCGTATACATATTATATGAGTTATTCCATGTTTCTGTAGTATAGGTAGCTATTAAAAAAAAGAGAAATAGTTTGAAATACAAAACATCATCTTACTGTAATAGAGATTTGAAAATACATAGGACTCAACTTTATAGTTAATATAGCCACATCTGAGCTTTAAATACAGGGAATAAAAGCTAATTTCATAATAACATGCTTGAAGTCATCAGCAAAATATTTCAATGATTCAAGATAAACACACTACATGTTCTCAAAAGGCTTATAGAATTATTTTATATCTATAATTTTAGAGCTGATATGATCTTAAAGATAATTTATTTGGGAAACAATACCTTCATTATATATATTAACCCTTTGACCTTTATATTATGTATAACATACTTCAATTTATTTATAATTTACATTTATATACTCTTTATTATTTATTTTTAATAGTATATAGTGGTTAAAGGCATGGGCTACGTGCAGAGTCATGAGCTTTGGAGTCCAAGCTCTAGCTCCCAGCTCTGCTAATGACCTGAGCACTGTAGCTCAATTTTCTCATGTGAAAACTAGGAAAACACTACCTATTCACTGAATAGTTGTGAGAATTCTATAAGATAATCTTTGGCATAGTGGCTGGGACACATAGCATTTTTAGTAAATGGCAGTTATATATATTGGCTACAAATTCTTATTTATTAGAGAGAACTACTCTAACATAAATAGTTATTCAACATTTCTGACCTAGTTAATAGTGCTGGAGCCCAAATCTCTAGACTGCTCTCTGCATCTCCCAGTATAGTTTTTCTATTTTAAGCCAGAATTAATTTATACAATTCACAAAAACTAACTTCTAGGTTTTAAAAATTCTCCTAAAGTTAAAACTGGCGACTCCAAAGTATTCTATGGTGCTTTGTGGCTCTATATTTAAAGCAATTTAACACGATAACTCTAAAAACTGTTTTTATTTGTAAGTGACTATAGGTTTCAGTGAAATTTACAGACAACATGTTGTTTAAATAGAATATATATGCCATCAGTGACTTTGTTCACTGGTTCATGCTAACTATGTGTAAAGCAGTGCCTGGAACATAGTTGTTCAATAATAACATGTTCAAGAAATGAATGAACAAATCATGATGAATCACAAGTATTAATAAGCCTGTGTTTTCTATTTTCAGTTTATAATCCTATATATTTAATTCCCTTTCTGTAGTAATAGAACAGCAATACTAATAATGCATAAAAAAAGTTCAAGAATAATTTCTACTTGTTACAGATGGAATGCTTGTGACTCCCTAAAATTCCTATGTTGAAGCCCTAACCTTCAAGGTAATGATATTAGTTTGTGGGGCCTTTGGGAAGTAATTAGATATAAATGAGGCTATGAGGTGGAGTACCCATGCTGGAATTAGTGCTCTTATAAGAGGAAGAGGCATCAAAGCTTCATCCCTCTGTCATGTGAGACGACCTCAAGAAGGCAGCAAACCATGAAGAGGGCCCTCACCAAAACCTAACCATGATGGTGCCCTAATCTCAAACTTCCCAGCCTCCAGAACTGTGAGAAATAAATGTCTGTGGCTGAGACCATCCACTCAATGGTATTTTATTATAGCAGCCTAAGCCAACAAAGTATGGTTTCTAAATGTTAATTTTTGCAGCAAAATTTCCTATGTCTGGCATAGATTACAGTTCAGTTATCTTTGTATTTCCTGAGTACATCCTGAGACAGGGGAAAGGAGGTTAAGAATTTGGTAGGATTAATAATAAATCAATGTTCCATATTCACATTTATAGAACCTCCAAAGTGAATTCAATATTCACTCCTTTGTCTATCATTGATCTATGATATGTGAACTTTTCATACCTACTCTATTAATATGAGAAAACTACAAGAAGACATATATAATCAGGGATAAAACCTGTTTAACAAACTTGGAAGGCACATTAGATTACTAAGTAAAAACAAACCTTAACACGGAACCCAAATATAATAGCACACAAAATATTTTTTCTTTTTAGTTTTCAACAGATTTTTATTTATACAAAGCAAACTATAACCTTATTTCACACCTGTAAACAGAAAAAATTTTATAAAAAGAAACAGTTCACTAACTACAAAGACTCTAAATATGTTCCTTTTATTAAAACTGTATTTGAGTGTAATAAAAGATAGGCCAAACTAAATGAGTTTATTAGGAGCTTATTCCTTAAGGTTTTTTTTAATTTCTATTATTCTTTTGCTATTACTGTTTAAGATGATGATATGAAAAGAAATATGGGCTGAACTATAATGATTTATGGTGGGAAATAATCAAATTTTGCCATAGAAGCTTTTTTTCAATCTAATGAGACCAAGGTGAAGTTAGGGGGGAAGAGGTTTTGAGACAATGTATCTGTAAACAAATACTTACAAATTAATATGACAAAGAATATAATACGTATATTTATAAAGCACAGTGAGAATACCCAAAGCAAATAGTCTAAAATCATTCTGAACCCCAGTATTTGTGAATATTACATTATTTGGGCAATAACTTTGTTTTTACAAAGTAGATGACAATTAAGTCTATAGTTATCTACCATATCCTTTTCTAAGTACTTATTTACATACATATTTTATCAACATCCCACCTTCTCAACTTAGTTGCAGGCCATCAAATTACTGTTATATTTAGATATGCCTCAACAGTCAAAAAGCTTTCCAGTTTCAAAATGAACGACATTAACTTTAAAAAACAAAACGCCCCATCACCTAAAGTTCATAAATATTATCAAATTATTTCAAAAAAGTTTTTAATTCTAAAGTTTTTTAAAAAACCTATGCAGGTATCAAACCGACTTCTAAATAGGCAGGGTATTAGGGAAAACATCTGTGATATAATGTTTTATATTATAATTCAAAGAGAATTAGCATTGCCATAATTCATAGGGCTGAATCCTCTAGGAACTGGTAACACTGCTATTAATATATATATCTGAATGAGATCTACCCTTTCAATTGTGTAACTGAAGAAATACATATCAGGACACCTAGATATATAATACAATACTTTACAACCTGGAGGTTCTAGATCTCCATAGTTTGGAAAAACAGAAATAAAATTTGAGTCACTTCAATTAAAATATGTGGGTTCTATGAATGTATTTGTACACGCTCATCACACACATTCTATTTTACCCTTTAACTAATATGTAAAATAATCTTATTTGGGGATTTAATTACATCTCATATTTCTCAGAAACTATGATTAGCAACTGCAGATGTCCAATATCCAGATTAGCAATTCCAGGTATCTTGGAAGGTAAATAAATTATTAAAGGTCAGTTTTTGGCAAGTATTTTCAACACATGGATTTCATGAGGAAAATAAAAATACAAAACCTCACTTGTGATTTCTGATTAAACAGTTGAGAATCACTGATCCATTAAAATTTGAAAAGAAGTAGGTACTCCAGAGTGACAATTACTGCTAATATGCAATATCAGTGGACCCTTCCTCAAACAAAACTCTTTCTACTAAAAAAACTTACCCCCAGAAGTTGGATAATAAGGTCTATTGATGAAGCTAATTTAAAGTTCTTACCTTGCTTTTCATGGCAGAAGAATATGGACCTAAAAACAAACCAGGCAGAATTTCCTAGAAAAAAATATTGAGCTATTTACCACCAGCAATTTAAATCTATACAAAATATGTACCATGTAAGTATTTTCATAGCTGTTATAATAATTTGCTAAAAAGTTTATAATTTAGGGAGAATTTTCTAGCAACACTGAGCAAATGACTGGGAAAAGAAATGCAGATGTGCTTTATATAACAGGATGACACATTTAAAATTTAAATTAATTCTGAAAAGTCAGGTATTTGAACTTCCATAGTGCTTTTATACAAGCAGTCTGAGAATTAGTACTTTTGTCTTTTAGTATAATTAGTATTGTTGTCTTTTCGATTACTAAAATACCTCTAATTTTACTTCTATTCTCTGCTACAGTCTAGAAATAAAACAGGTATAAAAAAAATCCTTTGGAATTACACAAAATCTTATTCAATCAAATGAAAAGTAGCACAAGATTTAGCAATTTAAATAAATAATATCTGAATTATGAATTAAAATTTATTCTATGAGAATTCAATATAGAAACTCTTCAGTAGGGATGTATCATACCCTATATACTAATACAATTTTGTACTTCAATTCTATGGGATACCAGAATTATTTGTGTATAGATTTAAGCTTCTTGTATGCAGAAAGTAAATTTTACTCATATTTGCATTCCCTATAGCACCAAATAAAATACCTCACTAGTAATCATATATTTTTAACAAGTGAATTTTCACTAAGAGAAACAGGTTTTTTAGAGGTCAAGGAATTCCTGAGGAGAGACATTCCTTGACCTTGGGAGTGGCAGAGCTGAAAAACGAAACAAAAAGTTTTGCTATGTAGGTTCAGTTCAGCTGCTCAGTTGTAGCCAAACTCTTTGTGACCCATGGACTGCAGCATGCCAGGCTTCCTTGTCCATCACCAAGTCCTGGAGCTTATTCAAACTCAGGTCCATCAAGTCGGTGAAGCCATCCAACCATCTTATCCTCTGTTGTCCCCTTATCCTCCCACATTCAATCTTTCCCAACATCAGTGTCTTCTCCAATGAGTCACTTCTTCACAGAAGGAGGCCAAAGGACTGGAGTTTCAGCTTCAGCATCAGTCCTTCCAATGAATATTTAGCACTGCTTTCCTTCAGGATGGACTGGTTGGATCTCCTTGCAGTCCAAGGGACTCTCAACAGTCTTCTCCAACATCACAGTTCAAAAGCATCAATTTTTTGGTGCTCAGCTTGCTTTATAGTCCAACTCTCACATCCATACATGACTACTGGAAAAACCATAGCTTTGACTAGACAGACCTTTGTTGGCAAAGTAATGTCTCTGCTTTTTAATATGCTGTCTAGGTTGGTCATAGCTTTTCTTCCAAGGAGCAAGCGTCTTTTAATTTCATAGTGGCAGTCAACATCTGCAGTGACTTTGGAGCCACCCAAAATAAAGTCTCTCACTACTTGCCCATCTACTTGCCATGAAGTGATGGGACCAGATGCCATGATCTTAGTTTTCTGAATGCTGAGTTTTAAGCCAACTTTTTCACTTTCCTCTTTCACTTTCATCAAGAGGTTCTTTAGTTCCTCTTTGCTTTCTGCCATAAGGGTGGTGTCATCTGCATATCTGAGGTTATTGATATTTCTCCCGGCAATCTTGATTCCAGCTTGTGTTTCCTCCAGCCCAGCATTTCACATGATGCACTCTGCATATAAGTTAAAATAGCAGGGTGACATTATACAGCCTTGACGTACTCCTTTCCTGATTTGGAACCAGTCTGTTGTTCCATGTCCAGTTCTAACTGTTGCTTCGTGACTGCCATGCAGATTTCTCAGGAGGCATTTAAGGTGGTCTGGTATACTTATCTCTTGAAGAATTTTTCACAGTTTGTTGTGATCCACACAGTCAAAGGCTTTGGCATAGTCAATAAAGCAGAAGTAAATGTCTTTCTGGAACTCTCTTGCTTTTTCTATGATCCAGCAGGTGTTGGCAATTTGATCTCTGGTTCCTCTGCTTTTTCTAAAGCCAGCTTGAATATGTGGAAGTTCATGGTTCACATACTGTTGAAGCCTGGCTTGGTGAATTTTGAGCATTACTTTACTAGCGTGTGAGATGAGTGCAATTGTGCGGTAGTTTGAACATTCTCTGGCATTGCCTTTCTTTGGGATTGGAAAGAAAACTGACCGTTTTCAGTCCTGTGGCCACTGCTGAATTTCCAAATTTGCTGGCATATTCACTGCAGCACTTTCACAGAATCATCTTTTAGGATTTGAAATAGCTCAGCTGGAATTCCATCACCTCCACTAGCTTTGTTCATAGTGATACTTCCTAAGACCCACTTGACTTTGGACTTCAGGATGTCTGACTCTAGGTTGAGTGATCACACCATTGTGGTTATCTGGGTCATGAAGATCTTTTTTGTATAGCTCTATGTATTCTTGCCACCTCGTCTTAATATTTTCTACTTCTTTTAGTTCCATACCATTTCTGTCCTTTATTGTGCCCAACTTTGCCCATCTTTGCATGAAATGTTCCCTTGGTATCTCTTATTTTCTTGAAGAGACCTTTGCTGCTGCTGCTAAGTCGCTTCAGTCGTGTCCGACTCTGTGCGACCCCAGAGACGGAAGCTCACCAGGCTCCCCTGTCCCTGGGATTCTCCAGGCAAGAACACTGGAGTGGGTTGCCATTTCCTTCTCCAATGCATGAAAGTGAAAAGTGAAAGTGAAGTCGCTCAGTCGTGTCCGACTCCTAGCGACCCCATGGACTGGAGCCCACCAGGCTCCTCCGTCCATGGGATTTTCCAGGCAAAAGTACTGGGGTGGGGTGCCATTGGTCTTTCCCATTCTATTGTTTTCCTCTATTTCTTTACATTGATCACTGAGGAAGGCTTTCTTATCTCTCCTTGCTATTCTTTGGAACTCTGCATTCAAATGGGTATATCTTTCCTTTTCTCCTTTGCTTTTAGCTTCTCTTCTTTTCTCAGCTATTTGTAAGACCTCCTCAGACAACCATTTTGCCTTTTTCCATTTCTTTTTCTTGGGGATGGTCTTGATCACTGCCTCCTGTACAATGTCAAGCTATCACTAATTCATTCATTCCATACTGTATTTTTTCCCCATAAATTCCCTTTATTAAATGTTGGTTTGTACAATCCAGAAAATAGTCTTTATCAATTCCCTGTGGAAAATTCACCTGCTTATTATTCAAAATTTTAATATTTTTAATTTCAGTATAGGAGATTTACAATATTATACTAGTTTCAGGTGTATAGCATAGTGATTCAGTATTTTTGCAGATTATACTCCATTAAATGTTATTATACAGTAATGGCTATAATTCTTTATCTGATACAATAAAAACTTGTCGCTATTTTATACATAGGTGCCTTTAATCTCTTAATCCCATACACCTTATTTGTCCCACCACACTTTTGTCTCTCCTTTGGTAACCACTAGTTTGTTTTCTGGGGGAAGGCAATGGCACCCCACCCCAATACTCTTGCCTGGAAAATCCCATGGACGGAGGAGCCTGGTAGGCTCCAGTCCATGGGGTCGCTAAGAGTCGGACACGACTGAGCGACTTCACTTTCACTTTTCACTTTCATGCATTGGAGAAGGAAATGGCAACCCACTCCAGTGTTCTTGCCTGGAGAATCCCAGGGACTGAGCCTAGTGGGCTGCCATCTATGGGACCGCACAGAGTCGGACACGACTGAAGCGACTTAGCAGTAGCAGTTTGTTTTCTGTATCTTTATAATTGCTAAGTCGTGTCCGACACTTTGCGACCCCATGGACCACAGCCTTCCAGGCTCCCTTGTCCATGGGATTCTCCATGCAAGAATACTAGAGTGGGTTGCCATTTCCTCCTCCACATAGTATGAGTATTCAACTCAATTTTCTGGAGAATTTCACTAAATTAACTGAAGTTGATTGGAAATCAGACACAAATGTGAACAATTAAGTCAAAAGGGTGATATGCTTTACAGTTTACTCTCCAGAGTTTATCTAAACTACACAAACACAGAAAGCAAACTGCTTTCAGAAATAATACGAATACTGTGCCCAATTTTTCTGATGAAGAAAAACAAAGTGACTCATTAAACACATACATATATAACTGTTTCAATGATTCTAAGAAATTTCATCTCCCATCTTTTTAAGAGGCACAATTAACTTTTAATATGTTAATATTTAAAATATTCAGTGATGAACCTACAGATTATGAGTCAATGGGACTCAAATCCTTTGTGGAATTAGGTTAAATTATTTAATAATGATAGTAACAGTAATACAGGTTGGCTGGAATAAACAAGGAGGTTGTCATACCTGCATCTCTCGTCTCATAGGGTAGGTCCACTCCTTAAAAATGGAAGGAAAACATTAGAAAAGTAAATAACATTATGAAAAATGTCACCCAATTAAAGGTCAAAGATGTGATATACAAGTGTACGGATTTTTTAAAAATACATTATACTTAGCGAATATTCTATAAACACAGCAGATCAAGTGGCTTCATAAATATGTGAAAATTTAAGTGACAAGAAACAATGATTAAGGTGACTCTAAGTAGTCAGGCTTCCAAAATTATGATTATGTTACTTTATAACAGACCGAATAGTTCAGTAATTGAAAGTATAGGTATTCCAGATGTTTCTCGCAAAAATGATACTCTAAATCAGAGATGTAAAACAGACACCTTGTCATTTTGCCACCTCTAATCAACTGACAGTAGATAGCTATTGGGCTTCCCTTGTGGCTCAGCTGGTAAAGAATCTGCCTGCAACACGGGAGACCTGGGTTTGATCCCTGAGTTGGGAAGATGCCCTGGAGAAGGGAAAGGCTACCCACTCCACTATTCGAGCCTGGAGAATTCCATGGACTGTATAGTCCATGGGGTTGCCAAGTCGGACATGACTGAGCAACTTTCACTTTATTGGCTTCCCTGATAGCTCATTTGGTAAAGAATATGCCTGCAAAGCAGAAGATCCTGGCTCAATTTCTGGGTCGGGAAAATCCGCTGGAGAAGGGATAGGCTACTCACTCCAATATTCATGGTTTCCCTTGTGGCTTAGTTGGTAAACAATCTGCCTGCTAGGCAGGAGACCTGGGTTCGATGCCTGGGTAGGGAAGATCCCCTGGAGAAGGGAAATGGTATCCACTCCAGTATTTTGGCCTGGAGAATTCCATGGACTGTATACTCCATGGGGTTGCAGAGTCAGGGTTGCAACTGAGCAACTTTCACTTTCAGACAGCTATTAATTAAACCCTATGTGGAGAAAAATTCAAGGAAGAAAAGAGTGCTGTGATCATTGAGCAACATCTGCAATGGATGAAAAAAGAACAGAATGTGATAGGTATTTATCTGCCATGCTTGATCTAAACTGCTAGATGCTTATCAAATAGCCTTTCCCATATCTTACTTGGGCTTGATTCTGTCTAGTTCAAGTCCCTTTAAAGATACACTTTACGTCAGTACAGAGTTCATTCTTGGAATGCAGACCAAAATAAGATAGCTAGAAAGGAAAGTCGCTCAGTCGTGTGCGACTCTACGACCCCATGGACTGTAGCCTACCACGTTCCTTCGTCCATCATCCACTGGATTTTGCAGGCAAGAGTAGGTTGCCATTTCCTTCTCCATACAAAATGCCAAAGCAAAATGGCAAAGACAGAAAATATTTTAAAAGTCAGAAGAAGAAAAAAGCAATTACAGTGAACTGAAATGAGAAATCAAATACACTACAGGTAGTTTTCATTTGTAAATGGACTACATTCTAAAAGTTTCTAGCTTAGTTGTTTAAAACTCAGAATTAAAAATAGTAATTAGGTTTCTAAAGTTAAAACTGCAAAAAGGTTTTTAAAATTTCTTTATAAAATTTTAGAATTATAGAAAAGTTAAAAAAAATAGTACAAAGAATTCCTTTTACCCTCCAATCATATTCTCCAAGTCAGAAAAGTATTTTTAACACAGAAGGTAGAAATGTTATACTTCTGTAATGGAAAGAGAGAATATATACTCCTACAATGACCATCAGCATTCCTTTTTGTTTTTTAATAAAGAGAAACAAAATACATTTTTTGTTTCAAATCTTGAAAATTGGTCTCAACAATGTAGAATTGGTCTATAAACCATCTACAAAATGACTGTTAAAGTATATCTTCCAAAGTATCTTTAGCTTTGCACAGAGGCAGTATCATAGCCAATGATAGCCAATCTGAGGCACGTTAACTTTAATTCAAAAATATCTTTAAATGCACAGATGAACTAAGAAGTGAGGGAAGTCCCCAGACGGACACACACTCACACGTAAGAAAGCACAAACCCAGCAAGGGCAGTAACCATTGAAACACAGCATCCTGAGAAGATATGCTAGTCTTTTCAGTCTTATGTTTCTGTTCTTTTTTTTTTAAATAAAAAACAAATTTTTATTCCTATCTTCCACTTAACAAAAATGTTGTTGACTTAGATGTGAACCCAAAATTACAACTTTTAGAAGAAAACACATAAGAATATTTTTGTGACTGGGTTAGGTGAATACTTCTTAAATATGACACCAAAATCACAATACATAAAAGAAAAAAATTCAATAAATTGGACTTCCATCATGATGCAAATACCTGTTCTTTGTAAGAAACATTCATAGTTAAAAACTGAAATTGGAGCCATGAACTGGAGAAAATACTTGTAAGGAATGTATTTGATAAATAAACTGTATCCATATAGAACATAAAAAGAACTCTTAAAACTCAATAATAAGACTTGAAGAAACAATGAGGAGACTGAATTACTGATCAAAATTATCCCAACAAACAAGTCCGGAACCAGACAACTTCACTGGTAACGTTCAAAGAAAAATTAATATCAATCCTTTATAAACTTTTCCAAAAAAACAAAAAAACTGGGAACACTTTTCAAACTCATTTTATGAGGCCAGCACTGTTGTTCAGTGCCTAACTCATGTCCAACTCTTGGTGACCCTATGGACTGCAGCAGGCCAGGCTTCTCTTCCTCCACTATCTCCCAGAAAGTGAAAGTCACTCAGTGGAGTCTGACTCTTTGCAACTCTATGGTCTGTACAGTCCATGGAATTCTCCAGGCCAGAATACTGGAGTGGGTAGCCTTTCCCTTTTCCAGAGGATCTTCCCAACCCAGGGATTGAACCCAGATTTCCCACATTGCAGACGAATTGCCAGTATTCTGGAGAATTCCATGAACTGTATAGTCCACGAGGTCGCAACAAGCTGGACATGACTGAGCAACTTTCACTATTATTATCTCCCAGAATTTTCTCAAAATCCTGTTCACTGAGTTGATGATGCTATCTAACCATCTTATCCTCTGCCATACCCTTCTCCTTTTGTCTTCAATCTTTCCCAGCATCAGGGTCTTTTCCCGTGAGTCAGCTCTTAAAATGGATCTAAGAATGAAGTACTAAAATGACCAAATCTGAATGTAGAGCTCAAATAATTTTTACAAATATACCTACCCACAAAATCACAACTCAGATGGAGATTTCCATCATCTCAGAAAGTTCCCTCTTTTCACTTCTCAGTCAGTATCTCCTGTCTTCAGACTGACTTTTATCACTACAGATTTTAGTTTTGTCTGTCCTAGAACTTCATGTAAGTGGAATGATTTGTTGTTTAGTCACTAAGTTATGTTCAACTCTTTTGTGACCCCATGGACAAGAGCCCACTCAGCTCCTCTGTCCATGGGATTCCCCAGGCCAGAATACTGGAGTGGGTTGCCAGTCCCTTCTCCAGATCTTCCCAACTGAGAGATTAAACCCTCATCTCCTGCACTGGCAGAAGAATTATTTACTCATGAACCACCAGGAAAGAATCATACAGCAGTACTATTTTAGGTCTGGTTTATCTCAACCTAATGTCTATGAGATTCATCTATGCTGTTGTGTATATCAGTAGTTTATGCCTTTTTATTGCTGTGCAGTCACAACTGACTCATTCTCCTGTTCATGGAGATTTAAGTAGCTTTCAGGTTTTGGCAATTATGAATAAAGGTGCTGTGAAAACTCTTTTATATGCCCTTTGATGGACATATGCATTTATTTCTCTTGAATATATGTGGCAATTAAATGACAGAGTAAGCCTATATTTGGCTTTACCAGACAGTATCAAAAGTTTTCCAAAAACAATTTATTCTCCCACCAGCAATGGATGAGAGTTTTAGTTGTTCCACATTCTCACCATGGTCTTGCTTTAAATAGCACTGCACTTGAGAGAAAGCCTAGGACCTGCTCAAAGTGGGAAGCAAGATCATGACCGAAACACTGGG
This sequence comes from Tragelaphus eurycerus, assembly GCA_935064755.1. Taxonomy (NCBI): domain Eukaryota; kingdom Metazoa; phylum Chordata; class Mammalia; order Artiodactyla; family Bovidae; genus Tragelaphus; species Tragelaphus eurycerus. The sequence goes on along the minus strand of CAKXYN010000054.1, from coordinate 4,773,131 downwards.
TCCCCAAAGGGCAATACCTTCAGTGAAGACAAACTGGAGGGAGTAGAAACTTACTTCATCCCCATAAAAATGAGTACCCCTGCCTTTCCTATCTTTGGGTCTGAGTAGGTTGTGGTGGTAGTAGTGGGATGGGGTCTTAACCAGTCTAACTCGTGAGACCAAGTGAAAATTTAATGTCAAGTGGTCCTGATAGTGTCCTGGGAGAAGTAAATGCATTTTCTCTCTGGAGGAACATACTCTAAGCCTAAATCAGAAATAATTCAAAAGTTAAGTTCTAAGAACTCACAATTTAAAAATTCATTAAAAAAAAAAAAAAAGGAGGAAATGAGCCAGTATCAGGAGCCATACAACTGAATCACATCCGCAAAAACTTGATATTAATTACAACAATAAAAAATATTGCTGTCTTTGTGGATATGATAGAACATTCATTATAAGAGTACCCTTCAGTTCAGTTCAGTCGCTCAGTCATGTCCGACTCCTTGCGACCCCATGAATTGTAGCACACCAGGCCTCCCTGTCCATCACCAACTCCCTCCCGGAGTTCACTCAAACTCATGTCCATCGAGTCAGTGATGCCATCCAGCCATCTCATCCTCTGTCGTCCCCTTCTCCTCCTGCCCCCAATCCCTCCCAGCATCAGGGTCTTTTCCAATGAGTCAACTCTTCGCATGAAGTGGCCAAAGTACTGGAGTTTCAGCTTCAGCATCATTCCTTCCAAAGAAATCCCAGAGCTGATCTCCTTCAGAATGGACTGGTTGGATCTCCTTGCAGTCCAAGGGACTCTCAAGAGTCTTCTCCAACACCACAGTTCAAAAGCATCAATTCTTCCCCGCTCAGCCTTCTTCACAGTCCAGCTCTCACATCCATACATGACCACAGGATATATATAAATGTATAATATATAATACATTTATATATATATATTCAGAGAAGGCAATGGTTCTATGAAGACCTACAAGACCTTTTAGAACTAACACCCAAAAAAGATGTACTTCTCATTATAGGGGACTGGAATGCAAAAAAAAAAAAAAAGTACCCTTAAGTATAACCAAAAATTAAGAAATCAATTTTTTAAAGACCCAAAAGGAATATGCAGAACTGAAAATGTACAATTGAAATGAAAAGTCATCAGATAGGCTAAACAGAAGAAAGGACACTATTAAACAGAGAATTTGTGAATTAGAAAACAAAACTAATGAAATGACTTAAATCCAGAGTTGGAAAATATGAGCAGTTAACAGACAGGTAAGATAGAAGTAAAAGGTCTAACATCCATCAGATCAGATCAGATCAGATCAGTCGCTCAGTCATGTCCAACTCTTTGCGACCCCATGAACTGCAGCACACCAGGCCTCCCTGTCCATTACCAACTCCCGGAGGTCACTCAGACTCACATCCATCGAGTCAGTGATGCCATCCAGCCATCTCATCCTCTGTCGTCCCCTTCTCCTCCTGCCCCCAATCCCTCCCAGCATCAGAGTCTTCTCCAATGAGTCACCTCTTCGCATGAGGTGGCCAAAGTACTGGAGTTTCAGCTTCAGCATCATTCCTTCCAAAGAAATCCCAGGGCTGATCTCCTTCAGAATGGACTGGTTGGATCTCCTTGCAGTCCAAGGGACTCTCAAGAGTCTTCTCCAACACCATAATTCAAAAGCATCAATTCTTCGGCACTCAGCCTTCTTCACAGTCCAGCTCTCACATCCATACGTGACCACAGGAAAGACCATAGAATTGACTAGCCAACCTTTGTTGGCAAAGTAATGTCTCTGCTTTTGAATATGCTATCTAGGTTGGTCATAACTTTCCTTCCAAGGAGTAAGCGTCTTTTAATTTCATGGCTGCAGTCACCATCTGCAGTGATTTTGGAGCCCAGAAAAATAGTCTGACACTGTTTCCACTGTTTCCCCATCTATTTCCCATGAAGTGATGGGACCAGATGCCAGGATCTTCGTTTTCTGAATGTTGAGCTTTAAGCCAACCTTTTCACTCTCCACTTTCACTTTCATCAAGAGGCTTTTGAGTTCCTCTTCACTTTCTGCCATAAGGGTGGTGTCATCTGCCTATCTGAGGTTATGGGAAAGAAATGCACAGGTAAACGGGAAAAGAGGAAACTGCACAGCACAGCAAACACAGAAGATTTTTTTTTTCCCAGACTAAATGCAAATAGAAGAATGGAAAATATGAATAGAGGCCAGAAGACCTACATATATGCAGCCAATTAATTTTCCTGAAAAGACACCAATCTAATTCAATGGAGAAAGAAGTCTTTCAACAAGTGATGCTGGAAATAACTGAATAAATGTCTGGGAAATAAAATAAATTTTGATCCTGACCACACATGCACACATGTGCACACACACAGACAGACACACACAAATGTCTCATGTGTCTTCATTGCTGTAATATACTTCCAATACTTGATGAAAGTGCTCAGCACACAGTGAATCAATCAAAGAGATGCAGCTTTGTGTGGGTCAAGAGTTTAGAGGAACTAAAAAGCCTCTTGATGAAGGTGAAAGTGGAGAGTGAAAAAGTTGGCTTAAAGCTCAACATTCAGAAAACGAAGATCCTGGCATCTGGTCCCATCACTTCATGGGAAATAGATGGGGAAACAGTGTCAGACTTTATTTTTCTGGGCTCCAAAATCACTACAGATGGTGACTGCAGCCATGAAATTAAAAGACGCTTACTCCTTGGAAGGAAAGTTATGACCATCCTAGACAGCATATTCAAAAGCAGAGACATTACTTTGCCAACAAAGGTTCACTAGTCAAGGCTATGGTTTTTCCTGTGGTCATGTACGGATGTGAGAGCTGGACTATGAAGAAGGCTGAGCGCCGAAAAATTGATGCTTTTGAACTGTGGTGTTGGAAAAGACTCTTGAGAGTCCCTTGGACTGCAAGGACATCCAACCAGTCCATTCTGAAGATCAGCCCTGGGATTTCTTTGGAAGGAATGAGGTTAAAGCTGAAACTCCAGTACTTTGGCCACCTCATGTGAAGAGGTGACTCATTGGAGAAGACTCTGATGCTGGGAGGGATCGAGGGCAAGAGGAGAAGGGGACGACAGAGGATGAGATGGCTGGATGGCATCACTGACTCGATGGATGTGAGTCTGAGTGACCTCCGGGGGCTGGTGATGGACAGGGAGACTTGGGAGTGCTGCTATTCATGGGGTTGCAAAAAGTTGGACACAACTGAGCGACTGATCTGATCTGATCTGATCTGATGAGACTTGACCCTAACAATGTTTGACTCCTGTGTGCTTAGGAGCTCAGTTGTGTTCAACTCTCAACAGCCCTATGGACTGTAGACTGCCAGGATTCTCTGTCCACGGAATTTTCCAGGCAAGAACACTGGAGTGGGCTGTCATTTCCTCTTTCAGGGATCTTCCCAACTCAGGGATCAAACCTACCCTCCATCTCCTGCATTGGCAGGCAGGTTCTTTACCACTAATGCCACCTGGGGAAGCCAGTGGGCACTCAATAACTGTTGAATGAAAGAAAAAAAAGTATGTGTGTTTGTGTGTAAACATAAATGCAAAAATGATATAATTTCTAGAAGAAAACATAGAAGAATATCTGCAACCCTGGGAAAGGAACAATGTCTTAAAGAGGACACAAAAGGTACTAAGCACAAAGGAAAAGCAATTTAGTAAATTTGATTTAATGAAAAATAAAAAATTCTGATCAACTGAAATATACTGCTAAGAAAACAAAAGATCAAGCCATAGACTGAAAGAAAATATTTGTAGTACATATATTCAACAAAAGACTTGAATCCAAAATACAAAATACCAACAATAAAGTGAAAACCTAATTTTTAAAATGGGAAAATAAGTGAGGAGACATCTCATGGAAGGTAACTAAAAGGCCAATATCACATGAAAACATGCTCAACATCATTAGTCAGTCATTGCTATGTTATGCTAACTCACTTCAGTCGTGTCCGACTCTGTGTGACCCCATAGATGGCAGCCCACCACGCTCCCCCGTCCCTGGGATTCTCCAGGCAAGAACACTGGAGTGGGTTGCCATTTCCTTCTCCAATGCATGGAAGTGAAAAGAGAAAGTGAAGTCGCTCAGTCATGTCTGACTCTTAGCGACCCCATGGACTGCAGCCTACCAGGCTCCTCCGTCCGTGGGATTTTCCAGGCAAGAGTACTGGAGTGGGGTGCCATTGCCTTCTCCATTAGTCAGTCATTAAGGAAATTCAAATTAAAACCACTACATACCCACTAATGACTGTTAAAAAGTGACAGTACTATATAAGTCAGTGTTGATGTGGAGCCAATGGGACTCTCAAACATTGCTGATCCAAGTATAAAATGAAATGTTGATAATACACCTACTCTATTAATTGAGAAATTCTTAACAAAGATTTGCTAAAGAGAAATGAAAACATATGTCTACCAAAATTACTTGTAGAAGAATATTCAAAGTAGCTTTATTCATCATAACCCCAAATAACCCAAACGTCTATACATAGTATACTCATACAACGAAACAGTACTCAGCAATAAAAAAGAATCAACAACTCATAAACACAACAGAGATGAACTTCACAGATACTATGATCAGTGAAAAAAGTCATAAACAAAACAGTTTCTTTTGCATGATTCCATTTATATGAAGTTCAAGAACTGACAAAACTACACTATGGCTATAGAAATCATAATATTCATTGCCTAATGTGGGGTGTGGTACGGTTGCCTGGAAACATGAGATAACTTCCTATGTTGGGAGAAATGGTTTATATCTTGATAGAAGCAGTAAACACTGGTGTATATATTTAACAAAACTCACTGATTGTACATAATGTCTGCATTATACTCTATGTAAATTTTATAATCTCTATCAAAAGGAGAGAGAATCCAGACAAAGACAACCAATTACATATAAAGAAAAGACAATTCAACTGACTGAATTCTCAACTACAAGAATAAAACACCAGAAGAGTAATACATTCAAAATGGTGAAGTAAGTAACTGTTAGTCTAGGATACATATTGAGAAAAATCATCTTTCAAGAACAAGAGTGAAATAAAAGACAATTCCATACTAACAAAAGACAGTTTACTACCAGCAGACTCTTATTAAAAGAACATCTAAAGTATGTTTTTTGAAGAAAAAGTACTGCTGTCTCTATTTTACATTTGTACTTTAGGCACTGAGAGCCTACATAACCTGACTTCAAGTTCAAGTAGTCTGACTCTCTAGAGTCCATTCCATTCATCACTACAACACTATACAGACTCTCAATGTAAGAAGGAACTATAACCAAACATATAGTTATATTTTAACAAATATAGACTATATAATATGATTAGCTTATAGAGATTAATAGAACAGAAAAAAGTATATAATTTACAAGCCAGTAGAGGGGTAAATGTAATCAAACTGTACAAACTGAATGTTTATCTGCTTTTATAACTTACCAATATATTATAACCTTCTTATATTGAAAAAATGTTAAACAAGTCAAATACTCTTATCATTTTAGTCACAGAACCCTTAGCACAGTACCTGTACAGAATATGCATTGAGGAGATTCATGGCACTAGACTCTATGGATCTTACTTTTTTTTTTTTTTTTTAAGATTCTCTAGCAGCCTTATATTCCTGAAAAAACTTGTCAGAGTTGTGAGAAAGAATGTGATTAAAGAAATGTGTACGTTTGAATTTACCAAAACTGAAATTTCTACATTATGTGTGACAAAAGAAGAAAAACAGGACCATATATAGAGAAGTGGTGTACATATATTCTAGGGAATATGAGGTAATATACCTGATGGCACTTAAAGCCACAGGATAAACATGTGCTTCTTTCTGGTGTCAATTTTATCATAAATTCCACCCCCCTCAACCCCCTCGAGGAAAAAAATATTTTCACTGACCACTAACTTAGAACATTCACGTTAAAACAAACATGAACATATGAATAGAATTCAAAATTCACACGAATTTTTAAGTGAAACAAGAGGCTTCAAATAAATTTTGAGCTTCTCATAAGGTTGTATTTGATAGAACACATAATGCTGTATTTACAGAAGAGATAATAAAGGAGTAAGAAGCAAGCTGTATAGAAGAGAATGAAAAATTACTCCTATTCACTGGACAGATAAAAATTACTCTTATTCACCTGTTATATGACTTGCTGTAACAGGCATGGTTCCTTTGAAACCTAGAACGTCTTTTCTCATAGAAAATTTTATTTGGAGCATTTCCTGGTGCCAGCATCAGATCCTGATCTCAGAAGTTTACCTTCTTTGTTTATCTAGCCTGATTACTACCTACAGAACAAATCTTAAACTTGCCTTGTCTACCAATTCTGCCTTTAGATCAGGACTTTGAAAGTCATTTATGCTCACAGTCTTGCTCTACCAGACATGTATCTATCTGAACATGTATCTAATAACCAAGTCTTGCATATATATCACACTCAATCTTAATCTCAGCCTGCCCACACTGTTTCAAAAATCCATCTCTTTAGAGGTAGTAGTGTTAATAAGGTAGACTCTCATTATAACTGATATGATGTATTTTGAGTTACTCTTGTAATTAATTAGTAGAATCAATTTCCCAAACTCTGCTGATTAGCCGAGCAGTCCAACTATGCTTCTCAAACCAAAGCAAGCCAGTTAAGCCAAAATATCCTTAATTGTGAAACACACCATGCTTCTGATGGGAATTCACAAGTGAAAATCCTTCGATCAATATGAGCTAGAAGATACCACATATTAAAACATCTTTCAGGCTCTCTTCTTACTTCTCAAGCAAATGCAATTACATGAACTATAAAATCACACTCAGGGGACAGAAAAAATGCTATAAAAATGTTCAAAGACCAATAAACAAATAAATGTACCAACTTAGGCTGGTTGAAACATAACGTTTACAAATACCAAGAGGACTGTTTAAACAACAGGTTGGGGCAGTTAAGGAAAAAAAAAAAATCAGAATACTGTGAGCTGGGACACTTCACAAAACAGAAAATGTAGTATTATAGTTTCTCTCGCCGTTCTGCCCCCCAAAAAGGTCCTCTTCAGAGTAAGCTTTCCTTCTGGCCTAGCTCAAGCTCTGCTTAAACCAAAGGACCAAAAGCGATTTTTACTTTAAAAATGAGAGGGTTGGGAGGATATGGAAAAACAGAGAAGTAGTTAAGTAACATGCTTCCAAATCAGTTATTTCTAAATCTAACTGCCACTGGAATTATCTAGTTCCATCTTAAACCAATTAACTCAGAAAAGGAGTCCAGGCTTGGTTATTTTTTTAAAAGTTCCTTGAGTGATCCTACTCTTGTTTAGTCGCTCAGTGGTTCCCGACTCTTTGTGACCCCAAGGACTCCTCTAGCCCACCAGGCTCCTCTGTCCATGGGATTTCACAGGCAAGAATACTGCAGTAGGTTGCCATTTCTTCCTCCAGGAAATCCTCCCAATCTAGTAATCAAACCTGAGTACCCTACAGTGCAGGCAGATTCTTTACAGCTGAGCCACTGGGAAAGTCCAGCAAGTGCTACAGAAGCTTAGAAACCTGGAGATTGAACTAATCTGGAGATGGGAGAGTGGACACGAAGAACTGGCAAAATCAGGGAAAGCTTCTCAGAAGAAATAATGCCTCAAGTGGGATCTAGCCCAAAAATATGTAGTTAATCAGGAGAGGACAAGGGGAATGTGCTGGCAGTCATGGCAGGGGAAAATTGTAGTTTTAAAGCTCCTAAGGTAGGGGGAAAAACATAGAACCATTCCAGAAACGGAGAGAAGGTGACTATAGATAGGGCCCGAATGGAGCGAGGGGAAGTGTCGCTCATAACATGATTAAGAGAGGCAGGTGATGCCAGTTCACACAGGACCATGCTGATAACATTAAGGGTTTGAACTTCATCCTCAAAACAACAGGAAATTACAGCAATTTTAAAGGAATGACAATCTTTTTGCAAGCTGATCTAAATTTTTGCTAGCAACCATTCTGGGAAGAGTGCTCTATCCAGTATTTCAAGAAACTTGGAAGTAATATTTTTATAGAGGTGACAGGATCATAAAGTTATCATATCCTGATTACATCAATCATTAACAGTCTTCACTGAAATTACTGTACTTGAATTTCTTTTTTACTTAAGCAAGACTGGAATGTGATTGGGAGTGCCTCCTATGTGGAAAAAACTATGCTGGCTGGTCACCATAATCGTGTAAGAACATTTGTCACTTTACATATTTCACTGGAAATTAAAAAATTAACATTGTTTTATTAGTCACTTTTCCTTCTCCAATGCGTTAAAGTGAAGTCGCTCAGTTGTGTCCAACTCTTAGCGACACCATGAACTGTAGCCTACCAGGCTCCTCTGTCCATGGGATTTTCCAGGCAAGAGTACTGGAGTGGGTTGCCATTGCCTTCTCCAATTAATCACTTTACCATGTGTAATTAACTAGATGCCCTATTTATGATTATTTACAGTTCTGTTCTGGCCAGAAAGCATCTTCCATCTTCTGTGAAATGCTCCTATCATCTTGGTGGGAGGGCTACCAATGATAAACTTTAGTCCCCTCAGCCCAGGAAGTATGTGACCTAGACTGGATCCCTCACTATATTCACCTCTTCCTGGCTCTCCTGACTGATCCCGAGGAAAAGTCAATCCACTAGATTTTAACACTAACGCTCAGAGAAAAGTGCCTTTCCCCCTTAATGTGAATGCTCTAAGGGTCTGACCCTCAAGCAACTGATGGTCAAACTTGATACCTCTGGAGAAGCCCAAGAAAAAGAAAGATCTTGACAGAAAATAGAGACAGGCATTAATGAAAGGCAGGGGCAGTACTGCTGCATTTTAATACCATCTAGTCAAGTCTCTGAGACCAGTTTGCACTCCAAACTTTCTGGATTTTGTTACTTCTTTTCTTTGTTGCTTAAGCTCCTCTGGTTTCTGTCACTTGTAACTGAGAGATAACAAACATCCAGTGCTACAGAATAAGGAACGAACTGGCTTTCAGTAGATGATATGAATATCATTATGTACTAGGGTTAAGTATTACTTCTCTCCAACACAGGAAAAGCAGCAAGCAGGAAAGAAGTAAGCTGTATTCCTCACTAAGAATTTTACAATCTTTGCAAGGATAAGATATATTATTATTCAATAAGAGACTAGATGCAAAGTCTGTAAACATTTTAAACGAGCTATTAAGACGAGAACAAGGAAGAATTGAGGTGTATTTAAAAGGTCAATGAATTGAGAATGAGGAGACCAAGGTGCACTAGGAATACCATTTATTCTTAGTAAGCTACAATTTCTTCATCTTAAAAGTGGGAAAGCTCTACACTATTTCTAAGGTTGCCTAGTGTTGAAATTACTGAATCATTTCAAGGATATAAAAGCATATTCTTCATTCACATTATTCCATATAAAAGAAAAAAGTATAAAATCATTTTTAACCTAAATTCTTTTTTTTCTATTTGAATCTATTCTTAAAACATGAAATTTTCAAGGATTATCATCACAAGCAATGATCCCCCAAATCAAAAAAAGTGAACCAACCACAAAAGAAGACATTCAATAGAATGAATACCTGTCATAAACTGAATGATCTCTTAAAAGTAGAAATTTAACATTTCTTTCTTGAGACTACTAGAGCGCATTTTGTCTTCAGAAAATTTCTAATTTAGTAGTCTCAAATACTATAAAGCGGAGAAGGCAATGGCACCCCATTCCAGTACTCTTGCCTGGAAAATCTCATGGATGGAGGAGCCTGGAAGGCTGCAGTCCATGGGGTCGCTAGGGGTCAGACACGACTGAGCGACTTCACTTTCACTCTTCACTTTCATGCATTGGAGAAGGAAATGGCAACCCACTCCAGTGTTCTTGCCTGGAGAATCCCAGGGACGGGGGAGCCTGGTGGGCTGCCGTCTATGGGGTCGCACAGAGTTGGACACGACTGAAGTGACTTAGCAGCAGCAATACCATAAACAATTTTATACTAGGAATAGATGCGGGAAAACTCAATACAAACGTTAGGGAGGTAAGATGTAAGGTGGGATAAAAAGAACCCCGAGTTAGAAATCAGGAGACCAAGTTATAAAGAATTTTATTCCCCATATTAATTTCCCTCCAAAGGGCAAGTTTTTTGACTGAAGTTTTCAGATTCAAATAAGCTAGTTCCGTGACATTTCACTCTGATGATCACGGCTTGCCTCAAGAACACCAAAAATCAAATCAAACCAAAACAAACCAACTACTTCGGGAAACTTGTTGAAGGCACACTTCCAAGTTCAGGCCCCACATCAATTCCACATGTGGGCTCATGTTTCCCACAAGTCAATCGATGACACCAAAGATTACCCCTCAAAAAGAGATTAAAAACATACCCTTGCATTGCTTTGGCAATAAAAGGGTTACCTTACTTCAAGTAAGTCCTCGATGCCGAATCTGGGGGAAAAAGGACTGAAGTAGCCCAGACCCGGCCCCGGCGTCTCCGGAGGGGAAGAGGAACTCCGGGAGCCGCGGTCGGGGCAGACGGCCCTGGAGCGAGACTCCGCCCCGGGGTCCCGAAGACGACCTCTGGAGGCTACGGGGCTACCAGTAGGTGAAGGCTCCGACGGCTGGGGCCTGGGGTCCGCCCCTCGGCCAAGAGCCCCTGAGGCCTGTGCGTGTTAAGTCACTGACAGACTCACCTCGGCGTCTTCTTTGCACTGTGGGAGCGAGGGGAACTCCAGCTTCACGTCCTCCATGGTCCTGGCCCGCGCGGGTTTGTGGGTGGGGCCGGGTAGGAGTGGGAGTTACCCGCCGGCCGACCCTCGGGCAGGCAGTGGCGGTGAAAGGAAAGGTAGACCGGGTGACTGACCGGGAGGCAGCGGGCTTACAACTAACACACGCAGACTATAGGGTCCCGGCGACTCCGGCGGCTACAGCCGGGAAGAGGGTTGGGCGGCTCGTATCCGGCCGCCATGCTGCTGCCGTCTTCCGCCCCACCGTGCTTCCGCGCCCCTCAGGCCGCCCAGGCTTTGGCACCAACACGAGCCTTACAACCGTCTCCCCTCCTTCCCCCCACCGTCGTCCCCGCGCCGCCCCAGCCAATCCCAGCCTACGCTTGCCTACGGCCCGCCCCCGCTGCGGCCGCCAGGTGTCAGCGCGCAGCCGCCCCGCCCCTTCGCGAGCGCGCAGACGCGAGGGGGCGGGGCCCCGGGGGCGCCCGGGCGGGAGCTCGCCGGGTGTGGAGGAGGTGGGGCTGCCGCAGGAGGGCGAAGGAAGGACTGTCCTGGGAAAGGCAGTGGGATAATCTGAAACGACAATACCCCTTATGGATCCAACGCAAATCCCTACTTTGGTTTAAGAACCGGGAAGACATCCTAGCCACCATAAACTGGCATACCAAAGGAAACTATAGTTTTCTCCTCTCTTGAGAATCCTGCGCAATCTGTGGTGAGGTTATAACCAATAGAGTAATGAAGAGTTCACCTGAAAATTATGTAATGCTACACAGAAAATGAAACACTATCACTTTTAAGCAAATCGAAACGGTGTACTTTTAACAATACTTGGGAATATGACAATTGGAAAATATCAAGAAAAAATCTTAAATAAGAAAAATTGATAGCTCACTAATTTGTACATAATACTGAAGGTCTCTTCCTTTAATTTTAAGCTTATTACACTTCAACGTATTAGCAAACTATAAACTATATGGCTTTCGATATCTTTTTAAAAGGAGTCTGAATCAGTTAATACTATATTGTTTATAAAGTTCAGATATATAACACTTTCTCTGGGCCTAGGGAGATAATGGTATCTTTTTTGTTTTTTAAACAGATGAAGAAAATTAAGATTAGTGGAAGAACCCACACTTAAACATTCAAGATTTGTACACCAAAACTCTTTTAAAAACACCCCTCCCCCGCCACCACTAAAGTAAAAAAGTGAGAAAATCATTCAATAACTGAACTGTGAATTACAATGGAAAGACTAATGTGACCGAAACCTGACATCCTATTACTTTTTATAGTCATATTTATGAAACACGCTAAATATATAGAGAAATAGAACTGTTTAATAATTTTGAGTATTAAATGACTAGTTTGAGGGCTCCATTTTCTTTATCACTATCTATAAACAGTTCTCTTTTAGTTATAAAAAGGTACATATTACTCTGCTAGCAAGTTTTTTATTAGAAGAATGATTTTATACTTACCTGAGTCATACTCATTTCTTCAGTGTTTACTAAACTGAAGAGAGTTTCTTTTTTTTTAACTGCACCTTTAATAACATACTCTTAATTGATGCCCAATGATGATTTCCTATTGTAATTTGTTAAAGCTTTAATTGCCACATAATATGAGAAAGAATTGTGTATAGGTAACAGAACTTTTGTTTTGAACACTTCTGACATCAACATCTCCTACATCAGACACTCTGAACCCGGTATCCATAGATACCTATGGAGTACATGGGTGAGCTTGGGAAATAAGACATCTCCTAAGTTTTAATATATGCAAAATTGTGTGTACATATGTGTAAATTTTTCTGAGAAGAGTGTACAAACCTCCTCAAAAGGAAATTATCATCTTACAAAAATCAAGAAAACCAAGTCACATTTAATAGCAAACATTAGTTTTAATCATAATCTTAAAAAAAAGGTATGGATGTGCATGTACTATATCAATCAACTATCATACAGCCCAATCATAGTAGGCAAAGAATAAATAAAGACTTTCTGGAAGGAGGGATATACAGATATAGACTCTCTCTCACACACACACACACACACACACACACACACACACACCCCTATGTTACATGTAATAAAATGGTCTTGAACACTGAGTGTAGGTACTGTTTTAAAGTTCAAAAATCTACGATCTAAATACAACTTCATCTTGATTATTAGTTTATTATACTTACTAAAGAACCTAATAGACCATTGTAAATGTAGTCTTATAAAAGACAAGAATATTTGTAGGAGAACTAAATTAAACAGATTTTATTAAACTTTTTAGGATGAGGAAAACAAGTGATATAAAATAAGCCATAAGAAATACTCCCTGGTACTACTATGTCAAGCCATTTTCAAGGTTTTACAAAATACTCACACAGCAAATACAAAAAGCTTCAACATACTCTTCTGACTTCTGCTGCAATAAATGCAACATTAACAAACATACAAATTTCCTCTGTACTTCTTAAAAGCAGAATTACTGAATTACTAATTTTTACAATGTTATTCATACACATTTTTATTCATATGCTACTAATGAGATCACTACCAATATATACATTATTTTCCTTAACTTTTTAAAAATTAAGCCAATAGATGTCATGCAGCCATCAAAAACCTTACAGTAAATTAAACAGGTTTGTAGTCCAATTTAGACTCTAGCTTCTTAGAATCAGCCACTTTTCTGACTGCTTTCATGAAGTCTTCCTGTACTACAAAATCATGATCGGCACGAATTGCAAACATACCTGTGGAGAATAAAATGACATGACTGCTATATTTAATATGTGATTATTTATTATAAAATAACGAAGAAGGCTAAGTGAAATGGGTGAAGGTGGTCAAAAGGTACAAACTTCCACTTAAAAAAGTAAGTCCTGGAGATGTAATGTACAACATGGTGACTATACTTATTAACACTGCATTTTATATTTGAAAGTTGCTAAGAGTAGATCACAAGAAAAGTATTTTTCTATGTGGGATGACGGAATGTTAACTAGACTTTCTGTGGTGGTCATTTCATAATATATACAAATACTTAATCATTATGTTGTACACATGAGACTAAATGTCAATTTAGTTTATATATCAATTAAACCTATATCTCAATTTAAAAACTTTAAAAGTAAATAATGTAATATTATTCTATGGAATAAATGTAAAGGAACCCAGATGTACTACTTCTCAGCAAGCAGTTCCAATTTGTTAAAAACCACTATGATTGTTCAACTCATTTCCATAGCTATAGTGAGCATTATTTTCCAAACCAAAAATTAGGAAACAATGAGAAAATTATTTGGATACTTAACTCCAGCTCACATAGTCCCTGTATCCAATGGCATCTTGAAAAAAAAGTGAAAGTAAAAGAGAAGTTGCTCAGTCATGTCCGACTCTTTGCAACCCCATGGACTGTAGCCTACCAGGCTCCTCCATCCATGGGATTCTCCAGGCAAGAGTACTGGAGTGGGGTGCCATTTCCTTCTCCAGGGGATCTTCCCAACCGAGGGATCAAACCCAGGTCTCCTGCATTGCAGACAGATGCTTTACCATCTGAGTCACCAGGGAAGCCAACGAACAAAACCCAACTATCAACAATACATACATACACATTTTAGGCAGCTCTTTCCTAACTCTACATGCAGCAATCCCCTGGAATGAGGGAGCACATGTATGGTTTGCTGCTGCTGCTGCTAAGTCGAGTCAGTCATGTCTGACTGTGCGACCCCAAAGATGGCAGCCCACCAGGCTTCTCTGTCCCTGGGATTCTCTAGGCAAGAACATTGGAGTGGGTTGCCATTTCCTTCTCCAATGCATGAAAGTGAAAAGTAAAAGGGAAGTAGCTCAGTCGTGTCCAACTCTTTGCAACCCCGTGGACTGCAGCCTACCAGGCTCCTCTGTCCATGGGATTTTCCAGGCAAGAGTACTGGAGTGGGGTGCCATTGCCTTCTCCCATCTGTGGTTTGGGAAAACACAAAACAACTCGAGTAATTTTGATATCTTTTCCTTGTTAATAATCAAAAACTTAGAGAATAAAATTAAAGTCAACAGTGGGCTTTAACAAAAACCAATGGCATTATTCATATAAGAAAATTTACCTTTTTCATGTACAAACTGATAATATGACTTTCATATTCAAATACCACAATTCAATTTTTGCTTTCAAACTTTTGACAAGTTACTTGTCAAATACTACTTGACAAGGAGGTAAAGGTTTGTATGTGTTTTTAAAAAACATTAATTGTGTCACAGATGTAGGTCCCAGATTTTTAGACAAACCTAATTTCATGATAAGTTAAAACAGGTAAATAAAATTATCTACTAAATAAATGAATCCTACTACTATTTTCACTGAGGATCTGCTTATACTGAATTTTCACTAACATTAAATGACTGGATTGCAACAGAAAATTTCAAGGGTTTCTTCCTGTCTTCCCTTTCAAGATTTCTATATAAGAAATCGTGGCAATAGTTATTCTGTGCCATCCTCAGAAATTAGGTGAATGGAAATGACTAGTTTAATAGTGATTAAAACCTGTTTAGAAGGCTATAATTTAATTAGGCAAGCCATTTTTCCAAACCTTGTGCATATTACTGTTTCCAAATAATTTTTAGTGAATGAGTGAATCTGAGATACATTCTCAAAAGATAATCTCAGGATCTGAATGGAAAAAGACAACTATAATTGAATTAAATATATTTTAACTCACAGAAAGATATGTTAACAAAAAAAATTTGAAGCTGAATAAAAAGAAAACCGAAGAAATTCAGTTTGTCTCCAGATGAGAAGCATAAAAAGCTTAAATTTTAATCCACACACAAGTTACAATTCTTTATTGGGAAATAGCTAAAAATAAACTTTAAAAAATGTGGAGGAAAGAATATAACTTAATGGTATCAGCTTTTAAGATTATGATACTGCTTTTGTTCGGATTTTAGTTTCACCAAAATAATCTAATAATGTGGTCCAATGTAGATTCTGAAAGGAGAATGTTGTAATTTTAAGTTGTGGGCTTCCCTGGTGGCTCAGTTGGTAAAGGGTCTGCCTGCAATGTGGGAGACCCAGGTTCGATCCCTGTGTTGGGAAGATACCCTGGAGAAGGAAATGGCAACCCACTCCAGTACTCTGGCCTGGAAAATTCCATGGATGGAGGAGCCTGGTAGGCTAGAGTCCACGGGGTACCAAAGAGTCCGACATGACTGAGCGACTTCACTTTGCTTTGCTTTTAGTGTAGGTTACTGAGTTTACCTCAGTATTTTTGCTTATTAATAAGTCTTTGTGAGCATGATTCACTGTGACTTCTACTGAGAGTTTCTGGACCTGCAGATTTTGATCCAGATACTGAGTCACAGTATACCCCTGAAGATACTCCTATGGAGAAGCATGTCTGAGCAGCCTCTTTAAACACTGGTGAATTTACAAGAAACGTAAAAATAAGGCTAAAGGTAAAATGAAAACAAGAGGAAATCACATATTGTAATACTTAAAAACTGTTCATATGCAACCTATGAAAGTCTAAAATCTACTGTAGATATTAATTTTTTTAATTTAAAAATTTTGTGTGGATGACAAATCTAAGTGACTCTATAGGGTTTTAAAGCCACTTGGTATCAGCAATAAAAATCACAATTCACACAGAAAATCATACTAAAAAACTACTACATTTCCACAAACTGCATGAACACAAAACTCATAAATCCAGCTTTCAAACAGAACTACTGGCTGACCAGCGTCAGAAGGCCTGTCAACCATTTTGCAGCAGATGGAGTGACCCCCAGTGCTGGCCCAGCTGGGTTTCTAGCACAGACGTGGCAGTTCTGAACGGTCTCAGGCTTACTCCAGGGGGACAGCATGCTATCACATGCATGTTTTTCCATACCCTACCCAGAGGCATCTGTAAGTGCCAAGAAGTTAACTTTCCCACGGGGATCTCGTCCCATGGAGGAATAGAGGGTAAGAGCTGGTAAATAAATGCTCTGGTCTCCCATATTTCAGCCAGACAATCCTGGAAAGAATTCTGTATGTTTCTCTGAAGCTTCATCAGAATCAAACACCTCCTGCCTACAACAGTTACTTTAGCGATGTACCCTTCTAACAGCCTTCCCTCTTCGCATCTCACTTGCCCTGTTCTTTCCTACTTCTTGGAATCAATTTCCCAGCAAATAACAAGCAGTCAAAACCTTGCAAAGTCCAGGCTTTGCATCTGGACAAACACAAGCACATTTTTAGCAAATTAAACAAATCAAAATCAAGAGTAAAAACTGTACTTTAAAACCTTACCTGCTTCAGTACAAACATTTCTTAGGTCTGCTCCATTAAAGCCATCTGAAAGCTTCACAATTGCTTCATAATCTGTTTAAGAAAAATACTGGAAATTAGTTGTAAAAAAAAAAAAAATAGTTACAGTAGACCTTTACTTGATTTATGACCATATAGAAAATTTAACTTAAGAGCTTGCTTTGAAATAAGTCAGCTAGGCAACATCTGTGTCAATATTCCACAATATCAACAACTAAAAGCAATACTTCTGTTAAGTAAACCAGCACCAAGCAGAAATAAACGTACTTCTAAAACTCTAAAACCAAGAAACAATCAAGATCTGAAAGCATCTTAACCTGTTTGTACACAGAGACACAATTCAACACATGTGAACTTAATGTATCTGTCAAGTTATGACTCTAAAACTGTAACCAAGTATCTAATTTTAACAAATCCAGAACATTCAAAACCAATTGTAACCACAATGGAATTTAATCATTAAAATAAATACAAACTACACCAAAAATAAGTCATCAGACATCATTTTACCACACACAATTTTAAATGCTAGCGTTACTATTGGCTAAAGTTTCTGGTTTCTGTGAAAGCTCCAAGTAGTGGGATCTATAACAGTAACAGCTACGTGACCTTTCTGTCCACATGACAGACTTGAAGAGCTGCTGATTAGGGTAAGCAATTATAGACTTGATGAAGCATAGGAAGAAGAGAGGCAACAAAGGCTACTACAAAGTGAAAATCTGTGGTAAGACACCCTTGTCAGGCAATCTAGAACATGTGAATCTCTATTTGAAATCACACAGACAATTCATCAATGAGTCTTCACTTATCTCTCTCTCCTAGATCATTATCAGCAAAAAAAAAAAAAAAAAAGCGTTGTGAATTTCTCCATCTTAAAGAAAACTCCAATTCCTAACCTACATTTCTGCTGCACCTCCATGTCTTCTCCCCTTTGCTAAAGAACTCCTAAAAGAAGCATCTAAACTCAGTGCCTCATCTGATATCCATCTGCATAAGGCTCTCACTCCAATTTCTTTTCATGAGATCACCAATGATCCTCACCTAGTAAATCCAATCTCAGAACTCTTCTTATTAGGCCCACTGTCAGCATTTGACAGGAAATTAGTCCCTCCATAAATAATTTCTTCATTTATCTTCCAGGATACCAGCAGCTCCTGGTTAATTCCTACCTCTGTGACTATCCTTTCTCAGTCTCCTTTGATGGTTTTTCCTCTCAACTTCTTAATGCTGAAATTAGCTCAGTTTTTAAAACCCTTCTCATCCATGGTCACTTCCTTAGAACCATTTTTATGCTGACATTATCCATATTTCTGGCTCTAGCACAGACCTCTCCAATGAACTATTGATGCACCAAGTTACTCACCAACATCTTTATTTGGATATCTAACTGGCATCTCAAATTATATATTGCCAGAATAAAATTCTTCATTCTCCCTCTAAAACTTAATCTTTCCCATCTTACCTCAAATTTAATTGATGGCAATTCCATTTGTCCAGTTCCATGAATCAAAAACCTATGTCATTCCTGGTTCTTCTCTTTAGCTCACACCCTACATCTGATTCATTAGCAAGTCTTATGACCTCTATCTTAAAAACATGTCCAGAATCACATTAGTACAAAAGATGCTGCTGCCTCCTTAAACCAAGCCACCATCATCTTTTGCCTGCATTACTGAAATAATCTTATCTATCCTCTTGTTTATATTCTCGTCCCTCTAGTTGCAGCCAGAATGATCTTAATTAAGGCAAATGAACTTTGAAAAATTTACAAATGATATAACGCCTGGAATTTAAAAAGCCAAACAGAAAGTAAGAGGTAGAAGAGATTACAGATGAAACAAGATTGGCCAAGAGTTAACTACTGAAACTGGGGAATTAATACTTGATAAGATTAAACTCATCTCTATTTTTATGTATTTCCAATTTTCTACAATAGAAGGTTAAATAATAAAAAGGTCATATCATTCCTCTGCTCATAATCCTTCAATGGTATCCATACCACTAAAAACAAAAGCCAGAGTTCCTACTCAGTGGCCTCAATAAGGCTTTACACAACCTGATTCCCATTACTTCTATGATTTATTTCACTTGCTGCTGCTGCAAAGTCACTTCAGTTGTGTCTAACTCTTTGTAACCCTAAGGACTATAGACCCCCAGGCTCCTCTGTCCATGGGATTTCCCAGGCAAGAATACTGGAGTGCACTGCCATGCCCTCCTCCAGGGGAAGTTCCCCAACCCAGGGATCAAACCCACCTCTTCTGAATAGTAGGCAGATTCTCACTGCTGAGCCACCAGGGAAGCCCACTTCACTTGCTACTGTCCCACTGCCTTTGCCACAGACACTTTGATCTCAATGCTGGCCCTAGAATGTTCCAGGAATGCATCTACTTCAAGTTCTTACTTGATGATCCTTCTGCATGATCTTTCCCTAAATATTCTTCTAGGTCACTACTTAAAAATCACTTCGGTAAGGCCTTCCCTGTGCTTCCCCCTCCCTACCTCCATTCAAAACTATACATGTTCATACCTGCTCCTGACATGACCTATTCCCCTTTTCTTGCTTTATTTTTCTCCATACTTAGGAAAGTGAACATCAACATTTTAGGAATCAGTGGTCTAAAATGGACTGGAATGGGTGAATTTAACTCAGATGACCATTATATCTACTACTGTGGGCAGGAATCCCTTAGAAGAAATGGAGTAGCCCTCATGGTCAACAAAAGAGTGCAAAATGCAGTACTTGGGTGCAATCTCAAATACGACAGAATGATCTCTTTTTGTTTGCAGAGCAAACCATTCAATATCACAGTAATTCAAGTCTCCGCCCTGACCAATAATGCTGAAGAAGCTGAAGCTGAACGGTTCTATGAAGACCTACAAGACCTTCTAGAACTAATATCAAAAAAGATGTCCTTTTCATTATAGGGGACTGGAAAGCAAAAGTAGGAAGTCAAGAGATACCTGGAATAATAGCCTAATTTGGCTTTGGAGTACAAAATGAAGCCGGGCAAAGTCTAACAGAGTTTTGCCAAGAGAAAACTCTGGTCTTAGAAAACACCCTCTTCCAACAACACAAGAGAAGACTTTACACATGGACATCACCAGATGGTCAATACCAAAATCAGATTGATTATATTCTTTGCAGCAAAAGACGGAGAAGCTCTATATAGTCGGCAAAAACAAGACCAGGAGCTGACTGTGGCCCAGGTCATGAACCGCTTATTGCCAAATTCAGACTTAAACTGAAGAAAGTAGAGAAAAACACCAGGCCATTCAGGTATGACCTAAATCAAATCCCTTACAAATATACAGTGGAAGTGACAAATAGATTTAAGGGATTATATCTGACAGAGTACCTGAAGAACTACGGACAGACATCATACAGGAGGCAGAGATCAGAACCATCCCCAAGAAAAAGAAATGCAAAAAGGCAAAATGGTTGTCTCAGGAGGCCTTACAAATAGCTGAGAAAAGAAGAAAAGATAAAGGCAAAGGAGAAAAGGAAAGATACACCCATTTGAATCCAAAGTTCCAAAGAACAGCAAGGAGAGATAAGAAAGGCTTCCTCAGTGATCAATGCAAAGAAATAGAGGAAAACAATACAATCAGAAATACTAGAGATCTCTTCCAGAGAAGGCAATGGCACCCCACTCCAGTACTCTTGCCTGGAAAATCCCATGGATGGAGGAGCCTGGTAGGCTGCAGTCCATGGGGTCGCTGAGGGTCAGACACGACTGAGCGACTTCACTTTCACTTTTCACTTTTATGCATTGGAGAAGGAAATGGCAACCCACTCCAGTGTTCTTGCCTGGAGAATCCCAGGGAGGGGGGAGACTGGTGGCTGCTGTCTATGGGGTCGCACAGAGACGGACACGACTGAAGTGACTTACCATAGCATAGCGTAGAGATCTCTTCAAGAAAATTAGAGATACCAAGGGAACATTTTCATGCAAAGATGAGCATAATAAAGGACAGAAATGATATGGACCTAACAGAAGCAGAACATACTAAAAGGAGGAGGCAAGAATACACGGAAGAACTATACAAAAAAGATCTTCATGACCCAGATAACCATGATGGTGTGATCACTCACCTAAGGCCAGACATCCTAGAATGCAAAGTCAAGTGGCCTTAGGAAGCACCACTACGAACAAAGCTAGTGGAGGTGATGGAATTCCAGTTGAGCTATTTCACATCCTAACAGATGATCCTGTGAAAGTGCTGCACTCAATATGCCAGCAAAGCTGGAAAACTCAGCAGTGGCCACAGGACTGGAAAAGGTCAGTTTTCATTCCAATCCCAAAGAAAGGCAATACCAAAGAATATTCAAACTACAGCACAACTGCACTCATCTCACACACTACTAAAATAATACTCAAAATCCTCCAAGCCAGGCTTCAACAGTACGTGACGTGACCCAAGAACTTCCAGATGTTCAAGCTGGATTTAGAAAAGGCAAAGGAACCAGAGATCAAATTGATAACATCCGTTGGATCATCGAGAAAGCAAAAGAGTTCCAGAAAGACGTCTACTTCTGCTTTATTGGCTATGCCAAAGCCTTTGACTCTGTGGATCACAACAAACTGTAGAAAATTCTGAAAGAGATGGGAATACCAGACCACCTGACCTGCCTCCTGAGAAATCTGTATGCAAGTCATAGACATTGCAACTGATGCAAGTCAAGAAGCAACAGTTAGAACTGGACATGGAACAACAGATTGCTTCCAAATCAGGAAAGGAGGACGTCAAGGCTGTATATTGTCACCCTGCTTATTTAACTTATATGCAGAGTGCATCATGTGAAATGCTGGGCTGGATGAAGCACAAGCTGGAATCAAGATTGCTGGGAGAAGTATCAATAACCTCAGATATGCAGATGGCACCATCCTTATGGCAGAAAGCAAAGAAAAACTACAGAGCCTCTTGATGAAAGTGAAAGAGGAGAGTGAAAAAGTTGGCTTAAAACTCAACATTCAGAAAAGTAAAATTATGGCATCCAGTCCCATCACTTCATGGCAAATGGATGTAGGAACAGTGGAAACAGTGAGAGACTTTATTTTGGGGGGCTCCAAAGTCACTGCAGATGGTTACTGTAGCCATCAAATTAAAGACACTTGCTCCCTGGAAGAAAAGCTATGACCAACCTAAACAGCCTGTTAAAAAGCAAAGACATTACTTTACCAACAAAGATCCGTCTGTTCAAAGCTATGGTTTTTCCAGTAGTCATGTATGGATGTGAGAGTTGGACTGTGAAGAAAGCTGAGTGCCAAAGAATTGATGTTTTTGAACTGTGTGTTGGAGAAGACTCTTGAGAGTCCCTTGGACTGCAAAGAAATCCAACCAGTCTATCCTAAAGGAAATCAATCCTGAATATTCATTTGAAGGACTGAAGCTAAAGCTGACACTCCAATACTTCGGCCTTCTGACTTCAGTACTGACTGACTCATTGGAAAAGATCTTGATGCTGGGAAAGATTGAAGGCAGGAAGAGAAGGGGATGACAGAGGATGAGATGTTTAGATGGCTTCACTGACTTGATGGACATGAGCTTGAGTAAGCTCCAGGAGTTGGTGATAGACAGGGAAGCCCGGTGTGCTACAGTCCATGGGCTCGCAAAGAGTTGGACATGACTATCAACTGAACTGAATATACTAGACTGTTGACTCTGAAGAACACAAAGGGTATATGCATTAGCTCTCTGCATAGTCAAAAATCTGTGCATGACTTATAGTCAGCCTTCCATATCCATGATTCTGTATCTCTTCATTCAACCAAAGCCAGTCAGGTAGTACTACAGCATTTGTTAGAGAAAAAGATCCCCATATAAGCCGATCCACACAGTTCAATCCCATGTTGCTCAAGAGTCAACTGAATATTTTACTCACTTCACCTGTCTCTCCTGACAAGTCATAATGAAGGCTTGTCTGTTTTGTTCATTGCTATATCCTAGGCACTTAGAACAACTCAGCATAGAGCAGATGCTCAATAACTATTAGCCTAATTCAAGACCACTGTGTTTCCTGAATCTAAAACTCAATTTGGTAGACTATCGGTAATATCCAGTAGTATTTTGCTTCACGGTTACTAAATGTGAATATATAAAAAATAAGCTATTTCCTTACCTATTTCACCATGCTTTGTAATGGGACCTGCATGGATTTTCAATATATCTAACCTTGCTTGTTCGTTTGGTAAATCAATATCTGAAAATAAGAAAATTATAAAAAAATTCTATTACAGTCAGGTTTTTTCTTTGTCAAATAGAGTAGGGGGTGAGGAGGAGGTTTGGGATAGAGAAACAGACACAGACAAAGAGAAATGGACAGCAGGCAAAAAAATTTAACTCACGTATTTTTCTATCTAATCTGCCTGGACGAAGCAAAGCAGGATCCAGTGTATCTGGTCTGTTGGTAGCCATGATCATTTTAACTCTATGCAGAGTATCAAATCCATCCATTTGATTCAGTAGCTAAGAATGTATTTGTGAATATAAATCAAAGATACATTTTATAAAATATCCCAACCATTAAAAAACTCAAGACAGAACTTTTATATGCCTAAAGCCATGAAATATATTGCTTACAGATAGATATGAGGTACAGAATGATCATTTGATGGAATATTTTTTTCTTACATAAAGGGATATATTTTTCATGCTAAAAGTTCCAAGATAGATTATTTAACTACATACCTTTCTACACCTTTCAGACTAGGTCTAATAAATCTGAAGGCATCCATCTAATCAAAAATTAAGAAACTAAACTATGTGGATCTGATTTCCAATGTTCGAATTTTTTGATAGAATTAGTTTTAAACTAAAAATAAGAACTAATGTTTCAAGTGCTTATGGTATGCCAGATATAAAATTTACATTAGCATAACTGGACACAATGATTTTCTACAAACCTGATAATAAATCCATTAAATATCTTTTCAAATAATTCTATTATACATAGAAATACTGAGACACCTAACATATTTCCTTTGATTTCTAAGTTTTCTTGAATAAATGCTGGAAAAAACTGCATTCAATAACATCTTTAAAACAAAGCTAATCTAACAATATGTCTATTTCTTTATGTCAACATGTCTAACATTCCCAAAATGTTAGCTAATAACGTATCAGCTACATGAATAAAACTAGCATGTGTTGCTTTAAAAATAATTCAATTTAAGGCTTCTAAAACACTCTACAACTAATTTGAAATACTGTGTATATTCTGAGCAGACCAGAAACATTTATAAAAAACAATTTTCCAATATTCCCACTAAGACAGAAACTGACTTAAGTATACATAAGTATACGTAAGTATTACCTATGCTACCTATCTATTTATAGAAGTCGGAAAATGTGTTTAAAATCTTGCCATCACTTTCATAGAACTTAAGAGTGGGAAAAAGCTTTAATATACATTTCAATATCCCAGCATCCATCTTCAATAATCAAAACAATTTTAGCTTTCTTTCATTGTCAACAATAGAGGAAAGTATTAGTAATTTTCAGAATAGCCTAATAGATAATCACATCTCATTTATTGTTATCAGTTTCAATACATTTGTCACTTGTAAAATATCTTTATAAAACTAATACAAGATCAAATTCAGAACATAAGTACAATATACAATTTAAATATTAAATGGCCAGTCTGCTCAAAAACCAGAACAGTACAGCCAGCAGTAAATAAAATGAAAATTTGTGGATATCCCTATCGTTTTCTAGGACTCATTTTCTTACTAAAGATTGTGCCAGAGAAAAGTGCTCATTCCTGGCAATATTTTCTAATTTCATATATAAGTGCATTCTTCATTTAAACCATTTTACATATTTTGACTTTCAAATATCCAATGTCTACTTATTCATTTTATAAATACTGATTTTCTTCTAAACCATACCAAATATTACCTCCATTAAAGTTCTCTGAATCTCTCTATCAGCTGAAGTACCCTCAGAAAACCGGCGACCACCTAAAACAATGATATGGAAACTTATGTGTTACTCTTGCTCTTTAAGCATCATTTAAGAAAATAATATGAAAATGATAGCTCTAGGGTTTAAAGTATTAAGATGAAAATTAATTAACAAAAATTATACTGATAGAATTGATTTTGGTATGTTTCTCATTTTCTCAATGTTAAAGTTTATTTATTAAGATTGGTTAAACTTTAAGAATCAAAAAACAGTAACATTCAATTCATCTTGCTACTTCACAGAAGTTGCAATTAGAGGTGAAAAGAGATGGAAAAGTTTCTTTTAGATTAAAAAAAGTTTTCCTAGCACTTTCAAGTAAAGTTTAAAATAAATTTTAAAAACTGTTATTCTTACCAATAGCATCTATTTCATCCATAAAAATGATGCATGGCTGATGGTCTCTGGCATAATTAAACATTTCTCTGATCAAACGAGCACTTTCACCAATGTACTTGTCTACTATAGAACTAGATACAACCTGATTAAAGGAAAAACATTAAGGTAAACATAAGACAATTCAAATTTAATTTCAACAACTACACAAAGAATCTTCTCTTTACCTTTAAGAAATTGCAATCCAGCTGGCTAGCCACAGCTCGTGCCAAGAGTGTTTTTCCTGTACCTGGGAATGAAAAAAGAAGTAATTTTTGAAAAGTAATATAAATTTGAGGGAAAATAAGATAAATTTTCAAAAGCTTTTAAGAATGTAGTCCTTTGAACAGTAAATTTTGCAAAAGGAGGCTGTCCTGAACAGAATTTCCATTTTATTCAAAATATCCTATTTTATTTTAAGCCAACCAAATACATAACTCTAGAAATATACCAAATCCTACTTACTAACAAACTATGATGGAAACTTGCATATTAAAATCCATTGGTCTATACTGCACACTAAGTGGATCTTTACTTTGGTATGATATCGTAATATTAAGTATTGGCTATTTGGAAACTACTGATTCAGTGGATTATTAAAATCTTCCAAATACTGGCATTTTCCATTATACAATATTTAAAAAAAAATCACATTTGCTAATACCATCACCAATTTCATCCTGTCCTGTATTAACACACTGGAGAAGTTGTCAAGTTCATAGTAGAAGTTACAGGTTTCTTCAAAAACTAATTTTTGTGTGAAGAGTTCCAATTTTATCAACGGTTACAGATGGGGTCAGTTGTTTAACATGATTGGCTAACTTCATTTTTTTTTAAATATTTGCAAGGTTACCAATAACCAGTCTGATAATTAATTGTAAATTTTTCTTTCAAGTAAAATGGCACTCTGTGAAAAGCAGCGAATTCAGCAGGCAACTGTATAATAGCACAAATGGTTTTCCTGGAGATATCGAGCCTATTAAGAATGCAACAGAAGAACTTTATTCTCCATTTCCTCACAAAACACAAGACATTATTCAAGGATCAAAAGTTCATATTTTTACCAGTTAATCAAGGACATTTTAAAGTGAAACTGGCCTCTTTTCATACTGCACATGTTGAGTGGCCACAAAGACAATGACTATTATAACATTTTGTGCCACTGACTTAACTGATTCATGCTACATCATGAGCAGCCTTGCACCATCAACACAGATGTTAGCTGCCTTTTTCACTGTGCTGACATCTTAGTATTACAAGAGTAAGTTCTGACCTTGCAGATGCCGTGAAAGTATCTTTGGGATACCCATGGGTCTGTGAACCAAATGGGAAAACTGGCTAGAATCACAAAACACGTTAAGATACATACTTATGAAACATAAGACTAAGCAAGCCTAAGAAAATTATAGACACACATCTCCAGTTGCTTCCTTACTCTGAACAGGAAGGCTGAAATGGTGACATTAAATATTTCCATCTTACTGTTTTATTCATTGATTCATACCGAGACAGATGAAGCTTAATACCAACCTGGTGGTCCATATAACAAACAGCCTTTTGGAGGTATTATTCCTACACGCTGGAATAATTCTGGGTTTGTAAGAGGTAATTCTATTACCTAGAAAAGAAGTTACAGGTTTCTTAAACAGTTAACATTTTAACGTACTTTCAAATATTTTAAGTACAATATGAGCTGTTACGTACACACATAATTCATAATAGATCTAGAATTCAGTGCTATGTAAAACCATTTATATTAGAGGTCTTTTATCAGGCAGATATAAGATATCTCTTAAATTTAAAGAGCTTAAAATATTTTAAAAATTATTTTAAAAGCATGTGGCAGAACTTCCCTCATAGTCCAGTGCCTAAGACTCCACACTCCCAATGCAGAAGGCTGGGCTGGGGAATTAGATCTTGCATGCTACAATTAAGATGAGGACAGTCAAATAAATAAAAATACTCATTTTTAAAAAAAAGCATGTGGTAATCTGTACTACTTATTTAACACACTTGTTAAAATAACCACACCCTTAGCAGAAGTGATGGTTGCACAGGCATATAACCTGTCAAAACATACTCGAACTATACATTTAAAAACTTGTACATTTAAAATTTCACTGACTATAACCTATGCATCAACAAAAAAAATACAAGAAATCAGTTAAGCAAAAAAGTCCCAAAAAGATCCACACTATTTTGCATTTGAATACAACAAAAATAATTATAAAATTGCCATTGAAAGAAATGTTATTTAAAATTTTCTTAGGTTGCCATTTGTCATAGTAGTCTTACTAAAACCATAAATTCTGCTCTTAATGTTCTAATTCAATTCAGTTGCTCAGTTGTGTCTGATTTTTTGCGACCCCATGGACTGCTGCATGCCAGGCTTCCCTGTCCATCACCAACTCCTGGAGCTTGCTTAAACTCATATCCATTGCACTGTTGATGCCATCCAACCATCTCATGCTCTGTCATCCCCTTCTCCTCCCACCTTCAATCTTTCCCAGCATCAGGGTCTTTTCCAATGAGTTAGCTCTTCACATCAGGTGGCCAAAGAATTGGGAGTTTCAGTTTCAACATCAGTCCTTCCAATGAACATTCAGGACTGATTTCCTTTAGGATGGACTGGTTGGATCTCTTTGCAGACCAAGGGACTCTCCAGTCTTCTCCAACACCACAGTTCAAAAGCATCAATTCTTTGGCACTCAGCTTTCTTCACAGTCCAACTCTCACATCCATACATGACTACTGAAAAAACCATAGCTTTGAACAGACAGATCTTTGTTGGTAAAGTAATGTCTTTGCTTTTTAACAGGCTGTTTAGGTAGGTCATAGCTTTACTTTCAAGGAGCAAGTATCTTAATTTGATGGCTGCAGTCACCATTTGCAGTGATTTTGGAGCCCTCAAAAATAAAGTCTCTCACTGTTTCCACTGTTCCTACATCCATTTGCCATGAAGTGATGGGACTGGATGCCATAATTTTACTTTTCTGAATGTTGAGTTTTAAGCCAACTTTTTCACTCTCCTCTTTCACTTTCATCAAGAGGCTCTTTAGTTTTTCTTCACTTTCTGCCGTAAGGGTGGTGCCATCTGCATATACCAATAACCATATCTGAGGTTATTGGTATTTCTCCCAGCAATCTTGATTCCAGCTTGTACTTCATCCAGCCCAGCATTTCACATGATGCACTCTGCATATAAGTTAAATAAGCAGGGTGACAATATACAGCCTTGACGTCCTCCTTTCCTGATTTGGAAGCAATCTGTTGTTCCATGTCCAGTTCTAACTGTTGCTTCTTGACTTGCATACAGATTTCTCAGGAGGCAGGTCAGGTGGTCTGGTATTCCCATCTCTTTCAGAATTTTCTACAGTTTGTTGTGATCCACAGAGTCAAAGGCTTTGGCATAGCCAATAAAGCAGAAATAGATGTCTTTCTGGAACTCTCTTGCTTTCTCGATGATCCAATGGATGTTATCAATTTGATCTCTGGTTCCTTTGCCTTTTCTAAATCCAGCTTGAACATCTGGAAGTTCTTGGGTCACGTACTATTGAAGCCTGGCTTGGGAAATTTTGAGCATTATTTTACTAGTGTGTGAGGTGAGTGCAATTGTGCAGTAGTTTGAACATTCTTTGGCATTGCCTTCTTTGGGATTGGAATGAAAACTGACCTTTTCCAGTCCTGTGGCCACTGCTGAGTTTTCCAGCTTTGCTGGCATATTGAGTGCAGCACTTTCACAGGATCATCTGTTAGGATGTGAAATAGCTCAACTGGAATTCCATCACCTCCACTAGCTTTGTTCGTAGTGGTGCTTCCTAAGGCCCACTTGACTTTGCATTCTAGGATGTCTGGCCTTAGCTAAGTGATCACACCATTGTGGTTATCTGGGTCATAAAGATATTTTTTGTATAGTTCTTCCGTGTATTCCTGCCACCCCTTCTTAGTATGTTCTGCTTCTGTTAGGTCCATACCATTTCTGTCCTTTATTGTGCTCATCTTTGCATGAAATGTTCCTTGGTATCTCTAATTTTCTTGAAGAGATCTCTAGTCTTTCCCATTCTATTGTTTTCCTCTATTTCTTTGCACTGATCACTGAGGAAGGCTTTCCCTTATCTCTCCTTGCTATTGAGCCAGTCAGCTCAATGCCCTAAGACTGATTCAAAGAAAGCAAAGTGAGGTACCAAAAAGGTGAGGATTTGACTGTCCAATTTAAACTCTTCAGTCCCAGTAACTAGTTCAGTTCAGTCGCTCAGTCATGTCCAACTCTTTGCAACCCTATGGACTGCAGCATGTCAGGCCTCCCTGTCCATCACCAACTCCTGGAGTTTACTCAAACTCATGCCCAATGAGTTGGTGATGCCATTTGACCATATCATGCTCTGTCATCCCCTTCTCCTCCCACCTTCAATCTTTCCCAGCATCAGGGTCTTTTCCAGTGAGTTAGCTCTTCACATCAGGTGGCCAAAGTATTGGGAGTTTCAGCTTCAACATCAGTCCTTCCAATGAATATTCAGGACTCATTTCCTTTAGGATGGACTGGTTGGATCTCCTTGCAGTCCAAGGGACTCTCAAGTCTTCTCCAACACCACAGTTCAATAACATCAATTCTTCGCTCTCAGCTTTCTTTAGTCCAACTCTCACATCCATACATGACTACTGGAAAAACCAGAGCCTTGACTAGATGGACCTTTGCTGGCAAAGTAATGTCTCTGTTTTTTAATAGCCTGTCTAGGTTGGTCCTAATTTTTCTTCCAAGGAGCAAGTGTCTTTTAATTTCATGGCTGCGGTCACCATTTGCAGTGATTTTGGAGCCCCAAAAAATGAAGTCTGCCACTGTTTACCAGTAACTTGAGAGAGAAACTTTTATTGAGTAGTTTTGCTCTTAAGGTATGATTAAGACATACCAAAATTGTGGGCAATTAATATTCTCAACTGTCTGCAAATGGAAAGGAGGACTGCATGTTCATGGTCTGTGTGTGTGTGTATGTATTTAATTAATATTCTCAACTGTCTACAGATGTCCATGGTGTGTGTGTGTAATTAATATTCTCAACTGTCTGCAGATGGAAAACGGATTGCATGTCTGTGGTGTGTGTGTGTGTATGTGTATGTGTGAGAGAGAGAAGAAGAGAGAAAGAAGAAGAGAGAGAGAGAGAGAGATTCTGCTCCTATGGCTGATGCAGCAAACCACTGTAAAAGATTTCAGTGTTTCATGAAGCACCAGTTCTCTCTCTGCCCTTTCATTAACTACTAAGTGAAAATAACAGGCTTTTATTTATGCTTAAGCCAGTGCTTCCTCAAATATGGTTAAAAAAAATAAAAAAGCTTGGTTTCATAATCATCTGGAATGCTTGCTTATTTTTGTTTTTTAGCCCACACCATGAGGCATATAGGATTTTAGCTTCCCAACAAGGACTGGAACCCAGGGTCCCAGCACTGGGAGTACAGAGTCTTAACCACTAGACAGTAACACAAGGCTTGTTTCAATGCTAATTCCTGTGGATTCTACCCCTAATCCATTACATCAAAACCATGCAGAGAGCTTAAGAATCTGTACCTTTATTAAGAGTTTGAGGAAATTTAAAGTGCTGAAATCAGATAATGTAAGCTTTTCTGACTAACCAAATTCATTCCTGAGTATCTCCATCCTAAATTAGGATGAAATCAATAGGACAATGTAATCTGCTTAAAAGACAATTATTAAGAAGCTATCTATGCTGTGAAGCAAGGCAATCCTGATTTGATTCTTCACCTAAGAACTGAATTGTTTCTGTTGTCCAGTCGCTAAGCTGTGCCCCACTCTTTGTGACCCGATGGACAACAGCACACCATTTAAGCCAGTATTTTTCTTAAATGACAGTAAACAGTTTTAACAAAATAAAATATGTAAGACACAGATAACTTACTCTATTATAAGGGTAACAGTATAACGAGGTTATGGGAAAAAACTACATTACACACACTATCCAAATGTGCTCCAACCCAAGTAAATTACAAGATAATCAAACTAACAGATGGCATGAGCATTGGATTTTATATCCATTATTCAATATATTCAGTATATGTCAATTATTCTTAGTTTTTTTCCCCTTCTTTGTCATAAAAAAAAGAGTAAGATTTTTCTAACATCAAATTATCTCCAAATTACAAAAACCTGTAATTTTTATAGCTAGAGCTTCAGAGCTATTTTTCTCTCAGCAAAAATACTATTTATATAATATTCAGTAAACATTATTTGGACAAAGTAATTTTACATCCTCTCTCTCCTTCAGGCATTTCTTTTTCATGGTCACTTATTTATTTTTGATACAAATGTACATGACGTGTCTTAACAGACAGCCCGCCTACCACCACACAGGTAGGGCGTGGCCGCTAGGACAGAGGTGGGCAGGAAGAGGAGGTGGTAGGGCTGCCATCTGCCTCTCAGCCTCCCCAGACTGCCGCCCAGGCTCCAGAGACCCAGACACCACAGGCACTGGCCTTCAGGCATTTTAAAACCAGTACTATTCCTCAGTAAGTTCAGAGAACAAAGCATACACTACCAACCTCTCTTAATTCCCGAATCTGTTCTGATAGCCCTCCAATCTCAGAATAAGAAACATTCCCAGGGTCCTCATGAGACATGTTGTAAACCAATGGATCCACTTCTCTTGGCAAAT
Organism: Tragelaphus eurycerus; assembly: GCA_935064755.1. Lineage (NCBI taxonomy): Eukaryota > Metazoa > Chordata > Mammalia > Artiodactyla > Bovidae > Tragelaphus > Tragelaphus eurycerus. Next base: position 4,741,137 of record CAKXYN010000054.1, on the reverse strand, counting down.
ATCTGTAATGATAAAGTGTGTGCTTTTCTTTCAAAAGATGTATTTTGTCTCAGTCTACAAAGAGTATAAATGATTTGCTTATACAAGAATGTGTACGAGATCTTATAAAATCATGTTTAAACTAATGGGAAATTAGTAAAAGCAGAAAAGTGGCAAAATATTCAGTGATCTCAGGAAGCATCTATTTTGGATAAAATCTTCCCTCCATGACAATAAAAGGTTAACTAAATAGTATAAGACACCTACCTCATGATAGTTAGTGTAGTCATATCCAAAGCAACTCTTGTTCCTGGCTTCAGCTTACTTTTGTCAAGCTAATTTTATAAAACAGAAAGTGTCACATAAACACTTGAAAAGGGGGTATAACAGTCTAACAAGAGCATAGTTAGAAGCCAGATAATCATTTTTACCCTTCAGAGAGAACACTAATATTAGATTATAAACAACATGCAGTTCTGCCTCTTAAAAAAGTGCCCTTTTGTACAATCTCACTGTGAAATGTGAAACCCCTAATACACAAAATTTGAGGAGGCAATGACTTGGTTTTTGAAGCAGGAACTGACTGCAATATTTTACTTTCAAAGGCTCACTATTTAATAGTTTTGCTCATCATTTTGATTTAGGCACTGTAGTACAGTGACTTTGGAAACTGGTAGCAAAGTATATATAAATTCCTTAGTGAACATTTGTGAAGAAAGAAAGGAAAGCATCTTACAAGTACGTCCATTAAATTTATTTTAAAAACTATGGTTTTGAGAAGAATATACTCTATGATCACAGTAGATGAGGGAGAAATACACTGTTTCCCTCTAGAGATTTAGTAAAATTCTAAAGAATAAAAAAAATCCCAGTAACCTTCATTTATGCCTTTGCTACATGTCAGACACCATGGTAAATGTATTTTATGTTAAGTTGAATCATACTAAATAATTTATTGGTGTATTTAGGCAGTGTAACTTATTTGGGTAGAACTGGATAGAATCTATCCAAAAAGATTCAACCATGCTCAGGCTGTTTCTCAAAAAAAGTTACTTTTCAATAGTTTAGAAAACTGCCTGTTAATACAATTTCAGAATCACACAAATTACTGAACACTTTTCACAGAATTTTGCAAAGAATGCTTGGTTTAGGATTTAGTGCCAGTTAAAATGAAGTGGGAGGCTTCCCTGGTGGCTCAGTGGTAAAGAATCTGCCTGCCAGTGCAGGAGGGAAATGCAGGAGACATGGATGCAATCCCTGGGTCAGAAGATCCCCTGGAGGAGGAAATGGCACCTCACTCCAGTATTCTTGCCTAGAAAATTTCACAGGCAGAGCAGCCTGAAGGGCAACAGTCCACACAGTTGCGAAGAGTTGGACAGGACAGAGCAACTTGAAGTGGAAGTAAGTGAAATACTAGGTTTAATATAATGGATTAAACTACAAGTATTTCCCAGATACAGTATTTCCCCCTCCCTATTTATTTACAAATGGAAACTTTATCATAATAAGTATGTATGTATATGAAAAAATACAACACATATAGGTTTGGTATATGCCTAGGTTTCAAGCATCCACTGGGAGTCTCGGAACATATCCCCATGGATGAGGGACTACTGTACTTGAAATAAGAGCTTAAACAGAGATCAATAAGAAGTTATTTCATTTATATCTATAGGCAATATATACTCTGGCCTTTCTAATATTTTTCAGCTTTCAAATGCTCTATTGCCTTTATATTGGAGAAGGCAGTGGCACCCCACTCCAGTACTCTTGCCTGGAAAATCCCATGGATGGAGGAGCCTGGTAGGCTGCAGTCCATGGGGCTGCTGAGTCGGACATGACTGAGCGACTTCACTTTCACTTTTCACTTTCATGCATTGGAGAAGGAAATGGCAACCCACTCCAGTGTTCTTGCCTGGAGAATCCCAGGGACGGGGAAGCCTGGTGGGCTGCCGTCTATGGGGTCACACAGAGTCGGACACGACTGAAGTGACTTAGCATAGCATTGCCCTTATATAATAACGAAATACCTGTAAATGCCAACTTCTGGCATCCAAAGGGTCCTGAAAGGGACATAAATATTCTTTATAGGATTAGGCATCTAAAATTTTGATTTAGAAAATATCATCCCACTTATATGTAAGCCAAATCTTAAGAATGAACTTAGTCCCTGGGTAAAATTCCATTCTATTGCCATGTCGGATCAATGTTTTAAAACCTGAACCTAATATAACAAATACTCAGAGAAAGCTCTTCCAATGAGTTTTTAAAAATCTGCTAAAGGCATTTCCTAAAGAATAGAGCAGTACATAAATTGGCTTCAGTGGTTACTAAATAATTCAAATCTATTTGTCAGTTTTTGACTGCAAAATAAAACTTGGAGTTATCTCAATTTGCTTATTCTAATCTAAGCCAATTCATACAAAATCAATTCAACCTATAGTAAAGTTGATAAGTAATATTTCTGAATGTTTAAAGTGCAATTTATTAGGTTTAATACTTTTAAGTCTTCAAAAAGAGACATTAAAATAATCTGAGTTATTTTTCAGTTCTAAGATTCTTTGATTTCTCTGTGTGTAGAGTTGACTGAGCTAATGCAATGAAGCAGAAAAGTAGACTACCAGGATGGCTCAGTTGGTAAGAATCCGCCTGTAACGCGGAACACCTGGGTTCAAGCCCTGGTTTGGGAAGATCCCCTGGAGAAAGGAAAGGCTACCTACTCCAGTATTCTGGCCTGGAGAATTCCATAGCCAGTATAGTCCATGGGGTTGCAAACAGACACGGCTGAGCTTTCATTAGGAGTCAAATCCATGGTTTAAGTTTGCTGCTGCTGCTAAGTTGCTTCAGTCATGTCCGACTCTGTGCGACCCCAAGATGGCAGCCCACCAGGCTCCACTGTCCCTGGAATTCTCCAGGCAAGAACACTGGAGTGGGTTGCCATTTCCTTCTCCAGTGCATGAAAGTGAAAGTGAAGTTGCTAAGTCGTGTCTGACTCTGTGCAACCCCAAGACAGCAGCCCACCAGGCTCCCCTGTCCCTGGGATTCTCCAGGCAAGAATACTGGAGTGGGTTGCCATTTCTTCCTCCAATGCGTGAAAGTGAAACGTCAAAGTGAAGTCACTCAGTCGTGTCTGACTCTTAGCGATCCCATGGACCCCAGCCTACCAGGCTCCCCCATCCATAGATTTTCCAGGCAAGAGTACTGGAGTGGGGTGCCAATGCCTTCTCCCATGGTTTGAGTTTAGGCTTTGCTAATAATTAGCTATATCCAAACAAGCCACCTTCGGGAGTTATGGGCATAATTTCTAATTTGCCTACCTGGAAAATTAAATAACTTATCTCAAAGCACTTTTGTCAATTATGAAGCACTATACAAATATAAAACGTTACCTGTCGACGACAACCCACAACATATCTCGGTCCATTTGTAGCTTTAACAATGACTAAAGGGGAAAAAAGAAATGAAAAAACAAATTGAAACATAGAAAGTAAAAACTAAATATATCCACATTGATGGCACGTTGAGTTTTATTTCTGTTCTCCAAAAGACAAGAGTTGAAAGAAAACTCAATCTATGCAAGAATATCATCTACCTTCATTATAATCATTTAAGCAATAAGCATTCAAAGCTGGTGACAGAAAGGATGTAACCCTGCTCTTTTTCTCTTTACTAACAATCTAATACACTTACATTTTTCTTCAGTTAACTGCTTAAGTACTTCACCCACAATCTAATAAAGAAAAAAGAGAGCATTATTTTTTGCCAAGAGCTTAAAAAAATAAATCACTATCACCCTCTACATCCCAAACTCCATTACCTACCTGCCCAACACTTTGTAGAGCCTTCAGATCATTTTCAGATTTTTCATACTGCTTGGTAAGTTCTTTTAATTGTTCCCTTACTGAAATAATATAATTTGAACATTTTGAATTAAGTAATCTTTGTGAGTTTAAGCCAACAAATCTTAATTTTTGTCTGTTTCACTTTATATATATTTTATATCCACTGTATCAAACCACACAAAATTAACAATGCTCTTTGTAGATGACATGTTTCAAAACGAAATATTACAGAGAAAGCACGTATTTTTATTTTCTTAATCAGCAATACTTACTTCTTTGAGCACATTTTAGGTAACATTCTTAACAGATATTGACCTTCTGACATTTCCGGATCTGAGATTACAAATCTGAATAATAAAGAGTTAGACCCTCCTCACTTCATCTATCTACATGCAGTTACCCTCTGGCTTTTTAACCTAAATAAAGCTCCACAGAATTATGGTTAAGATTTTCATTCATTACGTCGGTGACGGTGCATTAAGAAAAAAATGCAACTCTTTTATTTAGTTCAGGAGGTAAGGGAAACGTGTGTAATTAATGCAGTACAATTCAAAACACAAGACGAAAAGAGCTACTACTGACCGATACGCCTTATCCCTTAAACCCCATGTTCGGTTTTCTACTCCACTAACAAGCCAACCCCCCTAGAGTCTCATCTCTTGCTTGAGCTTCTTTAACTCAAGTCTTTTCCCCGCTCCGGGTCCCGGGGCTCCACCAACACTGCACTCCTTGCACTTCAACCTGGGAAACATCTCTGACCAACTTCTTCCCCACTCTTTGTCAGGTCATTTTCCACTTTCATCTCAGAACTGGGGATGTTCTGTCTGTCATCTGGACCAGACTAGATCATTTCCACGACCGAAAATGTTCGGCTTCCCAAGTACTGGGCGGAATGACAAAGCGCCTTGTCCCTGGACTGAGGCCTTCTCATCCCCGGGACTCGGTTGCCGAACTCGGCAAAGGCCTCCGCTTCGGCAGAGACAGAAGCGGGTCCAGGTACGAGATTACGTGGAAAGAAAGGTGCACTCACACTCCTTGAGACGGCCGTCAATCTCTTTGTGCTCTAGCAGTTTCTTGCGGTAGTCCTGAAGCGCCTTATCTCTAGGGTCCGCCATGATGAGAAGCCGTCGCTCATAGGGGATGCCGGGAATGGCCATGGCCGCCCGGGCGGGGGAAGGGGCGGGGCGAGGGAGAAGAGCCTCCCTGGAAGGGCAGGTTCGCAGGTGACCCCGCCCCTTCCGGTTGGCTCCGCCTCTGCACGGCACTTCTCCAGTTTCTGCGTCTAAGGCGCCGAAGCCCGCGGAAGGAGACCTCCACCTACACCGTCCCCTGCTGGTCGGCTTGGGTAGAGCAGGGCTCTGTCCCCTGAGAAGCCTTGGTGTTTTTAAGTCATTCTGTCCTGGAACCACTAAAGAAATGTAATAAATTAATATGAGAGTAAAATAGAGAATATACATATTTCTCTAAGTAGTGCTGATGGCTTTTCGATGTATGCTATGCTAAGTCACTTCAGTCGTGTCCGACTCTGTGTGACCCCATAGACGGCAGCCCACCAGGCTTCCCCTTCCCTGGGATTCTCCAGGCAAGAACACTGGAGTGGGTTGCCATTTCCTTCTCCAATGCAGGAAAGTGAAAAGAGAAAGTGAAGTCGCTCAGTCGTGTCCGACTCCTAGCGACCCCATGGACTGTGGCCCACCAGGCTCCTCCATCCATGGGATTTTCCAGGCAAGAGTACTGGAGTGGGGTGCCATTGCCTTCTCCTTTTCGATGTATACCTCTTGGTATAACACCAAGATCTAGGATCAAGATCAAGATCTGGAGATCTAGGATCTCCAGGTACAGAAGTAGTAAGCTATTGATTCATTTCTTCACTCAGTGAATGAAGTACTAAGGATTTGATCTGGTGGGAAAATTAAAAAAAAAAAAAAAAGATTTCAAAGAGTAATAAATGCTGTTCAGTTCAGTTCAGTCGCTCAGTTGTGTTTGACTCTTTGCAACCCCATGAATCGCAGCATGCCAGGTCTCCCTGTCCATCACCATCTCCCAGAGGTCACTCAAACTCATGTCCATCAAGTTGGTGATGCCATCCAACCATCTCATCCTCTGTCATCCCCTTTTCCTCCTGCCCCCAATCCCTCCCAGCATCAGAGTCTTTTCCAATGAGTCAACTCTTTCATGAGGTGGCCAAAGTACTGGAGTTTCAGCTTTAGCATCAGTCCTTCCAAAGAACACCCAGGGCTGATCTCCTTTAGAATGGACTGGTTGGATCTCCTTGCAGTCCAAGGGACTCTCAAGAGTCTTCTCCAAAACCACAGTTCAAAAGCATCAATTCTTTGGCGCTCAGCTTTCTTCACAGTCCAACTCTTACATCCATACATGACCACTGGAAACACCATAGCCTTGACTAGACGGACCTTTGTTGGCAATGTAATGTCTCTGCTTTTCAATATGCTATTTAGGTTGGTCATAACTTTGCTTCCAAGGAGTAAGCGTCTTTTAATTTCATGGCTGCAGTCACCATCTGCAGTGATTTTGGAGGTGAAAGGGGCTTGGCTCATTTCTTGAAACAGAGAGAAGGCCAATGAGACCGGAAGGGATGGGTTGTGGAGATGAGGGGCACAAGATAAAGATGATGAAGTAGACTGAGTAAGGAATGTGAAACCTGATAGAACTGTCTATAAGATTTCTGTGCTTTTGGACAAATGGATCTTTCTAAAATCTCTGTAAAATGAGTATAATGTTTTACCTATCTCATAGGGATGTCATGAGTATTACAGCACTGCTGCTGCTGCTGCTGCTAAGTTGCTTCAGTCGTGTCCAACTCTGTGCGACCCCATAGACAGAAGCTCACCAGGCTCCCCCGTCCCTCGGATTCTCCAGGCAAGAACACTGGAGTGGGTTGCCATTTCCTTGTCCAATGCATGAAAGTGAAAAGTGAAAGTGAAGTCGCTCAGTCGTGTCTGACTCTTAGCGACCCCATGGACTGCAGCCTACCAGGATCCTCCGTCCATGGGATTTTCCAGGCAAAAGTACTGGGGTGGGGTGCCATTGCCTTCCCCGGTATTACAGCACAGTGTGCCTCTAAGCTATTAATACATGTGTGCATGCTCAATCGTATCTTACTCTGGCAAGAATACTGGACTGGGTTTCCATTTCCTCCTCCAGGGGCTTTTCCAAACTCTGGGATCAAACCCATGTCTCTTGCATCTCCTGCACTAGCAGGCAGAATCTTTACCACTGAGCCACCAGGGAAGCCCCAAGTATTCAATAGTGTTATTTTAAATTATTAATTTTAAGAGTAGTAATGACCTCAAATTTTGTGGTACAGATCCACATTGCTGTACCTGTTCTCAGCATTATTCCTGGAGAGAATTTATAGTTATTTCAACAGAATCAGTCGCATGCCCGACTCCATTTGCTGTCATCTCATCCAGCGGTTCTGATGTTTGAATTTAAATAGGTATATCCTATGTAGGCCTGGCGTGCTGCGGTTCATGGGGTTGCAAAGAGTCGGACACGACTGAGTGACTGATCTGATCTGATCCTATGTATGCATATGAAGTTCAAATTTAAGTAAATTTAACTACCAAAAATTTTGTTAGGAAATTAAAATATTAGAAAATATAAAAGATGTCTTTGAATTTACTGGGAAAAAATCTTATGGACATTGTGTGAATATTCTATTCTGTTTTTTTCCAAATATAACTGGAAATTGCAGTTAGACAATAAACAAGGAAGGTGGATTGAGCAGGGTTAGTCCCTTCTCCCACTCAGGTGTAATTATTCTGGTCTAACTAGTCTATCCATACCAGAGTATTTCACCTCTGACATCAAGAAGTAAAGAAGAGAAGAAGAGGCAAAGAAGAAAAAAGGCACCTCAGTTTGATCCAATTCAATAAATATTTATAAGTACTGGTGTGTTAGTTCAACATACACCAACATTTTACACTCCTTTGACTCTTGTTCACCCATCTGGCAAAATTTCACTTCAGCTGAACTTCCTATCTATTTTCTCTATGCCTACAACAGAACAGTCCTGTTCCTTTTTTATATTCACCTCTAAGACTGTATCCCTGTTCATCAAAAAATGTAACTTAATTGGTAAGTGTACATTCATAAGTGTACTCAAATGTTTGCTGCTGCTGCTGCTAAGTCACTTCAGTCATGTCTGACTCTGTGCGACCCCACAGACGGAAGCCCACCAGGCTCCCCCGTCCCTGGGATTCTCCAGGCAAGAACATTGGAGTGGGTTGCCATTTCCTTCTCCAATGCGTGAAAGTGAAAAGTCAAAGTGAAGTCGCTCAGATAAATGCAATTAAATGTGTCTTTTCCCCCAGGAGACTATAAACTCTAAAAGAACAAGAACTATGACTATTTCTTGTTCATTCTTGTATTCTCAGAAGATGGTTTTATACACATACACACACACACACACACACACACACGTGTATAGGGACTGTATATCCTTTGTCTTCCACTATCTCCCAGAGTTTGCTCAGATTGATATCCATTGAGTTGGTGATGCTGTCTAACCATCTCATCCTCTGCCACACCCTTCTCCTTTTGCCTTCACTATTCCCAGCATCAGGGTGTTTCCCAATGAGTCAGGTCTTCACATCTAGTGGCCAAAGTACTGAAGCCTCAGCATTAGCATAAGTCCTTCCGATGAATATTCAGGGTTGATTTCCTTTAGGACTGACTGGTTTAATCTTCTTGCAGTCTCAAGAGTCTTTTTCAGCACCACAGTTTGAAAGCATCTATACACACGTACACACACATATATACTATTGAATAAATTTGTGAATATGTTAAACACTGTGATAGATACACAGGGATACAAAAACACTAAGAAATGTCATCAGTTCTCAAGGCACTTAAAACATTGCAGAGCAGAGAAGTGAGGTGAGAAGTTAGGCCATATCTTAGTTATTGAGGAAAGGATCATTAAAAGTGATCTCATAATGAACAGTGATGAGATGTATTTAGATCCTCAATAAATCATTTACAGATAGTCTCCTAACCTAACGTAGCATTGATAGGTGTCGTGGTTTTAAAATATGTACACAAATGCTTTGATATTTCCCACTTCAAGAAGTGGAGCCTAATTTCCTTCCCCAGGGTCTAGCAACGTGTTTCAGACAAATAGAATAAAGTGAAAGTGACGGTACACAGCCATTGAGACTATGCCTTAAAAGGCATTCGGGCTTCCTCCTTACTCTGACTTGAATCACTCCTTCTGAGGGAAGCCATCTGTCGCACTAAGAAGACACGTCAGCAGATATGTGGAGAGACTCATTTGGAAAGGAGCAGCCATCAAGGAACTGAGACCTTCTGCCAATAGCCATGCGAGTTAGCCACCTTGGAAGCAGAGCCTCCAGGCCTAGGCAAGCCTTCAGAGGACTGGAGCTCTCGGCTTAATTGCAACATCATGAGAAATAAGTCATGCACCCCAGTTCAGCTGGTCCTGAACTGCTGATCCAAAAAGCTGAAGATAATGTGTTTGTTGTTTAAGCCATTAAGCTTTGTGAGCATTTGTTACATAGTGATGGACAACTAACACGATAAAAACGAATATTTTTCTAGAGAGAAATTGGGAAACAGTACCAGATGGGCAAGTAATGCTATGCTATGCTATGCTATGCTAAGTCACTTCAGTCGTGTCCGACTCTGTGTGACCCCACAGACGGCAGCCCACGAGGCTCCACCGTCCCTGGGATTCTCCAGGCAAGAACACTGGAGTGGGTTGCCATTTCCTTTTCCAATGCATGAAAGTGAAAAGAGAAAGTGAAGTCGCTCAGTCATGTCTGACTCTTAGCGACCCCATGGACTGCAGCCTTCCAGGCTCCTCCGTCCATGGGATTTTCCAGGCAAAATACTGGAGTGGGGTGCCATTGCCTTCTCCGGGGCAAGTAATAGTGCCTACAAAAATTGAAGATAATAAATGTTTGTTGTTTTAAGCCACTAAGTTTTGTGATCATTTGTTACATGGTGAAGGATAACTAATACAATAAGAACTAATATTTTTCTAGAGAGAAATTGGGAAACAGTCCAGATAGGCAGGTGGCAACTACTTTTTCTTGTTCACACGTCAGCTACAACACTAGAATTTTTAGAAATTTGCCACTTCAAGTATCTACCCTGAAATACTTATCAGAATGCACTTAATTGAATGCATCTATGGTTGACCAGTAACATGTTGAGATAGAACAAGAAGTTGGAATTCTTAGACTTGTGGGAAATACCCTTTTTTGATCAAGGTAATACATAAAAAATTTTTAAGTACTATGAGGCTTAGATTGAAGAGTCCATTCCCCCATCATTTTCTACCCCTGAGATTCCATTCTTTAATTCCTTAACGTGTTTTCTTTTGGGAGGGGGGTGGGTTACCACCACATTTTTAAGCAATATGTTTATGCTGTTATTTCTTGTTAGATTAATTTTAGGATTTATCTTTTGATTTCCTAATAAAATAAAGACTCAGCACCTTTGTATTATTCCAGATTCCAACTTTCCCTACCTCCACCTCCCATATACAATATACATAAGTTTTGGTTAAATTGCTGTCCAGTATTTATCTTATTATGAGGCCACCCAAGTCAAACAATATGCTATAGTTACATTAGGTTTATTGTAAAACTGTTTTGAACTTCCTGTGATTAAAAGAGCCTCTGAAGAAGGAAATGGCAAGCCACTCCAGTATTCTTGTCTGAGAAGTCCCATGAACAGAGGAGCCTGGCAGGCCACAGTCCATGGGGTGATAAAGAGATGTGACTTAGCGACTGAGCAAAACAACTCTCCAACTCAGATGATCTCAAGCAGCTCAACAGAAAGTCTACTGATAAGGCATGTGCACACACATTCAGTAAATATTACATAAATAGATCTAACCAAATATCAGCACAAACCTTTTAGGTTTTTACTTAGCCTTTCTTCCTCTTATGTGTCATTACAATCTTTTTCCTTGACCACATTTTTTCCCTTAATCATTTCCTTCTGGTCTATCCAATGTCAGAAACTGTTTTATGTAGCGAGAAGCTTCTCACAAAAATCTCCATGTCCCATTTTGAGAAATTGGCCTCAAGCCATTTCCTGCTTTGGTCATTAAAAAAATGATAATAGCTGTTATTTGCAGAGTAATCAGAATTCCATCAAGAAATGCTGTGTACATTAAATCTAAGTCATGTTATTTTTATGACTGCTAGTGTTAGAATAACAAGGTGGTGACCTTGTTCATCTCTAAAATATTTGATACTGTTCAGTGAAGGAAATGGCACCCCACTCCAGTGCTCTTGCCTGGAAAATCCCACGGATGGAGGAGCCTGGTAGGCTGCAGTCCATGGGGTCGCTGAGGGTCGGACACTACTGAGCGACTTCACTTTCACTTTTCACTTTCATGCATTGGAGAAGGAAATGGCAACCCACTCCAGTGTTCTTGCTTGAAGAATCCCAGGGATGGGGGAGCCTGGTGGGCTGCCGTCTATGGGGTTGCAGAGAGTCGGACTCGACTGAAGTAACTCAGCAGCAGCAGCAGCAGTGAAGTTGTAATAAATGAGAGGCTGGACTTTCAGAAATCCAAGGTTGAACTATGTACCCTGTGGATGCTCCTTAAATAGTTATTTGATGACTAATCAGTTATTTCATGGGCCTTAATGTAGACAAGATGATGCCAGAGCAGGCAGAGTTGAAGAAGTGAGCTCACACAAAGGACTAACCCAAAGAATTCTCAGGGAAATGTCAGTAATATTTGTAATATGTATAAAACATTCAAATATGTAAAAACATTTATACAATCTAAAATCCCTTACAAATGTGAAAGGAATAATTATAATTATCAAGACAATAAAATAAGATCCAGCAATCTCACTTCTGGGTTTATACCTGGATATCTGTACTTCCTTTTGTTTGTTTTTGACACCACACAGCATGTAGGATCTTACTTTCCCAATCAGGAATCAAACCCGTGCCCCCTGCATTGGAATCACAGTGTCTTAACTGGGCAAATAGGAGATTCCCTGGATATTTGTACTTCCACATTCACCCAGCATTATTCACAATTGCCAAAGTATGGAAACAACCTAAGTTTCCATGGATAATGAATAAATAGATAAATGAATAAAGAAGATGTGGTATACATATACAGCAGACTATTATTTAGCATGAGAAAGGAAATCCTGCCATTTGCTACAACATGCATGGGCCTTGAGAGTCCTGTGTTAAGTGAAATAACTAGACAAAGACAAGTACTGCATGGCATCACTCATATGTAAAATAATAATAGGTCAAACTCAAAGAATCAGAGAGTAGAAAAGCGGTTGGCAGGGACAAGGGGGTGGGGAAAGCAGGAAGAGGTTGGTAAAAGGGTTCATTCTTTTAGCTATAAGATGAATAAAGTCAGGGGATCTACTGTGTAACACAGTAGCCATAGTCGATAACACTGTAATGTATCACTGATATTTTCTAAGAGTTGAACTTAAATACTCTCACCAAGGGAGGGAAGAAGGATAAATATGTAAGATGATAAATGTGTTAACTTGATGGTGGAAATCCTTTCACAATGTCTATGTATGTCAAATCACCAAGATATACTCTTTAATTATCTTACAATTTTGTCAATTATACTTCAATAAGGCAGGCCAGGGGGAGACAATAAAGTAAAAAAGATTATCTTAAATGGTGATTGTTTCTGATATGTTTGCTAGAAATCTGTTCTGGGCAAGAGTTTTAAGTCATAGAATAGAGCCTTTTTCATGGAAATATTGATGTTTTTAAACTCTTCCAAATTTCGGGCTATTACATCAGCATGAAATTCAGAGCTGATTCATGAGATTGCTTCTTTCCTCAATTTTAGGGTTTATTTAGTTTCCCCTTTTTCATATGGTGTCTCTCATTTTGATAGCTTAATCTTCAGACATTAATGCTCTGAAAATGAAGAGTCGCTCAATTGTGTGCAACTCCTTGAGACCCCATGGACTGTAGACTGCCAGGCTCCTCTGTCCATGGAATTCTCCAGGCAAGAATACTGGAGGGGGTTGCCATTCCCTTCTCCAGAGGATCTTCCTGACCCAGAGATCAAACCTGGGTCTCTTGCATTGCAGGCAGATTCTTTACTGTCTGAGCCACCAGGTAAACCTGTTAATACTCTAGCCATATGAAATATATTCATTCATTTTTACAAATGCATGCAAATATTTTCGGGAGTCACAGGCATAATCCCTGTTTAGGGAGGTTAAAAGAGATCACAATTCAGTAATAGAGACATAAAACTGTCATAAAAGATGACATACTAAAGTCCATGGGGTGTCCATCCACCTGCAGGGACTGGTTTTCATACATCTCTATATCTCTGATGTCAGGCTCATTCTGGCAGAGTGTAAATTTATTGAATTGAAATTAATTCAGACATTGGAACCAGGTGAAGAGGAAACCAGGAAGACCCATAATGAGGGATCGAATGAGTTAGGTCTGTCCCTAGAGGGATATGAGAACCCATACAAAGTATAATGAAAAGACAACTTTTCAGGTAAAAAGAGAGTGGTTGTATTAACATGCATGTTGTAGAAGAGAAGGCAATGGCACCCCACTCCAGTACTCTTGCCTGGAAAATCCCATGGACGGAGGAGCCTGGTAGGCTGCAGTCCATGGGGTGGCTAACAGTCGGACACGACTGAGCGACTTCACTTTCACTTTCCACTTTCATGCATTGGAGAAGGAAATGGCACCCCACTCCAGTATTCTTGCCTGGAGAATCCCAGGGACGGGGAGAGCCTGGTGGGCTGCCATCTACGGGGTCGACTGAAGCGACTTAGCAGATGCAGCATGTTGTAAATACTAAGAAGAGAGCTACTCTGGTCCACCAGGATATCAGATGACTGGTGACTTTTTAACTACATGTTCACTGGCATCGATGGACAGAGCAGAGGGTGTGAGTCTCACCTCTACCACACTATGCTATGCTAAGTCACTTCAGTCGTGTCCGACTCTGTGTGACCCCATAGACGGCAGCCCACCAGGCTCCACCGTCCCTGGGATTCTCCAGGCAAGAACACTGGAGTGGGTTGCCATTTCCTTCTCCACACTAAGTGATTTTTAATAATGTATATAAATTCTATGCCTATTTTTCTCAGTTAGAAAAATAGGAGTATAAAACCTATTTTAGGTCTACCATATTCTAGAGTTGTCAATAAGTGATAACTTCTTAAGAAAAAAACAAAAAAACGGTTTACGAAAAAATAAACTGAAATATTTTAACTTTTAATGCAATGTGTAAGACATTGGAGAGCTTTCCAGTTTCACCTTGAAAAGTGTATCCTTTAAGAAACAAACAAACAGAAAAGCTGACGGACCAGTCCTGGGGCTGATCTCAGAGGACCTGGCCCTCTCACGCCAGCTGCCAGGCCTAGGTCATATCCCCTCACCTCTCTGGGCCTGTTTCCTCCTATAAAATAGAGTGATCTCCCACCTCGGTCCACACTCGACTATGAAATGTGGCTAGTTTGTATAAAATACATGACAGATTTCAAAGTTAAAAATGTAAAATATATTATAAATCGTTGAATATTGCGGTTTTTTTTGAAATATTTTGCATATATTGGTTTCAATAAATCTATTATTAAAATTAATTTCACCTGCTTCTTTTTGCTCTTTTGATGTGACTATTAGAAAATGAACATACGTAGCCCTGGTATTGATGATCCCAAGTATCCTTTTCAGTTTTATGACTCAGCCAGGGCCACCGTGGACACGTAATTCACGGTTTGACTTCCTCGCATTGAGATACGGAAGGATTGGCCAGGAATGAGGAGGCTGGGGCGGGGCCCTGCCGGGAGACACAGACCCCTCCAGCTTTGGCTCGGGCTCTCGGAGCTGGGAGCACCCCGACTCCCGCGTGGGGCTGGTGGCGGCAGCCTGGTCGAGTACCCAAGCCCGGGGCGTTCACGGGACTCGGGGCGGGGGCGGGCGCGGCTCTCGGGGCTAGGCGGAGTCGGAAAGAGGGTTGGTGCGTCAGCCACACGCGCGGGGAGGAAGCGGGCCTCAGGTCCCAGGCGGCCCGCGCGGGCGCCCCGGCACGTCCGCAGGCTGCAGCGAGAGGTGGCGGCTTCTGAGAGGAAGGAGAGACGAGGGCGGGCCTGGGAGGCGGCCGGGAGGTGGGGCGCGGCCGGGGGCTGGCCCGCGCGGGCTTCATCTGCGGACGCACGGCCTGCTCGCGAGCGCTGGGGATCCCGAGGCGCGGCACGACAAGCGGCTGGAGCGGCTATGGGCCGCCGCTGGGGCTTCCTGATCGGCTTCTTGGTCGCCGTGGGGTTGCTGGGCTCGGGCCACGGCGAGCAGCAGCCCTCAGAGACGGCAGCGCAGAGGTGCTTCTGCCAGGTAAGGGGTATGCGCGGCGGGGCTGCGGGCCCTGGGACCCCTGCCTGCGCCTTTGCGGCAGGTGGGGCGCGGGAGGTGTGTCTTTATTTCTCCACCCTTCCGGAACAAGCCCCTTGTGCTTTTGCTCCCTGGCTGGGGCTGGGTCCTCTGCAGCTCTCCTGGGTTGGTGTGAGCAGGTCCCCCACCCGAAGACCCTGAACCGGTATCAGGGCGCCCTCCCGCGCTTCTGATCAGGCTTGTGGCGAGAGGTATGGGTACACCGCTGTCTGTTTTCTATCTAGTTGGTTTGTGCACACACTATTTATTATTTTCACAGAACACACACACACACACACTATTTGTTATTTTCACAGAAGCTGGGTCTTTTTAACTTCCAATTTGGCTTGGAACAGCGTGGGCTCTGCCTCTGCTGGGTCCCTTCTCCACTCTTTCTGGTCAGGACAGACTTTTGAAGGGGGCTGCTCTCAGATCTTCCTGTCAGGCAGGAGAATGGCTTCGTGTGGCTTTTCAGTGTCTTAAGGTCAACTGCGTGGTGTCTTTGGGGCCGTGGTTGCCCTGTGTCCTTTCCTTTTCCTGAGTGTAGTGGAACTCTTTAACCGCGGCATCCATATTGCTGGTGCCAATAGGGACACCGGTCCTCAGTGTACAAGTTTGATTACAAGCTTATTATAATTATTTCCTTGGGTTAGTAAGACATGTGGATTCCTTGAGCAAAATATTCAAAGAAACCTACAGGTTTTTGGCATCCACGAGATGTGATATTTTAATGTCATTAAAAGTCACCTTTTGGTTGATTTCTGTTGATAAAAACAACATTTTATACAACATTGAGGGATGGGTATCCAAATTGTTCCTTTTAAGTAGATTTTACTGTTAACTTATTTAGTTCCATTATGGTCAGTAGTGGAAGGGATGGGGGTGAGAAAGAGGAGAATGAGGATGCTAACAAATAAATGTGAAGAGAAAAATGGAGACAAGCATATCGACATCTATATATCGACCAAATCAGAAGGAGAGAGAAAATTTTAAAAATGGAGAAAGAAAAGGGAAGGTGCAAATGATCCATTCAGCAAACATTTATAAACACAATGTAATTTGATCTGAGAATTTGTAATACAGAAATACAGTGGCATAATTCTCGCCCTGAAGAGCTCACAGTTTAGTAAATCATATTCTTTGGGGCTTGAGGAGAGGCAGGGATCCTCAGTGTTCTTTTTTTGTTTTAGTTAATAAATATTGCTGCTGCTGTTAAGTCGCTTCAGTCGTGTCCGACTCTGTGCGACCCCATAGATGGCAGCCCACCAGGCTCCCCAGTCCCTGGGACTCTCCAGGCAAGAACACTGGAGTGGGTTGCCATTTCTTCTCCAATGCGTGTGAAAAGTGAAAGTGAAGTCGCTCAGTCCTGTCCGACCTTTGCGACCCCATGGACTGCAGCCTGCCAGGCTCCTCTGTCCATGCTGGAAACCAAAAAAGCAAATTTTCACCTAAGGTTTGGCAATAAAAGTTCAAATCTTCTCTGGTTCTATTAGCATTGGCCACAAAGGCCTTTTGGTTCTTTTTTTGTTGCTAGTTGTAGCCCTATCTTCCTTCCTGTTGCCTGTCCTTACCACTTCTGCCTTAAGTTACCACACCATAACTCCTCACTACTGCTGCGTGGGTGCCTGGCTTGTTGTACACGAGGGTTCTGATTTGAACCAGGGCAGCATGTATTTAGGGCTTCCGTGGTGCCTCAGGGGTGAAAGAATCCTGCAATGCAGGAGACACAGGTGATCCCTGCGTTGAAGATCCCCTGGAGGAGGGCATGGCCACCCACTCTAGTATTCTTGCCTGGAGAATCCTGTGGATGAAGGAGCCTGGCGGGCTACAATCATAGGGTTGCAGAGAATCAGACACACTAAAACAATTTAGCAGCAGCATGTAGTTATTGGACCTCAGAAAGCCACTGATGTATGTGCAAAGCTCTACAAATAATTGGACTAAATTCAACAGGCATTTATTGAGGCCTAATGTGAACAGACTTTGAGAGATCAAAAAGTTAATTAGAAAATTACAATTTAGTATCAATTCTTGCCATTCCAGAGTACACAGGCTGATACATAATTCAGTTCAGTTCAGTTCAGTCCTTTAGTTGTGTCTGAGTCTTTGCGACCCCATGAATTGCAGCACGCCAGGCCTCCCTGTCCACCGCCAACTCCCGGAATTCACTCAAACTCACGTCCATCGAGTCGGTGATGCCATCCAGCCATCTCATCCTCTGTCGTCCCCTTCTCCTCCTGCCCCCAATCCCTCCCAGCATCAGTCTTTTCTAATGAGTCAACTCTTCACATGAGGTGCATAATTGGTGCTTAGCAAATATGTGAATGCTACACTAGCTGAAGTATATTCTTAATTAAAAATGGGTTGATAGCTCCCAATGCATTTTCTTTCCCCCAGTGAATCTTTAAACTTAGTTATTGCATATGCCTGTTAGATGACATCACATCCTAGTAAAACCATTTTCACCGTATGTTGTAAGTTCTTTTGAGAATAGTGCTTCAGTTTAGTTGCCCACAATAAGTGACCAGTTGTCTGGAAGTGATGAGTCTCCCTTGTACATTCTTTATCCCCCTCCTAACTGCCACTCGTATCATTCTGTTAAAAAATTAAAAAAAAAAAAATTCTTACACAGAAAATTGGCTTTTTTTTAAACCTTTTGGTATACAAGTCAGTGAAGTCTAATACAAGTCAGTGAAGTCTAACACATGAACAGTTTCGTGTAAAAATCCAGTAAATAAGGACTCACCCTTCCTTTAAATTAAAATAGTATTGTAGCAGGTATGGACTTGAATTAAGTGAAGATTTTTCAGAGTTTATTTCTTTTCGACAATTATTTTCTCATTATGCACCATTAGAGAGAATGAATATAACCGAACATTAGTCCCAATTCATAGAATCCCAGGATGCATTTTAAAGAAATCATCTCAAGAAGAGATATTGAAGCCAGGTATGGAGGCAGTATGGACACCTTTGTCAGTGAAATTAATTAGAAATGCGTTTGTAAACTTTTATACTCAGAATGTTTTGTCACTCAATATAGTTAGTGCTAACAAACACTCAGGTCCACTTCTTTGAATTCAGTAAATCTCCATCAGCCTAATGAAAGGGGAATAGTTTGGATAATCCAAAATGGCTACGTCAGAAGTGGATTATTTCTTGCTTGGGACGCAATGTGGATAGACTCTATGTATATGTATTTTACCTGTCTGGGTGTCTTGTTCAGGTCAATTTAAAAAAGTTTGTGTTAGTCAGAGTGGCAGGACAATGGAAAAGACACTTGATAATATGTTGCGTGGTGGGTGGAAATAAGCCCAGGATTAAAAGTTAGTCAGAGGGATCTTTGAAACAGGTTATATTGGAGAGATGTCATTGGCTTCAAATGCCACCTGCATTCCAGCGTTTTCTGAACGAAGCAAGTGGCAAAGTGTGTTTCATGTTGGTTGCTATGCTTTGGGTCATTTAACAATGATTCTAGTTATAGCAAGACCAAGACTTTAAAGCAGAAATTGCTCTTAGTGTTATATGTCCTTAGAAAGTTGCCTACTACCCAGGATAGAGTCTTTTTGGTGCATCTACGCTTTCTTTTGACAGAGTTGTTCCAGTCTGCTCTGTCAATGAATGAATGCCTCGTGTGTGTGTGTGTGTTTGTGTGTATGTTTTAATGATCACAAAACTCAGTAAAATTAAGTGCAACTAAAGTTCTTTGCCAAATAAAGCACATTTTGAGCACTTTAAAAGCTGTTTCATTCAAGTATGAGGAGTATACTCTTACAGTGCTTTGCAAAAAATAATAGTCTATGGTAGGACTGGAAGTTTTTAGGACACAAGAAAACTATTTAGGAAAAAAAAAACTATTGATAGTGTTTTTTTATTTTGTCTTTTGTTGTGAAGTAAAGGATACCTGTATCCAAAAACTTGAGAACAAGCAGACCAGTGTTATTTTCTTTTCCCTTGCCTTTTGTATTTTGGAATTTGCTTCAAACCAATCAGAGTCAATGGAGAAAGTAGTGGAGTTAAATTTTGATTATCGGTTCTGTGTTCCCTTGGGGCTACAGATGTAAAATTTTTGGAGAATTTTAACTGCAAACTTGGCTTTTTTTTTTTTTTTTAAATCTTGTTCATTAAAAAAAGAATGTTGTAGGGTGCTTTGGGGGAATAGTTAAGATCCCTATCACTGGAAACATTTAATCAGTGGTAGAGCAATAAACGGGGGAAGGCAATGGCACCCCACCCCAGTACTTTTGCCTGGAAAATCCCATGGACGGAGGAGCCTGGTAGGCTCCAGTCCATGGGGTCGCTAAGAGTCGGACACGACTGAGCGGCTTCACTTTCACTTTTCGCTTTCATGCATTGGAGAAGGAAATGGCAACCCACTCCAGTGTTCTTGCCTGGAGAACCTCAGGGACAGGGGAGCCTGGTGAGCTTCCGTCTATGGGGTCGCCCAGAGTTGGACACGACTGAAGCGACTTAGCAGCAGCAGCAGCAGCAGCAGCAGAGCAATAAACTGTGGAAAATTCTGAAAGAGATGGGAATACCAGACCACCTGACCTGCCTCTTGAGAAATCTGTATGCAGCTCAGGAAGCAACAGTTAGAACTTGACATGGAACAACAGACTGGTTCCAAATAGGAAAAGGAGTACATCAAGGCTGTATATTGTCACCCTGCTTATTTAACTTATATGCAGAGTACATCATGAGAAATGCTGGACTGGAAGAAGCACAAGCTGGAATCAAGACTGCCGGGAGGAATATCAATAACCTCAGATATGCAGATGACACCACCCTTATGGCAGAAAGTGAAGAGGAACTAAAAAGCCTCTTGATGAAAGTGAAAGTGGAGAGTGAAAAAGTTGGCTTAAAGCTCAATATTCAGAAAACGAAGATCATGGCATCTGGTCCCATCACTTCATGGGAAATAGATGGGGAAACAGTGGAAACAGTGTCAGATTTTATTTTTCTGGGCTCCAAAATCACTGCAGATGGTGACTGCAGCCATGAAATTAAAAGACGCTTACTCCTTGGAAGGAAAGTTATGACCAACCTAGATAGGCAATGGCACCCCACTCCAGTCCTCTTGCCTGGAAAATCCCGTGGATGGAGGAGTCTGGTGGGCTGCAGTCCATGGGGTCGCTGAGGGTCAGACACGACTGAGTGACTTCCCTTTCCCTTTTCACTTTCATGCATTGGAGAAGGAAATGGCAACCCACTCCAGTATTCTTGCCTGGAGAATCCCAGGGACAGGGGAGCCTGGTGAGCTTCCGTCTATGGGGTCGCACAAAGTCGGACACGACTGAAGTGACTTAGCAGCAGCAGCAGACAGCATATTCATAAGCAGAGACATTACTTTGCCAACAAAGGTTCATCTAGTCAAGGCTATGGTCTTTCCTGTGGTCATGTATGGATGTGAGAGTTGGACTGTGAAGAAGGCTGAGTGCCAAAGAATTGATGCTTTTGAACTGTGTTGTTGGAGAAGACTCTTGAGAGTCCCTTGGCAAGGAGATCCAACCAGTCCATTCTGAAGGAGATCAGCCCTTGAATTTTTTGGAAGGAATGATGCTAAAGCTGAAACTGCAGTACTTTGGCCACCTCATGCAAAGAGTTGACTCATTGGAAAAGACCCTGATGCTGGGAGGGATCGGGGGCAGGAGGAGAAGGGGACAACAGAGGGTGAGATGGCTGGATGGCATCACTGACTCGATGGACGTGAGTCTGAGTGAACTCTGGGAGTTGGTGATGGACAGGAAGGCCTGACGTGCTACAATTCACAGGGTCGCACAGGGTCGGACACGACTGAGCGACTGAACTGAACTGAACTGCTGCTGCTGCTAAGTCGCTTTAGTCGTGTCTGACTCTGTGCGACCCCAGAGACGGCAGCCCACCAGGCTCCCCTGTCCCTGGGATTCTCCAGGCAAGAACACTGGAGTGGGTTGCCATTTCCTTCTTCAATGCATGAAAGTGAAAAGTGAAAGTGAAGTCGCTCAGTCGTGTCTGACTCCTAGTGACCCCATGGACTGCAGCCTACCAGGGGTGCCATTGCCTTCTCCGAACTGAACTGAGGGTAATGATAATGATCAACATTTACTGGGCTTTACTCTAGGTCATTTTATCCTGATATGAACTCTTTCAGATGAGAGCTACTATTCTGTTGGGTTTGCCAAAAAGTTCATTCATTTTTTTCCATAGTATCTTATGGAAAAATTCCAACAAACTTTTTGACTACCTCAATATTTTTGTACTCAGATAGAAAATTGAAAGTGTTAGTCACTCAGTTGTGTCTGACTCTTTGCTACCCCATGGACTGTAGTTCACCAGGCTCCTCTGTCCATGGGACTGTCCTGGCAAGAAAATTGGAATGGGTTGCCATTTCCTCCTCCAGCGGATCTTCCCGACCCAGGAATCAAACCCTGGTCTCCTGAGTATCCTGCATTGCAGGGAACTCTTTACTGCTGAGCCTTTAGGTTGAAAAGCATGGGGAATGTCAACAACTAAGAAGTATCAGGGATGAGACTCGACCCTAGGAGGCCAAACTCCAGAGCCTGCCTGCTAACCCTGTTGTTACACACTGCCTCCCCTCGAGGGTGCGAGAAGGGGATTGCTGGGTTGCTTGGAAGAAAGCAATATAAGGCCTTCAAAGGCTTCCCTACTCTTAAGAGACCAGGATTGAATAGTGTTAGGCCTACTTCAGTCCATATAGCTACCACCCCTCAGCAAGGGCCTTTCCACTGCTTCCTATTCATTTGGCCTCCTGCCCCGCCAAGGCTGATTATTACCTGAAGCCCACGGCAGCAACCTGCACATTTTGGCATTCATCAGTCACTTTGTGTTGTGGGAGCAGGTAGCGGAGTGCGTTTTTTAAAAAAATGCAAATTCTTATGGTAGGGCCACAGTTCTATTTCACTTTGGGAGATAGTATAGTGGTTACTTATGCCCCCGAAGGCAATGGCACCCCACTCCAGTACTCTTGCCTGGAACATCCCACGGACGGAGGAGCCTTGTAGGCTGCAGTCCATGGGGTCGCTAAGAGTCAGACATGACTGGGCGACTTCACTTTCTCTTTTCACTTTCATGCATTGGAGAAGGAAATGGCAACCCACTCCAATGTTCTTGCCTGGAGAATCCCAGGAACGGGAAAGCCTGGTGGGCTGCTGTCTATGGGGTCACACAGAGTTGGACACGACTGAAGTGACTTAGCATTAGCATTAGCATGCCCCCCTAGCACATTCTGAAGGACAGCACCAAGCCATCCTTCTTATATATAAGCACCCATCTTTTGGTCTTAGTTTAGGTGATAAGACTTTGCTTCATTTCCAAGGTTCTTCCCTGGGTCCATTAACTGGAATTCTACCTTAGACTTTCCCTGAGACTGTTCTGGTAACATGCATGGTTCTTTAATTTCTAGAACTGGGTCTGGTATCATACCTGCTAGACTTCCTTCCAGGGAAGTCTGGTATCATACCTGCTAGACTTCCTTCCTACCTGCTGCCTGTTGGCAAGCTTCTCCGAACAGTCAGATGGGTTGGATTTCCGAGTATCTTCCTGCCTCTCCTTTGCTGGATTCTTTCCATCCACTGAAGCTCCTGTCACCCCTGTTCCACCTCCTTAGCTGCCCTTTGAGCTGAATTGTGGTTGGTAATACCTCCCACTTAATACCTAAGGTAAGAGCCAGATTTCTAAATCTACCATTGTCCTGCTTTCTCTTCTGGTGGCCTCTAGGCTATAAGCCACCTCTGCTTTGGAGGTACCATGTATTTCTTTCTGGTTTGGAGCTTTTTATCACTCTCTTTGTAATTAGGATGTCGATCAGCAGGATATTAGACCCAGAGATTTGTTTGTCTTTGCTGCTTGCTTTCATTCTCCCACGAGTGCCTCTCTGCCCCTTGACCTGGCATGGTCTGGGGCACTCACCTCCATTATAGATGACATGAAAGTGCCTAGTTACAATTAGGCAGCACGGTGCGGGGCTCCAGTGAATGAGAGTGACAGTGGACAGCTTTCATTCATTTGTTCACCAATCCAAACCAGAAAGAATTGTTGAGCATCTACTGTGTGCTTTCTAGAAGTACAGTGCTCAGTCCCAGGCATACAAAAATGAACAAACATGAATTTGCTCTCAGGGTTCTTAACTCTAGTGAGAGGGAAGGAAATATAGATACATTCCGTACAGTGAGATCATTCTTGTGTAGGAGTATGTGGAGTGTGGTGGGAGCTCTTGGGAGAGACAGTTAACCCACCTGGGGGTGAGTGGTACCTTAGGGGAGCTTCCCAAAAGAGAGGAGGATAGGTTTTTACCTTAAAAATGAATTTCTCAGGGGGATAAATGGATTGCCTCAAACCCGTCTTCTTCAGTCTTTTTGTGTTTTTTCTTTTGTGATTTAATGTGACTTTCTGGCCCCTGTCCCTTTGGCCTTTACAGGCTTTGTGCCTATTATTCTTTGTGTAATAATTTGTATCCAAAGGGAGAAACAGTAGCTTATTTTATGTTCTTAGAAGTTTTGCACAAAACTTGCACAAAAAGAAAGAGGCATGAAAAATCAAATCATCTATGTTAGAAGCACTTTAGGCTTCCTTCATGGTGGTAAAAAATCTGCCTGCAATGCAGGAGACCCAGGTTCAATCCGTGGGTCTGGAAGATCCTCTGGAGAAGGGAATGGCAGCCCACTCCAGTATTCTTGACTGGAGAATTCCATGGATAGAGGAGCCGGGCAGTTTACAGTCCATGGAGCTGCAAAGAGTTGGACACGACTGAGCAACTTATACACACATGCACAGAAGCACTTTTGTTTTGTTGGTACCCAGAATTAGGACTCTAAGATTATTGTAAGATTATTGTATACTGAGAAAATTTTTAGCAGGAAACAAGGACACATTTGCATATGAAATGAAAATAGTTATTACAGTGACAAAATATGCAGCTCAGATTTGTAGAAACGGAATTCTTTAGTCCAAAACACATAAGACTAGGCAAATTGGATAACAAACAAACAAAACTTATCTTTTGAATATTGCTATCATCATTCCAAGTATTCTTATTTCTTAGGTGAAAAATTTCCATTACTGTTTTGTGATGTTCTGCAATTAAAAGATAGTGTAGGATTTTACCTATTCCAAAAGGAGAATACCTAAATTCAGTATTTCAGTGAATTATCTTTTATTTGTTTCCTTACCAATAGATTTTTAAGTTATTATGTTATTGGCAATACATCTCCCAAAAATATAATCCAGAGTAGTTTATAATGCAGATATTCAGGCCAAAGTCTAAAGATCTCTTTTCTGCAGCATGCTGTATATTAAAAAAAAATTAAAAAGTTACTTAAAAAATCATAATGTGTTTTTTACTTATTTAAGGCAATGCTTAATTAATTCTGTTAGATGTTTGCCTAATCCCAAATAAATACCTCAGAATTTTACCTTCACAATTGATAATATTGTCTGATTATAATATGTTTTCCCACTGCATATGATTATAATATGATTTAATAATTTGATAAATACAGTTAAGACATTGGTTTTAAGCATTTGAAAATCAGGATTGGCTTTGTGGTTAATTTGCCATCTCAGTGTTGCTGATGATAAGTAATTTTTATCATCATTTCAAATCTATAAAATTTATCAAGGCCAATATTTGAGGGTTGTTATATCCTTAAAACAAATTATTGTTTCACTTATAAATTCAGTATCACTTCTTACATCCACCAACCTTGCCTGTGACCTACACATCCTGTTGGAAACTAAAAGGAAAGACAGAGACAACTGAATTATAGGAATACTGGGTCTCAATGAATTCAAGGGTGGTAATGCCTTCCGGAAAGATGGTAGAAGTGAGAGCAGGCAAACTCTAGGGAATTCAGCTAGCATATGTTCTCCATCTTCTATTTCTGCTTCCTTGTGTATCTTGTAGAATCTTTCCTCTCTCTGCCAGCTAGCTGGCTTATGTGTTCCTCAGTTCACATGATGGAACATGGTCTGAGTTGACTTCTTTAGTGACAGGGGGAGACATCGCTCCTTCTTACCCTCAATTCCAGAGTCCTGGAGTGGAGACAAGACTTGTTTTGAATTAGAAGCCCACCCCCCTGGTCAGTGTGGAGGGTGGGGTGGGGATACTGAGTGGCTGCAGGGAACCAACTCTTTGGGAATATGTGTATCATTTTGAGCTCAGTACACCCTCCCTACAAATAGTATCCACTGCATTCCTATAGGTATATAGTAAGAGCAATAGCATTACTCAATTATGGCCATCTCCCAGCTCAGAAAATTATATGGAGGTAAGAGTCTAGGGGCTGGTTGAGTAAAGGGCTCTTTTATCATAACCATGTAAGGAAAAAAACTCTGTTGTGTCTATGATATTTTGATATAATACTCCATTTTCTTTGTAACAGGTTAGTGGTTACTTGGATGATTGTACCTGTGATGTTGAAACCATTGATAAATTTAATAACTACAGGCTTTTCCCAAGACTTCAAAAACTCCTGGAAAGTGACTACTTTAGATATTACAAGGTATTTAAAAATTTGTGGGGTGGTATAGGAATACTTAAAGCTTAAATGGATAATTACATTTTCTTAGGAATCACTGGCCTTCAAAATTGTGTTTATTATTTCAAATTGAGCAAGGCTATATTAGGAAAACACAGTTCATAAGAATGAACCATATGGTTCTGAAATGACCCATCGAATACTTTTAATTTCAAAAACTGAGTTTTGAACTCTAGTGTTGGAATCTAGCTGGTTAAAGTCCGAACAGAAACTATTATATTGTTATCGAAGTCATGAGTCGTTCATAACATTCCAAAACATCAGATTTGCTCCAATTAATTTAAAAAAAGAAGTATTTTTAAGAAGCATGACTTTATTCTGACCAGTATTATTTTAACAAGTAACTTGTGATGTTTTATCTTGAGATCTGTTGAAAGAGTATAGAAAACCTGATCATTGGACTATGCAGTACACTCTGTGTTCGCAATTGTCTGTTAGCTATTACTTTCATTGAAAGGCTTCAAGTTGGAAAAAAAAAAAAAAAAGACTGTAAGTTGAGCAGTGATGACATGCACTACTTTGGCTCCCAGTTGCTATCTGTTCAGGAACGGTTTAGTAGCATATTTTGTGTTTATGACCAAGTCTACCAATTTGCTTAGACCAGCTACGTGTTTACACCGTCACTGAAACTTGACAACTGGTAAATGGATGAAGTAGAATAATTGCAACTGATAACATGACCAGGTCATAGTATCATAATTCAACATCTGTCTGTTACAGTCTTGTGATTCTTATTTTTATAACTTTTCTCTAATTTTATTTTGCAGGTAAACCTGAAAAGGCCATGTCCTTTCTGGAATGATATCAACCAGTGTGGAAGAAGGGATTGTGCCGTCAAGCCTTGTCACTCAGTAAGAACAGTCTATACATTTAAGAACTGTCACGTTTTTTGGAATAATTGCAATTTTTGAAAGGGTCCAATATAACTAAAATAATATTTGAATCCTTAGGTTAAATATCAGTTCAGTTCAGTTCACTCAGTCGTGTCTGACTCTTTGCGACCCCATGAATCGCAGCATGCCAGAACTCCCTGTCCATCACCAACTCCCGGAGTTCACTCAGACTCACGTCCATTGAGTCAGGGATGCCATCCAGCCATCTCACCCTCTGTCGTCCCCTTCTCCTCCTGCCCCCAATCCCTCCCTGCATCAGGGTCTTTTCCAATGAGTCATCTCTTCGCATGAGGTGGCCAAGGTACTGGAGTTTCAGCTTTAGCATCAGTCCTTCCAAAGAACACCCAGGAACTGATCTCCTTCAGAATGGACTGGTTGGATCTCCTTGCAGTCCAAGGGACTCTGAAGAGTCTTCTCCAACACCACAGTTCAAAAGCATCAATTCTTCGGTGCTCAGCATTCTTCACAGTCCAACTCTCACATTCATACATGACCACTGGAAAAACCATAGCCTTGACTAGACAGACCTTTGTTGTCAAAGTAATGTCTCTCCTTTTGAATATGCTATCTAGGTTGGTCATAACTTTCCTTCCAAGGAGTAACCGTCTTTTAATTTCATGGCTGCAATCACCATATAATGTTGTTTAAAATCAACATATTAAAACTCTAAACTTAGGACTATAAAGCCTATTTTGAATTACTCTGTCTTCATAGTAGTAGAATTTAGATTTTGTGGTTAATATAATCTGTTGATTCATTACTGAGAGTAGTAAAAGCTATTGTTCTTTTGGCTTGATATTTTTATTTATTTTTTATTGGCTGTACTGGGCCTTCGTTGCTGTGCAGGCTTTCTCTAGTTGCAGCAAGTGGAGGCTACTTCCGTTGTGGCACACAGGCCTCTCATTGTGGTGGCTCCTCGTTGTGGAGCACAGGCTCTTGGCGCAGTAACCTCAGTAGTTGCAGAACACAGGCTCAGTAGTTGAGGCTCGTGGGCTCTATAAGCTCAGGAGTTGGAGTGCACAGGTTAGCTGCTTCATGGCATGTGGGATCTTCCCAGACCAAGAATCGAACCCTTGTCTCCTGTGTTAGCAGGTAGATTCTTAACCAGTAGACTATCAGAGAAGTCCCTTTTGGCTTATTATTTGTTTTTCTTATGTCGTAACTAAAGTTATGTATGTAGTATTAAAAAGTGAAATTTATTGAGGTACAAATGCAGTCTTTCCCCTTTTCTGAGGATGTATTCATTTTCCTCCTTGGCAGGGATTTGAGCAAAACCACTGGCTTTGCTTAGAAGTTCTGAGAGCATTAAAATTTGAAATATTCCACTCTGAAAGCAGAGAATTTTACCCTTTTCAACGAAAGCATTTTTTTTTTCCTTTAAAAGTACATATTTTTATTTTACTTTCTTTTATTGAGATAAAATACATATAACATAAAATTTACCATTTTATTTTAGCCATTTCTAAGTGCACAGTTCATTGGCATTAAATACATTCACACTGTTATACAGCCATCACCACCATTCATCTCTAGAACTTTTTAATCTTTCTAAACTGAAACTTCATGCTCATTAAACAATAAATTCCTGTTCCTCCCTCCCTTCAGCCATGAGAAGTCACTATTTTACTTTCCTTCTCCATAAATTTGACTACTCTAGGTACTTCGTGTATAAGGGGGATCTTTATAATATTTGTTCTTTTGTGTCTGGCTTATTTCACTTAGCATATTTTCTAGGTTATCTATATTGGAGCATGTACTAGATTTTTATCTCTTTTAAAGACTGAATAGTATTCCACTGTATGTGTGTACTACATTTGGTTTATTCATTCACCTGTTGATTGACTTTTGGGTTATTTTCACCTTCTGGCTCTTGTGACTAGTGACTAATTCTGCTATGAACATGGATGTACAAATTATATGTTTGAATCTCTACTTTCAGTTCTTTGGGGTATATACCTAGAAAAAGAATTTCTGGATCATTTAGTAATTCTTAGTTCAAAATTTTGAGCAACACCATGCTATCTTCTGAATTTGGCAATAAGGAGTTCGTGATCTGAGCCACAGTCAGTTCTAGGTTTTGTTTTTGTGACTGTATAGAGCTTTTCCCGGGGAAGGCAATGGCACCCCACCCCAGTACTTTTGCCTGGAAAATCCCATGGACAGAGGAGCCTGGTAGGCTCCAGTCCATGGGGTCGCTAAGAGTCGGACACGACTGAGCGACTTCACTTTCACTTTTCACTTTCATGCATTGGAGAAGGAAATGGCAACCCACTCCAGTGTTCTTGCCTGGAGAATCCCAGGGACAGGGGAGCCTGGTGAGCTTCCGTCTATGGGGTCGCACAGAGTCGGACACGACTGAAGCGACTTGGCAGCAGCAGCAGAGCTTTTCCATCTTTGGCTGCAAAGAATATAGTCAGTCTGATTTTGATATTGACCCTCTGGTGATGTCCATGTTTAGAGTATTCTCTCATGTTGTTAGAAGAAGGTGTTTGCTATGACCAGTGGGTTCTCTTGGCAAAACTCTGTTAGCCTTTGCCCTGCTTCATTTTGTACTCCAAGGCCAAATTTGCCTGTTACTCTGGGTATCTGTTGACTTCCTACTTTTGCATTTCAGTCCCCTAGAATAAAAAGGACATCTTTCTTGGGTGTTAGTTCTAGAAGGTCTCATAGGTTTTCATAGAACTGTCAACTTCAGCTTCTTCAGCATTACTGGTTGCGGCAGAGACTTGGATTACTGTGATATTGAATGATTTGCCTTGAAAACAAACAGAGATCATTCTGTCTCTTTTGAGATTGCATCCAAGTACTGTATTTTGGACTCTTTTGTTGACTGAGGGCTACTCCATTTCTTCTGAGGGATTCTTGCCCACAGTAGTAGATATCACAAAGGTCCGTCTAGTCAAAGCTGTGGTTTTCCTGGTAGTTACATATGGATGTGAGAGTTGGACTGTAAAGAAAGCTGAACGCTGAAGAATTGATGCTTTTGAACTGTGGTGTTGGAGAAGACTCTTGAGAGTCCTTTGGACTTCAAGGAGATCCAACCAGTCAATCCTAAAGGAAATCAGTCCTGAATATTCATTAGAAGGACTGATGCTGAAGCTGAAACTCCAATACTTTGGGCACCTGATGCAAAGAACCAACTGGTTGGAAAAGACCCTGATGCTGGGAAAGATTGAAGGTGGGAGGAAAAGGGGTCGACAGAGGATGAGATGGTTGGATAGTATCAGCGACGTGTTGGACATGAGTTTGAGTGGGCTCTGGGAGTTGGTGATGGACAGGGAGGCCTGGTGTGCTTTAGTCCAGGGATCTCAAAGAGTCGGACACTACTGAGCAACTGGACTGAACTGATGCTGACTGTACCATTTTACTTTCTCACTTGCAGTGTACAAGGGTTCCAGTTTCTCCACATCTTTGCTAACACAGGGGCTTCCCTGATGGCTCAGACGTTAAAGAGTCTGCCTGCAGTGCAGGAGACCCAGGTTCGATCCCTGGGTCGGGAAGATCTCCTGGAGAAGGAAATGGCAACCCACTCCAGTATTCTTGCCTGGAAAATCCCGTGAACGGAAGAGCCTGGCAGGCTATAGTCCATGGGGTCGCAAAGAGTCAGACATGACTGAATGACTTCACTAAAATTGCTAACACTTGCTGTTTTCTGTGGTTGGTTTGTTTGTTTGTTTTTTGTTTTTGATAATAGCCATCCTAATGGGTATGAAGTGATAGTTATCGTTTGAGCAGCTTATTTGTATACATGTAAATATTGCTACATATATTCATACTTTTTTTGTGTCTAGTATGAGGAATAAGGCAAATGTAAAGTGTTATTTATGAGTATTTTATCATTAGCTGAATGAAAAGCAAGTTTTTAGTTATTTTAATCCTCATAGACACAGCATTTTGAAAAGTCAAGGGTTAACTTAGGAAATAACTTATGTCGCTATAATTTAAAACATGAGCATATCATTAAAATGATATCAATTTAAACATTTCATTTTATTTCATTAATTCTAGTATTTATATTTAGTAATAGGAAAAGTATTTGAGGAAATTCAAATTTACCAAGTACTTTTTTTATATGGCTTTTTAAAATGCTAAAACTATGGTGGATTCTTATTAAAGACATTTAATTGCAGTTGCACATTAAATGGGCTATTATTAACATTAGTCAGAACAAGCAGTTTGGCAATTATTGCACATTTGAATCTCATCTTGCAACAGCATTACTTGTAATTATTTTAACACAGTGTAGAACTAGGGGTTGCCACCTTCAGAAGAAGATTGGAGAGGGCAGAACAACCTGAGAGACGCATTGCATAAACTGATAGCTTATTGATTCCCAGGTTGACAGACTGACAGATGAAATCCATTTCACTGTAAATCCTAGAGAAAACAGCCAAGTGTAGTATTTAAGAAGCTAAACCTTAAGATGTTTATTATCTGACTTGAGCCCACAGAAATGCTAAAATAAAATAATTCGGTGAAAGATACCAATTTGTACTGAGAAACTGAGAGAACCTACTTATTTCACCTTCTGTAGATCTGGAGTCAAGTGCCTTTCATGCCAATACCACCCCCCACCCCCTTTTTTTTCTCTTGAACTGAGTTCTTGATGGAGAGAATTCTTTTTTTTTTTTTTTTAAGATATTTGGGCTTCTTTGGTGGTGCAGTAGTAGAGTCTGCCTGCCAATGCAGGAGATGTAGGTTCTATTCCTGGCTTGGGAAGTTCCCCTTGAGAAGGAAATGGCAACCTCCTCCAGTATTCTTGTCTGGGAAATCCCATGGGCAGAGGAGACTAGCGGGCTACAGTCCATGGGATAGCAAAAGAGTTGGATATGACTTAGTGACTAAACAACAACAACAGAAAATATTTATTCATCGCATAAATATTCTTATATTTTAGTGTAGCAGAGGAGTGCCATAATTCGACTGAAGACTCAGAAAGATTATTGGTAGTATTGTGGAGAGTAGGGAGCGGAAGATGAGATGGAGTGAAGACTGGTGAAGGACTTGCAATTAGCAATTGAATGTAATTTTATTCAATAATGAATATTTTTGAGGGTCTACTATGTATCTGGACCTGGGCATGTAAGATGAACACTTGTCATGACGAAGTACTGGAAGAGAAACACTAAGTGATCATTTCAATACAGATATGATAAGCCAATAATAGATATGCTGAAGGTGTACACACAAGGAGCAGAGGAAAGGGAGGGTAGAGGAGAGAGACACCAAGAAGCTCCACTCCAAATGACAACAAGGGAGTGAGCCATTTTAATTCCTCTTAGGACAAGCCTGGTCTCAGTTCTAATAGTTCCTGAGTAGGGCAGTCTATCACAACTAAAGAGTGATTAGAAATAATTTCAAATACTTTGAAATACTTGCTTCAGCCTAAATAGTCAGCTGTCCCATCTAGCATTTTATATTGTACATTACTGAAATCTTGACATCTCACTATTATATTCTTCATTATGTATCTTAAAAAGACATTGCAGGAATTCCCTGGCTGTCCAATGGTTAGGACTCCATACTTTCACTGCTAAGGGCCCTGGTTCAGTCCCTGGTTGGGTAACTAACATCCCACAAGCCACATGGTGTGGCCAAAAGAAGGAAAAATAAAACGACATTGCATCATGAGTACAGTGCAGTTATCACATGTGCAATACATGTACAAGGTTAAACACGGTTAACTCACTACTACTGCTGTTTTGTTAATACCTTTTTGAGCTAAATGAGGAACCAAGACCAGCTTCTTTTTGTCAGCACTTTGATTTCTTTTTTCAGTTCATGTATATACTTGGTTCAGGTTATACGTTGGGACACAGTGGAGATAGAAAAATAATAAAAAATTGAAATTCTGTTCTTCATACGGGGCTTCAATGGAGAAGGTAGTGGCAAGCCATTCCAATATTCTTGCCTAGAGAATTCCCTGGGGTTGCAAAGAGTTGGACATAACTGAATGACGCAACACAACAATGGGACTTTAAAATGCACATCTTTTGATTTGCACCCCTGATTCCAGAGAGTATTTGAATGAGGCAGATTGTGTGCCCATGGAGGCTGGACTCTCTCTGAGAGTTATTTATTACCTTTACAGTTAATCAGAACAGTGTTCTTTCACTTCTATTATTAATTGGCCAATGTGAAAAAGAAAAACAATATTCAGCGTTAGTCCGGGAGTGAGAAATGAACACTCTGGTGGATAAGTCTTTTGGAGATTAATTAGAAAGATGTAGCCAATAAAAATAGTACAGATCCTTTGACCTAGCAATTCTACAAAGATTTTCACTTATAATTGGATAGATGTCCAAAGACGACCATAAAGCAGTACTGAATATTGTAAAAATGTCAGTTCTGCTGAAATCAACCTATAAATTTGACCTGGTTTATTATATAAAAAATATTAGAAACCATCTAAATATCTGGTCATAGGAAAAGACATATACATTGATCTAGTTCAAAGTCTAAATGAGTACACAATAAAGTGTTCATCTCTGTGTGGGTCTTTCCCTTTGGAATCTATTTCAGGACTGCACTGAATATATTTAGCATTGGAATAAGACCCTGCAATTTACAGCACTCTCTCACATACATCATTATCTCTACTTACAGCATCATTTTGAGAATAGGCAGATAGATCCTGTGTTATGCAGTGGTCAACACAGAACTAAAAACCAGTACCATTTTCCTCTGAAAAGAACTAGAGTTCCTTAAAAAATGGTTGATTCCTAGACTGGAACAAGAAATATATAGGAGCCTGGAGTATCTTGTTATAACAGAAACAAAAAGTGCTGTTAAAGATTACTTGGGTAGGGACTTCCCTGTGGTCTGGTGGCTGAGATTTCTTGCTCCCAATGCAGGGGACCCGGGTTTGGTTCCCTGGTTGGGGAACTGGATCCTGCACGTGGCAACTAAGGTTCCTGCATGCTGAAACAAAGATCCAGCGTGCCAGCAACTAACACCCGGCACAGCCAAATAAATAGAAATATTTTTTTTAAAAAGATTACTGGGGAAACATATAAAAGACACCAGTGCAGCTAAAGACAGGCCACATAGAAAAGACACAGGCCAGCACTTAGTCTCCTAGTGGTCAAATGTGGGACAGTTTGAGCATTAAGAAGAATAATGGCTAAGATTCTGTTTTTATATTCCCACTCTCTAATATGTGTACTCAATCCACAGCATGACTTATTAAATTTTTTGTTTATTTTTAAGAAATAGTATAAAGACTGCCTAACTGTTCTTGGTTAAATATTAGCCTGCTAACTTCAGTCATTTGTTCTGTGAGTTCTTATAAATCATAGAACTATAAAATATTTTTTCAGAAGGTAGAATAACTGTCATCTAAAAGCATTTTAAAATTTTTTTCAGGATGAAGTTCCTGATGGAATTAAGTCTGCAAGCTACAAGGTTTGTATATATATTTATTAATGTGTCTAGTATTGGGCAAAACTAAAAAAACTCACTTCCCCTACCAACTAAAACCTCACTTCTCTGCTCCCCTGTACAGTGATACTCCTTGAAAGTTGTTTGTACTCAGTGGCTCTAATTCTTTTTTTCCTCCATTTTCTTTACCTTTTTTTAAAAAAATTAAAGCTTGAAAGAAAAATAAAAGTAGGGGGAACCCCAAATTGTGTACGTATCACCCAGCTTAAGGCATTACCAGTATATACGGTCAGTCTTGTTTCATCTATCCCTTCCACTCCATTCTCCCAATTATTTTAAAGCCAGTCTGAGATAAATCATTTTGTTTACAAATACTTTGTATGCATCTCTAAGACAGGTGATACTTTAAAAACCCCACATAACCAAAGTCAGGGTTCTAGTCTCTCTTATTGTTTCGTAAATGCCTTAATGTATGTGCATGCGTGCTCAGTTGCTTCAGTCTAACTCTTTGCGACCCTATGGACTGTAGCCTGCTAGGCCCCCATGTCCACTGGATTTTCTGGCATGGTTTGCTGTGCCCTCTTCCAGGGGATCTTCCTGACCCAGGGATCAAACCTGCATATCCTGCGTCTCCTGCATTGCAGGCAGATTCTTTACCCACCGAGACACCTGGAAGCTCTTAATAGTCGATTTCAAATAGGATTCACACATATCCCACACCTTTCACTTGGTATGCGTCATACTTGTTATATGTCCTAAGCTCCTAAGGTGCTATTTGACTGGTCAGTGAAAAACCTGGGAAATTATAGATTAGGTTTATGAGAAATATGTATGAGAAGCAGAGGATGAGTAGTCCTGCATAGAGAGAGTAGTCCTATTTTATAGTGGCTTTATCCTTCATTGCATGGTGCAAATCAACCACTTATTACTATTTAGTACTTTTAAAATTTTACAGTGAATCCTTTTGGCTGAAAGAACTAAAAGAGGGAAAAGAAAGTACATGTTTAATGAAAAAGGAAGTACTGAATTTCCACTTTTCACAGCATTTGAGATATATAACTCACAATATGATGATATGTAACTCACACAAGGGTTATTGTTTACCATCCATAAGAACCATGAAAGTATCACCGATCATATGAAAATCAAAACACACAGATCTGCTGACAAAGCCTGAGCATCTACTTTGTAAGTTAGTGGTTGTTTTAAGAAGAGTGTGTCTAAGACAGCTTAACATGTGCACCTGCAGACGATACATTTACATATCATTTTGGGATGTGTGATTTTCCATTTAGACTAAATAACGGTTTTAAATTAAAATTTTCTGATATTTTATTATGAAAATTTTTGTACATACAGCCAAGTTGAAGGAATTTTCCTGTGAATGCTATGCTAAGTCACTTCAGTCGTGTCCGACTCTGTGCGACCCCATAGACGGCAGCCCACCAGGCTCCCCCGTCCCTGAGATTCTCCAGGCAAGAACACTGGAGTGGGTTGCCATTTCCTTCTCCAATGCATGAAAGTGAAAAGTGAAAGTGAAGTCGCTCAGTCGTGTCCGACCCTCAGCAATCCCATGGACTGCAGCCTACCAGGCTCCTCCATCCATGGGATTTTCCAGGCAAGAGTACTGGAGTGGGGTGCCATTGCCTTCCTGTGAATACTGTCATACTAACCACCTAGATTCTACTATTAACATTTTCATAAACTCACTTTATTGCATATCTGTCTATCTGTTCATCCTTCTAGCTGTCCATTAAAACATTTTATTTTTTGGATGTATTTCAAATAAGTTGTAAGCATCAGTACACATTGCCCTCACTATATGTCATTAACTAAATATATAACTAGAAGTATATCATTGAGTAGACTCTAATATTTGCTTACATGTACATTTAATAAAATTGATATACAATGAAGTACACACATCTTTTTTTTTTTTTAGTACACACATCTTAAGTGTGCATTTGTTAAATGCATACACCTTTGTAACTTAGGCTTCTGTTTCAATATAGAACATTACTGTTACCCTAGAAAGTTATTTCATACCCCATCCCAGTCAATCCATACTCCTTCCCCAGAGGCAATGACTGTTCTTCACTTTTTCTGTGTTAGATTTAAACTAATTTTGATCATTTTTGATTCTGCATTTTTTATTCATACACAAAGAATGAAGTCATAGCTATTAATATGTTGGCTCCAGTGCAGAGCTTTGCATGTAATTAAATGATGCCATCATCAGCTGTTTCAAATAATCATTTTAATTCCAGAATTTAAAAATAAAATTATTTATTTTTGGTTGTGCTGGATCTTCGTTGCTTTGCATGGGCTTCTCTGGAGTGCGGGCTCAGCAGTTGTGGCATACAGGCTTTAGTTGCTCTGAGGCATGTGGGATCTTCCCAGACGAGAGATTGAACCTGTGTCCTCTGCATTGGCAGGTGGATTCTTATCCAGTGCACCACCAGGGAAGTCCCAGAAATTGTTTGATTTTTTTTTCATTCAGTTGATGCTCAAAGTAAAATTTTCAGAAGTTCATTTTTTTGAAGGACAGCATTTGTCAACTGAATGTTAGTATAAATTCATTTAAAGTTCAAAGTTGAAGATGAACTATTTGTTTTGTGGGGATGATACACATATTAAATTTTGATGAAACAGTGTCCTGCTTCTCTGGTGGTCCAGTGGCTAAGACTCCATGCTCCCAATACAGGGGCCTGGGTTCAATCCCTAGTCAGGGAACTAGATCCCACACCCTGCAACTAAGAGTTTGCAAGCCACAACTAAATATCCCACACATTGCGACTAAGACCTGGCACAGCCAAATAATAAAATATTAAGGAAAAAGAAACAATGTCCTGGGAAATAAAGAAATGTCCTTACTAAATCAAGAAATCTTAACTAAATCAGAATTGTAATTGGTTGAGGTATATACATAATTCATAATTGTATCCCGACATGCTGCGATATGTTACTGCTTAAGACAGAAGTTACTACTTCTATCTATTTGACAATTACTATTGTCAAAATATATATATTTGTCAAAATATATAGGAGATGCTAAAGGACAGGGAAGCCTAGTGTGCTGCAGTCCATGGGGTCACAGAGTCAGACATGACTGAGCAGCTGAACGACAAAATAAGATTTTGTATTTATATATACACTAAGTAATGACTATGAAGTTTTGGGGATGAAGCTTATGCTGAATAAAATATTACTTTAGCATGGTAGTGGACTTTCTTTGCTCTCCATCATCAATCCAATTTTATAAATGCTTGAGCCTTTGAAGAACTATTTTGTTAAATAGTCCAAGAATCCTTCATTGATATTGATCATTTTTAAATAAATGAGCCCTCTAAATTTTGGTTGCATTTTCAAAATCAGTAGAGAATCATTATTCAAAGTATCTATTGGTGGACTGCTTAAAGAAAAGAACAAAACAAATTTCAGCTTTTGAAGCTTATAGCAAGTTGTACTTATGATAACAAAGCTTGTAAACAAAGACCTGGATATTCATTGATATGAAAATTAGGAAAGAACTTTACATATTAAGTGAAGAAAGCTTAAATGGTATACTAGATTAAATTCTGAAATTTTACAATTGTGTTTTGGAGACTCTCCCCTTGTGGGAAAAGTCCCCTCTTGATGAACTCTTGCTTTTAACTGGATAAATTTATATTCTGAGCTATGAGGGAAGCCCAAATTCTGACCTGAAATGGATTTAAATTAAGAAAGTTTACAATTTCATTTCTATTTGCAAAACATTTAAAATAATTAAAAAGTGAGGATAATTTATTTGATGATTTTTGTCTTATTTATTAAACAGATGTACTTAGAGGCAAAGAATCAGATCAGATCAGTCACTCGGTCATGTCCAACTTTTTGCGACCCCATGAATCGCAGCACGCCAGGCCTCCCTGTCCATCACCAACTCCTGAAGTTCACTCAGACTCAGGTCCATTGAGTCAGTGATGCCATCCAGCCATCTCATCCTCTGTCGTCCCCTTCTCCTCTTGCCCTCAATCCCTCCCAGCATCAGAGTCTTCTCCAGTGAGTCAACTCTTCGCATGAGGTGGCCAAAGTACTGGAGTTTCAGCTTTAGCATCATTCCTTCCAAAGAAATCCCAGGGCTGATCTCCTTCAGAATGGACCGGTTGGATCTCCTTGCAGTCCAAGGGACTCTCAAGAATCTTCTCCAACACCACAGTTCAAAAGCATCAATTCTTCGGCGCTCAGCCTTCTTCACAGTCCAACTCTCACATCCATACATGACCACAGGAAAAACCATAGCCTTGACTAGGCGAACCTTTGTTGGCCAAGTAATGTCTCTGCTTTTGAATATGTGATCTAGGCTGGTCATAACTTTCCTTCCAAGGAGTAAGCATCTTTTAATTTCATGGCTGCAGTCACCATCTGCAGTGATTTTGAAGCCCAGAAAAATAAAGTCTGACACTGTTTCCACTGTCTCCCCATCTATTTCCCATGAAGTGATGGGACCAGATGCCGTGATCTTCGTTTTCTGAATGTTGAGCTTTAAGCCAACTTTTTCACTCTCCATTTTCACCTTCATCAAAAGGCTTTTTAGTTACTCTTCACTTTCTGCCATAAGGGTAGTGTCATCTGCATATCTGAGGTTATTGAGATTTCTCCCAGCTATCTTGATTCCAACTTGTGTTTCTTCCAGTCCAGCGTTTCTCATGATGTACCCTGCATAGAAGTTAAATAAACAGGGTGACAATATACAGCCTTGACATACTCCTTTTCCTATTTGGAACCAGTCTGTTGTTCCATGTCCAGTTCTAACTGTTGCTTCCTGACCTGCATACAGATTTCTCAAGAGGCAGGTCAGGTGGTCTGGTATTCCCATCTCTTTCAGAATTTTCCACAGTTTCTTGTGATCCACACAGTCAAAGGCTTTGGCATAGTCAATAAAGCAAAATATGTGGGCTAAAATATTTTCATATATTTACCTGTAGAAGTAATATTTTTCTCAGTTAAAGTGGCTCAGTCGTGTCCAACTCTTTGCAACCCTACGAACTGCAGCCTACCAGGCTCCTCCGTCCATGGGGGTTTTCCAGGCAAGAATACTGGAGTGGGTTGCCATTTCCTTCTCCAGGGGATCTTCCCAACTTAAGGATGGAACCTGGGTCTCCTGCATTGCAGGCAGACTCCTCACCAGCTGAGCCAGGAGGGAAGTCTTCTCAATTAAAAACTGTATCTTTAGAGAAGAGTCAGTTGAAAGTAGGGATGATTTCAAATTAACCTTAAAATTAACTTTGAAGAAGATTGTGGGCAATTTTGTGAAACGTTGAAAATAATAAGCATTTTAGAAAAATTATTTTTCTTCAGAAAAAATGCCACTGACACAGTTTTGAGACAGATGTGACTTACAAAGCTAACTAAGTTATTAAATAGGAGCTAGGAATAGTCATTTTCTTTGACTTACATTTTAATATTCAAGTAATCACAATAATAAGCAACTTTTGCTT
This sequence comes from Tragelaphus eurycerus, assembly GCA_935064755.1. Lineage (NCBI taxonomy): Eukaryota > Metazoa > Chordata > Mammalia > Artiodactyla > Bovidae > Tragelaphus > Tragelaphus eurycerus. The sequence continues at coordinate 4,701,628 of CAKXYN010000054.1, read as the reverse complement.
AAATATAGATAGGTATATTAAAATATATAAGTGTTTGTTACCTTTTGAACAAATTTTGTTTACTTTTTGATAAGTATTTTTAACTTTTTTATTTTGAAATGATTTTTAACTTATTGAAAAGTTGCAAGATTAATATAAAGACATTTTATACATTTTTTATAAACATTCACTAATTTTTAATATTTTGCCTTAACTGTCTTAGCATGCTTAAATACATAGAGTTTTTTAAACCATTTAAGAGTTACACATCATATGTCTTTACCCATTTATACTTAATTATGTATGTGTGAGCATATGCTCATTTGTGTCTGACTGTTTGCAACACCAAGGACTGCAGCCCTCCAGAGTCTTCTGTCCATGGTATTGCCTGGGCAAGAATATTGGAGTGGGTTGCCATTTCCTTCTCCAGGGGATCTTCCCAACCCAGGGATCGAACCCATGTCTCCTGCACTGCAGGCAGATGCTTTACCACTGAGCCACCAGAGAAGTCCTAATTATGTATAAAAAATAATTTTATTTTTGAAAGTAGTTTTTGAGTAGAATTGTCTTTAGGTTGACCAATGTGATGAAACAAAGCATTTTGAACAATTATGCCATTTCAGTTATTTCAGTTTTCGCTTTTATCCTCAAAAGAGTCCTTGTCTGGACAGTCATTTGTACGATCATCCTTACAATAAGGACATAATAGGCACTCAGTTTATATTTGTTGAGTGATTGAATTTGTGGTCTCCTGCTTCCAATGTAGGGGGAAAGCAATGGCACCCCACCCCAATGCTCTTGCCTGGAAAATCCCATGGATGGAGGAGCCTGGTAGACTCCAGTCCATGGGGTCGCTAAGAGTCGGACACGACTGAGCGACTTCACTTTCACTTTTCACTTTCATGCATTGGAGAGGGACATGGCAACCCACTCCAGTGTTCTTGCCTGGAGAATCCCAGGGACGGAGCCTGGTGGGCTGCCATCTATGGGGTCACACAGAGTCGGACACGACTGAAGCGACTTTGGCAGCAGCAGCAGCAGCTTCCAGTGTCATCTTTTAGCTGTAAGGTAGTGATGCCTGGTGTATTGTGAAGTCGCATGATCCATACTTACTTCCCTTGTACACAGCAAGCAGAATACATGTTGTGACTTTGACTTTGCAAAGAAATACAGTTGTTAAAAAATGTATTTTAAGCACCTAAAGATATTGGAGTACTTTTTATAAGACATGGTAGCCTCCAGGGCATTTTTCGAATCATGGTATTTAGAGTTGAAATAGATCATAGATACACATAATCTAGCCCAACCACTTATTTTATGGAAAAGAAAACTGATGCTCACAATTAGGTCATTAGAAAAGTGGAACACTGCCCCATGACTCCTTGCCAACTGATTTCTTTAACCTCAAAGATTTTCTTAGTGGATATTTTGATAGTTGTTGGACTATAAATTATTCTTTATTTTGTAAACCTAATAGTAAATTGTGTTCTCCAACAAAACAAAGAGCAAAGCCTTTTACTTATATTTTAGCTTCGGGAAGAGTGTGAGGCTTATTATTTTTTTTTTCCTTTTAAAGTTTTGAAACCAAGGGGATGATGCTAGCTTTAAAAGAACCTCAAATTCCTTTGACAGTCTTCTTAAAAATTGTTTTTTAAATACAATTAATTGAATTCTATTTATTTCCTTTTTGTTTTAGTATTCTGAAGAAGCCAATAATCTCATTGAAGAATGTGAGCAAGCTGAACGACTTGGAGCTGTGGATGAATCTCTGAGGTTTGGTGTTTTATTTGCAGTAGTATTTTATGCTTTTTCAGGTGAAATGTTAACTTAAGAAAAAGAGTAACTCCATTTTTTTTGTTTAAAGTGAGGAAACACAGAAGGCTGTTCTTCAGTGGACCAAGCATGATGATTCCTCAGACAACTTCTGTGAAGTTGATGGTATAACATTTTTTATACTATGCATGTTAAGATTGTACCTAAGGAAAAATATTCTTTTGAAATAGTTTAAAGAAAAAAATCCTCAGTTTCTAACAGTTTGGCAGTTCCTCAAAAAGCTAAACATAGAATTACCATGTGACTTAACAGTCAACTCCTTAGCATTTATCCCCAAAAGACTGAAAACAGTAAAGCAGATACTTGTACAACATGTTCACAGCAGCCTTATTTCCAACAGCCAAAAGGTGGAAACAACCCAAGTATCCATGATAAACAACCCAAGTATACAGATGACTGTATAAATACAGTGTAGTATACATGTACACTGGAATGCTGCTGCTGCTGCTAAGTCACTTCAGTTGTGTCCAACTCTGTGCAACCCCATAGATGGCAGCCCACCAGGCTCCCCCATCCCTGGGATTCTCTAGGCAAGAGTGCTGAAGTGGGGTGCCATTGCTTTCTCCTCAATGGAATGCTATTTAGCCATAAAAAGAAAGGAAGTTCTGATACATGCTGCAATATGGATAACACTGAAAACATTAGGCTAAATGAAATAAGCAAGGTGCAAAAGGACAAGTGCCCTATGACCCCACTTACATGATGTACTTAGAATAGGCAAACTGATACAGGCAGGAAGTGGTTTTAAGTTACCAGGAGTTAGCAGGAAGGAGAGTGGGAGTTACTGCTTAATGGTTTCAGTCTCTGTTTGAAATCATAGGAAAGTTTGGAAACAGTGATGATGGTTGTACAACATTGTGAATATAATTAATGCCACTGAATTGTAGTCTTAAACATGGTTGAAATGGCAAATTTCATATTGTGTATATTTTACCACAATAAAACAATTTAAAAAGAAAACCCAGTTTCTGGAAAAAAAAAATCACCTCCTGAGTTTGCAGTTCTGTGTACTTAGTAATATATATATTTAACTTCTGTAATATATACAGGTACTTTGTGTAACCTGCTTTGTTATACTGACCTTGGATTGTTAAATATTTTCCTTAATGATGATTTGTGTTGTTTTTTGGAAAGAAAATAATGAACCATGAGTTATGTCTGTGACATTTAAATAAAACCAAGCCAGAGCTCTGGTATGATTAAAATCTAGGAGTCCTAGAATGCATTAGAACCATTTGATTTATGGATTTTTAAATTAGATTTATAGATTCTTCCAATCTTCCATTTTTTTTTTTTTAGTATCTCCTTTTTTGTAAGTTTACTTGTTAGCATTTTAATTGGCTAAACAAAATTAAACTGAGTTGAGTTTTTGTATCCTTCTTTGCTTCTTTTGGAACAGACTAATGATTTTTTTTAAAAAATCAGTGAAAAGAATGATATAGATTATTTTAATTATAAGCAAAAGATGAATCTGAAACACCCCCTCCCCCCAAAAAAGGGAAGAGAAAAAAGGGAAAGTACTCGTATTTAATTTGTGGCTTTATTTTGGGGGAAAAAATTACATAAACTTTACTTAATGAAAGCCATGACCGTATTTTAGCAGATACATATCTGTAATCCATTGTTTCTAATTCCCAAACCTGAAACTTTGAAAAATGACTATTTTTCTCCTTAAATTTAGTGCAGATTCACTCAGTATGAATATTCATGTTTTTTTACTACAGAAATATTTTTGTGTTTGTTTAAAGGTTGCTGCCCCAATCTCTGCTGGAATAATATTCAACATATGTTGCATGTACTATATTACTGTTCTAAAATCTGAAAAGTTCTGAATTTCAAATCACATTTGGGCCCAAGGGTGTTGTGTAAAGAACTGTGGACTTATATCTAGTGTTAGGCCAATAAGGAAAGGATGATAAAATGCTCTCCCAACCCTAATTTTGCCATCTTTTCTGCAAAGATTCTTTGGCCTAAACATTGCTATGTGAGATAAAATTCACCTTGTAGCATGACACCTAATTTTTTTATTAGGCCTGCAGTGTTAGAGAAAGAACGGAAATACCTTTACCAAAGCGTCCTTTAGAAAGCTACATGCTTACTTTTGTGTCACAAATCAGTAATTCACTCTGTATATGATGGAGTTCTGTTATCTTGGCTGAATAACTTGTCCACATATTTTTGTTTCTTCTCTTACAGGAGGGTGAATATATTTTTTTAAAAAGGACAGCTTTATAAGAAATAAATACTATATATAATGGTAGGTAGAGGATAGGTAGTTTGTAAATCTTTTTTTTTATATATATTATTTTTTATTTTTCTTATAACGAGTCTATAAGGTAAGCATTTGTCTTACTTAGCACTTGTTTTTTTTTTTTTGGTTTATAGCCTTTCGATATTTTATTTTTTTTAATTAATTAATTTATTTTAATTAGAGGCTAATTACTTTACAATATTGTAGTGATTTTTGCCATACGTTGACATGAGTAAGCTATGGGTGTACATGTGTTCCCCATCCTGAATCCCCCTCCCACCTCCCTCCCCATCCCATCCCTCAGGGTCTTCCCAGTGCACCAGCCCTGAGCACCCTGTCTCATGCATTGAACCTGGACTGGCGATCTGTTTCACATATGATAATATACATGTTTCAGTGTTATTCTCTCAAATCATCCCACCCTCACCTTCTCCCACAGGGTCCAAAAGTCTGTTCTTTACATCTGTGTCTCTTTTGCTGTCTCACATATAGGGTCATTGTTACCATCTTTCTAAACTCCATATAAATGCGTTAGTATACTGTATTGGTGTTTTTCTTTCTGACTTACTTCACTCTGTATAATAGGTTCCAGTTTCATCCACCTCATTAGTACTGATTCAAATGCATTCTTTTTAATGGCTGAGTAATATTCCATTGTGTATATGTACCACAGCTTTCTTATCCATTCTTCTGCCAATGGAGGTCTAGGTTGCTTCCATGTCCTGGCTATTATAAACAGTGCTGTGATGAACATTGGGGTACACGTGTCTCTTTTGACTCTGGTTTCCTCAGTGTGTTTGCCCAGCAGTGGGATTGCTGGGTTGTATGGCAATTCTATTTCCAGTTTTTTAAGGATTCTCCACACTGTTCTCCATAGTGACTGTACTAGTTTGCATTCCCACCAACAGTGTAAAAGGATTCCTTTTTCTCTGCACCCTCCAGGATTTATTGTTTGTAGACTTTTTGATAACAGCCATTCTGACTGGCATGAGATGGTGCCTCATTGTGGTTTTGATTTGCATTTCTCTGATAATGAGTCATGTTGAGCATCTTTTTCATGTGTTCATTAGCCATCTGTATGTCTTCTTTAGAGAAATGTCTGTTTAGTTCTTTGGCCCATTTTTTAATTGGGTCGTTTATTTTTCTGGAATTGAGCTGCAGGAGCTGCTTGTATATTTTTTAGATTAATTCTTTGCTTTGTTTGCTATTATTTTCTCCCATTCTGAAGGCTGTCTTTTCACCTTGCTTATAGTTTCCTTCATTGTGCAAAAGCTTTTAAGTTTAATTAGGTCCCCATTTGTTTATTTTTGCTTTTATTTCCATTACTCTGGGAGGTGGGTCATAGAGGATCCTGCTGTGATTTATGTGAATGTTTTGCCTATGTTTTCCTCTAGGAGTTTTATAGTTTCTTCTTACATTTAGATCTTTAATCCATTTTGAGTTTATTTTTGTGTATAGCATTATAAAGTGTTCTAGTTTCATTCTTTTACAAGTGGTTGTAAAAGTTTTCCCAGCACCACTTGTTAGAGAGATTGTCTTTTCTTCATTGTATATTCTTTCCTCCTTTGTCAAAATAAGGTGTCCATAGGTGCATGGATTTATCTCTGGGCTTTCAATTTTGTTCCATCGATCCATATTTCTGTTTGTGCCAGTACCATACTGTCTTGATAGTACTGTCTTTGTAGTATAGTCTGAAGTCAGGCAGGCTGATTCCTCCAGTTCCATTCTTCTTTCTGAAGATTGCTGTGGCTATTTGAGGTTTTTTGTATTTCCATACAAATTGTGAAATTATTTGTTCTAGTTCTCTGAAAAATACCATTGGTAGCTTGATAGATTGCACTGAATCTAAGATTGCTTTGGGTAGTATACTCATTTTCACTATATTGATTGATTCTTGATTCATGAATCAAGATTGATTCTTGATTCTTCCAATTCATGAACATGGTATATTTCTCCATCTATTTGTGTCATCTTTAATTTCTTTCATCAGTGTTTTATATTTTTCTATTATATAGGTCTTTTGTTTCTTTAGGTAGATTTATTCCTAAGTATTTTATTCTTTTCATTGCAATGGTGAATGGAATTTTTTCCTTAGTTTCTCTTTTTTCTCATTGTTAATGTATAGGAATGCAAGGGATTTCTGTGTGTTAATTTTATATCCTGAAACTTTACTATATTCACTAATTAGCTCTAGTGATTTTCTGGTGGAATCTTTAGGGTTTTCTATGTAGAGGATCAGGTCATCTGCAAACAGTGAGAGTTTTACTTCTTCTTTTCCAGTCTGGATTCCTTTTATTTCTTTTTCTGCTCTGATGGCTGTGGCTAGAACTTCCAAAACTATGTTGAATAGTAGTGGTGAGAGTGGGCACCCTTGTCTTGTTCTTGACTTTAGTGGAAATGCTTTCAATTTTTCACCATTGAGGATAATGTTTGCTGTGGGTTTATCATATATGGCTTTTATTATGTTGAGGTATGTTTCTTCTATTCCTGCTTTCTGGAGAGTTTTTATCATAAATGTATATTGAATTTTGTCAAAGGCTTTCTCTGCAGCTATTGAGGTATGGTTTTTATCTTTCAATTTGTTAATGTGGTGTATCACATTGATTGATCTGCAGATACTAAAGAAACCTTGCATCCCTGGGATAAAGCCCACTTGATCATGATGTATGATCTTTTAATATGTTGTTGAATTCTGTTTGCTAGAATTTTGTTAAGGATTTTTGCATCTATGTTCGTCAGTGATATTGGCCTGTAGTTTCCTTTTTTTGTGGCATCTTTGTCTGGTTTTGGTATTAGGGTGATGGTGGCCTCATAGAATGAGTTTGGAAGTTTACCTTCCTCTGCAATTTTCTGGAAGAGTTTGAGTAGGATAGGTGTTAGTTCTTCTCTGAATTTTTGGTAGCATTCAGCTGTGAAGCCGTCTGGTCCTGGGCTTTTGTTTGCTGGAAGATTTCTGATTACAGTTTCGATTTCCATGATTGTGATGGGTCTGTTAAGATTTTCTATTTCTTCCTGGTTCAGTTTTGGAAAGTTGTATTTTTCTAAGAATTTGTCCATTTCTTCCAAGTTGTCCATTTTATTGGCATATAGTTGCTGATAGTAGTCTCTTATAATCCTTTGTATTTCTGTGTTACTTGTTGTGATATCTCCATTTTCATTTCTAATTTTGTCGATATGATTCTTCTCATTTTTTTTCCTTGATGAGTCTGGCTAATGGTTTGTCTATTTTATTTATCTTCTCAAAGAACCAGCTTTTAGCTTTGTTGATTTTTGCTGTGGTCTCCTTTGTTTCTTTTTCATTTATTTCTGCCCTAATTTTTATGATTTCTTTCCTTCTACTAACCTTGGGGTTCTTCATGTCTTCTTTTTCTAGTTGCTTTAGGTGTTGAGTTACGTTATTTATTTGATTTTTCTCTTGTTTTTTGAGGTAAGCTTGTATTACTATGAACCTTCCCCTTAGCGCTGCTTTTACTGAGTGCCATAGGTTTTGGGTTGTTGTGTTTTCATTTTCATTTGTTTCTTTGCATATTTTGATTTCTTATTTCTTCTGTGATTTGTTGGTTATTCAGAAGCATGTTGTTTAGCCTCCATGTGTTTGTATTTTTAATAGTTTTTTTCCTGTAGTTGACATCTAATCTTAATTAGAAATTTGAGCTTTTGTCATCTGGCAAAATATGGTTATAGTAACTTTTAAAAATGAAATTGGAGAGAGATGAAGTATGTCATAAGTAAAATTATGAGTCAGCTAATGTTTATTTCTAATGAGGCAGAATATTAAAAATTTAATCATTCTTTGGTGGTTTGTTTTCTGTCTTAAAATACTAAATGCTGAGTATTATTTATATATTTTGAAAGCCAGTGTTATTTTTTATAAATGTATTATAATTTGCTATACTGAAGCAATCTCTATAGTACTATTAATAATTGAGATGAACAGAGTTATCTGTTCCTAAACTAGGTGATTCCATGCAGATTTGTTTTTAAAGTTTTTATTTTTATTTATAGTTATTTTAATTGCTACTTTTACCTTGAATTCTCAGTTATTTCTAGGTGCTATCACTGTGCTGTTTCCAGAAACAAATTTCCTTCTAATTTATGACTCTAATGAACTGTGAATTGGGTTAAAAATAACCAAACTTAGTTTATCTTAATTTTTTAAATGCGAAGTAGATACTGTAGAGAGCTTGATGGACTGTCACTTAAGCACCTTTCTGCTCAGATTTTTGTCATCCACTTTGGTTGCTTTGAGGCCATTTTCACTCCCTTCCTCATTCTTTGTTATTTCATGCTGTTAAGCTTTATAGATTAGTTATTACTGTATTATTAACTAATTCCATAAGGCAACTGGAGGACTAGGGGTCATATTTTTTTGGTTTCATTTTTAAGTTTTAATACATTATACAAATTTATAGAACATATGAGAAACCAATATCCCACCAATTTTGGTGTGGTTTTCATATATATCTATAATTATCTTTTCTATAGTGCTTATCATTTCATTTTATTAGGTTGCCTTTTTATTTAATAGTTCTCTTGATTGTAAAGTGGTCTATTATATATCATAATACCAGTGGAAATGGAAATGGAAGTGTTAGTTGCTCAGTTGTGTCCTCCTGTTTGTGACCCCATGGACTATAGCCCACCAGGCTCCTCTGTCTGTGCAATTCTCCAGGCAAGAATACTGGAGTGGGTTGCCATTTCCTTCTCCAGAGGATCTTCGAATACCACTAGTTAATATTTATTTTACTCTTATTATTTTTCTAAACACTCTGCATCTTTAAACTTCAAGTCTCACAGTAACACTATTGAGTATTATCCCCATTTTACAAATGAGGACACCAAGGCATAGAGAATTTACATGACTTGCTCAGGGTTTCAAAGTCAATAAGTAGCAGGTTGTTTGTTGTTCTGCCACTCAATTATGTCCAACTCTTTGCAACCCCATGGATTACATCATGCCAAACTTCCCTGTCCCTGGCTCCTAGAGTTTGCTCAAACTCATGTCCACTGGGGTCAATGATGCCATCCAGTCATCTCATCCAGGTACTCTGGCTCCAGAGCCTGTGCTTTGCTCTGTTGGACATTTAGGATGCTTCTGATTTTCCCTTTTATAAATAATACTGATAAAAATATCATCCTGCTTACAATTTTTTGCATATTTAGGATTATACCTTTGGGACAGCTTTGTAGTGGTCATGTTAAAAGGAAGTACTTGGTAACAAACTGTGTGGTACTAATATGTCTTCATTTACCTCAGTTACTTATGAACCGCTTGTGGTTAATGTGATGGGAAATGTACATATATTCTTTGCCTGGATAGCTTACTGGCATCGAATTACTATGTTCCTTCAATTCTATAATTCACATATTCCTTTTTTTTTTTTTTAACCTTTATAAAACCAGGATGCTTTTGCCACTGGTGTGTAATTTAATGTGGATGTTTTTGTTCCTTCTTCTTTTCCCTTGTATTTTTCTCCTTAAAAGTTGTTTTTAAGTCCCAAATGCATTGTTAACATTTGTAGTGCCTTAGAATCAATGGAATACAGTCTGCCATACTAGCTTTTTAAGGTAACTGAAAAAAAAGGAAAGATTATTATAAAACATTTTATTTTACAGATATACAGTCTCCTGATGCTGAGTATGTCGATTTGCTCCTTAATCCCGAGCGCTACACGGGTTACAAGGGACCAGATGCTTGGAAGATATGGAATGTCATCTATGAAGAAAACTGTTTTAAGTATGTGTCATTTTCCTTTCAAAATTCCTGAAAGATGTGCTCATTTCTCTTTATAAACAAACAGAATCATAATGACTTAAAATGAAAAATCAAATTCACCTTATTAAAGGATATATTTGGACATAGTGACATATTCATTCATTAATCCAGTTTCCCTCTGGGGAAACATGTAGACGTGCATGTCAACAAATACTTCTTTCTTTTTTTAAAAGACTTAGAATAGTATTAGACTTTTATGGGAGTGTTGTAGGCATTTCTCAAATGTTCCTTAAGTGGGTTATAGAATCTCAGGTGAGCTAACCTAGAGCCAGAGAGATGATATAGTTAGTGCAGGGAATAAATTAGGGTGTATAGCTGCATATTCTTTTTGGTGCTCTGTACTCCTCTTTTTTTGTTGCTGTGGTTATTTTACCTGCTTTCAGATTAAAGTTCTTTTCAGAGAAAAATATTACTTATTATAAATAAGTAATATTTGAGCACTCGTGATGTGCCAGTTGTTGTGTTAAATCTGTTATAAACATTTCCTCCTGAGTCCTTGTAACAACTCTGTGTTGTAGTCGTCACTGTTTACAGATGGAGAAACTGACACTTGGAAAGGTTAAGTGATTTGTCTAGTGTCAAAGACATAGGAAGTGGAAGAACCCTCTTTGTCCTCCCACCGACTACAGTGGAAGCTGTCAGTTTGAACAATGGGAGGCTGAGACATGCTTCAAGTTTACTCACTTGTAAGCCTCTAGGCTGTAAGCAGGATACTTATTGGGTTTTGGAAGGGATGTGTGTGTGCACATGGGTGTTATGCTATCTCAGAGGTGGGGATAATTCTGGGAAAATTTCTGGAGTTCCCAAGTGTGGCAAAAATACTTTTTACTTTTCGTGTCAAATATAAGCATTTGAAATCAGCAGTTTCTTTTTTTGACTTGCAGAATTTCTGCAATTTAGAAAGTGGAGAGTTTTCATTATTTACTCATTTCTGCCATGTGTTTCATTTAAATTCTCTTGACTCTTATTAGGAATGTTTGATTTATAGAATTTATTGACGTATTTTAGAGTTTTTTCCTAATTTTTTAATATAAACTAAAATAGAGCCCAACTAAAGCATTTGTTAGATTTTGTATTAGTTATCATTGTTTCCTAATTGACTTATATCATTATCCGCATAATATTTCTAAAATATAAACAGTGTAGGAGGCACTGAAATTGAGTATGTTAAAATATAGCTTACGTGTTCTGTTCTCAAAGCGTCTCAAGTTGTGCAATTGTAAAATAAAGTATATTAAAATGATTCCTATACTGTAGTAGTGATACTAATGAATTTAATTTGGGATTTAAAAACATTTTAGTGATATTATTCTCTTTTTTCTTATTAAATACTTATTAAAACTTATTTTAAACTTATTAAAATTTATTAAAAACCATCTTTATTGAAATTATAACAAGCTTGATGGCCACAGAGCAAATTAATAGACTTAAAATTATCAAAGTGGAAAATAATCTAACCACAACTGTTTTTATCCCTTTTTATTTTAGTGCTTGTGTTGAATATTTGCCTTTTTTTCCTGCTTGTCTTTGAAACAAGTATATTTTATGACATACACATGTATATAACATATATAAAAATATGTTAGTAACTAGGAGAAGAGCTTGACTGGTGTTTTTTATCTTCCTTTGTTTGAAGAAATGATTATGAAATGACTTTTTGGCTGCTGCAATGGGAAAAAATCAGAAACTTTATCACTAAAACAAATAACCATCCTCCCTTATAGCAGTTAGAAAAAAGAAATATTTTATAAAATAAGTAAAACAGCTTGATTTTAGATATAGTTATTAACCAATGCAGGAGACATAAGAGATGCAGTTCAGTTCCTGGGTTGGGAAGATTCCCTGCAGGAGGACATGGCAACCCACTCCAGTATTCTTGCCCGGAGAATCCCATGGGCAGAGGAGCCTGTCCCTGGGGTTGCAAAGATTCAGACACGACTGAAGTGACTAAGCACACATGCACGCACATAATTATTAAAAAACTTTCTGAGGTAATTTCACTTTTACTTAACTAATTATGGCATGATGGGTAACATATTTATATTTTATACTTCAATTTTTTGTTTCTAGGCCACAGACAATTAAAAGACCTTTAAATCCTTTGGCTTCTGGTCAAGGTGAGTTATTTATTTGCACTGTTATTTATCAGCTAGTGAACTTTGGTTAGAAGGAAGGAGGAGGCAAGATAAGGATTGGCAGGAGCATTTGAGATCATATATTCCTGTTTTCACAAAAGTTATGACTCATTCTTGCAGAGAAATTGGTATTGAAAATATTTACACTTTAGTAAGGAATATTTTCGTAATGAATTTAAACTATCATAGGATGAAGTTTAAATTACACATCTTTTATATATTTTTGCAGAATGTATGTGTTCAGGCTTTCAGTTATTTTTACTCAGTTTTTAGTTCAATGACTATCCAAAAAACTTCTGCCTCGCTTCTTCCTAAAACTTGAAACTATTGTATATCTTGCGAGTCTGATTTAAAATTCAGTTGACTTTATATCTCATTAACATTTTTCATTTTCTGCTTATACTCAGGGTCTGGCTTAAATGCTTCCTTGCCCACCCCATCAATTTCTCTGATCTCCCCTAACTGGCAGTAATCTCTCTCTCCTCATAAAATGATCTTATGTATTATTTTGTTCCTCTTTCAGCTCTTTCCACTTACTAGCATTATTTTTCTACTACTTATGTATCTATTGGCTTCCCAGGTGGTTCAGTGGTAAAGAATCCGCCTGCCAAGCAGGAGACTCGGGTTTGGTCCCTGGGTCGAAAGATCCCCTGGAGAAGGAAATGGCTGCCCACTCCAGTATTCTTGCCTGGGAAATCCAATGGACAGAGGAGCCTGGTGGGCTACAGTCCATGGGGTTGCAAAGAGTCAGACACGACTGAGTGACTAAACCACCACCACCATGTATCTGTTGATCTACCCTAGTACTTTGGACATATGAGTAGCATTTCTTGGTTTCATCCCTTAGTAAAGAGCCTGAAACATAATAGATGGAATAGTTAAATGATCAATGAAAATCGCCCCCTCATTTAATGGTCTTGTCTACAGTAGTGAAAATCACTTGTTTCTTCAACAAATGATTATCCACTATTTACTATGTGTTAGGCACTGGAGAAGGCAATGGCACCCCACTCCAGTACTCTTGCCTGGAAAATCCCACGGGCTGCAGTCCATGGGGTCACTAAGAGTCAGACACGACTGAGCGACTTCACTTTCACTTTTCACTTTCATGCATTGGTGAAGGAAATGGCAACCCACTCCAGTGTTCTTGCCTGGAGAATCCCAGGGATGGGGGAGCCTGGTGGGCTGCCGTCTATGGGGTTGCAGAGAGTCAGACACGACTGAAGCGACTTAGCAGCAGCAGCAGCAGGCACTGGATAGGTGCAGAGGGGACGTAAAATTGAAAGTCACAAACCTTGTCCAGTCTATAATAGGCAGAACAGTTTGTTGAATAAACCATTTTAAGTGTATGATTTCAAGCTTTTTCCCTAGGAAATACATATTCATGTTTTCTGAATATATGGTTACTGATGAATTCTTTGATGTACTTTTAGCAAATGTAGAATGGTTTTCATTTTTAAAATTTATTTGAAAAACTGCTGATCTTATAGAGTCAACAAACAGAAATTTACTTCTGGAAAGCAGTGAGATTGCATCATTCCATAAATATTGGCAGACTAGTCATTCTTAGGTTAGAAATGAAAGAATGTCTTTAAACATGGCTTTTGATTTATATGAAGTCACATATGGTACTCAGTGGAAACTATTGATTTAATATCAGATGAGATGCAAATTCCTGGGCAAGAGATGATCTTCACTCTTCAGTGAAGTCAGTCACATTATGATCTGATAAGTTAATTAACCACCTTTGCTATTTTAAAGATAAATGAGAACAATGTCAGTGTTTATCATCAGGGAACTGGTTAAATGAGTTATGGTATTTTTATATAGTGGAATATAGCCATTCTAAACGTTGCTGAAAATTTTGTATTCATTTATATCAGTGGTGATCAGTAACGCATTTAGAGGAAGCAGGTATTAGATAGTATATATTAATTTTTTATAAAAACATAATTAGTATAATATCTCACTATCCTGTGCACAAAGAAAAAAGATACTTCCCAAAATGTAAATGGTATTTATCTTTGGGCACAGGGAGTTATGAATGATATTTTTTATTTTGTCTTTGTCTTATCTTTATAACATATATTGGCAATGAGCATCTGCTACTTTAATAAATGATGGCATTAAATAAAAGTGGCAAAATGAAGACAGTTTTTCAGTACTTAATGAGCAGCTGCATACAAACTGCTGGATTGTGCGTATTTGGATCTTACACATACTCTTTAAAAATATTGCTGAATAAGGTAAATTTTTATAACGTCAGTTCTGGAGGTTTTGAAGCAAAAACACAGATCCTTAGCAGACACTGTCTTATAGCTGTAGGATAAATAAATAAGTAAAAAGGCTCTGACAGCCAAATAATTGTGAGTCCTTGAGATATTTAAGAGTACTCTTAGATGAGAGATTACATTTCTCTTTCCTGTCAGCCCACATTAAATCTTGAACAAGCTGAAACTACTCTTTATCCAGGCTCTTGGAAATGAGGCCATTTAGTTAAATCAGGCATGATTCCTTTTATGACCAGAAAGAGTTGCATTCACAAGCATATCACTCTCAGATGTTATCTATGTGGGTGAAGTGATGGACTAAAAGTAATGGAAGTGTATCTTTTTAAAAGGGGCATCTGGAAGGAGTTTTCAATAATATAACTTTTGTTTTCTTTTTTCAGGTAAAAGTGAAGGTAAGTATAATTTCTTTATCATACATGACAGATATGAATTTGCTTATATTCAGAGGTTTGTGAGCAAACTTGTTTTTTCTTACCACCTGTGAGACTTGAGAAGTTACTCTTTATTTGTTTATCTAAGATGCTGACAGGGACAGCATAGGTTAAAGGAAAAATGACTCTTTGTGTCGGGGATCAGACAGTAGAGACAGGCTGCCTCAGACTCGGATAATTCACTCATATGTTTTATGTGTGTGAAAGTGAGGCATTTGCCGGCCTCTGTCAGGGAAAATTTCTACTTAATTGACTGAATCTGGGATCTGCTGGGTCACCCATAGGAAGGTTCTAGGCATGATCACTGAGGAAAGCAATAGAATGGGAAATACCAGAGATCTCTTCAAGAAAATTAGAGATACCAAGGGAACATTTCACGCAAAGATGGGCTCAATAAAGGACAGAAATCATACGTACCTAACAGCAGAAGAAGATATTAAGAAGAGGTGGCAAGAATACACAGAAGAACTATACAAAAAAGATCTTCACAACCCAGATAATCACGATGGTGTGATCCCTCACCTAGAGTGAGACGTCCTGGAATGTGAAGTCAAGTGGGCCTTAGGAAGCATCGCTACGAACAAAGCTAGTGGAGGTGATGGAATTCCAGTTGAGCTATTCCAAATCCTGAAAGATGATGCTGTGAAAGTGCTACACTCAATATGCCAGCAAATTTGGAAAACTCAGCAGTGGCCACAGGATTGGAAAAGGTCAGTTTTCATCCCACTCCCAAAGAAAGGCAATGCCAAAGAATGCTCCAACTACTGCACAATTGTACTCATCTCACACGCTAATAAAATAATGCTCAAAATTCTCCAAGCCAGGCTTCAGCAATACGTGAACCATGAGCTTCCAGATGTTCAAGTTGGATTTAGAAAAGGCAGAGGAACCAGAGATCAAATTGCCAACATCTGCTGGATCATGGAAAAAGCAAGAGAGTTCCAGAAAAATGTCTATTTCTGCTTTATTGACTATGCCAAAGCCTTTGACTGTTTGGATCTCAATAAACTATGGAAAATTCTGAAAGAGATGAGAATACCAGACCACCTGACCTGCCTCTTGAGAAATCTGTATGCAGGTCAGGAAGCAACAGTTAGAACTGAACATGGAACAAGAGACTGGTTCCAAATAGGAAAAGGAGTATGTCAAGGCTGTATATTGTCACCCTGCTTATTTAACTTCTATGCAGAGTACATCATGAGAAACGCTGGGCTAGAAGAAGCACAAGCTGGAATCAAGATTTCCGGGAGAAATCTCAATAACCTCAGATATGCAGATGACACCACCATTATGGCAAAAGTGTAGAAGAACTAAAGGGCCTCTTGATGAAAGTGAAAGAGGAGAGTGAAGAAGTTGGCTTAAAGCTCAACATTCAAAAAACTAAGATCATGGCTTCTGGTCCCATCACTTCGTGGCAAATAGATGGGACAACAGTGGAAACAGTGGCTTGCTTTATTTTTCTGGGCTCCAAAATCACTGCAGATGGTGACTGTAGCCATGAAATTAAAAGACGTTTACTCCTTGGAAGGAAAGTTATGACCAACGTAAACAGCATAAAGCAGAGACATTACTTTGCCAACAAAGGTCCGTCTAGTCAAGGCTATGGTTTTTCCAGTAGTCATGTATGGATGTGAGAGTTGGACTATAAAGAAAGCTGAGTGCTGAAGAATTGATGCTTTTGAACTGTGGTGTTGGAGAAGACTCTTGAGAGTCCCTCAGACTGCAAGGAGATCCAACCAGTCCATCCTAAAGGAGAACAGTCCTGAGTGTTCACTGAAAGGACTGATGTTGAAGCTGAAACTCCAATACTTTGGCCACCTGATGTGAAGAGCTGACTCATTTGAAAAGACCCTGATGCTAGGAAAGATTGAGGGTGGGAGGAGAAGGGGTCCATAGAGGATGAGATGGCTGGATGGCATCACCAAGTCAATGGACATGAGTTTGGGTAAACTCTAGGAGTTGGTGATGGACAGGGAGGCCTGGCATGCTGCAGTCCATGGGGTCGCAAAGAGTTGCACATGACTGAGCGACTGAACGGAACTGAACTGAGGCATGATCAGAGCTTCCAAGCCTGTGCTGATTCTTGGGTATATATATCATTGCCAGCTCTTTAAGTTATTGTAATGCCCAAAATTTTAACATATTTTAGGTTTACTATGTCTTTTTGAGAATATTTTTGCTTTATGAATAAGATTGGAATGATTTTTGTTATTCTTAAGGCCATGTGTTTAGCAATATGAGAAGACTCAGCAGTACATAGCTTTACTCTAGCTAGATGAGATTGTTAAAATGTAAAGGATCACTTTTCTGTCACTCTAAATTCTCTTCTTTTTAACAAATTTTTTTATTTATTTATTTTTGGCTGTGCTGGATCTTTGTTGCCATGCAGGCTTTTCCCAAGTTGCAGGAAGCAGGGCCTACTCTAATTGTGGTATGTGGGCTTCTCATCGCCGTGGCTTCTCTTATGGCACTTGGGGTCAGTACGTGTGGCTCCTGGGCTCTAGAACGTGGGTTCAGTAGTTTGGCACACGGGCTTAGTTGCTCTGTGGCATGTGGGATCTTTCCCTACCAGGGATCCAACCTATGTCTCCTGCATTGACATGTGGGTTCTTTACCATTGAGCCAGGGAAGCCCAGCATATTCTCTGTCTTCTGAGCATTATTTTTACAGGTTGCTTTAGATAACAGAATCCTAAAGTCCTATAACTTTGTTCTTTTATTATTTTGTTTTATAGGAATGGTAGCAGCTAAATAAAATCTACTTTATTTTATAGTAATGGTAGCAGCTAAATAAAATACTGAATCATAACTATACTATTTGGAAGAGAAATTCTTTAGTAGTATGATTGTTTTTGCAAAGATGTCTCATACTTTGTTACTGTTAGTGATGATCCTATAATTTCCAGTTATGAATAACTTTATTCCACCTTGGGTGTTCCCAGTTCTATGCTATATTCTGGCTACATTAAAAGAAGCTATTTCTCCAGTGCAGAGAGCCCTTCCTCCTGGGCCATGGGGTATGGCCAGAAAGGCCGTGAGCCGCCCCCTCACCCATCATGCACCACACATTCGTGGGGAACCTGGTGCTGAACCGTTGGTAGATGACCTGCTTCGGGGTCAGTGTTTCGTATGTAGCAGAGCAGCTCCCTCACTGCTATCTACTGAAAGTCAGCCCTCAACACAAGGCTTTACAAAAAAAATTTAATAAAATAAATTTAAAAAAAAGAAGCTATTTCAGTTAATACCATTTCAAGATCTTAACCTGTCTCATTATCACAATAAAGATAGTTAACCTGTAGAGGCTATCCTTAGAGAAAACATCTTATTTATGAGTGTAATTTTAAGTGTTCATTCTGGTAAAATATGAAAGCTGACATATTAGGTGATTATCTAACTGGATCATATTCACAGACAATCTACTTCAGGACTATAAAACTAAACAAAAACTTATTTGGAAGACTAGGTCCTAACTTAAAAAAAAAAAAAACAAACCCAAAACAGAGAGGTTCCCAATAAGGAAACAAATTACTTGTTATCCCACAACCCCAAAATAATTGACATTAATAATGGCTAAGAAGACATGCCAGTACTTTTCAAAGTAATTTGCAAATATGAATTTATTTAATCCTTCCAACAATCCTAGGACATTTTGTTAGGATTTTTATTTCCATTTTTATAGACAGAAAATGAATCCCAGAAAGGTTCAGCAACTCAGCTAAAACCATATGATTTGTAAGTAGCAGAGTTGGGATTCAAATCAGGCAGTTTGATTTCAGGGTCTATGCTTTTAACTACTTCATACTGCTTCTCTGCTAACATTTTGATAATTATTATTATTTTCATGTTTATACTAATATTTTTGCAATATGTACATTATGACTTTATATATTATTATTACCATGTCAGCTTGCTTCCTCAGCCTGTGTCCTCATCAGCTCAGGCTGCTCTAACAAAATACCATAAACTAGGTGGCTAAAATAAAAGACATTGATTTTCTCAGAGTTCTGGAGTCTGGGAAGTCCATGATCAAGGTGCCAGCAGATTTGGTTCTTGGAGAGGACCCTCTTCCAGGCTTACAGATAGCTGTAAAGATACTGATTCCATCATGGTGACCCCACCCTCATGACCTCATCTTAGCCTAGTTATCTCCCAAAGACTCACTTCCAAATACCATCATATGGTGGGAGGAGGAAGGGGAAGTTTAGGGCTTCTACATATGAATTTTAGGGGAGGACAGAAAAACATCTATTTCTGCTTTATTGACTGTGCCAAAGCCTTTGACTGTGTGGATCACAATAAACTGTGGAAAATTCTGAAAGAGATGGGAATACCAGACCACCTCATCTGCCTCTTGAGAAATCTGTATGCAGGTCAGGAAGCAACAGTTAGAACTGGACATGGTACAACAAACTGGTTCCAAATAGGAAAAGGAATACGTCAAGGCTGCATATTGTCACCCTGGTTATTTAACTTATATGCAGAGTACATCATGAGAAACACTGGACTGGAAGAAACACAAGCTGGAATCAAGATTGCTGGGAGAAATATCAGTAACCTCAGATATGCAGATGACACCACCCTTATGGCAGAAAGTGAAGAGGAACTAAAAAGCCTCTTGATGAAAGTGAAAGTGGAGAGTGAAAAAGTTGGCTTAAAGCTCAACATTCAGAAAACGAAGATCATGGCATCTGGTCCCATCACTTCATGGCAAGTAGATGGGGAAACAGTGGAAACAGTGGAAACAGTGTCGGACTTTGTTTTTCTGGGCTCCAAAATCACTGCAGATGGTGACTGCAGCCATGAAATTAAAAGACGCTTATTCCTTGGAAGGAAAGTTATGACCAGCCTAGATAGCATATTAAAAAGCAGAGATATTACTTTGCCAACAAAGGTTCGCCTAGTCAAGGCTATGGTTTTTCTTGTGGTCATGTATGGATGTGAGAGTTGGACTGTGAAGAAGGCTGAGTGCTGAAGAATTGATGCTTTTGAACTGTGGTGTTGGAGAAGACTCTTGAGAGTCCCTTGGACTGCAAGAAGATCCAACCAGTCCATTCTAAAGGAGATCAGCCCTGGGATTTCTTTGGAAGGAATGATGCTAAAGCTGAAACTCCAGTACTTTGGCCACCTCATGAAAGAGTTGACTCATTGGAGAAGACTCTGATGCTGGGAGGGATTGGGGGCAAGAGGAGAAGGGGACGACAGAGGATGAGATGGCTGGATGGCATCACTGACTCAATGGACATGAGTCTGAGTGAACTCTGGGAGTTGGTGATGGACAGGGAGGCCTGGCGTGCTGCGATTCATGGGGTCGCAAAGAGTTGGACACGACTGAGCGACTGATCTGATCTGACAAACATTCATCCATAACAACTTAGATTTCTAGAAATGGATTTACTGGATCAAAGGATAAGGACGTTTTAGGCTCTTGATGCATACGACCAGATTCTTTTTGTCATTGAAAGGGTGTGCTAATAATTTACACCCCTTCCAGTCATTGTGCCACCTAGTTTTACCTGACTCATGTCTAAATTAAGTATCATATTTCTTCTTTACTCTTTAAAGTTCTGTCTTTACAGTTTTAATTTGCATTTTAATTTATTTTTTAATGAAGGTATAATTGATGTATAATATTATATCTTTCAGGTGTACAACATAGTGAGTCAGAATTTTTAAAGGTTATATTCTAGTTATAGTTATTTAAAAATATTTGCTTTGTTCCCTGTGTTGTACAAGATATGCTTAATTTGCATTTTTATTATTAGTGTGACAGAACAGTTTTTATCTGTTATTACCATTTGTGTTTTTCCTTTATAGATTCTCTGTTCACATTACTCGCCCTTTTTAATGGGTGCTTTAGCATTTTTATTTGGTGTATGAACTTTTTATATACTTGATATTATCCTTTGTTGCATTTGCGACATACATTTTACTCAGTTTGTTTGCATTTTGCTTATGTTTATAACGGAGAAGGCAATGGCACCCCACTCCAGTACTCTTGCCTGGAAAATTCCATGGGCAGAGGAGCCTGGTGGGCTGCAGTCCATGGGGTCGCGAAGAGTCGGACACAACTGAGTGACTTCACTTTCACTATGTTTATAAAGTTTTCTGACACAAATGTTTTAAATTTTTATGTAATCTGTAAATATATAAATGCAGGTTTATTCTATTTGTCCTTTCTTCCATTACTTTTATGCTTGCTTGGTTCATTATTAATATTACTATAAACAACTTCGGTGAAAAGGACCATATAGTGCAATGTTTGTCCTCCCTAGTAGATACAGACATAGAATGTTCACATAGGTATAATGTTTCTTATGCCTTTTTACATATTATTTCAAACAAACCTTTTCATGCATTGTCTGTGTTCCACACGCTTGGCATTTTAAGTTTTATATTATATATATATATATATTTATATATATATTTTGAAATATTGCATGGCGTAAAATACTATGAGCCATAGACTAATAATATACTTCGAATACTATTTTATAATTTTGACTTCTCTCATTCTAAAAAGTGTATAATGTGTTCTTAATTTTTATAACATGAACTGTTATTAAGGCTAAGTATTTTTCCATGTATAGATTTACTATTTAATTTCTGTGTTTTGACCTCATATAAAACACTTTATCCAGAAAGTTATAAGGCTAGGGCCACCTAAGGCAATGCTAAAGCCTTCTAAAGACTGAGCAACTGGGTGGCACTTAAAGTGAATCCGTACCAAGAACATTTTTCCTTTGCAAACAAGACTGGGACATTTAAATTGCTGTTTGGCACACATTTGCTATAATATTTTAAAACTTTTGAAAAATTTATATTTTGGCATTTTTACAATCTTGTGACTTATTTTTCTTTTCATTTCAGAGAATACTTTTTACAGTTGGCTAGAAGGTAATTGGACACTTTTAAACAAATTTAATTTTTTTTCATTTTAAAATACACATAAAATTAATTTTATATCTTACAAGTTTCACATATGAAATTTCTATTTCCACATTACCTTTTGTAGGTCTCTGCGTAGAGAAAAGAGCATTCTACAGACTTATATCTGGCCTCCATGCAAGCATTAATGTGCATTTGAGTGCACGGTATCTTCTACAAGGTATATAATCGTCACTTTTATTCACTTTACCACACTTAATTTCGGGTATTCTTAGAATCTTCTTGGTGTTTAGCTGGATGGGAAAAGATTGGCTCTGTTGAATATTAGGAAGGAAAAATTTCTTCCTAAGTGGCAGTAATCAGGAACGTGGGAACTGTGGACATTATCAGGAAAAGTTCAGCCTGTTGTTAGCAGTCTTCACTTTCTTTTAAGAAGCTGCTCAAAATCATACACATCACTTTGGAAATGTTCTTTTGTTTTGTTGTGGGAATTGAAATAGCTCCTAAGAGCAAAGTTGTTTTCATTAGATACTACTGTATCTGAATCCTTATGTTTGCATGTCAGCTTCAGGCCTGCAGTTTAATGGGTAAAAGCATTTTTTTTTTTTTTTTTTGCTGCTCTCCATGGTTTACAAGGCTGTTGAAAAATGAGACCATGTTGGATTTTCATCAGTAACATGTTTATTCTAGAATTAAAGTATCTCTTACTTCGTAGAAACAAAATCATATTAACTTTAATTAGGACTTCAAACTCATTAGTAATTTCAGATAGTCATCTTTGACTTCTGTATCTTGGTTTTATGAATATATTTATATTCAGAAATTTGATTGGATTAGTTCTGGTTTCTCAGTAAAGTAATTGAGTTCATTTTCCTTTTAAGTATGGGTTCTAGAAGATAAAATATTAATATGAAACTGTTAAAGGCTCAATTATGTAAAGCAGTTTTCATGGGTGTATTGATTATACATTTTAAAATATAAAATAAAATTAGCTTCTGCAAGCATAAATAACCTAATATAAGTACAATGAAACTTAATTTTAAAATTCACTTTTTAATATTTAATTCTTTCTTCTCAGATACGTGGTTGGAAAAAAAATGGGGACACAACATTACAGAATTTCAACAGCGATTTGATGGAATATTAACTGAAGGAGAAGGTCCACGAAGGCTTAAGAACTTGTATTTTCTCTACTTAATAGAATTAAGGGCTTTATCTAAAGTGGTTCCATTCTTTGAGCGCCCAGATTTTCAACTCTTCACTGGAAATAAAGATCAGGATGCAGAAAACAAAATGTTACTTCTGGAAATACTTCATGAAATCAAGTAAATTGTGTATAATAACTCATACAACTTATATATTAATATGAGTGACAAGTGATATCCAAAATTAAATTCTTAAGTAATCAACTTAAAGGAAAATTATCTAAAAAATAATTAAAAATTAATTTTGCTCATAGGTCTTTTAAAATTGAGTTTTGGTTTTGTTTTCATTTTGACTTATGTACTAAGAGGTGCATATTTTTAGTTTTAAGAACCATTCTTTTGGTATTTGATACTTGAATTATTTTTATATTTAGTTGAACAGGTTGGGTTTGGACCCTAATTCTACTATGTTATACAGTTAGCTTGTATATTTGAGGATAAGAATTTGTTGGGGGCATCTGAATTTTGATTTTTACTATCTGTTCTACTCTGTTGTACTTCTATTATTCATCACTGACCAGCAAAATGTTGTATTAGCGGGACTTTTAATATTTTATAATACATGAAAATGATTTTTTTTTGTTTTATTCAGAGAATATGTTTTATTTAATGCAGGTCATTTCCTTTGCATTTTGATGAGAATTCATTTTTTGCTGGGAATAAAAAAGAAGCAAACAAACTAAAGGTAATAATTTTATACTTGAATTTTTAAATGTAAACTCACATGCAGATATGACTATAAGGCCCTGTTTTTATTCTTAACAGTAAATCTGAATATACTTCTTGAAATTATAAGAGAAAATCAGAGTCATAATCTTCTTTTCCTCAGGAAAAAGAGGAAGTCCAAAAGCAGGTCCAACTTAAGATTTAGTTGGTGTTGTTTTCAACATAACAACGGAAATGTGTGTGTGAATGTACTCTTTACAGAAGGGTTTCATTTCACACGGATTCTCTCATGTAGTAAATAGAGCTTATGAATGAAAGGAAAGGGATCTAGAGCTGGAGAAGCAGAAACTTTCTTCTGCTGGAGAGAATTCTGAAAACAGTTTTGGCTCAATTATACGATGCTCTTTAGGGGGAGAGGGCAAAGTGTTGCTTTGTCATCATATCATTCCCTGGGAACTAAGGCATCTAGGGCTTCTTAGTGGCATAGTGGTAAAGAACCTGCCTGACAATTCAGGAGACACGGGTTCGATTCCTGGATTGGGAAGATCCCCTGGAGAAGGAAATGGCGACCCACTCCAGTATTCTTGCCTGGAAAATCCCATGGACAGAGGAGCCTGGTGGGCTACAGGCCATGGGGTCATGACGAGTCGGACACGAGTGAGTGACTACACACACAAAGGCATTCAGGTCCATCAGCATACAGTCCTGGCAAGAACAGAAGACCTGAGATCGCACAGGATGGGTTCTGGTCTTTGTCTTGCCTCTTAATGAAGGTATGACTCCAGACAAGACCATCTTTGTGCCTATTTGCCTCAAAATACAACAAATAAGAAATTTCATTGAAAAGATTTATTAAACACTCATTGTGTGTAGAGTGTGATTTTTGTCATTAAAGGGAGAGATGGCTTCCATCTTCAAGGGATTTATAAGTCTTTTTGAAGGACTTAGAAGGGCTTCCCTTGTGGCTCAGCTGGTAAGAAAAATCTGCCTGCAATGTGGGAGACCTGAGTTCAATCCCTGGGTTGGGAAGATCCCCTGGAGAAGGGAAAGGCTACCCACTCCAGTCTTCTGGCCTGGAGAATTCCATGGACTGTACAGTCCATGGGGTCCCAAAGAGTTGGACATGACTGAGCGACTTTCACTTTCACTTTGAAGACTTAAGTAAAATTATATTATTGTTCTCAATTATAAAGGTATAGGTAAGTAAAGCAGGTGGTCCTCAGTAGAAGTGGGCTTGATCTGGTTTCATCAGAATATTTATGACAGTCTCCCTTTGTTTCTAATTTTTTGTTTCTTTCAATATTGAAAGAACCTTATTTTTTATAGCTTGCAAACAAATACTTTTTGCACTCTTGTTTTTTTTGCTGTTAGATAATAGTTATTTTTGACTGCCCATCTACCTCCTACTTAAAGCATCTTGCTAGAAATACATACCTCAGTGCTTATATAACCTCCCAAACAGCTTCCAGGAACTTAGAAGTGAGGGGGAAGATGCTGTAATGACTTTTTTTTCCCCTACTATTTTTGATATCTGTCTTATTTTTAGCACACTTTCTGGTTTATGGAGCGAATGTTTTGACATCTACTTGTTTTATATTGTGCAGATTAGAAATATTTCTCACATTGTTTTAATTTTATCGAAACTCCGAAATACTCAGCTTTGATATCCTATGAAATTTAACACATAATTTCTCTGAGTCCTTTTACAAGAAAAGAATAAAACACCAAGGAAACTTGTTGATATTGGTATTAACTTTTTTTTTGAAATTGTAGTTTATAGTGAACATCACGAATTTGAACAATCACATAAGCTTATTTTAATATCTCTTGTCTCCTTTACACTATATCAGTGTATGGTTATAAGTAGAGGACTTGTATGAAAGAGAAGTGTTCAGTGTTCACTTCAACATAGAATAGGATCTCACGTGAAGGCTTATAAAACATCTGAGAATTGGGTGAGAATTGTGTTTTAGCCAGTTGGTTTCATTGAATGTAGATCACAGTGTTTAACCACAGAATGTTTGATCATTCTCCTGACTGTAATTTTTAGTATTGATCTTAAAACTATGTATATTAACAAGGAGAATTTGTAAGTGACTTAGGGTCTGTTTATTTTAAGGATAATACAGTTTTCTAATCTGGGTTAATTTTAGAATATACTCAGGTTATTGGACATTGATTTTTATTCGTGGAAGTCATAAGGATTTTCTCTTTGTTCTGGTCTAGTAAATTTCTAGCTTATTAATTTGGTTCTTTTATATTACATTCATTTAAGCATTTGTGCATGGTTTTAATTTACAGTGTTAGTTTGACTCTTGTTAAGCAACCACATGTATTCTCCATATATGTTATACAAAGACTCAAGAGCTGCCACATTCAAGTATTTGAATTAGTGAACATAGATTCAGATACTGAGTTTAGACACTACAAAAGCATGCACATTGTTTAGAGGCTTCCAAGCTTTAAAAGTATAAGTCTAAGTCAAGAGCTTTCACGCCTTTCCACATGATAATAGTGTTTTATTAGTGAAAATATAACTGCCAAAATCCACCATGCATTTATTGACACTTGTAAAGTAAAAGCTGTGTTTTATTGACCATAACATTTATATCCATTTGGAAATTTATAGTGTGTACATGTGAGCTATTTGTTCTGTCTATATACAAATACTTGTCTACTCAGGGATTTTATAGACTTTTACACCAACTATAAATCCTCCAGAGGTCAGCACCTCATAGGATGGGAACATCAACTTCAGAGTAATTTTAGTGCTCTGTTTCTGTTATTCTTGTTAAAAGTGTGAGTTTTCTTTATTTGAAGTTGAGTAATATTGCTTACTCAATATTAGAGTAAGCAATATTAGAGTAATATTAGAGTAGAGTAATATTGCTGGGTAAATATTTTTTAAAAGTAAGTTGAAAATTAGAATTACTTCTTACTTATTCTAAAGAGTATAGAAACACATGATATAGAATATTACTAACATATGGTAACATTTAATATTTGGGCTTTGTATTAAATTAATAAGATATAAGACCTGGGACCTTATTATAAATCTTTGACATGGTACAGCTGTTGACTGTTTCAAAGTCTCAGGCTGAATGATGCATCTGGGGAAAGACTTGTCTCCAGAGTGAACTGAGGTCTGCTTTGAATAGTAGGTTCCAGTCTTTGCTGATTTATTCCCATTTTTAGATCTTTGCTTATGTTCTCTTCTGATTGAGCTCAGTGTGTGGTTTAGCACAATAAAAACAAGCAAACAAAATATTATACACTTACCAAAGTATAGGCCATTTGATATAATGAATGTTTCATCTGAAATGCATGTCAGATTTCCTGCTTCAAGTACTGTAAGCCTGGGATTCCACTATAAATTCAGGACAGGGGAGTCATTGGAGAATTAATTAATAATTTCCACTGGTGTGAAAGAAGGATATGTTCTTGGCTTCCTTTCTTTCTTCCTTACCCCTTAGAGACATATACTGCTTTTGGATGAGTTTAATGAGTTTCTCTCTGAAACTTGGTGGAGGGTACATGGATTTCACTATATTCTGTAGATTTTTGTATGATAATAAAGTATGAATGATAATAATAAATGGTAAAAGATCTGGTTGTTTTTCCTAATACCAGAGAGAAGGGCTTTTAACTATTATGAAACCAAAGGTTTTTACTTGTTGCTCCTTCCATTATTTATTCCTTTCTCCCTTCCTTTTTTTCTTTTTTGGTAAATGATGTCATACAACCTCTGTCCCCCTCTCCTGATATTGACATGTGGTTAATAATCACATACAGTAGAACATCTCATTTACTTTGTATATTAACAGATAGTCTAGTTTTGGAGGCAGGCAGTCCTGGGGTTTAGATTTGCTATTTACTAGATATGAGAATTTGGGCGAGTTACCTAGTTTCTCTGGACCTTATGTTTTTAATTCATTAGGTGTAGACTGTAATAATACCTTGGGCTTCCCTGGTGGCTTAGCTGGTAAAGAATCTGCCTGCAACGCGGGAGACCTGGGTTCGATCCCTAGGTTGGAAGGATCCCCTGGAGAAGGGAAAGGCTACCCACTCCAGTATTCTGGCCTGGAGAATTCCATGCACTGTGTAGTCGATGGGGTTGCAAAGAGTCGGAGGCGACTGAGCGCCTTTCACTTTTGCATTTGTGGTGAAGGTGAAATACAATTGTATATGTAAAGATTCTGGTGTGTAGGAGGTGTCCCGTGTACACTGACTTCAGTTTTCTTCCCTTCTTTGCTCTCCAGTGCTTTGCACACAGTGAGGCACATAGAAGGCACTCATAGATACTTAGTATTTGACCACATACTACATCTTAATAAAATTTTAAATTATTTTTAGGAGGATTTTCGACTGCATTTTAGAAATATTTCAAGAATCATGGATTGTGTTGGTTGTTTGAAATGTCGACTGTGGGGAAAGCTTCAGGTAAGCATATCAAGCTCAATCCTGTTTTCTTTCTTTGCACAAGGAATTTTCTGATTTTTCTTTTTTTCTTATTTCTATTATAGACTCAGGGTTTGGGCACTGCTCTGAAGATCTTGTTTTCTGAGAAACTGATTGCAAATATGCCAGAAAGTGGACCTAGTTATGAATTCCATCTAACCAGACAAGAAATAGTATCATTATTTAATGCATTTGGAAGGTTAGTTTGCACCAAAAATTTTTTTTCTAGCCAAGTAAGTCTAATGCAACACATATACTCTCAGATAAAACTGGGTAAGAAATATCCTGTTTAGTGAAATTATCTCGCTACAGAATTCTGTGATCTTATAAAATACTTTAAACTTTGTAGATACATGCAATCATTAGATGATAAAGAATATCATCTTTATTCTTTATCATTTAATATTCTTTATCATCTAATGATTACCTCTTGACTCTTGTAATCATTATTAATTCACTGAGTGCTTCAGTATTCATCTTATGGAATTTGTAAACTTTTTCTAATCTATGTGCTATCCAAATGTTTTTTTGAAGGTCCTAGAAAAAATCATGTTGTGTAATGTAGGTGTACATATAAAATTTGTGAATTTGCCATTGTGTAAAAAGGCTAATCATGCTTTTAAAAATAATTTTCATCAAAATGATTAGAAAATAAGCTTAAAATTAGGAACTTACATTATAAAATTTAAGTACAGATGCATTTCCTCCTGGCCTACCATATCTAAAGAATGCAGAGATTTATAAAAAAAAAAAAAAAAAACGTTTTCTAAGGACTATATTTCTTCACTTAAAAAATTGATTTAATAATTGACCTTCAAAATTATTCTTTAGTGCTCAAAAGCTTGACAGTTATATTTGAGTATTTTGCTACTTTTTTCATGGTGGAGAACAGAGCTAAAGTATACTTAAAATAACAAACTTTTTATAAGTTAGTGAAAACAATTTGGTCACACGTTTACTGTTCGCATTCTTCGTAGTCCAAAAGCTTTGATTCTTTGTATATTTAATAAATATGGTAAATTGATTAGTTTAAGTGTTCATATACTTATGCATATTTAAAATACATATTTTAATGCTATATACTTTATAAAGTATATACCTATACTTTATATCTATATACTTATATACTTTAAATAATAAGCATATGAATATGCTTATGAATACTTAAAAATACAATACTTATGCACTTTATAATTTTCTACTTTGAAACTTTAATACTTAGTTGTGACTAATTAAAAATAACATTTCTGGGGAATGTTATCTTAGTTTTAATAAGTCAAATTAAGAACAAAAGTACATCAAAAGAGATTAAATGTTTTATGCACCTTTATGTTTGCTTTTTTTCCTGTGTTCTGAAAATGCAAAGTGAATAACTTGTAGAGAAAAGTTGTCTAAAATAGTTTCTGAGTGAAATTTATTTTGTTTACAGAATTTCAACAAGTGTGAAAGAATTAGAAAACTTCAGGAACTTGTTACAAAATATTCATTAAAGAAAGCAAGCTGAAAAGTGCCTGTTTCTGGACAGTGGAGGCCAAAGAATGGAATTTCATTCAAAGGCATAAATAGCAATGACAGTCTTAAGTCAAATGTTTTATATAAAGCTGCTTTTGTAAAAGGGAATTATGTTGTTTTAAATAACAAGTTTTTTAATTGTGTTAAATCTATGTGTAATATTATTGTGAGTAAAAGTAAAACTTTGATAATGTGGTACACCTTTAATGTTTAATATTAAGTAAAATCATCAGGATTATCAAATTCACATATGGTAAATCTAAGTAAATGATGTTTTAAGTCTCTCAAACTAGAATTTTGTGTAAGAAAACATAATATAAATTAAACTATGGCCAATGTGAAAAGTGTTTATAAGAGAATGTTATGGCCCATTATTAACAGCCTAAATGTTCAACATTTAGGGTGAACACATTTAGTACATAAAAATACAGAAGTGAAGTGAAGTCGCTCAGTCATGTCCGACTCTTTGCGACCCCATAGACTATAGCCTACTACGCTCCTCCGTCCATGGCATTTTCCAGGCAAGAGTACTGGAGTGGGTTGCCATTTCCTTCTTCAGAGGATCTTCCTGACCCAGGGATCGAACCCAGGTCTCCCACACTGTAGGCGGACGCTTTACCCTCTGAGCCACCAGGGAAGTCCAAAAAAAAAAAAAAAAACAGAATGCCTAAATTTGAAATTCACATATACAATAGTTTTTTAATATAAGTATGTTGCATGTAATATGGGACAAACTTATACCAAAAAATTATTCCTCTTTTAAAATTCAGATTTACCTGGGAGTCCTATGTTTTATTTGGCAACCCTACAATACATTGGTATGAAGCAAATCACTTTTAGAATTATTTTGCTATTTTGATTGGCTTATTTTGGTGTGTAGAAAAATACAATGATAATTCAAGGGTGTAAGGGATTTCTAAACAGTGTGAAAAGTTGAATAGATTTATATATTTATTCTCATAGTACTTTCCCTGATTCTGAATAAAAATTTGGGGAAACTTTTTATTTTTATATAATTTCAAATTTATAGAAATGTTTCCAGGATAGTATCAATACAAAGAACTCTTTTACCAGATTCTTTAATTGTTCATATTTGCTTTCTCGCTCATGCTATCTCTGTATATATACACGCATATACTATTTTTTCTCTTGAAGAGTCAGTTATAGGCATCATGTCCTTTGAACCATGTGTAATATGAATAATGTTTCAATGATTTTTTTTTTCAGGAAAAATATGTGCAACTATATATTACTATAAGCCTTAGAATAAGGAATCATTTTGAGTTCCAATCTAAAGTTCTTTTTTGAATTTTGTTATCCTTTTTATGCTGTATAGTCATAGGCATAAAATTTTGGGGTTTTGAACGTGATATTCATTTCTTTCTTCTCCCCATAACTAAACTGTAATTTTTAGAAGTCTTCATTAAGAGAAGATCTTTAATGATAAAAATATTTGAAGGGGTTTAGGAATTTATAGCACATGATAATTGTAGGAAAAAAGGAAGTGTATACCTCAAAGTTATGGGCACTTTCTGTATGTCTTAGCAGGTATATCAGGTTGAGATGTAACATTATTAATAAAGCAGGGTTTATTTATATAATGGCTTAGAAATGCTACTTAACACTACTGTATACTTTTTCTTCTTTATGTCCCTACGGCCTGATACAGTGTCAAGCACATAGTAGGTGTCCAATAAGTATTTTTTGAGTGAATGTATGAAAATATATTCAATATATTTAAATTAATTATCACAGAACTAAGTTTAATAATATATGTCCTATTTCCTTTCCCTCCTAATTTGAATAGGGCAGGAAAAGAAAGATATTAACCTACTAAGAAGTCAGTATTCTTAGAGACTCAAAAGACTCTGAAGTGAGCACCAAATATAGAAGTATAAGGACATTTGTGGTACTCTGAAAATTTGGTAGATGGGTTTAAATGGTTATTTTGCCTGTGTAACTCTCTAACTTTCATCTTATGCCCCTACCCTCTCTTTTTTAACAGCCAAACTTTTGGAAAGAATATTCCTGTCTTCACTTTGTCCCCCCTCCACTTGCTCCTTTAACTGAAATTTGGCTTTTTTTCTTCGTAGCTAACCATCTTGTCTTTTGAAGTCTAAATCCCAATTCTAAATCTGTGGTTTGGTTGACAAGCCGTTTGTTACTTGACTTTTTTCTGCATTTGACACTGTTGACAGCCCCTTCTTTAAAAATCTGTTTTCCACTAGGTTTCTTGTATTTCCCTCACTTCTGAGTGCCTCTTTTCATGTATTCTTTAAGTCATTCCTTAGGCCTTTATTCCTGCTGTCTTCAGCACCACCACTTCTCACTCTCGAGTCCTTCCAATTCAGTGATCTCTTAAATCCGAATCTTTAGCCCAGACTTGTCAGACCATCTTCCTTCTACGCATCTTCACTTGGTTGTCCCACAGACACCTGTGTGTATCTTAAAAAGTTATTCTGCCCCAAACCTACTCTTATGCCTATGCTCCTTCCTTTGGTTAATTTTAGAACCATCATCATCTAAATTCTCTAGGCTAACCCTTCCACTCCCCTGTCCAGCCAGTGTCTAATCTCTATGGATTTTATTTCCATATCTCTGATATATCACTGTGTTTCCATTTTCATTGCTCTTCCCTAAAGTACAAACCTTTTCCCTTGTACCCAACCTGTCTCCTCTCTTTTGCTTCACAGTGTTACCGAAGTGGGCTTTCTAGAAGCACTCTCACAATGTTACTCCCTGCTTAACACACAGTGAATTCATGAACCTTTAGGAGGAAACCAGACCTGTTTCTTTGGTGAACAAAGTACTCTGATAGAGGTCTTTCTGTTTCCCCTAACCTCATGTTCTGCTGAAACAGACTTACAGTTCTTCAGATGCAGCATAGTCAGGCCTCCACACCTTGGTGCCTGCTGCTCTCTATCAAGTGCCCTAGCCATCCTTCCCCACCTGGGAAATTTCTATGTATCCTTGCAGGTCCAGCATAGCAATCACTTCTGTGAATTCGCCCTTGCTCCATCCAAGAAGGATCATCTAAGTTCTTCTTTTGTGTCACCACTGTAATTACAACCTACCTCTGCTGCGTCACTTATTGTACTGTATTGTTTTTGTTTTTTAAAGTCTCCTTTACTAGAATGTGAGCTCCTTAAGAGCAGGAAAAGGAACTTTATCCATGTTTGCATCTCCACAGCATAGTTTTTGGCATATCAACACTTAATAAATATTTGTTGAATAAACTGCTTTTAAAAATGACAACTTTATTATTGCTAGTGATCATACCTTCACTCCAAATATTCTTCACAGTAAGTCAGTAGGCGCCCAAGGATTTCTGGACTTTAGGTGATCAATAAAGCTGAAACTATATTAGAAATTTGGTGTGGTTTTGGCAAGTTATGAGAGGGGCCTATTATGGAAAAAATGGTAAGAACTCTTTTTTCAGGGGAAAGCATTACTGAAGAATTTCTTGAATAATCAAAGAAAAGCTGCCCTGGATTATGAGCTGGATAAATTTCTACCTGTTTAAGAATCTAAGGGGAAGGAGAGAGGTGTTGTAAGTTCTTTCACACAAGGATTTTTCTTAGCTTAATGTTTGAATAAACTGTACTATCCAATATGGGCTTCCCAGGTGGCACTAGTGGTAAAGAACCCACCTGCCAATGCAGGTAGACGTAAGAGACGTAGGTTCGATCCCTGGCTCAGGAAGATCCCCTAGAGGAGGGCACAGCAACCCACTCCAGTATTTTTGCCTGGAGAATCCCATAGACAGAGGAGACTGGCAGGCTGTAGGCCATAGGGTCACAGAGTCAGACATAACTGAAGCGACTTAGCACATACGCACATACTATCTAATAACATTGGTATTTTAAAGTATGGCATTTCATATCAAATTAGTGTGTAATACGAATTAGTGTACAGCTAATGTCGTACACAGTTATCTCAATGTTCAGTACATACAGTTATCCACGTATACAATAGTTCGACTTTAGATTTTTCAACTTGACAACAGTGCAAAAGCGATACACATTTGATCGAAACTGTACTTCCACTTTTGAATTTTGTTTTTTTTGCCCCCAGGCTAGTGATATGCAGTACGGACCTCTCTCATGATTTGGGGCAGTGGCAGCACCCGCTCAGTCACACAGTCACAAGGGTAAACAAGCCATACCCAACCATTCTGTACCGAATACAACCAGTACAGTGTTCAATAAATTCTACATGATAGTCAACACTCTGTTACAAAACAAGTTTCGTGTTAGATGGTTTTGCCCAACTGCAGTTTAATATAAGTGTTTTGAGCATGTTTAGGGAAGGCTAGTCTAAGCTGTAATGTTCTAGGCCAGCTGTATTCAAATCATTTTCACTTAGGACAAGCCAAGGAATATCTGTAATGACAAGCTCACGTAAAGTAAACTGTCATTTGTAACTCTATGTATTTTTCTCTTTCCTATGGTAGGCTTCTTATCCTTACATGACAGAAACTCAACGGGTGTAGTCTGTTAAAAGAGATTAAGAAAACTAGACCTCCAAATAAAAGCACAAACACTTTTATTTTTAACAGTAGTGTTTTGTTACAATTTAGTGAAACAAATAAATACATTCATTGGCCACAGCTATACTTTTATAACCAGTTTAACACTGATTTTATAGCTGAGAAACACTTAAACAATAAAAAAGGCAGCTATGCTTAAAAAAAGCCACTTTAGCTATAAATTACATCTTTCATAAAACTACTACCAGCTATAATGAGTGGCAAGAGTTTCAAAATTAATGACCATCCAAATGAAACAATAAAAACAAGTACTGCTAATCACTGTAGAATTACACACTTAAGCAATGAAATTCTCTTTTCTAGTTAGTGAACCAAAAAGAAGGTTTGAAATTGTCATCATGTGCTTCAGTGCAGGATGAACAGGGGATCGATAGCCCTTTGATTTGATAAACAACTCCTTCTTTCAAGACCAGACTTAAAGTGCTCCTAGTGCTTTGAAATTTTTAAGCAAAAACTGGGCCAGAAGCTTATCTTTCTTTGTCTTTGGTCATTTATTGTGGGAGATGTCTTTAAGGAGACAAATGCAAGAATTCAGGTTCCCTGGTCAGGGATAAATTTACAAATCTCAGATTTGGAAGAATCAATTAATGCAACTGAAAAAAACAAGTTATTTTATCTGAAATATTTTTAAAAAGCAATCCTCACTTATCTGGTCAAATAGGAGCATTATGTAGGGAAGTCTGGGGAAGCTTTCCTAGAAAAAATGTATCACTTTGAACCCCAAGGATTAACAAAGGCAACACATCTTCTTAGATAGCTCTAGATAATTAAATACCTAACATTATTAAGACAATAAATAGTCGGCATTCTGAAAAGAAACCCAGTAACTGAAGTTGCAGTAAAAAGACACTCAGGTAAGTGCATGGTATGTTGTCCTGTTACTATCTATAAATTCTATACTATAAATTTTATAAATCCAAAGTGACATGTATAAGTTTATGCTTTGGAATGAATTCAGAATTTTTTTGTACTATAAAAAGATGAAATTTCTTTGTCTGTGTACCAGCTTCCCAAGAGATCAAAAGCATTAAAAATTTCATTTTTTCTTGGGGTTTCACTTACTGTTATACTTCTGTGAAGTTACTGAATCAATCAAAAAGTTGAAAGGTGTTTTACGTAAGAGCCGAAATAGAACATAACTTTCTAATCAAAGTAAAGACAGAAAAAGACATTTGTATTAGTTCCAGTTCTGAAAAAATAGATTAGCAAATAACTGTAGATAGTCATCTTTAAGCATGTTGTGACAACTTCCCAATGTTGCCTGTTACCTTGGGCTCTTGAGGTATTTAGCATCTACTTTTTTCCATATAAACACTGGTAGAAAGTGCATTTTAAAATTCTCTATCACTTTAGCCTACCATATATATATATATATTTTAGATCTAAGGTAGGATGTTCAAGACAGTTTTAATGTAATTCTAAAAGTACTCCAATATTGTTAACCACTGGTTTTTATACTTACCTAGTTAGTACCTTCACATAAGTTGTTCATTTAGTCTAGTGCTGGGATTAAGTTGAATTAAATTTAATTTGGCTTTGCCCATATGCAAGATATAAAAATGAAAACTAAAGGAAAAATTATATGTATTACAAAGTATTGCACTTGAGTTCACTGCAATAACATATCATGATTTAATTTACCTGAGGATAATCCTGATTCATAGGAATAATAGGTAAGATTTGCTATATTTTATCTCAGCTAATTGAATGCCTTTGAAAATGTATTCATGTTTTAACTTAGAATTGTATATTTTCTGAATAATTCTTAAATGCATCTGTAAACTTTAGTCCTAAGAAGTTTCTATCAATATCTTCCTACACAAAAATTGCTGTTGTTTTCTTGAAGAATCATGCTTAAACTACTGCATTATCTTAACCATACAGAATAATCACTTGACCAATTCTACTCAAAGTAGCCACATAATTTTGATTAGTATACTTTGCTCTTGAAGAAATGACTGTGGCTTTCCAAAGAACACTGCTGGTCCTCACTGTAAAGGATTACTAGTATCATTTCTTTAAAATGATTGTTTGAATAATTTCAGTTAGTACTATACAATCATGCTTAAAAGAACTATCTTCAATGATTACATATTTTCAATAGATCTTTCAAAAGAATGATACATTTTTATGCCTTCATTCTGTGCACTGTTCACACTATAAACTTTATTGGGTAAGAATTCCACATGGAGTACACTGCTGAATATACAAGGCTTTGATTTTTGTAGGGAA
The DNA here is from genome assembly GCA_935064755.1 of Tragelaphus eurycerus. Classification (NCBI taxonomy): domain Eukaryota; kingdom Metazoa; phylum Chordata; class Mammalia; order Artiodactyla; family Bovidae; genus Tragelaphus; species Tragelaphus eurycerus. Next base: position 4,665,426 of record CAKXYN010000054.1, on the reverse strand, counting down.
ACTGCCTCCTGATTTGATGTACAACATAACATCCCAGTGTGAACACTGGGTATGACTTTGGGGACTGCAGTGTTCTCTTTCAGAACAAAGATAAAAGTGCAAATATGCGTTTGATATTCCAAAGTCAGGATGTTTGGAGGCCATCAAGTCCCTTAAGATCTAATCCTTCTTTTCTCTGGCTCCAAATTTTCCATTGTACTTCATTTTACCAGGACGAGGTCAAAAGCAACAGCTGTGTCCTCCACTGGACTCAGCCACATTTCCAGGCTTTGTTTTCAGTTGTAACGGATAATGGAATGTTTATGCAGATGGAATTTAAACACACTGAATATACACATTCATGAAAAATGACTGAGGAATCACAAGTTGGTGAGGCCATCAGTTTTGTGGTGTTACGTATAAGCTATGGTGACTGTTCATATCTAAGTTACTACAAGTAAAGAGCAAAGGAGCAGTGTCTGTCAGAGGTCCATTCAGGTGGGGGGAGACTGTGTAACTGCTGCTGCCACAGCCAGTCATGGTGCCGTACCAGCCCAAACCTTGTGAATTTGACAAACTGCAAAAAGGGGCAAAAAAGGACTGTGATCAGGATATGATAACTCAGGTTGGCACTTCTAGTTTTGAATGAATTATGTTCTTCACCAAATAATGGTTTTCTACAAAATTCAATAACTTAATCTAATATCCTTGATTCTGTATCACATATTAGAAAAGAATGAATAAATACCATTCAAAATTAGTAAAACTTGATTATCAGATAATAATAATAATAACATAGTGCTTATTATGTGCTGGGCTTTATTCTAGGACATACATATGTATGTTTACACACACATGCACTCAGCCTTAACAACAGTCCTATCAGATAGGTTCTATTATTATCCCTATTTTACAGATGAAAAACAGACAAAAAATTGAGGTTAAGTAACTTGTCCAGATGAAGTGAGGATTATAGAAAATGCCGTATCAAACTCAAAGCATTATTTAGTGTGCGTTAAGGCTTCCTCGGCACTGATGCCAAAGCTAATGGGATGGACTTGTAATCATTTTGGAACAAGGAGGGCACTGAAGAGTTCTTATAGCAGCTAAGCTTAGCAAGAGTTTTATTTAGAGTTTCTCTGTGCATTTTGAACAGCATAGTAGATATGGAAACATATATAATAGTATTTCTTCTCTGCTCACCAACCCCCATCAGCTTTGAACTAACAAGGGATCCTGAAATGAAAGGGTGCCATTTTACCCCCAAAGGCATTTCTCAAATAAAGGTAATATATGGACTTAGGAGAAGATGATAATTCTTTATAGTACAGGTCTCATCATGGGTTTAACATCTACTGTTCTACGTGCCAATGTTAAGTGATCTTATTTATTGACATATATCAGTAAATCACCCTTTTCATATTTGGGTTAAAGCTTTAAATAAAAAATCTATGTTGGTACTAATTCAGTCCAACTACCTTCCTTCTCTTGAACTTCCCAGTCTTGGCAAGTCATCATCACTATCATATCGCCTCGGATTGTCAAAGAAGTATGCTCTGGAACTATAACTGTGACTGTTTATCATGCCAGCAGGTGCCTGTGAACAATGTAGTAGATAGAATATGAAGATTTACTTTTCAACTAAGAAAGGAGGCTGAGATCTATAATCCTTTTTAGTCTTTGCCAAAAATAGAAAATCAATATAAATGTTCTATTATTTTTTAAAATAAGGAGAACAGGCATTAGGTAATGTTATGATATCATACCAAATTCTGGTTTAATCTCTGTGCCCGGAAAAACAGTACCACTGACCATGCTGGCACATGTTCCCACAGAAAGAGGACCATTCCAAATACAATATACTCTTCTCCACTTATGTCTTTTACATGAGCCTGTGAATAGAATATGGTCGAGCAGTTTTAAAATCAGTCTTACATGTAAGGAATCACCCTCCACAAACAACTTGCTCCAGGTAGGGTAAGTTAAAAGATCAACTTACAAGCACATAGAACTCTAAATTAATTTTCCATATTTTATGGCTTCTCATGTAATTATATTTATGCTTTAAAGATCATAAAATGCTTTGATGTTAAGTAGAATAAAGAGGTATTAACTTTTTAAGCACATCAATTTATGAAAGTATTTTTAATACATGGGTAGTAGTGTGGGTGGTTTAGGTCCCATAGTCTTAGGAGGGCTATAAATGAGACTACAGGTTCCAGCTGCTCCAAAGGCAAAATAATCGCACTTACCCTGAGTTACACCTGTAGAGAAATGTAACATGCAAGTCGCTCAGCTCTGTTGCTATTTAAAAACATGCTTTTGGGCTTAAATTCCATGTTGAATTTGTTTCTATTCTAATAGATGTGGGGAAAGAGAAATGGGAAAAGGAGTGAAGGGAATCTGCCACACGGAACCAAATGTGAAAATTCCTTCTTTGAAAGATAATTAAAATCCTGATAAAACAGCATTCCAGGATGCTTAAATTCAGTACGAAGTTAAATTAATACAAATAAAGATATGACATGCACCTAGGTCAGGCTACTTCTAGCAGAAGGATGGAGAATGCTGGGAGGTCAGATATGCACAGCGAGGGTGCCAGGGGTCACTACAGAACACACCTAGACACCCAAGGAACTACGAATGCGCTCCCATTTTCAAGACTGATAATGCCAAATTTTCATAAAAGTCATACATCTAAAACTGAACCAAATATTTAGGTTATATGTAGTTCTTGGGTAAGAGAGAATTTCATACTAGCAAATTAAAGACATAACCATATTTATTAGCAGATGACAGAATATCAACTTATAAAGAGATACTTAAACACTATCCTTTACAAATTAGTAAAATAGATTTATGACCAATAGATTTAATACACTGTTAATATTATTCACAAAAAGAAAAGAAAATACTACTTTGGAAAAAGTTCTCTCTGAAGAATGATTTCAACTGCTACATATGAATGAGAATTTTTAAACATAGAACTTTGAATTACTGACATGATTACTGATAGTGGCTAAAGATTCCATAAAAGTGTTTGTAAGTCAAACACTTAAAACATTCTCCTAGTCAGGCTAACTTCATTATCATACACTTAGATTTGCAACACATGCTAGGTTCTTACCTCATCTGAAAGATTATCCCAGCCATAATTAAATGGACTTTCTAATGTATCCTGAGATATGGTGATCACCACCAAATTATAACATGCTCTTGAAGAGTACAGAAGAATGACCACAGAGCCTACGACAACCGTCTGGCATAGAGACATACCCTAAAAGAAATAAAAGTCATCATCACAACAGTCTGCACATTTATCATGATATACATTGTCCACATACAATATAGTCACCTCTTGCAATGCACCCCTAGAAAACACTGAGTGAGTGCCAGTTGAGATCAACTCTTGTTATCATGCTTTACAATTCCTATTTTTAGAACCATTTGTGTTTCAACTACCCTGTTAATACATATAAGTTCTTTGTCAACTTGCCCAGCAGCAGCTGGAGGAAGATTTTGTTTGGCCATGGTTACCTTACTCCCTTAAGTAATATATGAATAAACAAGTTGGCAAATGATCGATGTTCATCAGAGAGGTAGTTTAGGCACAATGAGAAAAGAATGGGAAACAGAAACATTAGTCCATTTGATACACTTAATTTCCAATAAGAAGCAAAATTAGAATAGAAACACAATTCCTGTACTATTTGCTTTGTTCTATTAGAGTTGATGTTAATCCTCTGTTGATTTGCTATGTTGATGACAAAATGATGCAGGCACCCAAATGCATTTTCAAATCCAAAATATTTTAATACTAAAGCTTTCACCATTTCCTGAAAGATAGAAATAAAGCCTTACATAACAGTGGTTACAACACTGATTATAACAGTGGTTGTCAACTGGAGTGTGTATGTTGGAGAAGGGTGTGGTATCCACTTTTGCAGAGATTCTTAACCTGAAATATTTGAATACAGTTGGTTTCCTTTGTAATTCTATTTATCTTAAAGACATTATTCTGAAAAGTGACACAATTGCCAAACATATATATTGTGAAAAACACCTAATATGGTGTTTTGGAAGTTTGTGTTTTAGTGTCACAATGATTAAGCGGAAATGATGGCATTCGCCACACAAGGGCCAGGGCTGCTGGATGATTGACAATTTACAGGAGAGTTCTCCACATAAGAGAATTATCTGACCTTCATAACATCCCCATGTCCTCTTGGACATTTATGAAGATGAAAAACTTATCCATAATGATCTGAGCCAGAACCTACATCTGTTTTAAATATAAACAAAGTTTATGCTTACATAGTTTTAAACAGATGCCAACATATCCAGAAACACAAATAACATGTAAATTGAGGGAAATCTGTCCTTTGTTTTTTGTTCAGACCTTTATCAAGAACAGTCAAATATTTCAGAAAGGTAAGAAAGTGGCAGCAGTATTGCTTGTGGTATACAGTGAAAAAGCAACACACCTGTAACAGTCTGCATTTATAGTCTCATTCACAGTTTCTATGTGTAGATACAAGCATCCGACCACCGTAGCATACCCTCAAATCTACACATTCAAATATTTATTAATTACTTTCCTTTTATTTTCTCATTATATTACAATTAGGGCAATTGCACTGAATTTTTGAAGTTATGTGTGTATGTATGTTAAACAATCTATTAATTTCAGCATAGAAATAGGTTATTAAAATTTATGAAAAGGTTTCAATGAGTTTGGTAGGACTGAAAATATTATTATAACTGACATCCTTGTAAGAACAACACATTTTTAGAGGTGAATGAGAAGAAAGCAAACTTAAAGATGAAATACATCTTGAAAGATTTTGGGATAGCCACAGTATATCTTCTCTGAGCTAACTCACTATTACAGCAAAAAGTATGTGTGAAAATAAAATCCTAGCAAGATTAAATTTTTTAATCAAGACTAAGCTTTTCTACAATGTGCATTTTTACTGTGCATATTTATTATGAATCAAAAAAATGTTGCTAATAAAAAGCTAATGTAAAAGCAATCCAGTTTCCATTTTAAAAGTACTATATTATTACAGAAAAGTTAAGTAACAAGAAAAGTTGGGATGCTGTAAGCATTATCATCCTTTAATATAACCATAAGTAAATTTATAGTCACTGCTTTAAGAAATACTATGACTGCTAAAAGTAATAACATCTTATAATATGGAGTTTCTCTACTTACACTTGTAAATATTATAAAAAACTGCAAAGAAGTGTGAGCAAAGAATAGTATCAGAGCAATTAACAAAGCAAAATTGCAGCCAAATTACATACTTAGAATAGAGAAAAAAGTCCACCAATTTAGAATACAAATTAAGATTCTTCCCACAAAATATAGGGTCATAAAACAAAAGATAAGGATTCAGCCACATGGAAGTGCTGTTGGAAAGTTACAGAAAAATTTTCTAAATCGAATAGTCATGACAAACAATTCCACTCAGGAGCAATCCTCAAAGAATGATTCTCCCTTCCTCTACCTCAGACATCTACATACCACTGTTTTAGAAATTCCACACTTGACAAGTAAAGAAGAGTTAGACCTCACACCAGTACGCTTACCATTAACTGGAGTTCAGTATTTGTTTATAGGTACTTTTAGGACACAGATATGTAGAAAACTCAACTTACCATTCATTGAGTTTTGACAACTGGTGTATACAAATAAAGAACATTACCATCACTCTTGAATGTTCTCTGACATCCGTTCCCCACCAGCCAACCCCTCAGACACAAATATTCCCCTGCTTTTGTTTTTACCACAACTTAGTTTGGCTTACTCTAGAACTTCACATAAATGGAATTTTAGAATATGAACTCTTGCGTAGGTATCCCGCACTCAGCATAACGTTTTGAGATTCATCCATGTTGCTGGATGTACCAATAGTTAGGTCTTTGCACTGCTGAGGTGGACAATTAGGGTGACCAACTCCTGGTTTGCTCAAAAGTTTCCTAGTTAAAAAAACTTTCCTAATTTTAGCACTGAGGTCATGTATTCCAGAAATCCTTTGAGTCCCTGGCAAACCAGGACAGTTAACCCCATTAATTCCACTGTATAATTAATTACATGGATTTGTTTATATGAGAATTTGTTTGTCCACTTTTTCTGTTGATGGACTGTTTCTGTGAATGTTCTTACTCAAATCTTTTTGTGGACATATTCTTTCGCTTTTCTTGGGTAAATACCTCAGGATGGAATTGCTGGGTCATGTGATAGGTTTAAGTTCAGCTGCATAAGGAACTGCCAGATCTTTCCAAATTGGATGTACAATTTTATATTTCCAACAAACTATGAGAGTTCCAGTTGTTCCAATTCCTAGATAACATTTGGAGTTGTCAATCTCTTTAATTTTAACCATGCTGTGGATATTTTGGTTTTAATTTGCATTTCCTCAGATGACTAACGATACTATGTTTATTGGCCATTTGTACATTTTCTTTGTGAAAAGTCTGTTTATATCTTTGACCATTTTTAAATTGGGCTGTCTTTTTAAAAATTATTGAGTTGTAGACAGTCCCTGCACATACTGGAAATGATTCCTTGTCAGATGTATGCATTGCAAATATTTTCTTAAAGTCTGTGGTTTGCCTTAGCATTTTCTTAGTCTTGCCTTTTGATGGGAAAATTTAATTTTGATTAAGTCTAATTTATTATTCTTCTTTTGTGATTACTTTCAATGACCTGCTTAAGAGATCTTCTAAAGGAAATTAGTCCTGAATATTTATTGGAAGGACTGATGCTGAAGTTGAAACTCCAATACTTTGGCCACCTGATGCGAAAACTGACTCATTGGAAAAGACCTTGATGCTGGGAAAGAGTGAAGGCAGGAGGAGAAGGGGATGATAGGGGATGAGATGGTTGGATGGTATCACTGACTCAATGGGCATGGGTTTGAGCAAGCTCCAGGAGTTGATGATGGATAGGATAGCCCAGCGTGCTGCAGTCCATGGGGTCACAGTCAGACATGACTGAGTGACTGAACTGAACTGAAGAGATCTTTGCCTGTATCCAAATTGTAAAGATAATCTCTTATGTTTAGTTTTAAAAGCTTTAGACTTTTTTGAATTATATTTAAATTTGTGACCCATTTTGAATTTTTGTGTGTATATGAGATGCAGCTAGAGGTTCATTTTATTTCATGTGGATATCCAGTTGTTTCAGCACCATTAGCTTTCCCTTTGAATTGTTTTAGCACCTTTGTCAAAAATCAAGATTACTGAAGTATGGATTGTTTCCAGGCTCTCTATTATGTTTGTCTTTAATTACTATGGTTTTACACCAAGTTTCAAAGTCATGTGGCCTAACTCTTCTTTTTCAGAATTACCTTCTGCATTGTTCACTACAATAACCGTTAGCCACATGTATTTACATAATCACATTTAAACATGTTAAAAGATCAGTTCCTTTGTAGCACTAGCCCTCTTTCAAGTGCTCAATAGTCACATATTGGCTAGTACAGATATAGAATATTTTCATTATCACAGAAAGTTCTATTGGAAAGCACTACTTTTTAAAGTATTTTAGGTCCTTTGTATATCCATATAAATTTTAGAATAAATTTGTCAGTTTCTGTTTTTTAAAGCCTCAAGGTACAATTATAATTGGGATTGCATTTTATTGATAGATCTTTTGTGTGGAGAATTGTCATCTTAAAAATACTGTATCTTCTAATCCATAAATAATGGTCTTCAATGATTTAGATCTTTAATTTCTCTCAGCAATACGTAGTATTTTTCAGTATAGAGGTACTGCTTGTTTTTGGCAAAATTGATTCCTAAGTATTTTGGCTTTTTTATGCTATAGAATTGCTTTTTGAATTTAATTTTCAAACTGATTATACCTTGTATATATATGAAAATCATGTAATTTTGCATTTTGACTTTGTATCCTGAGTACTTGCTATATTCATGATTCCTCGGGATGCTCTACTTAAACACCCATGTTATCTGCAATTAGAGAGAGTTTTCTTTTTTTTTTTTTTATGGGCTAGGTGGTTTTTAAAAAATATTAACTTATTTTAATTAGAGTATAATTAGTTTACAATATTGTGATGGTTTTTGCCATACATCAACATGAATCGGTCACAGGTATACACATGTCCCCCCATCCTGAATCCCCTTCCCACCTCCCTCCCCACCCTATCCCTCTGGGTTGTCCTATTATACAGAGTGAATTAAGTCATAAAGAGAAAGTCAAATACTGCATATTAATGCATGCATATATATGGAATTTAGAAAGATGGTACTGGAGATCCTATATGCAGGGCAGCAAAGGAGTCACAGACATAAAAAACAGTTTTACTTCTTAATTTCTAATTTCATACCTCCTATTTTTGTTTTATTGGACTATTGAATAGAAATGGTGAGAATGGACTTCCTTGCTTTGTTCCCAACCTTAAGGGTAAAACATTCAATACTTTCAGTGTGACACAGATGGCAGGTTTTTTAGAGATGTCTTTTATCAGATTGAGGAACATTCCTTCTATTCCCTATTGGCTTAAAGTTTCATTGTGGTTATTTTTAAATCATGAAGGGTGCTGAATTTTGTCAGATGTTTTTGCTACATCTATTCAAATGATTATTTATCTTTTCTCCTTTGTTCTCTCAATGTAGTGAATTACATTGACTGACTGATTTTCAAGTGTTAAACCAATGTTGCTAGATTCTGTATCTCTAAGTACAAGAGATTATGCGTGTGTACTCAGTCACTTCAGTCGTGTCCAACTCTGTGTGACCCTATGGACTGCAGCCTGCCAGGTTCCTCAATCCATGGGGTTATCCTGGCATGAATATTACAGTGGGTTGCCATGCCCTCTTCCAGGGAATCTTCCTAACCCAGGGATTAAACCTACATCTCCTGAAGCTCATGAATTGGGACTGAGCATAGGGTGCTAAAAGCTCCAACTATGATTGTGGGGATTTTTATCCCTTTGTTTCTTACTACCTGGTAAGTTCCTCCTCTTTATTCCTACTATTTGGCTTTATATACACATCTATTATTTTTATGTGTTTGATGAGCTATACCTCTTTATATTTTGTAATATTCTTTAACTTTTATATCTGGTAATACCCTTTGTCTTGACAATTCTTTTGCTTAATATTAAAGTGCCTTCTTTGGAGAAGGCAATGGCACCCCAGTCTAGTACTCTTGCCTGAAAAATCCCATGGATGGAGGAGCCTGGTAGGCTGCAGTCCATGGGGTTGCTAAGAGTCGGACATGACTGAGTGACTTCCCTTTCACTTTTCACTTTCATGCACTGGAGAAGGAAATGGCAACCCACTCCAGTGTTCTTGCCTGGAGAATCCGAGGGACGGGGGAGCCTGGTAGGCTGTGGTCTATGGGGTCACACAGAGTCAGACACGACTGAAGTGACTTAGCAGCAGCAGCAGCAAAGTGCCTTCTTACACTTATTGGATGAATAGTATATTAGCTTCCTTGTTCAACTTCTGGAAGTCAGAGTATAGATGGGTCTAGTTTTTTTTTTTTAATTCATTTTGACAGTCTCTACCTTTTAACAGGAGTGTTTAGTCCATTAACATTTAATATAATTAGTGATATGTTTAAATTTAGGTCTTATATTTTACTATTTGCATATTTATTTGTTGTTCCTCTATCCATTATTTTCTGCATCTTTTGGTTAATTGAATATCTTTTAGAACTCCATCTTAATTTATCTACTGAACTTTTAACTATACTTTTCTATTCCTTGTTATTTTCTTTTTGCCTTAAGTGATTGCTCTAGGGTAGCAGTCCTTAAAGTGTAGTCCCGGGATCTTAAAAATCAAAATCAAGATGATTAAAAACAAGAGTACTAAGATGTTATTTGCCTAATATATTTTCATTCTCTTTTGTAGATACAGCAGAGTTTTCTAGAGGCTTTATGATATGTGATGGTGTCAACACTCTGTATGCATGTGTGTTCTTGTGTTTTCTATTAATAGATTTCTGATATAATAGACTTAGGGTATAAATAATTCATTTTAAGAGATTAAGTCAGCTTGTTCTCTGTATCTTTATTGGGTTCTTATTAATTTTCTTTAGTTATACCTGATATACCAGCTAAAACCTCACTATTATCAAACAATTAGGTTTATTGTCTTTTTTGGCGATGCCCGTAACATGGCATGTGGGTTCCTAGTTCCCAACCAGGGATCAAACCCATACTCCCTGCAGTGGAAGCATGGAGTTATAACCACCAGACCATCAGGGAAATCCCCAAACAAGTAGTTATTCTGAAATCCTATAAGAAGAGAAGAGAAAGGGGGACTTTCCTGGTAATCCACTGGTTAGGACTTGATGTTTTCACTGCTGTGGCCTGGGTTCAATCTCAGGTAGGGGAACTAAGCAAGCCACAGGGTGTAGGCAAAAGAAAAAAAAATGAAATGAAATCCTAAATTTTTCTTTGTATCTACATGGCAGCACAACAAGAATAGGTACAATTAATATGTTTGTTTCATAATATTTAAGCATTTAAATAAAAACTTAAAACATTAAATTTAATATTAAACTCATTTTAGAAATTAATCACATTTTATTCTAAAATGAAAAATTATAATTCTTTTCATATTTTAAAATGGATTATTGGCTTAGGAATGGGGATTTATCTTTTTATTGGTACAAAGTTTCTGTATGGGATGATGATGATCTGGAGATGGACAGTGGTGATGGTTACACAACAATGTAAATGTACTTTATGTCCCTGAACTGTACATTTAAAAATGGTTAAAATGGTAAATTTTATGTTATGTATATTCATTAGAATAACAAATATTTTTCTATACACACAGCTTCTCTGTTTACTTCTAAGATACTGAGAAAGTTGAAAGTGTTAGAATTCTCTGACTCAGTGAAGAAAGAAATCTATATAAAGTAACTGGGTGAAACTGATTTCCTGTTTTATCAAATGAAATGCAATGAAAACTACCTTTCAATAAGTTTTATAAGTGTTAATAATTTACCTTATTGTCTTTTGCGACAGAACATTATGCTCAAGTTAAGCTGCAGCATCATTTTGAGATCAATCATTCAGAGATTAAAGCAAAACAACTGTAAATGCAGGTGTGGTGAGTATTTAAATACCACAAGTTGTTTTTATAACTTTCCAAACTAGAAATTTAGAAACCATTCAGGCATTTTATAGGCTAAGTTGTTATACTGCATTGGGTGGCAAACCAATCACAATAGCTGAGAGACTAGTAAAGCCTTGAAAAGTTAACATTGCTGAATGCCTCCTGGGTGAAACATGTATTAGCATTTTCCAAGATAGAAATTCACTGATTCCAAGATTTAACTAAAAACATAATGATTTAATGTCTTATCAATAGATGTGTTACTATTTTTGCCTTAAAAATAAATAAATCTAATAGACCAGGACTAATTTTGTTTGTATTCATCTGGTGTCAGCACCAGCTAATCATACAAGAAGATACTCTTATGTCAATGCCTGAGAAGTAGTACTGAAATATTCAAAGTGTGAAAATTCTTCTGACCATTTATCCTGGGCCAATGGTGCTGATAATGTCACTAATGGTATAGAAACAGTCGAGGGTAAAACTGGGCTGTAGCACAAAGCAATGCGGTGGTACCAAACAGTATTGTGTTCTTTACTACTATGTACTCCCAGTTAAAAAAGAAAGTTCATTTAAGAATATCCCTGATGAAACAGTGAAAATATTTATTAAGTATTGACCCCACAGTACCTATCTATTTAATATTCTGTGTGATGAGATAAGATATGCACTGAAGTGATTCTGCTGTATACTGAAGCACAGTAGTTGTCTTGAGGAGAATCCCTTATGTGGTGGTGGTTTGACTTGTGAGCTGAACTTGTGAGCCATTTTTTTCATGAAACCCCATTTTCCACTTAACAGACAGCTATGGCAGACAAGCAATGGTCATTCAGACTTGGTTAATAAGCATACTTCTTTTTTAAAAAATAAATGAAATGAGTCTGTCATGTCAAAGAAAACATCTAATAATATTTATTGCCAATGATGAAATATGAACTTTCAAGTGAAAATTAGAATTTTTGAAAACTTGTAAGTACCTGTATCCACTGTAAGACTGGCAGTTTCCCAAACTTAAATACTTTCTTTGATGAGGTTGGTAGTGGTATTAACAAAAGTGATTCTGGATATTGTCTAATGAAATGTATCAACATTTGGAAGATCTGTGACCAGTTTTCCTATGATCAATGCATGATGTTATAACTCATTCAAAGTATAAGACAGACCAATGGAGAGTACAGAAAGTTCACTAATATGGCTTAGATTCTATATGGCAACTAACCTTTAAGAAACCTCCACTTCAGAGTTTTGGTGTAGTATTAAAGAAGAATATCCACAATTATCTGAAAAGGCTATTTAAATTCTCCTCCATTTTCCAACTACATATATGTGTGAGGATGGATTTTCTTCATATACTTCAACCTAAACAACATATCACAACAGATTGAATGCAGAAGCAGACATGAAAATCCAGATGTCTTCTATTAAGTCAGACATTAAAGAGATTTGCAAAATGTATAACCATGTCAATCTTTTCACTAACTTACTTTTGTTTTGGAAAATATAATTATTTAGCATAAAAACATTTTATGCATGTTAACAGAATAGATTTATTATTGGTATTTTAATGAATTAATAAATGAATATTTTTAATTTCTCATTTTTTCTAAAATGTATATATAGGTATATATAAGTTATATAAACAAAATCTCTTTGGGGTCCTCAGTAATTCTTAGTATTGTAATGTGATCTCGACACCAAAACATTTGAGAATCACTGCTCTAGGGATTTAAAATATATCCTAAACTTTTCACAGTCTAAATAATTGTTAATATTATACGACTTGATGTAAAATATAAGAACTGCAACAATATAGGCCCCATCCTTTATGCTACAGTGCTATAGTTGTTCTATATGCTATACTGAGAATTATGTATTATACCTACACACCTAAGCCTCACATTATCATTTTTGCTTTGCACAGTCATATTTATTTTAAAGAAATTAAGAAATTATATTTACCCACATATTTTTTATTTCTTGTATTCTTCATTCCTTCCTGAAGAGCTAAAATTCAAGCCAATTTTATTCTTCTTCAGTCTGTAAAATTTTCTTAGCATTTCTTATAGTGTAGGTCTGTTGGTAGTGAATCTTCTTTGTTTTCTTTTTCTTTTATCTGAAGATGTTTTTACTTCTTCATGATTCTTAAAGAATATTTTTTAATGATATAGATTTCAGAATTGACAATATTTTTCTTTCAGCATTTCAAAGATATTGTTTCCATGTCTTCAGGCTCTATTACATCTAATGGGAAGTGATTGATCCTTTGAATCAATGTTCCCTTATGTATGTGTCATTCTTCTCTATTTGCAAAATTTTCTTTTTTTAGGTTTTAAGCACTTCAGAGCTTTCCTAATGGCTCAGTGGGTAAAGAATTCGCCTGCAATGTAGGAGACACAGGAGACGTGGGTTCGATTCCTGGGTCAGGAAGATTCCCTGGAGGAGGAAGTGGTAACCCACTCCAGTATTCTTGCCTGGGAAATCCCATGGAGAGAGGATCCTGGCAGGCTACAGTCCATGGGGTCACAAAGAGTTGGACATGACTGAGCAAATAACACTTTTACTCTCACTTTAAGCATCTTGACTACAATGAACCTAGGTGAGATTTTCTTTATAGTTATCCTGATTGGGATTGCTGAGCTTCTTGAAAATGCAAATATATGTCTTTCATCAAAATTGGAAAATTTAGGTCATATGTCTTCACATGTTTTTCTTCCCAATCTCATTTTCTTCCTCTTTTCCTTTGGGAATTCCAATTATACATAATCTGACCCTGAGACTCTGTTCATTTCATTGTTATCTCCCCTCCCTGTCCCCCATCATCCTGTGGTCTTCAGATTGGATAATTTCTGATTGATTTAAGGTCACTGACTCTTCTTTCATCTCCAGTCTGCTGCTAAGCCCAAGTAGTGATTATTTAATTTTAAATACTGTATTTTTTAATTCTAAACAGTCTGATAGTTTTAAAAAATAGTTTCTATTTCTCTTAAGAGTTCTTATTTATTCATTCATTCAAGTATTAATGTATATTTACTTCACATCCTTGAGCATATTATAAATCATTAATAAACTCAACATCTGGGTCAACATCTGGGACTGTCACCAATGATTGCTTTTTGAGTTTTTCTTTCTGCTCTTGAGTATGAGTTATAGTTTTCCTGTTTATTCATATATCTAGTGACTTTGGATTCTGTTCTGGACATTGTGAGTGCCATGTTTTAGAGTTTGGATGCTGTTATAGTTTTCTAAAATATATTGATTTTTTTCTTTTCCCTTAAAAATGTTTTTATTTTTAGCAAATGATTAAGCTGGCTAGACTCAAATCTCAAACTGTCTCTCATGCATGAATAGCAGCTGAAATCTCAGTTCAATTTCTTTAACCTTCACTGTGCTGCTGCTTAGAGTATGTCCTCAACATGTCTAGTTCAGGTATCAGATAAAAATTTGGCAGAGTTTAAATCAGAATTTGGACCTTCCTCTACTTGGCTGTCTTCTTCCTGAGATTTTCCACTGACTTTTCATCTGGAATAGTTTCTTGAATTTTGCCCTATGATTCTTCAAGCAAGTAAAACAGCAAGTTTCTCTTCAAGTTTTGGCTGCCCCATGGACGGGACTTTTCCTCAGGCTAGAAGCTATAAAAAACAGGAAACTCATGCAGTATCAGTTCCTTCTTCTAAGAGGCTGCTCTCCAGTGTTGTCAGTGCTTTTTATATTTTTTCCAGGGTTTATCTTTGCTTTCTGCAGAAGGTTGAGTCCAATAGAAGCTACTTGGCCAATAGCAGAAGTAGAACCCTGCACATGTTTCTGAATCCATCTCACAAATGCTATTTCCATTTTGAAATTAGAATGCCAAACTAAGCATCAAAAATAAGAAAACAAAGTAATCTCAATTAGTAAATTAAAAATGTATTTTGTTAATTATAAGGCCTAAACAGTTTTAAAAATAGTTTCATGGTGCTAAGACACAATGAAATTAGATCTCTGGCTTTAATGACTCTACTGTTACAGATAAGATGGCTTTACGTTGATCAACTTTATGTCCATGGAAAAATTACAAAATTCTGAAAATGCTGGTTGGTCTAGTAGAAGAATTTAGAAGTATAAAGGAAAGATACTTGAGCTTAGGAAGAGATAACAGATATAAACCCAGTATTGTAAGCAGGGATTTTCAAGTGGGATAAGTGTGGGGTGGATTGGTTCGGCAACAGAATAGGAAATAAGACCTGCAGTATAAGAACTGGAATAATGAAGGTGTAAATTAAAGAAGCACCACAGCTTAAAATGAATGAAAAAAATTCCAGTGACTCAAGAGAGAAATCAGAATACTGGGAAGGTAGCAATCATATCTATTATAGAGGATGATGCAGCCTCTGGTTTTGGGGTTTTTTTTTTTTAACCATCATCCTCAACAAATTCTGGTGAGGTCATATTTCAGGGTGGTGGATGACAGACATTAATGGTATTTTAGCTTATTACTTTGGAGAAAGCAATGGTACCCCACGCCAGTACTCTTGTCTGGAAAATCCATGGACGGAGGAGCCTGGTAGGCTGCAGTCCATGGGGTCGCTAAGAGTCGGACACAACTGAGCGACATCTCTTTCACTTTTCTCTTTCATGCATTGGAGAAGGAAATGGCAACCCACTCCAGTGTTCTTGCCTGGAGAATCCCAGGGACAGGGGAGCCTGGTGGGCTGCCGTCTATGGGGTTGCACAGAGTCGGACATGACTGAAGCGACTTAGCAGCAGCAAGTAATTATAAACTACTACTTTAGTCTTACGGGATCAGCTGGTCTCCATGAATGATCAAAAATATAGTTTAGTTGAATGTTACTGCAATGTCTCTGCAAGATGCTGATGATGCCTTCCATCCCAATATAGTAATTAATATGGATCAAGAGTTAAGTGAAATGGGACAGAAAGGTTTGCATAGTAATTAAAACTGTTAGACATTCAGGAGAGACAGACAGAAAATGCATTATTTGCAAACAGCTAACCAGGCAGGGAGACAAGCTAACCTTGAGTCAGACAATGATTTGTTTTATACTCTTATCCAGATATAAAATTGTACATGTCCTTAATCAGAGATGTAAGGCTAAAAGCTCAACTTTTGTACTCACCCTAACTTTGAGTGGTCTTTCATACAGATAATCCCAACTTGCCATTATTTTGGCTCCTATAATGGCAAGTTGGGATTATCTGCATGAAAGACCACTCAAAGATAAGGTGAGTACCAAAGTTGAGCTTTTAAATTAAATTAACTAATTTGAAACCTTTTTTGTGCCACTATTTTATCCATTAAAAATAACATGTCTCCTATATTCTTATAAATATGCTTATTTTTCCTAAAATGGAAATTAATATTAGAATAAAAATAATTTTATATGTATTTTAATGTTAAAAGTTATATTATAATTGTGATTAAAAGTAAATACATTCAAATATACCACAGAAAACAAAGAAAGGCAAAGCAAAGAGCAATTTAAAAAAATTAATTGGAGAAAAGGACTAATACTGACAAATGATCATATTAATAAATATATTTGTTTACCCTATAAAGAGTTTGTAAAAAACAAACATTTTATCTAAAGTTAATGAGACACAGTTGAAATGTCAGCAATATACAAAAAGTTTAAAAATAATATTAAGAAAAAAATTAAAAAACAAATAAAAAAGTCATTATATACTTTCAACAATACATGTTCCAAAAATTTCTAAGAAAAATGACTCAATTATTTTCTGAAATGTCAGAGACTTCAACCCTTACAAAATCTGTGCAGAATGGAATATAAAGAGTCAAAATTAAACTATTTAAAAGAGAAAACCTATTCTCCAGTAATTCTTATCTTTTTCATTGTTCCTTTGGAGAATTTGATTATATATAGAGGATCTGTCTTCAGACACATTTTGCCAACAATTTTTGGTATTCAAGAACTTTTTGAAGTTACATTACCATTCTTTTGTATACATTAGGATCATAATAGCTAACATTTATAAGGCCATCCTAAGTGCTAGGAATTATACTAAACACTTTATATGCATTTTAAATTTTTTTATAACAACATTATAAGGTAGGTACTACTCTTATCCTCAAACAACCTATGAGATCAACATTATCATTATTTTCATTTTACAGACCAGGAGAATGACCATTAGAGATGCTGTTACTGAAACAGGAGGGAAGGTGGCAGGGAACAACTTTTAAAAGAATGATATAGCCATAGGACATGACAAAAACTAGTTAGAACCAACTAGGTCCAATGTGGCAGAAGATCTGACTTCCAGTGGACCTCGTTATATGCCCATCATAACACATTAGCAAAAGCTAAGTGACACACCCACCAGTGCCATGACAGTTTCAAGCTGGACCATCAAAAACCAAAAGGTTGACAATAGTCCAATTCCTGGAAATCTCTGTCCGTTCCTCAAAATATTTGGAATAATCCTCCCACTCATTAGCCTATGAAATTACCCAATACATAAAAACTAACCACCCCATATTTCAGGGCCTCTTGTCTTCTGAGATGGCCCACACTCCATCTGTAGAATGTGTTTCTCTCTAAATAAATCCACTTCTTACCTATCACTTTGTCTCTCACTGATTTCTTTCTTCAGTGAGACATCAAGAATCTGAGCTTCATTAAGGGCTGAGACCAGGTGTGTGATATCAAGACCATAGGTTCAAATCCCAATCTGAACAATCTGTACAGTTTCATTACTTGTCCAATTGCTCAATTGGTCATACAGCCAATGAACAAGAGAGATAGGATCTATTTATATCCTTATCTCTCTGATCCCAGGGTTTTTGTGATTGTTTGTTTGTTTTGTTTTTTTTTTTAGCTCTTAATCACTATGATATACTGTCTCTCACTAAGGTCATTTCAAATTAATTAAAAAATCAATATATATGAAAAAGAGATATAAACATATCTCAAAGTATATCCATCCACATTTTAAATTTATGTCATCCTCCTTGCCGAAGAGAATTTGAAGTAGTTACAGAGATACATACAGAATAAAAAATAAATATAGGAATGTGTGTGGATGGGGTAAGAATGTGAAATGAAATGAGAGGTAGATCCGGAACAAAACTGGGTATCATAAGATCACCTGTGATTGATATAAAGATGAGCCACAGATTTGCCTCTACCCAACACAGTAGCCAGGGGAAATAACTTTAATATTTTTCTTGGTACTGAACTGGAGAAAAAGATCATTTCTAGGGAACAACAACATAATACGATAAGACTTTAAGACAAATGTTTCTCACAAGAAATTTCTTACACATTTCCTGACGTAGACCAAAGCACGATGTGCCAGTAATGTTAGGAAAGACAATTCTATCCAGGGTATAATGCAGTCTCAGAATACAACTCTATAATGAACTGGATTAGCAGAGGATAGATATGGAATAGATGGGAAAACGGATAGACTGTATATCCTTCAGGTAATGTTTCTAGCAATTAAGCTTTTGAGTTTAAAAACTAATATTTTCTCCAATAAGAACCTGGAGTACAGAAATTCTACATTGTTCAGGAGGCCAGAGTCATATGCATGGACAATCATGCAGAGGGAAAACTGATAACTTCCTGTGGAAGTTAGGGGGCCCAAAGAGAACATATATCTGAATTTTAGACTTTTCACCTAACTGAAAGTAGAATAGTATCTATCTATATGTAGAGATAATATCTAATTCACACCAATGTGTAAATATGTAGTATTTAAGACATGGCTGAAATCCAAAGAAAGTTGCTATAATATACAGTAATGATATTATGGAAAGCTGCCAAGGCAGTACTTGAGAAAACACATCGCTCTAAATGCCTTTATTAGTTTAATTTAAAATAATAAATTAAGTATCTATATAAGAACATAGATATGGAACAAAGTAACAACCTTACATATGTAAGAAAATCAGAAACTGAAAGAGAAGAAAGAAACTATTCAAAGTCATAATAATGAATATTTAAAAAGCAAGTCAGAGTTGCTACTTTGAAAAAGAACCAAGTCACAGCACTGATCTAGTAGCTAAAAGAATAAAATTAAGAGAATTCAAATAGAAAGTTATTTCTAAATTTTATTTTGGAGATGAAGAAGGGACAAAATTAAGGTCATAAAAAGGATAAACATTAAATTTACGCCTTAAATTGGGGTAAGATAAGGACAAACCACAGAATAGAGCACTGGGAGTGGAAAGACATTTCGGGAAGATGAAACAGCCTAAGGGCATAGAGACAGGGCATACCTGTACTACTCAGAAATAAGGTTGGTAGATCAGATCAGATCAGTCGCTCAGTCGTGTCCGACTCTTTGCGACCCCATGAACTGCAGCACGCCAGGCCTCCCTGTCCATCACCAGCCCCCGGAGGTCACTCAGACTCACATCCATCGAGTCAGTGATGCCATCCAGCCATCTCATCCTCTGTCGTCCCCTTCTCCTCCTGCCCCCAATCCCTCCCAGCATCAGAGTCTTCTCCAATGAGTCAACTCTTCGCATGAGGTGGCCAAAGTACTGGAGTTTCAGCTTCAGCATCATTCCTTCCAAAGAAATCCCAGGGCTGATCTCCTTCAGAATGGACTGGTTGGATCTCCTTGCAGTCCAAGGAGTCTTCTCCAACACCACAGCTCAAAAGCATCAATTCTTCGGCGCTCAGCCTTCTTTACAGTCCAGCTCTCACATCCATACATGACCACAGGAAAGACCATAGCCCTAACTAGGCGAACCTTTGTTGGCAAAGTAATGTCTCTGCTTTTGAATATGCTGTCTAGGTTGGTCATAACTTTCCTTCCAAGGAGTAAGCGTCTTTTAATTTCATGGCTGCAGTCACCATCTGCAGTGATTTTGAAGCCCAGAAAAATAAAGTCTGACACTGTTTCCACTGTTTCTCCATCTATTTCCCATGCAGTGATGGGACCAGATGACATGATCTTCATTTTCTGAATGTTGAGCTTTAAGCCAACCTTTTCACTCTCCACTTTCACTTCATCAAGAGGCTTTTGAGTTCCTCTTCACTTTCTGCCATAAGGGTGGTGTCATCTGCATATCTGAGGTTATTGATATTTCTCCCAGCAATCTTGATTCCAACTTGTGTTTCTTCCAGTCCAGCATTTCTCATGATGTACTCTGCATATAAGTTAAATAAACATGGTGACAATATGCAGCCTTGATGTACTCCTTTTCCTATTTGGAACCAGTCTGTTGTTCCATGACCAGTTCTAACTGTTGCTTCCTGACCTGCATACAGATTTCTCAAGAGGCAGATCAGGTGGTCTGGTATTCCCATCTCTTTCAGAATTTTCCACAGTTTATTGTGATCCACACAGTCAAAGGCTTTGGCATAGTCAATAAAGCAGAAATAGATGTTTTTCTGGAACTCTCTTGCTATTTCCATGATCCAGTGGATGTTGGCAATTTGATCTCTGGTTCCTCTGCCTTTTCTAAAATCAGCTTGAACATCAGGAAGTTCACGGTTCACATATTGCTGAAGCCTGGCTTGGAGAATTTTGAGCATTACTTTACTAGCGTGAGATGAGTGCAATTGTGCGGTAGTTTGAGCATTCTTTGGCATTGCCTTTCTTTGGGAGTGGGATGAAAACTGACCTTTTCCAATCTTGTGGCCACTGCTGAGTTTTCCAAATTTGCTGGCATATTGAGTGTAGCACTTTCACAGCATCATCTTTCAGGATTTGGAACAGCTCCACTGGAATTCCATCACCTCCATTAGCTTTGTTCCTAGTGATGCTTTCTAAGGCCCACTTGACTTCACATTCCAGGATGTCTGGCTCTAGGTGAGTGATCACACCATCATGATTATCTGGGTCGTGAAGCTCTTTTTTGTACAGTTCTTCTGTGTATTCTTGCCACCTCTTCTTAATATCTTCTGCTTCCGTTAGGTCCATACCATTTCTGTCCTTTATCGAGCCCATCTTTGCATGAAATGTTCCTTTGGTATCTCTGATTTTCTTGAATAGATCCTTAGTCTTTCCCATTCTGTTGTTTTCCTCTATTTCTTTGCATTGATCGCTGAAGAAGGCTTTCTTATCTCTTCTTGCTATTCTTTGGAACTCTGCATTCAGATGTTTATATCTTTCCTTTTCTCCTTTGCTTTTTGCTTCTCTTCTTTTTGCAGCTATTTGCAAGGCCTCCCCAGACAGCCATTTTGCTTTTTTGCATTTCTTTTCCATGGGGATGGTCTTGATCCCTGTCTCCTGTACAATGTCACGAACCTCATTCCATAGTTCATCAGGCACTCTATCTATCAGATCTAGGCCCTTAAATCTATTTCTCACCTCCACTGTATAATCATAAGGGATTTGATTTAGGTCATACCTGAATGGTCTAGTGGTTTTCCCTACTTTCTTCAATTTCAGTCTGAATTTGGCAATAAGGAGTTCATGGTCCGAGCCACAGTCAGCTCCTGGTCTTGTTTTTGCTGATTGTATAGAGCTTCTCCATCTTTGGCTGCAAAGAATATAATCGATCTGATTTCAGTGTTGACCATCTGGTGATGTCCATGTATAAAGTCTTCTCTTGTGTTGTTGGAAGAGGGTATTTGCTAAGACCAGTGCATTTTCTTGGCAAAACTCTGTTAGTCTTTGCCCTGCTTCATTCCGTATTCCAAGGCCAAATTTGCCTGTTACTCCAGGTGTTTCTTGACTTCCTACTTTTGCATTCCAGTCCCCTATAATGAAAAGGACATCTTTTTTGGGTGTTAGTTCTAAAAGGTCTTGTAGGTCTTCATAGAACCGTTCAACTTGAGCTTCTTCAGCGTTACTGAACTAACACTAAGAGCACCTCGCCTACCACAACCGGCACACTAAGAGCGCCTCACCAGCTGTGCGGCGCACCAAGAGTGCGGCCGAGAGGAACTACCCCACGACTGAGGAAGGACGGCGGTGAGGACCGGTGCACTAAGCACGGCCAAGAGGAGCTACCCCACGACGGAGGTCAGGAAGGGAGGCGGTGAGGAGATACCCCTCCTCCAAGGTCAGGAAGGGCGGCCGTGAGAAGAGACTCCTCGTCCAAGGTAAGGTGCGATGGCTGTGCTTTGCTGGAGCAGCCAGGAAGAGATACCCCACGCCCAAGGTAAGAGAAACCCAAGTAAGATGGTAGGTCTTGAAAGAGGGCAAATACACTGAAACCATACTCACAGAAAACTAGTCAATCTAATCACACCAGGACCACAGCCTTGTCTAACTCAATGAAATTAAGCCATGCCCGTGGGGCAACCCAGGATGGGCGGGTCATGGTGGAAAGATCTGACAGGGTGTGGTCCGCTAGAGAAGGGAATGGCAAAATACTTCAGTATTCTTGCCTTGAGAACCCCATGAACAGTATGAAAAGGCAAAATGATAGGATACTGAAAGAGAAACTCCCCAGGTCAGTAGGGGCCCAATATGCTACTGGATATCAGTGGACAAATAACTACAGAAAGAATGAAGGGATGGAGCCAAAGCAAAAAGAATACCCAGCTGTAGATGTGTCTGGTGATAGAAGCAAAGTCCGATGCTGTAAAGAGCAATATTGCACAGGAACCTGGAATGTCAGGTCCATGAATCAAGGCAAATTGGAAGCGGTCAAACAAGAGATGGCAAGAGTGAATGTCGACATTCTAGGAATTAGCGAACTAAAATGCACTGGAATGGGTGAATTTAACTCAGAGGACCATTATATCTACTACTGTGGGCAGGAATCCCTCAGAAGAAATGGAGTGGCCATCATGGTCAACCAAAGAGTCCGAAATGCGTACTTGGATGCAATCTCAAAAATGACAGAATGATCTCTGTTCCTTTCCAAGGCAAACCATTCAATGTCACAGTAATCCAAGTCTATGCCCCAACCAGTAATGCTGAAGGTTGGTAAGACTGAGATAAATCATGGAGCATCTCATTATCCTGAATATGTAGAAGAAGGAAGGAAGAATAAAGAGAAAAACAGAAGACCAAAGTCTGAACTTTAAGGAAACTCTCTTAGGGATAGCAAGAAACAAGGTCAGTTTGAAAGTGGAGGAGACAGATGCTCAACAAACATTTTCTTTTTGAATAAAAGAAATGGCCATTACTATATATTGTTATAGAAGTCAAAAAATAAAAATAAGTCTAGAGATTTTACAAAGAAAATGTGAAAGCAAGATGATGTACTATTTGAATAAACCTAATTAGGAAAACCAAAAACTACAGAACAGTATAATACAAATAATTTACTATCTCATATTATATTTACCTTTATAGGTATGTACTTGAACATGTTTCTCTGTAGTGTTCCAAGAGAATCCTGAATCCATGCACTTTTTAAATTTAAGTGAATATCTTTCATATGATAGTGACGGGAAGGTATTTAAAATAATTCTGGAGGAATTATCAGATTAACTTCCCTCCTCACATTGGTAACTTAACTACCTCCAGAGAATTCTGTATATCACAGTGAGCAAAACCAAACTTAAAAAGTTTCTAAGTATTCAGAAAACAAGCCTTCAAATTCAGCCTCATTTATTTATGTTTTATCACTAGACCAAAGAGGTAAGGAATTTATCCTGATGTTGTCACACTATGATAAGATGCTGTTGCTACATCAAAAGATTATGCACCACAACAACGGTGGTTGTATTCTTCTTAACACTTATATGGAAGCCAGAATTAACTAAAATATTTGACTTTTAGGAAGTAAACTGTTAGAAGTTGAATTAAAGATTTTCCAGGCAAGATTAATGGGTTTGAAAGTAAGTCTATGTCTCTCTCTCTCTTTCTCTTTCTCTTCTCTATTTCTATTTTTGTTTCTCTATTTATATTTCTACTGATATAAGTTTAGAAAATAAAATTAAAATCTTCACCTAAACTTACGGGACAAGTTGATTTCCATGCTTTAGTAGGATTATATTAAGGGTAATAATAATACAGAAGTCTAAAAAATATTTTAGAGAACTGTTTAAGAAACTATCTTGCTTATTGTCAGTGAATAGGCAATGATGCCAAATTAAAGCAACCTCATATGTACATAAAAACCCCCACCCCAATATCCATACACATAATACCCCACACCCAATGCCACATATACACTGTGGTACCAACTGACCACTCATCCACACTGTCAATCAGCAACAGCAGAAACATTCATGGTTCTCTGTTAACAGGTTAACATTGGCTTTCGTTTCCTGACCCAAAAGTATATGGAAAGGGAGAAGCAAGGCATTTATAAATTCAGTTACATGACTAGCTGTTTCAAATACCCTAAGGACTTCATATTATGGAGGGAAGTAACATTTTCTAAAACTTTAAACAAATAAACACTATACCAGTATGACATCTTGACATTGCTAACCCAAATATATATAGACATAAAGTGGTAAATCTGTTAAATGGCAATACTGCCACCCTTACTGATGAAACCTAAGTTGTTAGTATGTTAGCTACCATACTAACATACTAATATTCAACTTAGTTGATATTAGACTATTTGTGATACATTTGTATACGTTCTGGCTTATGTAGTTTAATTATAGCCTCCAATGCAGAGGATATGTCATAGAAAATACAATATGTTCAAGATAAGTGTCTTTGTTTAAAAAACCATGGTTTAGTGAGCACCAATATTTGAACACTTTTTAATTTCTTGTGACCATTCTTTCATGCTCAGAAATGTACCTGACATTCAGAATGCTTTTTAAAGAAATATGAAATTTCCATTAAAATATGGTTCATAAGATGAGGATATGAAGTTAGACTGTCAAGAATAAATTTAAAAAACACACTTACCTTTGATTCGAGGTAGACATTTGCTGATGACATTTTTGTAATTTTGCATATGTAACTAACTAAAGAGATGGCACAAAGAATAAACAGGCTATCATTAATTAATGCTCGAACAAACACAGTCCATTTCAACTGATTTTCTGGCACATCTCCATGGACTAACATTGCGCAAGTCAAGTTCACCACTAAAAAGAGAAGACTTGCCAATATAAAGCCCAAATGCAACAGAATTCTGAAAGAAAAAATGAATTTATTAGATTTTTATAAAACCAATGAGAAACTAAATACTGAATTAGTGTGTTACTTTAAGTACAATAATTCCTTCAGTTTAAACTGTCTGTAATTTCATTAAATACAAATTTAATAATTACACAGAGTTACTTAGGATATTTTTGCAATTATGATATTAGTAACTAAGACATTTAAAAATGGCATCAGATTTTAAACCATGAGTTTAAAAATAATCTCATGTGGACTTGAATTCAGTTGCCTCTATCAGGAAGAGTAATATAGGATTATCTTAACTAATTAAAGTAATCCTGAATTTTTCATTTTGTAACTGCTAAGCATATTTTCATTGACCTTTCCATTCTAAGAATTAGCAGGCTTCTAAAATTTGCTTGGAAAATTAATATACCATATATAAATTTAAATTGATCACTAATATAAACTTTAGAAGGTAAGGGAAATGTGTTTTAAACAATTCCCCCTTTATGAACATCTGATTATAGCAAACATTTATTTCAAACAAGACTAAAGAGGAACATAGGGACAATACATGTAGAGTTTCATATACCCATCAATATCTCATCTTTTTATAAAATGGCATATTTATTATGCATACAGAACTACTCCCAAAGTAGAATGTTTAACTACTTCCCCTTAAGAAAAATTAGACCACCTCATAAAAACTCTTCAGGTAAGGTGTGGCTCTCTGTATCAAGTAGCTGGAACAGCTATCTATATGAAAGTAACTCAATTCAAATACATTTATACTCCAAATTAATACAATCAAGAAATTTATTTGCCATTCTAGTAGCCTCTACTTTGGGTTACTTTCAATAGTGGGAATCATAAAATGTTGTTTGCCTTTGTAAGTAATTTACACAAGGAAAATGGAAGGCAATGTGTAATCTGTAACAATCAATCTTTATTAAGTATACATGCAAAATAGAAGGATTCTAGTTTGAGAAGTTTATATCTTAATATTCTCTCAGGTTAAATAATAAAAATAATAATTATGCTCCTGACTCCCCAGTTTAGCAATCTCATTTTTGAGGTGAATCAGTACAGAAACATCATTTATTTCATAGAATGACACTATACATTCTCACTCCAAATAGCATAATCTGTTTGATTATGAGAGTATAATTGATCTTGAGAATTTGTGGACCCTATGAAACTACATCTGACATCTGAAGTGGGACAGTGGCAGAGAACCAAAACAGGTATGCTACAGCAATACTGTTGAGGGAGGAAGGCCAGATTACTCAGTTCATTTTCTGTGAACTAATCTAAATGCATGATCTTCTACAAAACTGCTAAAGCACCCTCAACTACCAAGCCTTCTACCTTGAGAAGTATACTGTAAACAAAATTTACATATGCTACTCATGAAACTTACTTGTGTTTGTCAAGTTCAGTTGCACATCTGACTTTACATATAACCTATAAAGAGAGTATAGAAAAAAGGTTTTGAAAACATGTGTAATATAGTATTCTTAAATTTGCTTTGAATATGTGTTTCAAAGTGATACAACAAGTAAACCTCAAATGTTAACAGTTCAACCACTGAAGCAAAAATAGGCAGGTTTTCAAAAGCTTAATATAATAAATTAATAACTTTCTTTGGTATAATTTTAAACTTAAATTTCTATCTTCAAATTTTAAAATTTTTTTAAACTGAAATAATTCAGTTTCAATATGTAATATTTTAAACTGAAATAAATATACATTTATTGAACTTTTATTTTGAGCCAAACATTGTGCTGGATGGCTTGTAACCTACTTTAAACTTAAGATGGAACAACTTACTTAAATATGAATATGGCTGAGTGTTCTCCAAATATTATTTTCCCTTAAGATGAAATGAAGTCATGAAAGGAAACAAAAGACCAAAAAATGAACATAAAGATGATGAACATATATTTAGTAAACTTACTTCTTTCATAAAGTCTTGTAAAAGGCAGGTCCTCAAATACTTGATGAGTCAAGATTAAGCGTAGATAAGGTAAATTTGAAATAAACATGATAACTTCTGAGAACATGAGTGGAAGGTCTAAATTCCTGACTGGTTAATTTGGACTTTACTTTTTATATAGTGGGAAGATAATGAAGGTTTTCATGTAAGCACTCCAAAATACTTCATTAATCTGGCATCAATGTACAGGCAACCACAGAGAAACTAGGCTAAAAGTAGAAAGACTAGGGACTTCCCTGGCAGTCCAGTAGTTAAGACTCTGCACAACTGCAGGGGGCACAGGTTTAATCCCTGCCTGGGGAACTAAGATCGCCTATGTCCATATGAGGCTCAGCCAAAATAAATAAACATAGAAAGACTAGCTACAAGACTATTGAAATAGATAAGAACTTTTAGTTGGGGTGGGAGTGGGGTTGGGGTGGGGGAATCTAGAAAGAGGCAAGTATAGAAGGTTATAAAGAAACCTAGTGTAAGTCTTTTAATAACTTACTGATTTCATTCAAACAATTACTGAGCACACACTATGAAAGGTACCATGGATTCATAAACCTAGTAAATGTTTCTGCCCTCAAGGAGCTCAGTATATGAAAGAAAGAGATCAACTATTTTGAAACATGGTGATATCAATGCAAAAGATACTGTCACAACATCTAAGAAGAGAGAAAGACTAATTCAGTCCAGGAATGCACTGGAGAAGGAAATGGCAACCCACTCCAGTGTTCTTGCCTGGAGAATCCCAGGGATGGCAGAGCCTGGTGGGTTGCTGTCTATGGGGTCGCACAGAGTTCGACAAGACTGAAGCAACTTAGTAGCAGCAGCAGCAGCAAGGCGAAAGAGGAGAGATTGTGTAGAGTCAGTGAAAGTGAAAGTCACTCAGTGGAGTCCAACTCTTTGTGACCCTATGGACTATGCAGTCCATTGAATTCTCCAGGCCAGAATAACGGAGTGGGTAGCCTTTCCTTTCTCCAGGGGATCTTCCCAACCCAGGGATCGAACCCATGTCTCCTGTGTTGCAGGCGGATTCTTTACCAGCTGAGCCACAAGGGAAGCCCAAGAATATTCTCCAGTGGATCTTCCCAATCCAGGAATCGAACTCAAGTCTCCTGCATTGCGGGTGGATTCTTTACCAACTGAGCTATCAGGAAAGCCTGTAAAGAGTCAGGGAGGGCTTTGGAAGCTAAATTTGAGTCAAGTTATGGTGGAGAAATGAGTATTAGGTAAATGCTCAGGCAAAGATAGCAGCTTGTGAGTTTACTTCTATTACATTTTGGTTAACAGTGCCACCATCTACCAGGAGCTAGATGTGATAAAGGATTCTAAAATATCACCTTATTAATCTCTAAATTTACCACTAAATCATTCTCAGATGTATCTATTTTCTTTGTCACTAATATTATACTGAATTATTACTACAGCCTTTTAATTGGTCTCTCTGCTTCCATTCTTAACTCCATCTGTATCTTTAGAACATAACTGGGCATTTTGCCATTTTCCCTTTATTCTCACTTCTCTACATGTTTTATTTTTATTCAAAATTGTACTAAAATATATATAACATAAAACTACAACTTAACCATCTTCAAATGTACAGTTCAGTTGCATTGAGTACCTTCACATTGTTATGCAATAATCACCATCATCATCCACCTCTGAGATTTTTTCATCCTCCTGAATTGAAACTCTGTATTCATCTAACAATATCTCCCTGTTCCTCTCCCCTCTAGTCTTTGGCGATCACCATTCCAATCTCTGTCTCTATGAATTTGGCTACTCCAAATTCATATAATTTGGAGTACCTCATATAAAAGAAATTATACAATATTTTTCTTCTTGTGATTGGCTTATTTCACTCAGCACAATGTCTTCAAGGTTTATCCATGTACATCACACATGAGCATGTGTCAGAATTATCTTCCATTTTAAGCCTGAATAATATTCCATTTATGTATATACTATATTTTGTTTTTATATTCACCCACTGATGGACACCTGAGTAGCTTCTGCCTCTTGGATGCTGTGAATAATGCTGCTGTGGGTACTGTGGATAATACTGCTTGGATACTGTGAATAATTCTATACATGAATATGTTTTGTTGTTATTCATTCGCTAAGTAGTGTTCAAATCTTTGTGACCCCATGGGCTGTAGCACGCCAGGCTTCCCTGTCCTTCACGATCTCTCAGAGTTTGTTCAAACTCAAGTCCATTGATTCGGTGATGCCATCTAATCATCTCATTCTCTGTCGCCTCCTTCTCCTCCTGCTCTCAATCTTTCCCAGCATCAGGCAGGGTCTTTTCCAATGAGTTGCTTCTTTGCACCAGATGACCAAAGTATTAGAGCTTCAGCTTCAGCATCAGTCCTTCCAATGAATATTCAAGATTTGATTTCCTTTAGGATTGACTGGTTTGATCTCCTTGCTGTCCAAGGGAATCTCAAGAGTCTTCTCTAGCACCACAATTCAAAAGTATCAATTCTTCAGTGCTCAGCCTTCTTCATGGTCCAACTCTCACATCCATAATATATATGACTTAAATAATTTAAGAGTAAGTTGCATACGCAATGCCCCTTTACCTTTAAATATTTCAGTGTATGTAATACTTCCTTTATAAAGCAAATTCTTTATATCAGATCAGATCAGATCAGTCGCTCAGTCGTGTCCGACTCTTTGCGACCCCATGAACTGCAGCACGCCAGGCCTCCCTATCCATCACCAGCTCTCGGAGTTCACTCAGACTCACGTTCATCGAGTCAGTGATGCCATCCAGCCATCTCATCCTCTGTCGTCCCCTTCTCCTCCTGCCCTCAATCCCTCCCAGCATCAGAGTCTTCTCCAATGAGTCAACTCTTCGCATGAGGTGGCCAAAGTACTGGAGTTTCAGCTTTAGCATCATTCCTTCCAAAGAAATCCCAGGGCTGATCTCCTTCAGAATGGACTGGTTGGATCTCCTTGCAGTCTAAGGGACTCTCAAGAGTCTTCTCCAACACCACAGTTCAAAAGCATCAATTCTTCGGCGCTCAGCCTTCTTCACAGTCCAGCTCTCACATCCGTACATGACCACAGGACAGACCATAGCCTTGACTAGGCGAACCTTTGTTGGCAAAGTGATGTCTCTGCTTTTGAATATGCTATCTAGGTTGGTCATAACTTTCCTTCCAAGGAGTAAGCGTCTTTTAATTTCATGGCTGCAGTCACCATCTGCAGTGATTTTGGAGCCCAGAAAAATAAAGTCTGACACTGTTTTCCACTGTTTCTCCATCTATTTCCCATGTAGTGACGGGACCAGATGCCATGATCTTCATTTTGTGAATGTTGAGCTTTAAGCCAACCTTTTCACTCTCCACTGTCACTTCATCAAGAGGCTTTTGAGTTCCTCTTCACTTTCTGCCATAAGGGTGGTGTCATCTGCATATCTGAGGTTATTGATATTTGTCCCGGCAATCTTGATTCCAGCTTGTGTTTCCTCCAGTCCAGCATTTCTCATGATGTACTCTGCATATAAGTTAAATAAACATGGTGACAATATACAGCCTTGACGTACTCCTTTTCCTATTTGGAACCAGTCTGTTGTTCCATGACCAGTTCTAACTGTTGCTTCCTGACCTGCATACAGATTTCTCAAGAGGCAGATCAGGTGGTCTGGTATTCCCATCTCTCTCAGAATTTTCCACAGTTTATTGTGATCTACACAGTCAAAGGCTTTGGCATAGTCAATAAAGCAGAAATAGATGTTTTTCTGGAACTCTCTTGCTTTTTCCATGATCCAGCGGATGTTGGCAATTTGATCTCTGGTTCCTCTGCCTTTTCTAAATCCAGCTTGAACATCAGGAAGTTCACGGTTCACATATTGCTGAAGCCTGGCTTGGAGAATTTTGAGCATTACTTTACTAGCGTGAGATGAGTGCAATTGTGCGGTAGTTTGAGCATTCTTTGGCATTGCCTTTCTTTGGGAGTGGGATGAAAACTGACCTTTTCCAATCTTGTGGCCACTGCTGAGTTTTCCAAATTTGCTGGCATATTGAGTGTAGCACTTTCACAGCATCATCTTTCAGGATTTGGAACAGCTCCACTGGAATTCCATCACCTCCATTAGCTGTGTTCCTAGTGATGCTTTCTAAGGCCCACTTGACTTCACATTCCAGGATGTCTGGCTCTAGGTGAGTGATCACACCATCATGATTATCTGGGTCGTGAAGCTCTTTTTTGTACAGTTCTTCTGTGTATTCTTGCCACCTCTTCTTAATATCTTCTGCTTCCGTTAGGTCCATACCATTTCTGTCCTTTATCGAGCCCATCTTTGCATGAAATGTTCCTTTGGTATCTCTGATTTTCTTGAATAGATCCTTAGTCTTTCCCATTCTGTTGTTTTCCTCTTATTTCTTTGCATTGATCGCTGAAGAAGGCTTTCTTATCTCTTCTTGCTATTCTTTGGAACTCTGCATTCATATGTTTATATCTTTCCTTTTCTCCTTTGCTTTTTGCTTCTCTTCTTTTTGCAGCTATTTGCAAGGCCTCCCCAGACAGCCATTTTGCTTTTTTGCATTTCTTTTCCATGGGGATGGTCTTGATCCCTGTCTCCTGTACAATGTCACGAACCTCATTCCATAGTTCATCAGGCACTCTATCTATCAGATCTAAGCCCTTAAATCTATTTCTCACTTCCACTGTATAATCTTAAGGGATTTGATTGAGGTCATACCTGAATGGCTCTAGTGGTTTTCCCTACTTTCTTCAATTTCAGTCTGAATTTGGCAATAAGGAGTTCATGGTCCGAGCCCCACAGTCAGCTCCTGGTCTTGTTTTTGCTGATTGTATAGAGCTTCTCCATCTTTGGCTGCAAAGAATATAATCGATCTGATTTCGGTGTTGACCATCTGGTGATGTCCATGTATAGAGTCTTCTCTTGTGTTGTTGGAAGGAGGTGTTAGTTATGACCAGTGCATTTTCTTGGCAAAACTCTGTTAGTCTTTGCCCTGCTCCATTCCATATTCCAAGGCCAAATTTGCCTGTTACTCTAGGTGTTTCTTGACTTCCTACTTTTGCATTCCAGTCCCCTATAATGAAAAGGACATCTTTTTGGGGTGTTAGTTCTAAAAGGTCTTACAGGTCTTCATAGAATCGTTCAACTTCAGCTTCTTCAGCGTTACTGGTTGGGGCATAGACTTGGATTACTGTGACATTGAATGGTTTGCCTTGGAAACAAACAGAGATAATTCTGTCGTTTTTGAGATTGCATCCAAGTACGCATTTCGGACTCTTTTGTTGACCATGATGGCCACTCCGTTTCTTCTGAGGGATTCCTGCCCACAGTAGTAGATATAATGGTCCTCTGAGTTAAATTCACCCATTCCAGTCCATTTGAGTTCGCTAATTCCTAGAATGTCAACATTCACTCTTGCCATCTCTTGTTTGACCGCTTCCAATTTGCCTTGATTCATGGACCTGACATTCCAGGTTCCTGTGCAATATTGTTCTTTACAGCATCGGACTTTAGTTCTATCACCACACACATCTACAGCTGGGTATTCTTTCTGCTTTGGTTCCATCCCTTCATTCTTTCTGGAGTTATTTCTCCACTGATCTCCAGTAGCATATTGGGCCCCTACTGACCTGGGGAGTTTCTCTTTCAGTATCCTATCATTTTGCCTTTTCATACTGTTCATGGGGTTCTCAAGGCAAGAATACTGAAGTGGTTTGCCATTCCCTTCTCCATAACCTGTATAATTATACGTATAATAAAATTGATATTGATAAAGTATCATTATCTAGTCTGCAGACCTTATTCAGATTTTGCCATTTGCTCCCCAAAGTGCCATTCACAGGGTGGGGGAGGGAATCCAAGATTATGCATTGTGCATAGGTTTATTGTATACTTAATTCCTTGTTATTTTTTCCCTTTGTCTTTTATGATATTCATTTTTAAAGAGTTCAGACCAGTGATTCTGTAGACTGCTTCTCACTGGGTTTATCAGATAGTTCCTCATGATTAGATTCAGAATATGTATTTTGATAGGAAAACCACAGAAATGATCACACTGCATTCTTCTCGTGCATTATATTATGAAGCTCAAGATGCTGATTTGCCCCATTACTGTGATATTAACTTGGATCATTGGTTTGATCAGATGGTATCCACCAGGTTTCTCCAAGTTTAAGTCACTGTTTTCCCCACTGTAATGAATATACTGTGGAGAGATATTTAGATTCTTTTTTTTTATTATGTTTATTTTTAATTGGAGGAAAATTGCTTTAAAACGTTGTGTTGGATTCTGTAGCACAACAATGGGAATCAGTCATTATATATATATTTGCCCCCTCTTGAGTCTCTCTTCTCTTCCCCTCATCCTGCCACTCTAGGTTGTCACAGAGTACTAGGCTGGACTCCCTGTGTTATACAGCAGCTTCCTGAGATATTTAACTTCTAGTAAATATCTTTTATTCTTCAAACTTTCATACACTAGTTTTAGCATCTAAAAAAGTGAATCTGATCATACTATTCCAGGAAAAAGCCCACACGTCTTTGATACAGCAAAGGCCTTTTACCACCTAGCTCCACCTTCCCATCACAGTATCCTTTTACCCCTGTCTTCAGTCTTAAGGTCTGCTTATTCAGAGTTACTTACAACTTTCAGATAAGGGGTTTCATTTTACATCTCCATGCCTTTGTACATGTTTTTACTTTACCTGAAATATGATTTCATGGTCACATAAATTCTAATGTATCCTTCAACACCTTATTCGAGTGTCAATCTTTGTTTCACCATAAGTGCCTCAGGAAGAAGGAAACCACTCTGTATCCTTGCATTACAAATCACACTCTATGGCATTTATTCACATTTTTATCCCCCTCTTAAGAGAGACTGTAACTTACTCATATTTATAGTCCCAGTGCCCAGCATAATGCTTGGTTCATAGCAGAAACTGTTTGAATAAGTGAGCAGTGAATTTAGGTCAAAGCAAGTACTTTGGTATGTTGTTTGGTGTAAGTGAGTATAGAAAATATGGCACAAGTAGAAACTGAAGAGAAAAGCAGTCGTCCAACAATGGAAGACTTGTGTAAAACTGTAAAAAGATTAGACCTTAATTCTCACAAACTGTATAATAGTTTTTATGCTTGAGTAATTTATTAGGTGTCAGTATAGACAATGGATCATAATGCCAAAAAGAATTTCAGTTAAGGCTGTTGCATTTGAGCAAACTGACAGTGTTAGTAACTCAGCCCAGGCTCCTCTGTCCATGGGATTCTCAAGGCAAGAATACTGGAGTGGGATGCCATTCCCTTCTCAAGGGGATCTTCTTAACCCAGGGATCGAACCTGAATCTCCTGCACTGCAGCCAGATTCTTAACTGTATGAGCCACCATTCTCAGGTTTTGAATCTAAAGAACCATTAGAATCAAAGTCCTACTGACAAAATTTTTAAAGTCAGGTCATGTAATTGATTTCTCGTTTTAAAATTTATTACATATAGGCAGAAATAGAGATAACAGGTGAGTTTTGGAATATAAGAAATAAATCATAATCACCTAGAGAGGTGATAGCTGCAATTCATAGAAGATACTCGGGAAAACAAATGTAGAATGAGAAATCAACCTGTGATATGTTCACATTTTACAGTAAAAGTGAAAAAGCCCAAAAAGTGAAGAAAAGAGAGATGAGCAAGGGAGAGAGCCTTAAGGATCAGACTAGTCATAGAAAGCAGTGGAGTAGTTTAGAGGTAAAAGAAAGTATAGCCTTTGTTAAATTCTGCAAAAAGTCAAGAATAATTAAGAAATGAAAATCTGACTGGGATAACTTGAGAATAGTTTTCAGTGGAATTGTAGAAGAAAAAGCAAGGAAGTAAGACAACAAAGGCAGTGAACACAGACTATATGATATATTTTTTAAGATAGGAGATAAGAGAAACCTGAGTATTTTTTTGACATGGAAGTCATGTATTGGAATATTGCATGTTTCTTCATGGTCCAGGGTTTCTGCTATGCAAGGGATTTACACAGTGAACATCCTTGAAAACTAGAAATGGTGTCTATCCCAGTGGCAGAGGGAAGATCTGTCTCTTGATTGGTATAACAGAGAGAACATCTCTCTCCCTGAAGACATTCCAGGGGAGTAAAGTTTTCATCTCCCTCCCTGGTGAAGATTTGCTTACATTTCAGAATAAAGACAAGCTCTGCCCATCTTCTTTATTTGGGGTTATCTCTCCTGTAACACACCTTGCTGCACACACAGTTAACATCTGGCCCTCACTGGTTGCCTTATGGGAACTGGGCTTGGGGAACTGGTTCGGAACACTACTTTGGTTGCTTCTTGTTTTTTCCCATGAGCAATAAATGGCCTTTTTCTCTGATCTATGGGTCTTCTGCTTTCTTTTGGTATATGTCTATAAAACTGTGGGAGGCTAACCTATCAGCTTTCAAATAGAATAAAATCTCAGACATTCACAATTCCTGATTTAATGATCTGTTGATCAGAAATGAACTAGAGAGGGTGAAATGGTAAATGCAAGAGAGTGGGAGAAAGGAAAGGAGAGCTCAATTGTTAAAGAAGGCTCTAGGTGAGACAGGTCAGCCCTGAAAAGGAAACCACATACTTTTGAGATAAGAGAGAGGAAAAGATAGCTGAGTAAAAACTTGGAGATCTGTACAGAAAATGTAAAATAATCTACAAACCACTTTGTTAAAATAAGAAATTTGGATGTAGCAATTTTGATATAGAGAAAATGGATAAGGGAATTTGGCAGATGGATTCTATTTTTTTAAGTAAAGTAGGAGGCAAGGTCATATCCTGAGAAGGGATGTTAGATTTAAGCACTTGGAACATGGGAAACATTTGGAACACATGGATAGAGGGCTATAAAAGATTATTTCCAGAAACAGAGAGGTCCAGTTAAAGTCAGGCAGTTGACAGTGGATGTGGTCAGCAAGGGTTCCTAATTTTAAAATTGGAACAACCTAACAGGAAAAAAATGGATGCCATTAAAAAGTTAGGATAACTACATTGTACTTTTCAAGTAATAATTTAGAACTGTGACATGTGGAACTACTGTAGAGAAAGAAAGAGTGGGTGAGTGAACCACAATGGCACAACATAGTCAAGAGAAGAGAAATACTAGACAGGCCAGGTACTAAATGCAAATCACATCAGACAGAAGCTAATGGAGTGGGGGAAAACAGAAAGGGTAAAGTGAGTAAAGGTTAGGATGAGGGTAAAAAACAAATAAAGGGATGAATTCAAGATGTATAAGGGGAAGAGAAGAAACTGGTTGAAAAGAATTGCTTAATTTTCAAGAACTGATCCAAGGCATGATCATGCTACTGAGCAGCTCAAATAGAAATGGAGGGTTTTAGAGCTTTGAGACGGGGAAGGCAATGGCACCCCACCCCAGTACTTTTGCCTGGAAAATCCCATGGATGGAGGAGCCTGGTAGGCTCCAGTCCATCGGGTCGCTAAGAGTTGGACACGACTGAGCGACTTCACTTTCACTTTTCACTTTCATGCATTGGAGAAGGAAGTGGCAACCCACTCCAGTGTTCTTGCCTGGAGAATCCCAGGGATGGGTGAGCCTGGTGAGCTTCCGTCTATGGGGTTGCACAGAGTCGGACACGACTGAAGCGACTTAGCAGCAGCAGCAGCAGCAGCAGAGCTTTGAGAAACCACTAAAGTGAGAAACATTGGATGGGTTATAAATATGGGCTTTGAAAAAAGATTTATATAACAAGAGACCAGGCTAGGAGAAGGAAAGTAATGATTCATCCATGGAAGTGGAAGTTATTATGATAGCCAATGATGATCTAATCAGGTGGCATGTGTTTAAGAGCGATGGTGATGGTATAACATTAGTAAGGAGTATTGGGAAACATAAAATAGGCTGATTATTCTTCCCACAAGTCTACAAAAAGCTAGATTTCAGTGAAGGCATCTAAAAGGTTCAAATGAAGAAGAGAATAGGGACAGAGTAGAAAGTGTAATTCAAAAAGTCATGGAATGGGATAAATAATGGGTATGAGAGGGAGTGGAGCTGAATAAGGAAAAAAATTAAAGGTCAGCAGTCCTCCCAGATTTGCAATATGTTACAATGCATCATATAAACACAACCAGTTTCTTGGATCACATTTAGATTATAATAAGATTAAAAATGATGACCTGATATTAGTAGATTCCAAGTATTTTATAGAATATAGCTAACAGGACATGATGCTAGGTAAAAAATTAATATCATAAAATGTCAAGCAATTATGATTTACTAAGATGTTAAGACAGTGAAGGATAGTTCATGAAACACAGTACACATTTACTTTATGTAGACTTCAAGAAGTTTATGATGGTAAATAACATATATCTACATGATTCGCCAATGATAATTTATGATCAGAGGGGCCATATCTTTTCAGGTCTTTCTTAATATCAGAAAAACTGAATAAATGGGCCATTTTATTTTTTAATCAAACATTAGAAAATTGAAGTATAGTTGATTTATAATTAGTTGTGTCTGACTCTTTGCGACCCCATGGACTATAGCCCACCAGACTCCTCTGTCCATGGAATTCTCCAATCAAGAATATTGGAGTGGGTTGCTATTTCCTCCTCCAGGGGATCTTCCTGACCCAGGGATCAAACCCAGTTTCCTGTGTCTCCTGCACTGGCAGGCAGATTCTTTACCTGCCAACTGGGAAGCCCTGATTTATAATATTATATCAGTTTTAGGTGTACAACATAGAAATTTAAATTTTTTAGTAAATTATACTCCATTTAAAGCCATTTATTAAAGTATTGCTATAGTCCTTGTGTTATACAGTATATCCCTCTAGTTTACATACTGTATATATAGTAGTTTATACTTCTTAACCTCTATCCCTATCTTGCCCCTCTCATCTTCTCTTTCTCTCTGGTAACCGCTAGCTTATTCTCTATATCTGTGAGTCTGCTTTTGTTTTCTTATAGTCATTCATTTATTTTTCAGACTCCATATGCTGCTGCTAAGTCGCTTCAGTCGTGTCCGACTCTGTGCGACCCCATAGACGGAAGCTCACCAGGCTCCCCTGTCCCTGGGATTCTCCAGGCAAGAACACTGGAGTGGGTTGCCATTTCCTTCTCCAATGCATGAAAGTGAAAAGTCAAAGTGAAGTCGCTCAGTCGTGTCTGACTCTTAGCGACCCCACGGACTGGAGCCTACCAGGCTCCTCCGTCCATGGGATTTTCCAGGCAAAAGTACTGGGGTGGGGTGCCATTGCCTTCCCCTCAGATTCCATATACAAGTGATAATATGCAGTACTTGTCTTTGACTTATTTTACTATGTGTAATACCCTCCAAGCAGGGTGACAATATACAGCCTTGACGTACTCCTTTTCCTATGTGGAACCAGTCTGTTGTTCCATGTCCAGTTCTAACTGTTGCTTTCTGATCTGCATATAGGTTTCTCAAGAGGCAGGTCAGGTGGTCTGGTATTCCCATCTCTTTCAGAATTTTCCACAGTTTATTGTGATCCACACAGTCAAAGTCTTTGGCATAGTCAATAAAGCAGAAATAGATGTTTTACTGGAACACTCTTGCTATTTCCATGATCCAGCGGATGTTGGTCATTCGATCTCAGGTTCCTCTCTCTTTTCTAAATCCAGCTTGAACATCTGGAAGTTCACGTTTCACGTATTGCTGAAGCCTGGCTTGGAGAATTTTGAGCATTATTTTACTAGCGTGTGAGATGAGTGCAATTGTGCAGTAGCTTGAGCATTCTTTGGCATTGCCTTTCTTTGGGATTGGAATGAAGACTGACCTTTTCCAGTCCTGTGGCCATGGCTGAGTTTTCCAAATTTGCTGGCATATTGAGTACAGCACTCATGGAATTTATCAGTAACCTCAGATATGCAGATGATACCACCCTTATGGTACAAAGTGAAGAGGAACTAAAAAGCCTCTTGATGAAATGAAAGGAAAGTGAAAAAGTTGGCTTAAAGCTCAACATTCAGAAAACTAAGATCATGGCATCCAGTTATCCATCACTTCATGGGAAATAGATGGGGAAACAGTGGACACAGTGTCAGACTTTATTTTTGGGGGTTCCAAAATCTCTGCAGATGGTGATTGTAGCCATGAAATTAAAAGATGCTTACTCTTGGAAGGAAAGTTATGACCAACCTAGATAGCATATTCAAAAGCAGAGACATTACTTTGCCAACAAAGGTCCGTCTAGTCAAGGCTATGGTTTTTCCATTGGTCATGTATGGATGTTAGAGTTGGACTGTGAAGAAAGCTGAGCACTGAAGAATTGATGCTTTTGAACTGTGGTGTTGGAGAAGACTCTTGAGAGTCCCTTGAGGAGATCAAATGAGTCCATCCTAAAGGAGATCAGCCCTGGGTGTTCTTTGGAAGGACTGATGCTAAAGCTGAAACTCCAATACTTTGGCCACTTCATGCTAAGAGTTGACTCATTGGAAAGACTCTGATGCTGGGAGGGATTGGGGGCAGGAGGAGAAGGGGATGACAGAGGATGAGATGGCTGGATAGCATCACTGACTCAATGGACGTTGAGTTTGAGTGACCTCTAGGAGTTGGTGATGGACAGGGAGGCCTGCAGTGCTGCAATTCATGGAGTCACAAAGAGTCAGACACAGCTGAGCGACTGAACTGAACTGAATACCTTCCAAGTCCATCCATGTTGCTGTAAATGGAAAAAGTTCATTTTTCATGGCTGAATAGTATTCCATTTATATGTATACATCTTCATTCATCTGTTTATGGACATTTAAGTTATTTCTATATTTTGGCTATTATAAATGATGTTGCTATGAACACTGAGGTGCATGTATCTCTTTGAATTAGTCTGTTCTCTTTCTTCAGATATATTCCCAAAGTGGAATTGCTGCATCATAGGGTATACCTCTACCTTTAGGTTTCTGAGAAACCTCCATTGTTTTCTACAGCAGTTGTACCAATTTACATCCCCACAAACACTATACAAGAGCTCTCTTTTCTCCACATCCTCACCAACAGGTTATCTGTGCCCTTTTTGATTGATGATAGCCATGCTGACAAGTGTGAGGTAATATTCAATGTGGTTTTGGTTTTGTATTTCTCTGATTAGTGATAGTGAGTATATTTTCATGTGCCTGTTAGCCATCTATATATCTCTCTTGGAAAAAAATGTCTACTCAGGTCTTCAGCTCATTTTTAAAATCAAGTTGTTTGTTCTTTTGATGTTGAGTTGAACAAGCTGTTTATATGTTCTGGATATTAACTCCTTATTAGTCATATCTGCAAACATTTTCTGTCATTCAATATGTTGTCTTTTTGTTTTGTTGATGTTTTCCTTTGCTATGCAAAAGCTTTTATGTTTGATTGGGTTCCATCTGCTTGTTGTGGCTTTTGCTTCCTTTGCCTTAGCATACAGATCCAAAAAAATATTACTATGATACATCTCAAATATTACTATGATACATTCTGCCTATGTTTTCATCTAGGAGATTATGGCTTCTGATCTTTGAGTTTATTTTTGTATAGGTATTTTTGTACATGTTCTAATTTCATTCTTCTACATGTAGCCACTGTTTCCCACACCACTTATTGAAGAGTCTGTCTTTTTCCTATTGTATATTCTTGTCTCTTTTGTCCTAGATTAATCAACCATAACAGTGTGGGTTTATTCCTGGGCTCTCTATTCTGTTCCATTGATCTATGAGCCTGTTTTTGTGCCAGTACTACACTGTTTTTATGACTATAGTTTTGTAGTATAGTCTAAAGTCAGGGAGCATTAATGAGTTTACTTAACATAGATATCTCAGTATTTGAGGAAGAGTTACAGTGGAAATGTATATCATTTACTGTCTCCCAGGGCATGCAGAACAATGGTGCTTAGAAATAGTAGATACTGAAATACCTATAGAACGTGTGCTTTTCTATAGAATTTCTTTTTGTCAATTTTCCTTAATTTATTGACGTGAAATAGAAACTTTATTGGAGGACATACCTATATAAACTTTTAAATTGATTCAAAAATAAATTGTGGTGAATATAGTCTCTTTCCCATGGTAAACAGAAACTGAAACTGAAGTTGCTCAGTCATGTCCGACTCCTTGTGACCCCGTGGACTATACACGGGGTATATAGTCCATGGAATTCTCCAGGCCAGAATACTGGAGTGGGTAGCCTTTCCCTTCTCCAGGGGATCTTCCCAACCCAGGGATTGAACCCAGGTCTCCCTCATTGCAGGTGGATTCTTTACTAGCTGAGCCACATGGGAAGCCCATGGTAGACAGAAAGGCATGTATTTCCAACTAGGTAGCTTTCTTTCATAGAAACATTTTCCTTAGTTTCCATTTCAGTTTAAGTTCCTGTGGAGCACAGTGTACCATTCCCAAGTTTGCCATTGCTACTGTTGCAGATTTTTAAAAATTAGACTTTTAGTTACCTTAGCTATAAATTGACTGGTCAGACTTTTCTCACATATTATCTTTCAGTGCCTATTTTACATTTTATGTTTTAAAAACTCCTTCTAATCTAAATATTTTTTTCTTTATAGAAATTTCTTATTTCTAGGATACATAGAATATAATATCTTTCTGTCAGTTTCTTAGGATACTAGCACCTTTTTAGATTTCTTTGCTTAGTCTGATCTTTTTTCAAGTTGCTTAAAAATGATTTTATACAATTAAATTGAGGTGTTTTGATTTATAATTCAATAAGTTCCAGATTAATACTGAAGATACATATCTAATTTTGCTCTCACCTGAAACTCCGCTAAGACAATACTAAAGGGATTTTCTTAAAATAGATAAACCTATAAATGTGAGTAGAATGGGAAATGATAAATAAAGTGTTAGAAGCTAGAAAGCATATGGATATTGTGTGCAGAAAAGAGTTAACATAGTATTCCTGAGACTGTTATCCTTACCCACTTGAAAGGCTGGTATTTGGCTGGCATTGGGAACTTGGGATTTGGGAGAAGATTTTCACCATGCCCTAAATGAGAAAGGTATTTCATTGTGCCCAGGCTATTTGTACAAACAATATGGTTTGTACTCAACACCTGCTTTCCCTATGGGAGTCTGGAATTTGGGGGTTGGGCAAAGAGTGTTTATATAACTAAGCCCCAGTAAAAAAACTTTGGCACTGAGTTTCTCACGAGCTTCCCTGGTAAATAACATTCCACATGTGTTGTCACAACTCATCAAGGAAGGAATTAAGCATATCCTGACTCTCCTCAGAATTCTTGGAAACTTGTGCCTCGTTTCCTCTGGACCTTATGCCATATATCTTGAAACCTTTACTGATTTTGCCCTGTCCTTGCAACAAAATGTAACCATGGTATATAAGTCCTATTAGCAAATCACTGAGGCTGATGGTGGTCTTAGGGATCATCAACACAAGCTAGTAGTGAGGAGGACTGAGAACCAACTTGATAAGTATTTCAGAATCTTCAAAAGGTTCAGGAACCAAGAGAACCAAGTACCACTGGAACTGAGAAGTGGAAGTGATTGAAACAGAGGTGGATAAGAGCTGTTTATGAGCAGTTAAGTCCCTAAGTGCGAAGAAAGAACTAAAGAGCTAAAGAGCCTCTTGATGAAAGTGAAAGAGGAGAGTGAAAAAGTTGGCTTAAAACTCAACATTCAGAAAACAAAGATCATGGCATCTGGTCCCATCACTTCATGGCAAATAGATGAGGAAACAGTGGAAACAGTGGCAGACTTATTTTGGGGGGCTCCAGAATCACTGCAGATTGTGAATGCAGCCATGAAATTAAAAGACGCTTGCTCC
The DNA here is from genome assembly GCA_935064755.1 of Tragelaphus eurycerus. Classification (NCBI taxonomy): domain Eukaryota; kingdom Metazoa; phylum Chordata; class Mammalia; order Artiodactyla; family Bovidae; genus Tragelaphus; species Tragelaphus eurycerus. Next base: position 4,622,660 of record CAKXYN010000054.1, on the reverse strand, counting down.
TTGGAAGAAAAGTTATGACCAACCTAGATAGCATATTCAAAAGCAGAGACATTACTTTTCCAACAAAGGTCCGTCTAGTCAAAGCTATGGTTTTTTCCAGTAGTCATGTATGGATGTGAGAGTTGAAGTATAAAGAAGGCTGAGTGCCGAAGAATTGATACTTTTGAACTGTGCTGTTGGACAAAACTCTTGAGAGTCCCTTGGACTGCAAGGAGATCAAACCAGTCCATTCTAAAGGAAATCAGTCCTGAATATTCATTGGAAGGACTGAGGCTGAAGCTCCAATACTTTGGCCACCTGATGTGAAGAACTGACTCATTGGAAAAGACCCTGATGCTGGGAAAGATTGAATGCAGGAGGAGAAGGGGACAACAGAAGATGAGATGGTTGGATGGCATCACCGACTCGATGGACATGAGTTTGAGTAAACTCTGGGAGTTGGTGATGGACAGGGAGGCCTGGCGTGCTGCAGTCCATGGGATTGCAAATAGTCGGACAGGACTCAGCGACTGAACTGAAGTCCCTAAATCTCTTTCCCTAGTCCATGCACTGAAATGCCACTTATTCATTCTGGCAGATACCTGGGTGTTTATTCTCTGTAGAGGCTACTCTGACCTAGAGTATGAGTTAGATGGCAGGCACAGTTGATAGTTTGGTACCATTCCAAAAACAAGGAGACTAGTGATAAATATCAATTAAAGGGTGTCTCCCATGCCCAAACTCTCTTCCATGACTAGATATGCAAAGTGTTGTAAACCACAGCTTTATTCTCTGAAAGATTTTTCCTCCTGAGAAATCTGATCAGTCCAAGAAGAAAGACGCAAATATAACAATTCCAGTATCAGGGGTTTCCTAACAAATTGTCTAGCCAGTCTGTCTACTGTATACATGCCTCACCCACATGCTGAGAGCTTCCACTCTTAATTATGAAAAGACAGCCTAGGATAACTGGATAACTCAAAAGTTTTCAATGAAAGATGGTGATCCCAACAAACTAATAGAAAAATAAAAGTACAAACAAAAAACTAGACAAATAGCCCATCATTAGTAGACTTGGAGAGATAAGAAAATCTACTGCACTCAAGAAACAAAAACAAGATGCTATTAATAAAAAAATTCAGAGACCAAAAAAGAGCTCTTAGAAATTAAACAAGCTAATAGAAATGAAAATGTCAAGAGAGGGGCTAGAAGTTGGAGAAATCTTCCCCAAAAAACCTAGAGAAAAAAGACATACTGAAAAATAGAGAAGAGGTAAGAAAAAGATCGGTTTTAGAAGTCCAACATCCAAATGTTAGGGGTTCCAGAAAGAGAGAACAGAAGCAAAGGAGGGGAGAAAAATCAATGAAAAACTGAAGAATGCTTCTCCAAACCAAAGCATACATATGGCTAAACTGAAAGGGTATATTCAATGCTCAGCAAAATGTACAGAAAACATGAAAAGAGATCATTTTGGAACTCTAGGGTCAAAGAAAAATCCAATAGGTTTCAAGAAAATAAAAACAATTCACATGGAAAGGATCAAGAAACAGAATGGCTTTCAAGCTTCAATCACAACATTCAAAGTGGAGCAACACCTTAAACATCTTTAGAGAAAATTATCTCCAACTTAGAATTCTATAGCTGCTTAAACTATCAATAAAATGTAACAGTAGAACAAAAATATTTGACATAAAAAGCCCCCCAAAATTGCTTATCAAGCATACTTTCTCAAGAAGTTTCTAGAGAATTACTTCACTAAAAGGTATGCAATAAGGGATTAACTCAGCAGGCCTGAGTTGTATAAACTCTGCACATTCCACAGAAAGATCTGGTTCTTCGGGGAAGGCGATGGCACCCCACCCCAGTACTTTTGCCTGGAAAATCCCATGGACGGAGGATCCTGGTAGGCTCCAGTCCATGGGGTCGCTAAGAGTCGGACACGACTGAGCGACTTCACTTTCATTTTTCACTTTCATGCATTGGGGAAGGAAATGGCAACCCACTCCACTGTTCTTGCCTGGAGAATCCCAGGGACGGGGGAGCCTGGTGGGCTTCCTTCTGTGGGGTCGCACAGAGTTGGACACGACTGAAGCGACTTAGCAGTAGCAGTTGCCTAGCACTTGGGAGGTATTTCTGAGTCCTTGGAGTATTCTGCCTGATAAGAATACCTTTGTTTACTGGGGGACTCGGACCATATCAAATAATTTATGATAACAATGTGATTTATGTTGGCCACATGACCACTGTAATAATTTATGCTAATATATGATTTATATGACCTAGACCATTTAATGGAGAAGGCAATGGCACCCCCCTCCAGTACTCTTGCCTGGAAAATCCCATGGATGGAGGAGCCTTGTAGGCGGCAGACCATGGGGTCGCCAAGAGTCTGAAACGACTGAGCAGACTTCACTTTCACTTTTCACTTTCACGCATTGGAGAAGGAAATGGCAACCCACTCCAGTGTTCTTGCCTGGAGAATCCCAGGGACAGGGGAGCCTGGTGGGCTGCTGTCTATGGGGTCGCACAGAGTTGGACACGACTGAAGCGATTTAGCAGCAGCAGCAGCAGTAGACCATTTAATATGAGTTTGACCTTTGAAGAGGTGGGAGACTGAGTAATTAAAATCCGCCAGGGAGACTATGCCTATGTGACCAATGGACAAATGTCTTAGGTGGACACCATGGACACCATGTCTTCGGTGAGTTCTCTTGGCTGGCAATACTTTATAGGTGTTGTCACATGTTGTTGCTAAGAGAATAAGCACTGTCTGTAAGAATACTGGGAAAGGACAACTGGAAATGTATCCTGGTTTCTCCTGGACAAAAAGAAACCTTAGAGATTTAATTCAATAACTTAATTTTATAAATAAAGCTATGCTTTAGAGATGAAGTGGACTGTCTAAGAATACACGAGAAATTAAAAGGATTAAAACCTAGGTGTCTTGACTCCTAATTCAAAGCTCACAGGGATCCTGGTTTTCTCTGATACATCTATACATTTAGATCTTTGATGGTACAGAGTTCAATTCCTTAATTTCCAAGGAGACAAATCCTGCTTTATTAATAATAGTGTCATACATATGTCACTGCAACTACTTGTTCATTGTTCAAGATCTGCAGAATTAACATGCCCAAGAAAAATATACTCAGAAACCAAATAATCTGTTTAGTAAAATATAATAACCTAGAAGCAGTTTAACATCTTTATTTTGTGCTCTTTTGCAGACTATAAAGTACCTTTACTTAACTAGACCATAGCCTTGACTAGGCGAACCTTTGTTGGCAAAGTAATGTCTCTGCTTTTGAATAGGCTATCTAGGTTGGTCATAACTTCCCTTCCAAGGAGTAAGCATCTTTTAATTTCATGGTCATTCCTGTGGTCATGTATGGATGTGAGAGTTGGACTGTGAAGAAGGCTGAGTGCCGAAGAATTGATGCTTTTGAACTGTGGTTTCGGAGAAGACTCTTGAGAGTCCCTTGGACTGCAAGGAGATCCAACCAGTCCATTCTGAAGGAGATCAGCCCTGGGATTTCTTGGAAGGAATGATGCTGAAGCTGAAACTCCAGTATTTTGGCCACCTCATGCGAAGAGTTGACTCATTGGAGAAGACTCTGATGCTGGGAGGGATTGAGGGCAGGAGGAGAAGGGGACGACAGAGGATGAGATGGCTGGATGGCATTGCTGACTCGATGGATGTGAGTCTGAGTGACCTCTGGGAGTTGGTGATGGACAGGGAGGCCTGGCATGCTGCAGTTCATGGGGTCGCAAAGAGTCGGACACGACTGAGCGACTAATCTGATCTGATCTGATCTTACTTAACTAGAAGTAATTTTTTAAAAAAGCATAAATAACTATTTATTTCAGGAATTAAGTATTAATTTTTTAAGGAGGAAAATCTGTAAGCTGTCATTATTGAAAATCATCCCAAAATATAACAGGTTCCTATGGGTTACTCATTAGTTTACCATGCATAGCTCTCTTATTGAAAATTTAATATACCTTATATTAAGGAATAAACATAATTTATTTTTGAACTAAGAATTTCATACATTACAGATTTAAACTACTTTGGAAACTAAACTGAATTTGTGATGAAACTGTGGTACCCTTTAAAAAGTTCTTCATATAAAATTCCTCATTGTATATTACTGATTTTTCATAAAACCTTTCATGCTTTTCAAACTAGGAAGATAGCAGAATTGCTTTTTGTAAAGAAAGAGACAGAGAGCCAAATTCATTGGACAATATCATTCTGATAATGGTGGTCATAAAGAGAGGCAGAATGTATCAGAAGTAATAGAATATCCCAGGGGAGAAAGCAGCAGAAAGAACACTGATTATTTTCTTTCCATCTAGATATCTTAAGGACAATAACAATTTGACCATCATCAGTGATGGTGATCATTCCCATTAGCTTGCTGCTGCTGCTAAGTCGCTTCAGTCGTGTTCGACTCTGTGCGACCCCATAGACAGCAGCCCATGAGGCTCCCCTGTCCCTGGGATTCTCCAGGCAAGAACACTGGAGTGGGTTACCATTGCCCTCTCCAATGCATGAAAGTGAAAAGTGAAAGGGGAAGTCGCTCAGTCGTGTCCGACTCTTCGCGACCCCATGGACTGCAGCCTACCAGGCTCTTCCGTCCATGGGATTTTTCCAGGCAAGGGTACTGGAGTGGGTTGCCATTGCCTTCTCCCTCATTAGCTTAAAACCTGCTAACTCCATGGTATGACAGAAAAGTTCTAGAGTACACAGTATCACCTCCAACCAGCCCAGGTGGCTTGATAAGCAACTGGGCAAAGTTCTAAACAATAGCTGTGGAAAGAAACAAAAGTTTAAGAAAATACTACTTAAACATTTTTATGTGTGTGTTCAGTTGTGTTCGACTGTTTGTGACCCCATGAACTGTGGCCCACCAAGCTCCTCTGTCCATTTCCTGGCAAGAATGCTGGAGTGGGTTGCCATTTCCCATTTCAGGGGATCTTCCCCACCCAGGACTTGAATCTGCACCCCTTGCGTCTCCTGCGTTGGCAGGTGGATTCTTTACCACTGTGGCCCTTGGGAAGCTCTAAGCATTGTTTTGAAAAATTCATTTTTAATTGGAGGATAATTGCTTTACAATATTGTGTTGGCTTCTGCCATACATCAATATGAATCAGCCATAGCTATAATGTCCTCTCCCTCTTGAACCTGCCTCCCACTTTCTAGCCCTCTAGGTTGTCACAGAGCACCAGATTTAAGCTCACTGCATCATATAGCAAATGTCCACTGGCTATCTAAGTTGACATATGGTAATGTATATGTTTTAATGCTAATCTCTCAATTTGTCCTCCCACAATCATTTTTCTACTGAGAGACTAAAGCTGAAAAAAATTGTAGCATGTGATCAATATGCTAATGGAAAATGGCAGCTGTAATTGAATTTTTGTTAAAAGTTAGAATATACATATTTGAAATAGTTATATCTTATATAAAGCAGATGATTCTAAATATATAAATATTTACATCCTAAACAAACTAAACTTTGATTGATTTTAACATGATATACATAACTTAAAATTCACAGACACTGAATTTTAAGTTTAATCTAATACAGACACTGTATTTTAATCTAATACAGACACTGTATTAGATTTCGGAACTAGGTCACACAGTAAGAAGAGATTTTTTTTAAGAAACCCTCAAATTCTAGATTCTTTATCACTGTCAGATAATGACAACTACACTTAGATATCAGTGAGACTAACCACTTTACAAATTAAACAACTGGCTCAGAAAACTAGTGATTTGGAAAGTATCAATTACCCAAGTAAAACAGAATTTGGAGTAGAACTCAGACTTTCAGAATTGATGAAATTATACTACTTTAAACAGATCCTTTAAAGTTATAACAAAAAGATAACAAGGATACTTAATTCATAAAAGTTTATCTTTATTTAAAACAAATTAGATGCAAAGTTCAACTTGCTAGAGATTCTGATTGTATCTGTGCAGATGAAAAGAATTTCTTTTATATTTCTTTACCTTACCATGAATTTGCTCTACCATCCAAATTATTAAGCACTGATCTACATATGTAACAGTGCTAGGTGCTGAAGAGCATGCAAAGTGAAGTGAAGTCACTCAGTCGTGTCCGACTCTTTGCGACCCCACGGACTGTTTGTAGCCTACCAGGCTCCTCTGTCCATGGGATTTTCTAGGCAATAGTACTGGAGTGGACTGCCATTTCCTTCTCCAGGAAGAGCATGCAAAACTTCCTTTAAAACAAATATACAATAGTGACTAACCTAAAGCGATGGACAGTATAGTAGAGCGAGGCAGACACTGATGGTGTATCATGGGATGTATGGCACTTTATACTTGTTCAAACTTAGAACAAAATAAACTTCCCATAAGTTAAGGTGTAAATTATTCAGAGTTCATTTTAACTAATGTTGTTGTTCAGTCGCTAAGTCATGTCTGACTCTTTGTGACCCAAGGATTGCATGTCAGGCTTCCCTGTACTTCACTATCTCCTGGAGTTTGTTCACATTCACGTACATGGAGTCGGTGATGCTATCTAACCATCTCATTCTCTGCCATCCCCTTCTCCTCCTGCCCTCAGTCTTTCCCAGCATCAAGGTCTTTCCCATTGAGTCAGCTCTTCACATCAGGTGGACAAAGTATTGGAGCTTCAGCTTCAGCATCAGTCCTTCCAATGAATACTCAGGATTTGATTTCCTTTAGGATTGACTGGTTTGATGTCCTTGCTGTCCGAGGGACTCTCAAGAGTCTTCTCCAGCACTTTAATTCAAAATCATCAATTCTTCGGCACTCAGCCTTTCTTATGGTCCAACTCTCACCTCCATATATGACTACTGGAAAAACCATAGCTTTGACAATAAGGACCCTTGTTGAACACTTTAGATCTTACTCTCATTAAATTTCAAACAAAACTTTGCACCTTTTCCAGGAAGGATCCATTTCATTGAGGTATAATATATGTATGCAGCTGTACAATTTGATGAATTTTGTCATATTTTAACAACCTAAGAAATCACTATTTCTGTCAAAAACAGAATATTTCCACACCCTCTAAATTTCATCCTGCTTCTTTGTTGTATATCCTTCCCTTCTGGTTCAGGTCCTAAGCAATTGGTGATCTGTTTTTTGTGTTTGGGTTTTCTAAAACTTAAAATAAATGTAATGATATAGTATAAGCTGAGCTCATTTTTGTTCATCTGACCTACTTTAGATTCATCCTTGTTGTGCTTATCACTAGCACGTTCCTATCTTACTGCCAAGTATACTCCTTTATATATTTTATATCATATTTTGTTTACCCCTTTGCATTTTATGGATATCTGGGTCAATTTCAGTTATGGCCATTGTGAATCAATCTACTTTGAACATTCACACTCAAGTTTTTGCAGAGACATATGCTTTCCTTTCTGTTGGGCATCTAGGACTTCAGTAGCTGTTTTACGATGTGTTTCACTTTTTAAAAACTGTCCAACTGTTTTTCAAAGTGGTTATAAAATTTTACATTCCTAACATCAGGGTATACTTTCTTATTAATCCACATCTTTGCCAATACTTGGTATAATCTTTTTAATTTCAGTCTTTCCAGTCAATATTTAATGGTATCTCATTGTTGAAATTTTCATTTTCCTGATGAGTAATCTTGAGCATCTTTTCACGTGTCTTTTTGGCCATTCATATGTATTCTTTTATCAAGTGTCTTTCAAAATATTTTGCCCATATTGTTAAGGAAAATTAGAAAGAAAAAGAGAAATTATAAAATATCTCAAAACATAAAATGATGTAGCTTTTTTTGTTACACTGAAGTAATTTTTTTCTATTCTTAGTTTGTTGAGTTTTTATCATAAAATGGTGTTCAGTTCATTTCAGTTGCCCAGTCATGTCCGACTCTGCAACCACATGGACTGCAGCGTGCCAGGCTTCCCTGACCATCACCAACTCCCAGGGCTTGCTCAAACTCATGTCCATCAAGTTGGTGATGCCATCCAACCATCTCATCCTTTGTCATCCCCTTCTCCTCCCACCTTCAATCTTTCCCAGCATCAGGGTCTTTTCCAGTGAGTCAGTTCTTCGCAACAGGTGGCCAAAGTATGGGAGTTTCAGCTTCAGCCTCAGTCCTTCCAATGAATATTCAGGATTTCCTTTAGGATGGACTGGTTTGATCTCCTTGAAGTCCGAGGGATTCTCAAGAGTTTTCTCCAACACTACAGTTCAAAAGCATCAATTCTTCAGCACTCACCTTTCTTTATAGTCCAGCTCTCACATCCACACATGACTACTGGAAAAACTAAAGCTTTGACTAGATGGACCTTTGTTGGCAAAGTAATGTCTCTGCTTTTTAATATGCCATCTAGGTTCGTCATAGCTTTTCTTCCAGGGAGCAAGCATCTTTTAATTTCATGACTGCAGTCACCATCTGAAGTGATTTTGGAGCTCCCCAAAATAAAAGTCTCTCATGATTTCGTTTCCTCATCTACTTGCCATGAAGTGATGGGACCGGATGTCATGATCTTCGTTTTCTAAATGTTGAGTTTTAAGCCCACTTTTTCACTCTCCTCTTTCACTTTCATCAAAAATCTCTTTAGTTCCTCTTTGCTTTCTGCCATAAGGGTGGTATCATCTGCGTATCTGAGGTTAAATTTCGTCAAATACCTTTTCTGCGATCTATTGAAAACATGTGCAATCTTTTATTCTGTTTATATGGTGTATCACATTGGTTGATTTTCCTATATTGGACCATCCTTACACCTCAGGGGTAATTCCCACTTGGTCGGTGTGCTGTTGGATATTTTTAATGTGCTGCTGGATTGTTTGCTGATATTTTGTTGAGGACTTTTGAATCTATGTTCATTAGGAATACTGACCTGTAGTTTTCTTTTCAGGTGGTATCTTTGACTTTAGTACCAAGGTGATGATTGTCTCACTGAACTTGTTAGGAAGTATTCTCTCCTCTTCGATTTTTTGGAAATATTTGAGAACTGACATTAATTCTTTAAATATTTGGTTGAATGCTCCAATGAAGCCATGTGTCTGGAGTTTTCTTTATTGGGAAGTTTTTGATTATTGATTCACTATCCATGTTAGTTATAGGTCTGTTCATACTTTGTTCATGATTCAGTCTTGGTGTGTCTCTGGGAGTTTATCCATTCCTTCTAGGTTACTCAAATTTTGGTACATAAATGTTTGTAGTAGTCTCTTATGATCCTCTTTATTTCTGTGGCATCAGTTGTAATGTCTCATCTTTCATTTCTACTTTTACTTATTTTGTCTTTCTTATTAATTGGCTAGCTAAGAATCTGTCAATTATTCAGCTTTTCAAAAAACTTAGTTTCATAAATTTTTCTATTATTTTAAAATTATATTTTATTTCTGCTCTAGTCTTTCTTATCTCCTTTCATGTGCTAATTTTGGACTTAGTTGGTTCTTTTTTCCCCCAGCTCCTAGATATATAAAGTTAGGCTATTCATATGAGATCTTTCTTCTTTTTAAATACAGATGCTTATTGGTTTAGAAATCTCTCTTAATACTGCTTTTTCCACAACCCATCATTTTTAGTATGCTGTGTTTTCTTTTGTCATAACTTATTTTCTAATTTCCTTTTGATTTCTTCTTTGACCCAGTGGTTTTTCAAGAGTATATGAATTTCCATATAGTTGTAAATTCTCTAGTTTTACTTCTGCTACTGAGTTCTAGTTTCATTCCAGTGTGGTCAGAAAAGATACTCTGCATGATTTTAATCTTCTTAAATATGCTAAGACTTGACAAGAATGTATATTTTGTTGCTGTTGTGTGAAATGTTCTATATATGTCTGTTAGTGCCATTTGGTCCATATTATGGTTCAAATGCTTGCTTTCTTTATTGATCTTCTGTCTGGATGCTTTATCCATTATAGAATGTAGGGCATTGAAGTTTCTTCAGTTATATTAGTGTCTTATTTCTCCTTTCAATTTTATCAATATTTGTTTTATATGCTTAGGTTCTCTGGTGTTGAATGCATACTCATTCATAATTGTTACATCTTCCTGGTGGACTCACCCTTTTAGCATAATATAATGTCCTTTTTTGTCTCTTATGACAGTTTTTGATTTGAAGCCTGTTTTGTCTAACTAAAGTAACACCTACATTCTTTGGTTATTATTTTTATAGTTTCTTTTTTCATCATTTCACTTTTACTCTATGTGTGTCCTTAAGTTGAAAGTGAGTTTCTTATATATAGCATATTTTTGGGTCTTTCATTTTTTTAGTTCATTCAGCAACTCTTATGTCTTTTGACTTCAGAGTTTAATCAATTTACATTTAAAGTACTATTAAAAAGAAATTATTTATATTGCCATTTTGTTGATGTTTTTGGTCTGTTATTTCTCTCTTGCTGTCTTCCTGTTTTGTTAATTTTTGGTATTAATACATGTTGTTTTATTTTCCCTTTTAATTTTGTGTAACCTCTATAGCATATGTGTGCATGTTTACCTTAAGGCTTACAAAAATATCCTACATAACAGTCTATTTAAAGCTGATAACTTAAATTCAATTGCATACCAAAAAAAACACTTCTCCCCATATCCAACCTTTTAGTGTCATCATTTATATCTGTTTATCTTGTGTATCTTTTAATATCTTTAAGTCTTTATTTTTATATTTTTCTTACCTTTTATACCAGAATTAAGTTATTTACCCACCACCATCATAGTAATACAATTTCTGTACCTGTCTATATATTTGTCTTTATCAATGAGTTTCATACTTATGCAATTGTGTTACTTTCTAGCATCATTTTCAACCTTAAGAGTTTGCTTTAGCATTTCCTATAAGACAAGTCTAGTAGTGAACTCTTCTAGCTTTTGTTTATCTGGGAAAATCATTCTCTCTCCATTTTTTTGAAGGATAATTTTGCAGAGTATGTTATTCTTGCTTGTCAGTCCCCCGCCTGCCCCCTCCCCCTTATCCCTTTCATTAGATTATCCTGCTCGTTTTCTGACCTGTGAAATTTCTGCTGAAAAATCTCTCATAGCCTTATAGGGGTTCCCTTGTATGTGACAAGTTTTTTCCTTCTCTGCTTGTAAAATTCAAAGGTCTTTGACTTTCAATAATTTGATTATAACATGTCTTGGAGTGTGTGTATTTCTTTATATTCTTTTGACTTCTTGAATCTGGATGTCTATTTTCTACTCCACTTTTGGGAAGTTTTCAGTCATCATTACTACTGAATAACCTTTCTGGTATTTTCTTTTCTGTCTGGGATTTAATGTGTATACTGGTTTAATGGTGTACCAGTAAGTCCCTTTAGCTTTGTTTATTCCTTTTTCTTTTTCTGAGTGAATTATTTCCGGCGATTTGTCTTCAGATTCATTGATCCTTTCTCTTGTTTTATTATCCAGTCTGTTGATGAATCACTGAATTTTTCATTTTAGTTTTCATGTTCTTCAGCTCCATGATTTATATTTTGTACTTTTTAATATACACATATATATACATTTTTGTTCCCACTGCATGGATTGTGGAATAATAGTTCCCTGACGATTGAACTTGTGCCCCTTGCAGTGGAAGTGTGAAGTCCTATAACTGGATGATCAGAAACTGCCTTAATATTTTCTATCTCTCTAGAAATTCTGCTTTGTTGAGATTGTTCATGCTTTGGTCTGTTGCCTGTGGTTAGCATCTTTATGACAGTCATTTTGAATTTTCTGTCAGGCAAATTATATAGCTCTGTTTCATTGGGGTTTCTGGATATTTATTTTGTTTTGTTTGAAACATCTTTGATTCATTTTCCTCAGCCTCAACTCTCTGCATTAGTGTCTGTGCATTATACAAAATAGGTATCTCCCCCAATCTTCATGGACTGGCCATGAACAGCAGAATACTGTCATCAACCAACTTTTCCAGAGACCCTGGGGGCCTCGACCAACTCTTTCCCTCCTCAGGGAGTAGCAGGAAGTTGTAGCCCAGGTTTCTTCACTCTCTGCTGAGAAAGTAGGGGAGCTATGTTATTTGCCAGTTGAAGGTGCTGTCCTCATTCTCCTCCAGGCAGCTAAACTGTATTGGACACCTCAGACTTCCAAGACTGGTAAGATAGAAGGTCTCACCTCTGGAGAGCACCCTACAAAACACTGGAGTGCTGGATATATGAACTAACCTCTTCCTTTGGAAGAAGCTCAGAGCTAGGAGGTCTCATCCCAATTGTATGGCACTGCGCTGGGGTCAGGGACTCTAATGTGAATCTGTCCCAAACCTCCTTACTGGTTTTGATGATTTTTGTTTTGTGTTCACCTGCTATACAGGAGACTTTCGATTACTTTCTGGATTTCTCACACAGGGAATTTGTGAATTGCTGCTTAATTGGTATGTTTGTAGGGAGATGGAGGGTCCATCACTATCTTGCTGATGTCACCCCAACATGGCTTCTATTTTTTCCTGTTATTGACAGTGTTACTGTGAGCAGAATTTTAGGTTGCTGGTTATTCTCTCTCAGCATTTTAAAGATTTTTCACCATCTTCTGGATTCCTTGTTGTTAATGAAATGCCAAAATAAACTAATTTTCATTCCTTTTTTTGTAATAATATTATTTATCATGTATCGAGTTGTTTTAAACACAGTTTATCTTTGGTATTTTGAGATATTACTCTTTGTTCATTTTCCTTTAACCTGTCTTAGATTTTTTTGGCTCTCTGAATTTTAAATTTAGCATCTTTCATAAATTTGGGCCAATTCTAAGTCATTATTTTTAAAAGTAATTTCTCTAAAATTCCAATACATTGGACCTGTTCATTATATATTAATTCTTTAATCTGTTCTTATTTTCCATCTTTTACTTCTCTGAGATATATTTTGGGTGATTTCTTCCTCATATCTTTCAGCTTAATGATTTCTTTTTAGCTATTTAATTTGTTCAGTTCATTTCAGTTTATAATTTTAAATTATTTTTCATTAAAAAATGATTTCTTTCCAAATGTGCCTAGTTAATTTACATTATTTATCATGTATCAATAGTGTTACTTTATTAAATCAAATAAACAGACATTTTATACCATCTGTTTGATAATTCTGACATCTTCAATCTTTGAAAGGAAGTGTCCTCAGAGTGATTTTTCACTTTGAGCTCATGTTCCTTTGAATTTTGTCAGAATTCTGGGTTTATAGTATACTTCTCAATAGATTATTTGAATTTGCTCCCTCCAGGTGCTTGAGGTTACCACCAAGTCACGGTAATATTAAACTACATTTTTCCAGTTGAGCTTTTTCCTCCTCTAAAATCACAGACATGTGATTTCAGGCTTCAAACCTGTGTGAGAATAAGCTTGCTATGCATTTTCAGAGAAGACATTTTTCCTGAATTTGTACCTCCTTCACCCAGAGCCATGGCAGAGACAATCACAAATTCCACCACCAACCTCTGAGAACCTTTCTTTCTCCCTAATTCATCTACTTAAGATGTGTATTTCAAGAATTCTGGCATTAAACTGGAGGGGATGAGTTCTCTGATTAGACCTCACCACAAGGTATTGCCTCCAATGTCACCTCTTCATACCAATGTGTTGTCACCCCAAGACATTGAAATTCAGGATTTAGGTTAGCAGGAAGCAGCAAGCAACCACCCCCAAAACCCAAGACAAACATCTGTGTGGTACTTTACAACTTCATATTCACTTGATTTGTGGCTTCTTGTCTCTGAAGAACTTCCTCACTTACAAACTCAATCATTCACTGAAAGGGATTAAATGCTCTCTGCAGCATTTTAAGATATTTCTCTGAGTCTCTGTTCAGCCAGACGGCCCTGGTTTCTACTTCTATAAACTAGGAGGTGAGGGTCATAAGCTGAGTAAGAAGGAGAAAAAAAGTTTGCTGAAGAATGGAAAAGGTTTGAAATGGTGGGAAATGGGAAAGCAAGATAAACAGTGAACACTAAATAATAAGCAGTATAAATGGTATTCAGAAAAGTTCATAGGCAGGAGACCACTTGACAAGACTTTATAGCTCATGGGCTATACAGTATTCTCATTTCTGATACATATTAGACATAAAATCTTGGACAAATCTCACTGTTTATACCTATTTCATAGGGATTGTGAAGACATGTGTTGTGAAGTGCTTTGAAAATACTAAATCAAATAGAATGTAAGACATTGTAATCATGTCTTTGCCATAGAAATGTATCCCAAACTCTTGCTTTACAGATGATCTCAAGAAAAATAGAATCAAGTTAATGGATAGAACAGTTTAGTAGATTTGGATAAAAACAGTTTATGAGAAAAGTATAGTTTCCAGTAGATAGTAACTGACTCATGAGGTGAGACTTAATTTGTTTTTCAGGCTTTTCTGTTTAATAGAATTTGTTGAAACCAAATTAGCAAAGCCCTAATTATTATAGGCCATTTGCCATGATATAAAAATAGTTTTGCTAAGTAAAACTCTAATATATTAAAGCAACTTCATCAGTAAGATTTTACCTGTAGTAATCAGAAGTAACTAACTGAACCAATAAAATCTAAGAGAATCTTAGCATTCATATCATAGGCAATTTTTAGGCACAAAATATAAAGATCCAAGAAAGTACACAAATAATTTACCTCATATATTCATCAAAATTAACTCTCAAATTTTAGATGGTTAAATAAGTATTTTAAAGATTTCGGTCTTTTCAAGATTGTCATCCAAAAATATATTCACTATTGTTCTATGAGTTTAAAATATGATAAAGTAACTTCTTATCCTTAGGGAGTTTCTATTTTAGGTGATAAAAGTACTTTTGTGAGAAATCATAGACCATTACAACAAAATGAAAGTACCTGTTAAGTTGAACTCCATCACGTTCTCTGACATTCCATCAATATTTGGAAGAATATATCGAACGTCAGGGACAATGACAGCAGCCATGTATGTAAGAGCTAAGATTCTGAATTTAATTTTCCTAGCTGTATTGGCATTGTGATTTAGTAACTGCATTTTATTGTGATTAAGCAACTGGCACTCATGTTACAAAACTGCAAGAAAAAAATGTCAATATGGGTCATGGGGGTGAACTCATTGATTTTGGCATGCATCAACAACACTGCAAAGATACTATCAACTCTTCATTTTAAGTCCTTTTATTTGTTCCAATGGTAGGTAGCAATGTTTAATAGAATAATTTGTTTTAAAGACTGAACCCTTCTCTGGTAAAAGCACAGGAGTGTGAACTTTTCTTTGGTAAAGTACATGTTCTATTAATCATGCTGGGAAAAGTTCAATAGGTGTTTTAAACTTAGTGCATAGGTTTATTATTTTTTTCCAACTATTTGTTCCAGGAGGTAAGTATGTAAATCTAATTATTTCAGAAACGGCTACCTCCGCTTACCTGAATTCAAGTATGGTAAAGAAAAGAAAGAGTGGTTTAGGCAGTCTTAACTTTTTGAAAACTTATTTTTAGAATAATTACCACAATGTATTCAAAGTAGTAATGGTTGTTTTACAAACCTTATTTTTATACTGCTCTATGGTTCTTTGTAACTAAGTCTTTAAGTTAGAATTTACTTTTAAACTACTACTGCTGCTGCTAAGTCTCTTCAGTCGTGTCTGACTCTGTGACCCCATGGACAGCAGCCTACCAGGTTCCTCCATCCATGGGATTTTCCAGGCAAGAGTACTGGAGTGGGTTGCCATTGCCTTCTCCTACTATATGTTTTTGATTAGTGAGAAGTAGATACAACAAATACTTTAAAGAAGTCAAAAGTAAAATGAAACTGGCATTTAACACGACAGATTGGGTAATCAAGAAGCACAACTATTTAAAACAGATATAAGGGTCTTTTGGTTAAAAAAAGTCAAATGTTAAGTTTTATATTTGTTACCATGTTCATTTTCCCTACCACTCTGCTGTAATACAAAGAACTTATTGGGAAAGCCTTATTCGTTCAGAGTGATCAATAGTTCTTCCAATTACTTGGAACTGATATAAAAATTTGAATTCAAAAACTGGACATGGAACAATGGACTGATTCCAAATTGGGAAAGGAATACTCCAGTGTGGTATATTGTCACCTTGCTTATTGAACTTATATGCAGAGTACATCATGCGAAATGCCGGGCTGGAGAAGCACAAGCTGGAATCCAGATTGCAGGGAGAAATATCAATAACCTCAGATATGCAGATGACACCACCCTTATGGCAGAAAGCGAAAAACTAAAGAGCCTCTTCATGAAAGTGAAAGAGGAGAGTGAAAAAATGGGCTAAAACGCAACATTCAAAAACGAAGATCATGGCATCTGGTCCCATCACTTCATGGCAAATAGATGGGGAAACAATAGAAACAATGAGAGACTTTATTTTGGGGAGCTCCAAAATCACTGCAGATGGTGACTGCAGCCATGAAATTCAAAGACACTTGCTCCTTGGAAGAAAAGCTATGACAAACCTAGACAGCGTATTAAAAAGCAGAGACATTACTTTACTGACAAACGTTGTGTAGTCAAAGCTATGGTTTTTCCAGTAGTCATGTATGGATGTGAGAGCTGTACTATAAAGAAAGCTGAGCACCGAAGAATTAATGCTTTTGAATTGTGGTGTTGAGGAAGACTCTTGAGAGTCCCCTGGACTGCAAGGAGATCAAAACCGTCAATCCTAAAGGAAGTCAGTCCTGAATATCCACTGGAAGGACTGAAGCTGAAGTTCCAATACTTTGGCCACCTGATGCAAAGAGCTGACTCACTGGAAAAGACCCTGATGCTGGGAAAGATTGGAAGAAGAGGAGAAAGGGATGACAGAGGATGAAATGGTTGGATGGCATCACTGACTCGATGGACATGAGTTTGAGCAAGCTCTGGGAGTCGGTGATGGACAGGGAAGCCTGGTGTGCTGCAGTCCATGGGGTCTCAAAGAGTCAGACACAACTGAGTGACTGAACTGTTTTAAACACAGATTCCTTTGTATTTTTTCTATTGAATATGGAAATGATTTCTGGTTAAAAATGTCTCTTTTAAAACAGGTAAAAATATGTTCTTTTAAGTATAGTTATGTGTCTTAAAATCGTTTTATAAAAAGACTAGGATAGACAAACAATTTACACTCTTTCTAGGAGACACTCCAAAAGGAAAAAAACTTTAGCCCAGCTTCTTTCCAAATTATGTTTTCTAGGATAATATTTTTAAAAAGTACATGACACAAACAAGATATCCATTTAATAGGAAGACTTTTAGACATTTAAATATCTTCCTCACTAGCTTGGAGTAACAGCAATCAAAAGTCTGAAAATCCAATCTGGATATTGTATAGTTTACACTGTAGAAGTATACTTTCAGAATTTCAAGCTTAAATATAGATGCTTTTTCCCTATTGTGATAATGTTTAGTCAATTTGTGTTTACCTTAGGGTGAGAGGTATGACCGGAAAAAGGCACAAGGGGACCTGTGAGGCACTGAAAATGATGCATATCTTAATCTGGGTGGTGGTAACATGAGTGTGTGCATATGTAAAATTTCACCTACCTGTATATGTAAGCTTTATGTACTTTATGGTATATGTTATATTTCAAGAAAAAGTAAAAAGGGTGTTTAGCTACTTATGAAATGCCCAACTATTTTACAATGCCTCATTAATATGACTTTGTTAGTCAAAATGGTATAGGGAAAAAAAAATTATCTGATATGCATGGCTTAAGGACTGCTAATCATGCTTAGGTAAACTATATCTGAAGCTAGAGCAAAGTTTTAGTGATGAGATGTGCTGGTAGTGTATCAGAAATTGCCAGGAAAAATACAGTGTATGAGCTGAACTACAAAGGACTGAAGTACTGTAACAGTTTAAGCAACAACCAGAAGATCAGAACATCTGCAAATAAATGATGTGACTATGGCATGTTTTTGATTTATTTACCCGTGCTTTTTATTTCTGCTTACTGTTTGGGTTTTTGTCACTGTATTGCTTGGACTTCCCAATGATTGGGAATTCTGTTACATATTCTTAACAGTTGTTTTTAGTGTGGTAAAAAGCTGAATTTATGATTGTGCTTTTAAAATTATGCATTCAACTTCATAGCTATTACTGGAGAAGAGTTGGTTTACTCAGGAAATACACACAATCTGCCTCAAATGATTTTTACTTTTGCTCAGAACCATGTTAATTCTCATCACCTCCAAAAGCCTTTGAGAGGATTAGCTGCATAGACCAATATTGTTCTATATTAGTCAGTATTAAGCATATGATGTCACCTTGTTTCCTCCCCTCCTTAAGCTTTTTTTTTTTTTTTTTTTGGGGGGGGGGGGGGTGGGGTTTTTTTTGTGTGTGTGTGTGGTAATTCTCAAAATTCTGTGGCTTAAATACCACTAGCTGGCACACATGATTGATAAACTTACACTCTCAAACCTGTTTCAAATGGGTCAAATACCTAAGCCCTGCAGAACAATGCAAAACCAACCAGCAATTCCTCATAAAAGAGAAAGGGGGTGTGATTAGGTGCCAGCTATTAAGCAAGTTATTGCAAAAACAGTTTGGTGGTTTGTTTCTGCAATAGGCGCAGGTTAAACTAGTATTTTCTCTTAATTAGCTTGAAATAATAATAATAATAAAAGACTAGGCTTTAGGAGGTAGAATAAATAGTCGAGGCATGAAGCCACTGGGGCAAACACACTTGGGGCTTTACGGAGGTTTTTATACTGACCCTCGGGATTGGTTACTGATTATTAACCCCGCCGGGGAACTATCGAACGGAATCTGTGTGAGGCTTATCGAGCCCCGGGTAAGGAGATGCAGGAGGGAATATAAGCTTCTAATAAAAGAAACGCAGTAACAATAGCAGAGGAACAGCTCTGCCTGGTGACGTAATGGCTGGCAGCAGTCCAGCTTCAGCAGAGCTGCTGCTACCTCAGCATCCAACCTCTCTCAACAGAGTCCAGCTTCGGCAGAGCTACCCCGGCTGCTACTTCTTGCGATGCCACTTTGTCGGTGCCACCGACACCTTCGCTTACAAGGGCCAGGACGCCAAACAAAGGCTGGTCCTGCTGTTTCAAGTTGTCTGAACACACACTCTCACTCACCACCCGCCCTCCCCTCCCCAACTCCCCAAGCCCCTCAGTAGTCGAGTCAATAGGCTGCTTAAGTTTAGGGCCAGAAACCTAGCGCACACTCCAGGCGTGCCTCAGTTTCCCCGGGCTGCTCTCGGATCCGCTTCTCCCGGTCCGCACGCCACCACCCCCCAACCCGCCACCGATCCTCAGCCCGAGTGCAACGCGGCGGCCCCCGCTCTCCCGCCCGGCCCCGCGTGCTGGTCCTCCCGCCTTACCTCCGCCAGGTAGAGGTTGAGGAGACAGAGCGTGGAGAACTGCAGACAGGAGGGGAAGCAGTAGAGCAGCCAGTGGGGGAAGAAATGCAGGTGAGCGGGCGGCCGGAGCAGGGGCAAGGAGCCGCTGAGCGAGAAGGCGGCGGAGAAGAGGGTGGTCCTGAGCGCTGCCCACAGGAGACAGAGGAAGAGACAGAGGCTCTGGTAACTCAGCCGCCGCTCGCGGTACAGGAGCAGCCGCCACAGCTGCAGGTAGGCAAAGGCGAAGAGCGCGGCGTAGAGCAGGGCGTGCAGGATGCTCAGCGCCAACTGCACCGAGCCAGGCACCGCGGCGCCTGAGGCGGCAGCGACGGCGTCTCCGCCGCCCCCGCCGGGCGTCGAGGGCTCGCGGCCGGCCGCCGGACCCGGCACGGACACCCTCATGAGGGGGCTGGGGGCGCGGGCGAAAGAGCGCGGGAAGGAAGGGGCCGGACTCGGAGCCGCCGTCGAGGGGGAGAAGGATGTCCCTCTGACCCCCCACCCACCCCAACCTCCAACCCCAGGAAGCGCCGTGACAGGACCCAGAGCCCCGCGGAGAGCAGCCGCGGCTCCTCGGACCCCGCCTCCTCTCCCCGGCCCCCCACCCCCGGGGGTCTCGGCTCCTCCTGCTCCGGCTCGGCTCGGTAGATGCAAAAAACAACTCTCGGCTGGAGACAATCAGCTGAGAAACCCGAGCATTTGAGGCGCTCGCTCCGCACCTTGGGCTCCAGCCGATTGGCCCAGGAGGGCACGCCCCCTGGGCGCCGCGCTCGGAAGACCACAGGCCACAGGACCCGTCGCTCAGGGACCCCACGATCTCATTGGGCGTTCGCTTTCCCCGCCTGCTCCCTCCCCTTCATTCCCTAACCACGCTGCCGATTGGCCCAACTACTGCACGGCTTACTCGCGCTGGCGGGCGGACTAGACGTCGCCTGTCACCGGGGTGGCTCTTTGCCCGCCCCCTGCGCTTTCCATTGGCTGGAGGGGCCGCACGTAAGGCCCACGAGGACAGGGAGGAGCCTCGTGGGTTGTTTTTTTGCCCAGCCGTCCGACTCAGATGAGCGGTGCAGGCTGCTGCTGCGGAGGCGGGAGGACAGTGAGCTCGCAGGTAGGGGGAGCGATTCGCGGTTACTGGGCAGGCAAAGCACAGCCCCGCCTTCTGGCTCTCATCCTTCACGTGGAGGGAACTGTCGGTCCGCAGTCCAGATCCCAGCCGGCAAGTCCTGTCCTCAGGTCTCGGGTACGTAGGTGGCAGCGCGGGTCCTGGAGACTAGGACTATGGTATCTGCAAGCAGGGATGCTTGCCGGCATTCGGACCTCGTGGGTCTACCTCAGCAACGACCGCACCACCCGGCTGTGGAGTTTGGCTTAAATAGGGTCTCACCTGGATGTTTCTGTTTTGTTTTCTTCTTTTTCCCTAGCGTGAGCGCCTATAAAAAGTGAGCCCTTTGTGGGGAGCAATGAGGCGAAGGCTGAACGGAAGGTCTAAGTAAGAGACCTTTCCCTCCCTCAGGACATGTTCCAGAAGAGAGTGGAATGGGACATGAAAAGAGAGTGGAAAGAGAATGGGATGGGTATGGAAGACGTCTCTGAGTAGGGAGAAAGTGGGCATTTAAAACAGAATTTGGAAAGATGTTGTGAGCGTTAAGTTAGGCAAAACCAGAGAATCCGAATTTTAAGTATTTGATGGATGTCTGGAGAGGAAAAGGGGAATAGTCTGTGCTTTTTAAATTCCAGATGTATTCCTTCAAAGACCAGACCTATGTGTGGGTGGATGGTTGCGCTGTATCTAGGGCTCAGAGATAAGGAAACAAATGCTATATTATGTTACTTAATGCTGTAAATAAGTGAGGAGTAAATAGATCTTCCCACATATAGTGGACTGACATTATTTGTTGACTTTGGGGGAGGAGAGTTGTTTGTTAACAAAATGAGCAGTGTGCAAAATGATGAGAGAATCATTTGTGTTCCCCTTAAAATGGGTGGCACATCGTTATTTAAGTATCCCTGTGAAAGACACTGCTACGTTTATTAGTGTAGCTAAGACTCAGGCTTTCCTAACTCATCATCCTAAGAAGCGTGTTGCTGCCTTCTTTCCTAGCTGAGATTCACAGAGAAGGTAAAAGTCTCCAGATTGTGGGACAGTAGTTCAGCGAGGCACCACATGTTGGTGTGTTCTGGGTTCTGTATAGGGTGTGCCGACAAACTGGTGGATGTTGAGGTCTGGTACTGTTCTGTGAAGATCCCTCAGATCAAACACTCAGCTGAGCGGTTGTGCCGTGCAGCAAGGCTACAGTAGGGCAAACTTGGAGTGAGAAGTTCCCAGGCCTAATCCAACATCAGTGCTCTACAGAAGGATCTTGGTTTGTTTGTTTGTTTGCAGCTTAAGACATTTGCGTCATGTATTCATAGAGAATGTGGTTAGGCCGGTACACTGATTTAAAAGGGTTCAGAGAGCTCCTCGCCCCAGTGAACTAACTGATTGCACTTATGTGCTTCAGTTCAGTTCAGTCGCTCAGTCGTGTCCGACTCTTTGTGACTCCATGAATTGCAGCAGGCCAGGCCTCCCTGTCCATCACCAACTCCCAGAATTCACTCAAACTCACGTCCATCGAGTCGGTGATGCCATCCAGCCATCTCATCCTCTGTCGTCCCCTTCTCCTCCTGCCCCCAATCCCTCCCAGCATCAGAGTCTTCTCCAATGAGTCAACTCTTCGCATGACGTGGCCAAAGTACTGGAGTTTCAGCTTTAGCATCATTCCTTCCAAAGAACACCCAGGGCTGATATCCTTTAGAATGGAATGGTTGGATCTCCTTGCAGTCCAAGGGACTCTCAAGAGTCTTCTCCAACACCACAGTTCAAAAGCATCAATTCTTCGGCGCTCAGCCTTCTTCACAGTCCAACTCTCACATCCATACATGACCACAGGAAAAACCATAGCCTTGACTAGACAGACCTTTGTTGGCAAAGTAATATCTCTGCTTTTTAATATACTTTCTAGATTGGTCATAACTTTCCTTCCAAGGAGTAAGCGTCTTTTAATTTCATGGCTGCAGTCACCATCTGCAGTGATTTTGGAGCCCCCCAAAATAAAGTCTGACACTGTTTCCACTGTTTCCCCATCTATTTCCCATGAAGTGATGGGACCAGATGCCATGATCTTCGTTTTCTGAATGTTGAGCTTTAAGCCCACTTTTTCACTCTCCTCTTTCACTTTCATCAAGAGGCTTTCTGGTTCCTCTTCACTTTCTGCCATAAGGGTGGTGTCATCTGCATATCTGAGGTTATTGATATTTCTCCCGGAAATCTTGATTCCAGCTTGTGCTTCTTCTAGCCCAGCGTTTCTCATGATGTACTCTGCATAGAGGTTAAATAAGCAGGGTGACAATATACAGCCTTGACGTACTCCTTTTCCTATTTGGAACAGGTCTGTTGCACATCAATTAAGCATGGATTCAGAGTTATGTGCTTTTAGGCACTTGCCCAAATCAGGAAAGCCACTTGTTTTCTGGCATGTTTTATTTTTGTATGTTTTATAATCAGTGAATCAGGTCATGAATAGATTTTCTCCATGAAGGGGTTTTCTCTTTTCCCCAAAGTGAGAGTAAACCACACATGGGCTTCCCAGGGGGCTCAGTGGTAGACAGTCCGCCTGCCAATGCTAAAGAAACAGGAGACACAAGTTTGATCCCTGAGTCAGGAAGATCCCCTGGAGAAGGGTATGGCAACCCACTCCAGTATTCTTGCCTGGAGAATTCCTTGGATAGAGCAGCCTGGCAGGCTACAGTCCATGGGGTTGCAAAGAGTTGGACACAACTGAGCACACACACACACATACACGTTTCACATCTTTGCTTGTGAGATTTGTTTTTTTTTTAAATTTCAGAGTCATAGGAAATTGGGATACTCACCTTTTTCTCCTTCCTTTTGGGGCCATGTATATGGGGAGATGTAGATAGAAGATTTGCCTCACTCCCTCGGGGAAACTCTTTAAGGGGAGATGTGTTGACTCCTTTTATTGCCTCCTTTGGGTCATAAATGATAAACTGTGAGATTTATCATTTATGAGATCTAATCAGCATTTTATTGGAGGCTGGTTCAGTGAACAGCTTCTGTTCTCCAATAGCAATGTTAAACTGTAAGTAAGCTAATTTTTGACAGGATGTTCTTACAGGAACTTTGCAAGTATTATTATATGCCCCGTTTGTTGCAGAATATGAAGTGTGGCTTTTCCCAGAGAATGATGCCTGCAGATCTTTGTTTAATGTTTAGAGTTGCTGATTTCCTCTTTCTCAAAAGGGGAAACCGTTAGTTTTATGTTTAATGATAAGGGGAATTTAGGCCTTTACAGAGGAAACTAACCAAGGGTCTTCTAGAAAAGCTTGTGCTTGGAAAACCTAAAATTTGAAATGTGTCTCTGTTGCACAATGGCTGAATATTGTTGTTTTGGGAGAGGAGATTAGCACAGTGGTCTTTTGAAAGAAGAAGAACTGTTTGCCAAGTGTTAAATATGGGACCCAGTCCCCCAGTGAGATTGCTCCAACTGAAAAGAGCCATCAGCTGCTCCATCTGCACAGAAGGGCAAGTCCTTGTTTACTCCTCTCACTAGCAGGAGGATCAGTGTTTTTCTCCTGAGGTACTTCCTCCTCCTTTCTCAGAATTCTGGGTGCTGAGCAAAACAAACTTTTGTTGCCGTTAACATTTTATTTACAAGCTTTAGCCCTTTTTGTACTAAACCGTACATCCTTTCTTAGAGTGTTTGTCAGCCTCTTGTATTTGTCCTTGGTTAAATGTCACAGACTTTTCCCCAACTTTTAAATGACCTGTGCATGCATACTTGTTTAAGTTTAGGGATGAGGCCGAAGCTACATCTTATGTACTAACTCTGATTATTCAGCCAGGAGCACCGTATTGTAGAACTGAAGGCTCTTTCCAGATCCAAAGGCTAAGAGTTTGCACTTAATGGGGAGGTGTCTGTGTGTAGTATTGGCAAATATTTGCACATGAGTTCATTTTCTTTTCATATTGGCACTGGTTGTAGTAACAGTCAGTTGCATTTTAGAGTCATCTTCCCTTTTAAAATCTTCCTAACTTGAAATTGGGTCAACTTCTTGTGAATTCTTGGAAATATATTCCTTTAAGATCTAGGATATGTTTTTATGTTCCAGTCACTCTCTTCTTAGCTGTTACTAAAACAAATAGGGCTAGGTTGGATTATAGTGTAATAACAACCCTAAATCTTTAGAAGTTTAAAGCAAGATGTTTATTTTAACACTAGTAGGCTGGGAGCCTTGTCCTATGTTGCCCTCTTCCTGAGACTTGGTTTAACAGTTTGAGTGTTTTCAATCATCGTGGCAGAGACAAAGTGTATCATGACACATGCACATTGACTTTTAAAAGCTTTTGGAAGTTACATATGATACTTTGCACATTTCATTGGCCAAATCAAGTCATAGCCATATGTAACTCAAGGAAGTGGGGAAGTAGAATTTTAACACGTGTAGAGACCTAGAAACATTTGGACACTCTACCATTTTTGTGAGTAGATATTCTCCTTCCTATATGTACTTGAAAGAATCTGCCTCCCAATGTAGGAGACATGGGTTCAATCCCTGGGTAAGGAAGATTCCCTGGAGAAGGAAGTGGCAACCTACTCCAGTCTTCTTTCCTAAGAAGTCCCATGGATAGAGGAGCCTGGCAGGCTACAGTCTATGGGGTCCCAAAGAGTCAGGCACAACTTAGTGACTAAACAACAACTATATTCTTCTTCCTATATGTACTTCATCCTTGGCTCTTCCCTGTGGAGATAACCCCTAACTCCCATTCAGTCACTGTGTCATGCTCAAAGTCTAGGATCTCTGAGTAGTGCTTAGTAGGACTTCATACGTTATCCATTTCCCTTACACTGTTGAATTCATAGAGTAGTTGTAGGGACATATAACTACAAGACGTGTTCTTATTAGTAATATTTGAAGAGGAGAAGAATGGAAAACATAAACCAGACACTGAACTGTAGCAGCTTTGGAACCTTGCTGGACAGATGTTGCTAGGGCTCAAAGTATAAGAAAAATGAAATAAAAAAGCATATCAAATGACTAGTTAATGTTTGACTAGCCCACAGATTTACTTTGTGAAATTGCTATAAAAGCTGCTAAACATTTATAATCAATTTCTGTGTTTTTCTCATTAGTGTAGACCAGTGCCACTGCTGCTGCCGCTAAGTTGCTTCAGTCGTGTCCGACTCTGTGCGACCCCATAGGCAGCCCACGAGGCTCCACCGTCCCTGGGATTCTCCAGGCAAGAACACTGGAGTGGGTTGCCATTTCCTTCTCCAATGCATGAAAGTGAAAAGTCAAAGTGAAGTCGCTCAGTCGTGTCTGACTCTTTGCAACCCCATGGACTGCAGCCCACCAGGCTCCTCTGTCCATGGGATTTTCCAGGCAAGAGTACTGGAGTGGGTTGCCATTTCCTTCTCCTGTAGACCAGTGACAAACAGTTAATATTCTAGCACATGCCCTGGAGCATAGTTCTTTATGGTCCTTGGCTTTGGCTTGCAAGAGATCCTTTGATTTTTATCATCTTTGGCCACATCTGAAGTTGGACTTTGGAGAATATGGCTTTTTTCTGTGGCTGAGCAGTTTTGTCAGTGTGTTTCCTGACCCTGCAAAGGTGGGGACTTAGGAATTGTTTTAAGTTTTGAACAGCTAGACTTTTAGATGGTGGTGCTTCTTTGAGTACCTTTCTTTTATTTCCTCGTTAAACGTAATCAGCAGCAACTATCACATGCTACTTATCTTGTGTCTTGCAGCCATAAATAAGTTCTTTAGCCAAGTGAACCTAACTACATGCTCATAAATTCATTAGGTACTTCTCATTTCCAAATTATTGTAGTGACAGTTATATTAAATGTTTTGTTATTCCTTAACACGAATCATTTGTTGAGGTCCTGTCTCTGTGTTTCCTCAAAGAGAAAGAGTTTCCATGAGTAGTCTCAGAACAGCTTCCTGCTGCTTGGTCCCTGAGCCTATGTGTGGGGTTCTTGTTAAAGCAGCACCTCACTTGTGATTTATATTCTGGTGAAGATAAACTAGATTATGCTGCAGTAATCCACCTCCTGCCACACCAGTCTCAGTGGTTTAAGACAACAGACCTATGTTATTTCTTCCTGTGTCATATATTCATTGCATACCACCTGGGGGTTCTCTGGGCTGCACCTCATCTGGGACCTATGCTGACAAACAGCCACCATCTGAGTGTTTTCAGTGACTGTGACAGAATAAAAGAAAGCCAGGCACATTGCACAGTAGCTGTTAAACTGTTGCCTGAGACAACCTTATGTGCTTATAGTATTCAAAAAGCAAGGTATATGGGGTTTCAGTTTATCAGCTCTATTGTAAATTGAGAACTAAATTGTTTCTCATTATCCCTGAAATATTAAATTGAAGAGTAAATGGTCTTCATGACCACTGAAATGGTAAATGTCTAATTTAGTATGATTTTTTTCCCTAAATTTTTCATTCTTTAATATCTTCATTCTTTACTGAAAAGTTCCACTCCTATCCTTATGAGTAATTCTTGCTACTGTTTTTTCCTGTCTCCTGTTTTGACATAGTGATCTTTTGCTTAAAAGATAAGGAATCTATTTAAAATTACAGTTAAAATTCTCACCTATACCTGTTGGTATATCTTTACTTTCTAAAAGTATGATGTTTAATGTAACAACTAATTTCCCCAAACAATGTTCTTTTAAATGTAGATAATATATATCAGCAATAGAAAAGCTTCCTGAAGGAAGAAAGTGTCCAAAAGAAATTTGAAAGTAGCAAAAGCATAAGAAAAGAGAACTGACAGTGGACACAGAGAACAGCATGGGAGTAAGTACAGCATGGAAGAAGACGAGAAGATGGTATATAGACTAAATCTGTGTTCAGAAGATAGAACTGAATTAAAGTATGAGTTCAAGGAGCTATTTGCTCTTCTAAACTGTTTAAATACATCAAAAGTTACTAAATGTATATTTGGAAGGAATGTTCTTAAATAGTTTCAGTAGATATCCTCTAGGGTAGGTGGCCCCAACCTTTTTGGTGCCAGGGACCAGTTTTGTGGAAAACAAGTTTTCCATGTATGGGGGTGAGGGGCAAGAAGTGTGGTTTCAAGATGACTCAAATGTATTACATTTATTATGCACTTTATTTCTATAATTATTATATCAGCTCCACCTCAGATCATCAGGCATTAGATCCTAGAGATTGGGGACCCCTATTCTAGAGGATTTAAAGTAAAAAGAATGTAGACATATATTTTGGATCTCATTTTCATGTTAGTGGTTTTAATTGCTATTTGAGCAATTAAATTCTCTCCCTCCACTCTAGGTAGAGAATGATTAAATGCCCTGTTTAAAAAAAATGGATTGAATAATGTTTGAGAATTAATTTTAGAATCCTTAGAAATGACGGCTTAACACACACCAATAAGTGGGGCTTCCCTGATGGTTCAGTGGTAAAAATCCACCTGCAGTGCAGGAGATGCAGGAGATTTAGATTTGATCCCTGAAGTTGGGAAGATCCCCTGGAGGAGGAAATGGCACCCCACTCCAGTATTCTTGCCTGAAAAATCCCATGGATAGAGGAGCCTAGTGGACTGTACAGTTCAAAGGTTCACAAAGAGTCAGACACAACCAAGCACACACACACACCAGTAAATAGCTATTAAACATAACATACTTAATGTTGTGTTTTCCAGATATCCTTGATATGTTTGTATCAAAAATTAATAGTATTATCAAATCAATGTGATTATATATCATCCCCTCTCACATTTGTACCAGAAGGAAATAGTAAAGTATTGGCAAAATCAAACCTGAGACTAATTTCTTATATTATTCTTTTTACAGATTTTACTTCATTCATTCATTTAACAAATTCCTGGGGCACAACTTTGTTGAACACCTACTCTTACCAGGTATTGTCCTGGGCAACAGAACACAGCAGTGAAAAGAACAGAATCTCCTGTCCATACACAGCCGCAGCTGATGATGTCTTCCAGTTTCAGTGTGTTTAGAGCTGGCATCTCTTTTGTCACGATGTGCATTTTTTATACATCCGCAGTAGACTCTCCAGAACTGAGTCCTCAAACATTCTTCAGTACATTGCAACCAGGAAAAGCCACCTTAGTTTATTTTTGTCAAGCTGGTAAGTATTTTTTATATTTTAATATGATTTTTGTGATGTTTCTATTGGTGTTTAATCATTATGCTCAGGGAGAACTTATTGTCAGGATTAATAAAATGTGCTTTAAAGCTGCTACTATGATATGCCTACCTGGGTTTGAATCCTGACTTTGCTTCTTCACCTGTTGTGTGACCTGGGTCAAGTCACTTAATCTCTCTGTGTGTCTTTTTTGTCATCCATAATGAGGAAGTAGTGTGTGCTTTATAAATTTGTTGTGACGATTAAGTGACTTAGCTGATGTCCCTAATCCGTAGTAAATACTAGGTGAGAATTAGCTATGAGTAATATCATTTCATTGTCATTTCTAAAAGTAAACATTTTGATATTTTTAGCATGTAAATATTTTTAAAGTGTTTTAAAACTTTAAATATAGTAATACTGATGCTTAAGTTTAATACTCTGCTTTAACCATACTATTAATTATACTGAATTAATTAATACAGCTATTGAACATAACTGATCATCGTCACGGTTCTATTAAAATTTCTCATGCCTTAAAAATATACTATTCTTGGAATTAGTAAGTGAATTCACATATTTGTTGGCTCCCTTATGGGGCTTCTCTAGTGTCTTAGAAGGTAGAGTTTGCCTCTAATGCAGGAGACCTGGGTTCGAACCCTGGGTTGGGAAGATCTCTTGGAGAAGGGAATGGCAACCCACTCCAGTATTCTTGCCTAGAGAATGCCATGGACAGAGGAGCCTGGTGGGCTTCAGTCCATAGGGTCACAAAGAGTCAGGCACAACTGAGTGACTAACATTTTATTATAATTAGGATTTGAAAATGGTATGTTAAAATCATTTTGAAATTTTTGTACATGTGTGTTGTGTATAGTATTAAACTTGGAAAAATAATGACAACTGTGCCATTTAAATTAAACATTTATTTATCCAATTTATGTTTAGAAAGCTTCTAAGGTCACAAAATGAAAATATTTCATCATAAAAATATTAGAAATAAGAATAATGAGGCAATAGGAAATAGGGTACAAAATGTGTAATTGGTTTGTTTAGTTACTTATTTGTTGTTGCATAGTAGTTGAGCAAACTAATATATTTCTTTTGCAGTTTGCAGCTTTTGGCTTTAATTTTAAAAATTCATTTTTCCTAAGGGGCAAGTCATAAAACATTCATAAAACATTTCTTATTTTAGAGTCTCCAAGAACTTCTCTGTTTCTTGAAGAACTGAATGAGGCTGCTAAACCTCTCCAGGACTATGGAATTTCAGTAGCAAAGGTAAAAACATATTTATGTTAATAAATTATTAGTGACAAACATTTTAACAGCTGTGTGACCTAAGAGTGAGTATCTAAAAATAATACATTGTTTCACATCTTTTTTCAAACTGGAAAAATATTTTTTCTACCTTTTTTTTTCATAAGAATAAGCAGAAATATAGATGGTTCCAAATTATTGTACAAATTAGTACAAATACAGAGGGAAAAGCTATTTAAAATTCTTAGAGCTTTATTTTGTAAACCATTCTGTTGGAGCTATCGTGTCATTTTTTCAGTCTTGTATATAGGCTCTTTTTATTTTGCCTAAGAAATATATCATAATAGATATTCATAACTATTAAAACATTTGTGTTAGCACAAACCAAAGTATCAAAATTTTAGTAATTGAAGTGTGTGTTTTTTTCTTTCATATTCTGTCTTTATAATTGCTTATGTTGTGGTTGTCATATTTATTTTTAGAAAAATGTTAAGACAACCTAATTTGAAATTACATATTTAATTTCTCAAAAAGTGTTCAAACTTGCTGTGGAGTTTTATGGAAAATTTCTAGATGCATCATGGTTTAAATAGCTTCATGAGCCTTTTATTTAGTTTAAGCTTGGAATTTGTACCTCATAAAGTGGAATGATTAATTACCCAGTGATTATTAAATTCTTTCAGATTAGTGTCTCCCTGACTTTCTGTGTACATTTATTCTTTTCTAGTTCATTAACCTTCCTCCTTTGAGAGATGGCTATTATCTCTCTTGATCCCTGCAGCTTAAGTTCCCAGGGCAGGAAACATAGAAAAGTTAACTGACTGTGACTTCTAAAGGGAAACTCTTCACTCTCACCACAGAACACTTCTGACACCAAATGTGTGTGTTTTCCACACCAAGCAGGTCTGACACCAACAACCCAGCGTTAGCACAGATCCCTCAGCGGAAGGATACAGTCCTGTGAGATTGCTCTCACCTTAGATGCCAGTCACAGGGAGTGAGAAGATCCCCAGGTTTCCTACGACTTCTGTAGAACTTGGCTACAAATGGGGGTTCTCTTAACTCCATCCTCAGGGTCCATAATTGGCTACAGTGACTCACAGAACTCAGGGAAAGACTCTACTTAACTGTTTCTGGCTTCTTAAAAAGGATATCTCAGGAACAGCCAGGAAGAAATACATGGGCAAGATCTGGAAGAGTCTCAAGTGCAGGAGCTTGAGAAGGGAAGGGAAGTGGGGCTGAAAGTTACCACTCTCTAATCTTGCCTTTTGCTGGCAACCAGCCCCCTTCCTGAAGCTATCTAGGGGCCCCAACTGCCAGTCATTTCATTTGCATACAGACAGACACTCTTATCACTGCCAGAGATTCCGAGGGTTTTAGAAACTCTTATATTTGGGGTTAAAGGACCAAATATTAGAACAGAAGATACTCCTACCACTCCATCATTCAGGAAATTACAGGGTTTTAGGTGTTTGTTTAGTGGCTCAGTCAGTAAAGAATATGCCTACAATGCGGGAGACCGCTGCAATGCAGGAGACCTGGGTTTGATCCCTGGGTCAAGAACATCCCCTGGAGGAGGAAATGGCAGTTCACACCAGTATTTTTGCCTGGGAAATCCCATGGACAGAGGAGCCTGGTGGGATACAGTCTCTGGGGTTGCAAGCATCAGACATGACTTAGCAACTAAACCACCATAACCACCACCAGGAGCTCTGTGTCAGGAACGAGGGGTAGAGACCAAATATATATTTCTTATTATATCATAGTTATATTCCTTGGAGCAGGAAATGGCACCCCACTGCAGTATTCTTGCCTGAAAAATCTTGTGGAGAGAGGAGCCTGATGGGCTGTAGTCCAAAGATCACAAAGAATTGGGCACGACTAAGCATGCATGTATTTACCTTAAAAAAAAATCTTTTTTTTTTTTAAATGTCATTTCTCTTTGTATAGAGGTCTCAGGGTCTCGATTAACTGTGAACCAGTTTATACCCTAGAATGATAATGGCGTTCAAGCTTTGAACAAAAATTGAGATTTAGAAACAAAATACTAGGTTGGTCAGATCAGATCAGTCGCTCAGTCGTGTCCGACTCTTTGCGATCCCATGAATCGCAGCACGCCAGGCCTCCCTATCCATCACCAGCTCTCAGAGGTCACTCAGACTCACATTCATCGAGTCAGTGATGCCATCCAGCCATCTCACCCTCTGTCGTCCCCTTCTCCTCCTGCCCCCAATCCCTCCCAGCATCAGAGTCTTCTCCAATGAGTCAACTCTTCGCATGAGGTGGCCAAAATACTGGAGTTTCAGCTTTAGCATCATTCCTTCCAAAGAAATCCCAGGGCTGATCTCCTTCAGAATGGACTGGTTGGATCTCCTTGCAGTCCAAGAGACTCTCAAGAGTCTTCTCCAACACCACAGTTCAAAAGCATCAATTCTTCGGCGCTCAGCCTTCTTCACAGTCCAGCTCTCACATCCATACATGACCACAGGAAAGACCATAGCCTTGACTAGGCGAACCTTTGTTGGCAAAGTGATGTCTCTGCTTTTGAATATGCTATCTAGGTTGGTCATAACTTTCCTTCCAAGGTGTAAGCATCTTTTAATTTCATGGCTGCAATCACCATCTGCAGTGATTTTGGAGCCCAGAAAAATAAAGTCTGACACTGTTTCCACTGTTTCCCCATCTATTTCCCATGCAGTGATGGGACCAGATGCCATGATCTTCGTTTTCTGAATGTTGAGCTTTAAGCCAACCTTTTCACTCTCCACTTTCACTTTCATCAAGAGGCTTTTTAGTTCCTCTTCACTTTCTGCCATAAGGGTGGTGTCATCTGCATATCTGAGGTTATTGATATTTCTCCCGGCAATCTTGATTCCAACTTGTGTTTCTTCCAGTCCAGCATTTCTCATGATGTACTCTGCATATAAGTTAAATAAACATGGTGACAATATACAGCCTTGACGTACTCCTTTTCCTATTTGGAACCAGTCTGTTGTTCCATGACCAGTTCTAACTGTTGCTTCCTGACCTGCATACAGATTTCTCAAGAGGCAGATCAGGTGGTCTGGTATTCCCATCTCTCTCAGAATTTTCCACAGTTTATTGTGATCTACATAGTCAAAGGCTTTGGCATAGTCAATAAAGCAGAAATAGATGTTTTTCTGGAACTCTCTTGCTTTTTTGATGATCCAGCGGATGTTGGCAATTTGATCTCTGGTTCCTCTGCCTTTTCTAAATCCAGCTTGAACATCAGGAAGTTCACGGTTCACATATTGCTGAAGCCTGGCTTGGAGAATTTTGAGCATTACTTTACTAGCGTGTGAGATGAGTGCAAGTTGGTATGATACTCCAAAGGGATAATCATACTATTTATCTAGCAGTCAGTAAACTAATGACTAGTAACTATGTGTCTGCTAACTGGAGTAGAATATGAAGGTTCATGCCTAAAGATCATCTTTATGAACTAACAGTTCATAAAGCTTTTACAGTTGAGGACTTTTAAGTTATGTGGAAAGGAAATTGTGGTGAAAGAGATAGAGACAGACCCGGACCTTGAGTACCTAGCTCAGTCCCTGGTAACATAGTAGATACTCAGTACTGTTTATGAGACTGAAACGAGCTCACTATTATTTAGTCTCTTATTGGATTGTAGACTTAAAAAATATTCACAACCTAGAAGTTGAGAGTTATGTTTTCTTAGGAGGGAATTTCTAGGACTTAAAAACCCAGGAGCCAGCACCTCAAGTAACCCTGAGAGAACAGCTCTGAGGAGTTGACAGGGGCAACCAGATTTTGTAGAAGTTTTACCAAAAAGGGCAGGTAGTCCGAATGTCAAAGTTGATTGCTGTTAATTAAAGGAAAGTCAGATATCTCAAGTTAAGGAATTTAGTGCTTTTCTGTGTATGGGAATATGCAAGAATCCGGGCTCACTGAAATCATTCCTTTGATATGTACCCCAGCTATCTGGTGCCAGTATCCTATGTTTTCACATCCTGAGTTTTCTCAGGGCTCACCTTCAGTGGTGGCTGCAATCGCTGATCACTGTGATATACTGTTTGCTGATATGGCAGGAAATAACTCCATTTCTCAAGATAGAAAAATGACTAAGATCCCAGACTTTTTCTCTGGAGAGTAGATATCCAAAACACATTCACAGACCTTTTTTTTTTTGGTTACGCTGCACATCTTTGGGAATCTTAGCTCCCTGACCAAGGATTGAACCTGGGCCCTTGGCAGTGAAAGCTTGGAGTCCTGACCACTGTACTGCCAGAGAATTCCTGCAGACCATTTTAATAACTGGCAGAACTTGGTCATTATAAGAGGTACAAATATAATGCTGTAGAGGTTTAAAAGAAAGAAATCTTACATGATTATCAAAGTGGACGTCATATTATGGTATTGGGAAAGACTTCACAAAAAGTAGCATTTTGAGATTGTCTTCAAAAGTTAAGATTTCTTTAGGCAGATGTAGATGAAGAAAACATTAAATTATAAATGGACTAAATATTCCAGTTAAGAAAACAATTGTCAGGCTGGGAACAATAACCAAATCCAATTGTAAGATATTTAGAAATGCATCTTCAAGGCTTTAGAAACTCTCAAAGTAAATGAAGGAAAAATAATATATCATGCAAATAATAACCAAAAGAAAGTTGGTGTGACTATATTACTTTATCAATGTAGATTTAATAGCAAAAAACCTTTGGGTCATCTTTTTTCTATCATAACTAATCCATTAATAAGCCCTTCAGGTTCTACTTCCCTGGTAGCTCAACTGGTTAAGAATCCACCTGCGATGCAGGAGACCCCAGTTCAATTCCTGGGTCAGGAAGATCCACTGGACAAGGGATAGGCTACCCACTCCAGTATTCTTAGGCTTCCCTTGTGGCTCAGCTGGTAAAGAATCTGCTCGCAATGTGAGAGATCTGGGTTCAGTCCCTGGGTTGGAAAAATCCCCTGAAGAAGGGAAAGGCTGCCCACTCCAGTATTCTGGGCTGGAGAATTCCATGGACTGTACAGTCCGTAGGGTTGTGAAGAGTTGGACACAACTGAGCAACTTTCACTTTCACTCAGGTTCTACTATCAAAACCATGCATACTTGACCACTTCCGGTATCTTCATTTCCAGTATCTTGTCCAAACATTCTCACTTCTCCTCTGGGACCACAATAGCTGCCTATTTAGCCTTTCTCCTTTCACTTTTGTCTCACCAAACCCTTCTCCACACATAAGCAAATGTGTACCAGATCTCAGAAAGGCTTCCCATTACAGTTGTGTTAAAATCGAAACTCGTCTTTGGATACTGACTTCCTCTTATTTCACTTTCTGTTCCTCCACCTTCCTCAGTTTGTTCCTGACACTTGCTAGTTGTCTTTGTGTTACTTGAACCTGCTAGATGTGTATTTCCATAAGGCCTTTGCAGGTATTTCCCACTCATCTCTTCCATATATTTATATATTTGCATGCATCACTCCGTTACTTCAGTTCTTTGTTCATATGTTACCTCCTCAGAGAATCCTTTGATGAAGGTAAGCCTTCTTTAGGTAAGCCTTCTTACCTAAAATGTCCTGTCATACACTATCCCCATAGTAAGTTTTTTTTTCCTTCATAGTACTTAACATTATGTATTATTTAGTTTTTAAATGGTCTATCTCTGCTTTTAGAATATGAGTTCTAAAGAGAACTTGGAACCTAATTTGGAACCTAACTTGGTTTAATTTGGAACCTAACTGTGCTCCCAATGAAGAGAATAGTGACTAACATACGATAGGTGTTCAAATGTGTTTTGAGTGAATGAAGGGACAAGTCTGTTATCATAATATCAACCATCCCCTATGCTCTGACTTAAAAAAAATTTTTTTTAATTACAATAAAATTCATGGCTTTTGGTTATAACTATACTCTGACTTTTAATTCTGGCTCTCTATTCCTCATATCCTTTCTGGGTATCAGTTCTCTTTTAGTAGCTGTTTGAAAAATAAAACTAATGTAGCTTTTCCACTTGTCACTGTGCTTCCTCAAACTCCATTAAAATTAACCTGAAAACCAAAACCAAAACCAAAACAAAACAAAAAACCCATTAACAAATGCAAATTTAACAAAATCCAAAACAAAATACTAACTGTTCTTCCAATCTTAGTTTTGGTAAGTTATGTTGCAGGCGACCCTCTTGCCCTATCTGACAGCCTCTTCATTCTCTCTCTTTCCTTCTTCTCTGTGTCCCATGGTGTACATTATATGCTCAGTCTTCTTAGTTTTACTTTCTGTATTTGTGAAAAGTCTCTTGAATCTCTTCTGACCTTTTCTGCTTTACTTCAGGCCCCTGTCATCCTTGACCTGTGAAAGTGAAAGTGTTAGTCGCTCAGTGGTGTCCCACTCCTTGCAACCCTATGGACTGTAGCCTGCCAGGCTCCTCTGTCCATAGGATTCTCCAGACATGAATACTGGAGTGGGTTGCCATGCCCTCCTCTAGGGGATCTTCCTGACCCAGGGATCCAACCTAGTCTCCCACATTGCAGGTGAATTCTTTACGGTCTGAGTCACCAGGGAAGCCCTTCTTGACCAGTGGTGGTGGTGGTTTAGTTGCTAAGTCATATTTGACTCTTGCAACCCCATGGGCTGTAGCCCGCCAGGCTCCTCTGTGGAATTCTCCAGGCAAGAATACTGGAGTGGGTTGCCATTTCCTTCTCCGGAGGATCTTCCTGACCAGAAATCGAACCCAGGTCTCCTGCATTGCAGGCAGATTCTTTACCAACTGAGCTATGAGGGAAGCTTTGACCTGTACTGATGTGATATTCTGTCAGCTGGCTTCCTTGCCTCTGTGCTATACCTTCCATTTCATCTGCATGTTGCTGCCAGGATCGTCCTCATGTTTTTCCCAGAGTCTTCATTGTAAGCTATCAAGAGTGTTGTGGCTGCTCGAAAATCATCAGGGACTCAGACTCGTTCTTTCTTTTGCACCATCCTTAGCAAGGGTTTCTCCTTTAAGGATGCCTTATGGCCCATGATGACTGCTGGTGCCTACCTGTCTTGTTAGGTTTTTTTCTTTGTCGGCAAGGAGTGGGAAGAGCATGAGTATCAGACAGCCCCCGTTAAGACTCTTCTAGGAATGCCAAACCTGTGACTTCTCCTAACATTATGTAGCTATCCTTAGCTTTTGGGGGAGTCTGGAAAAGTCTTTTAATGGGGGCACTTGCTATTAGTGACATTCTGTTAGTGAAGCAAAAAGAGTGGGATGGATTTGGGGTGGGGAACCAGCAAGTATCTGTCATACCTGTGTTCCAACTTACCATTCACTTCTCTATTTCCTGGCTTTTGCCCATGATTTTTTTGTCTTGCCTTTATTGTTTCCTTCCTTTTCTACATCATTCATAAGATTGAACTGAATTGTGTATGATTAAATATAACTCTTTGGTATAGAAACTTTTCTCCATGTTCCTTTCTCTGGGTTACCTCAAGCACTTGAATAAGTGAGCAGTTACAGCATATAAATCAGAAAAAAAAGTAAAATAAGAAATGTGATCTGGAGATACACTGCACTATTTAACTTTCCTTTGTGTTTCCCTAACCAAGAAACTCTGCCATTTGCTCTACACTCTTAAGCGTTAAATATAATCTTTTAAAGGTTAATTGTGTCACAGAAGAAACATCGAGATACTGTGGAAGTGAAAAGGATTTGATGAAAGCATATTTATTCAGGTAAACTAGTTTTTTTTCACTGGGATGGATAAATATAAAGCTATGCCTCTAAAATATTCAAGTATATGAAATGTCATGAAGCCAGAAGGAAGCTCTGTGTAGTGGGGATCATATGAAACTTAGCAAAAAGTCTAAGTAATAAATTTGTTACCTCCACTTTGGCTTCCTAATCTATAGATTGAGGAGAATGATACTTAACTGTCAGGGTTGTTTTGGATATTATATGAGAATCTTATGTAAGCTTTGACTGCAAATGCCTGGTAAGTAAGCACTTAGCATATGTAATGTTCTAAGTAGATATGTCAGGTCAGGTGTGAAATAAATGTCTTACTACTTTATTTTTGAGGGGTCTACAGATTTCCAGGTTATAGATTTCTCCATACTGGGGTCTGCTAATCTGAGTCAGCAAACTCTTGGGATTTGGCCTAGGAAGTAGGGACAGGTCCTTTATCCTCTGGGACCTACTGCTAAGGACCCTTCTTTGTCTCTTCTGCTTGTCTCCTTCCCAGCCCATTTGGGGCATCTGTGTATGCTGTGAGACAGGGAGGCAGGAGGAAGCCTTGCTGGGACTCAGGTTTTTTCCCAGTCTTTTTGCCAACCACAGAGCCTAAGCTTTTCAAAGTGAGCCTGTCTATGAGGTGTGTATAGTAAGTATTTCGGTGTGTGTTATGACCAGTGCTCTGGTAGGTGCATCGGATAGTGGATAAAACACAGGTTCTAACATCAAAGAACTTCCAGTCAGTATGTGAGAGCCACAAGTGAATTGAATGCTAAGGAAATCTTTCTGTAATGCTTTCCAGGGGCAACATACCACTGAGAGAATTCCCAACGGATACCTTGTTTGACGTGGATGCTATCGTTGCTCATGTGCTCTTGTAAGTTCAGGAGGCACTTGTTCACTTACTCATTTGTTATTTATCTATTGATTTCATTTTAGACAATCGCAATCCATTGTAATACTGTAGGGCCTTAACATTATATTTGTAAGCATCAGTTTTATACATATTGCGTGTCTGTTTTCCCACGTAGTGAAGTGAAAGTTGCTCAGTCTTGTCTGACTCTTTGCGACCCCATGGACTAAACAGTCCGTGGAATTCTCCAGGCAAGGATACTGGAGTTGGTAGCCTTTCCCTTCTCCAGGGGATCTTCCCAACCCAGGGATCAAGCCCAGGGACTCCCACATTGCAGGCAGATTCTTTACCAGCTGAGCCACAAGGGAAGCCTGTTTTTCCATGTAGGGTATCTATAATTTCTTGAATGGCAAAGTATACAGAAACATGGAAATATTCTGCATAAAAGTAGGAAATGGTACAACATGGCCACCTGGGTCATACTATTGCTCTTGCCTTTGATTCTGTCTGTGGAGTGAGGATTTTACCAGGTCAGAAGCTCATCTTTGCTATTCCCACTAAGGTTTTTGAAGTGTCTAGCCTCCTTTTCACCCCTGCCTGATTTTTTTCTAGAGTCTGTAGCTCTATGTCTGCTCAGTAAGTACAGAAACATTTCAGATATCCTCCGCACATATTGAATGTTTATTGAGGGAGTGAATTAATTTAACTCCCCTAGCACGGAATCATTAGGCCTGGGATTCAGACTCACCTGGAGTCCATTCCTCCTCAAATGAAGCAGTAATATCTTTGGTGACAGAGCTAACAGCTACGACTTTTCAGGACATGACTTTGCATGGACTTTTTCAGTTTAACGTTTACTGTGGTTCTTTTGCCACTGAGACCTTTTCTGACATTGAGTATTTTGTTTTCTGCATGGCTCCCATCTTCCTTCTCTTCTACCTGATTCTCACAAAAATGAGATTTTGGGTGAAAGTTAGTGTTAGTCGCTCAGTCATGTCTGACTTTTTGTGACCCTATGGACTGTAGCCCACCAAACTCTGCTGTCCATGG
This sequence comes from Tragelaphus eurycerus, assembly GCA_935064755.1. NCBI lineage: Eukaryota > Metazoa > Chordata > Mammalia > Artiodactyla > Bovidae > Tragelaphus > Tragelaphus eurycerus. The sequence continues at coordinate 4,583,357 of CAKXYN010000054.1, read as the reverse complement.
GATTTCCCAGGCAAGAATACTGGAGTGGGTTGTCATTGCCTTCTCCAGGGGATCTTCCCAACCCTGAATCAAATTCACATCTCCTGTGTCTCCTGCACTGCAAGCAGATTCTTTACCCGCTGAGCCATGAGGGAAGCCCTGGGTGAAAGTTAAGTTACAGGACATTCTCAACTTCAAAGGTGAAAAGTTGTGGTTATCACATGTTCTAGTACTAATATTAGTGAAGAGTCTTTAGAAATCTCTGCTAACCATGAACCCTGAGGCCTGTGGCCTGAACAGCCAGTTGTAAGTGATAAGAGATGGTTTTTTGAAGAAGGAATTCCAAAGAGCTCCTGGGCTGTCCCAGGATAAAGAAGGGATGGCTATCTTAATAGTGGGGGTGATAAAAAGCTTAGCAAAAAAGTCAAGCCATAGATGTATTAGTTCTCAAGAAGCTTACTCATTTATGCTCTTTTTACAGTGGACACCCAATGACTATCTTTGACCCAGAAATAAGGGTGAAGAATCAGAGAAAGGCTCTTTAAGGGACGGGGGAGGGGATACTAAGGTTGTCTTTGACAAGTTTGACAGCAAATTCTGGAGCAGCAGGTTTACCCTAGCTCTTGAAACTATTGGTCAGTAGTTGTGGAGAGGCTGCCCGAGCTGGAGACCCTGTTACCTGAACTGGTTAGCCTGTGGAGCTTATGTCATTCAGTCCTTCTGTGGTGTCCTGTTCCTTTGCTGTACAAAGGCTGATTTATAGAACACTAATACCACAAATAGAGTATTCCCCAGGGTCCTCCTATGTACCAGATACTTGTAAGGCATTGGAGATGCAAAACAGAATAAGATACAGTTCTGTCCTCTAAGAATTTAGCATTTTGTTGCAAAGACAGATATAATAAACAGAAAATATTATATAGTAAGTGAAATAGAGCTTCATAATGGCTTAAATGTCAACAGGGTAGAGAATATTTCCTTGGGTCTAGAATGAGGGTGGCTATTTGGTAAGAAGCCTTCCTGAAGGAAGATAGCATTTGGGGTGGGTCTTAAAGGATAAACAGGGGTTTGCTCAGTGAAGAAATGAGAGGTGGAAGAAGCAGAGGGAACTATGAGCCCAGGCAGGGAGGTCAAGACAGTTTGGAGAGGGTAGTTTTTACTGGCGTTTCAAATGTATGTAAAGCAGGAGGTGAGAGCAGAGAACTTGGCGTGGGGTCAGCAGAGGGGATCTTTGTTTACCATGAGAAGGAATTGAGGCTTTGGGGTAGCCAGTGAAGGGTGAGGAGGCCGGCTCTGGGCCACAATCCTTGTGGGATCTTCCAGGCCAAACCACAGGCAGCTGCAGCCTTTGTCTAGCAGGCCTCATAGAGGGAAGGTGCCCGCTCACATCAGAGATAGGAGCCAGCTCTTTGGGGCTGCTTGGAATGAGATGACTCCTGCGCCCAGTGGCTCTGGCCTGGAGCTGTTCTGTGGTTGGGGAAGGGAATGGAGCTTGTGGAGTTGGTGTCTCTCCTCCCCTTTTGCTTCTAGCTCTGTTGCAGTGAGTAAATAAAGTCTTGGTTGTGATTTTTACTCCTTGTCCTAATTGACCTGATTGTTCAGCAGAAGGTTGTAGGCAGTAAGAGATGTGATCAGATTAGCACTTAAGAGCTCTTTCTGGTGGGTGAGAGACAAGTCCATGGGATCCACACATATGTAGACACCATTGTGTGGCCATTGTAGAATCTAGAGACATAAAGATAGCAAAGAGGAGGTTTCTTTTTAATGGTGAGGAGGTGAAATTTTTAAGAAATACTTATTTTTTGGTTGTGTTGGGTCTTAGTTGTAGCACAAGTAGTCTTTTTTGTGTCCCGTGGGATCTTTTGTTGGGGTGCACAGACTTTCTAGTTGTGGAACAGAGGCTCCAGAGTGTGCGGGCTTGAGGCCATGGGCTTAGTTGCCCTGAGGCCTATGGGACTCTTAGTTCCCCAATGAGGGAGCAAATCCACGTCCTCTGCATTGCGAGGCAAATTCTTAATCACCAGGCCACCAAGAAAGCCCTCTGCTGCTGCTGCTAAATTGCTTCAGTTGTGTCCAACTCTGTGCGACCCCATAGACGGCAGCCCACCAGGCTCCCCTGTCCCTGGGATTCTACAGGCAAGAACACTGGAGTGGGTTGCCATTTCCTTCTGCAATGCATGAAAGTGAAAAGTGAAAGTGAAGTGGCTTGTGTCTGACTCTTCGCGACCACATGGACTGTAGCCTACCAGGCTCCTCTGTCCATGGGATTTTCCAGGCAAGAGGACTGGAGTGAGTTGCCATTGCCTTCTCAGAAAAGCCCTCTAAGAGGTGAAATTAACTGAATTTGGTAGCAATTAATTTGAATAATCCCTGATCTCTTCTTTTCCTTCCTTCCTTCCTTTGCTGCTGCTACTGCTGCTAAGTCTCTTCAGTCATGTCCGACTCTGGAGATCCCACAGACGGCAGCCCACTAGGCTCTGTCCCTGGGATTCTCCAGGCAAGAATACTGGAGTGGGTTGCCATTTCCTTCTCCAATGCATGAAAGTGAAAAGTGAAAGTGAAGTCGCTCAGTTGTGTCCGACTCTTAACGACCCCATGGACTGGAGCCTACCAGGCTCCTCCGTCCATGGGATTTTCCAGGCAAGAGTACTGGGGTGGGGTGCCATTGCCTTCCCACCCTTCCTTCCTCACTCTATCCCAAATCTGATCTGATCACCATCTGAGATAGGCAAAGGAAGAAGGGCAAGGTTACAGGAAAAAATGAGTCTAGTTTAATGAGTCAGATGCTCATCTTATCTGAGTCTCCAGTAGGCAGTTGTAGGAATTTGCATTCCTGAGGAGTGTTGTCAACATGTAGGTCATCTAGGGAGCATTCTAGGACAGTACCACATATAAAGGAAGAAGAAACTGGGCCGGAAAAAAGAAATATCAGGAAAGTAGAATTCCAAAGAGGCAATATCCTCATTTTTGTTTAAAGTATAAGAAAAATGACTTGTGGAATACAGTATTTTACAAAAATTTTCAGTAATGATGTTTAGAATCTTGAAGAACTGTGCTAAATAAATAGTATGCCATATCAGAGCTGTACTTTTTTTTTTCCTCCACGAAGAAAGAGAATGCCTCTTAAGCCATCATCCTACTTCTTTGTGCTAAGAGCATCAGTTTGAAATACCCAGTTCCTGGCAAGCAGTTCCTCTCTGGTTCTCTTTTCAGTTGCATACTGTTCATAGAAATGAAACTGAACTTGTTGCTGGATATTTTTTGCCCTTTTTTTCTATCACATTTTGAACTTTCATTCTTATTAATTGCAAAGTACTTTCTGTATATAAAGGAGATAGAAACTGTACATTTTCCTGTTTGTCATTTATCTTTTGAATTTCTCTATTTTTTTTTTTTTTAATATTATCAGGTCAAATTTATCTTTTCTCTTTTGACTTCTGGATTTTAAGTTGTACCAAGGTCTCCCTTTTGCTTTTGTTACAAAGGAATTCACTTAAAAACTTAACAATTTTTTTTTTCAATTAAATTTTATTTTGCTTAACTTTACAATGTTGTATTGCTTTTGCCATACATTGAGATGGATCTTCCACAAGAATACATGTGTTCCCCATCCTGAACCCTCCTCCCTCCTCCCTCCCCATACCATCCCCCCGGGTCATTCCAGTGCACCAGCCCCAGGCATCCGCTATCAGGCATCGTACCTGGACTGGCGACTCGTTTCAGATATGAGACTATACATATTTCAATGCTATTCTCCCAAATCACTCTGCATTGTCTCTTCAATTTTCTGTAATCCTAAAACTGCTCTAAAAAATAATTAAGTGTTAAGTGTTAAACAATTATTTTTTAGAGCAGTTTTAGGATTACAGAAAATTGAACAGACAATACAGAGAATTCCTCATTTCTCCTCTGTACTCGCTGTCCTCTGTTACCATATTACATTGGTGTGGTGCCTTTGTTACAGTTGATGAATTGATACTGACACATTATTATTAACCAAAGTGCATACTTTTTATTAGGATTCACTCTTTGTTGTGTAGTTCTATGAGTTTTGACAAATGTATGATGACATGTATCCATCGTTATTTATCAAACAGTAAGTTTTATAGCCCTAAAAATCCCCTGCACTCCTCTTAGTTATCCTTCTCTGCCACTCCCCAACCTCTGATCTTTTTACTGTATAGTTTTACCTTTTTGAGGGTCGTATAGATAGAACTGTAACCCAGAAAAAGGGCTCATGTGTCAGAGTTTCACAGAAAGCCAAGCTCTGACAGTGACTTCAGCAAAGTAAGGATTTATTGCAGGCTGCTGAGCAAGTTAGTGAGTGGGAGATAAGCCTCAGGTCCACTCCAATTTGGTCTCTGAGTTAGGAGCTTGGGGAGAAAAACAGAGAAGCTGGGGTTATTCATTGTCTAGTGACATTTCTGTGACATTTCTTAGTTGTAGTTTCAGAAGTCAGGATACCTACAGTTTACTAACATCTGATTGGATGGACCATGACCCTGGGGGGCGGTGGCAGGAAGTTGGGGAGGTCTGATAGCTCATCCTGCCCTGGAGAAAAAACCTGAGTCTGTACGTTAATGATAAGTTATCCATGACAGCAATTTTAGTATGTTAACAATGTTATAGACAACAGCAGCTTCAGTCATCTGACTGTTGATTACTGTTCAGTTAGCACAGGGTTGAGGTCAGAGGGGACAAGAAAAGGAATACAGTTTTGGATATAGAAGTTAATCATAAAGTTGTCAGGGGGACTTGATTTTAGAGGGGGCGGAGAAGGCAATGGCACCCCACTCCAGTACTCTAGCCTGGCAAATCCCATGGACAGAGGAGCCTGGTAGGCTGCAGTCCATGCTAAGGGTTGGACATGACTGAGCGACTTCACTTTCGCTTTTCACTTTCCTGCATTGGAGAAGGAAATGGCAGCCCACTCCAGTGTTCTTGCCTGGAGAATCCCAGGGACGGGGGAGCCTGGTGGGCTGCCGTCTATGGGGTCGCACGTAAAAAACTGCCAAACTGTCTCCAAACTGTATCATTTTGCATTACCACCTAGGTTGAATGAGTTCCTGCTGCTACACATCCCCACCAACATTCAGTTCAGTCGCTCGGTCGTGTCTGACTCTTTGCGACCCCATGAATCGCAGCACGCCAGGCCTCCCTGTCCATCACTAACTCCCGGAGTTCACTCAGTATTGCTAATTTTCTTTCTTTTTTTAACTGTAGCTATTCTATTAGGTGTGTAGTGGTATTTCGTTTTAATTTGCAACTTCCTAAGGAATATGAATGCAGAGTTCCAAAGAATAGCAAGAAGAGATAAGAAAGCCTTCTTCAGCGATCAATGCAAAGAAATAGAGGAAAACAACAGAATGGGAAAGACCAGGGATCTCTTCAAGAAAATCAGAGATACCAAAGGAACATTTCATGCAAAGATGGGCTCAATAAAGGACAGAAATGGTATGGACCTAACAGAAGCAGAAGATATTAAGAAGAGGTGGCAAGAATACACAGAAGAACTGTACAAAAAAGAGCTTCACGACCCAGATAATCATGATGGTGTGATCACTGACCTAGAGCCAGACATCCTGGAATGTAAAGTCCAGTGGGCCTTAGAAAGCATCACTATGAACAAAGCTAGTGGAGGTGATGGAATTCCAGTGGAGCTATTTCAAATCCTGAAAGATGATGCTGTGAAAGTGCTACACTCAAGAGGCCAGCAAATCTGGAAAACTCAGCAGTGGCCACAGGATTGGAAAAGGTCAGTTTTCATCCCAATCCCAAAGAAAGGCAATGCCAAAGAATGCTCAAACTACCGCACAATTGCACTCATCTCACACGCTAGTAAAGTAATGCTCAAAATTCTCCAAGCCAGGCTTCAGCCATATGTGAACCATGAACTTCCTGATGTTCAAGCTGGATTTAGAAAAGGCAGAGGAACCAGAGATCAAATTTCCAACATCTGCTGGATCATGGAAAAAAGCAAGAAAGTTCCAGAAAAACATCTATTTCTGCTTTATTGACTATGCCAAAGCCTTTGACTGTGTAGATCACAATAAACTGTGGAAAATTCTGAAAGAGATGGAAATACCAGACCACCTGATCTGCCTCTTGAGAAATCTGTATGCAGGTCAGGAAGCAACAGTTAGAACTGGTCATGGAACAACAGACTGGTTCCAAATAGGAAAAGGAGTACGTCAAGGCTGTATATTGTCACCATGTTTATTTAACTTATATGCGGAGTACATCATGAGAAACACTGGACTGGAAGAAACACAAGCTGGAATCAAGATTGCTGGGAGAAATATCAATAACCTCAGATATGCAGATGACACCACCCTTATGGCAGAAAGTGAAGAGGAACTCAAAAGCCTCTTGATGAAAGTGACAGTGGAGAGTGAAAAGGTTGGCTTAAAGCTCAACATTCAGAAAATGAAGATCATAGCATCTGGTCCCATCACTGCATGGGAAATAGATGGAGAAACAGTGGAAACAGTGTCAGACTTTATTTTTCTGGGCTCCAAAATCACTGCAGATGGTGACTGCAGCCATGAAATTAACAGACGCTTACTCCTTGGAAGGAAAGTTATGACCAACCTAGATAGCATATTCAAAAGCAGAGACATCACTTTGCCAACAAAGGTTCGCCTAGTCAAGGCTATGGTCTTTCCTGTGGTCATGTATGGATGTGAGAGCTGGACTGTAAAGAAGGCTGAGCACCAAAGAATTGATGCTTTTGAACTGTGGTGTTGGAGAAGACTCTTGAGAGTCCCTTGGACTGCAAGGAGATCCAACCAGTCCATTCTGAAGGAGATCAGCCCTGGGATTTCTTTGGAAGGAATGATGCTGAAGCTGAAACTCCAGTATTTTGGCCACCTCATGGGAAGAGTTGACTCATTGGAGAAGACTCTGATGCTGGGAGGGATTGGGGGCAGGAGGAGAAGGGGACGGCGGAGGATGAGATGGCTGGATGGCATCACTGACTTGATGGATGTGAGAAGGGGATGGCGGAGGATGAGATGGCTGGATGGCATCACTGACTTGATGGATGTGAGTCTGAGTGACCTCCGGGAGTTGGTGATGGACAGGGAGGCCTGGCGTACTGCGATTCGTGGGGTCGCAAAGAGTCGGACACGACTGAGCAACTGATCTGGTCTGAAGGACATATGATATTGAGTATCTTTTAATATGCTTATTTGACATCTGTATATTTTCTTTGGTGGGGTATCTGCTCAGATCTTTTGCCCATATTGTAAATGTTTTTTTCTTTTTTTCTCATTGTTGAGTTTAAGAGTTCTTTTATATATTTTGGATAAAAGCCCTTTAAGAGTTCTTTCATATATTTTGGATATAAGCCCTTTATCAGATATATATGTTTTGCAGATATTTTCTCCCAGTCTGTGGCTTGTTCGTCATTCTCTTAACAGTGTCTTTTGTAGAGCAGAAATTTTTAATAATGATGAAATCCAACACTATAATTTTTTTTTATGGATCATGCTTTAGGTTGTATCTAAAAATTCATTGCCAAATCCAAGGTCACCAAGATTTTCTTCTATGTCTTACATTTAAGTCTCTGCTCCATTTTGACTTATTTTTTGTGAAAGGTGTATACTTAGTGTCTTGCTTGCTAAGTCACTTCAGTTGTGTCTGACTCTGTGTGACCCCACAGACGGCAGCCCACCAGGCTTCCCCGTCCCTGGGATTCTCCAGGCAAGAACACTGGAGTGGGTTGCCATTTCCTTCTCCAGTGCATGAAAGTGAAGTCGCTCAGTCATGTCTGATTCTTAGCGACCCCATGGACTGCAGCCTACTGGGCTCCTCCGTCTGTGGGATTTTCCAGGCAAGAGTACTGGAGTGGGGTGCCATTGCCTTCTCCGAGTTAGTGTCTAGGTGCACTTATTGGCATGGGGATGTCCGGTTGCTTTAGCACTCTTTTTTGAAAAGTCTAGCCTTTCTCCACTAAATTGCTTTTGCTCCTTTGTCAAAGATCAGATTCTATATATGTGGGTGTATTGTCTTAATGTCTTAATGGTTCATTTTTACATTTAAATCTTTGCTTTGTTTGGAATTTAACTAGGTGAATGGTATGAGCAATGAATTTAGCTATATAGTAATCAGCTGGTTAAATAGTTATCCCAACAGAACTGAGATTAATCTCAGTTTTCAAGATGCCGTTTTTTACACTAAACACTCATATATATTTGGGCCTACTTTGGACTTTCCGTTTCATTAATCTGTCTTTTTTTTTTTTTTTTCTTTTTTTACTGTTACCTTAATTACTGAGGCTTTATAATATACTGTCTGAAAGATCCTGGGCACGACTGAGCAACTAAGCACAGCACAACACAGCACATCTGAAAGATCCAGGTCCCTTCATATTTCTTTCTCTAGAATTAGTTTTTTATTCTATTTACATGTGACATTTAAAATTGGGTTGTCCAATTTTTTCTTCTCCCTGACTAAATCCTACTGGCGTTATATTTATAAGTTATTTTAGGGATACTTGGCATCTTTGAATGAATCTTCCCATCCCATAACCAGATGTCTTTCCATTTATTCAAGTTTTGTATCCTCTAGTAGTGTTTTAATTTTTTCTTTGTGTATGCTTGGACAGTAAAATTTATTTCTAGGCATTTTATGTCTTCTATGGTGACTGCAGCCATGAAATTAAAAGACACTTACTCCTTGGAAGGAAAGTTATGACCAACCTAGATAGCATATTCAAAAGCAGAGACATCACTTTGCCAACAAAGGTTCACCTAGTCAAGGCTATGGTCTTTCCTCTGGTCATGTATGGATGTGAGAGCTGGACTGTGAAGAAGGCTGAGCGCCGAAGAATTGATGCTTTTGAACTGTGGTGTTGGAGAAGACTCTTGAGAGTCCCTTGGACTGCAAGGAGATCCAACCAGTCCATTCTGAAGGAGATCAGCCCTGGGATTTCTTTGGAAGGAATGATGCTAAAGCTGAAACTCCAGTATTTTGGCCACCTCATGCGAAGAGTTGACTCATTGGAGAAGACTCTGATGCTGGGAGGGATTGAGGGCAAGAGGAGAAGGGGACGACAGAGGATGAGATAGCTGGATGGCATCATTGACTCGATGAATGTGAGTCTCAGTGACCTCTGAGAGCTGGTGATGGATAGGGAGGCCTGGCGTGCTGCAGTTCATGGGGTCGCAAAGAGTTGGACACGACTGAGTGACTGATCTGATCTGATACCTATTGTAAATGGGTTCTTTTCTTTCATTATCCTCTAGTGCACACATACTGATAAATTTGTATGTGATTAGTAATCTACAGTTATTTATACTTGAAACAGAAAAGATTAAGGTTTTAGACAATTTCTTAGTCTCAGAAAATAGAGAAAGAATTGAGTTAGTAAAATCCTAGAATAACAAGTGTAAACTAGGGTAATCCTACACTAAATAGTTATAGAACTGCATATTTTTGAACCATAATGGCCAATTAAATCGTGGGTTTTGTTTTGGTTTTTTTTGTAGGACATTTAAAACATCAGTGATTAAAAGTATGTTGACTTAATGGTCTATTAAGATTTTTCACACATTGATTTTTCAGGATATATTAATGAGATAAACCAAGTGTTAGAGTATAGCCGAGTTCTGTGTGTATATGAAAGGAAGTGTTAGAGTCTAAAACTCTGAAAGGTCTTCGATGTTACCCTCCTTACATATATACATGTGGAAATGCCAAGTCTTGGAATTGGCGATCACACACAGCAATAATAGCAGTCAGAGTAACGTGATAGTACTGGTTTGCTTTATCCAGTTCTCCACAGAACTGCAAGGTGAATGCTGTATTCTTAACATCTGTATTTACAGCAAGGTCTGGAGAAGAGCTTAAATTATGAATCTCTGAGTTTATATAGGAACTGGCATATCTACTTTTGCCTTTTTCTAGAGATAGAGCGCTTATCTTTTTTCTCTGGAATTTAAGTAAATTGCTTGGGGTGGGAGATAAAGGTTTCTGTCCCTAAATATAAAAGTGTAGCTCCAGGGAAGATAAGAAAGATTTTATTACCTTTGAATGGAAGCAGATGGCTCCAGAGAAAAGAATACAAGATTAAGAGGAGACATTTTCCATCTTTGTGTCCTATCAGTTTTCATCTTCAGGAGAGCTGGATTGTACAGGAACACTGAGATATCTAGGAGAAAACAGTCTTCTAACAGAGGGATATATAATATATATTTATAGCATGTATGCATTTCAGTTCAGTTCAGTTGCTCAGTTGTGTCTGACTCTTTGAGACCCCATGGACTGCAGCACGCCAGGCTTCCCTGTCTATCAACCAATCCCAGAACTTGCTCAAACTTATGTCCATTGAGTCGGTGATGCCATCCAGCCATCTCATCCTCTGTCGTCCCCTTCTCCTCCTGCCTTTAGTCTTTCCCAGCATTAGGGTCTTTTCCACTGAATCAGTTCTTTGCATCAGGTGGCCAAAGTATTGGAGTTTCAGCTTCAGCATCAGTCCTTCCAATGAATATTCAGGACTGATTTCCTCTAGGATTGACTGGTTGGATCTCCTTGCAGTCCAGGGGACTCTCAAGAGTCTTCAAATTACAGTTCATAAGCATCAATTCTTTGAAACTCAGCTTTCGTTATAGTCCAGCTCTCACATCCATACATGACTACTGGAAAAACCATAGCTTTGACTAGATGGACCTTTGTTAGCAAGGTAATGTCTCTGCTTTTTAATATGCTGTCTAAGTTGGTCATAGCTTTTCTTCCAAGGAGCAAGTGTCTTTTTATTTCATGGCCGCAGTCACAATCTGCAGTGATTTTGGAGCCCAAGAAAATAAAGTCTCTCACTGTTTCCTTGTTTCCCCATCTATTTGCCATGAAGTGATGGGACCAGATGCCATGATCTTCCTTTTTTTGAATGTTGAATTTTAAGCCAGCTTTTTCACTCTCCTCTTTCACTCTCATCAAGAGGCTCTTCAGTTCTTGTATGTATTTAGTATAAATATTTCAAAGTTTCACAAGAAACTGATGATTGGTTTATGGAAATGGAATGGGAAAGCTAGGATGAGAAGAAAGAATTGGAGGTAGATTTTTCACTCTTCAATTTTTCAGATACTTTTTGAGTCCTACAAAAGTGTTAAAATGTGCAAAATAAATAAAATTTAAAATAGAGATAAGATTATAGATTTAGAGTCTAAAAATTCTTAGCTCTATTTTGTAATATATATATAGCCAAAAAGTTTGGTAACTGTAAGGAAAATTTCACTTCATAGCTTTAAGATGGCATTAAGAAAGGTAATATTTAGAAAACGATAATATTTAGTGTTACTTCACTAAGTAACAATTTATCTTTATTTGTTGATTGAGAAAACCTTACATAACACTCCTGAGGCAAGTCAGATAGAGATAGAGGGAGACTGAGGCACTGTAATCTCAAAGGCGGGCTTCCTTGGTGGCTCAGATGGTAACAGTCTAAATGCCAATAAAGGCCATTTCCCCCACTAGTCCTCACTGATGTCTAGAAATTTATCAAATGATCCAAAAAGGAAAGATTGTCTAGTGCTGTAAAGAAACACTTAAATCTTATTACCACTCTTTATCTTGTGGTAATATTTAGTCAAATGGAAGGTTTCTTTCCTCTTAAGGTTGATATACTCCTGACAATAATATGAACTACAAATATTATGGGAATTATTTTCAACTATCATAATTTCTGTAACAGTTTATTTTTAACACACTACTGCAGAGCCTGGGTATTGCAACTTTAGGTGATGTTGCTATAGAGCCTCTGGGGAAAGATCCTACTAGAGGTGTCTTCCTCTAAAACTCCTGAGCTGTGCCCAGGCTGGTCCCTTCTGATAGGTTTTGAGCTATTGTTAAATCCTTTATCTCTATCAGATTTGTTCCTACCCAGTATTTTCACCTGGTTTCCTGTTTGATAGTGACATACTGGGAGAAACTGTAATAAAATAACTACTTGTCTTAGATTTGAATTCCTCACAGCTCTTTGTTAATTTGGTAGTAACTAATATTATAAACACACATCCACCTCTATCACTGCAAGCATCCTGTTTTGGTAGTAATGGTTGTATCCCCAGAGTGTGCCCTCTTATACACAATCCTTCTACCAGAGCATGGCATCGTGTGTGACATGTGTTATGTGTTCAGAAAATATCGGATTGGTGGAAGAATGAGTTGGGAAGCTTCACTTTTTGGTTGTTAAAAATTAGAGGAACAGAAATCTTATGTTATAAGCCTATAAGATTATTTCTGGTGATAAGAATTTTTTAAGTGGTAAGCTAGTAGGAGAATGTATGCTGCTGCTGCCAAGTCGCTTCAGTCGTGTCTGACTCTGTGTGACCCCATAGACGGCAGCCCACCAGGCCCCGCTGTCCCTGGGATTCTCCACGCAAGAGTACTGCAGTGGGTTGCCATTTCCTTCTCCAATGCATAAAAGTGAAAAGTGAAAGTGAAGTCGCCCAGTCGTGTCCAACTCTTAGCAACCCCATGGACTACAGCCTATCAAGCTCCTCCATCCATGGGGTTTTCCAGGCAAGAGTACTGGAGTGGGTTGCCATTGCCTTCTCCGAGAGGAGAATGTATAGCATGACAAAAAGACCAAGACTGATGCTTTAGAGAAAGATCCTACTGGAAATATCTTCCTTTAAAACTCCTGAGCCAGGCTGGTCCTTTCCTGATGTTTTTGAACTTTATTACTTGTTTTCTCAATTCATGTTTCACTGGCTTCAGTATTTTTTTTAATTGTATTATTTAGAAAAAGCTTTTTGAAGTATTTGGAATATTTCATTTTATACATGGATCTGCCTTGCGTAATATACAGTCATCCCTCAGTATTTGAGGGGGACTGGTTTCAGCACTCCCTAACCCCCTCCCTTTCTGACCCCCTCTCCCCCATACCAGCATCCTCAGATACTCAAGTCCCTTACATATTAGCATATAACCTATGCACACCTTCTTATAAACTTTAAATCATCTCTAGATTACTTAGCCTAATACAGTGTGAATGCTGTGTAAATAGGTGTCGTTATATGGCAAATTCACGTTTTGCTTTTTAGAACTTTCTGGAATTATGTTTTTGGAATACTTTCCATTCACAATTGGCTGAATCTGTGAATGCAGAACCCACTGGCCAACTGTAATTAATTTAGATAAAGTAACTTGTCTGTCTGTCTCCCTGTGCTGTTGAGCTCTTTTCCCTCCTCCCTCTTTTTCATTTTGCCCTAAGGGTTTTGGTAAGGCAAAATAGAAGGTAACAGTTACTTTTTATTGGATTTTTTAGAATTTGAATAGTGACAGAACATAAAAAAAGTGGGTTTTTTTCCTGAAAAAAAAGGCTGAGCAACCTGCTGCTCTAAAAGCAGAGTAGAGTAGACTCCTGAGTTTCTCCCCCACCCTCCTTTTTTTTTCTGACACCCACTGAATTCTTGACCATATATTTTATGTGCCTAGTGGTTGTATTAGGAGAATCTCAGGAAGCGTATGCCAAGGGAAAGGAAGGCCTTTCTGGGGCAGGAGGAAGCCCCAGGTCAGAGCAGGCTCACGTGTTTTATCGCGTCTTTGGAGCAGGAAAATCCTAAGACAGGTTTTTTCCTTTAACCCATTTCTCCTCCTTGGAACTGGAGTAAAGGAGCACTGGCTCGTGGAATGGATCCTAGAGATCCCTAAGTGTCTGTACATTCTGGAAATTAACATTTAAAAATATATTAAAGTTAGGAAGCCATTGGGAATAATCCCAGAGATCATGAGATTATGAATGTCATTAGTTTTGGTTATTATTACCTCGTGGATCGCTCACTTGCTCTTTGCGACCTGGTGGACTGCAGCACACCAGGCCTCCCTGTCCATCACCAACTCCCAGAGCTTACTCATGTCCATAGAGTTGGTGATGCCATCCAGCCATCTCATCCTCTGTCCTCCCTTTCTCTTCCTCCTACCTCGTGGATAATGACTCTTTAATAATAATAAGCTTTGGGACTTTAGACAAGATGATCTCTTTAAGTCCTATGACCTTTTCTACATAATGGAGTTAATGATAGTACTGATCTCAGATGGTTGCCATGAAAATTAAGCAAGACTAAGAGTGTGCCTGGGTGTTCTTAGTTATAAACCCCCAAATCTGGGTCTGACTAGCTTAAGCAGAAAAGAATTTGGAGAGGATATAGGGATTCTCAGTCTCACTAGAAGGGTTGGAGAGCTGGACTCAGATTTATGTGGCTCTGAATTAGTCATGGTCACGACACAGAGCTAGTCTCAGGAGGACTGCTGCATGTCTGCTGGTCATCCAGAGCCACAGCTTGCATTGCTGGCTCTGCGGCTGTCGTTAGCAGTGTTGTCATTCCTGCTTTGAAGCTGACTCTTGCTGCCACTGCTTCTGGAAATAATTCTGCACTGTCCCTGATTCTTTACATCACTGGCTCCCAGTTGAGGATGTCAGACAAGTGATTCTGGGCCATATAGCCTAGCAGCAGGGAACCTGGAAAGACAAATTTACAAAATGATCACCTTGTATGAGGGGACTTGGACTTTGCTCACCATGAAGACTTAGAAAACTGGGAATTTCCAAAGCAAGAGAGTCAGTCCCAAACTGATAAATTGCTACTACTTATAATATACTTAGTACTATGTCTGACATGTGGGAAGTGTCCCCCCCAAACACTGGCTTTTATTAATTTATACTTGCCAGTCTTTGAGGAAAAGGTTAGATTTCTACTCCTAGGTTTGATTTTTGAAGCAAAAAAAAAAAAAAAAAATTGCTGCTAGAGCGGTAAAGGTAAATGGATAGATGTAATTCCCAAGCAGAATTGACATGGCAATCTGATTACGTTCACTAGATGGTGCCTCGCAGTGATTTTGAAGTAACTTGAGGGTAATTCTGGTCTTGCTAGCCAAAATGTATAAGCAGCCAGTAACCCAGATTGCCACTGAAACTTTCTTGCTATTTATTAATTGCCTCTCTTTTTACCTGGTTTACCATTTATGAAAAGTAAAAGTGAAGTCACTCAGTCATGTCCGACTCTTTTCAACACCATAGACTATAACCTACAGGTTCCTCCATCCATGGGATTTTCCAGGCAAGAATACTGGAGTGGGTTGCCATTTCCTTCTCCAGGAGATCATCCTGACCCAGGGATTGAACCCGGGTCTCCCGCATTGTAGGCAGACGCTTTACCATCTGAGCCACCAGGGAAGTCCTACCATTTATGAGGGGTCAGTAATAACATAGTTTAGAAAGTTACAGGCAAAGTGTCAGAAAACCTGGGTTTGAAAATCTCTACCAGTGACTACTGGTATTTCTTGAAGCATGTCACTTAACCCCTGAGATTCTTTCCTCTGTGTGTCTGTATATGTGTTCCTCTGTGTGTGTTTGTATAACAAGAAATTTCCCAAGAATATCATTGAGGATTTAAATGTGCTAAGTCACTTCAGTCATGTCTGACTCTTTGTGACTCTGTGGACTATAGCCTGCCAGGTTCCTCTGTCCATGGGATTCTCCAAGCAAGAATATTGGAGTGGGTTGTCATGCCCTCCTCCAAGGGATCTTCCCCACCGAGGGATTGAACCTTCATTTCTTACATCTTCTGAATTGGCAGGTGGATTCTTTACCACTAGTGCCACCTGAAGGTTTAAATGAAAACGTGTGAAAATATCTAGGAAATAGTGAGTACTTCTCAGTAAATATTTCTTTTAAAAATAAAACAAGAGCCCTGGGAATTACAGAAATTTAAGTTTCACATTTCCTTTAAAAAGTAGAAGAAATCTGTAATGTGTAGGTAAATATTTAAGCAGTGTAACTTAGGGCAGCCATTTCAGGGTACCCCTGAAGTTATGATATTTTTATAATATTGAGATGTTTGCCTTTTTCACTTTCATTTTTTATGAATGCACTTTCCAAAGACTACATAATGTGTGTGTGGTCTCACAACAGAGTGAACAAAGAAGCAAATATGAGAATCTACCTGACTTCTATTTAGTTCAGTGTTGTAGAGATTTACAAAAGTGTAAAGTAATGCCACTCTTTTTATTAGACTTTTCTTTCATTTTGAAAATTTTATTTATTTTTAATAAAAAATGTTAATGTGCAGTGGTGTTTATTTTTATTTTTTAAAGAATTAACATTTTAAATTGCTGTTTTAATTTCTGTTTTGGTAACTATTGATAGATGAAACCTACATAAATGCAAACCCATTGAAGAGCTCAGTAATTTTTAAGGGTATAAAGAGATTGTGAGACCAGAAAATTTCAGAATTGCTATATTAATGGAAAGTGCTATGTTTTTCAATAAGAGGAAACTACAATTGACTAATTTATTGGAATGAACCTTGGGCTTCCTTGGTAGCTCAGACAGTAAAGAATCCACCTGCAGTGAGATTCAGTCCCTCATTGGGAAGCTCCCCTGAAGAAGAGAGTGGCTACCCATTCCAATATTCTTGCCTGGAGAATTCCATGGACACAGGAACCTGGCAGGCTGTAGTCCATGGGGTCACAAAGAGTTGGACATGACTGAGTGACTAACATTTTTGCTTATTTAAGTATGTGGACTTTGAACAACTTTCAAAATTCATAAAGTCTAGCTTAACAAAAATACACATATAGACAGATATGCATGTGGAGATTAAGTGGAATTTGTTGTTAGTTACAGAGAATTTATATAGAAGCAGAATTTTTTTAATTTAATTTAATTTTTTAACTTTACAATATTGTATTGGTTTAGCCATATATCAACATGAATCCACCACAGGTATACATGTGTTCCCCATCCTGAACCCTCCTCCCGCCTCCCTCCCTGTACCATCCCTTTGGGTCATCCTAGTGCACCAGCCCCAAGCATCCAGTATCGTGCATCGAACCTGGACTGGCGACTCGTTTCATATATGATATTATACATGTTTCAATGCCATTCTCCCAAATCATCCCACCCTCTCCCTCTCCCACAGAGTCCAAAACACTGTTCTTTTCAATGAACTAATGTCATCAGTTATTCTGATCTATACATTAAATGTACCAGGTTCTGTTCTAAGTTATTATGGAAATACTGACAAAATAGACAAAGTCCCCGTCTCAAGGAGGTAACAGTGTGATGAGAGAGGCAGGGGTAAACAAGTAAAAAAATATATATATGAATAATTATAAATTGTGATAAGAGCTACAAAGGAGCAAATATTATGAAATTCAAGAGGAAAATGATGCAAACCTACTTATACAAGAAAGCCTTCTCAAAGTCAATGATTTTTAAGCTGAGACAGTATATATGAGAAGGAGCAGAGGGAATAGCTTTCTGCAAAGAGAACGGTGTGTGCAAAGACCCTGAGGTGTTGCCTAAAGTAAGGTAGACATGAGGAATGATAGAACAAAATGATGTTGGAGAAGTAGGCAAGATGTAGGCCATGCAGGGCCTTATGGGCAATGAAAAGAAGCCTTTAGTTTAGACATGTGAAGGGCTCAGATGTGTCTATGGCTGAGAGGTTTGTAAGGGATTATTTGGCCAGAAGAGAATGTTAGTAAATATAGTTTATATTGAGGTAGTTGTGATAGAGGATAAGCAGTTATTTCTCATAACTGTCCCTGGTTGATGTTCTCAGTGACAGAATAATGATTTAGAGAGTGATTTTAATTCAGTATTGAAATTCTTAGGTTCTTACTACTGAGAGTTTGTTCAGAAGATTAAATTTCTTTTTTGATTAGGTTCTTTAACTTACTCAAAATATGTATTAAATAACTAAGTGCCTATCAGATTTTTCTACCAGTCATATCTGTTTTTTTCAGTGCTCTTCTTTTTAATGAAGTAAAATACATTACCACCCTGGGAGACCTTCAGAACATAGAAAATGCTCTAAAAGGAAAAAGAAACATTGCATTCTCATATGTCAGAGCCATTGGAACACCAGGTATTTATCAGCTTTTGCTTTAATCTTTGCTGTGCATCTATGTTGAAGGACTTAACACAATGTATTTTAACTACCATCTTAATAATTTAAAATAAATTTAAAGGCTCTTTTACCATTACATTTTCTTTCTTCAAGTATGCAGCATACTATAGTGATTGAACAAGAACTCTGGAGCCAGACCCCTAGGTTAGACTCCCTATTCCACCACCTACTCACAGTATGACCTTGGCATGCTCAGTTGCTTCAATCATGTCCAACTCTTTGCAACCCCGTGGACTGTAGGCCACCAGGCTCTTCTGTCCATGGAATTCTCCAGGCAAGAATACTTGGAGTGGGTTGCCATTTTCTCCTTCAGGGGATCTTCCCAACCCAGGGATCGAACCCACGTCTTCCATGTCTCTTGCATTGGCAGGTGGGTTCCTTACCATTAGCACCACCTGGGAAGCCCCAAAAATACGGAATGCTTCATGAAATTTGTGTGTCATCCTTGTGCAGGGACCATGCTAATCTTCTCCGTGTATCGTTCTAATTTTAGTATCTGAGCTGCCGAAGCAAGCACATAACCTTGGACAACTGATTTATTTAACCTTTTTCCTGGTCACTAAAATGGTGAAAATAATTGTGCCAGCCTCTTAGTGTTATTGTGAGAACCAAGTGAATTTGAAAAAATAAAAAGGTTCCTGGCATATAGTAGGTGCTCTGTGTCTGCTATTACTGTTTGTATTTCCTAACAGTCCTCATGGTACCTGATTTAGTATTCAGTAGTTTATAGTATTTGGTAAATGTTGTTGACTGACTTGGCTTCCATTTTTATTTTGGTGTTTGCTGTTTATGACATACTTGTCTTGACTTTTAAAAAATTTTGACATCACCTTAGCCTTAATAGGTAATTTTGTCATAAAGAAATTTATAAATGTTTTATGAACAAATAATAATTATGCTTTCATGATTTTTATTTGTTAATGGTTATAACTTGGACATGTTAATATAAAATGTTGTTAAAAACATTTATTTTATTTTTTTTTATTTTACTTAACTTTACAGTATTGTATTGGTTTTGCTATACATCTTTGTATATGCTCTATGAAATAAAATCATTTATTAGAAAATTCTTTTTTTAACAGACATAAAGCTTGATGGCTACATAGTTTAAACTTAATGTACATGTAAAATAATACCCCACAATCAGCCTATTAATTGTTTACTTTTCAGGGCCCCTCAGGTTATTGTATTTTGTCCACAGTCTGTAATTAAAGTCAGTAAGAGGGATGAACTATACAGGGACTGTATACACTGCCATAGTGGAGCCAGAAATCCATGATTTATATTTTAACAGGATCAGTCTGACTTATGGGTTTGGAATAGAGTAGAAGGAGCAATAGTAGAATAAGGGAGAAAATCAGGAAGTTATCACAATAATGCAGGCAGGAGATGGTGGTAGGTGGCTTGGACCAGGGTATCAACAGCAATGGCAGTGGAAATACATTAGAATTTTAGCAGTAGTTTGGATTGTAAGAGGTACTGAATTTTCTGACATACTGGATATAGATTGAGAGAGATAGCAGAGACAAGGATGGCTCTAGGATTTTGGCCTGAGTTCCCACCCTGAATGGTGAAATTGCTCATGACTAAGGTGGGGCAGACTGGAAATAGTTTGGAGAAGAAAGCTCTGCGATTGACCTTTGGACACTATACTTGTGAAGTACCCATTAGACAGGCAAGTAGAGATATCAACAAGGTAGTTGTAGTTGGATATTACTAGTCTGCATCTGATCATGGAATACAGACTAGGGATATACATTTATGACATAAAGTTGTGAGACCAGAGGAGACCATGAAGGGAGTGAGGCTAGATGGAAAAGAAACTGAACTCATTAGATACTTCGTCATTCACGGGTCAGTAGAGGAGGTAGAAGGAATGACCTGTGTGTAATGAAGTGAAGATAGGGTTTTAGTGAAGAGATAGTAGCAATTGTATCAAAGGATGCTAAAAGATTGTTTAGGATAAGAACTACCAGTTGGCCATTATGCTTAGCAATATGAAGTTACCCATGCCCTTGATACACATGATTTTTGTAGAGTGGTAGGGATAAATGCCTGACTAGGGTATAAGAGAACAGGCAGAGAGCAACTGGAGACTGTGACTATGGAGTCTCATATAAGATTTTGCTATTAAGGGAAGGGGGATATGAGGCAGTGGCTGGAGGAGTATGTGGGGTTGAGTGATGAATTTTTTAAGAAGCGTATTTGTATATTGACATGAAAGATCTTTAGAAAAAGGAAAATACATTATGGAGGAAAAGGAAGGAAAAATTATTGGAACAACATCTTTGAGTAGACTAGGGTAGATGGAATCTAGTGAATGGGGGAAGGGGGGCTCTTTGCTGGGAGCATGGAAAATTCACCTATGGTATTATTGGCATCAATTTAGTTAAGGGGGCAGATACATACGGTGCTGGGAACTTTTTTGGTTTTACTTAATTGATTCATGTTCTTAATGAAATAGGAATAAAGTGATCAGATAGTATGAGGAAAGAAGAGATGAACCAGTTGTTTTAGAAGGCCTGAAAACAGAGAATGGCTGTTACGCAGCAGTGATAGTTGACACCAGTAATCTAAAGTGAGACCATGGGCATGGTTATGCTGGCAGGTTCTTGTTTTCCTGCAGGGACTGTATACATTGCCATAGTGGAGCCAGAAATCCATGATTTACTCACTTTTATGGGTGTAAGTGCAGAATAGGCAGGTTGTTTGATTTAACTTGGATTGTGTTTTGGCTAGACAGGCGGGTGAGTGATTATAAAGACTGACCATGGAATTTAAGCTGGACTAGGAGGGATGAGAGGACCTGAGGTGGGTGAAGGACAGTGAAAATGGTAAGACTGTAAATTCGGGAAGGTTAAAGTTATGTACTAGATGAGTGACCCAGAGATGGAAGGGTGTGTGTGTATGTGTTTATTTTGGGTGGGGAGTGTTAGACATTGAAAATTTGGAGGATTTGCAGATTGGTGATTATAAGCCTGAAGTGGGACAGTGGCCATGAGTGGTTAAGGCAGGGCTGAAGAGAAATCACTGGAGTTTCCAGATAAGAGCAAGGACTGAAAGGCTAGGATTTTGTAAGGATCATCTGTGGGGATAGGAAAATCAGAGAGCGTGACAGTGTGACAAAAATTTTTCATGAGATGAGGGGGATTAACCCTGGCTGGGGTAGTAGATGACTCCAACAAGGCAGAGTAGTGAGTGGAATAATCTGATGAAATGTGATTCAAGTGATAAAAGATTAGGTCAGGGAGGGGAACATACCTGGAAATGGCAGTGAGAAAAAAAAGGGAAAATAAGATATGAAAAGGAAGAAGTTGTCAAAGGAATGCTTTAAGAAAGTTTCCCAGGGGGCGGTCCTAAGATGGTGGAGGAGTAGGACGGGGAGATCACTTTCTCCCGGACAGATTCATCCAAAGAACACTTAAACGCTGAGTAAATTCCACAAAACAACTTCTGAATGCCAGCAGAGGACATCAGGCACCCAGAAAAGCAGCCCATTGTCTTCGAAAGGAGATGTTTTATCAATGGTGCTGTATAGAAGGAGAAGTCTTGAGACTACTGTAAAAATAAGACTGAAAACCAGAAACAGGAGGCTTAAGTCCAAATCCTGAGAACACCAGAGAACTCCTGACTCCAAGGAACATTAACCGACAAGAGCTAATCAAACGCCTCCATACCTACACTGAAACCAAGCACCACCCAAGGGCCAACAAGTTCCAGAGCAAAACATACCACACAAATTCTCCAGCAACACAGGAACACAGCCCTGAGCTTCAATATACAGGCTGCCCAAAGAAAATTTCCCAGAACTGAGGGATTTGAGCCTCCAAATTGCAAAGGTTCACTGAATATCAGCAGTGTTTAAATGTAGAGCCATGCCAGAGGATCTCATTTTGAATTTTCAGAATATTGGGAACAAACACTATTATAAAATTTTCCAGAAAGAAAAAAGTATGCGGTTTAAGGATCAAGAATCAGGATGACTTTGGATTTGGGAGCTAATGAAAATGGAGGAATGCTTTCAGAATTCTTAGGGGGAATGACTTGAACCTAGAATTCTATATGCAGACAACTATAGTTAGTAAGAAAGTAGAATAAAGCTACTTGAGAAGAGTAACGATGCAAAAATTGTTTATTCCATATATCCTCTTCCAGAGAGGAGCTAGAGAATGGGAGCGAGGGAACAAATTAGCCCAGAAGATGAGGGTAACAGGCCAAGGCCCCAACATAAGAGTGAGAATCAGAATCCCCAGGACAATAATGAAATTGAGTTCCTAGGATGAAAGTTGGGGCAGGTTGAGTAGCAGAGTCCACGTTCAAGCAAATCAGAAGACTCTGCAGAAATGTCTGCAAAGAGAGGGAATAGATAGTAAAACAGATACATTTGAAGTATTGGGGGCCTTAGGCAGTTGCAAGAAGAATTTAGGAATAAATTAGCAAGGAATCTAAACAAAAATTTTAAAAAAGATAGTTATAACTGTAGTGAAAAAATTCTCAAAAGGAAATTGTATTTACTGAGTCCAAACAATATGAAACCATGAACTTCCAGATGTTCAAGCTGGATTTAGAAAAGGTAGAGGAACCAGAGATCAAATTGCCAACATCCGTTGGATCATCGAAAAAGCAGAAGAATACCAGAAAAAAATCTACTTCTGTTTTATTTATTACGCCAAAGCCTTTGTCTGTGTAGACCGCAACAAACTGGAAAATTCTTCGAGAGATGGGAATACCAGACCACCTTACCTGCCTCCTGAGAAATCGGTATGCAGATCAAGAAGCAACAGTTAGAACTGGACATGGAACAACAGACTGGTTCCAAATTGGGAAAGGAGTACGTCAAGGTTTTTTAGTGTCACTCTGCTTATTTAACTTATACGTAAAATGCAAAATGCCAGGCTGGATGAAGCCCAAGCTGGAATTAAGATTGCCAGGAGAAATATCAATAACTTCAGATAGCACAGATGACACCACCCTTTTGGCAGAAAACGAGGAAGAACTAAAGAGCCTCTTGATGAAAGTGAAAGAGGAGAGTGAAAAAGCTGGCTTAAAACTCAACATTTAAAAAATGAAGATCATGGCATCTGATCCCACCACTTCATGGCAAATAGATGGGAAAACAGAGACTTTATTTTGGGGGGCTCCAGAATCACTGCAGATGGTGACTGCAGCCATGAAATTCAAAGATGCTTGCTCCTTAGAAGAAAAGCTATGGCCAACCTAGATAGCATATTAGAAAGCAAAGACATTACTTTGCTGACAAAGGTCTGTCTAGCCAAAGCTATAGTTTTTCCAGTAGTCATGTATGGATGTGAGTTGGACTATAAAGAAAGCTGAATGCCAAAGAATTGATATTTTTGAACTGTGGTATTGGAGAAGACTCTCGACTGCAAGGAGATCAAACCAGTCCATCCTAAAGGAAATCAGTCCTGAATATTCATTGGAAGGACTGATGCTGAAGCTGAAACACCAATACTTTGGCCACTCGATGTGAAGAACTAACTCATTGGAAAAGACCCTGATGCTGGGAAAGATTGAAGGCAGGAGGAGAAGGGGACGACAGAGGATGAGATGGTTCGATGGCATCATCAACTTGATGGACATGAGATTGAGCAAGCTCACTACAGTCCATGGAGTCACAAAGAGTCTGTCATGACTGAGCAACTGAACTGAACTGAACAGTATGAAAACTGACTATTGATCTAATAAAAACTAGGACTATATTGAGCAAATTGAGGGGATAGAGTTGTGTACATATGTGGGATGAGGTTTCAGAAAAGAGAGCTGTTTATCATCTGTCATAGTGGGAAGTCAATAGACAATACTAACACACACAAATAATCAGGAAATAAGAGTGTAAGAGTGTCATTTAGGGATTTGGAGGTAAAGGAATGATGCTAAAGCTGAAACTCCAGTACTTTGGCCACCTCATGTGAAGAGTTGACTCATTGGAAAAGACTCTGATGCTGGGAGGGATTAGGGGCAGGAGGAGGTGGGGATGACAGAGGATGAGATGGCTGGATGGCATCACCAACTCGATGGACGTGGGTTTTGGTGAACTCTGGGAGTTGGTGATGGACAGGGAGGTCTGGTGTGCTGCAATTCATGGAGTCACAAAGAGTCGGACACGACTGCGCAACTGAACTGAACTGAATCTAAAGAAAGAGTGAAAAGTTGAAAGTAGTTGTCCCTTGGAAATTGGGGTCAAGGGTAGAGGAAATGTTCATTTTAAAAATATACCTTATAGAATTGTCTCTTTTTAGATAAGAATAAGTTTGATTAAAAAAATAAGCCATAAATAGCATACAGACGTATTCATACATAAAATATAAAAGTTGTGTGGCAAATTCATACTCTCTTTCCCTACTACTGTGAAAAAACTATCACAGATTTGTCATATGTCTTCAAGTATAACTCATTTTTAACTCCCTCTTAGTTCTGCTCTTACCTTGACTAGAACAGACTTTTTATAACTTCTTTAACTGCCTGCATTTTCCCAACTGGGATCCCTACAAAGGATTTTTCTTTAAACATAGTAGAGCATAAAAGGGTGTAGGAAAGTGTTCAAAATAGAATCACACAAACTAACCTCTCCTCCCTCTCACCTCCCCTCTCTTTTTTAGAGCACAGAGCTGTCATGGAAGCTGCTTTTGTGTATGGGACCACATACCAATTTGTCTTAACCACGGAAATTGCCCTTTTGGAAAGTATTGGGTATGTATAAGAAACATAAGTAAACTATTTTAAGTTTCACTTATTTCACATTACTTCTTCAGCATTTCTGTTGTACTCTCATAGCATGGACTAATCTGACAGGAATCGTAAGCAGATGTGAATATATAAATGAAACCTGAAATCCTCTTCATTACTATCATGTGAAAGTGAAAGTTTCTCAGTTGTGTCCGACACTTTGCGACCCCATGGACTATATAGGACTATATAGTCCATGGACTTCTCCAGGCCAGAATACTGAAGTGGGTATCCTTTCCCTTTTCCAGGGGATCTTCCCAGCTCAGGGATTGAGCCTGGGTCTCCCACATTGCAGGCGGTTTCTTTACCAGCTGACCCACAAGGGCTGTACTAAAATGAGCTTAAAGATACAGAAGTGATGTTAAACTAAGGTGAACCAAGACAATATGGATAAGCCACAGATGTGATCCCTTGAGCGGTCATGTGTATTTTAGAAATATATCTACCCCAGTAATCAGATAGGGGATCAAATAACAGCTTTTATGACTAAGCTCTAGAGATTCTTTGAGAGTTCCATCAGTTATTATGCCAGAAAAATCTTAAATATATTTGAGTACAATTTTGAACAAATGTTTTCTAAATGTTTAATTTTCTTGTCTAGTTTCTAGCTTACAGTTGTAGGTAGAGACCTTCTTTGGATTCTTTTTGGCTGAGCAACCTAGAAGTAAAGTTTTTCTTCCATTTAGTATATAGGGGCACAAGAGACATAGGAACACCAGTGCATTTGAAAGACTTATAAGTTTGTCTTCAAAATATTATTCAAGAAAATTAATCCAAAGCAAGGCAAAAGGGTGATTGTGTGACCCTTTTAAAACCATGCAAGAGTTTTTAATGAGTCTTCTTGCTCACCGCTCAGAAAATAGTGACTATTTGTTAAACCACACACAGTTAAATCCCAGATATTTTACAGTTTGGTAAATTTGGATGTTAGTGCATAGAAAACTGATAAAGTGAAATGATATTTTTGCCGGGGGGTTGTTGGGAGTACATAGGCAAAGAAAGAAGTACTTGCAAAGAAAATTTATTGCTCTGTACAGTATCAACCAACATTCCTTTTTCCCTCTTCTTCGTATCGAACTGCCATTCTGCTAGTTCCCTCACTGAGTTAAAGAAAACTTCGATGCATGTTTACTATTTGTATAAGAATTTATATTCTTAACACTTTGAGAAACATGCTGATGGTATCATAAAGCTCTATGATATGTAGTCACTGCATCTCCAGATACAATGAGCAGTAGTTTAGAGAGCCTCTTTGCTACTGCCAGTGTAGCCAATTCTCATCTTGGGATGGGGGAACCCTGCTGTTCTCAGTCCCATGGTGATTCTGGGGGAGCCCCACAGTTTCTCTGAGGATTGTTTGTACTTTCTCTTCTGTTACCATCTTCTTTATTTTTCTGCTAATGAATAATTGCTAATAACAGTGACATGCTTCAAATATAGAGGGTTGGATATTTACTGGCAAGGTATGGGTCCTCTCATTTGTCTTACATATCTGTTCAGCAAGACCAGACTAAACGATGATCAATTGGAAAGATTTTTGCTTGTCTCCATTTTTAAAATGAGAATTAAAAACATAGAGTTATTCTGTTTTTCATAAATTTGTTAGTATATGACACATTGGAGAGGTTTATTCGTGGCTAACAAAGTGGTGAGGAATCATACTTGGCCCCTATGTGTTAAGGAAGGACTGTGGATTCAGAATATGTAGTCAGTGGCTCAGATGGTAAAGAATTTGCCTGCAATGTGGGAGACCTTGGTTCGATTCCTGGGTTGGGAAGATCCTCTGGAAGAGAGCATGGCAACCCACTCCAGTATTCTTGCCTGAAGAATCCTCATGAACAGAGGAGTTTGGTGGGCTACAGTCCATGGGTTCACAAAGAGTCGGACACGGCTGAGCACCTAAGCACATGACATCACTTCTCGATGAAGTAGTTAACAATGACTTTGAGTTTTCGCCTAATGGAGAAATGTTAGTTGCTAAGTCATTTCCAAATCTTTGTGACACCATGGACTGTACCTGCCGCCTCCTCTGCCCATGGGTTTTCCCAGGCAAGAATACCGGAGTAGGTTACTATTCCTTTCTCCAGGAATCTTCCCAACCCAGTGATTGAACCTAGGTCTCCTGCATTGCAGGCAGATTCTTTACCATCTGAGCCGCCAGGGAAGCCCCACCACTTAATGGAGGAGAGATGAATGTATTTTTTCTTCCATCTGTTTTTAAAATTTTTTCTTTCCTTTGTTCATTCTCTCATTCAACAATTATCTATTGAATGCCATCTGTGTTCTAGATACTGTTCTTGCAGGGTGATAACGTTGGATAATCTTGTATGTTAATAGTTATGTTGGACCTGAGTATGTTTGAAATGGTTAAGAAGGGTATATGTGCTCTGTAATGACCTACGTGGGAAAAGAAGAGGATATATGTTTATGTATAACTGATTCACTTTGCTGTACACCTAAAACTAACACAACATTGTAAATCAACAAAACTCCAATAACAATTTTTTTTAAATGGTAAGAAAAGAAAAAGGTATATATGATGGGTAGTAAAAGAGGTAGCATGCTGTAGAGACACATGTACTTTCTGCTACCTCCCCATATTCCCTTCTTAAAGTATCTGTGTATAGGCCAAGAAGGGTGGTACCCCTACTTCATACTTATTGCAGTCTGTTAAGTCAGAGGTGGCCACCTCACCTAGAGTCAACCAATCCATGGGCTTACCTGAGCAAATGAGATGTCTTCTTCCAGGAACTTGGAATTGAACATGGGAGAAACTGGATTATACAGCACTTTAACTGTCTTGCTTACTGAATGTTTTGCCCATGTAGAAGTAAAGCAGAAAGAATGGGGAGCTAAAAAGTGTTAATGGCAAAATGAAGGACCCTGAACTCTTGCTGTTCAGATCTGTATATTTGTTCTCTGATCCAGTTACTTGAATTTTTCTTGTATTCTGTGAGATACCCTTCTAAACTAGTAAGTTCCCCCTTCCCCCACTTTTTTTGGTTTCTGTTACCTACAACCAGATGATCTCTGATTAGATAACTTTTTAACATAATTTTATTATTTCATAAATTATGGTTATGTGGTCCAACCTAGCTGGGTCATCTTGCTCTCAATACTTCCCATTCAGTAATATGTGACTGTTTATGGTTTCCCTCAAAAAAGTTATGTACTTTGGGGCCTTGGCTATATTGTTCCTGTTGTCTGAAATACTCCTTAGTCTTATCTTCTTGGAGAAGTCATTTTCTTACTGTTTTTAATCTCTATGATGATCTTCCTTTCCCTTTCCTTCCTTCTCTTCCCTGACTTGACCAGAATGAAATGTTTCTTTGTTTCTTATAGCACCCTGTATATTATAGTACTTATGAACCACTTTTTTTTTTTTTTTTTTTACTAAATATATGTCCTTTAGCCCATGCCCCTCAAGGATTTGAAATATCTTATTCATCTTAGTCTTTTATATTTAGCACAGGGCCTAACATAGTAGGCGTTAAGTAATCTTTGAGTGATCATTTCTTTAATCATTGAATCTATTAGATATTGCTTTGTAATGAAATTTGAAGTCAGTGAATCTTGGCCTTCAGTTGAAGCATATGTCAATAATTAAAATAACATTGTAGAAATAAAAATTTGCAGTATTTTGCTAGACTGTACTAATGCCATATGGAGATTTATAAAATGTTATTTTAATTTTGGCAAACCTTACTTACTATAAGTTTATCTTTGAATTTTCATTATGAAGGGAATGCCAAAACTCAAATTATAAGCCACATTTGCTGGGTTTTCTAATATTTCAGACATAAACTCACTAACTCTCACAAAGTGTCACATGGTGTCTATCTTAAGGCATGTTTTGGCTGAAGTTTATTCAAAACAGATTTGGGTTTAAATTAAACCTAGAAGATTTGTGTTACAAAGCTTTATTTAGCATAGCTGTAGAAAAGCAACTATATTTTAAGGTAATCTCATTGTCCTCAAGGTGACAGTCTTTTATTTAAAAATAATTGTGTAGACCTGTCTCTAACCTAATTTAAAAGTTACCATATGAAACAGTTCAGGAAAAAAAGTTGTTTATACATCTCCAAAATTCCTTTTATTCTCTTTTTTTGATTTGGTCCATTTAATTTTGTTATACTGTTTTAGGCTTTTACCAAAACAGTAATTCAATAGCATGAGACTTAGGACAAAGATATTTATTATGTCTTTCTGCATAGTAGAAGAATCACACATTGAACTTCAAGTTGGTCTGTCCCTCATTTTTAATTTGCAGCCCTGAGGATATAGAATATCCACATCTCTACTTTTTTCACTGTAAACAAGTCTTGGACTTGACCCAGCCGTGTAGGAGAATACTAATGAAACAGTCACTGACTACACTGAACATTCATCGATTTATTAAGACAATGGAAGCACCTCTGCTGGTACGTGTCTTATTTTAATATGTTAGATAATTCGTATGTAAAATTTATTGTTTTGATTCATAGATATGCATTTAACTTAGATGAGCTATATCTTTTCCCCTTGAACATACTTATTTCATTTAGACAGATTTAGGAGTAGTACCTTATTACAGGTAGATTAGAGGATAAGCTGTGTATTCATAAAATGGTATTTTAATGCCTTGAAGTGTTGTTGTTTTGAACAACCCAATATAGCTTTGTGTAATTATAATGGTAGTTATAATGAACTGTGGAACTATTCTGTGGTAGTTATAATGAACTGTGACCATTCTAAGATCACAAAGATTACATTATGGGCGAAGAAAAGACCTCTTTTGTGAATGTTTTGATTCCTGTTTTAAAATTTTATAAATATTTGCATTATAGAATTTTTGGTGTCTCACTTTCCTTAGTGTCAGACTGGAAGAATCTTAGACTCAGTAGGTGATCAACTGACTTCTCTCTGGAAGTTTAAAGGGTTGTCCTGAGCATATGTAAAACCTTCAATAGGCCTTCTCACTCATCATATCCTTTTTACATAAAAATTGTGCAAATGTGCTATAAATAATTCAAACAGTGCCGCAAAGTATAAAGAATGAAAAATTTTAAAGCCACCAGTTCCCATCATTCAGAAATGAACTGTTAGATGCAACCAGTCATCTCTGCATCCACATAGATGCATACAGATAGAGGGATGAATGGATTCATGGACATATATTGCATGAGCTACTTTATAGAAAAAAGCATTATATTTAATCTTACTTGAATTTACTAGAAGAAAAATGATATGAAGCTAGAGGAATTATGGAACTTTTGAGAAATTGTTTCATCATTAGAGGGCTGTTTAGGAAATACTGTCTTAAGTGTTGAAATGATTATGGAAAACACTGAGAAGTGAAAATGATTATTTTAAGGAAACTGCTTATTTTCATTTTAGATAATATTGATTTACTCCTTGGTGTAAAAGATGAGACTATTAACTTCATATATTTATTTCCATCTCAGTTCCTCTTTACCCTCCAGATTCTTGTTTTGTGTTATTTTACATTGTAAAGGTTATAATATTTATATTGTGTTCTATAATCATAATTCCCATTTTTTTTTAAAAGCCCTGCTTTAATATTTAAATAGATTCAGAACTCATCAGTCCCAATTCTACTGGCTTCATTCCTGAGTTTTTTATTCTGGTCAGTTTTTATTTGGTTGGATTTTGACTTCAAGCAACTAAGAAAAAACAAAACAGTATATAGGTCTTTTCCCTTTCTGTTCACATGGGAGAGGGAAATATTTATCTTAGGTCCTTTGGGAGAAGATCCTCTGATTTTGGTTGGATTTCCACTTCCCCACAAAGCCCTCATGAGTTTGTTGTACAGTTCTTCATCATTTCTCTCCGTCCTCATTTCCTTTTCTTCCAATGTTGAGATATTAAGAATTCTCAGGATTTTGTCTACTCACCAGTCAACATTATCTATAAACATTAATAAAAATGGAAGCTGGGATTCAGACTTTCTCATAAACTTCGGATGCATGATCATTGCAATTATATTCATTATTTCACTTCTAAACATATGAAAATAGATGCAGGTTGGAGAATCTGTGTGTTTGTGTGTTAAGCAGATAGGGTTCCTGGACATTTAATTGTTGTAGATACATAGCACAGCTGCATCTTATCATCATGACAGGCTCATTCTCGAAACCCAGCAACTTTGCTGTGAAATTAAGCCTGAGGAGAAATCATGTGAAAAGAAATTGAGGCCCCTAGCCCACAGCTCCAGAGAAGGCGATGGCACCCCACTCCAGTACTCTTGGCTGGAAAATCTCATGGACAGAGGAGCCTGGTAGGCTGCAGTCCATGGGGTCGCTAAGAGTCGGACACGACTGAGCGACTTCACTTTCACTTTTCACTTTCATGCATTGGAGAAGGAAATCACTTTCATGCATTGGAGAAGGAAATGGCAACCCACTCCAGTGTTCTTGCCTGGAGAACCCCAGGGATGGGGGAGCCTGGTGGGCTGCCGTCTATGGGGTTGCACAGAGTCAGACACGACTGATGCAACTTAGCAGCAGCAGCAGCCCACAGCTCTGACTGAGCTCATACTAGTCAACAATAGCTTGCTAACTAGTAAATGAGCCATTTTTAAAGTGGAACCTTCACCCTCCAGTCAAAATGCCCCACAAATGCAACGTGGGCCAGAGATGAGTTGTAGACATATGAACAACAGAAATGATTCTTTTATTTTAAGCCATTAGGTTTTGGGGTGCTTTGCTACATACACAATGATAGAGGCTCAGAACACACCCTCAATCTACTTCTATGGCGTTAACTACTCTTGATTTTTAAATCTGAATTTTCAGGTCAGATTTTTCTTTGAAGTTCCTGTCCCGTATATTTAACTACTAATTAGATGTCTCTCTAAGAAGGCAATGGCACCCCACTCCAGTACTCTTGCCTGGAAAATCCCATGGACGGAGGAGCCTGGTGGGCTCCAGTCCATGGGGTCGCTAAGAGTCGGACACGACTGAGCGACTTCACTTTCATTTTTACTTTCATGCATTGGAGAAGGAAATGGCAACCCACTCCAGTGTTCTTGCCTGGAGAATCCCAGGGACGGGGGAGCCTGGCGGGCTGCCGTCTATGGGGTCGCACAGAGTCGGACACGACTGAAGCGACTTAGCAGCAGCAGATGTCTCTCTCCTAAGCTCTACATGTCCGACATTAACGTGTTGTCTTTTACCATCTGTTCTTGCTCCATTATCTTGGTTAATTTACTGTCCAGTCACTCATGGCAGAAGCCTAGAAAATCATTCTCAATTCCTGCATCTCTCTGCATCTGATTTTAGATCTGAAATATCTTCTCGAATTCTTCATTCTAACAGCCAGTGCTTTAATCCAGGTTCAAACAATCCAGGTTTGAATGTTGAGTCTCTTGAACTAGTCCCTCAATTTTATTATCTTCCTCTCATGTACTACTTTAGTAATAAGAATTGATCTGGTCTATATTCTTTCCCTCTCTTTAAGTTCATACTCCCTGTTGCTTGCATAGTAATATATTTTAAACACACATATATGATCTTGTTCTGGTAACTTTTGCAGTTCCTAAGTGGCTTCAATTGTTTACAGAATGAAGGCCTACTTTCTTAGGAGGAATACATGGTTTTTAATGATCTGGTCCTTTGCCAGTTCTCCAGCCTTACTTGTCTGTTCCCATTTTTACTTTTTAATATTGAATTGCTTATGGTTCTCCAAATACTCAAAGAATAAACCAGGTTTTTCTGTTCTTTCAGGTTGTTATACCCATTCAGGTCTTGACAGTTCAGTTCTATGTGATTGTGAGGCTGAGGTTTCTGCCTTCTCGCTAGCTTATGGCTGGTGTTGCTCTTAGCTCCTATGGTCTGTTCTCAGATTGTGGCCACGTGGCCCTCTCAAAAAACATTGGAAGTTTCTCTTTCAAAGCCAGCAGACAATCTTGCTCCATTGTGCTGTGACAGTCTTACATGGTATAATCTCATCAAGGGAATGACTATGGTGTGAGTACCACCCACGCTCAAGGAATTAGGATTATACAAAATGTGTACACCAGGAATTTTGGGAGTCATTTTAGAATTGTGTCTACCATAGCTAAATACAGATTTCTCTGTGGAAACTTTAAGGATTAGAAAAATGATTTTCTATTTTTAGAAAATTTGCAAGAAAGCATCTTTCTGTGTATCTGCTTTTATCCCCTATGCTGGTTTTACTCAGTGGGCTCTTTGAATCTGGCAGCTCATGCTCCTTTAGTTGTGGGAAATTTCTGTGTTTATTTCAGTGATGATTTCTTCCCTTCTGTTTTTTCCGTTCTCTCTTTCTGGGACTCCTGTTTGGATGTTGAGTCTCTTGAACTAGTCCCTCAATTTTATTATCTTTTCTATTGTCTAGCTGTCTTTTGCCGTACTTTCTGGCAGATTTATTCAACTTTAGTTTTCATTTTTTATGGATACAGTATCTTCTCATCTTTTCGAGCTTATTAGTGGTGGTTTTCTGAACCTTTCTTCTTCCTGAATAATCTGTTTCCTCCATGTTACTTGTTTTTCTGTTTGTTCTGGTCTTTCATGTTAGAGGCTTTCCTCAGATGCTTATTACTCCTTGTTCATGATTTAGAATATGAAACTAAAGAAGTTGGCTGGAAATTCTGAGACTATGGATCAGACTTGTTAACTTTTAGCTCCATAGGGTGGTTGGACCTGGGCAGCGTTTTGGTGAACCACAATGTCAGTAGCTTTAGGCTTTAACTTTAACTTGTGGTTGTTCAAGATCCCCAGAGAAAGATCTTCCAGTTTTCTGCTGGAATACAGAAGTCTAGCTGCTAGCTACCAGAAACTGAGTGGGGAGGGGATAGAATGAGTCTCAGCATTTGGTTGCTCAGCCCCTCTGCTTTGAGCATGGTATTCACACTCAGCTGTTCCTGCTGTCCCCCCAGATTTCTTCTGGTGTGATGCAGGGGTAGTTGCCTAAGCTCATGGAGTGAGGGAAGAGGATCTAGAGATCTAACTGCTTCTCCAAAGGTTTTATTGTCTGTTCTTTCTTACTCTAGAGCCTTCCTGCCATCATTCCCCTTCTGCTCCTTTTTCCCTGTTCCAGAGGCTCCAGGCACTGACAGTTCCTGAGCAGTTTTAGGATTCTGCAGTTAGAGTGAAATTGTTTCTTATCCTTTCCTCTCATGGCTTAGGATTTTGTTGTTCTCTAGCTTCTAAGACTTTGCTGCCTTTACTCTTTTCCCTTCTTAATGTATGTATGTTCATCTGTTTTGAAAAATCCTACTGCTGAAGTTGTCCTGGGATTTCTGAAAGGAATGAAGTTAGATGTGTGTTCAAGCTGCTGCCAGCTCAGATGTTCCTCATTGTTCTGTAGTATGTCATTATATATGTTAAATTCTTATATGGAAGAATTTGTTATGTGTTTCGTTTTCGTTTCAAATCTCTCTCTCTTTATTCGGCAGCACCACAGTTTTATTTATTGCTTTTTTTGGTTTCTCTATGATATCCTTATTCTTTTTGGTTGTAAATATCTGTATAACTACTTGTAGAATTTGTTAGTTTGCTATGTTAGTTTAAATTATATAGGTTCATGGGAGCATGAAACTTAGAAAACCATGAGACCATTTTTGTTAATTGTGGATTTATTTCACAGACTTGTTTTTTCACTTATTATTAGCAGGGTTTAAATCCAAATGTTGGAACATTATTATCACATAGTGAAGACGTTTTGTTCTTTTTCTAAATGAAGACTGAAGTTGCTGGAGATCCTAGACAGGTTTCAACTGTTCATCTACAACTAGGATTACCACTGGTTTTTATTGTTGGTCAACAAGCTACTTATGAAGCTGATAGAACAACTGCAGAATGGGTTGCTTGGCGTCTTCTGGGAAAAGCTGGAGTTCTACTTTTGTTAAGGTATTTTAAACATGGAATAGTAACTATTCTCTATTTAGCAGGACACTAGTATTTTTCTTGGTAATGTGTTCACTGGTAAATAAATTAAAATCTCTAATAGATTCTAATATAGTTAGAGCTAGTTGCTGAGTTGAAGTCTTTAATTATCAGCTTGATTAATATTTAGACCTTTAAACTTTACTAAATGAAGGTGTAGATTAAGATAGAGTATAGAAAACCTGGTCTGTATTTACATGAAAAATTTCTCAGACTCACTAAATTGTAATATTTTTTCATAAACATTTTTAGTATAAAATTTTCAGTTCAATTTTAGATTGACCTCCTGGATGACTATTATTCCTGAGATTGGCAACATATAACATTTATTTCCATTTTGATAAAGGGACTCTTCGGAAGTGGACATTCCTCAGGATACTAATGTTATTGTCAGAAGAGCAGAAGAGGTTGGTCATTTTCTATATTGGTCTACAATGTGTGCTTATTTAAAAGAGGTTAATACACATGGTCCTAAAGTAACATATGCTTATTACAGGAAAATTCTATGAATTGCCACTATTCAGAGATAACTGTTGCTAACATTTTCAACTGTTGTGTGTTATTTTCATTTGTTAATCTCTTTTTCCATGTGTGTTTGTATATTTATATAAATATATGTATATCTGCTGCTGCTGCTGCTAAGTCACCTCAGTCGTGTCCGACTCTGCGACCCCAGAGACAGCAGCCCACCAGGCTCCCCTGGCCCTGGGATTCTCCAGGCAAGAACACTGGAGTGGGTTGCCTTTTCCTTCTCCAATGCATGAAAGTGAAAGTGAAGTAGCTCAGTTGTGTCTGACTCTTAGCGACCCCATGGACTGCAGCCCACCAGGCTCCTGCATCCATGGGATTTTCCAGGCAAGAGTACTGGAGTGGGGTGCCATTGCCTTCTCTGATATGTATATCTACATATGCATATTTTTAAAGAAATTTAGGTTCATGCTGTATGCATCCTACCTTTCACATACAGTTGTATTTCATTACTTGGTATTGTGCTATGATGCCTGCCTTTAAACACTGTTTTGGACATCACTGATTTATTTCCCTTTGCTAAATTTCTGAAAGTAAATTTTGTTAAATGAGATTTTTCTTTTTTCAGAGCTTGGGCCTTAACCACTTTAATTAATCTTTTTTGTGATTTAAAAATTTTATAGATTATACTTCATGTAAACTTATTATAAACTATTGGCTGTATTCCTTATGTTGTACAATATATCTTTGTGATTTATTTATTTTATTCATGGTAGTTTGTACCTCTTAATCCCCTCTCCCATTCCCTCTTTCTACTGGTGACCATTAGTTTGTACTCTATGTCTGTGAGTCTGTTTCTGTCTTCTTATATTCATTAATTTGTTTTATGTTTTAAATTCCACATATAAGTGATAATGTACAGCATTTGTCTTTTTCTGCCTGACTTATTTCATTGAGCATGATATCATCCAGGTCCATCCATGTTATTGGAAATGACAAAATTTCATTCTTTTTTTATGGCAGAGTGATATTTCATTGCATATGTGTGCCACATCTTCTTTACCCACTTGTCTGTTCACAGACACTTAGGTTTCTTCCATATCTTGGCTATTGTAAATAATGCTACTATGAAGACTGGAGTGCATATATATCTTTTCAGATTAGTGTTTTTGTTTTCTTTGGATTCTACTCTTTTACTTTTCATGTATGAAGGTAATTGATTTTCATATTTTTTTTTCTGAATGTGATTTTTCTTTATTTTCTTCCATGGAAAGGCATTTTATTTTAAATATAGAAGTGTGTACATGTCAATGGGAATTTTAAAGACTTTTAAAATACACAAATTTCCTTCCAGAAATATTATTTTACCAGAAGAATTTCAAATTCCTTGTTCTTCATACATCTTTGCCAGTACTGAGTAGTAATCTTAAAAAAAAAATTATTTCTGTGAACATTGGGGTACATGTGTCTCTTTCAATTCTGGTTTTCTCAGTGTGTATGCCCAGCAGTGGGATTGCTGAATCATAAGGCAGTTCTATTCCCAGTTTTTTGAGGAATCTCCATACTGTTCTCCATAGTGGCTGTACTAGTTTGCTTTCCCACCAACAGTGTAAGAGGGTTCCCTTTTCTCCACACCCTCTCCAGCATTTATTGCTTGTGGACTTTTGGATCGCAGCCATTCTGACTGACGTGTAATGGTACCTCATAGTGGTTTTGATTTGCATTTCTCTGATAATGAGTGATGTTGAGCATCTTTTCATGTGTCTGCTAGCCATCTGTATGTCTTCTTTGGAGAAATGTCTATTTAGTTCTTTGGCCCATTTTTTGATTGGGTCATTTATTTTTCTGGAATTGAGCTGTAGGAGTTGCTTGTATATTTTTGAGATTAGTTGTCTGTCTGTTGCTTCATTTGTTATTATTTTCTCCCATTCTGAAGGCTGTCTTTTCACCTTGCTTAACTCTGGGAGAGGGAGAGGGTGGGATGATTTGGGAGAATAGCATTGAAATATGTATAATATCATATCTGAAACGAGTCGCCAGTCCAGCTAGGATGCCTGATAACAGATGCCTGGGGCTGGGGCACTGGGATGACCCAGAGGGATGGTATGGGGAGGGAGGAGGGTTCAGGATGGGGAACACATGTATACTTGTGGCGGATTCATTTTGATGAATGGCAAAAGCAATACAATATTGTAAAGTTAAGCAAAATAAAATTTAAAAAAAATTATTTCTATACACAAAAAAAGTTCCATATAATTTGCACGTCTTTGATAACTTTGACTAGTGAGATCACCTGTATTTCCTTTGTAAATTTCTTAAATTTGGGGGAATGAATTTCTTAAATTCTTAAACATTTCCTTAAATTTTTCTTAATTAAGAACTCTTTGAAATATATTCTAAGTATTTTAAACGTATGCTAAAAAGTTGTTGATATGTTTACAAATGGTCAGATAGTTTAAACTTAAATTCTCTTGCATAAGTCTATGGTATGAGTACTGGATTCAGATATCAAGGTCACTGGGAGAAATACCAATAACCTCAAATATGCAGATGACACCACCCTTATGGCAGAAAGTGAAGAGGAACTAAAAAAGAGCCTGTTGATGAGAGTGAAAGAGGAGAGTTAAAAAGCTGGCTTAAAACTCAACATTCAAAAAACTAAGATCATGGCATCTGGTCCCATCACTCCATGGCAAATAGATGGGGAAACAATGGAAACAGTGAGAGACTTTATTTTGGGGGCCCCAAAATCAGTGCAGATGGGGACTGCAGCCATGAAATAAAAAGATGCTTGCTCCTTGGAAGAAAAGCCATGACCAACCTAGATAGCATATTATAAAGCAGAGACATTACTTTACTGACAAAGGTCCATCTAGTCAAAGCTATGGTTTTTCCAGTAGTTGTGTATGGATGTGAGAGCTGTATTATAAAGAAAGCTGAGCGCCGAAGAATTGATGGTTTTGAACTGTGGTGTTGGAGAAGACTCTTGAGTCCCTTGGACCACAAGGAGATCATACCAGTCAATCCTAAAGGAATTCAGTCCTGAATATTCATTGGAAGGACTGATGCTGAGCTGAAACTCCAATCCTTTGGCCACCTGATGCAAAGAACTGACTCACTGGAAAAGACCTTGATGCTGGGAAAGATTGAAGGTGGGAGGAGAAGGGGACAACAGAGGATGAGATGGTTGGATGGCATCACCAACTCGATGGACATGAGTTTGAGTAAACTCTGGGAGTTGGTGATGGACAGGGAAGCCTGGCATGCTGCAGTCCATGGGGTCACAAAGAGTCGGACACGACTGAACAACTGAACTGAACTGACTGATGAATACTGAGTTAAAGAGTCAGAAAACTTGACTCTGTTCCTGCTAGTTCTGGGCCTAGATAACTGAATTAACTTCTTCCAGCTCAGTTTTCTCATTTATGAAATAGTTATAAAACCTCTCCTTCTAACTTATAAGAAATTTTATAAGACCAAATAGGAAAATACTTTGAGAACTGTAATACTGTTCAAATATGTATACTGTGAGGTCATTATGCTTTGCTTTTAGACCAGGTAATGGAAAGAATACTTTCTGAAGTGTTTTTTTTTTTTTTTTTTTCTATTAGATAAAGGATTCCAAAATAGGACATTACTTTGTTATTGGGAAAAAGGTTTTATAGAAGAATTAAAATTCATACTGTTTTCGCAGTACATATGAAAGTTATGTTTATACTATACTGTAGTCTGTTAAGTGCAATAGCGTTATGTCTAAAAAAATTAATGTATGTACCTTTAGTTAAAAAATAGTTACTGCTAAAAAATGCTAACCATCATCTGAGCCTCTAGTGAGTTGTAATCTTTTTGCTCATGGAGGGCCTGCCTTGATGTTGATGGCTGCTGAGTGATCAAGACAGTAGTTGCTGAAGGTTGGGGTAGCTGTGACAGTTTCTTAAAACAACAATGAAGTTTGCCACCATTGATTGACTCTTCCTTTCACAAATGATTTCTCTGTAGTATGCAATGCTACTTGGTAGAATTTTACCCACAGTGGAACTTCTTTCAAAATTGGAGTCAATCCCCTCAGACTCTGCTGCTGCTCTAACAGCTAAGTTTTTG
Organism: Tragelaphus eurycerus; assembly: GCA_935064755.1. NCBI lineage: Eukaryota > Metazoa > Chordata > Mammalia > Artiodactyla > Bovidae > Tragelaphus > Tragelaphus eurycerus. The sequence continues at coordinate 4,544,239 of CAKXYN010000054.1, read as the reverse complement.
TAAGATTCTCCATCTTTTGTTCTCATATCAACGATCTTTAGAGCTGCTTCACCAGAAGTAGATTCCATCTCCAGAAACCACTTTCTTTGCTCATCCATAAGAAACAACTCCTCATCCGTGCAAGTTTGATTGTGAGATTGCAGCAGGGATAATTACTGAAATAATCTAGTGGCCTAAAACTTCATGTTTTATAAAAGTTTTGGTTGAGCCTTAGTGTAAGAAATTTTAATGGACTGATTTCAATGGAATATAATTTGGTATTCTTAAAATACCTGGGGCCAGGTATTATTTTTATGTTTATGGCTAAACAGTCAATTGAACTTTGTAGTGGAATTATTTATTTATTTATTTTTATTAAATTACTTCCCCCTCCCCCTTCTTTTTGGCCATGCCACACAACTTGTGGGGTCTAAATTCCCCAACCAGGGATTGAACCCAGACCAGGGCAGTGAAAGCCCCAATCCTAACTGCTAGGCCACCAGGGCCCTCTCTAGTGGACTTATTTTAGATTAAGAATTATTTTTAATTGTGGTGGTGATTTGGTCACTAAGTCATGTAAAATATCAAAAGAATTTTGGTGCTATTTGCAATAAAATTGCTTATATTTGTATCTTGTATTGAGGTAGGACTTACTGTTATATGTAAAATACTTCAGATTTCAGCAGAATGTAACTGTGACAAGAAGCAAATGAGACTTTCCAGTTCCGTGTTTTGCCTTCTTTTCTAGTAGCATGCACTATCTTTCTGTAATGCTTAGATACTTTTAATATTGTGGAGTTAATTTCCCATTTTTATTTTTAAATATTAAAATTGAAATTCACAAGTTTAGTTTCATTTTAGTGTCAAACAAGTAAAATATATTAAAATGGTTCATTATATTCTAGTCATATCTTTTAAAATTAATGTATTTCTAGGACACGCAAGTGGAATTTTTGGCCTTAAGTCATATTGATTTAATAGCATTCCATCTGGAAAGTACCGTGAACATTGAGGAAATGGTCAAATATGAAGACATGGCAGAGCTAAATATAGGTAATGTGTTTTTTTGATGTTCATGTTCCCCTCCCATTTCTGCCCAGCATCCTTAAGGTCAGTGAAATATCAGTGAATTAACTTTCACATTCAAGAATATGAAGAGACCTGAAGAAATTAATTTGGAATCACATTTTAGCAAGTTGATTAGGTGAAAAGATACAAGGATGCTCTATTTTGCTTAGTGTGATACCTTTCATTGTTACATATCAGGCTTCTCTCTTTCCGCCTGTGCCTTTATCCTCCAGATCAGTTCCTTCAGTGCTACTGGTCTATTCTATGTTTAAAAAGGACCCAGGAGCCACAATATGATATTTATTTTTGTTATTCCTATTAGGGTATGAAATTCTGATGAATATAGTTATATTTGTAGTTGTAAATGAATCCAGTTGTTAACAGTAAAAGGAGTAAACTTTGATAACATTTTTATACTTATTTTTAATGTTATTTTTAATAATATTAAAAATTATTGTTTTTTATTTAAACATTTAATATTAATATTTTAATGTTAAATTAATTTTAACATAATGTCAAAATAATTTTAACATTAATTTTAACAAAGTTTTGCCAATTCTGTTTTTCTTTTTATTGTTCTATCGCTTACATTTTGAAGTATTCTCTAGTTTTCAAGGCTATTTCCCACACATTATTTACTTTGATTGTCATCCTCTGAGTTAGCTGAGGTCATCTTCATTATAGATGAAGAATCTGTGTTTCGGCAGAGTTAAATGATCTGCACCAAGTCACAAATGGCATGTGGAGCATTCTGACTTGAAATTTCATTTATGACCATTATCATTCCTGATACTTCTTTATAATATATCCTATTCTGAAATTGCTCATTTGCTTTTCTCCCTTCTGTACTGGTCTATTATAAACTTCTAAGGCAGGGATTATGTCTTGTGCATTTACTAAATGTATCCCGTTTAGTTAATTATTGAATTTTTATCATGAGTCCCGTTGAGTAAATACTTTTTATGTAGTGCTGTTGTTACGAGTCCCAGGAAGGAAGGAATTTGCATATTCTTTTCATGAGATTCGTTTATTATGATGATCAAAATCTGTATTATAAATTTAGTAAGGCCTCTGAGCTTTAACTGATATATGACCAGCTTCATGGTTTGAGCACTGCTCTAGTTTTCTGGTATACAGAGATTTAGTTCAGTTCAGTTCAGCCACTCAGTCGTGTCCGACTCTTTGTGACCCCATGCATCGCAGCACGCCAGGCCTCCCTGTCCATCACCAACTCCCGGAGTTTACTCAGACTCACATCCATCGAGTCGTGATGCCATCCAGCCATCTCATCCTCTGTCGTCCCCTTCTCCTTCTGCCCCCAATCCCTCCCAGCCTCAGAGTCTTTTCCAGTGAGTCAGCTCTTCACATAAGGTGGCCAAAGTACTGGAGTTTCAGCTTTAGCATCATTCTTTCCAAAGAAATCCCAGGGCTGATCTCCTTCAAAATGGACTGGTTGGATCTCCTTGCAGTCCAAGGGACTCTCAAGAGTCTTCTCCAACACCACAGTTCAAAAGCATCAATTCTTCGGCTCTCAGCCTTCTTCACAGTCCAGCTCTCACATCCATACATGACCACAGGAAAAACCATAGCCTTGACTAGACGGACCTTTGTTGGCAAAGTAATGTCTCTGCTTTTGAATATGCAATCTAGGTTGGTCATAACTTTCGTTCCAAGGAGTAAGCGTCTTTTAATTTCATGGCTGCAGTCACCATCTGCAGTGATTTTGGAGCCCCCAAAAATAAAGTCTGACACTGTTTCCATTGTTTCCCCATCTATTTCCCATGCTAATGACTTAAGCCGGAGTTCTTCTCCACAGCATCATCATTATACAGGCAGGTCTGTGTTCTGGTCTCTTGGTCCTTGCTTTGTTCCTATCATCATTCGTATATTCAAACTTTCAAAGTCACAGGAATTATCCAGGTGTCAGTTTAACAGGATTCCTGTCCTCAGTGGAAGTTGCCTTTTTAAAAATTTTGTTGCCATGTCTCATTTTACTTAGTGACTCTCTGGCTTCAGTTTGCCCTCTGGTGCTGCCTCCTCGTTTTTCTCTCTCCTGTCTTTGCTCCTCAGCCCAGTTCTTGTGTTTTGGGGGTGGGGGGTGTTTGGTCTTAATTTCCTATATTTGTAATCCATATTGACTCATAATATAGTATGATGTTGTGCCCAAATACACAATTGCCCTCTTATTTTCATTCCTTCTCATTAATTAGGAAAGATAGATGAGGCTTGGAAAGAGTTTGTTACCATGAAAAAGTAGAATATAAAGAAAAATGCTCTTCAGAGGAAATGAACACACAGTGAGTCAGAATTAAATGAACTGAGTTCTACAAAAAGAGTATGAAAAAAACTTATGTGACTAAGAAAAATATATATACATATTGATAAGTAGGTGAAATGTAGACCTGAGGAGTGAATATATTTAAAAACTAAAGTGGCTTATTAAGAGAATGGGAAAGCAGAAAGGTATTAGAACAAGATAAGAGAAGAAAGGATGGATTAGGAAATAAGAATGGACTGGCAGGAAAATGAAAACATGTGAATAATAAAAAAATACTGTAAATGAGAAAATTGGCCTTTATTAATTTTGATATTGAGGACATAACTTTTAGTGTCATAGAATGTCATGTTTGAAAGTATCTTAAAATTAATAGTGTAAGTCTTTGGTTCACAGGTTTGAACACTGAAATTCATAGAGTTATGTATTTGACTAGAGTCACACAGCTAAAAATTGCTGATGTGATACTAAAATCTAGATCTAGTCTTTTATGGTATTGGAAATCATATGGAAAATAATAATTTAGTTTTCTGAATGCATTGTCTTTCTTACTTCCTTTCTTTTTAATATGTTATTACAGAGAATTATAAATGTATCATAAAATAGGGTAATAAAACAGACCTCCATATAACCATGTCCTGGCCTCACCCAACTACCCTCAGATCAGATGAGATCCAGCTCAGTCTTGTCCAACTCTTTGCGACCCCATGAATCGCAGCACGCCAGGCCTCCCTGTCCATCACCAACTCCCGGAGGTCACTCAGACTCACATCCATCGAGTCGTGATGCCATCCAGCCATCTCATCCTCTGTTGTCCCCTTCTCCTCCTGCCCCCAATCCCTCCCAGCATCAGAGTCTTCTCCAATGAGTCAACTCTTCCAATAAGGTGGCCAAAATACTGGAGTTTCAGCTTTAGCATCATTCCTTCCAAAGAAATCCCAGGGCTGATCTCCTTCAGAATGGACTGGTTGGATCTCCTTGCAGTCCAAGAGACTCTCAAGAGTCTTCTCCAACACCACAGTTCAAAAGCATCAATTCTTCGGCTCTCAGCCTTCTTCACAGTCCAGCTCTCACATCCATACATGACCACTGGAAAAACCATAGCCTTGACTAGACGAACCTTTGTTGGCAAAGTAATGTCTCTGCTTTTGAAGATGCTATCTAGGTTGGTCATAACTTTCGTTCCAAGGAGTAAGCGTCTTTTAATTTCATGGCTGCAGTCACCATCTGCAGTGATTTTGGAGCCCAGAAAAAGAAAGTCTGACACTGTTTCCACTGTTTCCCCATCTATTTCCCATGTAGTGATGGGACCAGATGCCATGATCTTCGTTTTCTGAATGTTGAGCTTTAAGCCAATTTTTTTACTCTCCTCTTTCACTTTCATCAACAGGCTTTTTAGTTCCTCTTCACTTTCTGTCATAAGGGTGGTATCATCTGCATATCTAAGGTTATTGATATTTCTCCCAGCAATCTTGATTCCAACTTGTGTTTCTTCCATTCCAGCATTTCTCATGATGTACTCTGCATATAAGTTAAATAAACAGGATGACAATATACAGCCTGGACGTACTCCTTTTCCTATTTGGAACCAGTCTGTTGGTCCATGCCCAGTTCTAACTGTTGCTTCCTGGCCTGCATACAAATTTCTCAAGAGGCAGATCAGGTGGTCTGGTATTCCCATGTCTTTCAGAATATTTCCACAGTTTATTGTGATCTACACAGTCAAAGGCTTTGGCATAGTCAATAAAGCAGAAATAGATATTTTTCTGGAACTCTCTTGCTTTTTCGATGATCCAGCGGATGTTGGCAATTTGATCTCTGGTTCCTCTGCCTTTTCTAAATCCAGCTTGAACATCAGGAAGTTCACGGTTCACATATTGCTGAAGCCTGGCTTGGAGAATTTTGAGCATTACTTTACTAGCGTGTGAGATGAGTGCAACTGTGTGGTAGTTTGAGCATTGTTTGGCATTGCCTTTCTTTGTGATTGGAATGAAAACTGACCTTTTCCAATCCTGTGGCCACTGCTGAGTATTCCAAATTTGCTGGCATATTGAGTGCAACACTTTTACAGCATCATCTTTCAGGATTTGAAAGAGCTCCACTGGAATTCCATCACCTCCACTAGCTTTGTTTGTAGTGATGCTTTCTAAGGCCCACTTGACTTCACATTCCAGGATGTCTGGCTCTAGGTGAGTGATCACACCATCGTGATTATCTGGGTCTTGAAGCTCTTTTTTGTACAGTTCTTCTGTGTATCCTTGCACCTCTTCTTAATATCTACTGCTTCTGTTAGCTCCATATCATTTCTGTCCTTTATCGAGCCCATCTTTGCATGAAATGTTCCTTTGGTATCTCTGATTTTCTTGAAGAGATCCTTAGTCTTTCCCATTCTGTTGTTTTCCTCTATTTCTTTGCATTGATCGCTGAAGAAGGCTTTCTTATCTTTTCTTGCTATTCTTTGGAACTCAGCATTCAGATGTTTATATCTTTCCTTTTCTCCTTTGCTTTTCGCTTCTCTTCTTTTCACAGCTATTTGTAAGGCCTCCCCAGACAGCCATTTTGCTTTTTTGTATTTCTTTTCCATGGGGATGGTCTTGGTCCCTGTCTCCTGTACAATGTCACGAACCTCATTCCATAGTTCATCAGGCACTCTATCTATCAGATCTAGGCCCTTAAATCTATTTCTCACTTCCACTGTATAATCATAAGGGATTTGATTGAGGTCATACCTGAATGGTCTAGTGGTTTTCCCTACTTTCTTCAATTTCAGTCTGAATTTGGCAATAAGGAGTTCATGATCTGAGCCGCAGTCTGCTCCCGGTCTTGTTTTTGCTGACTGTATAGAGCTTCTCCATCTTTGGCTGCAAAGAATATAATCGATCTGATTTCAGTGTTGACCATCTGGTGATGTCCATGTATAGTCTTCTCTTGTGTTGTTGGAAGAGGGTGTTTGTTATGACCAGTGCATTTTCTTGGCAAAACTCTGTTAGTCTTTGCCCTGCTTCATTCCGTATTCCAAGGCCAAATTTGCCTGTTACTCCAGGTGTTTCTTGACTTCCTACTCTGGCATTCCAGTCCCGTATAATGAAAAGGACATCTTTTTTGGGTGTTAGTTCTAAAAGGTCTTGTAGGTCTTCATAGAACCGTTCAACTTCAGCTTCTTCAGTGTTACTGGTTGGGGCATAGACTTGGATTACTGAGACACTGAATGGTTTGCCTTGGAAACGAACAGAGATCATTCTGTCATTTTTGAGATTGCATCCAAGTACTGCATTTCGGACTCTTGTTGACCCTGATGGCCACTCCATTTCTTCTGAGGGATTCCTGCCCGCAGTAGTAGATATAATGGTCCTCTGAGTTAAATTCACCCATTCCAGTCCATTTGAGTTTGCTGATTCCTAGAATGTCAACATTCACTCTGGTCCTCTCTTGTTTGACCACTTCCAATTTGCCTTGATTCATGGACCTGACATTGGAATACGGAATGAAGCAGGGCAAAGACTAATAGAGTTTTGCCAAGAAAATGCACTGGTCATAGCAAATACCCTCTTCCAACAACACAAGAGAAGACTCTATACATGGACATCACCAGATGGTCAACTCCGAAATCAGATCGATTATATTCTTTGTAGCCAAAGATGGAGAAGCTCTATCCAATCAGCAAAAACAAGACCAGGAGCTGACTGTGGCTCGGACCATGAACTCCTTATTGCCAAATTCAGACTGAAATTGAAGAAAGTAGAGAAAACTACTAGACCATTCAGGTATGACCTAAATCAAATCCCTTATGATTATACAGTGGAAGTGAGAAATAGATTTAAGGGCCTAGATCTGATAGATAGAGTGCCTGATGAACTATGGAATGAGGTTCATGACATTGTACAGGAGACAGGGATCAAGACCATCCCCATGGAAAAGAAATGCAAAAAAGCAAAATGGCTGTCTGGGGAGGCCTTACAAATAGCTGTGAAAAGAAGAGAAGCGAAAAGCAAAGGAGAAAAGGAAAGATATAAACATTTAAATGCAGAGTTCCAAAGAATAGCAAGAAGAGATAAGAAAGCCTTCTTCAGTGATCAATGCAAAGAAATAGAGGAAAACAACAGAATGGGAAAGACTAGGGATCCCTTCAAGAAAATCAGAGATACCAAAGGAATATTTCATGCAAAGATGGGCACAATAAAGGACAGAGATGGTGTGGACCTAACAGAAGCAGAAGATATTAAGAAGAGGTGGCAAGGATACACAGAAGAACTGTACAAAAAAGAGCTTCAAGACCCAGATAATCATGATGATGTGATCACTGACCTAGAGCTAGACATCTTGGAATGTGAAGTCAAATGGGCCTTAGAAAGCATCACTACGAACAAAGCTAGTGGAGGTGATGGAATTCCAGTGGAGCTATTCCAAGTCCTGAATGATGATGCTGTGAAAGTGCTACACTCAATATGCCAGCAAATTTGGAAAACTCAGCAGTGGCCACAAGATTGGAAAAGGTCAGTTTTCATCCCAATCCCAAAGAAAGGCAATGCCAAGGAGTGCTCAAACTACCGCACAATTGCACTCATCTCACACGCTAGTAAAGTAATGCTCAAAATTCTCCAAGCCAGGCTTCAGCAATATGTGAACCGTGAACTTCCTGATGTTCAAGCTGGTTTTAGAAAAGGCAGAGGAACCAGAGATCAAATTGCCAACATCCGCTGGATCATCAAAAAAGCAAGAGAGTTCCAGAAAAACATCTATTTCTGCTTTATTAACTATGCCAAGGCCTTTGACTGTGTGGATCACAATAAACTATGGAAAATTCTGAAAGAGATGGGAATACCAGACCACCTGATCTGCCTCTTAAGAAATCTGTATGCAGGTCAGGAAGCAACAGTTAGAACTGGTCATGGAACAACAGACTGGTTCCAAATAGGAAAAGGAGTACGTCAAGGCTGCATATTGTCACCATGTTTATTTAACTTATATGCAGAGTACATCATGAGAAATGCTGGACTGGAAGAAACACAAGTTGGAATCAAGATTGCTGGGAGAAATATCAATAACCTCAGATATGCAGATGACACCACTCTTATGGCAGAAAGTGAAGAGGGGCTAAAAAGCCTCTTGATGAAGTGAAAGTGGAGAGTGAAAAGGTTGGCTTAAAGCTCAACATTCAGAAAACGAAGATCATGGCATCTGGTCCCATCACTGCATGGGAAATAGATGGGGAAACAGTGGAAACAGTGTCAGACTTTGTTTTTCTGGGCTCCAAAATCACTACAGATGGTGACTGCAGCCATGAAATTAAAAGACGCTTGCTCCTTGGAAGGAAAGTTATGACCAACCTAGATAGCATCTTCAAAAGCAGAGACATTACTTTGCCAACAAAGGTTCGTCTAGTCAAGGCTATGGTTTTTCCAGTGGTCATGTATGGATGTGAGAGCTGGACTGTGAAGAAGGCTGAGAGCCGAAGAATTGATGCTTTTGAACTGTGGTGTTGGAGAAGACTCTTGAGAGTCCCTTGGACTGCAAGGAGATCCAACCAGTCCATTCTGGGGGAGATCAATCCTGGAATTTCTTTGGAAGGAATGATGCTAAAGCTGAAACTCCAGTATTTTGGCCACCTCCTGCGAAGAGTTGACTCATTGGAGAAGACTCTGATGCTGGGAGGGATTGAGGGCAGGAGGAGAAGGGGACGACAGAGGATGAGATGGCTGGATGGCATCACTGACTCGATGGATGCGAGTCTGGGTGACATCCGGGAGGTGGTGATGGACAGGGAGGCCTGGCGTGCTGCGGTTCATGGGGTCGCAAAGAGTCGGACACGACTGAGCGACTGATCTGATCTGATCTGATCTGATGCAATATTGCTCTTTACAGCATTGGACCTTGCTTCTATCACCAGTCACATCCACAGCTGGGTATTCTTTTTGCTTTGGCTCTATCCTTTCATTCTGTCTGGAGTTATTTCTCCACTGATCTCCAGCAACTACCCTCAGTCAGTGGCTAATCTTGTTACAATCATAGCCCTTTACTTATTATTTTGCACCTAATCCCAAACATGTAAACTCATCCATAAATATTTCCCTGTATTTCAGACATGTAAGGATTCTTTTAAAATTAACAATGCTATTACTTCATCTACATGGTTAAGAATTGTTCATATCAGATGCTCAGTCGACATTCAGATTTCCAGCTTCATCTTGCTTCTTCATGCCACTGTTGCTTTGTACATGCTGTTCGTTTTACTCATATGCCTCTCCTGCCTCCTTTTCATTTTTCTTTTAATAATGTTCAGCTAGTGTCAACTTCTAGGAAGCTTTAATTGTCTCTAATCAAGTTAGATGTGCCTCCAATGTTACCATTATGATCTGTACAAACTTTCAACAGGACATTGTGAATTCAGAATATATGTGTGTATGTGTGTTTACTACATATTTGAATGGATAGATGAATGAATGGGTTGGTGGGTCTGTCTGTCTTACTGAAGTTTTTTTTTAGATTTAATTAATATGTAACATTATATTAGTTTTAGTTGTATACCATAATGATTCAATATTTCTGTATATTGTGGTTAATGAAATGATTTTTACATATTCAGAATCTACCCATAACTCAATACACATAGAATAAAATCAAAATTTCTTGGTTTATATGGCCTCTTATGGCTTTCCATGTGGTACTCGTGGTAAAGAACCTGCTTGCCAGTGCAGGAGAAGGAGACATAAGAGATGCAGGTTGAATCCCTGATCGGGAAGATCCCCTGGAGGAGGAAATGGCAACCCACTCCTGTTTTCTTGCCTGGAGAATCCCATAGACAGAGGAGCCTGGCAGGCTACATACATACAGTCCATGGGGTGGCAAAGAATTGAACACAAGTGAGTGACTGATACTCACATGATCTAGAAACCCTAGAGTTTTCTCACGTCGTTCCTTCAGTGTATTTCGTTTTAGTCAAATGTGCCTTCCCTCAGTGCCTAGAGTATGCTGAGCTCTTTTATTTCTCCGAGTCTTTGCTTATGTTGTTCTCTTTGTCTAAAACATTCTTTTCTTGATTATCCAGTAGACTGGATTGCCCAATTTAAATCTCCCTGTTAAAATCCCTCACTGTATCTTTTGCCTTTCTTCTTAAACTGATCACATTTATAGTTACATATTTATTTAGTGATGAGTTTACTGACTGATTTTTCCATAGATAGAAACTGTGTGGTCAGGGACTACATCTGCTTTGCTCACGACTTTCCTCAGTGTCCATCACAGTGCTTGCCATGTAGTAGAAGCTAAAGAAGTACTGTCAAACATGTGTGGTAGGACTTTTCTAGGTTATAAATTAATGTATTATTAGAAACAATGTTATTTGTTGACAAGTTTATTATTTTTATATTTATATTTATTATATTATTTCTTGACAAGTCTAAGTAATTCCTTTTGGAATTAACTAAAACTTGATCATTTCTAGGTCAGGAAGCATCTGAGAGTCATTTAAGATAGGAAGCCAGACAACTGGAAAGTTTTCTAAATATCATGCATTTAAAATATTAAGATAGTATCAATTCATGAGTTTCTATGAAACACCAAATTTTCATATGCTTGCCTGGGAGAAGAGCTTAAATATTTTAAATTATACATTTATATTTACATTAATTTCTCTTCAAACATTTCAGAAATTCAAGATGATGAAGTGGAAGAAACTGTTTACAGAGACAGGAAGAGACAGTTACCTTTGGAACTCACTGTGGAGTTAACGGAAGAGACATTTCATGCGACAGTGACGGCTTCTGACAGCATAGTGCTTTTCTATGCTGGCTGTGAGTATTATGAACCTTTAGAGGTGACTACTGTACTGCATATTAGGACATTTAAAGTAGGCAGATTTTACTTTTGCATTCTGTTACTACACATTGTAAAATGACATAGCTTTCATATGTCCCACACTTTTAAACAATTTACTTCGGAGCTGTTTCTAGGGTTGTAAAACTGATTATATATAGTATAGTCAAAGTGTTAGTCGCTCAGTCATATCTGACTCTTTGTAGTCCCATAGACTGCCAGGCACTTCCGCCTATGGGATTCTCCAGGCAAGAATACTGGAGTGGGTTGCCGTTCCCTTCTCCAGGGGATCTGAGCCTCCTGCATTGCAGGCAGATTCTTTACCATGTGAGCCACCAGAGAAGACATGATTATATATATCTGACTTATAAATTGAAGATTATGATTAAACTAGATGTTAAGCTTACTAATTTGGAAAATTGTTGTTATTCAAGCTAATGATTTTAATAGATTAACAGTTGTTGTAGGTTTATAGGCATTATATTGCTTATCTTCAAACAATAGCCATTCAACTATACTCCTCACCATATGAATGTAGAGAATTAGTTGTATTTGGAACTCTCTTGAATGTGTGGACAATACTGAGTGCTTGCTGCATATTAGAATATTTCTTAGTATAAAATAATTTTGAGATACCCCATTAATCTATATGTTTGTTATATAAGTATGGATGCTTTAGAATATGTGTATGTTGTAATATCTATTTAATTTTTTATTTTAATGTAGGGCAAGCAGTATCCATGGCATTTCTGCAGTCCTATATCGATGTGGCAATTAAACTGAAAGGTATTATACTGTTGTAGGCATGTTTATTTTCCTGGTTTTGAGCTATAGCTATTTGTAAAATTGTGTCTCGCTAAAGGTGTAGAAAACCACATAAAATTTCAGATTAATATGTTTGTGTCTCCACAACAAACATGTTAGTACTGAACATCAGCCTGTTCCACTTGAAACATGATTAAGTATTCAAACCATTTTACAGCAAAGAAAATTAAAAAGTGATAACTTCAGTATAAGTTAATACTCCACGGTTAATAAGTTAAGGAACCATGAGTTTCAAAACTGTTAGGAGCATTCCCTTTGATTGTCTTCAGTAAACTGTCTTATAGCTTTATACTTAATCCAGTAAACTTATTGGCTGAATTCAGTCATTCAGCAAACATTTATTGAGTGCCTACTATGTGCCAGTTACTGTTAAATATTATTAAATATATACTAAATATTATTAAATAAAAATTTTATAGATAAGCCTATAGTCTCACAGTCTAATGAGGGCTCTAAGATCCCAGTGTTCTTGAAGCTATACAGTTAGCTTTTCATGGGTAGGGAATTTCTTAATAGCCAGAATCTTTTTCTTTTAACTGTTCTATGAAACCTAGTTCGGTAGTAGACAAACAGTAATCCAAGCAATGAACTCAAAATGTCTATGCCACTGTCTCAGCAAAGACAAAGGGAGGAGTGGGGAGGCCTGTTCGTGTTAGTAAGAGAGAGAGTAATGGATTAGGTAAGTATAATATTTTGTAATCATTCGAATAAGACAGTCCATATCATGCTTTGTATCTTTAATATTATTTCTTCTCACTCTGTTTTTCTTGTTAATAAAAGCTGCTATGGCTAAATGGACTTTTTCTTGGCTACTCCAGAAATGCATCCACCATTTAGTTTTTTGGGACATTAGTTTACAGCCTCTTTTATTATTTAGTAAGTTCCTTATGGGAAGAAAGTATGCCTTATACTCAGTTCACTGGACTTGGTGCCTTGTCTTACCTTACAGAATATCTCGTGTTTAATAATTGTTGAGTAAATAAATTAGCAAATATAGTAGAGTTTCATAAATTTTGTTTCATTTTGTGGAAAAGGTGTACTGGCATACAACATGTGTGTGTGTGTATGTATGTGTGTATGTATGTATATATGTGTGTGTGTGTGTGTATATATATATATGGCTTTTATGAATTCAAGAAGTTGATTCCAGAAAGTCAACCCTAAATACAATATGTTCTATAATAATAAAAGCATCAGAGATATAAAAAAATCATTTTTGATCCATTTCTCTTCCATTCATTTCCAAACTACATTTGATCCATTGTTTGATTATTTCATTCCCCAAGTGAAGGGATGATTAAGTCTGTAGATAATATGATCCCTAATTTTTTTTTTAAAGCAAATCCTGTCACTCTCTAGTTCTCCTTTATGGTTGCAATCTACAGACTGATTTAAGTTTCTTCTCTTAGGTTTTCCAGCCTTATTGGTAAATGATTAGAAGAAAGAAAAAGTAGGAAAATATAAACCATAATAAAATAGTAATTGGATAATGTCCCTGAATACTAGAATTATGCCCCCTCCCCAGCCCATTTGGCTAGATACCAAATGAAAATGGAAGGAGGTTCTCTTACTTTCTTCTCTGTTAATGACCAAATAAAGACCTGACCCCTCAATGCAAGGACTCTTGAGTTGTATGTGTTTGTAGAATAAAAAAGCAGATTAACCAACCTAAAGACTTGATTTGTTTTTTCAATTAGCCCCCCCCGGGGCCCCCCGGGGGCTCTATGTTCTTTATGAATAACAATTCTTTTAGTAATTAGATATCAGATAGGTAGATTATTTTGGAAGTCCATGGGGCTTCATACACAAATGCATACTATAGGTAACAATAATGTTTTGTGTCTATGGCGAAGCCTATACTATAACTTTATAAGCTAGAACAATATTGTAATACTTCGGGTGTTTAGTTGTATAATCTTTCATGTTGTTTTGGGGAAAAGCCACTTTTTATCTCTTAGTCCAAGAGGATGAAGAATATTTTATACTCAGTCACAAGGTGGCAGCAAATGTCTGTTTTTGTTTTTCTTTTAAATTAGGATCCTTATTTGAAATTGCTGTGTTGTTGAAGTATGTGGAGTGTAATACTACAGTAATCTTAGAACATTAGACTATTCGACTTGAAACATGATTAAATATTGAAACCATTTTACAGCAGAGAACATTAAAATGTGATAACTTCAGTATAAGTAGCCTTATCATTTTTTAATAATATATATCAATATTCTTTTTTTCCGTTTTAAAGATAACATCAAAGTTTTCAGCTTGGACTGCTGGGACATTTTAAGCAGTGGTAGACCCATTGAGGATGCTTCTTGAAGGGAGAGAACTACATTTATTATGACACCATGTTCCATCCTTTGGTGGCAGTGCATAGAATGATGCTCCATCTGAACAAGCATCAGTACATGCACCACTAGACATTTATTGACTACATGACTAACATAAAGGAGAAGAGAACTTTATAGAGTAGATCTAAGCTTAGAAGGAATAAAGATTTATCTTTGTATGCTCATATAATATTCAAGTATTAACATACTTTAATGTAAACACTGAAAATTTGTTCATGAAGAAATATCAGGGTACGTTTCACAAATTTTTACTGGATTCATAATATGTAATAGACATTGTTCTAGGTACCAGGTTTATAAGACAGACTAGACCCTGTGAGATAGAATCTAGGATCATAACATAAAGATGGATTTTTAGTATTGAAACTTTTGAAGATAAAATATTAAAATATTGCATTTTGCAATTTTAGTCATATGGGTAGGTTACATCCTAATTTGAATTTAGGATTAAATTGGTATGCAAAGATTCCTTCTTTGATCTAATACTATATTAAAATTTCCTTTTATTAGATTTTCTTTCTCTCATTAGCTGAATTGTATGGTACTTTGTTATTTGGTTTTTGATACCTCTGCACCTAACTCTATATTTTGGAGAACTGGAGAACTTTGCATATACAGTTGACTTAGACAATGCAGGGATTAGGGGCGTTGACTTTCCATGCAGGAGAAAATCCAGGTATAACAGGTTTGGCCCTCCGTGTACACGTTTGCCGGAGAAGGCAATGGCACCCCACTCCAGTACTCTTGCCTGGAGAATCCCATGGACAGAGGGGCCTGGTAGGCTGTAGTCCATGGGGTCGCTAGGAGTTGGACATGACTGAGCAACTTCACTTTCACTTTTCACTTTCATGCATTGGAGAAGGAAATGGCAACCCACTTCAGTGTTCTTGCCTGGAGAAGCCCAGGGATGGGGGAGCCTAGTGGGCTGCCGTCTGTGGGGTCGCACAGAGTCAGACACGACTGAAGCGACTTAGCAGCAGCAGCAGCATACACGTCTGCTCTGTATCCAAGTTTCCACATCCATGGATTCATCCAACCTTGGGTCATGTGGGACTGTCGCATTGACTATTGAAACAGATCTGTAAGTGGGCCTGCACAGTGCTTTCCAAGGGTCAGCTGTATTAGTATAGCACAGGTAGGAATTTCTCTTTGAGGTTCTGCTATGTGTTTTCTCAGGCTGAAAAGAAATTATTTAAATAAATATGTATGAAATTATACTGTTGAGACAGGTTTGGTATGTGAAAGTGAAAAGTGAAAGTCGCTCAGTTGTGTCCGACTCTTTGTGACCCCATGGACTATACAGTCTGTGGAATTCTCCAGGCCAGAATACTGGAGTGGGTAGCCTTTCCCTTCTCCAGAGGATCTTCCCAACCCAGGGATCAAACACAGGTCTCCCACATTGCAGGCGGGTTGTTTACCAGCTGAGCCACAAAGGAAACCCAAGAATACTGGAGTGGGTAGCTTCTCGCTTCTCCAGGGGATCTTCCCAACCCAGGAATCGAACTGGGGTCTCCTGCATTGCAGGCACATTCTTTACCAACTGAGCTATCAGAGAAATGAAGTGAAGTGAAATTGCTCAATTGTCTGACTCTTTGCAATCCTGTGGACTGTAGCCTACCAGGCTCCTCTGTCCATGGAATTTTCCAAGCAAGAGTACTGGAGTGGGTTGCCATTTCCTTCTCCAGGGGATCTTTCCTATCCAGGGATCGAATCCAGGTCCCCCACGTTGTAGGCAGACACTTTACCGTCTGAGCCATTAGGTAAGTCTGAGCTATCAGAGAAGCCCTAGGTAAATATCATGGAGGCCCTAGATAGTATATTCACACACATATTTAAGGTATTTTATTTCATGTACGAGGACTGCTCTAGATTCTGGAAAATCAGTGATGAGGGAACCAGACACAGTCCCTGCTCTCAGGAAGCTCAAATCATATAATAACACAAATGAGTACATAATTCCATGATGAGGTAGGAAAAAGAGCATGGTCCTTTAGGAGTATAAGAATCAGATGTAGATCAGGATGTCAATGGAGGCTTCTCTGAAATGGTCACACATGCAGAGATCTGAAGGGTGAGAAAGACCTGACTGATAAAATTGGTAGAGGTGGGCTGATACCAAAATAGATTTGAATTTTGAAAAGATATCTCTAGCTTCAGTGTAGAGACGTATTAAATTCTGGGAGATGAATTAGGAGAAGTGATGACTAGAATGGTGGCAGTAAAGAGAAAGGGACAGATATAAGAGGTACTCAAAATTTAGGTGGTAAAATTGGAAGGTGTGCGGATTGATGATATAAGACCTGCGGAGTTTAGGGATGAAGAGGTGTGAAAGGTGATACTTTGCTTTCAGAGTGGCTCAGGATGGCAACGTTCACTACTGTTCAGAGGGAAGAAACCATGTTTGGTTTTAGATGTCTTGAGTTTGAGGCTGTTTCTATTCAAAGGGACCTACCTAGAGAAGGCAGTATGGATACATGGATCTGGAACTTTGAGGATCCTGGGCCAAAGCTATAAATTTAGGATTTATTAGGTTGTTGTTGATTATTGAGATTGTCTAAAAGAGAGCGAAGAACAAGAAGAGAAAGCAGCTTAAACTGAGCCTTGAGGGAACTTCCGACTCCACTAGCAAAAGGGCCTGCAAAAGGGAACAAAAGGAAGCAGCTGGGGAGAGGTTGGAGCCGATGGGAGGAGGTGCTGCAAAGAACCAAGGGGAGAGAGTGCACCAGCAGTATGTCATGCTGCCGAGAAGTTGAAATAAGAGCGGGATATAAAGACATTAAGAGTTCTCAACAACTGAGTTGTCTACATTAACATTTATAAAAATGTGCATTTTCTTTTTATTTAGGCACATCCACTATGCTGCTTGCTAGAGTAAACTGCGCAGATTGGTCTCATATGTGTACCAAGCAAAATATTACCGAATTTCCTGTTGTAAAGATGTACAAGGAAGGCCAGAACCCGGTATCTTACACTGGTATGCTGGGAACTGAAGATCTCTTAAAATTTATTCAACTGTAAGTATTCAGCTTCGCCCTAAGATTTTTTAAGTTTTAGATCTATTCAACTCCTAATTCCCTTACTTATTTGACACACCTTGGATAGGTTAAGGAAGTATGAACACTGATGAGAAGAGCCTGTCTATTATTTTTTATCATTTTTGGGAAATAGAAATTTTATTTAATGAGACTGATTTTTTTTGTTTTGTTTAGATTCATATTGTCTTTATTTTGTCAGATGTTTATCCTATAGAATATACTAAGTTCAGTATATATATATATTTTACAAGCTGAGAAGTATTTTTAAAAATTAATTTTGACTATAAATATTCATCCAGCAACAGGATTTCATGCCCAGTGAACATTATGTCTGTCCAAGAAGCAGAAGAATATTTAAATGGGGAATTATATAAAGACCTAATTTCCTATTCTAGCATGTCAGTACTGGGACTGTTTAGTCCAACCATGACAAGAGGTAAGTGGAACTGAACATTTAAATTATATAATGTATAGTTGAAGTCTTGTTTACTTGTTTTCTTTTTAAAGAATTAATATCTTTTTAAATTAAAGAGAACTCAATTTTAGAGAATTTTGAAAATACAAAGAAGTTTGAAGAAAAATAAAAATCTTTCGAGTTGTTAAATTTTAAGGTAATTTCTTCCCTCTTTTTTTGTGAACTTATGTGTTGAATATTAATATACATTTTAATGTAATTGGGCTAGTACTGTGTATTTAGGTTAGTATCTGCTGTTTTTATTTTTAACATTAAGTGGGTGCATTTTTCCATGTGATTAATATTCTTCAAAAACATCATGACTGTTTCCTTTTTGCTTTGTATTGTAAAGAGTATTTTTATTTATGAGTCTTTGTGTGGGTTTTAGACTATTTAGTAGCTATGGATTCCCAGTAGGTGAATAACTTTGTCTTCTGTAAACTGTATGTGTGTTATTCATTTTTTTAAAAAAAGGTTTTAGCATTTGTCTAAGGAATTACTATGAGATTATTGTATACTAAAGATATTAAGCTTTTGTCATTTTATTAATATTCCAATTATTTCCCCCAGCTTGTTGTTTGCTTTTTAGCTTTGCCTAATAATTTTATATGTAATAGTTAAAATTTTTTCAAATTTATTGATTTTGAGATTTCTTCCATTGCTTTAGCTATAGAAAATCCTTATCATTCTGATCAGTTAATAGTTACTTGTCTCTTCTTATTGCTTTATAATATTTTCTTATGTTATATTGTCTTCTTGTTTTGAATATTCTTTTTAAAATTTGTGAGTGATAAGACACAGATAACATGAAACTTAGCCTCTTAATCATTTATAAGTGTATAGTTAACTAATGTTAATTGTGTTTCTATTGTGTGCAAATTCTGATTTCCAGAACTTTTTCATCTTACAAAATTGAAACTCTTTACATGTTAAAGAGCAACTCCCTTTTCCTGTTTCCCTGCTGCTGCTAAGTCGCGTCAGTCGTGTGTGACCCCATAGACGGCAGCCCACCAGGCTCCGCCGTCCCTGGGATTCTCCAGGCAAGAACACTGGAGTGGGTTGCCATTGCCTTCTCCAGCTCCCTTTCCCTGTTTCCCTAATGCTTGGCAAACACCATTTTCCTGTCCATTTCTATGAATTTGACTATTCTAGTACCTCATGAAAGCCAGATCATGTAGTGTTTGTCTTTTTCTGAATAGCTAATATATATACACATATCTTTTAAAATGGTTTCTATTTTATTCACTTTACCTATTGATACTTAGTCTATTTATTTTATAAAGCATGTTGAATATGATTGGGTCATCTCTTTTTCTTTTTGACAACTTCTTTTTTGCCTATTGACTCTTCTAAGTGAACTTCAGCCATTTACACATATTGTCTAAACTTATTCAAATTTTTCTTGCTTGTTTTATGCTTCATTGGTATTTCTTTTTTAAAAATTTGTTTTTTTTTATTTACTGAAGGATAGTTGATTTATAATGTATTAATTTCAACTGTACCTCCAAGTGACTCAGTTATACACATATATTTTTTTATATTCTTTTCCATCATGGTTTATCATAGGATACTGTAATAGTTCCCTGTGCTATACAGTAACCTTGTTGTTTATTCATCCTATATATCAAAGTTTGTATATGTTAATCCCAAGCTCCCAATTCTTCCTTTCCTCACACTTCCCTCCTTGTCAACCACTAGCCTGTTCTGGTTTGTGAGGCTGTTTCTATTTCAGAGATATTTCATTTATGTTGTATTTTAGATTCCACATGTAAGTGATGTCATATGGTATTTGTCTTCCTCTTTCTGACATACTTCCCTGTCTGATAATCTCTAGGTCCATCCATGTTGCTGCAGATGACATTATTTCACTCTTTGTCATGGCTGAGTAGTATTCCAATATATATATGTGTATGTACCCCGTCTTCTTTATCTGTTCATCTGTTAATGGACATTTGAGTTGTTTTTGTCTTGGCTATTGTGAATAGTGCTTCTGTGAACACAGGGGTGCTTATAACCCTTCAAATCTTAGTTTTGTCTAGTTTTATGCTTAGGAATGGAATTACAGAATCATATGGCAACTCTATTTTTGGGTTTTTGAGCAACTTTCATATACTGTTTTCCTATAGTGGCTGCACCATTTTATATTCCCACCAACAGTATAACAGTATACCTTTTTCTTCACAACCTTTCCAACATTTATTATTTGTAGACTTTTTAATGATGGCTGAACTGACTGGTGTGAGGTGGTACCTCATTGTAGTTTTGATTTGCATTTCTCTAATAATTAATGATGATGAGCATCTTTTCATGTGCCTGTTGGCCCCTGTATGTCTTCTTTGGAGAAATGTCTGTTTAGACCTTCTGCCCATTTTTTCAATTGGGTTGTTTGTTTTTTTGTTATTGAATTGTGTGTGCTGTTTGTATATTTTGGAAATTAAGCCTTTATTTGTTGCATCCTTTGCAGATATTTTTTCCCAGTTCGTAGGTTGTTTTTTTGTTTCATTTTTGGTTTCCTTTTCTATACAGAAGTTTGTAAGCTTCATTAGGTCATATTTATTTTTGCTTTTATTTCTATTTCCTTGGGAGACTAACCTAAGAAAACTAATTCATCTTATTTTTGATGCATTTCAAATTAATGCTTTTGCCTTCAGCTTTGATAAAATCAATGCTTATACTAATAAGTTTAATTTGTTTGTTTTACATAGTATCATTGGTTTTCCATAGTATCATAAGCCCACCAGTGGGCTTCCCTGATGGCTGAGATGGTAAAGAATCTGCCTGCAAGGCAGGAGCCCCAGGTTCGATCCCTGGGTTGGGAAGATTCCCTGGGAAGTGGAATACCCCCTCTAGTATTCTTACCAGGAGAATTCATGGACAGAGGAGCTTGGCGGGTTGTAGTCCATGGAGTCACAAAGAGTCGGACACAATTGAGCAATTAGAACTCTCTCTACACTGTTGGCTATAGTGTTCTTTTAATATTACAACTTCTCTATACTTAAACTGCCTCTCTTCACTTTTTTTGTCCTTCAGAGGACTATCTTTCAATAAGTTTTAAAGAGAGAGTCCACAGGGCATTTATTCTAACCAATGGTGTTGCTTAGAATGTTATTCTCTTGGCTTTGGAGATGGATGGCCTCTTGACTGGGTAGCAGAAAGTGTTTTCTTCATCATGTCAACTGAAAAAAAAAAAAAGCACAATGTGAGAGTTTTGAGTTAAGTTTTATTTGGGGGCAAAATGAAGATTATAGCCTGGAGTCAACCTCTCCAATAGTCTGGGGGATCTCTCTGAAGAGCTGAGAGGGAAGGCAGTATATATGTAATTGTGGTGAAGAGGATTACGTGCACACGTTACAGGCACACGTTTTGACAGAAGACTGCTGCTAGTCACAGGGAGCAGATGTCTCTGTTAATGATTTTAGTGCTGCTTTTCTAGATACGAAAAGATACAAGAAATTGGGTCCATAAAATCTTCTGAAAATATCTATCTGAAGGCTTGTTCTGCCAGTTTTTCCCACAGTGCAGAGTGCCTCATTCTTGATATCCACCCTGAACTCCTTTCAGGGTGTGTTCAACTGAACACAACTGAAATGGTTGGTTGCCTTATCCTTACAGAGGCAGATGGCAGGTAACAATGTTTAGTTGGCATTCTCATGCTGTTTCCATTTATGTAGCAAACTTCCTCTTTTGTTTTTCTTTTATTTAAGATACATTTCAAAATCCGAATGAAATATTTTAAGAATGTATGTATGGGAAGAAGATCCCCAGTGTTCAGCATTATAATTGTATATAGTTGATACTATTAACTATTTTGTCTTTTCATACTGTTCATGGGGTTCTCAAGGCAAGAATACTGAAGTGGTTAACTATTGATTCTTATTAAATTTTGCTTTCTAAAAATTGCTGTCTAGTAATTTTTTCTTTCTACTTTGTCTTCAAAATTAAAAAAAAAAAGAACTCACTAGAAAGAATAATAAGACGGTTAATGTGTGCCATGTGGCTTACCATCTTAGAAGGCAAAATCCAGAGGGCGTAACTTTTTTATTTCTATTCTATGAAAAATCATGAAGTAAATGCTTCTATGTTTTACTCCTTTTTCCCTTTCTCATGTTTTTTCACCCACATTGACTTTGTTTTCTACCTACCTCAGGTGCCTGGTGTCCTGAAGTTCTTGTTTATTATTTACACTGGGCCTCCTTCTGAAAAGAATTAGTCTTTAGATAATAAAATGCACAAATACAATAAAATCATTAAAACAAGGATAAGAGGCAAGCAATAAAAGTAGGAGATACTTAGGTAGAATACCTAGAAACAATGCAGTGATCATAAAACTTAACCCTGAGCAATCTGGTAGCAAATAGAAACAAAGATGAAATTTTTGCCAACTTATCATCATTATATAATAAATGGCAAAATACAAGTTAGGGTGCTGAGTCACCCATAGAGAAAATATTTCTCTGATTGTACATGCTGAGGGGAATTTTTCATGTATGTGTGTATATACATATGTATTTAGAGATCGACATAAGAGACAGTGTGTTGTTGTTTAGTCACCAAGTTGTATCCAACTCTTCTGTGAGCCCATAAACCATAGCCTGCCAGCCTCCTCTGTCCATGGGATTTCCCAGGCAAGAAAACTGGAGCGGGTTGCTGTTTCCTTCTCCAGGGGATGTTCCTGACCCAGGGATAGAACCCACATCTCCTGCATTGGCAGGCAGATCTTTACCACTTAGGCACTTGCATGACCCCCAGAAACACTGTACTTGACCATATTTCTATACAAATGTTGATAAAATTTACGTATAATTACCTCTCAACAAACATCAAGAGCATAATGCTGAAGTATTGATACATAAAAGTGGTTCTGGTGTACCAGAATGATGTAATCTGGATATGATGCTTTTTTTTTTCCTGGCTTGGTTGCTTCTAAGCCTTTTAAGTCAGGTATTAGTTCCTCTTCTTTTTTGTTTGTTTTTGTTTTGCAAAAACTATCATGTGATAGTTGTTGGGTATTCAGCGTCCACTGAATGAGAAAACATAAAACAATAAAGGGCTCTTATGAATCCATAAAAATTTTATGTTCATTTTGATTATATTCACAAATACTAAGTACCAGCATTTGCTGAGCACTTTTTGTATGAGATACTAATTGTTGTTCATGTAGATTCTAATGGTTTGAAGACTAATATGAGTCCCGTGAAAGCTGAAATGTCTGTTTTATCCGCTGGTGTATTTTTCAGGCCCCCCCCACTAGAAAGTTACTACTTTTCCCCTTATAGTTAATAAATACTTTGTGGGAATATAATTTAAAGCTCTGTAAATGTCCTGTTTCTCATCTTACTTTGCATACCGGTTTTAAAATCCACTCACTGCCTGAAAGAGGTATTCCTATGATAGTTGCCCAGTGGGCACTTTCCAATTCCATTATTCCTTCTACCTTTATTAGTTGGCATACTGCTCATTTGTTTATCAGTATGGTTAGCTGACGGAGAAGGCAATGGCACCCCACTCCAGTACTCTTGCCTGGAAAATCCCATGGGTGGAGGAGCCTGGTGGGCTGCAGTCCATGGGGTCGCTAAGAGTCGGACACGACTGAGCGACTTCACTTTCTCTTTTCACTTTCATGCACTGGAGAAGGAAATGGCAACCCACTCCAGTGTTCTTGCCTAGAGAATCCCAGGGACAGGGAAGCCTGGTGGGCTGCTGTCTATGGGGTCACACAGAGTCGGACACGACTGAAGTGACTTAACATAACATAACATAACATGGTTAGCTGAGATCTTATTTTATTCAGTGGATTATAATCAGTCACTATCATTAATTTGCTCAGGTTGTCCTAGGATCCCTTTCATTCTATTTTGCTTTTTTTCCCCCTCATCCCTGGTACCTGTGACCTTTTGCTATTCTCCATTGTTTTTTGAATGTCCTTTTGCCACAAAATGTTCCCAGCCCCATTCCTAGAATCAGCCAGTTCTCCAGGGAATCCAGTTTCCTTTAGTGAGACATTGAATCTAAAAGCTGAGATCTAGGGGTTAGGAATACTTTCAGTTACTGGGGTGTTCTTGCCTCTTGCTAACAGAGCTAAAATACAGATGAATCTACATATGTGTGTGTATAAATATTTATAACTATGTAATAAAATGTAACAGTGGAAAGAAGCAATATTGCTAAATTAATGTATTTATTTTATGCAATTAAATATGCTTAAAGTTAAAACAACTAAATCTTGTAAGTAACTATTAATATTATATCTCAAGTATATTTATAGTGGTTAAAAAACTTTTTATTTAGATAAATGATCATTTCCTTATATTTGGGTTTCCATATATTCTGACATACATGGCAGTTTTCACCAAAGAGGAGAATGTGCCTTGTTTCAGACATTCCAAGGGGAATTTACACTTTGATTTAGTGGAAACGGATATAGATCTGAAGTCTACAGTCTTAAATACTCCCATTCCCCAAGGAACTCTTAGGATTTATGAACAAGTAGACTCATGAAGAGCCTTCCAAGAAACATATTCATGAGTTTAGAATCTTATGAATGAGCAAATTACATGGAATGTTAGTGTCTTTCCTTGCTGTTTTTTATTTAAAAAAGAAGACGCTAAAACAGATTCCATTATGTCACTGCTTTAGGTAACAGTCATCAATTATGAATCAGAATTTAGGGAACTTTCTCTTAGAAACGAGAGTGTGGGCACTCAGTTCCTTCTAGCCGCCTCATTTTCTCACGTATCCTTTCCAGTTTGGTATAGCACAGGCTAAAGAGAGCGTTTTCATGGGTTACTCATTTCTCACTAACTTGATGGTCATGAATGAGCTCTCAGTGCTGCTCGCAGCTGGATATTGCCACCCTAGTAAGTGGCTTTACTACATCGTCTCTCAGTCTTGTGGAAAGCATGCCTCATTTTAAAGAAAATCTGGTGATGACCCAGTGTTGACGGTGTTGGTGCTCACATCACAGACATGGTACTGCCTGCCAAGGGACAGAGCTTCTGGGCTCAGCACACCCAGACCTCCAGGTGCTTTAGGATTCAGCTCTTCCATCATTGTTTTTCTATTGGAACTGCTGTGAACCTTTCATGCAGCCAGCCGAGGTATCATCTGACCTTCAGTTGGCAAGAGTACATCATTTACAAAAGTCCATCTCTGCTCTTTTCTCATTAGTCTATAGCTGTTTAATTCAGACTTGCTTCTGGGTTGTAAGATCCAGAATATGCTATTATTTATGAAAATATATTCACAAAACCTACAGAGATGATAGTTCTTATTTTGAATATGCATATCATAACAAATGGGACAAGACTAATACACAAATTAATCAAAGTTCAAAAGTAAAAACACCTTACAGAAAAATACAGGAAATAAAAAAAGAAGATGCCAATCCCTCATAATTGTAGAACCCTAACACAGACAGTGTCAGAGGACTAGAATTTCCAGTCTTCTGTCTTTTTTTGCATATAGGTCCTTTTAGGTTTTGTGGTATAAGGTGTATATCATTTCACATACCTGCTTGTCTTTCCAGGCTCCATATAGCGCAGCTGTCTCCATTTACCTTGCCTAGGAGTAGATGACGGAGAAGGCAATGGCACCCCACTCCAGTACTCTTGCCTGGAAAATCCCATGGGTGGAGGAGCCTGGTGGGCTACAGTCCATGGGCTTGCTGAGTTGGACATGACTGAGCGACTTCACTTTCACTTTTCACTGTTATGCATTGGAGAAGGCAATGGCAACCCACTCCAGTGTTCTTGCCTGGAGAATCCCGGGGATGGGGGAGCCTGGTGGGCTGCCATCTGTGGGGTCACACAGAGTTGGACACGAATGAAGTGACTTAGCAGCAGCAGCAGCAGGAGTAGGAGTAGATTAAAAGGCAACAAACATTTATTTAACAAATCTGTATGATCAGAACCCTATAAATCTTATAAATTACAGTTGATCCTTAAAAACGAGGGGGTTTGGGTTGCTGACCCCCTGTGCAGTGAAAAATCTCCATGCTGCTGTCTCTGCTTTAAAAACAATGGGTTTGATAAATGATCTTCCCAAGGGCAAGAAGCTCAGTTTGGGTAGAATTAGGACTCAAAGCCTCCTTCTTTTGGTTCTACATATTTGTCATCTCTGATTGAGATCTCCCCATCTCCCCATTGTGATCTCCCCATCTCTGAGTTTATGGAGAACATAAACCTTTCCCCACACCTAGTTTAAATGTCTATAAAATGAAAATACAGGTATTCTATGTATTGAAAAAAATTCATGTTTAAGTGGACTTGTGAATTCAAACTCAATGTTGTTCGAGGGTCAACTGTACATTTAGAGTACATTTATTTTCAGAACATTACATTATGTACATTATCTATGTTGCATTATATTAAAGTACATTTTTATAATAATCAAATGTCACGATAACACAGGTTTATTTTAGAACCAACAAGGTATGTAAGGTCTGCACTTGTTTAGTCACTCAGTCCTGTCCAACTCTTTGTGACCCCATGGACTGTAGCCCGCCAGGCTTCTCTGTCCATGGACTTCTCCAGGCAGGACTACTGGCATGGGTTGCCATTTCCTTCTCCAGGGAACCTTCCTGACCCAGGAATTGAACCCACTTCTCCTGCTTTGGCAGGTGGATTCTTTACCACTGAACCACCAGGGAAGCTACAAGGTCTATACTTGAAATATATTTATAATTAATAATAAAGCACTATCATCTGTAAATCTGTTCATCAGTTGAATAGCACATATAACTTTAAAGGTTTCAGATTTTTATCTTGTTTGTATATTTATAGCAAAAGAAGAGTTCACTGAAGCAGGAAGCTACCTAAAAGGATATGTTACCACAGGAATTTATTCTGAAGAAGATGTTTTGAGACTGTAAGTGTATTATAATTTTAGGGAAGAGGAAGTTTGCAAAATAATGTATTACCTGTCTTCACATGATTCTTTTTAAGGAAAATAGGGCAGCAACATACCTAAATTTTTAATTTCATCCTCGGAAAATCTGTAAAGTACTATCTGGCTATTTAGAATTTTTACATAATCAAAATTCTTCTTTAGGCTAGAGCCCCCCATGAGGCAACTTTGGATTCATACCACTTCATCTTCCTATAAAATTTTTCCTCTTTGGATTCTGTTACCTGCAGTTTAAATTCTTTGCAGTTATAGTTTTTTGAGGAATTTTACATCTTGAGTGTCTGGGTTTTGATTTGCCATCAAGTTATGCATAAAAATCAGAGTTTTTACATATTTCTCCCAGAGTTTTAGGTGATGAGCTGATAGTTCTACTTACTTTTGTTATTGCAGACGTACACTTAAGCAGTGCGTTTTTTAGCCACTTAAGTTGCTTTATTTGTAGAATTTGGGGCTCCTGTAAACTATCAGATATTTCAATTGCTGCAGAATGAATGAACTGAAAATTTAGACATTATTAATACACATCACATTCTACACTAATGACTCATTTTCAGATGCACATGGAGTTATTTGTGTTTCTTAGCCTCTGCCTATATTTATTTCCAATTGTGGTTTCTGAGCTTAATTAAATCTTTCATCCTGAACACTGGTGACGCATTTGATGATTGAGCTCCTGTTCTGTCCAAGAAATCAGTGACTTTTGAAAAGTGAGTACCGAACTGTAGACTTTTAGGGAATATGAGACCTATTCAACTGACATATGGAAAATCACCCACTGTCTTCTAAACGAGTAGTTTTCAGAGTATGTTTTGTTTATTACTGACTCATCCACTAAGAGCACCTTCCAGGTAATCTGAAGACTGGGCTTTCTACTGCCCAGTACTTTGTTTTATACTTTGTTTTAGCATGAATTAAGTTTTTGCATGATATATATGTTACCATATCACTGGTAATTTCACACAGTCATTTTTTCCTGTTTAGTGATTTTCTTTTAGGTTTAGTTAGCAAAAGTAGTGGTAGGAGAAAGTGAATTTCAGGTTCTCTTTCAATGGAGAGAGCTCAGACTCTGTATCTGGAATACCTCAGTGTGAATTCTGTTTCTGCTATTTATCACTCTTTCATCATCTGTAAAATGAGGATTATAGGGCCATTCTGAGGGCTAAATAAAAATGGAACTAGAAGCACCTGGTATAGTGCCTGGCAAATATAGGCCTGTTCTCATAAATGCCTATCTCCTTGCTCAGCGGTTTGGTGAGCAGTCCGTAAAGTTAAGAACCATTCAGTGTGTTCCTAGTCCTGTTGAGACATTTTCTTGATGAGTAAATTGTCTAGAAAAAGAAAAACCTGGCTAGAGTAGTATCTGTTGTTTTCTTCTAATCGAGGTTGTCAAGGCTCTTGAACTTGCTCAGATAGCCTCACATAAGAGCTAAGTTTGCCTGGAAATGTTTTTGTTTTTTGTTTTTTCTTAGTAGGGCTTCCCGTTTGCTGCCTCCATTGTGACTTCTTTGCCTAACTGTTCATGTTTTCGATGACTTGCTGTATTTTGGTTGGGAATTTTAATACTCTGTTTCTCCACAGGTCAAGTAAATATACCGTAACTCTTCCAGCCCTGCTGCTTGCCAGACACAAAGAAGGCAAAATAGAGAGCATTCCATTAGTTAACGTCCATGTGCAAGACATAGTTCAGATAATAACAAATGCATCACTGGAAACATTTGTGAGTATATAATAAGGATATTGTTTGAAATGGAATCTAGAGCAGTTAAAGATAGTATAAAAAACTTTGTGTGTTTTAATACACGGTTTTCCATCTTTTGTTGGCACAGGGCATGATGTTTGGTGAGCTCTAGATTCATTGGGTTGCTCTGTTTTATTATTCACCCATCATGCATATAGCTTCTTTAATCCACTGCCAAAAGTTTACATATCTTTGAACTATTTTTCTTGCTGAGATGCTTGTGGCTGATGGCCGGTTGAAGTACTCCATCTGGGCTGAAACTTGGCAAGAAGCAAGTTTGGATTCCAGAGAGCGGCATGCTAGGCTTCCAGTCCTTGCTTGCCTCCTTACTGGCTGTATGTCAGCGTCTCTGCACATGTGTGAAATAGTTATTGTAAGGACTGAATGAGAATGGGTGTTCAGTGCTCTGTGTATAGTGTTTAGCCTGGTAAACACTCAGCAAATGTTAGCTAGTATTGCTTATATTGTTGTAGAGAAAAATGTGTTTTATCAAAGTCCTTTTCTGATGCCTACTTTGTATAATAGTGGATTTAAAGGCACAACAGATGTAACCTGCATTTCTTGATTTTGATTGTTTTACATTAATATTAAACACAGCTAGAATATTATAAATTGATGCTTTTCTACATTTCTAAAGTAACATGGGAGCAGTATTATCAACTATAAATAATGAATATCCTCTTGTTGTCTTTTGTCATGATGATCTAAACAATATTACATTTTAGGCTAAAGAATGTGTTCTTTAAGTCATTTTGTGGCCTCAGTCCCACTAACTCCCCTTCCCTAATTAAAGTTACAGTTTATAATTAATCAAGTCATTAAAATTTTTAGGATGCGGTTTTCTAAATTATTAAAGTAACATTTTTGTCTTTAATGACTTTATTAAATGACTGTCTCTTTAGCACATCATAGTGTTAATATTTTTGGAATTTTTATAAGATGTTAGCTTTTTTTCCCAGATAATACAGAAAACTATAGAGAAGAAAATTAGAATAAATCATAACTTCTTTAACCAAGCTTAAATTTAGGGATATATTTTCCCAAACTTAAAAAAATTCCATGAGTGCTGTTGTTAAATTTTCTAATGCTGCTTTGTGTTAGAGCTTTTAAGTCGAGAGTATCAGTGACTGTATACAGTAGCTAGCTAGGAGTAAGCTATCTTCTGGCCTGCCCTTAGGTACTAGAAAGACTCCCTCTGGATAGGAAAGAGCAGTGGATGGCCAAATGGTAAACATTTTTTATATAACATCAAACTTTTATTTCAATGAACTTGATGACAGATTAGTCCAGGTAAATAATGCTCGTAGTTCGTTAAATGTTAGTTGCTCAGTCATGTCCAGCTCTTTATGACCTCATGGATTGTATGTAGCCCACCAGGTTCCTCTGTCCATGGAATTTTGCAGGCAAGAATACTGGACTGGATTGCCATGCCCCCCTCCAGGGGATCTTCCCAACCCAAGGATTGAACCTGCATCTCTTATGTCTCCTGCACAGGCAGGCAGGTTCTTTACCACCAGCGCCACCTGGGAAGCCCGGAGAATGACACGTATCAGATCAGATCAGATCAGTCGCTCAGTCGTGTCCAACTCTTTGCGACCCCATGAACCGCAGCACGCCAGGCCTCCCTGTCCATCACCAGCTCCCGGAGGTCACTCAGACTCGCATCCATCGAGTCAGTGATGCCATCCAGCCATCTCATTCTCTGTCGTCCCCTTCTCCTCCTGCCCTCAATCCCTCCCAGCATCAGAGTCTTCTCCAATGAGTCAACTCTTCGCATGAGGTGGCCGAAATACTGGAGTTTCAGCTTTAGCATCATTCCTTCCAAAGAAATTCCAGGATTGATCTCCTTCAGAATGGACTGGTTGGATCTTCTTGCAGTCCAAGGGACTCTCAAGAGTCTTCTCCAATACCACAGTTCAAAAGCATCAATTCTTCGGCGCTCAGCCTTCTTCACAGTCCAGCTCTCACATCCATACATGACCACAGGAAAGACCATAGCCTTG
This sequence comes from Tragelaphus eurycerus, assembly GCA_935064755.1. Classification (NCBI taxonomy): domain Eukaryota; kingdom Metazoa; phylum Chordata; class Mammalia; order Artiodactyla; family Bovidae; genus Tragelaphus; species Tragelaphus eurycerus. The sequence continues at coordinate 4,513,798 of CAKXYN010000054.1, read as the reverse complement.
ACTAGGCGAACCTTTGTTGGTAAAGTAATGTCTGGAAAAAGTAATGTCTGGAATGGGTGAATTTAACTCGGATGACCATTATATCTACTACTGTGGGCAAGAATCCCTCAGAAGAAATGGAGTGGCCATCATGGTCAACAAAAGAGTCCGAAATGCAGTACTTGGATGCAATCTCAAAAATGACAGAATGATTTCTGTTCGTTTCCAAGGCAAACCATTCAATGTCACAGTAATCCAAATCTATGCCCCAACCAGTAACGCCGAAGAAGCTGAAGTTGAAAGGTTCTATGAAGACCTACAAGACCTTTTAGAACTAACACCCAAAAAAGATGTCCTTTTCATTATAGGGGACTGGAATGCAAAAGTAGGAAGTCAAGAAACACCTGGAGTAACAGGCAAATTTGGCCTTGGAATACGGAATGAAGCAGGGCAAAGACTAACAGAGTTTTGCCAAGAAAATGCACTGGTCATAGCAAATACCCTCTTCCAACAACACAAGAGAAGACTCTATACATGGACATCACCAGATGGTCAACACCGAAATCAGATCGATTATATTCTTTGCAGCCAAAGATGGAGAAGCTCTATACAATCAGCAAAAACAAGACCAGGAGCTGACTGTGGCTCGGACCATGAACTCCTTATTGCCAAATTCAGACTGAAATTGTAGAAAGTAGGGAAAACTACTAGACCATTCAGGTATGACCTAAATCAAATCCCTTATGATTATACAGTGGAAGTGAGAAATAGATTTAAGGGCCTAGATCTGATAGATAGAGTGCCTGATGAACTATGGAATGAGGTTCGTGACATTGTACAGGAGACAGGGATCAAGACCATCCCCATGGAAAAGAAATGCAAAAAAGCAAAATGGCTGTCTGGGGAGGCCTTACAAATAGCTGTGAAAAGAAGAGAAGCGAAAAGCAAAGGAGAAAAGGAAAGATATAAACATTTAAATGCAGAGTTCCAAAGAATAGCAAGAAGAGATAAGAAAGCCTTCTTCAGTGATCAATGCAAAGAAATAGAGGAAAACAACAGAATGGGAAAGACTAGGGATCTCTTCAAGAAAATCAGAGATACCAAAGGAACATTTCATGCAAAGATGGGCACGATAAAGGACAGAGATGGTGTGGACCTAAGAGAAGCAGAAGATATTAAGAAGAGGTGGCAAGAATACACAGAAGAACTGTACAAAAAAGAGCTTCAAGACCTAGATAATCATGATGATGTGATCACTGACCTAGAGCCAGACATCTTGGAATGTGAAGTCAAATGGGCCTTAGAAAGCATCACTACGAACAAAGCTAGTGGAGGTGATGGAATTCCAGTGGAGCTATTCCAAGTCCTGAATGATGATGCTGTGAAAGTGCTACACTCAATATGCCAGCAAATTTGGAAAACTCAGCAGTGGCCACAAGACTGGAAAAGGTCAGTTTTCATCCCAATCCCAAAGAAAGGCAATGCCAAGGAGTGCTCAAACTACCGCACAATTGCACTCATCTCTCACGCTAGTAAAGTAATGCTCAAAATTCTCCAAGCCAGGCTTCAGCAATATGTGAACTGTGAACTTCCTGATGTTCAAGCTGGTTTTCGAAAAGGCAGAGGAACCAGAGATCAAATTGCCAACATCCGCTGGATCATGGAAAAAGCAAGAGAGTTCCAGAAAAACATCTATTTCTGCTTTATTGACTATGCCAAAGCCTTTGACTGTGTGGATCACAATAAACTATGGAAAATTCTGAAAGAGATGGGAATACCAGACCACCTGATCTGCCTCTTGAGAAATCTGTATGCAGGTCAGGAAGCAACAGTTAGAACTGGTCATGGAACAACAGACTGGTTCCAAATAGGAAAAGGAGTACGTCAAGGCTGCATATTGTCACCATGTTTATTTAACTTATATGCAGAGTACATCATGAGAAATGCTGGACTGGAAGAAACACAAATTGGAATCAAGATTGCCGGGAGAAATATCAATAACCTCAGATATGCAGATGACACCACTCTTATGGCAGAAAGTGAAGAGGGGCTAAAAAGCCTCTTGATGAAAGTGAAAGTGGAGAGTGAAAAGGTTGGCTTAAAGCTCAACATTCAGAAAATGAAGATCATGGCATCTGGTCCCATCACTACATGGGAAATAGATGGGGAAACAGTGGAAACAGTGTCAGACTTTGTTTTTCTGGGCTCCAAAATCACTGCAGATGGTGACTGCAGTCATGAAATTAAAAGACGCTTGCTCCTTGGAAGGAAAGTTATGACCAACCTAGATAGCATATTCAAAAGCAGAGACAATGACACGTATACCATCTATGTAATGGCTCACAAATTCATATGGCCAACACAGACCTTGGGCCTGCTCTCCAGGATCCTATATGCAGTTGTCTACTTGACAGTTTGTCTTGAATATCTTTGAAAGTGCAAGTGGTAGTCGCTCAGTTGTGTCTGACTCTTCATGACCCCCCCGCCAGGCTCCTCTGTAGTTTTTCAGGCAAGAATATTGGAACTCTCCAGGCAAGAACACTGGAGTGGGTAACCATTCCTTTCTTCAGGGGATCTTCTCAACCCAGGGATTGAACCTGGGTTTCCTGTATTGAAGGCAGATTCTTTACCATCAGAGTCATCAGGGAAGCCCCAGATCATAGTTAATTACATGCTAATTAACTATGTAGTTATTCCAATTAAGCAATAGTATATTTAAGGCTGTCACACTTAGAACTATTTGTTGGGTAATATGTTTAACACTTTTCTCAAATACATTGAGTTCATTTTTGTGCTTTTATTATAAATAAGAATATGGTAACACACATAATTATAGTTTCTTATATACTCAAATAGCTAACAGTCATCTTTCAGTAACCACATTTGATGACCTTTTCTTTTTCTCTGAGTAGCCTCTTGAGTAGCAATCAAAACCCTTGATTGTGCTATTCCTTTTTAAGATTCTCTCTTCTTTTGGCTTTTGCAGTTCCGTCCTCTCCAGGTACACCTTCAACCATCTTGTCACTCTAGAATTACATCTTCAACCATTTTTTCTTCTTTTGCTACATTGATTCTTTGGGAGACTTAGTATCTATACCCATAACTTATATGGGTCATTATACCAGCTGATGTGGAGAAGGAAATGGCAACCCACTCCAGTGTTCTTGCCTGGAGAATCCCAGGGACGGGGGAGCCTGGTGGGCTGCCATCTGTGGGGTCGCACAGAGTCAGACATGACTGAAGTGACTTAGCAGCAGCACCAGCATACCAGCTGATGAATCCTAACTTTTGAGTTTCTAATCTTAACTCACATAACTCTTAGTCTTTCTTTCCTGACAGGAAAGAGCAATGCCTGCCACTACTGGCCTGTCTTTCCACAAATTCATACTCTAGTTAGTCATCTAAAACAGGCCTGACCATGTAACTTATTTGGTAAAAAATCTTCTCAGTATTTCTGGAGCTAGAAAACCTCTCTAGTCATTTTCCCACGTGGTCTTACAGCCATATTTGCTTCTGGCCTGCCTGAGTCTGGTACACTTCACTATCACTGTTCCCCAGATACTCAGTATGCCTAACACCTGTCTGCACTCCCATTTACCTCTCTGTTCCCTGTATCTGGAATCCCCACTCTAGCACACACTTCAGACTGTCAAGGTCTTTTTCCTTATCCAAGGCCCAGGTCAAATATCACTTCCTAAAATCACCCATGAGCTCCCCTACCTTGTTTTTTAGTTTTAATTTAGAGGCAGTGCTATGCTATGCTATGCTAAGTCACTTCAGTCGTGTCCGACTCTGTGTGACCCCATAGACGGCAGCCCACCAGGCTTCCCCATCCCTGGGATTCTCCAGGCAAGAACACTGGAGTGGGCTGCCGTTTCCTTCTCCAATGCATGAAAGTGAAAAGAGAAAGTGAAGTCGCTCAGTCATGTCCAACTCTTAGTGACCCCATGGACTGCAGCCCACCAGGCTCCTCCATCCGTGGGATTCTCCAGGCCAAAGTACTGAAGTGGGGTGCCATTAGAGGCAATAGGCTTCCTTATTTATGCTCAGTCACTTCAGTCGTGTTGGACTCTTTACAACGCTATGGACTGTAGCCCACCAGGCTCCTCTGTCCATGGGATTTTCTAGGCAAGAATATTGGAGTGGGTTGCCATGCCCTCCTTTGGAGGAACTTCCCAACCCAGGGATCGAACTGTATCTCCTGCATTTCAGGCTGATTCTTTACCACTGAGCCACTGGGGTCTTCTTACTGTCATACATTAAAATTTTTTCTTGGATCACAGCAGTTTGCACACTTGTCTCCTCCTCTAAACTATGAATTCTTTGAGGGCAGAGTAAGCATCTTCTTTTTGATTCAGTACCCAGCATAAGGGGCTTCCCAGGTGGTGCACTGGTAAAGAATCTGCCTGCCGATGCAGGAGACAGGGGTTTGATCCTTGTGTCAGGAAGATCCCCCCTGGCAGTCTGTTCCAGTATTCTTGCCTGGAAAATCCCATGGACAGAGGAGCCTGACCGGCGATGGGCCATGGGGTCACAAAGAGTCGGACGCAACCAGGAGACTGAGCGCACACACATGCACCCACCCAGCATAAGATCTTAAATTTCTCAATAAATTTTTGAATTGAGCTGTGATGGCTCCATCACACCATATCCATCAAATCTGTTCTGCTGGTTTGATAAGATCTGTCAGTTTTAGGAAGGGGACATAACTCATGTAGAAGAGAAATGACGATAGTTAACATAAGACAACATGGGGGAGTTTGGAGAAAAGGGGATCTAAGATTTAAGTCATGAAAGAGAAAGGTGTGAGAAGAGGATTTTGAGTGGTCAAAGAGAAAGAATTCAAAGAAAAATGAAAACTGGCAGAGGAAAGTGGCTTTGAGAACTAAGTAGGGAGAAGTATGTGCCAGAGTTTGGTGTTTGAGGGTGAATTGGAGGTGGTTGGCACCATAAGAAAATTGTTCATTTGGATTTCTAGTGTGATCCAGTGAAATGACATACTGGTAAACAAAACCCCTGGGTGCTAACTCTTCCTCCTACTTAACTGTGTGACTTCAGCAAGTCAACTTCTCATCCTTGGTTTCCTCATCTGTCAGCTGGGGATTTGTTTCTGATGTAGGAAGATTTAATCCAGCTCACAAGTATATCCAGAAGATGAATTAGTGGATGTGATACTAAAAATGGAAAATGGTAAAAGCCTTTAATACTCTTAAGTCATTGCTGTTTTTAATCCTAAGTATTTTAACTTTGTTTCTTACTCTTTCCAATTCTTGTTAATAACAGCCTAAACAAATTGTCTTCTACAAGTATATTTTTAAAAAATGTTCTCTTTTAATTAATAAAAAGAGTAAGATTTCTTATTCTTACTACTTTTTCTTTATTTTAAACCACCCCAAAATAAGAGCCTTTAAAGTTTGTTTTAGCATATTATTGGATTACTTTAATTATGCTAAAAACTCAGTTTTGAAACAAAGTAAGATGATCTGATCTGAAGACTTATTAATTTTTAAGTAATCATAGATGTTAAAAGATTATATCTTTAAAGCTTAGCTTATATATATTTTTTACTTTTATTCTAGAGGAAAAATACTTGTCATATGTGTGTTGACTAGTTTGATCCAGATTTTAACATAAGAAATTACTAGGAATGCTACCTGCTTAAAAAACAAGGAGCTCCTTTATTTTCAAATTCTATTAGTAGTTTTATTTTGAAAATAACTAATTCATTATTAAAACAAGATGAGTTTAAATAAAAAACACTCTTGAGATTTGTACTTGTTAATCAATATAGTAAAATCCCCACTTAAATGAAAATTTGTTTGAAGTACATTTTACAAACTAACATGCAAGAATGATTTGAACATTATTTTCTATTTTATGTATCATAATTTCCCATTTTTTCTTGATTTGTTTTGTTTTTAAACAGCCAGAGATCACTGTGGAAAATCTCCCTACTTACTTACGACTTCAGAAACCATTATTTATTTTATTCAGTGATGGTGGCATAGATCTTCAGCATGAAAAAACAATACTGAGGCTGGCAAAAAAGAAATACTTGGATTCAGTTACCCCTTGTTGGTTAAATCTGTAGGTATATTTTTATTTTTTAATATGTAAAAAGTAAAGAAAGTAATAAATATTATTAAGTTTTCATTGGGGAATGAAACTACCTTTGGAGTTAATGTTATGAAACCAATATATAAGTCATCATTTTAGTAACTAACGTGCCTCAGATGGTCTGAGATGATCTTGTTTTAGATTGAATTCTGTTTTACAATAAATTCTTTTTTTTTTTTTGCTGTGAGGTGTTTTTTTTTTTTCAGCTTTATTCAAGCATAACTGACAAATAAATTTGTAAGATATTTAAAATGTACATTGAGATAATTTAAACACAATGCATACATGTATGCGTTGTGAAAAAACTCTTTCATCTAGTTATTTAACACACCCATCACCTCATATATTTGTTTTATAAATGTAAATTTTGGGATGGGGTGGAGTGAGAACATCTAAGTTCTACTCATGTAGCAAATTTCAATGATACAGCGCAGTATTATCAACTATAGTCACTGTGTTATACATTAAATCCTTAGATCTTATTCATCTTGCAACTGAGAAGTCTGTTTCCTTTTACCAGTCTCACCTTCTTTACCCACCCTGCAGTCCCTGGCAATTTTTCTACTCTGTTTTTGAGTTTGACTTTTTTTTAGGATTCCACCTATTAGTGTTACTGCTGTATAGCATTTGTCTTTCTCTGTCTGTCTCTTTAAGTATCTTCTTATTTTATAGTTTGTAACCATTTATAGTTTGTAGAGTGCCTGATGAACTATGGATGGAGGTTCATAACATTGTACAGGAGACAGGGATCAAGACCATCCCCATGGAAAAGAAATGCAAAAAAGCAAAATGGCTGTCTGGGGAGGCCTTACAAATAGCTGTGAAAAGAAGAGAAGTGAAAAGCAAAGGAGAAAAGGAAAGATACAAGCATCTGAATGCAGAGTTCCAAAGAATAGCAAGGAGAGATAAGAAAGTCTTCCTCAGTGATCAATGCAAAGAAATAGAGGAAAACAATAGAATGGGAAAGACTAGAGATCTCTTCAAGAAAATTAGAGATACCAAGGGAACATTTCATGCAAAGATGGACTCGATAAAGGACAGAAATGCTATGGACCTAACAGAAGCAGAAGATATTAAGAAGAGGTGGTAAGAATACACAGAAGAACTGTACAAAAAAGATCTTCACGACCAAGATAATCACGATGGTGTGATCAGTCACCCAGAGCCAGACATCCTGGAATGTGAAGTCAAGTGGGCCTTAGGAAGCATCACTGTGAACAAAGCTAGTGGAGGTGATGAAATTCCAGTTGAGCTATTTCAAATCCTGAAAGATGATGCTGTGAAAGTGCTGCACTCAATATGCCAGCAAATTTGGAAAACTCAACAGTGGCCATGGGACTGGAAAAGGTCAATTTTCATTCCAATCCCAAAGAAAGGCAATGCCAAAGAGTGCTCAAACTACCGCACAATTGCACTCATCTCACACGCTAGTAAAGTAATTCTCAAAATTCTCCAAGCCAGCCTTCAGCAATATGTGAACCGTGAACTTCCTGATGTTCAAGCTGGTTTTAGAAAAGGCAGAGGAACCAGAGATCAAATTGCCAACATCCGCTGGATCATAGAAAAACAAAGAGAGTTCCAGAAAAACATCTACTTCTGCTTTATTGACTATGCCAAAGCCTTTGACTGTGTGGATCACAATAAACTGTGGAAAATTCTGAAAGAGATGGGAATACCAGACCACCTGACCTGCCTCTTGAGAAATTTGTATGCAGGTCAGGAAGCAACAGTTAGAACTGGACATGGAACAACAGACTGATTCCAAATAGGAAAAGGAGTACGTCAAGGCTGTATATTGTCACTTTGCTTATTTAACTTCTATGCAGAGTACATCATGAGAAATGCTGGACTGGAAAAAGCACAAGAATCAAGATTGCCGGGAGAAATATCCATAACCTCAGATATGCAGATGACACCACCCTTATGGCAGAAAGTGAAGAGTAACTAAAAAGCCTCTTGATGAAAGTGAAAGAGGAGAGTGAAAAAGTTGGCTTAAAGCTCAACATTCAGAAAACAAAGATCATGACATCCAGTCCCATCACTTCATGGGAAATAAATGGGGAAACAGTGGAAACAGTGTCAGACTTAATTTTTTTGGGCTCCAAAATCACTGCAGATGGTGACTGCACCATGAAATTAAAAGACGCTTACTCCCTGGAAGGAAAGTTAGGACCAACCTAGATAGCATATTCAAAAGCAGAGACATTACTTTGCCAACAAAGGTTCGCCTAGTCAAGGCTATGGTTTTTCCTGTGGTCATGTATGGATGTGAGAGTTGGACTGTGAAGAAAGCTGAGTGCCGAAGAATTAATGCTTTTGAAGTGTGGTGTTGGAGGAGACTCTTGAGAGTCCCTTGGGCTGCAAGGAGGTCCAGCCAGTCCATTCTAAAGGAGATTAGTCCTGGGCGTTCTTTGGAAGGACTGATGCTAAAGCTGAAACTCCAATATTTTGGCCACCTCATGCAAAGAGTTGACCTATTGGAAAAGACTCTGATGCTGGGAGGGATTGGGGGCAGGAGGAGAAGGGGACAACAGAGGATGAGATGGCTGGATGGCATCACCAACTCTATGGATGTTAGTTTGAGTGAACTCCGGGAGATGGTAATGGACAGGGAGGCCTGGCATGCTGCAATTCATGGGGTCACAAAGAGTCGGACATGACTGAGCGACTGAACTGAACTGAACTGACTGAGCCATTTAATTTTGAGCTGACATCATCAGATACTTGACTATACTTTGAAAGGAATATATATTGATTATATCAGGACAAAATTGATGAGCCTGTGGACTATGTCTCTTTTTTTATTAAAACTCTCATGCTGCCTTTTTTCTCCTAAGAGATACACAGTACATGCTAAGTCACTTCAGTCATGTCCGACTCTGTGCAACCCCATAGACAGCAGCCCACTAGGCTCCTCTGTCCCTGGGATTCTCCAGGCAAGAACACTGGAGTGGGTTGCCATTTCCTTCTCCAATCATGAAAGTGAAATGTGAAAGTGAAGTCTCTCAGTCGTGCCTGACTCTTAGCGACCTCATGGACTGGAGCCTACCAGGTTCCTCTGTCCACGGGATTTTTCAGGCAAGAGTACTGGATAGGGGTACCATTGCCTTCTCCAATACAGTACATACCTCATGTCAAAAGAAACGTTTTACAACTCTGATTACTAGTAACGTAGTTATAGACCTCTTGATTTTTTAGGACTTATTTCCATAAAATAAACTTCCCGGTATGGTGCTGTATTTAAAGGTTAATTAATGTTTTACAAACAATTGTTATTTTGCTATAGAAAGAAATATTCATTAACGTGTTCAGTTGCTCTCTTTTCTAGGAAGAAGACGCCAGTGGGGAGAGGAGTCTTACAGGCATATTTTGGTACCCTGCCTCCCCTTCCTCTTCTTGTTGTGGTGAATCTGCATTCAGGTGGCCATGTGTTTGCGTTTCCTTCAGACCAGGCTGTCACTAAACAGAACCTTTTATTGTGGCTGAAGAAATTAGAAGCAGGACTAGAAAGTCCTATCAGTAAGTTTCCTGTTTTAATGCGTACAATTTAACATTTTGTTTCATGGATTTTAAAACTTGAATTATAGCTGATGAATGCTAGAATGAATTGAATTGTAGTGTTTGTAAATATTCTAAATATTAATATGCTGATATCGTTGTCCATACAGTCTGCTCTATGGTAGATATTCTTACCCAGAGAAAATGAGTGCTGTTATATTAAATTTAATAATAGCTAAACATTTATTGAATGCTCAGTAGGTATCATGCACAAAGTTACATGCTTCACATGTATTATCTCCTTTATTCTCACAGGAGTCATAGGACATACCTGTAGAGGAGCTAAATAACTAGTTCAAAGTCATATAATTAACCAGTAAATGAGGAAACTTGGATTTGAACATGGCTCTGTTGTACTCCAGAGCCAGAATTTTGAACCACAAGAAAATAGATCTTGGCCCAGAATTCACAATGCTGGTTTTATGACATGCCACGAAAGTGAAAGTGTAGTCGTTCAGTGGTATCCAACTCTTTGCGACCCCAAGAACTGTAGCCCGCCGGGCTCCTCTGTCTATGGAACTCTCTAGGCAAGAATGCTGGAGTGGATTGCCATTTTCTTCTCCAGGGGATCTTCCCAACCCAGGGATCAAACCTGGGTCTTTTGCATTGCAGCAGATTCTTTACCGTCTGAGCCACAAGGGAAGCCCAAGACATAACATGCCATAGTTGCTATTTTTCTAAAACCTCTGTGGGTTTGTACTTGTGGCATAGATGTGTTTGTTAGTTTATGTACAGTTATGGCAACAATCCTGTTGCTATAATTTAGTTAACATGTAATAACCTAGATCATTAGTCTGTTGAGGAAATAGTGATGTTATGAAGTTTCCTAAGGCACTCGTAAAGGTTTTGTTATTGGAAAGCAAATGAACTGTTTTATAATAACGTTTTGATGCTGTTCATGATTGAGTTCTGAAATAAGTTTGTGTATGTGTGTATGTGAACACATGTGAATATATGTGTACATGCATACACACAATTCTGGTATATAAACTCCAGTGTTACACTGTCTCTCAGCTTGCATTTTGTGAATCTATCACTATGTATGTTTATGTATATTTAATCATATTCATGAATTTATTTAAGTGTCAATCATTGCAACAAACTTGTTCTTCCCAGAAGGTCTATCCATTTCATTTTTGTTAAATTAGGCAGTGTTAACTAAATTCTTATGTCTAAATAGTCTATAGATATTTGGATATTGAAATACAATTCACATACCATAAAGTACACTCTTTTAAAGTGTACAATTTGATGTGTTTTGGGGTTTTTTTGTTGTTGTTGTTATATTTGCAAGATTGTACCATTTACAACCATTACCACTACTGAATTTTAAAATATTCTCATCACCCCCAAAAGAAACCCTGTACCCATTCACAGTCACTCTCCATTCTCCCCTCTTTTCATTCCCTAACCAGATTTATCTTCTGTCTTTCTGGATTCGTGTAGTCTAGACATTTCGTATAAAAGGAGTCATACAACATGTGGCCTTTGGTGTCTGGCTTCTTTAACTTAGCGTAGGTTTTTAAGGATCATCAGTGTTGTGGCATGAATCAGTGGTCCATTCCTTTTTATGGATAAATAATATTCCATTGGATGGATATATCCCATTTTGTTTTTCCATTCATCAGTTGATGTACATTTATACTGTCTCCATTTCTTGCTATTATAAGTAATGCTGCTATGAACATTCATGTACACGTTTTTCTATCAACTGTACATGTCTTATGCCCGTTACCCCACCGTCTTGAATACAACATCTTTGAAGTAGGTTTTCAAATTGGGAAATTTGATTCCTCCAACCTTGTTCTTTATATGCAAGATTATTTTGGCTATTCTGGGTCCTCTTGGATGGTATTTTTCAGTCTTAGTTTTCTGAGACAGTGTATTAGTTTTAGCATTTAGAAATGTAAGAAAGTAACTAAATTGACTGTTTGGTTTGTCATAATCTGAAAGAAGCCTTTCTGTGGTTGTCATCACTCACTGATGGCCTCTTCATTCTAACCACACAGCAGAGGGGTCCTTTCAGGTGCAGCCCTTGAACTCTTCAGATAGGCTGCATTCTCTGTCCGCATTGCCTTTTTTAGAAGCATCTGAGTGCTGTCATTTTGCAGTTGCTGTGACACAGAGGCCTCATGGACTCTGACTACATCAGATAGGATATGGAAGTCAGGCCAGAGTACCTCTCCACTGAATAGCTTTTGAAAAGGTCATGTGATGTCAGAGACAAACCCGAACTTCTGACCCAGCTTCTTGACTACTGTGTTTTTTTTTCCCCTTATTCCCTCCTGATAGTCCCTACTCTATGTTACAGTTATTTCAAAAATTAAAATGAAGTGTGCAGAGACATACATTTAAAGTGTAAAACCTACAGTATTTATTATTCTTAGTATAAAGATCCTTTCCTACAAGGGGCCTCCTTAGGGGCTTTGATTTCTCAACTCAAACCATTACCAAGTATCAGAATTATTCTTCTGAGTTTCCTGAGAGACTAGTATTTTTCCCACTGCAATGATGGTGATGCCTCTGGTTTCCATTATTTCTTTGTATCACTGCTCCTGATCTTGTTATTCCTGCAGCCTCTGCAGCAGGGAAGAAGCCAAGGTCCACGCAGGACCTTTCTGTCTGGCGGCCTGTCCTCTGTGCTGCCAGGACCTGCTCTCACTACATCCTGGGAGGCAAGTCTGAGACACGAATGTTGCAGCTACCCTTAGGAGAGCCCACGTCTGTAACACGGTGCCACTGGTCTCCGCCTCACCTTGCTTGCTCCACATCTTAATTTCTCTGAAATTGCGACCACTGGCTGTTCTTATTTGACATTTGCACTTAATTTTGGTCAAGTTCTCTGACCTTTCTAGGACTTGGTTTTCTCATATATAAAGTTGGGATAATAATTGTACTTACCTCATGAGGTTGTAAGGATTAAATACATAATTCCTGATATATAGTAAAGCCTCAGTCAGTGTTAGTCATTACTATTATTATCATTATTTTGATAATAGTGTCTTTCTTGTCCATATGTGAGGAGAGTACAGTTTTATTTAAGGTCTTTGTACAGTTTCTCAGGAAATAATGAGCAGAATTAGAATGTCCAGTTTCGGGCATTTTGTCATTGTCTCAGACCAGTAGGCTGCAGTGCTTACCATGAAAATAAATATTGCTAAATCTTTGCTGTGCTTTAAATTGGACTTCTCTTAAAGATACTTCATCTGCATATTGCACAGTAGAGTTATTTCACTTCTTACCTATTCATTATATTCAGACCTGTTTTATCTGTCTGTCACTGTTGACACTGACAGCAGACTGTATTTGAGTCTGTTATCTGGGCAACACTGGAATTTGAAACATCAATTACAGGGGTAACTTAAATGTAGTACCTTGCTGATGTACCACGGATTTCATATACTTGAGCATGCGTGGAGAAATCATATCAATAAGTATCAGTTCAGTTCAGTCGCTCAGTCGTGTCCGACTCTTTGCAGCCCCATGAACTGCAGCACGCCAGGCCTCCCTGTCCATCACCAACTCCTGAAGTTCACTCAGACTCAGGTCCATTGAGTCAGTGATGCCATCCAGCCATCTCATCCTCTGTCGTCCCCTTCTCCTCCTGCCCCCAATCCCTCCCAGCATCAGAGTCTTTTCCAATGAGTCAGCTCTTCACATGAGGTGGCCAAAGTACTGGAGTTTCAGCTTTAGCATCATTCCTTCCAAAGAAATCCCAGGGCAGTCCTTCAGAATGGACTGGTTGGATCTCCTTGCAGTCCAAGGGACTCTCAAGAGTCTTCTCCAGCACCACAGTTCAAAAGCATCAATTCTTTGGTGCTCAGCTTTCTTCACAGTCCAACTCTCACATCCATACATGACCACAGGAAAGACCATAGCCTTGACTAGATGGACTTTTGTTGGCAAAGTAAAGTGTATCTGCTTTTCAATATACGATCTAGGTTGGTCATAATTTTCCTTCCAAGGAGTAAGCATCTTTTAATTTCATGGCTACAGTCATCATCTGCTGTGATTTTGCTGCTGCTGCTAAGTCACTCCAGTCTTTTCCAACTCTGTGCAACCCCATAGACGGCAGCCCACCAAGCTCCCCCGTCCCTGGGATTCTCCAGGCAAGAACACTGGAGTGGGTTGCCATTTCCTTCTCCAATGCATGAAAGTGAAAAAATAAAGTGAAATCACTCAGTCGTGTCCAACTCCTAGCTACCCCTTGGATTGCAGCCCACCAGGCCCCATGGGATTTTCCAGGCAAGAGTACTGGAGTGGGGTGCCATTGTCTTCTCTGCCGTGATTTTTGGAGCCTCCCCCCAAAAAGTCTGACACTGTTTCCACTGTTTCCCCATCTATTTCCCATGAAGTGATGGGACCAGACGCCATGATCTTCGTTTTCTGAATGTTGAGTTTTAAGCCAACTTTTTCACTCTCCTCTTTCACCTTCATCAAGAGGCTTTTGAGTTCCTCTGCACTTTCTGCCATAAGGGTGGTGTCATCTGCATATCTGAGGTTATTGAGATTTCTCCCAGCAATCTTGATTCCAGCTTGTGCTTCTCCCAACCCAGCATTTCTCATGATGTACTCTGCATAGAAGTTAAATAAGCAGGGTGACAATATACAGCCTTGACATACTCCTTTTCCTATTTGGAACCAGTCTGTTGTTCCATGTCCAGTTCTAACTGTTGCTTCCTGACCTGCATACAGGTTTCTCACGAGGCAGATCAGGTGGTCTGGTATTCCCATCTCTTTCAGAATTTTCCAGAGTTTACTGTGATCCATACAGTCAAAGGCTGTGTGGATCACAATAAATCACTATATCAATGAGTATAGATATACATATGTACTGATGCAGGTTTTTGTTTGTGTTTTAATCCTAAATTAGAGTTTGTATGAATGTCCTAAGCTTTTATTTGATTTATGAGAGATGCTTGAGTTTTTACTTTATGAGCTTCACTTTCTTTTCATATAACAGTATATGGATTCTTTCATTGGAATTTAATTTTTAAATATTTAGTTTGCACCTTTCCTTATGTAATTTCTCAAGTAGTATTTTAAATAGGCATCTAAACTCTGAAATTATGTGAAATCTGTTTACAGTATGGAGTAAAGCTAGTCTATTTATCCCATATATATGTTATCAGCTTAAATCCTTTTTCTTCTTTTAATGACCAATATTTTAAAATAATGTTAAGACTCACTGCCGTGAAGCCCTCCTAAGTGCTTCTAATCACTGCCTGTTTATAATACAGTTGATTCCATAGCAATCTTCCAGAACAGAAAATGCTTTAAAATATAAGAAATATTTTTCTAAATTATATATATATATGGTCCAAAACTTTTCTAAATTTAAATGTATATAATATATATATGGTCCAAATTTTTTATCTGGAATGATTTGTAGTTACAGTACTTTGGGGATAAAGACAGAAGTAAGGAGGAAAGCAACAGACTTCTTCATTTTAACTTGTCCCTGGCTGTATGTAATCTCATTACACATATTGCTATTTTTTAACCCTCAGTAAGGGTTAACAGGCAGCAAGATTATGGACCTTTATGTTTTTTGCCTGTTAACACCTGTCTTTATTTAAAATAGCACAGCCTATAAATGAAAATGTCTAGTACTGACAAATGTATCAAGTTTCTTAGACAATGATGATAATAAAATGTAGCTTTCCCATAGATAAAGAAAACTGATAAGGCCTTCACTCCTATAAATATATTTTTCAAAAGAAAACATTTTCTAGTATATTCATGTGATGGGATTTTATATCTGTTCCTCTTTAACCCTTGATTCTACCTTCCTTGCAGAAGTTTTACCTGCTCAGGAATGGAAACCTCCTCTGCCTGCTTATGATTTTCTAAGTATGATGGATGCAGCAGCATCTGAGCATATTGCTAGGAAAGCTCCCGAGTGTATGAAAGAAACTGACGTGCTTGAAAGTGATAAAGAGCAGCCTGACGATAAATCTGCCATCACAGAGGAATCGGTTGGAACATTGAAAATGAAGCATTCGAGCAGAAGTAGTTGGTTTGAAGACATCAAAAAACCGCTCAGGCATGATAATCAAGAATTATGATACTCAAAAGTGAGCTAATTTTATAGGGATGTGAAAAGCTTCCCAAAGTCTTTTTGGCTTATTTGATAGACTTGAGAATTTATTCCACTAAAAAGTAATACTGAGTCATTTGAAGTTTCTAGATCAGGGCTGTTCAATGGAAATATAATGTGCAATATATATAATTTAGAATTTTCTGTAGCCACATTAATATAAAACTGAGCAGGTGAAATTAATTTTATTTCACTCAATTTAAGTATACCACCCCAAAATAGTTCAGTTAACATAAAAATTGTGAGTTATTTTACATTCTTTTTTTGTATCAAGTCCTCAAAATCCAGTGCATATTTTATGCTTACTACACATCTCATTTCAGAGTAGCTATGTTTCAAGTGCTCAGTAGCCACGTATGGCTGGTGACGCAGGTGAAGCCATACATATTCATGTATCCATTCTCCCCTAAACTCCCCTCCCATCCAGTCTGCCGCACAATGTTGAGCAGAGTTCCCTGTGCTATACAGTTGGTCTTTTTTGGTTATTTATTTTAAATATAGTAGTGTGTCCATCCCAAACTCCCTAACAACTGAAAGTTCATTCTCTGTGAGTCTCTTTCTATTAAACCAGTGTTTCTTAATCAGGGGAGAGTTTTGCCCCCAGGGGGACATTTGGTAATGTCAAGAGGCATTTTTGATCATCACTCCTAGGTTTTACTGGCATATAGTGGGGCTAAGTAGAAGCCAGGGATGCTAATAAGCATCTTACAATGCATTTGACAGCTCCTCCCACCCCAAACAAAGAATTATCCTGCCCAAATATCAATAATCCCAAGTTTGAGTTAAACTAATCTGTAGCAAACTGTTAAATTCCCTTATATTTTTAAAGTAATGAAATAACCCTAAAAAGAATGCAGAGTAAGATATATATAATATATATTATGTTATATATGTTATATAATGATTCTTATATATAATAATATATATTACATATAATATATATATATAATTCTCATATATATACAGTTGCCCCTTAGACCAACCCAGATTTGAACTGCACCGTTCTACTTACATGTAGATTTCTTTCACTGAATACATTCTACAGTACTATTGCGTCCGTGGTTGATTAACTCTGCAGATGTGGAACCATGGATATGGAGGGCTAACTGTGAAAAAGCTGTTTGTTCGGGGGTTGGTTCCCCTAAACCCCACATTATTCAAGGGTTAACTGTATATTTCATTGTAACATAGATCATTTGTTCCTCCCAGCACCCTTCCTAGATGTTTTTCTTATGGCATGTAATCTGTATTATTTCAGTTCATTCTCATTTGTTTTTTATTTCTTACATAGGAGATATGAGAGTGAACTCCAAATATAGCTTGTATTAGTAAAATGTCACCAGCCTAACCATTAACTGCAAGCACATAAAAACTTGAAATCAATTAGTCATTGTACCATAGCCAGAAATTTTGACAGTTATTAATATGTGTTTTTAATAATTTTAAATAAAGTATCTGGATTTCAGGCTACCTTTAAAAGCTTCCTGTGGCCTCTGTCATGCTGTCTGTTGGACCACTTTCCCTGTATCAGTTGGATTTCTTTGGTTGCAAGCAACAGAAATTTAGCTTTGATTAACTTAAGCAAAGTAAGAATATTGTTAATTCATAGAGTTAAGCTATGCTTTGAAAAAATACAAACAAAAGCTGTGTGGGGATTTGTATAGCAGGAACCAACCAGCTCAGTAATTTTTCTGTCTTTCTCTCCAGCTGTTTCTCTTTCTTTCATGTCTCAGGGACTCCTGGGAATGTTGGTTAGGGGAAGACCAACTGGCAGCCCTAACCAGATTTCCACAATACAGAAGAGGTGAGCCTTACAGAAGAAGTCTAGATTCTGTTTGCTAAGAAAAGGGAGTATGGGTGTGGAGAGGGGAAAAAAAAAAAAAAAAAGCAAAGAGAAAATCTATGAATCCTCAAAACACCACTTGCTGTGCTCCTACCTAGCCTTTTATCCTTTTCAGCTGTTTCTGTCACATCCTCCTGTCGATATGTGAGAGTTTCAAATGTTCTCTCTCTCCCTTCAAGTGTTGGAGTTTTCCTATGTATCTCCCTGAATCTCTGTAAGAGTTGGCCAGTGCGTATATACTTTCTGAGTAACATTTCATTCCTCATGAATCAAATTATTTTACCCTCTCCTGACTCACCTATGCTGGAAGAAACATCCTTGGTCCAGCCCTTATGATGAAATATTTCATTCATTTCACATTTCCTGGAGTTCATTACCCAAACTTATGCTTCTTTTAAAAACTAAACATGCATAAGCAGAACATTATATTCAAAGATCTGTAAGTCTATCATTGGTAATAGAAAATAATTAAATAGGTATACCTTGGGAGTTGTGCTTCCATTTAAGATGTCGAAAGCTGCAAGAGAATGTTCCTCCCATCTTAATAAGAAAACAAAAATGAAAACTTTTCTATTACACATCAGAGAAAGCAGCCAAAGGAACTGAATTCCAGAATGACAGGCCTCTTAAAGAGACAGAATACATGAACTGTTTCACCTTTGGCAGAGAATAGGAGGCTGCCAGTAAAGATGCTTGGAAAGGTCTAAGATGTGTCCCTGCTTGCAACTTATAAGTTTGCTTGCCACAGTTTCTTGTATCAGAGACAAGGGACTTC
This sequence comes from Tragelaphus eurycerus, assembly GCA_935064755.1. Classification (NCBI taxonomy): domain Eukaryota; kingdom Metazoa; phylum Chordata; class Mammalia; order Artiodactyla; family Bovidae; genus Tragelaphus; species Tragelaphus eurycerus. Next base: position 4,495,426 of record CAKXYN010000054.1, on the reverse strand, counting down.
ATTACTTAATCTAGTAGTATCAATCAGTGTCAGTATCTGTGCTGATTCCCTGATCCCCAGTCCCACAGGGCAATGAGAAAAGGGCCAGGTGACACCTATACATGCAGTGGGTTGCATTTCAGGGAGGTACTCTGAGCTCCAGGAACCTAAATATTTTATAATGAGTATTAAGCATGCTTGTCCTTTGGTCTGGAGGGAGACATCTTCATTACAGTAGACAGTAATCAAATGTGTCTCTCTCCCAAGGAAGATGCTATCTCTTTTTACCCCAGCTTAGAACGTGGTTGAGACAGAACAGAGGCAGTCAGTGCCACTCCATAGATCATGCACAAACATGAGAGACCCATGAAGAAGTATCTCCCAACAAAAATCAGCTAAACTTTTGAAGAATTTAGGGGCAAGTATGGACTGAATATTAGCTTAGAGTAAGTGGAAGGTTATCTCTCCTTGCTATTCTTTGGAACTCTTCATTCAGATGCTTATATCTTTCCTTTTCTCCTTTGCTTTCCACTTCTCTTCTGTTCACAGCTATTTGTAAGGCCTCCTCAGACAGCCATTTTGCTTTTTTGCATTTCTTTTTCTTGGGGATAAGAAAGCCTTCCTCAGTGATCACTACAAAGAAATAGAGGAAAACAATAGAATGGGAAAGAGTAGAGATCTCTTCAAGAAAATTACAGATACCAAGGGAACATCATGCAAAGATGGGCTCAATAAAAGACAGAAATAGTATGGACCTAACAGAAGCAGAAGATATTAAGAAGAGGTGTCAAGAATACACAGAAGAACTATACAAAAAAGATCTTCATGACCCAGATAATCAAGGTATGATCACTTACCTAGAGCCAGACATCCTGGAATGTGAAGTCAAGTGGGCATTAGGAAGCATCACTACAAAGCTAGTGGAGGTGATGGAATTCCAGTTGAGCTATTGGAAATCCTAAAAGATGATGCTGTAAAAGTGCTGCACTCAATATGCCAGCAAATTGGAAAACTCAACAGTGGCCACAGGACTGGAAAAGATCAGTTTTCATTCCAATCCCAAAGAAAGGCAATGCCAAAGAATGCTCAAACTACTGCACAATTGTACTCATCTCACATGCTAGTAAAGTAATGCTGAAAATTCTCTAAGCCAGGCTTCAGCAATAAATGTGAACCGTGAACTTTCAGATGTTCCAGCTGAATTTAGAAAAAGCAGAGGAACCAGAGATAAAATTTCCAACATCCGCTGGATCATCAAAAAAGCAAGAGAGTTCTAGAAAAACATCTATTTCTGCTTTATTGACTCTATATTTATATATATATATAGATATATATTTATATTTATATAATATATAAATTATATATATAATATATAAATATCTATAGATATAGATATATAAATATATAGACTATATATTTATATATATAGAGAGAGAGACTATTTATTTATTATATGCCAAAGCCTTTGTGTGGATCACAATAAACTGTGGAAAATTCTGACAGAGATGGGAATACCAGACCACCTGACCTGCCTCTTGAGAAACCTGTGTGCAGGTCAGGAAGCAAGACTTAGAACTGGACATGGAACAACAGACTGGTTCCAAATAGGAAAAGGAGTACGTCGAGGCTGTATATTGTCACCCTGCTTATTTAACTTATATGCAGAATACATCATGAGAAACGCTGGGCTGGAAGAAGCACAAGCTGGAATCAAGATTGCTGGGAGAAATATCAATAATCTCAGATATGCAGATGACACCACCTGGCAAAAAGTGAAGAAGAACTAAAGAGCCTCTTGATGAAAGTGAAAGAGGAGAGTGAAAAAGTTGACTTAAAGCTCAACATTCAGAAAACTAATATCATGGGCATCCCTCCCATCACTTCATGGCAAATGGATGGGGAAACAATGGAAACAGTGACAGACTTTATTTTGGGGGGCTCCAGAATTACTGCAGATGGTGACTGCAGCCATGAAATTAAGAGATGCTTACTCCCTGGGAGGAAAGTTATGACCAACCTAGAGGCATATTAAAAAGCAGAGACATTACTTTGCCAACAAAAGTCTGTCTAGTCAAGGCTATGGTTTTTCCAGCAGTCATGTATGGATGTGAGAGTTGGACTATAAAGAAAGCTGAGCATTGAAGAATTGATACTTTTGAACTTGGTGTTGGAGAAGACTCTTGAGAGTCCCTTGGACTGCAAGGAGATCCAACCAGTCCATCCTAAAGGAGATCAGTCCTGAGTGTTCATTGGAAGAACTGATGTTGAGGCTGAAACTCCAATACTTTGGCCACCTGATATGAAGAGTTGACTCATTGGAAAAGAATCCTGATGCTGGGAAAGATTGAGGGCAGGAGGAGAAGGGGACGACAGAGGGTAAGATGGTTGGATGGCATCACCGACTCAATGGAGATGAGTTTGAGCAAGCCCTGGGAGTTGGTGATGGACAGGGAGGCCTGGCGTGCTGAGGTCCATGGGGTTGTGAAGAGTCGGACACAACTAAGCAAGTGAGCTGAACTGAACTGAAGTGGAAGCTTTGACGTGACAGTTCACATTCTCCTTCGAGCTCCTTTCCACTAGCTTCTACTGGGTGCTGTGAGAAGTACTGGGGTAGGAGTCTGGTGAGAAGATAGCCCTCAAAGACACAGGCATGCAGTTAGTGGTTGATCTGATGTTCTCAGATGACAGAGGTGAAACACTGACCACTTCCTCAGACTTTCTCTATTTTGAGTAAAAAACATTAACCACTGCTGGAGAGAGCATAACTTCCTGTCTCCAGGGCCCAGGCACAGACCCACTGCCTCTGGGGAAGGAGTAAATGCAAAAACCTTTGGCCCCTGGGGAGAGGTAGAAAACCTCTTTCGCCCAGGATACTGCACCAACACCAAGCGGAGATCTGCTATCTATGGGAGAAGTGCAGTTCACCACTGGGGGAGCTTGAGACTGTGGGGTGACGCAGGTAAGCAGGACTGGCTCAAAGCTGAGGGTGGAGAAGGAGAACAGATCCTCTGGCACCCAGGTCTGACCCAAGTGCAAGATGACTTCAGCCCATCCCTGAAGGTACATGGGCTGTATTACACCAAAGGTAAAAATAGTAAAAGCCAAGCCCATTTTCACTGACTTGATTCACTCAGTAATGGCCATGTATAAATATTATTTATCTTTCTCAACTGTTCTTCACAAGATGTGTGGCATTCAAAAATTCTAAGACTTAAAAAAAAAAAAGTAAAACAATTCATAGTCAAGAGATGAAACAAATGACACAACCAAACTCAGAAATGACACAGATATTGGAAATTGTGAGGCAGACACTTTTAACTATGATCAATGTGTTAAAGGATTTACTGGAAAAGCAAAAGGCAAAGCTTGAGCATATCTACAGAAAACAGGCAACAGTAAAGTCACCAGAGTGGACTTGAAAAAGAACCAACAGAGAACTTTTATAAATAAGAATGCAATCAGATCAGATCAGTTGCTCAGTCGTGTCCGACTCTTTGCGACCCCATGAACCGCAGCACGCCAGGCCTCCCTGTCCATTACCAGCTCCCGGAGGTCACCCAGACTCACACCCATCAAGTCAGTGATGCCATCCAGCCATCTCATCCTCTGTCGTCCCCTTCTCCTCCTGCCCTCAATCCCTCCCAGCATCAGAGTCTTCTCCAATGAGTCAACTCTTCCCATGAGGTGGCCAAAATACTGGAGTTTCAGCTTCAGCATCATTCCTTCCAAAGAAATTCCAAGATTGATCTCCTTCAGAATGGACTGGTTGGATCTTCTTGCAGTCCAAGGGACTCTCAAGAGTCTTCTCCAACACCACAGTTCAAAAGCATCAATTCTTCGGCGCTCAGCCTTCTTCACAGTCCAGCTCTCACATCCATACATGACCACAGGAAAGACCATAGCCTTGACTAGGCGAACCTTTGTTGGCAAAGTAATGTCTCTGCTTTTGAATATGCTATCTAGGTTGGTCATAACTTTCCTTCCAAGGAGTAAGCGTCTTTTAATTTCATGGCTGCAGTCACCATCTGCAGTGATTTTGGAGCCCAGAAAAACAAAGTCTGACACTGTTTCCACTGTTTCCCCATCTATTTCCCATGTAGTGATGGGACCAGATGCCATGATCTTCGTTTTCTGAATGTTGAGCTTTAAGCCAACCTTTTCACTCTCCACTTTCACTTTCATCAAGAGGCTTTTTAGCCCCTCTTCACTTTCTGCCATAAGAGTGGTGTCATCTGCATATCTGAGGTTATTGATATTTCTCCCAGCAATCTTGATTCCAACTTGTGTTTCTTCCAATAACTAAGGTTAAAAATTTGAATTAGACACAGCTGAAAAGAAAGCGATAACTAAAAGATAGATGATAAAAATTATCCAAAATATACCACAGAGAGATAAAAAGATGAAACATACAGAAAAGAGATTAAAAGTCCAGGATTACAGAGAGAGAAAGATTAACATCTGTTAATAATTAATAGGTGTTCCACAAGGAGAAGAGGGAGAATGGGAGCAGAGATACCAAATATGGAGACAATTACTGAGGCTTTTCCAGAATGATGAAAGATCAGATCAGATCAGTCGCTCAGTCGTGTCCGACTCTTCGCGACCCCATGAACCACAGCACGCCAGGCCTCCCTGTCCATTACCAGCTCCCGGAGGTCACCCAGACTCACACCCATCAAGTCAGTGATGCCATCCAGCCATCTCATCCTCTGTCGTCCCCTTCTCCTCCTGCCCTCAATCCCTCCCAGCATCAGAGTCTTCTCCAATGAGTCAACTCTTCCCATGAGGTGGCCAAAATACTGGAGTTTCAGCTTCAGCATCATTCCTTCCAAAGAAATTCCAAGATTGATCTCCTTCAGAATGGACTGGTTGGATCTTCTTGCAGTCCAAGGGACTCTCAAGAGTCTTCTCCAACACCACAGTTCAAAAGCATCAATTCTTCGGCGCTCAGCCTTCTTCACAGTCCAGCTCTCACATCCATACATGACCACAGGAAAGACCATAGCCTTGACTAGGCGAACCTTTGTTGGCAAAGTAATGTCTCTGCTTTTGAATATGCTATCTAGGTTGGTCATAACTTTCCTTCCAAGGAGTAAGATAAGAAAGCCTTTTTCAGTGATCAATGCAAAGAAATAGAGGAAAACAACAGAATGGGAAAGACTAGGGATCTCTTCAAGAAAATCAGAGATACCAAAGGAACATTTCATGCAAAGATGGGCACGATAAAGGACAGAGATGGTGTGGACCTAACAGAAGCAGAAGATATTAAAAAGAGGTGGCAAGAATACACAGAAGAACTGTACAAAAAAGAGCTTCACGACCCAGATAATCATGATGATGATGAAAGATACCAATTCACAAATTCAGAAGTTTATAAATTTCTAAGTGGATTAAATAAAAAGAAATCCACACTAGACACACAGTGAAACTACAGAACATCAAAGGCAAAGAGAATCTTAAAAGATGTCAAAGAAAAAGACCAATTACATCCACACTATTGGAAGCTGGACAACAGCTGAATCAAAGGCTGTGGCATGATATTTTCAAAAGGCTGCAAGAAAAATATTTGCTAACCCAGAATTTATACCCAGTGAAAATTGTTTTTGAAAAAGGGATAAGATAAACACAGTTCAGAACTGAGTGGCCATCAAGAAAAATAAGGAGATTCCGGATATTTATTTCATGTGGAAGAGAAGAGATCCCAGATGGGAGGGCAGAGAAGACAAAAGACATAAGAAGCAAAGTGATAAATACATGGGTGAATCTGAATGAGAGCATAAAACACTCATGAATGCAAAATATAAAAGAAAACATGATGGAATTAACATATTAACAACAACAAAGTATAAGTAGGGAAAGGAGTCAATGGAGATAATGTGCTCTTAAGTTCGCTGGGAAATGGAGGTGGTTATCGATTACTCTTAGCTTAAGACAGGCAGTAAGTATGCATTTTGTAATTTTAAGGGTATCAACTAAAAGGATAGAAAACTTTCACACGGTGAGAGGGAAAAAATATAGGTATCAAAAATAATAGCAAGAAAGGAAAATAAATGAAACATAGAACAGGTGGGATAAATAGCTCAAAATAAGACAGTAATTTAAACAGAAATGCTAGTAAACAAGTGCAAATGGGTCAAATATTCCAATTAAAAGAGCATCAGGTGAGATCAAAAAGTCAACTACACAAAGTTTATAAAAGACACAAGTTAAATATACAGAAAGGTTAAAGGTAAAAGGACAGAAAAAGATATGCCATTCAATTTCTAGGTAAGAAATAGTTGGTCAGATTAGACAGCCTTAATATCAGATAAGAAAGACATTAAGGCAAAAAGCATTATTGAAGATAAAAGATCACTTCATAATAATAAAATGTTCAATTTGTAACCTTTGTAAATTCATGATCACCTAATAACAGTTTTCATACTGTTCATGGGGTTCTTAAGGCAAGAATACTGAAGTGGTTTGCCAGTGCCTTCTCCAGTGGACCACATTTTTTCAGAACTCTCCAATGTGACCCATCCATCTTGGGTGACCCTACAGGGCATGGCTCATAGTTTCATTTAGTTAGACAAGCTGTGGTTCATATGATCCGTTTGATTAGTTTTCTGTGACCATGGTTTTCATTCTGTCTGCCCAATGACTAATAAGGATAAGAGGCTTATGGAAGCTTCCAGATAGGAGAGACTGTGAGGGAAACTGGGTCTTGTTCTTATAGGCAGGGCCATGCTCAGTAAATCTTTAGTCCAATTTTCTGTTGATGGGTAGGGCTGTGTTCTCTCCCTCTTGTTTGACCTGAGACCAAACTATGGTGGAGGTAATGAAGATAGTGGTGACCTCCTTCAAGAGATCCCATGCACCCACTGCTGCAATCAATGCCCCCGACCCTGTAGCAGGCCACTGCCAACCTACGCCTCCACCAGAGACTCCTGGACACTCATGGGCAAGTCTGAGTCAGTCTCTTGTGGGGTCACTGCTTCTTTCTCCTCGGTCCTGGTGTGCACAAAGTTTTGTTTGTGCCCTCCAAAACTCTGTTTCCCCAGTCCTGTGTAAGTTCTGTAATCAATTCCTACCGGCCTCCAAAGTTAAATTCCTTGGGGGTTCTCAGTCCCTTTGCCAGATTCCCAGGTTTATTGACTATGCCAAAGTCTTTGACTGTGTGGGTCACAACAAACTGGAAAATTCTGAAAGAGACGGGAATACCAGACCACCTGACCTGCCTCTTGAGAAATCTGTATGCAGGTCAGGAAGCAACAGGTAGAACTGGACATGGAACAAGAGACTGGTTCCAAATCAGGAAAGGAGTGCATCAAGGCTATATATTGTCACCCTGCTTATTTAACTTATATGCAGAGTACATCATGAGAAACACTGGGCTGTAGGAAGCACAGCTGGAATCAAGATTGCCAGGAGAAATATCAATAACCTCAGATAAGCGGATGAAACACTTTGTGGCAGAAAGTGAATAAGAACTAAAGAGCCTCTTGATGAAAGAGGAGAGTGAAAAAGTTGGCTTAAAGCTCAACATTCAGAAAACTAAGATCATGGCATCTGGTCCCGTCACTTCATGGCAAATAGATGGGGAAACAATGGAAACAGTGAGAGACTTTATTGTCTTGGGCTCCAAAATGGTGCCCAGTGGTGAAGATGGTGACTGCAGCCATGAAATTAAAATACCCTTGCTCCTTGGAAGAAAAGCTGTGACCAAGCTAGACAGCATATTAAAAAGCAGAGACATTACTTTGCCAACAAAGGTCCATCTAGTCAAAGCTATGGTTTTTCCAGTAGTCATGTATGGATGTGAGAGCTGGACCATAAAGAAAGCTGAGCACCGAAGAATTGATGCCTTTGAACTGTGGTGTTGGAGAAGAATCTTGAGAGTCCCTTGGACTGCAAAGAGATCAAATCAGTCCATCCTAAAGGAAACAAGTCCTGAATCATTGGAAGGACTGAGGGTGAACCTGAAACTCCCATACTCTGGCCACCTAATGCGAAGAACTGACTCATTGGAAAAGACCCTGATGCTGGGAAAGATTGAAGGCGGGAGGAAAAGGGGACAGCAGAGGACGAGATGGTTGGATGGCATCACAGACTCAATGGACATGGGTTTGACCAAGCTTCAGGAGTTGGTGATGGACAAGGAAGCCTGGTGTGCTGCAATCCATGAGGTCACAAAGAGTCGGACACGACTGAGTGACTGAACTGAACTGAAAAGCAGTTTTAAACTATATGACACAAGGTTAATAGTTCACAAATTATCAAGTTTCGTTTAATAATCTTACTTTGCTTGACCACAGAATATTCATTCTTTTTGAGCATACATGGAACATTTATAAAAACTGACATGTGCTGAGCCATAAAGCAAGTCTCAATAATTGTTAAAGGACTAAAATCATACAGAACATGCCCTCTGACCACAGTGCAATTAATCTAGGGGGAAAAGAAAGACCAAATGATAACTAGGGTATGTAGAGTTAAGGGGATGAGTATGCAAGTCTAAGCTTTAGATGAAAATCTGGGAGTCATACAGTTTATTAATGGCAAGACTTGGAGTTAAACCTGAGTCTTTTTTCATATTCATTTAGTGGCATGATACCATATAAAGGCTTTCCTGTTTTTTTTTTTTTTTTTTGCACTGAAAAAATACTGCAATACTTCTTTTTGGACTGAAAAGTCAATACATATAATACATAAAAATAATACTAAAATGGCCTATTGCTAGATAATTGAATAAACAGAGAATTCAAACATCTATCCCACTTAGAGTTGTTTCATGTTCTCACACTTTATGGTTGTAGGTTGTAATTTCATAGTCTTTTAAAATATGCCTTTATTTTTTTAAACTAAGATCATCCAAGACTTAGTTTGGGTAACCCAGGGTCAAGTTCTTATATAGGCCTCAAGAGCTATTAAAAAAACAGATGCAGAATCTGGAGTCTTGTGAAATATTCCAGACAGCCGTTCTGACTTGTAGTAGGTGAAATTTCATGTCAGCCTTTTAACCAAATAAAGGACTCATTTCCTCTGACCTTAGGTGCAGTCCTAATTTTCTGTTTCTTACGTAGATAGTTTATAATAGTTACCAAGTCTGTTTCTGAAAAACTAATTTTCCTCACACTTAAACATGTTTCCTGGCTGGAGAAACAACATAACCTGCTACCAGTTCTTTGTGCCATGAAACTCCTGAGTGCATTGGTTTCTTACACTAAGAGTAACCAAAGCATTTAAATCCCTTCCCCAAAGTTAGCAGAGTGGAACTCTAAGGATGCATCAGCTTTAGATGGTCTTGACAAGTGTGAATAGTAAGTAATTCCTAGTGAGACACTAAAACAAGGTAGGATCATTCTTGTTTCTAAAGATAATAATACTCGAGGGAAGGAGAGAGGGAGGAAGTTATTGGAAGACAGTTTCCTTAAGAAGAGTCTAAGGAAAGCACCATTCAGTTGTTATTACTAACAATTTGTTTTGTATTTGACCGAAATATTTCACTTCTTATTTTTAGTTTTTGAGATGCCTATGTTAGAACATGTTTCTTATTCAGGTTTGGTAAAAAGAGTTAAGAATATCTACATATCCAGAAACATCTGGGAGAGGCGGTATTGCCCTGTACTTAGAGTATGGGCTGATGTGGACTGAAGAGTCTTCAAGTCCTTATTCTTTCAATAGCTAGCTGTATGGTGTTGTGAAGTTACTTGAAGTTTTAAAATCTTAGTTTCTTTATTGAACATACTGCTCATCACATAGTGAGTGTTGTGGATTAAGTGGGAGAATGCATAGAGAGCATTTGATAATAACCTTTGTAGAGGTGGTTTTATTTATCAGAAACTTTTTCCTATTAGCAAAGTAATACATTCTTGTAACAAAAATTCAAAGAATAAGGAAATCTAAAAAAGCACAATAGTTGTCTCACTTCCCTCTGACTCTAATTACAGAACCAGGTGTTAACCACTACTAATAATTTGGTTTGTATTTGACCTAAATATTTCACTTCTTATTTTTAGAGTTTGAGATGCTTATGTTAGAACATGCTTCTCATTCAATTTACTTTTCCTTTCCATATATAACATTAGAAAAGTGTTTCTTTCACTCTCTGGTTAAATCCATATTTAGTGTTCACACAGAGGTCTGGAAATAGAGGTTGTAGAAGAATCATTTGATTGTAAATATACTCTCTATTTGCCTTAGAATTGGAGTTTGCTCTTCCAACCTGAACTTTAAAATTAGCATAATTATACCTACAGTGTCTCCCCAGGCATCCCAGAGTACAATGCCTAAGAGCATCATTCTGTACTGAGTAGCACACATCCAGATGTCCTGTTAAGGGCAGCACCCCCCCATATGTCTAGGTATCGCTTGGGCTAGTGTCTGATGAATACTACTGGGGAAGTGAGTGTCGTATCAACTAAGAATGCTTTAACTGCACATAACAGATAACTTCACAGTAGCTTAAATATGTAGGGTTTTGTTTTACCTGATGAGAAGTCTGCAGATACAGCAGTTCCATGGTAGCACTAGGTTCTGTTTTTTGCTTTGCTATCCATATTGTAATGGCTTGTTTCCCCTTCTCTGCAAGGCGCTTGCTGAGGCTCAAATGTCCAGCAATGTATTTAAGGCAGGAAAAAAGGAGGGAGGGTGGTGCCAGATAGGTCTTTCCCCATTTTATATGGAAAACCAAAGGGGTAATCAGAAGTCCTGGGAGACTTCTGTTTGCGTATCATGCTTGGACCAGAGCTACTCCTACCTACAAAAGAGCTGGGAAGTAAGTCATGTATTTGGTTTCCCAATCTCTTATTAGGAAACAGCAATGGAAAATAGTGCAACCAATTCATAGTCTCTGGCACAAGGAGGGCAAGTGGGAGATGAGGGGGTGGATTATAACTGGTCTGCTGCTTTTTTTCTTCTTAGTGCTGGTCTGAAGACACACCCAAGTCATAGCAGTGAAGATGACTCACAAGCTCTCCAATGAGAAACTCCATACTAAGAGAAGGCCTGCTGCTGCTGCTGCTAAGTCGCTTCAGTCGTGTCCGACTCTGTGCGCCCCCATAGATGGCAGCCCACCAGGCTCTGCTGTCCCTGGGATTCTCCAGGCAAGAACACTGGAGTGGGTTGCCATTTCCTTCTCCAGTGCATGAAAGTGAAAAGTGAAAGTGAAGTTGCTCAGTTGTGTCTGATTCCTAGCGACCCCATAGACTGCAGCCTACCAGGCTCCTCCGTCCATGGGATTTTCCAGGCAAGAGTACTGGAGTGGGTTGCCATTGCCTTCTCCAGGGATGGCCTGCATCCCCCCAATTGTTACATCTCTTAATGACCAGCTCCCTTGGTTCATACATAGCTACTTGCCCAGGGTGCCAGTGCCCCCTGAGGCAGGGTTGAGGCAGTTCTGACATCTGCCATCTCTTGAGACTCAGGCTCTCTGTTGCTGTTCTCTATCAGTTCAGTCATGCATTCAGTCAAAAATTATCATAACTTTCTACCCTCAAGGTTTGTTTTGGGGACTCTTCCTTCCCATCTTCCCTGTTCCTGAGCATGGTTGAGAGTCACTCTGGCCCACTGGGAAGACCTCTCAGAGTCTTATTTGCATAAGATATCCTTATGCAGATAAGTCCACCCTTTCTTGAATTTTGCCTACCCAGGGGGAGTGGACTTCATGTGCTCTTTTCTGTAGCCAGAGGATCCTGGCTTACACTTGCTTAACAAGTAAGAAGCATTCAAATGACTCTCTAAAGAACAAGGAATATCATCCAAGGTGATTGGATTGCCTACTTGCTTATCAGAGAAGTGGAGTTCACCTCCTCCCACCTAAAAAAAAGAAAAGCTGGCTACACAAAAAATTAGAAAATATGCAGCAATTGCAACACTTGCACATGGCATAATTGATTCTGAAGTTTCATGCAACATATCTTTAGATCACGTTATTCATTAATTCAACCATCTGTGGTGCCCATAAGTGCCAGACCCCAAGCCAAATACTATGGATATAAAGTGAAATCAGGCATTGTCCTTTACCTGAAAGACCTTAGCATCCAGTGTGTGCGGGAGATATGGAAACCATTTTCGCCTGTTGCCTTGTGAGTGCTAGGGCCAAAGGATGCCTAGGATGATAGGGAATCCCAGGGGATCCAGGACAGCTAAACAAGCTAAGGGCCAGACAGCTTTCTAGGGGAGATGATACTTGGGCTGAATTTTGAGTATAAGTAGAAGTTGCTAAGGGAATTTCCAAGGAGATGAAAGAGCATGTGATGACAGGATGTCCGTGGTATTTTCTGCTGCACACACCAGGTCTTTCAGCATAAGTCAGCTCATCATACAACTGGTGCATGAAACAAGAGAAGGAGTTCCATACAGCGGAGAAGGCAATGGCACCCCACTCCAGTACTCTTGCCTGGCAAACCCCATGGATGGAGGAGCCTGGTGGGCTGCAGTCCATGGGGTCGCTAAGAGTTGGACACAACTGAGCGACTTCACTTTCACTTTTCACTTTCATGCCTTGGAGAAGGAAATGGCAACCCACTCCAGTGTTCTTGCCTGGAGAATCCCAGGGACAGCGGAGCCTGGTGGGCTGCCCTCTGTGGGGTCGCACAGAGTCAGACATGACTGAAGTGACTTAGCATAGCATAGCATAGCACTAGGAAGGAAGACCTGAGTGGTAGGTATTTCCAGTTTGTATTACAAAGGATGAAACTATGGTTCAAAGAAGTAAAGGATATTACTTAAGATGTGTGGTGAGTGTGTGGGAGAAGGAATTGGAACCTGTGAATTAAAGTTTTCTATCAAACACTGTCTATAATAAATAGCAGCACAAAGAAGAACCCACAAGAGAAGGAGAATAGATTCTAGGAGAAGAAAAGAAGGCCTAGGAAATGCAACCTTCACTCCATTCTGTGATGCGGATGGAATGGAATGTTGCCTTCCTGTGTTTTTGTCGTCAAAACCACAGAGCTGTGACCATGAAATTTCTTCTTGGAGAGTTGACACTGGGACTTTCCAAATTTTTATTATTCAGAAGACAAAATTTCAGCCTGAGTCAAGATTTTAAAATGGATTTTGTAGAGAATAAAATTTAGAAAATTTCCTCGGCTGCTACTTATCACCTGTTGGTTGAGAATTTTTGTTTCAGATAATGCCATCTTAAGTATACTACAAGCACTTTCTGCTTGTAAAGTGTTTATAGTAGTAATGTATTTCATCAAATGTATTTTTTTTTCACAGCTATAAAGGACTTCTAGAAGTTTATTTTGTTATTTTTAATCATTGATACACTATGCACTGGATTATTGCATTCCCTCCAATAAAGCCCCCTTTCATAGAGAAAGAAAAAGAAGTTTGCTCAGTCGTGTCCGATTCTTTGGGACCCCATAGACTATACAGTCCATTGAATTCTCCAGGCCAGAATACTGGAGTGGGTAGCATATTCCTTCTCCAGGGGATCTTCCCAACTCAGGAATTGAACCAGGCTCTCCTGCATTGCAGGCAGATTCTTTACCAGCTGAGCTATCAGGGAAGCCCCAGCATAGAGGTTGTCACATCCAGTCATTATTTCATAGTTATCCAGGTTTCCTCAGAGGCTATGTCTTCTTTCTATTTCTTTTCCAGAGGCCTTTTCATGTGCCAAGACTCAAGTTAGGCCTCTCACGCCTCTTATGTCTTAGATAAATCTGAGCTTAGCTTCAGGAAAACATTAAAGAGACAACTAGTACCTAAAACGTCTCCAGTCTGAATGTTTTGATACATCCTGAATCACTTCCCACAGTCCATGGAAGGAATTTGATTGTGCTCTGCTTCAAAAACCGTCTGATCATAATTTGTTTTTCCTAAGACAAAGTAATCTTGTGTATCACGAGCAGGAACCCAAGAATCCACAGCGGTCATTTTCTTATAAGAACACGAGAGATTATTTGCCTTTCTAAAGGTAAATGCAAAACCTATAAACTGCATGATTGTTCTTTTCTAAGTTTCTAGATGGGAAATAGATGGAGAAACAGTGGAAACAGTGTCAGACTTTATTTTTCTGGGCTCCAAAATCACTGCAGATGGTGACTGCAGCCATGAAATTAAAAGATGCTTACTCCTTGGAAGGAAAGTTATGACCAACCTAGATAGCATATTCAAAAGCAGAGACATCACTTTGCCAACAAAGGTTCACCTAGTCAAGGCTATGGTCTTTCCTGTGGTCATGTATGGATGTGAGAGCTGGACTGTGAAGAAGGCTAAGCGCCGAAGAATTGATGCTTTTAAACTGTGGTGTTGGAGAAGACTCTTGAGAGTCTCTTGGACTGCAAGGAGATCCAACTGGTCCATTCTGAAGGACCAGTTGTAAGTCTGGGTGGCCTCCGAGAGCTGGTGATGGATAGGGAGGCCTGGCGTGCTGCAGTTCATGGGGTCGCAAAGAGTTGGACACGACTGAGCGACTGATCTGATCTGAAGTCTCTAGAAATCACCTCAAATGCAATTATTATAAACATTTAAGATACAGTATTTAACATTGAGAACATTAAAAATTCTCTTATAATTTTATTTATTTCTGTCTCTGCTAGGTCTTCTTTGCTGTGTGGACTTTTCTCTAGTTACAGCCAGCTGGGGCTACTGTCTAGTTGCAGTGCGCAGGCTGCTCCTTGTGGTACCATATGGTACCACAGCTCCATGTGGTGGAAGAGGTAGCATCCTCTTCTTGCTGAGCGTGGGTCTCTAGGGCACATGGGCTTCAGTAGTTGCAGCTCATGGGCTCAGTAGTTGTGGTTCCTGGGCTCTAGAGCACAAGCTCTGTAGTTGTGGCACGCGGATTTAGTTGCCCCGTGGCATGTGGAATCTTCCCACATCAGGGATTGAGCCAATTTCTCCTGCATTGGCAGGCAGACTCTACCACTGAGCCACCAGGGAAGCCCAATTACATAAAATTAAAAATATATATATATATATATATATATATATATATTTGTTCATAATGGAACCAGAAGCAAAGCAATACTTATCATATAAGAACTTGTTTTTTTGTTTGTTTGTTTCACTCTTCCTTCTCATAGTTATTAACAGACAGATGCTGTAAAAAGAATTTAAATTCAGTATTGGTGGGAAAGAATTTCAGAGTTATTTCTAGTAATTCCCTTGCTCCCTTAATGGTATCAGAATTTTTAAAAAATATGTAGCTGACTTTATTTTGTTAACACTTGCTCTAATCTTAACTTCATCAAATGGCTGTTTTTCATCCCCACTAACAGAATTGGAAATCTGATAGTTCAGGGTCTTTGAATGGTTGTTGGTCCCCTTGAGAATTGTCTTTAGCTTTTTGACTACGAGAAAATAATGATTTTTATAGTTTTCAAGAGTCTTTGTAAAAATAGAGATTTCTCTTATTTTGATGATAATTTCAACTCACTATATTTTCTGAATGGATAATCATTTCATATATACATATGGTAGGCAGTTTAATAAAATTTCAGTTAAATAAACCATTTTGTAACTTAAAAAATTAAGACTTGCATTCTAAATGAAAATTTATACCCTCTGGATATGTTAATGCAATTTCAGAGCTTGACTATGTATGCCTGTATATGTATCTGTGTGTGTGTGTGTATATATATATATATATACACATCAGATCAGATCAGTCTCTCAGTCGTGTCCGACTCTTTGCGACCCCATGAACTGCAGCACGCCAGGCCTCCCTGTCCATCACCAACTCCTGGAGGTCACTTAGACTCACATCCATCGAGTCAGTGATGCCATCCAGCCATCTCATCCTCTGTCGTCCCCTTCTCCTCCTGCCCTCAATCCCTCCCAGCATCAGAGTCTTCTCCAATGAGTCAACTCTTTGCATGAGGTGGCCAAAATACATGCCTGTATGTATGTTTCTGATAGAAACTGATTTAAGAAACTATTTCCGGGGAAGGCAATGGCACCCCACCCCAGTACTTTTGCCTGGAAAATCCCATGGACGGAGGAGCCTGGTAGGCTCCAGTCCATGGGGTCGCTGAGAGTCAGACACGACTGAGCGACTTCACTTTCACTTTTCACTTTCATGCATTGGAGAAGGAAATGGCAACCCACTCCAGTGTTCTTGCCTGGAGAATCCCAGGGACAGGGGAGCCTGGTGAGCTTCCGTCTGTGGGGTCGCACAGAGTCGGACACAACTGAAGCGACTTAGCAGCAGCAAGAAACTATTTTAAGAGAAAAAAATACCCATAATTAGCTCATTCATGCTTCACTTTTATTGTATGAAATTTAGCACACTGAGTAGTTTGTTCTGTTTCTGGTTTTATCTTGTTTTGCTTGTCATTTCTGTTTTCTAATGGTTACCAAAAATAATATTTGTAAGTATTTGTAACACCAGGCATCTTGTTTCATCTTTAGTCTAATGGTCTAAAATTCTTTGATCTTGAATACAAATAGAAATCCCAGGGCCTTTCAGAGGGTTGAAGGGAAAACATTGAAAAGTAATTTGAACTCAGGACCACATGCAACATACACATGAATGTGGTATGCTACAAACTGCTGATCTGTGGCAGCGGTGGCTGTGGTAGAATGTGCGTACTTGCTCCTGTGGACCTCCTTTCTATAAATATTGTATAGCAAAAGAGGTTCTTTACTTCAGGTCTATGACTCATGTAGGCACCAGGGAGTGTACAGGTGGACATAGGCATTTTTCTGAGAGATAGATTGATAATCCTTCTTTAGACTGTCAAAGGATTTCATAGTGTACAAATGGCAAAATATAATGAACTAAAAGCTTAGAAGATGACTGTATACAATTAGCTATACATTTCAGATTTTCTAAGCATCACTTATGTATCAGGATTCTCCAGAGACACAGAACCAATAGGATCGATCTATCTAGTGAAGAGTAGATTTGCTACAGGAATTGTTTAAGCAGTTGTGGAAGCCCAAAAGTCCCTTGATCTGCAATCTATGGGCTGGAGAATCAGGACAGTTGTCCACATGCAAAGGTCTAAGAATAGGAGAGCTGATGGGATAAATCTAAACCTGAGTCCAAAAGCCTGAGAAACAGGAATACCAATGTATGAGGCCAGGAGAAGTTGAAAATCTTCACTCAGGAAGAGAGTGTGTTCTTCCCCCACCTTTTTAAAAATCTATTCAGACTCTCAACAAATTGGATGGTGCCCGCCCACACTGGGGAGGACCACGTGCTTTACTCAGTTCACCAATTCAGCTGCTAATCTCTTCTGGAGACACTCTTACAGACACATCCAGATAAAATGTTTTACCAGCTATCTGGGCATCCCCGTTAGCCCAGTCAAGTTGGAACATAAAATTAACCATCACAACTTAACAGCTTGAGACTTAAATTCATGACTTTGTTTTCTGCCTCTTAAGATTCAGATGCCAGTCAGAAACTAAAGAAATGTAATTGACATGAATGGTACAGGCATATGACTAGAGCAGAGAAAGCACAATTTTACTTTATGAGTAATGTGTTCCTGAAGACTTGGCAGAATTCAAAACTTGCATATTTCATATCTAGTTGCTCCCATAGGACTAACTGTTTACTAGTGAAAGTGGCCAAGGCATATGCCAATTACAAAACACATTTGGTAACTTATTCCTCCCTCCTCCAACTTAAAATTATAACTCTTCAAGATTAAAAAATAGATTTACTTTATTTCTAATTTTGTGCTGAAAGCAAAACTTTATTGATATTTTAGGTTCAGCCTTTTAAAGTTAATTCTAATTTGCATATATTTGCGTTATGTATGTTATACTCTGTGTGGTAACTGAGCCTTCTCAAAATTAGAAAGAATGAATTTAAAAAAATTTTAACTCAGTAATTCTATCTCTTGTAAGATGCCATTCACAAATAATTTTGCACAACCAATAGTGCCACTAACACTACTGTTGGTAAAATTACTGTAATTGATGGCCCAATTAATCTATAAATGGGAATAAATTTCTGTCCATTTTCCAGTAGTTGTCTATGTTTTGTTTGTTTTATATCCTGTAGCAGTCTGACAACTAAGGAAATCCAACTAGAAGGAGAGATTGAGCCAAAGAAAATGTCAATTAAAAACAGGTTTGAAAATATATATCTAATTCTTATTTTCATAAAGTGCGTGTGTGTGTTTAATTTTCATTTTGATTAAGTGTTCTGTGGATAACTTTAACACTTGAAAAATAGTTTGAACAAATTAAGCCATTAATTTTGATTCTTGGACTTCATGGTTTCCAATCCCTAATTGGAAAAGAGGCTATAAATACCCTTGATTTGACTGTATACTTCAGTCACAGTAGTGTAAGTAAAATCTTTCAGGCTTTATAATAAAAATTAAATGAAGTATGTCTTTTTTTTGCATTTGAGAAATTTGAATTTTAAGGACACTATGATTTATCATGAACCAAACCTCTGGCTTTTAGGTGTTTTGGCCTCAACTTGCAAAGCTTCTTTATACAAGTTAACCAAAAGTGGCATGTTTGGTCTTCAGATTACAAGTAATACTGACTCTCTTGATTATCTCAAATAAGAGGGTCTTACTTTAAATACACAGGGGGAAAAGAGTGGGGAAAAGAGTAAGGAAAAGAGGCATCTAGGGCCTCATGAGGACCAAGTAAGAGCAACAGAACCAGAAGTCATGTAAAGACAGCCAACAACACGTATCTGGGCTCCATGGCGATCACAACGTAGTTTGAGAACTAGAAGATTTCTATTCCTCAAGATCCAGTTCTATCTTTGGGGACCCATCATGTCACCCCTGAATAGTAGGAGCCCTCCAGAAAGCCATCCTTAGTCACTCAGTGTCCCTTCTCTGTGTTCCCACAGTGTAACATGTGATGTTACACTCAGTGTAACTTGCGATGCCAGTGTTTCTCACGTTGTTCTGTATTTCTCTTTTACTTGTCAGACACCTCTACTAGATTGTGAAATGGCGTTCTGTGCCTTGGTCGTCTCTGTATTCCTATCCTCTGGCTTGTCTCTGTGATTTTCAGTCTTTGCTCCCCTTACCAGCTGCTTTTAATTGACTTTCTTTTTAGGATTCAATACTTTCTCAAAGGGAGAATTAGATTTGTCATTTAGTCCCCACCTTCTCTGTGGGCCAGAGCTTTTGTGCCATATTACCTCCCAGGTTGTAGATATAAAAATGTCTGCCCTGATCCAACAGCTCTGGCTAATTGATGAGATTATATTACCAGCATAATAATTTCTGTAGTCCAGGTTGGCAATGGGTTTGGTGGGGTGGGGGGATGGGGTGAGGTGGGGGGTGGGTTGCATTTTGAGACCTGAACTGTGCAGTGCAAGAGATCACATCTTTCTTTGATCCAAAATCTTGTTGAGTGATTAAATACATGAACAATCTATATTGGTTATCATTCGGCCTCTCCTTTCTGAACTATTTTCTTTTAGATTGAAGAACTAATATTCCTTTGGGGAAGAAGTATGATCTCAGTTTTCAACAGGCAAATATTTCATTTCCTTCATTAACATCCCTGGTAACAAGAACCAGTTGCTGAGAAATAGGTCACGGTTACACAAGAAACGCCAAACTGCTGGTGTAATAACCTCAAATGTCAGTAGATCTTTAATGAAAAGTTTTCAGTTTTTGGCGGCATTTTGATGACTAATTTCCACTCTGTAATTTGTATTTTTACAAATATAAATTTGTACCACAAATTCATCAAAATTAGGTTTGCTTTTCCCTGCCTTTCCCAATACAGTCCTTGCTAGACCTTTATTTACATAATTCATTTCAAAAAACCATTTTTGGCCACATTTGCACTTCAAGATGTTTGTTCTTCATCTCTGGTCACCCAGCTCTTTTTTACTACTGTAGTACCTAGGAAAATCAGTGTAATCTGTTTCAGCTCTGGTGATGGTTAATGTATTTGCCAAATTAACTAGATTATGGGGCCAGTTGTTTGGTCAAACACCAGACTAGCTATTGCTGTGAAGGTATTAATATGTAAATCAGTAGACATTGACTAAAGCAGTCTGCCCTCCATCATGTGAACCGGCTTCATACAACCAGTTGAAGGCCTTACAAGCAAAGACTGAAGTCCCTGGAGAAAGAAGGAAGAAGTCCTTCCTCCAGACGGCATTCAGATTCCAGACTACAAACTTTGGAAATTCCAGCCTGCTGGCCTACTCTGCAAATTTCAGGGACTGAATTTCAGTGATTGCCAGTCCCTCGCAATCACATGAACATATTCCTTAAAACAAATCTCTCTCCCCTTCTTTCTCCCTCTGTATGCATTGTACATTATATACACACACACAGACTAAGTGAATTAGAATACAGACACATACACATCCTGTTGGCTCTATTTCTCTGGAGAATTCTGGCTAATATAGCTACTCTCACCCTTAATAATGAAGTAGGACTATTTATGCCTGCTGCTGCTGCTGCTCAAGTCGCTTCAGTCATGTCCAACTCTGTGCGACCCCATAGACAGCAGCCCACTAGGCTCCACCGTCCCTGGGATTTTCCAGGCAAGAACACTGGAGTGTGTTGCCATTTCCTTCTCCAATGCATGAAAGTGAAAGTGAAGTCGCTCAGTCGTGTCTGACTCTTAGCGACCCCATGGACTGCAGCCTACCAGGCTCCTCCATCCATAGGATTTTCCAGGCAAGAGTACTGGAGTGGGTTGCCATTGCCTTCTCCAATTAATGCCTACTGGGATAAATTAGATCAGTGATTCTGAATCGGGGGGCCCATGGCAGTATCTCAGAGACCAGCAAAGGGAACGAGTAAAGCTCGGAGAGGAGACATTCTGTTCCTCCCTTTCTGAGCTTCAACCAGAATGGTCCCACTTTTATCTTATATGTTGGAAGATGGTGTAAATGTGCTTAGAAAATATTCCACTGCTAAAAATAGAGCTTGAAGATTACATGGTTACAGTTAGGATGAACCACTTTCTCAAAGTTTACATGTATCTGGTATCTGAATTTTTTTTTTACTAAATATTTCCATGTAATTTTTGACTGATGACAGGGGAATATCCCAAAATGTGCCAAATGTATTTTTGTAGGCTGTGAAGATATCATCTTTATGATAAAGATTTTTCAGGACATATCCTTTCCTAGTAGCTATATTCCATCCAGCTCCATAGTTTTATAAACGTCTGGCTTCCCAGGTGGTGCTATTGGTAAAGAACCTGCCTACCAATGCTGGAGACCTAGGAGACGTGGGTTTGATCCCTGGGTCACAAAGATCCCCTGCAGGAGGGCATGGCAACCTGCTCTACTTTTTTTGTCTGGAGAGTCCCATGGACAGAAGAGCCTGGTGGGCTACAATCCATGGAGTTGCAAAGAGTCAGATATGACTGAAGCGACTCAGCACACACAAGAAGATATAATTAACTTTGCTTCTCATATGCAAGTCCATCTTCTTGAGAGGCTTTTCATTAGAGCAACAATCTCTAAAAATCATGAAACATAAGGATTTGTTTTTTTACAGGATCAGTGGAAAGACTAAATCAAGATGTGGCCACAGGACCAGGGAAGGGCTGGATTCTCTCTGAGTTGCTGTGTGCAGGAACTTGGGAAGGAAAGAAGGAATACCTGGACTGATGTTCACCAAGTTCTGAAGCATCAGTGGAAACTGTGAGGAGGAATAAAAGCCTGTGAAGTGGTGGGCTGATGTGTTGACAGCATCATGGTTGTGGAACTCAGTGGTAGGCCTGAAGGAATTTCATCTTTCAACTAAAACTAGCTAGAAGTGGTGTCAGAATCCTCTGCGTTTACTCACGTTGTTTGGGTAGGATTAATAGGAGAAGATGCACCTTGTAATGGAAATGGGCTTCCAGAAACATCTGATGGGCTGAGGTCCTGCTATCCAATATTGCCTGGGCCAGCAAACCATGAAGTCTTAAGATTTCTCTGAGCTAGAAGGTCATCATGGTGGTTTTGCTATTGATGGGGACGGGGATTTTGTGGGAAAGTAGCAACCTGAGCAGAGTCTTAAAAATGCATCTGTGTAATCAGAACAGTATGGTACTCACACAAAAATAAAAACACAGGTCAACGAAACAGGATAGAGAGCCGAGAAATAAACCACACACCTGTGGTCAATTAATCTGCGAAAGAGGAGGCAAGAACATACAATGGAGAAAAGATAGTCTCTTCAATAAGTGGAGCTGGGAAATCTGGACAGCTACATATAAAAGAATAAAATAAGAACATTCTTTAACAATGTATGCACAAAAATAAACTCAAAATAGATTAAAGATCAAAATGTAAGTCCAGACGCTATAAAATTCTTAAAGGAAAACATAGGCAGAATACTCTGACACAAATCACAGCATTATCTTTTTGGATCCACCTCCTAGAATAATGAAATAAAAACAAAAATAAATAAATGGGACCTAAACTTAAAAAGCTTTTGCACAGCAAAGGAAACCATAAACATGCACAGAATGGGAGGAAATATATGCAAAAAATATGGCTGACAAGGAAACAATCTCCAAAATATACAAAGAGCTTATGTAACTCAGTATAAAAAAAAAAAAAAATCAAAAAATGGGTTGTTAGATAAATGCAAAGTGAAACTACACTGAGATATCACCTCACACCTATCAGAATGGCCATCATAAAAAGGCTATAAACAATAAATGGTGGAGAGGGTGTGGAGAAAAAGGAACACTCCTATGCTGTCGGTGGCCATGTAGACTGGTACAACTATTACAGAGAACAGTATGGAGGTTGCTTAGAAAACTAAGTATAGCACTAGCATATGATCCAGCAATCCCACTCCTGGGCATATATCCAGAGAAAACCATTATTTGAAAAGATACCTACACTCCAAAGTTCATTTCTTATAATAGCCAAGACATGCAAGCAACCTAAATGTTCATCAATAGATAAAGATGTGGTACATGCTGGAATATTACTTAGCCATAAAAAGGATTAAATGATTCCATTTGTAGTAATATGGATTGACCTAGAGGTTATCATACTTAAGTGAATTAAGTCAAACAGAAAAATACAAATATCATGATACAGCTTATATGAGGAATCAAAAAAATGATGCAAATGAACTTATTTATAAAACAGAAACAGACTCACAGAATTAGAAAACAAATTTATGGTTACCAAAGGGGAGATGTGGGGGAGAGATAAATTAGGAGTTTGGGATTAACAAATACATACTACTGCTGCTAAGTCGCTTCAGTCGTGTCTGACTCTGTGTGACCCCATAGACGGCAGCCCACAAGGCTCCCCTGTCCCTGGGATTCTCCGGGCAAGAATACTGAAGTGGGTTGCCATTTCCTTCTCCAATGCATGAAAGTGAAAAGTGAAAGTGAAGTCGCTCAGTCATGTCCGACTCTTAGCGACCCCGTGGACTGGAGCCCACCAGGCTCCTCCATCCATGGGGTTTTCCAGGCAGGAGTACTGGAGTGGGGTGCCGTTGCCTTCTCCAACATACTACTGTATTTAAAATAGATAACCAACAAGGACCTACTGTGTAGCACAAGGGATTCTACTCAATATTCTATAATAACCTAAATGGAAAAATAATTTGAAGAATAGCTATATGTGTGAATAACTGAATCATTTTGCTGTACTCCTGAAAGTAACAACATTTAAAATCAACTATGTGTACTAAGTCACTTTAGTCATGTCTGACTCCTTGCGACCCTATGGACTGTAGCCCACCAAGCTCCCCTGGCCATGGGATTCTCCAGGCTAGAATACTTGGGTTGCCATTTCTTCTTTCAAAGTATCTTCCTGATCCAGGATTGAAGCCGTGCCTCTTACATCTTCTGCATTGGCAGGTGGGTTCGTTACCACTTGTGCCACTCCAATATATATATTAAAAAAAAAAAAAAACTTTAAAAATGCATCAGTGCATCTCACTCTTCTAAAGTTCCCTTCCTATTATAGGATAAAGTCTAGGTGAGTGTTTTTCAAACTGTAGAGTACATCATAATAACCTGCGGAAACATCAATTGCTGGACCCACCTCCAGAGTTTCTAATTCAGACAGCAATGAGATCAAACCAGTCAATCCTAAAGGAAATCAACCCTGAATATTCATTAACAGGACTGATCCTGAAGCTGAAGCTCCAATACTTTGGTCACCTGATGCGAAGAGCTGACTCACTGGAAAAGACCCTGATGCTGGGAAGGATTGAGGGCAGGAGGGGAAGTGGGCAACAGAGGATGGGCTGAGTGGATGGCATCACCAACTCAGTAGGCGTGAGTTTGAGCAAACTCTGAGAGATGGTGAAGGACAAAGAAGTCTGGCATGCTGCAGTCCATGGGGTCACAAAGAGTTGCACATGACTTAGTGATTGAACAACAATAATAAGGTCCAGGATAGGACCTGAGAATTTACATGTTAATAAATTTCCAGGTGATGTAGATACTGCAGGACCATGGACCATGACACTGAGACCTATTAGTCTAGGCTACTTAGCATCCCACAAATGGACTTTCTTAGTTCAGTCCTTGCCAATCCCTTTTGTCTAACTTCCCACCTCTTGCCCTACACTTTGTGATTCAGCAGTTTGGAACTACTTGTGGTGAATTTGGCAGTCACTGTGCTCTTTCCTGCTGCCTAGGTTCATGTCCTTCACTCTGCTTGGGGTGCCCATCCCTCCTTATCCCATTTATTTGCCTGGTTAATTTGTACTTAGCTTTTATGAGTCTATATCCACCATCCTTCAATAATCTTCTTTATCATTTATGTTGCCTCCCACCTCTCCAGCTCCTCTTCTAGCCAGACAGTCCTCCTCTAATGCTTCCATAGTCTGAACACCTTTCTGCATTGCACATATCCCCTTAGACTAGAATTGTCAATTTATGTGTCCGTTTCTTCCGTGACACTGTCAATTCCTTGAAACCTGAACTGAATCTTTTTCTTTGAATGCACAGTGCACTGAAAATAGAGATTCTAGATAAGTTTGAGGGAGGGAGTAGAAGGAAGGGGGAAAATGAAACAAACGTGTGCCCTTGGTTACTGGGGCCTCTAATACACAGAGAGCATGTGGCCTGGCTTAGAGTCAAGCTTCTGGTGGTTATCAGGCAGTAAAAGGATTCCTTCAATTACATCTGTTCTTGATCCTATAATCTATAAACATTTTGGTACAAATCAAACAAACAACACACTGGGGTTATATAGCAACCAATCTTCTATGCGGTTAGGCTGTGACCACTGTCCATAGCATGGAGGCTTATGATGAGGGGCTCTATGTGATTAGTATGGCAAAGTCTGGCTGGTGTCACCTTTAACCTCTCCTCAGTTAAATGAGGTACACCCTTATTAAAGTGTAGGACAATTTCAGTAGTTAGAATACATAGTTATTATCACCTTGCTTCACATAGTACACGAGGACCATTAATTGAATAGGGAAGCATGCACAGGAGGTACGTTCACAGACTCCTTTAAATAGTCAGTGTTTAGGCTTTCAGTTTTTCCATTCCTCCTGTCTGTCTTCATGATTTATTATTCTGTTCCATCCAGGGCCCCACTGATGATGAAAGACCTTAGTCCATTTTACCAGGAAAGAGCATAAAGAGAATGCCATGTAACCCTCTCATTTTCTTGATGCTGAGCACAAGGCATCTGTCCAGTCCCAGAGCTGGCCCCAGTGGAGGACTGGAATCAGGCTCCTGCTCTCAGCACTGCACCCTGCTGCCCTGTATCATCTGTTTAAAAAGCCCCACTTTACATTTTCAAATTCTACTATTCCCAAAGCATCATAGTTACAAAACAGACTCAATTGGAAAGCCCCTAAAATAGGATAGAGCAAATTTAAAGGTGAAATCCAAGAGATGGACTGCACAGGAAGGTATGGTTTATTATGTCAATTGTATAGTCACAAGTGATTTGTACTGAGGTTTTCTCTGTTGTGGGCTCCACACTAAGTGCTTTAAGTGTACTATCTATATGTGGATCCTCGCAGCCACACTATGAGCAGGTCCATTGTTATTCCCAGTTTACAGGTTGGAAACTGAGGCTTAAAGGCCAAGAAGCACCCCTCAAAATCTACACTAGTAATGCCAAAATTCAAGTGCAGGTGGCTTGTCTCCAGAACTCACGTCCTTCACTGCTACACAGTTAGAGTAAAACCAGATAGAAATTCCAGTCTGGTTGCACTAGTGACCGAAGCAAAACAATTGCTACCAAAGGTAAATAGCAAGACGACAAGGTACCCATGGGCACCTCCTACTTCACTTTGTGTTTGTGAAAATACGGACATTGTAATGGGCTGGTATCCTTATGATTTAAGTTCTTGTCATAAGAATTTGTAGATGAATTATATAAACTTAGGTTTGGAAGACACCACAGAGTTCACCCAGTTCAGCATGACCAGATCAACATGGGCAACCTTCTGCAGGATCCCTGGGGAAACGTGGGAAGTCTTTGCTGAAGACCAGCCTGTGATGGAAGGTTCACCTCCCGAGAGTCTGCTCAGTCAGTTAGTACAGTCATGCCTCCCTGTCTGTGGGGGATTGGTTCCAGGACCTCTACAGACACCAAAATCCAAGGATGCTCAAATCTTTTATGTAAAGTATCTGTACTACAGGTGGGCCCCATGGCTGACCATGTTTTTTTGTTATTCAGTCACTTAGTCGTATCCAACTCTTTGCGACCCCATGGACTGTAGACCACCAGGTTCCTTTGTCCTGGGGTTTTTCAGGCAAGAATACTGAAGTGGGTTGTCATTTCCTTCTTTAGGGGATCTTTCCAGACCAGAGATTGAACTTGCATCTCCTGCATTGGCAGGTGGATTCTCTACTACTGAGCCACCTGAGAAGCTGAGGACTGACCATGCTGCTGCTGCTGCTGCTGCTGCTAAGTCGCTTCAGTCGTGTCTGACTCTCTGTGACCCCATAGACGGTAGCCCACCAGACTCCACCGTCCCTGGGGTTCTCCAGGCAAGAACACTGGAGTGGGTTGCCATTTCCTTCTCCAATGCATGTAAGTGAAAACTGAAAGTGAAGTTGCTCAGTCGTGTCCGACTCTTAGCGACCCCAGGGACTGCAGCCCACCAGGCTCCTCCACCCATGGGATTTTCCAGGCAAGAGTACTGGAGTGGGGTGTCATTGCTGTCTCCGATGACTGACCATACTGTCTTGTAAAACCGCGAGTCCTCCTGTGTTGTTGACTCTTTGCTTATTTTGCCTTATTTTTCCAACCGGATTGTAACCTATATAAAATCAGGTTTGAGAATTCATTCATCTTGTTATTTTCCAAAGTGCCTAGCATTCTGTAGCCTTAAAATAAAAGTTTACTGATTGAATATGAATCCCTCAAACTTATAGATCTCACAACTCTGTCCTCTTTGGGGGATTGGATATATGTTGCTCTAATGAAGGGTGGTGGAAGAATGGAAGGGTTTCTTATTCTACAGATATTTTTCAAAGGAACGGGCTACTTTCTAACTATGAATTCAGTATAATCTTATTTGAGATTAAACATTAGTATTAAGACTTCCCTGGTGGCTCAGTCAGTAAAGCGTCTGCCTACAATGTGGGAGACCGGGGTTCAATCCCTGGGTCAGGAAGATCTCCTGGAGAAGGAAATGGCAACCCACTCCAGTACTCTTGTCTGGAAAATCCCATGGACGGAGGATCCTGGTAGGCTACAGTCCATGGGGTTGCAAAAAGTCGGACATGACTGAGCAAATTCACTTAGCTTAATATTAGTATTATTTCATTTGCCTGATACTACATTTTAGCTCATCTCCAAATACCTATTTAAGAAGAATTAGTTATTTGCTAGACATAATCCGAATCTCTTTTATGTCCTATTTTTATTTCTTACTGGGGATTTCCTACAAATCATATATGGGCCATGAATTTCTCTTTAGCACTCCAATTTTGGGGGAAAAAAATGATCCTGTGTGCTGGTTTGGTCTGTTCTAAATACACGTTTCCTTTTTCCAAATACACATCTATACCATGTGGGTTTACCACAAGTGAAGAATAAAGGTCAAAAGAAGTTAATTGGTACAAAAGGTATTAGGTTAAAAAAATGTTGTTTGTCATAACATGAAATGTTTAAATGCATATTTGATTTAATATATAAATAAGCACAATCAATGAAATATAAAAAAGGATATTACAAAATGTAAATTCAACTGGCTATGATCTTTTATTGGCTTGAATTCAAATTCACTGGGGCTTCCGTGGTGGCTCAGTGGTAAAGAATCTGCCTGTCAGTGCAGGAAACATTGATTGCAGGAGACATGAGCTTGATCCCTGATCTGGGAAGATACCATATGCCTCAGAGCAACTAAGCTCTTGGACCGAAACTATTGAGTCTGGGCTCTAGAACCCAGGAACTACACCTGCTGAGCCCATGTGCTGCAATGACTGATGCCAACCCACCCTAGAGTCTGTGCTCTGCAAAAACAGAAGCTATTGATGACAACAACTAGAGAAAGCCCACGCAGCAGTGAAGACCCAGCACAGCCAAAAATCAAAAAGATGAAATAATTTTAAAAATTATTTTCGCTGTGCTAGAAAAAAAAATTAAAACTCACTACTTAGGTAGTTGTAGCACTCTTGGATAGTGATATGGGGAGTATCAGTGCCATTTTGAACGTTACTGTGTACTTACAGTATTTATTCAACATTCAACAGATATTTATTCAGCCCCTATATGCCAGGGACGGGGGGCCTGTTGGGCTGCCGTCTATGGGGTTGCACAGAGTCAGACACGACTGAAGTGACTTAGCATAGCTTATGTGTCAGCCATAGTGTTCTGAGGTTACACTAGTAACAAAGACAGACAGTTTCTGCCCTTTTGCAACTTACATTCCAAAAAGCCTCCCTCCCCAAATAAAGAAACCCCAGTGCAGGTCCAAATCTGTCTGTGGTTTGGGGTTGCTACCTGCCTCATAAAGCAAAGTAGGAGGTTTGTCTTCTGAAAAGACAAAAACCTCTGAAAAAAACCTCTTATACAGTAGGAGGAAAAAAAAGTAAACCAAACAAGTAACCAAAATGACAAATAACTGCAAGCTATAATAAGTCCTGAAAGGAGGCTGGGATAGAGAATCAGTTTGAAGTGAGGTTGGGGGAAGAGTTAAAATGCTTTAGAAAGCATGGTTTGGTGTTGGCCTTTCTGAGGAGGAAAGAGATAAGCTGAAAATTTAAGCATGAGTAATAGACGAGAGATGCATGTGTGCGTGTGCGTGCGTGTGTCTGTGTTTGTGCGCACATGCACCCCACCAATGGGAAACCACAGTTATAAAGACTGTGAGGCAGGAAAGAACTTCAGGGACTGAGCAGCTCAGAGAAGCCCCTTTTGAATGGTAAAATGTAAATGATAGAAAGGGAGCAGTAGCAGAAGAGATGGGCAGGAGGAGCTGGTTTGGGCAGGGCCTCACCAGTCATTGCAAAAGAGATGGGATCTAAGTCCAATGGACGCCATTTAAGGGTGTTACAAAGGGACATGACAAGATCTGATTTGTGCCCTAAGAAGGACACTTTCATTGTGGTGAGAAAAATAGATCCATGGATGAACAAGGATAGAAGCAGAGGCTGAAGGGGAGCAACTATGGTTTTGGGGTGAAAAATGATGGTAACTTGGACTAGGAAGGCAGTATGGAAGGCAGACTGGAGTGGATGGGCTGCTGATGGGATGGATGAACACACAGGTTAGGGAAAGAGAAATGAAGCTTAACTCTTCTTTTTGACTTAAGCCAAACGTTATTCAATGTGGGGGTGGGGAACTGCTTTTGTGGGTGGTATTGATTTTATTTTGAACATGTTAGGTTTGAAATGTTTGTATGCTATCCTAGCTCAACAAACAATGTCGAGTTGAGAGATGACAAGCTTAAATAGTGTGGAGCTATAGGAGGGGTCTCAACTCAGAATATCACTTAGGGAGTAATTCATTATAAAAAGAAATATTTGAAGAAGTTCAAATATTCTTGAACAGAATGAGAAGGGATGGGAATGGGAATGGATGAGATCACCTAAGAAAAAGAATTCAAAAGAGAGAGTATTAAGGAGAAATTCCTAAGAAACACTACCAAAAGGAATTGCTCTTACAAAGGGCCCAAGGAAAAGGTGGTCAGCGGGGTAGAAGGAAAACCAGGAAGCTTCCAAGAAAGAATAATGTTAAGTAGTCAAAATTTGGACAAACTACCAAAATTTGGACAAATCAATATTTCTAAGCTTCTATTTCCTCATTGCTAAAATAGATTTATACATTTTCATTAAATAAAAAATGTATAGTAGCATATTAGTTTTATATTGCTTCTGTAACACAGTGCCATAAACGTTGTGGCTTAAAGCAACAAAAATGTGAAGCAACTTACTTTTCTGGAAGTTGGAAGTCCAAAATAGGTCTTTTACACCAGACTAGTATCAATATGTCAGTGGACCTGCTTCTTCTTGGAGGTACTAAGGGAAAATCTCTTCCTTTGCCTCTGCTAGCCTCTCGAGGCTGCTCACATTCCTTGACTTACAGCCCCCTTTCTTCTTCAAAGTTAGCAGTGGCAGGTGGAGACCTGACATCTCTCCCAGCAAGCTTCTGACATCTCTCCAAGCGAGCTTCCAGCATCTTACCTCCTTCTGACTCTGCCACCTCCATTGCCTCCCACTCTCTTCAACTGAACTGAAAGGCCCTGTGATTACATTGAGCTCACCTGGGGAGTCAGGCTACTCTCCCTATCTCATTGTCAGTTGATTAGCAGCCTTAGTTCTAACTGCAGCTTAATTCTCCTTTATCATATGACATATTTGTTGAGTGACTACATGGCACAATGCTTAAGAATGTTTAGTGAATAAATGAGTGCAGATGGTATATTTCAGACAGAGCTACAGATGCACTGTACTAACCTCATTGATTTTACCTTTACCAGAAACTTGTGGGATGGACTGGTATTCCTCCAAGCCAGTTTGTTTTCTTAACTTCTCCATTGAAGTCCACAGACCCACCAATTACTCATGTGTGAAAACTCGAAGTTCTTTTATTGTATACTTTGAATTATTTATATCAAGTCTACTTTCTCTTCCATCTTTTGTTCTTTTTGACACTTTCCCCACTTCATTCATTCAACAGACATGACATCAAAGTCCATTACATGGGACTTCCCCAGTGGTCCAGTGTCTAAGACTAGCCAGTGCAAGGAGGCGAGGATTCAATCCCTGGTCAGGGAAGACCCCATATGCATGTGGCCAAAAAAAAAAAAAAGTCTATGTACATGAACCGAGAACTTCCAGATGTTCAAGCTGGATTTAGAAAACGCAGAGGAACCAAAGAGCAAACTGCCAACCTCTGTTGGGTAATAGAAAAAGCAAGAGAATTAAAAAAAAACTACTTCTGCTTCACTGACTATGCCAAAACCTTTGACTATGTGGATCACAACAAACTGTGGAAAATTCTGAAAGAGATGGGAATAACAGATCACCTTACCTGCCTCCTGAGAAATCTGGGTGCAGATCAAAAAGCAACAGTTAGAACCCGACATGGAACAAAGGACTGGATCCAAATTGAGAGAGGAGTACTTCAAGGCTGTGTATTGTCACCCTGCTTATTTAACTTATATGCAGAGCACATCATGAAAAATGTTGTATGAAGCACAAGCTGGAATCAAGATTGCTGGGAGAAATATTAATAACCTCAGATATGCAGATGGCACCACCCTTACGGCAGAAAGTGAAGAAGAACTAAAGAGTCTCTTGATGAAAGTGAAAGAGGAGAGTGAAAAAGCTGGCTTAAAACTCAACATTCAAAACACTAAGATCATGGCATCTGGTCCCATCACTTCATGGCAAATAGATGGGGAAAAAATGGAAACAGAGACTTTATTTTCTTGGGCTCCAAAATCATTGCAGATGGTGACTGCAGCCATGAAATTAAAAGACTTGCTCCTTGGAAGAAAAGCTATGACCAATCTAGACAGCATATTAAAAAGCAGAAATGTTATTTTTCCAACAAAGATCTGTCTAATCAAAGCTATGGTTTTTCCAGTAGTCATGTATGGATGTGAGAGTTGGACCATAAAGAAAGCTTAGTGCCAAAGAATTGATGCTTTTGAACTGTGGTGTTGGAGAAGA
Organism: Tragelaphus eurycerus; assembly: GCA_935064755.1. Lineage (NCBI taxonomy): Eukaryota > Metazoa > Chordata > Mammalia > Artiodactyla > Bovidae > Tragelaphus > Tragelaphus eurycerus. The sequence continues at coordinate 4,463,491 of CAKXYN010000054.1, read as the reverse complement.
CTCTTGAGAGTCCCTTGGATGGCAAGGAGATCACATCAGTCAATCCTAAAGGAAATCAGCCCTGAATATCCATTGGAAGACTGATGTTGAAGCTGAGACTTCAATATTTTGGCCAGCTAATGTGAAGAACTGACTCATTGGAAAAGACCTTGATGCTGAGAAAGACTGAAGGTGGGAAGAAAAGGGGATGACAGAGGATGAGATGGTTGGATGGCATCACTGACTTGATGGACATGAGTTTGAGCAAGCTCCGGGAGTTGGTGATGGACAGGGAAGCCTGGCATGCTGCAGTCCATGGGGTTGCAAAGAGTCAGACACAACTGAGTGACTGAACTGAACTGAACTATCAGCTGGTTAGGACCCTCACTACCTCTCTTAGCTTCTGTGGAGTCAGTCTCCATGGCCTCTGCAACATTTCTTTACTAAAGCACAGTAGGACTGTTCTCCAAATGTGCCTAATATTTGCCTTCATCTCTTGTTCACTTTGTTTCTTCCGCCTAGAATGTCTTTACTCTTTTTGCCAATTAGCATTATATGCCCTCACTTTTTCAGCCCCAGTTCCCACCCTACTCTTAGAAGCCCCTTTAACCCTGACAACCATCTTTCCTCTCCCTGAACATTCTTGTCTTCTTGATTTCCTGCACAGTCACCTGGGTTGTAAGCATGTCTGCACGCACTCAGTTTCTCCCCAAGAGGCTCTCAGCTTGTTCAGGACAGTAACTGCATTTTCTTGTAGCCACACAGGCTCTAGATTTCAAGTTTGAATCCTGACTCTGCCACATACAAGCTCTATAGCTTTGGGCCAGTTATTAACCTTTCTCTATGCTTCAGATGGAACAACAGACTGGTTCCAAATAGGAAAAGGAGTACGTGAAGGCTGTATATTGTCCCCTTGCTTATTTAACTTCTATGCAGAGTACATCATGAGAAACACTGGGCTGGAAGAAGCACAAGCTGGAATCAAGATTGCCAGGAGAAATATGAATAATCTCAGATATGCAGATGACACCACCCTTATGGCAGAAAGTGAAGAGGAACTAAAGAGCCTCTTGATGAAAGTGAAAGAGGAGAGTGAAAAAGTTGGCTTAAAACTCAGCATTCAGAAAACGAAGATCATGGCATCTGATCCCATCACTTCATGGCAAATAGATGGGGAAAGAGTGGAAACAGTGTCAGATTTTATTTTTTTTTTTTTGGGGGGGGGCCTCCAAAATCACTGCAGATGGTGATTGCAGCCATGAAATTGGGGAGAATAGCATTGAAATATGTATAATAATCTGAATGCATGTTACAATTTCAACTAATGTTTGTAAGCGAAACAAAAAAGAAAAATTATGACCAACCTAGATAGCATATTCAAAAGCAGAGACATTACTTTGCCAACAAAGGTTCATCTAGTCAAGGCTATGGTTTTTCCAGTGGTCATGTATGGATGTTAGAGTTGGACTGAAGAAAGCTGAGTGCCGAAGAATTGATGCTTTTGAACTGTGGTGTTGGAGAAAACTCTTGAGAGTCCCTTGACTGCAAGGAGATCCAACCAATCCATTCTAAAGGAGATCAGCCCTGGGTGTTCTTTGGAAGGAATGATGCTAAAGCTGAAACTCCAGTACTTTGGCCACCTCATGTGAAGAGTTGACTTATTGGAAAAGACTCTGATGCTGGGAGGGATTGAGGGCAGGAGGAGAAGGGGACGACAGAGGATGAGATGGCTGGATGGCATCACCAACTCAATGGACATGAGTTTGAGTGAATTCTGGGAGTTGGTGATGGACAGGGAGGCCTGGCATGCTGCAATTCATGAGGTCGCAAAGAGTTGGACACGACTGAGTGACTGAACTGATGCTTCAGATTCCTTATCTGCTCAATGGCATTAATGATATTCCTGAGTCAATAGCGTTATTATGAGAACTGATTAACACAGGGACTAACAAAACACTTGATAAGCACTCAATAAACATGGGCTGAACTTCCGCATATCTAGACGATTGAGAATTTGATATGACCACTTATTTGAGGGAGAACAAAGATTCTAAGAGTTAAATTAGTTCAGTTGCTCAGTTGTGTCCGACTCTTTGCAAGCCCAAGGGCTGCAGCACACCAGGCTTCCCTGTCCATCACCAACTCCTGGAGCCTACTCAAACTCATGTCCATCAAGTCGGTGATGCCATCCATCCATCTCATCCTGTCATCCCCTTTTCCTCCCACCTTCAATCTTTCCTAGCATCAGCGTCTTTTCCAATGAGTCAGTTCTTCACATCAGGTGGCCAAAGTATTGGAGTTTCAGCTTTAGCACCAGTCCTTCCAATTCAGGACTGATACCTTTAGGATTGACTGGTTGGATCTCCTTGCAGTCCAAGGGACTCTCAAAGAGTCTTCTCAACACCACAGTTCAATTCTTTGGATTCTCCCCAAATTAGGAAAGGACTAGGTTTAGAAGTTGTATCACTTCAGCTCCACTTGCCAAATACCTCATACTTCTGAGTTGGAAGGAATAGATTTATTTTATTTAAGAGTGTTTTATCTTTTTCTTAAATAGAAGGCTGGCGTCAAGCTACCTGATTTTATGTATTCTGGTGTTAACATATGGGAGATGATTTGGGCAAACTTCTCAGCCTGTAAAAATGTTCACCTTTTTATGGCTGAGTCCCTTCGCTGTTCATCTGAAACTATCACAACATTGTTAATTGACTATATCCGAATACAAAATAAAAAGGTTTTAAAAAACATTCACATTCTACAGTTTATCTGGCCAAGCCCCAAATCTTCATTGTAAAATTCTTGACCCTAAACCCGTGAAATACTTGGAAGCAGGCTAACAGTTCCTCTCCATTACATGAAATTCCCATTGTACTGGAGGACCTCGGTGGTTCCAGGAGGGTACATGACACTGTTCCTAGTTCCCTTGTTTTTTCACTTCAGGTTTTGCTGGGGGCGGGGGGAAGCACTGGAATGTAAATCTTCAAAGTGCCTTAGATGATACAGATAACTGTTTTAAAATTTAGGGGGAAAATAAAATTACTCCAGGGCTGTCGCTGGCTGGGAATTTTCAGAATGGACACTGGGGCTTCAAGGTTTCATTCAACTGTCAACTCTTGGGGCGACCTTGAAATGTCAGTGTTTTGAGGACCCTTCTCTGCTTCAGGAAAACCACAAGTTGCAAATGCAAATCCCGTGGTAGCACCACTTGTAGAAGTAGGGCGGAAAAACTTGAGCAGCTCGAGAAGGGGTGAGACACTTGCATACCCCATTTGCGTTCTGTACTGGTCTGTTTTAAAACAGGTCTGTTTAAAACCAATCACATCATTCTGCGGTTCAGACAATTTAAATAGCTATTTACTGTCAACAAGATTAATCTAGACTCTCTGGCCTAGCCCATAAGATCTACCATCACTCAGCCTGAATTTATCTAAGACTGACTTTCCCAGGCCTGGCAGCAGCCACACTCCTTTTTCTAATAATTCTCTAAATAAGTACACGTGTGCTCTAGTCTTGCTGAGGCAACGTTAAAATATAATCTTAAAGGGGGAAATAGCAATATCCCACTTCTAATCTCACAGGGTGCATGATAATATTAATAAAGTTACTACATAACAAGCATTGTACAAAAAAAAAAAAAAGCACACTTCATACACATTAACCCATTGTACTCTTCGTAACCTAAACACCATTACATTTTTATCCATAAGGAAACTCAGGGGTTAAGAAAATTGCCCAGAGTCCTATAGTGAGAAAATGGTGGAATCAGAATTCCAACTGACAGTCTGGCTTCTTAATTGCTGTGACCTTCCAGAAGGGTTGTTCTCCAGGGAGAGATTGTTCTGTTGACATCTGAACCTTCAGGAACTTTTACTGTCTCTGCTGGCTTCTGCCGACTTGGCCGGTTAAAGTGGAGCCTTACAAAGGGGAAAATAGACCAGATAAATCTCCCTTAAAGCCCATGTACATCCAAGAGCCACAGAATGCAGTATAATTTGATAATTGTCTGTTTTTTTTCTGAAAAGGACCAAACAAAACTAGTTTCTCTGCATCATCTCCCTTGCTGAGAAGTCTTATTGAATTACAAGTTCATAAGAGAAATGTTTACGTGAGTTGTATAGTGTAACTAAGCTTTCCACGAGAATGCCCAAGTTAATGGCTAACAGCTGTGGGGAGCATAAAAACAACTTGTTCATACCTGGAGTGCCTTCAAACTTGGAGAAGCTGGCCTGCAGTGGCTCTCCATCTGCACTGCACATTATAATCACAAGAGAAACAAAGCTTTTGGGAAATACCTGGTCACTGGGCCCCTCCCCAGACCAGTTAAATTGTATTCTGGTGCATTGGTAAGTGCGTGTGTTGGGGGTGGGCGGTGGTGAGGAGTGGGTGGGCAGAGGCACTGGGAGTTTTTGAAAGCACTCCAGGTGATAGTAACATGCAGCTGCAGGGACTAGAACTTCTGGGCTTCCCTGGTGGAGCTAGTGGTAAAGAACCAGTGCCAATGCAGGAGACATAAGAGAAGCAGGTCCTATCCCTGGGTTGGGAAGGTCCCCTGGAGGAGGGCATGGCAACCCACTCCAGTATTCTTGTCCAGAGAATCCCATGGACAGGGAAGCCTGGTGGGCCATAGTACCATCCAGGGTTGCAAAGAGTCAGACACAACTGAAGTGACTTAGCACGCACACACAGGGACTAGAACTACTGAGCTAGAGAAAAAAGATGTGGATTTGTTTTCAGTGATCCACAATCCTTCACAGTGATTCCAATCCCTAATTCAGTTAAGACTTGGACAATATGGGCCTTTTTCAGCTGTCCAAAATGTATTTTAAAAAATGGGAACAAATGGCAATACTCTGCGTGCACGAGTTAATGAAACAAAACAACTTCAGATCTGGGCTGTTCTTTGCAGCCTTGATACTCCAAGTGTGGTTTGAGGGTGGGCACCACCAGCCACACCTGGGATCTGGTTAGAGGCTGAATGTTAGGCCCTCCCAGAGAGCCCCATATATTACCCATATATTACAGTGTGAGAAGCACTGCCTTGGACATCATCTTTTCCAGCCTCATTTTACAAATGGGGGAAAAGGGAACAGGGTACGAACGAGTTGATGGAACTTCCATCTAGAGACTGGACTCCTATCCTGGGAGCCAAGAGGCCACGTCGACTGCTTTCCTGGACTTATTACTTCCCACTACATTATGCTGATACACCTAAAAAGTCAATTCTGGGTTTCTTTTCCTGAGTGGATTCAGATTCTTATCTTCCCTTTCTATCAAGGAGGCTTCCAGGATGAGGCCTCTAATGATCAAGTCATGTTTGGAAAGGGGAGAAAGAAACCTATGATACAATGTATGCATGAAAAGTAGAACTGATCTGTAAAATCTAATTTTACCTTGGCCTCAAAGAGAAAACCATAGAACTACTGTAAAATCTTTTTTCTTAAGAGAGGAAAAAATCCCTTAAATAGGACACCATAAGATGGAATTATTTAAAGTTTGATAGATAAAAACAAATCTTAAATAACAAAAGTTGGGTGTCACTCCAAAAAGTTTCCATTTCAGCTCTGCTTGAAGTTATTTGTTGGTATAAATTTTTACCAGGGTACAAATTTTTCATATGAGGAGATATAATTTCTTATGTCTCTCCATTCTGAAATGACTTTGCTCCATAGCACTCAATTCTGCCAATGGTTGCAAGATTTAATATTAGCAACCCAGGGTCCGTTAATCAAGCAATCTCTTTGGATTAAATGCTGAGGCAGAAATATGAGTCTTCCCTGTCACATAAAGGGTGAGGTTGGGGGCAAGGGTGCTTCTGGAACGTTCGGCACTGGGGCAGGGTGCAGGCGCCACATGGCACCGCTTGTCGAACCGAAGGGCATCCCCTGGTCTGGTCCCATCAGCATACCTGGTGGCTGTTGCCTATCTCTGCAGCTTTGCCGGCTGCCCTCAGGACCTTGTTACCTACGCCCCTTGGTGCCAGGTTACCTGCATCTGCTTTGTCTCAGCAGTCCTTTCTGCTCCAGGATCTCCCAAGCTTGTAGTTTTTCCTATTCTCCCGACCCTCTTTCTGGCTGGGTCCAGAGAAGCAGAGGGCGAGGCACTGGCATTTCTCAAAGACCCAGTGCAGCTGAGCCTGAGTGTCAGAGTCCAGTGATCTCTCTTGTCTTCCTGGGTGTGTAATGCCTCTCTTTTTGGTGGGAATGGCTCTTACATAATTACACACCTTTTCTGTTACATGGTTCATGATATAAATCCCATGCTCTAATTTGACCAACTTGTGGCTCCTGATATTTAAAAGGAAGTTTTGTGTGTGTGTGTGTGTGTGTAAAATTTCAAAAAATCCTTTACCCTCAATTCCAGTCTTCCAGCTAGGTGCGGGTCTCCCTGGATGCTCAAAAGCCAGGTGCTGAAAGGGTCTTTCTCTTTCCAGTCATGTTACCCACACCCTGAGAGCAGTGCACAAAGAAAGCTCTCAATATAGCAGGCTGGGGATGGAAAGAAGAACAAGAACAAAACACTGGACAATACATTTTTAAACCAAAACATGATCCTGCCAAACTCCTATAAACCAAGCCATATTTTAAGTCCAATATGCCACCTTTATTCTTAAGGTATCTATTTATTAGAGACAGAGAATTCAGTTGTATGAACTTTGAGTCCTTTGTGCAGGACATTTCATAAGGTCTTACACGGTATATATTATACTTGTCCTCGGGTGTCTGTTAGGTACCTCTTACTGTTGTAAAGGGCTACCACAAACACAGAAACTTAAAACAACACAATTGTATTATCTTAACAGTTCTGGAAGTCAGAAGTTCAAACCTGGTTTCACTGGGCTAAAATCAAGGTGAGCTTCCCTGGTGGCTCAGACCCTAAAGAATCTGCCTGCAATGCGGGAGACCTGGGTTTGACCCCTGAATTGGGAAGATTCCCCGGAGGAAGGCATGGCAACCTACTCCAGTATTCTTGCCTAGAGAATCCCCAAGGACAGAGGAGCCTGGTGGGCTATAGTCTATAAAGTTCCAAAGTATCGGACACGAAAGTGACTAAGAACACATGCACAAAATCAAGGTGTTGGCAAGCCTGTGTCCTTTCTGGAGAGTCTAAAGGAGGACTCATTTCAATGTGTCTTTTGCACATTCTCGAGGCTGCTTACATTCCTTGGCTCACAGTCTCTTCCTCCGTATTCAAAACCAGCAGTGGTTCCTCTTTTCTCTCTGGCCTCTGCTTCCATCCTAGGTCTTCACTCTCTGATTGCGACCCTGTTTATTGTTGTCCAGTTGCTAAGTTGTGTCTGACTCTTCACAATCCCATGGATTGCAGCATGCCAGGCTTCACTATCTCCTGGAGTTTGCTCAGCTTCCTGTTTATTGAATCAGTGATGCCATCCAACCAGAGATCCAACCAGTCCATTCTGAAGGAGATCAGCCCTGGGATTTCTTTGGAAAGAATGATGCTAAAGCTGAAACTCCAGTACTTTGGCCACCTCATGTGAAGAGTTGACTCATTGGAAAAGACTCTGATGTTGGGAGGGATTAGGGGCAAGAGGAGAAGGGGACGACAGAGGATGAGATTGCTGGATGGCATCACTGACTCGATGGACGTGAGTCTGAGTGAACTCTGGGAGTTGGTGTTGGACAGGGAGGCCTGGCGTGCTGCGATTCATGGGGTCACAAAGAGTTGGACACGACTGAGCAACTGATCTGATCTGATGCCATCCAACCATCTCATCCTCTGTCATCCCCTTCTCCTCCTGACTTCAATCTTTCCCAGCATCAGGGTCTTTTCCAATGAGTCAGCTCTTCGCATCAGGTGGCCAGAGTATTGGAGCTTCAGCTTCAGCATCAATCCTTCCAATGAATATTCAGGGTTGATTTCCTTAAGGATTGACTGGTTTGATTTCCTTGTAGTCCAAGGAACTCTCAAGAGTCTTCACCAGCACCACAGTTTGAAATCATCAATTCTTCAGTGTTCAACCTTCTTTATGGTTCAAGTTTCACATCTATACATGACTGCCAGAAAAATCATAACTTTAACTATATGCACCTTTCATGGCAAAGTGATGTCTTTACTTTTTAACATGCTGTCTGGTTTTGTCATAGCTTTCCTTCCAAAGAATAAGCGTGTTTTAATTTCATGGCTGCAGTCACCGTCCACAGTGACTTTGGAGTCTCCTGCCTCCCTTTTACCCACTCCAGTGTTCTTGCCTGGAGAATTCCATGGACAGAGGAGCCTGGTGGGCTGCTGTCTATGGGGTCGTGCAGAGTCGGACACGACTGAAGCGACTTAGCAGCAGCAGCAGCAGCCTCCCTCTTATTAGGACTCTTGTGTTTGAGCCCCTTGGGCTCCCTCAGAATATCCAGGATAATCTCCTCATCTCATGATCCTTCATTTACTCACATCAGCAAAGGCCCTTTTAGGGTATAATGTAGCATATTCACAGGTCCAGGGATTAGGATGGGGACACCTTTGGGTAGAGGAGGGCATCAGTCACCAAGAGGTGCCCGAAGGAGAGGACAAGGTTGAGAAATTTCCTGTGATACAATTGATTTTTGTTGTTGAATTTTTAAATTATTGTTTTATATTGGAGCATAGTTGATTAACAATGTTGTGTTAGTATCAGGCATGCAGCAGTGATTCAGTTAGATGTATACATGTGTCTATTCTTTTTCATTCTTTACACAGTTAGGTTATTATACTAGGTTACTACACAATATTAGGCTGAGCCCCCTGTGCTCTACAGTAGGCCCTTGTTGGTTATCTGTTTTAAATACAGTAGTGTGTACATGCCAAGTTGATGCTTTTTTTCCTGTATCTTTTTCTTTATCTTCCTTCATCTAAGTAGGGAGCCAGGTTCCGACTCTGCCTTAGAGTGGGGAGGAAGCAGAAATTGCTGGCAGGACACTTCCCTTTCTGATTTTTGATTTTTAAAAGCCTAAGTGCAATGAGGAAATTGCTCTGGGAGACCCAAGGAGAGGTGGGAGGGAAGCAGGAGGTAAGAGGGGTTTCCCCAGCCTTGGAGGTGAGTGGGATTAGGAGTGGGGTGCGGGGCCTTGCTTCATGGAGGTGGTGAGACCTCAGAAAAAGGGCTGCATATCTCTTGGTCTTGAATAGGACCCTAGTGCCCTCAGGCATCGCCCAGAATCAGCACAGTGGCTAACTGTGCACGTGTTTGATGTCCTGGTGACTGACATCCAGAGGAAGCTCCCCAGGGTCTTGGTCCTGCAGGGGGCCTAACAGTGTGTGAAACTAAGATACACCCCAGCATGGCAGGATGGAGGCTTAGAATCAAAATAAATTGGATGGAAGAAAATAAGGAAATTTAGTATTTCTTGCCCAATTGTCTAAATCACAAATACAAGATGAAATAGGATCACTGCTTAATAGACACCTAGTGAAGAAAGCTAAGTTTCTTCTTTCCTCCCAGCTCCCTTTATGTCTAAGGTGTTGTAAGTCAGATCATAGGGGATTGCTCTAGAGTGCGCTTGGTGTAATGGAGAGGGAAGGGCAGAGTGCAGAGGCGCACCTAATTCTAGCTCGGGGGTCAGGAAGGACTTTCAGAAGAATTGGCATCTAAGCTGACCGGGAGATGCCAGGTCTTAGTGACTGAAGGAAACAGTGACAGTAAAAGGAAAGACGGGAGGAAGAATGTCAGCCCAGGGGTTGAAGTTCAGCAGGTGTTTTGCAAGCCAAGCTAAACACCCTGGCTTGCACACCCTCCTCCCTATTCCCCTGGAGCAGGGGAGGGCATTTTTCATGTTTCTCTTCACTTCCTCGTGCACCCTCCATGCACCCTCAGCTCTAGGGAGCTCCTATTTAACATTCCCATAGGTCTCTGGGAAACCTTCTGGATGTTCTGGTATGAGACATATCAGGCCTTGGACAGTGTGTGTCTGGTGCTCAGACAAGTTGCACCAGAAGCTAGGATTTGACCACGTGCATAGAGGTGTGACCCTAAACTGTGAAACTCGATGGGCTAAATAAGGTAGAGAAAGTAGAGATGCAAGAGAGGAAAACGGTGAAGAGAACCGTGAGTTTGATTGTAGGTTGGTGGAGTTTAAAATGCCTATATACATATATGTATATATATATATATATATATATATATATATATTTTTTTTTTTTTTTTTTTTTAATCAAGTGTTGATTTAGTTTTCCTGGCCAGTCTTCACATCATGATGTAAGAAGGCCAAACTATAATATTCGAAGCAGTAGAGAAATCCCTCCTGATTTCATTTCTACTTGTTTCAGTTTCCAACCAGGGAGTCCAGGAACTCTTATTTCCCTGCCTTTCACTCCCAGCCTCTTAGTTACACGGGCCTGACTTCCACATATGCCCTCATGACAGTGGTGAGAGATGGGGTGGGGGGCTTCCTCCTGGCACGGGCCGCAGGGGAGGGGAAGGATGCATCTGTGGAGATGGTGAGGGGATGAGAGCGCAGGAGCAGTGAGGCAGAGGCCCCTGCCTGCTGGGGGTGCCGGGGAGCACCGCTGCGGTTCTTAAGAAGCTGGTTTCTGGGGTGCTAGGCAGCACACTCGGGGAAGGCAATGGCACCCCACTCCAGTACTCTTGCCTGGAAAATCCCATGGACGGAGGAGCCTGGTGGGCTGCAGTCTATGGGGTCGCTAAGAGTCGGACACGACTGAGCGACTTCACTTTCACTTTTCACTTTCATGCATTGGAGAAGGAAATGGCAACCCACTCCAGTGTTCTTGCCTGGAGAATCCCAGGGACAGGGGAGCCTGGTGGGCTGACGTCTATGGGGTTGCACAGAGTCGGACACGACTGAAGCAACTTAGCAGCAGCAGCAGCAGCAGGCAGCACACCTCTGCTTTTCCTACAAGGATTACAAAAAATAATCTATAGTGTTAATCCTTTTATTTTTCACTCAATTTCATTTCTGACTCTGTCTCCCTTCACCTGTTTACTGGTACATAAAAAGCATAGCATCAGGTCCTCTTGGGTTTCTCATCTCCTCATCTCTTCTGTAATTCAGTATCTATGGTTTGAGGTCTTCAGAAGGGCATTGGAGGTAGGAAGGAGCATGTGGCTCTGGTCTACCCTGGCATCTGTGGAAAGAGATGCCCACAACTCCTGAGGCTTGGCCAATGCTTGGACCACAGGAATTTTGTGAGGCTGCGTCTTTTCCTTCCATCAGTTTAGGCTTGTGTGGCCTGTAGATTGAGTTTAACCAAACACAGATACTGCAGAGGAACAACATTTATGTCCTATCCACTCTCCCAATTCATACATTAGAATCCTAACCCACAAGGTAATGGTATTTGGAGGTGGGGCCTTTAGAGGGTGATTAGGTCATGAGGGTAGAGCCCTCAGGAAAGGGATAGTGCCTTTGAAAAAGAGAACCCAGAGAGCCCCCTTGCCCCTTCCGCTATGTGAGGACATAGTAAGAAGAGGGCTATAAACCAAGGAGCAGGCTGAATTGTCTGGTTCCAGAATCTCAGACTTCTCGGCTTCTAGAATTTTGAGACATAAGTTTCTGTTGTTTATAAGCTCCTCAGTCTATGGTATTTTGTTAGAGCCTCCCAAATGGACTAAGACAGGTATATAGTTAGTTTGACCTGTACAACTGAGCCAATTAAAAATTAAGTGTGTCTTAAACTTTGCATTTGAAGAATCAGAAGGCAATGGTGGGCCCACACTCCTGTTAGGCAGCTATCAGCAGACCGTGGGTTCACCGTTGCCATCCCACGTGGGCCATTCTGCTCCAGGACACCACAGCCCACAACTGCTTGCCGACGTTTTACAACCATCTCTGTCTCCTTCACTGATGTCAACTATTCAGCCCCTTAAGCCTCTGAGTTGTAACTCCTCGCCTAGATACAGACATTTACTTTCTGGAATCTTCCCCTTCTTACCCCTGTCTCCTGCCCCACCTGGCAGCTACTGAGAATAGAGAACAGCGTACAAGTTATTTCTGTTCTAAAAACTGGAAAGATCTCTTTCTCCCTCTGAGGGCTTCTCACATTCTCTCCCTCAGTTTTTCCATCCAGCGGCCTCTTTTCCTATTTCTGACTCTGCCTTTCCCTCGCTGTTCAATAAGACAATTTGCTTAGGCACATAACAAATTCCCTTCCCTTAAGGGTTTGTGCTTTTGGAACATAACAGCCAGAATGACTGGAAAGGCTATTTTTAATTTTTGTTACCTTCCTGGAGGAAATGAAAAACAGAGCCTTCTTGAATAAAAGGGAGGGAAGAAGAAAGACAACTCCACTGTAAATTAATCTATAAAAATATCACACAATCATGATTACTTGTTTAAAAAAGTTAGACATGCTCACTGTGATAGTTCAAGCATGACACAGATGATCTATCAGGAAAAGGAGGTTTCTAGGTATCCCGCCACCCAGAGATGACTGCTATTCACGTATTTTCAGAATTGCTATTAGGATTTTCTTCAGAAATGGGCTTACACAATTATATTGCTCTATACCTTGATTTATTTTCACCTTTCCATCAGTCCACACTGATTTACCTCATTGTTTTTATTGGTACTGGGTATCCATGTACATGATTGAACCCTTGTTTAGTTCTCAGATCCGACATTGCTGGCCCTTCTGGTTGTTTTAGATTTTTGTTATAACAGAAGCAGTGAACATTCTTCTACACAATTCTCTTCACAACTTGTGTAAGTAGGTCCCAGAAGAGGATCAGCTGGGGCAAGGAACATGGACATTTAAAATGTTGGTAGATACTGCCAATGAATCCCCCAAACCCTACAGTGTCAATAACATTGAGTTAGAATTTCTTTGTCCACACCCCTGCCAACATTAAGCTCTATCAAATAAAGCTGATTTGAGTCATTCTTTGCATATTAAAATACAAATAAAATATACTTTTCTGCCTTAGAAGAATATAGTAAGTATATTGGCAACAATGGAAATTTTCTTTAATGAGCAAGCATTTTGATGTGTTCCACTAAGGAGAGGCTTAATGAAAAATGACCAGCAAGAAGAAACAGACATTCAGGGGTCTAAAAGAGACCAAGTCCAAGCAAGGGTGTGGAGATGAGGCCAGCCTCAAACCAGGTGATGGGGACCAAGTAGGTGTGCAGTTTAAGAGGAAAGAAGGTATGCAATTTGAGGGAGAGAAAAATAAAATTATTTTTTAGTGCAAATGGCCCTCTAACTAAATATAGGGAAAATATTTATGAGTAAAATTTATGAATAAAGTATCGTCATATCTATTAAATACAGAATACCAAAAAAAAAAAACAAAAAAAAACACCTTCAATATCTGATGGAAAAGCCATTTAAGCTTTTGTTGACTTGATCATGAATCAGTTAAAATTTTTGAGTTATGGGTATCAGAGGACTGGAAATAGAAGTAGGAGGTACAAAGGAATGTTAAAAATGGTTTATTTACTTACAGTTTGAAATGTAATTGGAAGACAAAATTTAAATACAGGAAAGTTGAATAACTTTCCTAGATTAGACTATGAGGATTTATCATAATTTAGAAAAGAAAACTCCTTGATGAGGTTTTCAAAGACATTGGCAAGATGAGGCAGTCACTGGCATGTACAGAATTCTGCCTGAGTTCTGGAATGATTCTGACCCGAGAAATGAGAAATTATATTTCTCTGCTACTGCTCCCACTGCAAGCCCAAAGAGTCAGACAGAAGGTAGGCCAGATTATTACCCACTTACAACTGAAAATTGTTTGATTTGCTTGGGCTTATGCATATGGCAAACATTTGGAAATTCTGGACTTGCTGCCTGCAGAACGTTTTAACTAAAAGCAGGAAAATGAACACAGATTTTGGACTTTTAGCCAGATCATTTTTTTCTGTACACATTGCCATTTCTGCTTCATACTGAGAGATTTAGCTGGCAACCTTAGGGAGTTCGTATGAGAGAAAAGTTGACTCCAAAAGAAACTCAGAGAATGCAAATCTTGTTCAAAGTTTGGCCAAAGTAAAGAAGTAGTTTCACGTCAGCATGAGTTGCCAATAATAATGTTATAAAAAATGTTTTCCGGAAGCCAACAATCTTCTTTTTTTTTTTTTTTGGTCTGCATGAAATAACTGAAACCACTTAGTAAACAGAAGTTCTGGATACAATTTAAAACAATGGATCTCCATTGTCTGACACATACAAATAGAAAGTTAAAGATGGAGAACTTATTCATACAAAGGTCACTAAGGTTTCCCACAATAATTGGATCTGAGTAAGCAAGTACTCACTGAATGCCTTTTATGTGGCCAGCACTATGAACGGATTGTGGAGGAGGGGAAGGGGACTAATGAAACACCATACAAAGCCCCTGATTTGAGGACCCTTCACTGAAATGGAGGGATAAGAAAGAAACACATGAAACTGCTAAGTAACCATATAAAGCAGTGTGAGGTGATATATTTGTGTGAGTAGTGAAATTCTGCAAGTGTGATGAGTGGTTGCAGAAAGTGAAGGTATTAGAGACTGAAGGAGGTTTTCATGGACTAGATAGTGTGGAGAGGACAACCCCAGGGAAGGACATTCCAGGATGGGAGTAGCAGGAAGCAAGAGGGCATGTAAGGGTGGGAGGAGTGGACTGGTCTGGAAGAATGATCGGGTCAGAGTGACCCAGTCACTTTCTAGCAGGTAGAAGTCTTGGCTGCCTGCCCACACCTGCTTACTGTATTCATCCCTTTTGTTTTACACCCAACTCTATCTCTTAGCGCTGCTGGAACCATTGGTTTCTTCTGAATACTATGTTCCTCTCTCCCTACTTAGGCTGTTTAAATACTGTATCAGGAGTTAGACTGCTTGGGTTGAAACCAGGCTCCTCCACCTACCAATTGAGCAAATTATTCAATTTCTTTTTGCCTTTGTTTTCCCATCTTTAAAGAGGAGTCAATAATGATTAAATTCATTAATGCATATAAAGTTTTTATAACCATGACTAGTACATAGTCAGCAATCAGTGAATGTTAACTATAATATTAGCTATTCCTTGATTGGTGGTGAGGATTCATTTTAAAAAATTATACTGGTAATATATGGGGATGATCTTTGGAGGCACTAACAATAATCCAGAGTCCAGGTAAGAGAGGCTGAGTGAGGGTGGATATAGTGGCTTAGTTGAGGTGCCAACCTTGATGCCTTCTCAATAGCCTCACCACTACCAGTGTCATTTCTTGGCACTGGCCCTGTCTGATATCCCCCACCCCCAGGAAACACTTCTACAGGTGGTGATCGTCAAGAGAAGATGGATGAGGACGTTGATTTTGTTTATGGACGAAGAGAAGACACTGAACAGAGACAGATAAGATCCAAATAGCTTCTGAGAATAGTTTAAGGAATTGATTCTATAGATAGAGGATGTGAGACTTGGAATTAAGAAACCATGTCCATGAGAAGTTTAAGGAAAGGGAAGAGAAAGAGGGGTCAAAGAACAGCAAAGAGAAAGGAGACAAACCAGAGAAGATGACCTTGTGGAAGCGGGGAGAGGAGTTTCAAGCAGAAGAGATTTTTATTTGTGACCCAAATGAATGTCGCATTCTCTCATCAGAACTTAGGCTTCCTTTGCCTATGGTTTTTCAAACATTTCTCACAAACCCTAACATTTGGTGACCCTGTCAACACTTTTCAGTGGTTCTTGTGATTTTGCTCATTATTTGCAAATTCTTCTGCACACTCTTCAAAACTAAAGAGTTGACCCTTAAACTCAAAAGGACCTAGTTCGTGGGGTGCCCATCACTACCCATTCTTTCTGCCACTAGTCTGGTTTCTTCTTTCCTTAAGCAGAAAGGCCAAAATATATTTGTGATGATTTTGAAATTATAGCCATGTATCAAACCAGTCAATCTTAAAGGAAATCAACCTGAATATTCATTGGCAGGGCTGAGGCTGAGGCTGAAGCTCCAATACTTTGGCCACCTGATGCAAAGAGCCCACTCATTAGAAAAGACCCTGATGCTGGGAAAGATTGAGGACAGGGAGAAAAGAGGGCAACAGAGGATGAGATGGTCAGATGGCATTACCGACTCAACGGACATGAATTTGAGCAAACTGCAGGAGATAGTAGAGGACAGGGATAGTAGAGGATAGTAGAGGACAGGGAAACATGGCAACTGAACAACAACATATTTTAAACTCTTTGCATTTTTAAATGATGTAGTCCTTGTATGTAATTTCCATTTTCTTTCCTATCTCAGCTTTTCACATGTGGTGGGCTGACATGTAGCTGCTGATTTGTGATGTTCCCCTGAGCAAGTCCCTTCCCCCTCTGTCTCAAGCTTCTCATTCAGGAAGTTACCAATTAATGTTTAGTAAACTCTCTCAGAATGATCCAATAAAACAAACCTATTCCAAGGACTTCTAAATTTATTCAGGATTCTCCATCTTTCTCTCTGATGCCATCAGTCATATTTCTGCTTTCCTTCAGATCAGATCAGATCAGATGCTCAGTCGTGTCTGACTCTTTGCGACCCCATGAACTGCAGCACGCCAGGCCTCCCTGTCCATCACCAACTCCCGGAGTTCACTCAGACTCACATCCATCAAGTCAGTGATGCCATCCAGCCATCTCATCCTCTGTCGTCCCCTTCTCCTCCTGCCCCCAATCCCTCCCAGCATCAGAGTCTTTTCCAGTGAGTCAACTCTTCTGCATAAGGTGGCCAAAATGCTGGAGTTTCAGCTTTAGCATCATTCCTTCCAAAGAAATCCCAGGGCTGATCTCCTTCAGAATGGACTGGTTGGATATCCTTGCAGTCCAAGGGGCTCTCAAGAGTCTTCTCCAACACCACAGTTCAAAAGCATCAATTCTTTGGCACTCAGCTTTCTTCACAGTCCAGCTCTCACATCCATACATGACCACAGGAAAGACCATAGCCTTGACTAGGTGAACCTTTGTTGGCAAAGTGATGTCTCTGCTTTTGAATATGCTATCTAGGTTGGTCATAACTTTCCTTCCAAGGAGTAAGCGTCTTTTAATTTCATGGCTGCAGTTACCATCTGCAGTGATTTTGGAGCCCAGAAAAATAAAGTCTGACACTGTTTCCACTGTTTCTCCATCTATTTCCCATGTAGTGATGGGACCAGATGCCATGATCTTCGTTTTCTGAATGTTGAGCTTTAAGCCAACCTTTTCACTCTCCACTTTCACTTTCATCAAGAGGCTTTTTAATTCCTCTTCACTTTCTGCCATAAGGGTGGTGTCATCTGCATTCCTTGAAGCTCCCTAAATGTAGCTGCAGCCCAGGGCTCACGCATTAGCTCTCTGTTCTCTCTCAAGGTGTTAATCTACCCTAAGGGCTTTATGTATCTCCTCTGGTGTCTTCAAATCTGTATCTCTGCTCATCTTACCTAAACTCTAGCTCTACAGTTTTCACTGCCCCTGGTTGGATGTGCCACCATCAGTCCAAACTGAGAAAGACCAGGCTCAGCATGGCACCAGCTGCCAGTCCCTGGGACTCTCGTCCGACTTTTCACTTTCCCCTGCCCTCGTACAAGTTCAGTGGATGAGCCCTAGAAGTTTTGTCCACTTATAACAGCGAGCAGCCTATTCTGCCCTCTAAAACAGTCCCTCTTAAACTATAATTTCTGTTTGGTTTTAAGCTTTTTGAGGATAAGGATTATACCTTGTTCACCTTTAAATTTCTATAATCCTTTATCTTTGAAAATAGACATGCAAAAAATATATGTTTGAACTTAGAGTTGCAAAGAGAGTGTTCCATGCTGAAATATGTTTATAAAGCCTGGAGTTGAAGTTAATTAGGATTCCTTATTAGACTGCTAATGGTTATTATTATTAATTCCTAAAATAAGCATTATAGTACACAAGTGGGTAAAAACTTCATTGATCTTAGGATCCATTTTCCCCAGCACCAACTACATCTCTCTGAACAAAAGTCCCCAGAACAAAGTTTGTCAAATGTGCTAGGATGACTGATTACTCATACACAAAATTACAAAATATTAAACCCACATGGATCAAAATGTTATTTATAAAATATATACACATATACATACATTTAAAACAACTAAAGAACTTT
Source organism: Tragelaphus eurycerus (assembly GCA_935064755.1). Classification (NCBI taxonomy): domain Eukaryota; kingdom Metazoa; phylum Chordata; class Mammalia; order Artiodactyla; family Bovidae; genus Tragelaphus; species Tragelaphus eurycerus. Next base: position 4,445,516 of record CAKXYN010000054.1, on the reverse strand, counting down.
AAGAAAATATACGTGAATATGTCTCAATCTTGTTGTGGGAAAGAGTTTTCTAAGTATAACACACATAGCAAGAACCACAAATATTGACATATGTAACTATATATTTAAAATTTGTTTAATATTTCAATACATTTTAAAAATTGTGAGATTAATTCCAACACCAGAAGATAGAACATTGTGAATAAAACATTGCAATGTATGTGACAGATAAAGAATGGATATCCTTACCATACAAAAAACTCTTAAAAAATAAGAAAAAGATGAACATCTCCAAAAGAATAATGAGGAAAATACACACATAATTCACAAACGAAGGGATATCTACTGATGGCCAAAAACAGATGCTCAACATCACCAATAACTAGAGAAATGCAAATCAAAACTACAAAGAGGGATCACCTCACCAGTCAGAAAGGCCATCGTAAAAAAAAATCTACAAACAATAAGTACTGGAGAGGATGTGGAGAAAAGGAAATCCTCTTACACTGTTGGTGGGAATGTAAATTGGTACAATCATTATGGAAACCATTATGGCTGCCCTGTTGGCTTAACCGTAAAGAATCTACCTGAAATGCAGAAGACCTGGGTTCAATCCCTGGGTTGGGAAGATCCCCTGGAGAAGGAAATGGCAACCCACTCCAGTATTTTTGCCTGGAGGATCCCAAGGACAGAGGAACCTGGCAGGCTACTGTCCATAGGGTCGCAGAGTCAGGACCCAACTAAGCAACTAAACTTTCACTTTTCTTTTCATTATGGAGAACAGTGTGAAGGTTGCTTAAAAAGCTAAATATATAACTACAATATGATCCAGCAAGCCCACTTCTTGGCTAATAGCTGGAAAAAAATGTAATTCAAACAGATACATGCACCCCAGTGTTCACTGCACCGTTATTTACAATAGCTAAGACATGGAAGCAATTTAAATGTCCGTGGACAGATGTATGTATAAAGAAAATGTGGTACATTTATACAACAGAATTTACTGAGTCATTAAAGAGAATGAAATAATGCCATTTGCAGCAGATGGGCATAGACGTTGTCACACTAAGTGAAGTGAGTCAGACAGAGACAAGTCATATGATGTCACTTCTGTGTGGAATCTAATTTAAAAAGTGATACAAATTAACTTATTTACAAAACAAAGACAGACTCATAGATCTCAAAACCAAATTTATGATTACCCAAGGGGAAACGGGAGAAGGGACAAATTAGGAGAATGGAATTAACATATACACACTTCTGTACATAAAATAAATAAATATACATATCTGATTCACTTTGCTGTACACTTGAAACTAAACACTACATTATAAGTCTACTCCAACAAGTTTTTTTAAAAAAGAAAACAAAAGAATTTAAAAACTAAAACTGATAAAAAGAAGAAACGCCAATGGTCAATAATGTTTGGGGAAAAAATTCAACCAAGCTATGTATTTAATTAAATACAAGTTAATATAGAAGATTTGACAAGAATATGAGGGGAAATGGGTGCTCTATTACAATGATGGTGGAAGAGCAAATTTGTATAATTATTTGAAGAGTAACTTGTCAGTATTTACCAAAAGCTTTTGAAAGTTGCCTCTCTTTTTACCCAGCACGTCTATTTACATGAATTTATGTTAAGAAATTATTAAAACAAGTATTCAAAATGAATGTATAATAGTATTTGTCAGAATGTTGTTAATAATATTAAAGAACTGGAAAAAAACTGGAAAAATCCTAATTATTCAATTGCAGATGGAATTTTTAATACCAACATTTAACAGCTGAATTGGGGTTAGAAGTAATCTGACTTTCTTTGCACTGTGTGTGTGTATGTTTCCACACTTTCTAGTTTCAGCATGAGTTTTTTTAAATTTCTAGAAATAAGTGACTTTCAGTTATTTTTAAAAGCAGGTTATTCACACATAATGCAATATTCAAGTTTCTGAATAAGGAATTGGAATTTACTAATTCAAATATCATTGTTTTCATATAGTTCCCTTTTTAATTTTCATTCCTAATTCTTTCCCTTCTCCTAATGAAACACACTCAGAGGAAAACAAAAGTGTCTTCTGGATGTGGTATTCCAATTCCCCTACCATAAGTCTCCCCTTATGGGGAGAGTCTCCCCTTTCCCTAAATAATCCAGCCCTCCAATCTGCCTGTATGTGAATTTCCTCTCTTTGAATGTCAAGTTTCTTGGCTCCCTTTACTCCAGCTCCACCCCCACTCCTGAATAGACTCCGGAAAGAAGCCTCAAGGCAGTCCAGACCCTGCCTATGGGGTCAAGGCCTTCCCTCTCCCAGAAACCTGAGAGATTTTTAGTCTAACCCATGTGACAAGTGCCTGTTCAAACTAGAGAGCCAAATCTTGCTTAACTGGTAGCACCGTTTGCTTGCAAATCTCTCCTCAGCCTCAGGATCGGCTCCTGGAGGTTGGGTAAGGATGAAAGATGTGTTTTTAATTTGCCACAAGATAATTGTTTCTCTGAAACCAGGTTAATCATCACCAAAGATTTGGTTGATCATTCTTTGACTTCTCTTGCAAGCACATTTTCTCTTTCATTCTCTGACCTTCCCAGACTCTGCTCTAATTCCTGTCACTACCAGATTCCTAAGTGTGCTTCCGAAGGTCCTGACTTCAGCCCCTCCCAAACACCCTCAGCCCATTCAGCCCAGGCTGTCACATCTTCCGTGCTCACCTGCCAGCTAACACTGCCCGAAGAAGCTTTGCTCCAGTGCAATGGCTTTCCTGGCTCCAATTCCACATGCCCAATCTACTTCTGGAAAGCTACTCCAGGCTGGTGCCACAGACTCAATAAATTAGGTCTGTAATCAGCTAAATATGCTGTCCCCAAATCCCCAGACCTTCCTGTTTCTGAAGTAAAACTGCCTTTTTCCTTTTTACTAAGCCCCAAACCTTAGTCACTTTTGACCACTGTCTCTTTTCCTTCCTTTCTGAAGCTCTCTCTACCTCCCATCCTCAAGTCCAGTTAAACCTTTCTTCATACCCTCTCTTCCATCCATCTTTTTTTCCCTCTGGTGCTACCATCTTTCCTTGAGCCCAGCTCTATCACTCAAGCACAGAGGCTGCTGTGATCTCTTGACTCCTCCCTGTCACCCCAGCTCTAATGATTCCCCAACTCACCACCAAGCGACTCTTCCTAAGGCACTGCTTGGATCTTGTCATTCCTACCTTCAGACACTGAGAGGACTCCTGTTCAGTCCAGTCCTGCAAGCCTGGCATTCGAGGCCTTCTGTGATCTTTTCCCAATGGCAATCGTCAACTCCTATATCTTACTGCTTTGTAATACAAGTTTGGGGCTTCCCCAGTGGCTCAGTGGTAAAGAATCTGCCTGCCAATGAAGGAGACTCAGGTTTGATCCCTGGGTCAGGAATATTCCCTAGAGTAGGAATTGGCAATCCACTCCAGTATTCTTGCCTGGGAAATCCCACGAACAGAAGAGCCTAGTGAGCTAAAGTCCATAGGATCACAAAGAGTAGGACACGACTTAGTGACTAGACATCAATAACAATAACAAATACAAACTTAGTATCCAGTTCAGCAGATATTTTGACCACTCGGTAATTCCATCTAGCCCTTCTTGTCTTCATACTTTGGCAAAACTTCTCTCATATTTCTTTCCCTTCTACATAAGTACCACCTCCTGAAATTATCACTGCTAGGTTCCTAGAGAGGACTTTGTTTCAAATGGCATATAACCCATTCTCTGTTGCATTACTGTCTATGTTCATGTCTAATCTCTCCTACAGGATTAAAGTCTTTGTCTTACACATCTATGTATATTCACATCTCCTGGCACATATTAAGTACTAACTATTAAGTACTTGTTTAATAAGGAAATGAGTGAACACTTATAACAAGTCAGCAGCTTATGTTTCAGCCTTTCTGCCTCTTAGTAGGAATCACCTAGGGATGGCCAACTGGCTATATCATTAAAGTCAGCCTATTTTGGCAAAGATGCCCACGTACAGCTACCATTTTGTACTGTGACTTCTGTCTCTATAAAACAAAACACAAATTGTTGTGATGTGTTAGTGGAGAAGACACCAGAAAAAAAAATTGCCGTATGAGCAGGAGTAGGGCCAGCTCTTCTGCCTTAGGTGCTTTTGTTCCTTGTCTATGTGGAAACCCTGCCACCTTCTTTCTGGTAATGGACCCTTCATACTTTCTTGGCCCCGTTACCACCAGCCACAAGAATTAGAATGTGACAGGTAAGATGCAGTCTTAGGAGTCTATTTGCATGTGGACTCTGAGCTCAAATCACACCTGTTAGATACTTCACAGAGACTTTCTTTTGGAGCTAGGAATGGAGATAGAGTATTGCTTCCCTGGTAGCTTAGTCTGTAAAGAATCGGCCTCCAGTGCAGGAGCCCCAAGTTCAATCCCTGGGTCAGGAAGATCCCCTGGAGGAGGAAGTGGCAACCCACTCCAGTACTCTTGCCTGAAGAATCCCATGGACAGAAGAGCCTGGCAAGCCCCACTCCATGGGGTCATAAGAGTCAGACATGACTGAAGTGACTGAGCACACACCGTGGAACACATGTCCAACTAGAAAACAATATAGTTCTCTTAAATTTTATATATCCTAAATGGAGTTATCACGCTAATGTAGTTTTCTCCATCTTTTCACATCAAAAGAAATGGCACCAGGATCCACCTAATTAGCCTATCTCAACAAATTCTAAGGATTTTCAGTCCAAATGGTCCAAATCTGGCCCTTTCTCTGTCTTCTCTGTCGCAGAACAAACTCTCTGCTGGCCTCCTGGCAGCTCTTTGTCCAGCTTCATTTCATACCAGTCCTCTGCCTGTTCAGTAGGCCCCAGCCACACTGGTCTCCTTTCTGCTCCTCTGATGTCCCTTTCTAATGACTTCACACTTTTGTTTTTGTTGTTCTATCTACCTAGAACATTCTTTCCACAGCTCTGGAATAGCTAACCATTTGCGGGTCTCATTTCAAATGTCACTTCTTTATGAGCTCTCATCTGGCAGACTCTACAGCCCTCTCCCAACTTCTTCATCCTATTTCTTTTTTTTCCCCAATTTTATTTTTTTAAATTTTATTTAACTTTACAATATTGTATTGGTTTTGCCATACATCAAAATGAATCCGCCACAGGCATACACGTGCTCCCCACCCTGAACCCTCCTCCCTCCTCCCTCTGTATACCATCCCTCTGGGTCGTCCCAGTGCACCAGCCCCAAGCACCCAGTATCGTATATCAAACCTGGACTGGTGACTCGTTTAATATATGATATTACACATATTTCAATGCCATTCTCCCAAATCATCCCACCCTCTCCTTCTCCCACAGAGTCCAAAAGACTGTTCTATACATCAGTGTCTCTTTTGCTATCTCGTATACAGGGTTATTGTAACCATCTTTCTAAATGCCATATATATGCGTTAGTATACTGTATTGGTGTTTTTCTTTCTGGCTTACTTCTCTCTGTATAATAGGCTCCAGTTTCATCCACCTCATTAGAACTGATTCAAAAGTATTCTTTTTAATGGCTGAGTAATACTCCATTGTGTATATGTACCATCGCTTTCTTATCCATTCATCTGCTGATGGACATCTAGGTTGCTTCCATGTCCTGGCTATTGTAAACAATAATAGAAAATGAAGCAACAGACAAACAATTAATATCAAAAATATACAAGCAACTCCTACAGCTTAATTCCAGAAAAATAAATGACCCAATCAAAAAATGGGCCAAAGAACTAAATAGACATTTCTCCAAAGAAGACATACAGATGGCTAACAAACACATGAAAAGATACTCAACATCACTCATTATCAGAGAAATGCAAATCAAAACCACTATGAGGTACCATTTCACGCCAGTCAGAATGGCTGCTATCCAAAAATCTACAAGCAATAAATGCTGGAGAGGGTGTGGCGAAGAAGGGAACCCTCTTACACTGTTGGTGGGAATGCAAACTAGTACAGCCACTATGGAGAACAGTGTGGAGATTCCTTAAAAAACTGGAAATAGAACTGCCTTATGATCCAGCAATCCCACTGCTGGGCATACACACTGAGGAAACATCCTGTTTCTTTATGACATTTATGACAATGAATAATTATCATGCTTAATTTGTTTACCTTTGCTTTTTACTGGAATGTAAGCTCTCTGAAAGTAGACTCTTTTTTGGTCTGGCACTTAATGAATGTTTATGGAACTATAATAACAGTAATTATCTATAATATTTCTACTCTTTCTTTCTTAACATTTCTTCTCCTTTAATATCTGAGACATGAAATTCTGTTTTCTGTTTTGCTTTTCTTCCTCTTCCATATTCTAAGAGTATATATTCTCTAAATTCTACCTTTTTTTCCCCTTCTCTTTGGTCTACGTTATAGAAAATAAATTCCATGAAGGCAAGACCTCTGTTACTCTTGTGTCCCTAAGATCTCAGACGGAGATCCTGTGTTTGGTACAGAATAAGGGCTCAATAAAAATTAATTGAATGAATGAATGATTTCTTTCCCATGGTACTTACATGACTTCAGTTCTTCCTGCATGGGACACACTCTGACTGATCTTCTGATAACCTACCCACACTTTCAGTTCCTACTCGATGTTTGCTTCTGAACTTTTTGTGAACACATACATGTTGGTATATCCATAATTGAATTAATCATTTCTCTTTAAGACCTCTTCCTTCTCAGTTCCTTTCTGAGTTCTATTATCATTTCTGATGCCAACACCATCATTTTTCTAATCAACCAGAGTGAAAAATCTTAAGAGTCAGTCTTACTTATGCCCCACATTTGTTGGCCAACTCTTGTTAATTTCACTTCCCATCCATCCCCTTCCCCTTAGTCCCTCTATCCCTGCCCTGATTCAGTTCTCTACCACATGGCTGCAGTTCTCAGCCTTCATAGATTCCAGCTTCCTTAATGTTCTTGCTCACTCAAGCTCACCCATTTTCAATTCTCACTGCAGACCGCTTCCAGACTTCTTTATTGAAAGCACTCTCCTGCTTGAAAATATCAATTGTTCTCTGGCATGAATACAGTCAAATCTAGGTTGGAAATTTAAAGTTCTTCTTTAACCATCTCAAACTTCCATTCTGACTGCATCACTTCCTACCTCCTTTCAAATTTTCTCCTCTCTGGCAGTCCAGAATTAATCAACATTCTGGTATCTATCTTGTACCTTTCTTCTCTGATACCTGTGCTCATGCTATTCACTCTGTCTCCAATCACTATGAAAATGAAAGTGCTAGTCACTCAGTCATGTGTGAATCTTTGTGACCCCATGGACTGCACCCCACCAGGCTCCTCTGTCCATGGAATTCTCCAGGAAAGCATAGTGAGTGGATTACCATTCCCTTCTCCAGGGGATTTTCCTGACCCAGGGATCAAACCCAGGTCTGTTGTATTGTAGGCACATTCTTTACTGATTGAGCCACCAGGGAAGTGATGTTTTAAATTCCTATTGCAATTAATTCTGCTTTATATTTTACCTATTTGATTGGATCCTGTTTATCCTGTTAAATCATAAACTCCTTGAGCACAGGAACCATGTCTAATCATGTGTTTAAACTCCAGAGGTCTGATATGGTGCCCAGCACATATCTGTCGAATGCTGAGAGGCACCATAATAGAGTATTTAAGGGTATGGAAGACTTGGGTCCAAAACCCAGCAAACTTGAGCAAGTAATAAGCCTTATTAAGAGTCAGTTTCCTTTGAGTTGAAAAATTGGAAGAATGTTGCCTACTCTGTGCAGTTGTTGTGAGAATTAAATAGAACATTTAGAGCACCTGGAGCCTGATAAGTACTATTATAAAATGAAAGGGACCTCTCTCTCTCCTTGATCATGAGGAGGTATAAAATTTAAAGAACTCACTATGCAGTTACAGCCATTTCTTTGGGGGAATTAAGGCAATCCCATGGGAAAAGTTCAATATAAATTATGTAATTCTACATAACAGATCATTTCCACTTTCATAACAGGTTACAGTATATTCATAGAATCTCAGAGTTTAAAAGAAGCTTAATGGTTTTCTCCTTGAATTCTCTCTTTTGATATGAGGAGACTAAGGCCATAGAAACAAACAAATCTGGCCAATGTCATATAGTTAGCCCCCTTTGCATTGTGCATATTTTACTTGTTATAATAACAGCTTTAGGTCATTACCATAACAATCTGATGAGAAGTTTCATGTAATTCTTATGAAAATTACAACTTAAAAACAAAATGACATTAACCAAAAAAAAAGTCATTAACCTTCTTCAAGATTTTTATGGATAACACTTAACAAGTATAATACAATCCAGTAACTCCACTTCTATATACATCCAAAGGAATTAAAATCAAAATCTTGAAGAGATATCTGCACTCCTATGTTCATTGTAGCACTATTTACAATAGCCAAGATGTGGAATCAACCTAAGTGTCTATCAGCAGATTCATGGAGAAAGAAAATGTAATATAAATATACAGTGGAATATTATTCAGTATTCAAAAAGAAACAAATCCTGCCATTTGTGACACTGTGGATGGACCCAGAGGATATTATGCTAAGTGAAATAAAGCAGACAAGGAAGGACAAATACTACAAGATTCTATTTACATGAGGAATCTAAGATAGTCAAATCCATAGGAGCAGAGAGTGAATGGTGGTTAACAGGAGCTGGGGGGAACAGGATAATGGGGAGGTATTAGTCAGAGGGTTGCTGCTGCTGCTGCTAAGTCGCTTCAGTCGTGTCCGACTCTGTGCGACCCCACAGACGGCAGCCCACCAGGCTCCCCCGTCCCTGGGATTCTCCAGGCAAGAACACTGGAGTGGGTTGCCATTTCCTTCTCCAATGCATGAAAGTGAAAAGTGAAAGTGAAGTCGCTCAGTCGTGTCCAACTCCTAGCGACCCCATGGACTGCAGCCTACCAGGCTCCTCCGTCCATGGGATTTTCCAGGCAAGAGTACTGGAGTGGGGTGCCATTGCCTTCTCCAGTCAGAGGGTACTAACTTTCAATTATGTAAGATGGATAAGCCCTAGAGATCTACTGCACAGTGCAGCGGCTAAAGGCAGCCACACTGTCTTGTTCTCTTAAAAACTTGCTAAGAGGGTAGAACTTATGTTAAGCATTCTTATCATATACATGCAAATAATAATAATAATTTCATAGGAGAAAAGTTTTGGAGGTGATGGATATGTTTATGGCATAGATTGTGGTGATAGCTTCACAGATGTGTACTTATTTCCAAACTCATCAAAACTGTACACATTAAGTATGTGCAGCTGTTCGTATGTCAATTGTACCTCAATTACCCTAGCAACTGAAAAAGATGATGATGATAGGGATATTATATAACAACTTCACTAGCCTATGTATTGTTTTGCTCCAGTAAATGAAAATTCTAATCTATTGACACTTTTTAAATGTTCTGAGATCCTCGGTTGGGTGGACCAGTGATGGTGGTTTAATCAGTAAATCGTGTCCAACTCTTGTGACCCCATGGACTATAGCCTTCCAGTCTCCTCTGTCCATGGGATTTCCCAGGCAAGAATACTGGAGTGGGTTGCCATTTTCTTCTCCAGGGGATCTTTCTGAGCCAGGGATTGAACCTGGGTCTCCTGCACAGCAGGCGGATTCTTTACTGACTGAGCTAACAGGGAAGCCGTGGAGCAGTGGATACTTGTAAAGTGGTCACTTCTTGCCTTGGTGTTCTTTGATAAGCTGAGAACTAGATGTCATGTTTGGCCATAGAGGAATTTAACTTTCTATTGATTGTGTGACTTGACTGAACAGCAATTCATCTGTGGCTTGCCTTGAAATTTCTAGGTTTCTCATACCCCCAAGAAAAACTGAATAATCTACTGTGGGAACAAACTTAATTCATTTTAGCATCACTTTGGAGCTAAGGTCATAAGGACAGCGTGTCTCTGGTCTATTATTACCCCCTTGCTCCTGTCCATAATGGATGTTTATGACTCATTGCTTACTGAGGAACCACTTCTATGGAAAATTGCCAAATACCTTCCAAAAATCCAAAACAAAATGTCTTGGCTCCCAGGGTTTGGGGTTAGATCTGAACGGCTCATTTTCAAGTTGTTCAGGGCCATACCTCAAGCTATGGGTAGAAAAGATCAAGGAAGCTTAGAAACCTAAGCCTAGGCTTGCGGGTGTGGAGTGCCAACCTCAGAACCCAGGCCCTGCTGAAGTTCTTAGAGGAGGAAGACTTCCTGAGGCCAGGCTCGGAGGAGAGGTGATGTGGGCGTGGTAACAGTTCTTGTGTAGTGTTTTCAAGACATGGCAGACCAGAGAGGATCTATCTATATCTTCCCACGCCAGGCTTAAGCGGCCACTGGCCTACTCATTCTTGGAGCACTGGTCACAAATGATTCCACGTGGAAATGTTAAGAACAACAACTTTGGAAAATAAAACAAAATTAAACAAATTTCTTTACCGCAAGATTTCTATGAGCCTTCAATATAGATTCATATTCATTATGGTTCATTGTGAATCTTCTGTAGATGCTATTTTTTCTTTTTTTCAAATCTATTTGACCAAGAGATCTCCCCTCACCTTTTAGTGGTACAACTATTAGCATTTGAAGAATTGTTAATGGGGTTAATGACATTTCAATCTTCAGAAAAACACAGGAAGCTCCAAACCAACTTTGTTTTGAAGAGTTTCCAGGACTTTTTGATGGTTACCTCAATATGAGTGGCAGGTCTAACCCTTAGGTTTCTGGTTTTTTATTTTTTCCTTCAGATTTTGAGTCTGGGCAGTGGGTCTCAAAAGCTAGAATGGCTCCAGAAGCGATCTAGTCTCCCCGAGGGCTTTGTACCTGACTGGCCCTACTGGAGCTGTGAGAAAACAGTGTGGTTTAGTGCTTGAGAGCACTAGCTTTGGAAATGTGAAACATGGATACATTACTTAATATGTCTCAAATTCCTCATCTGTAAAATGGAGATAATAATAGCATCTAACCCATGTGCTTATATGAGAATTTGGCAAATTAATACATTTTTGGTAGTGGTGGTTTAGTTGCTAAGTTGTGTCCGGCTCTTGTGATCCCGTGACTGTGCCCACCAGGCTCTTCTGTCCATGGGATTCTCCAGGCAACAATACTGGAGTGGGTTGCCATTTCCTTCTCCAGAGGATTCTTCCTGACCCAGGAATCAAACCTGGGTCTCCTGCATTGCAGGCGGGTGATTTACCAACTGAGCTATTAGGGAAGCCCTACATTTTAAAAGCACATAAACAGTGCCTGGCACAAAGTAAATACTAAAGAAAAAAAAAAAATTAGCTATTGTTGGGCCTGGACTTCATTCTCTGAGGCTGCCCTATACATGGAGATGGTGGGACGGGAAGTCCTTTGTCTCTGCATTTGCTCAAGTTAGAGGCTCTCAACTGTGGATCCTGTCTAAGTGCAAATTAGCAACATTTTCTCACAAATGCAATCTTGCCTCTGAAAACTGACCACACATAAATAGCACCGATAGGGAATGCCTAGAAACATAGGCTTTCTTCTCAGAAAAATTAAGCATTTGTTTCCATCTGAATGAAATATGATACCCAGCTTACATGATTATTATTTATGGCGCTGTACCTTTGTGTTTACGAAATGTTCAGGAAGCACAGATCCTCTGCATAGGAAATAAAAGTATCCATAAGGCTGAATAAATTTTCCTTATCTCACCTCGCTATGACCTTCATAATTTGCTTATTCAATTTAAAAGTTACTGGTGCTGATATACAAATTGTGGGCTGCTTCCTTCTGATTCAGCATCAGCAGTACAACTTTGAATGGGAGAGAATCTAGGGTTTCTGGCCTATTCTGGAATGACATCAGGTCATCAAAAGTTTAGAGAATATCTATGAAGACAGGGATAGACAACAAGTTCTACTTATTCCCACTGCATTCCGCTGGAGTTAAACTTATATATATTTTTTGCCAGATAATATCATCTAATGGTGGTCTAAGTTGAGACAACCTGACTTACTTTAACTAACTGAATTAAATGAACTCAAACCAACAATTTAATCAGTTTAACCAAAGCTACACATCAGCTCTCACATTTCCCCCAAGCAAATATGAATGAAAGGGTCATCCCATTATCTATTTGTGGATGGAAAACAAGACAATGACAAAAAGGAAAAAAAAATTAACTATGAACAGTTATTAGAGACCTCTTCATCATCACATGCTGTGCTGGGTTTAGTTGCTCAGCCATGTCAGACTCTTTCGACCCCATGGACTGTAGACCACCAGGCTCCTCCATGGGATTTCCCAGGCAAGAATACAGGGTTGCCATTTTGTGCTCCAGGAGATCTTCCCTACCCAGGAATCGAACCTGGGTCTTCCTGCATTGCAGGCAGATTCTTTACCAACTGAGATACAAAGGAATCCAACAATTCATAATTTGCACTAATTATTGATTTACTTTGCTCTTAACATTGGATTATTTTCTTTTCTCTCATATCTTTCTAGGTAATATATGATTTGTACATATAAATGGTTGTAATGAAATGCTTTAATGGTGATTATTTACGTTAATATTTAATATGTTAATAATTAAAATCATGCTTGGCTTCCCCGGTGGCTCAGCAGTAAAGGAATCCACCTGCAACACAGGCGATGCTCAGGAGACCCGGGCTCAATCCTTGGATTGGGAAAGTCCCCTGGAGAAGGACATGGCAACCCACTCTAGTATTCTTGCCTGGAAAGTCCCGTGGACAGAAGAGTTTGGCGGGCTACGATCCATGGGGTCGCAAAACAGTCAGACACAACTCAGTGACTGAACAGCAATTACACAAATCATGCTTAGTAATTCAGAAGTTTAGGTTTTACAGGTTATCTCCGCTGGGTTCTAGATGTTACTTAAGTGGGTTTCCTTGAAGAAATCACAGAATAGCTAAAATATTGAGATTCTTGGTTTACAGCTGAAGTTAACACAGTATCATAACATCAGTTACCTTTTAGAGATCCAAGACGTGGATTGAGCAGTCCTTATTAATATAAAATAAGAAAACCGGTAAATTTATTTGCAGTTTGATAGAAAAATAGTTCTTGGGACCATGGAGAAGGAAATGGCAACCCACGCCAGTATTTTTCTCTGGAAAATCCAATGGATGGAGGAGCCTGGTGAGCTACAGTCCATGGGGTCACAAACAGACACGACTGAGAGACAGCGGTTGTTTTTTTTTTAATGAAAGATGAGAAGGCGACATGGTTCTAAGATTTCCCCAGGGGAACTAAGATTTGTTTAATTAAATAACCTGGAATGAAGGGTGTATGCTGCTAAGTCACTTCAGATCAGATCAGATCAGTCGGTCAGTCGTGTCCGACTCCTTGCGACCACCATGAACTGCAGCATGCCAGGCCTCCCTGTCCATCACCAGCTCTCGGAGGTCACTCAGACTCACATCCATCGAGTCAGTGATGCCATCCAGCCATCTCATCCTCTGTCGTCCCCTTCTCCTCCTGCCCCCAATCCCTCCCAGCATCAGAGTCTTCTCCAATGAGTCAACTCTTCGCATGAGGTGGCCAAAATACTGGAGTTTCAGCTTTAGCATCATTCCTTCCAAAGAAATCCCAGGGCTGATCTCCTTCAGAATGGACTGGTTGGATCTCCTTGCAGTCCAAGGGACTCTCAAGAGTCTTCTCCAACACTACAGTTCAAAAACATCAATTCTTCGGCGCTCAGCCTTCTTCACAGTCCAGCTCTCACATCCATACATGACCACAGGAAAGACCATAGCCTTGACTAGACGAACCTTTGTTGCCAAAGTAATGTCTCTGCTTTTGAATATGCTATCTAGGTTGGTCATAACTTTCCTTCCAAGGAGTAAGCGTCTTTTAATTTCATGACTGCAGTCACCATCTGCAGTGATTTTGGAGCCCAGAAAAATAAAGTCTGACACTGTTTCCACTGTTGCCCCATCTATTTCCCATGTAGTGATGGGACCAGATGCCATGATCTTCGTTTTCTGAATGTTGAGCTTTAAGCCAACCTTTTCACTCTCCACTTTCACTTTCATCAAGAGGCTTTTTAGTTCCTCTTCACTTTCTGCCATCAGGGTGGTATCATCTGCATATCTGAGGTTGTTGATATTTCTCCCGGCAATCTTGATTCCAGCTTGTGTTTCTTCCAGTCCAGCATTTCTCATGATGTACTCTGCATATAAGTTAAATAAACATGGTGACAATATACAACCTTGACGTACTCCTTTTCCTATTTGGAACCAGTCTGTTGTTCCATGACCAGTTCTAACTGTTGCTTCCTGACCTGCATACAGATTTCTCAAGAGGCAGATCAGGTGGTCCGGTATTCCCATCTCTCTCAAAATTTTCCACAGTTTATTGTGATCTACACAGTCAAAGGCTTTGGCATAGTCAATAAAGCAGAAATAGATGTTTTTCTGGAACTCTCTTGCTTTTTCGATGATCCAGCGGATGTTGGCAATTTGATCTCTGGTTCCTCTGCCTTTTCTAAATCCAGCTTGAACATCAGGAAGTTCACAGTTCACATATTGCTGAAGCCTGGCTTGGAGAATTTTGAGCATTACTTTACTAGCGTGTGAGATGAGGGCAATTGTGCGGTAGTTTGAACACTCTTTGGCATTGCCTTTCTTTGGGACTGGGATGAAAACTGACCTTTTCCAATCTTGTGGCCACTGCTGAGTTTTCCAAATTTGCTGGCATATTGAGTGCAGCACTTTCACAGCATCATCTTTCAGGATTTGGAATAGCTCCACTGGAATTCCATCACCTCCACTAGCTTTGTTCGTAGTGATGCTTTCTAAGGCCCACTTGACTTCACATTCCAGGATGTCTGGCTCTAGGTCAGTGATCACACCATCATGATTATCTGGGTCGTGAAGCTCTTTTTTGTACAGTTCTTCTGTGTATTCTTGCCACCTCTTCTTAATGTCTTCTGCTTCCGTTAGGTCCATACCATTTCTGTCCTTTATCGAGCCCATTTTTGCATGAAATGTTCCTTTGGTATCTCTGATTTTCTTGAAGAGATCCCTAGTCTTTCCCATTCTGTTGTTTTCCTCTATTTCTTTGCATTGATCACTGAAGAAGGCTTTCTTATCTCTTCTTGCTATTCTTTGGAACGTAGCCATGTTGCTGCTAAGTCACTTCAGTCGTGTCCGACTCTGTGTGACCCCAGAGATGGCAGCCCACCAGGCTTCCCGTCCCTGGGATTCTCCAGGCAAGAACACTGGAGTGGGTTGCCATTTCCTTCTCCAATGCATGAAAGTGAAAAGTGAAAGTGAAGTCGCTCAGTCGTGTCCGACTCTTAGCGACCCCATGGACTGCAGCCTACCAGATTCCTCCATCCATGGGATTTTCCAGGCAAGAGTACTGGAGTGGGGTGCCATTGCCTTCTCCGGTGTATATATACCAACAAAACTGAAAGTTATTTATGGTAGGTAAATTATAATATGTAAATAATTATATAAACCTTAACTGATTAAGAAAATTGTAATTAATAAAGCAAGCGAACAAGGAAGCAATGTCCTAATGTCTCATAAATGAATATTAATTATACCACAAGATGATATAATCCACCAGCCATCCTTGATTCTGCTGAATATCTTGGTCACCCCCCAAGGTCAAAGCAGTTTGAAGATAGATTCTGCACCTAAGGATGCTAGAGTAATATTTAGATTAAAAGTTGGAAGCAGAAATCCCACTTGTTGGAGTAAATCTTAGAGAAACCCTTGCACCTATACACTTAAAGTAATGCACAAGGAGATTCACTGCAGCAGTATAACCTGTAATATTTGGAAGTTTACAATTTAAAAATTCCTACTAGCAGGTCTAATGAATGAACAAATTATAGTGTGTCCTCATAATAGAATACAACCAATAGTTAAACTAAATAAATGGTCTATATTATGAATCTTGAAAAAAACAATATTAAGTGACCAAAACATGTTTCAGGCTAAAACTTTATAGTGTGATAGGATTTGGATAATTTATTGTAAAAAGTGTTTAAGATGAGCAAAACTATACTGTATGTTATTTGTGGATGTTATATTTTTCATACATGTATATTCATATACATTTCACATATATATGATTTTCATATCTGTGAAGTCACCTTTCCATCTATATACAGTAAATTCCCTCCAGGAGGGAAGGAGACTAGCTTCAGGGAAGGATATGAAAGGGACTTCAACTATATGTGTAAAGTTTTATTCTTAAATAACAAATACATTAATCATCTGTTAAACTTTTAATATCTAAGTGGCAAGTATCATTGTATATTACTCTGCACTTCACATGTTCTTCAAGTGTTTCATAATTTAAAAAAGAAGGGGACTTCCTTGGTGGTCCAGTGGTTAAGAATCCACCTTGCAACACAGGAGACACAGATTCAGTCTCTGGTTGTGGAACTAAGATCCCCACATGCCACGAGGCAACTAAATCTCTATGTACCACAACTACTAAGGCCCACACACCAGACCTAGAGAGTGCTTGCACCACGACAAAAGATCCCACATGCTGCAACTCAACTAAGACCCGATGCAGAAAAAGAAAGAAAGAAAGAATTTTTTTTTTTTTAAAGGATTAAGCCATATGTACAGGCTCTTTTAGACTCACCACAGTTGTTCTACCTTTACAGGATAAGGAAACAGACAGGTTTGGTTTTTTTTTTTTAAAAAAGGATTAAGCCATAGGTACAGGCTCTTTTAGACTCACCAGAGTTGTTCCACCTTTGAAGGATAGGAAACAGACAGGTTTGTTCCGAGGAGGATGTTTTTTGCCTAGCCAAAGCCAAGAGACAATCCAACTGCTTCTTTTGGACAGAAGAAACAAGATGTTTTACTATCGCTCTGAGACAAGTTTGCAGTCTGGAAGGACTTCTAGCTAATAGTTAATACTCCTCTAGGAGTATTATTTTGGGGAATTCAAGTAATGCACTGTTGTTTGTAAATAAGCTGGAGTCTGACCTTTCATCCAAGTTTATATGTGTTTGGGAGAGCCTGGCCCGATTTCCCTGGCCCTGTCTCTCCCAGCTTTTCCCAGCTGGCCCTTCAGCTCTCTCCATCAGCAAATGGAGCACCGCTGACTTCAATCAGAAAATGTCTAACCAGCTTCTCTCCCTGCCTTACTGCCTCTGTCTGGTCAGGCTTGGTAAGGAGCCTATTTTCCTGACAGATTAACATATAACAAGGCCTCTGTGTGGGTCCCTAGAGATTCTGTCTACACCTGACTGAACCTGAGCTCATCTGGAAGCTGGCTCCAGCCCCAAACCTTCAAGTCCTCTCTTGCTACCAAGTATTCAGCTGCTTCTTTTCATGAGCTCCCAGGGTTCTAGTGCATTTGGGAAAAATACATTTCTCCTGCGTTTAGGCTTGGCCATCACTTCCCCAGCCAAGGCCAGATCTCCTGGTGTTAGATATTCTCCTCACAGCCTAGACTTCTCCTTTGAGGTCTCATCACAGCTGCAGTTAAGTAATTGATTTCACAATTAGGCTAATGTTTGCTTCCTGGTCTCCAGTGTAGGCTCCCATCAGGGCCTAGATTACATTCCCAACGTGAGGAGCAGCACCAGTCATAGAACATATATACTGATTAATGAATGCGTAAAAGCAAACTTCCTCTATACAAAGAAAATCTTATATGTATATTTTAAGAATAGAAGTGGAATGTCCTCAAATTTTAGTTTTTACAAGTTGTCCCTTTTAAATTTTTTCAAAAAATTTCAGAAAATAGATTATAATGAACTCTTTCTGCAAACATTTCTCTGTGAATATAGTGATCAATATTTTGCCATATTTCATGTTTTTTCTAAATCTATCCTTTTCTTTGCTGAAATATTTAAAGCAAATCCTAGATGTCATGACATTTCAACCCTAAATCCTTCCATACAGAATACTCAATACAGCTCTACACAAAAAGCTAATTGCACATAACCAAATTGACAACAATCCCTATAACATTCGGTTGGTTTTGAGTTTTTCTGATTGCCTTTCTACAATTGTAAAACAATTCTTTCCACAGTTACTGAGATTTAGGATTGCTTGTTTTTTTAACCATTAAAAAAATTAAGTATAGTTAATTTAGAATATTGTGTTAGCTTCTGGTGTACAGCAAAGTGATTCAATTATTCAATTATTGTATATATATACATTCTTTCTCAGATTTTTTTCCATTATAAGCCATTACATTGAATATAGTCCCCTGTGCTATACAGTAGGCCCTTGTTTTTTTATCTAATACATAGTGGTATGTGTGCGTTAATCCCAAATTCCTAATTTATCTCCCTCTCCTCACCTCCCTACTATATCCTTTGCTAACTATGAATTTGTTTTCTATATCTGTACATCTATTTCTGTTCTTGAAAATAAGTTCATTTATATCATTTTTTGAGTTCCACATATAAGTGATATCATATGATATTTGTCTTTCTCTGACTTACTTCACTTAGTATGATAATCTCCAGGTCCATCCATGTTGCTGCAAACAGGATTACTTCATTCTTTTTTACAGGATTGATTTTTTTTTTTTTTTGAGGTAAGGAATATGACTTTATTTGGAAAGTCAGCTGACTGAGAAGGTGGCAGACTAATGTCTCAAAATAACCATTTTATTGGGGTCTGGATGCCAGGTTCTTTTATAGAACAGAAATGGGGGGAGGTGAGGAAACAAAGTAAAGAAGCCATTAATCTTGCAAATATCTCCTAGAATGGCAATCCTAGGAGATTGTGTTTATTTCTTCCATCCTGCCACCCACAGGTGGACAGGGGTCTGAACAAAGGCATTTTGGTTTAATATTCAGGCAGAGAGGCAGAGTTTCCTGAGGCAGGCCACTTTGTATGGGCAGTGTCCTTTCAGTAAACAAAAGCAACAGGAAGCAAAGGTTAAAGAAAGGGATCCAAATGAAGCTGTAATTGGCTCTTCCCTGTAACACAGCTTCTGGTGGCCTGCTGGCCATCTGTGGTGTCCCTTGGCTTATGGACACTGCATCACACTGATCTCTGCCTTCATCTTCACACGGTGTTCTCCCTGTGTGTGTAGCTGTGTCCAAACTCCACCCCCTTCCTTTAAAAAGAAAAAAAAATAAAGACACCAGTCAAATTGGATCAGGGGCCACTCTATCCAGTATGACCTCATCTTAACTAAATTCCATCTTCAACAGCACTGTTTCCAAACAAGGTCATATTCTGAGGTTCTAGAAGATAGGACTTTAACAAATGAATTTTATGCAGGCTAAGTTGCCTCAGTCCTTTCTAACTCTCTGCGACCCCCTGGACTGCAGCCAGCTTCCCTGTCCATGGGATCCTCCACGCGAAAATACTGGAGTGGGTTGCCATGCCCCTCCCAGGGGATCCTCCCAAGCCAGGGATGGAAACGAGGCTGCTATGTCTTCCGCACTGGCAGGTGGGCTCCCCACCACTAGCACCACCTGGGAAGCTTGGGGAGAGACAATTCACTGCACAGCAGATGATGTCTCTGTGAACCTGCAAAAAGCCACTTAGAGCCTAAGCTATGTTTAGCACCCATTATCCTGAACTTTGCATTGCAGGGAATAATCCCCAATGTAGTACCAGCACAAGCCCGTGCTATTGACGTTTGGCCCTTGTCTCCAAGAATTGATTTTTTTTATTTTACAAGACTGCTTCACAGGTGGTGCCATGTCCTTCAGATTGCAGCAGCTAAAGAAAAGTCACCATAGTCAGTTTTCCCACTGTTTAGGGTCAGCAAGATTCATCGGTGTGGTCAAGGTGTCAGCCTAGTCTCTCCAATAGGAAGTTTTTCTTTCCTCCTTATAATGAACAAGCAATCAGTGCTTGGCACCCTGCCAATGTCTAGTTCTCATTGACCTTTCTTCTAGAATTTTAGCATTTGTTGATGACCATAGTCTGAATCAACTGTTTCATTAGGGTTTGTAGAATAAATGTTTTTGCATTCTACCATTCTTTTCCACACTTAGCAGCTCTAAGCATTTAGTAATGCAGCACATTCTGACATCAATTAGGGCTATGTAAATACTTTGAAATAGAACTTTTGTAGGAAAGGCACAGTAATTCTTTTGTGCTAATTTGTGCTAATTCTTCCTCTTTCATTACCACTGTAGTAATAGAGTTCACACACAAGCTATTTCCAATGGACACAGATTGTTTTTTTGAGGGCTTTTTGGAATATATTATAAATGCCTGGCTTTTAAAATATTTAGTATGATTTCAATCAATTAGCCCTGATTCTTTTTGATTCTCAAATTGACTGTGGAGAGCACATTCAAGCTGGCTCCTCCATCTTTTATAAGTGACTGTGTTAATCTTTAAAATACTTCATTATTCTCTAGCACAACAGAATGCCCCAGGGTCATGTTGTACATTTTCTTCCTTCCTCACCCTCCTGCCTACCTCCCTCTCCCTCTCTTTCTCACTCTCCCTTTCTTTCTTCTTTCCTTCTTTCTCCTTCCCTCTCTCTCTCTTCCTTACTGCCTTCCGTTCTCCCTCCTTCTCTCTCTCTTCTTTCTTTTTTTCTCTGCAAACTTTATTCATTCCTCCAAGAATCCTCTTTAGTGTTGTTTTGTTTTATTTTTTCTGGTAATGGGGATGGTATTTAGAGACCACATTCTCAGTATTCCAAGTGATCATTGTTATTGGAATTTCTAGTGGTCAGAGGCAGAAAATATATTTTTAAATTTATGAGCTGATATTGATATCTCCAATAAAAATATGATTACAGAATTCTTACTTAAATTGTTTGATTTTATTCTTGTGTCTATTTTTAACCTAAAAATTTTATTTCTCTGTAATATTAACATACGTGAAGTCGCTCAGTCGTGTCCGACTCTTTGCGACCCCATGGACTGTAGCCTACCAGGCTCCTCTGTCCATGGGATTCTCCAGGCAATAGTACTGGAGTGGATTGCCATTTCCTTCTCCAAGGGATCTTCCCAACCCAGGGATCCCGCATCATAGACAGACGCTTTACCGTCTGAGCCACCAGGGAAGTCCAAGGAGACTTAAGTCCTCCATTATTATTCTGCCCACTTGGACTCCCTTATAATTCCAGAACCCTACGTTCTGAATTTCTGGTTCCTTCAGCTTAACTCCCGTTATGTATTTGCTCATTTACTGACTTATGACCAACCTAGACAGCATATTAAAAAGCAGATATATTACTTTGTCAACAAAGGTCTGTCTAGTCAAGGCTATGGTTTTTCCAGTAGTCCTGTATGGAAGTGAGAGTTGGACTATAAAGAAAGCTGAGCACCAAAGAATTGATGCTTTTGAACTGTGGTGTTGGAGAAGACTCTTGAGAGTCCCCTGGAGTGCAAGGAGATCCAACCAGTCCATCCTAAAGGAGATCAATCCTGGGTGTTCACTGGAAGGACTGATGTTGGAGATGAAACTCCAATACTTTGGCCACCTGATGCGAAGAGCTGACTCATTTGAAAAGACCGTGATGCTGGGAAAGATTGAGGGCAGGAGGAGAAGGGTACGACAGAGGATGAGATGGCTGGATGGCATCACCGACTCAATGGACATGGGTTTGGGTGGACTCTGGGAGTTGGTGATGGACAGGGAGGCCTGGTGTGCTGTAGTTCATGGGGTCGCAAAGAATCGGACAGACTGAGCAACTGAACTGAACTGAACCGACAACCGTGAACTGTGCACTAGATTCTACTTTAGAAGTTGAAGAAGATGTGGTCCTTGTCCTCAAAGAGATCACAGTCTATTGAGGAGTGCAGGTCAATAGTAAGGATGCAGTGGGCTAAATGATAAGACAGAGATATGCACAGGGGAGATGAGAGCAAAGAATTAGCAAAAAGCCATTCTCAAATATAATAATCTGAGTCTTAAAACAATTTACTAGGTTTCCTCATCACAGCTGCTTTTATACTGAACTTCCTGGTTTTCGTCATGTTCTTCAACTATAAACTCGGACTTTTCCCCATTACGTTTTTGGCTTGAGCAGTTTCATTCAATATTTTCCAAACTATTTCACCACCGAAGGCGGAGAAAAAACCAAAGCAAACCAAAAATTCTCTTCCAAAACTTGGATGATTGGTGGATTCTCATCTGTTCTCAGAAAATTAACTTGTCTTTCTGGCCCATTAAGCAGTTTTTAAATGAAGTGACAAAATAACAGAAAATTAAAAGAAAGTTATTTCCTGGCATCGTATTCTCCTGGCTAACATTCCTCCACCGGATTTTAATAATCAATATAATGGGAAATTGACTGGGACTCCAGTACTCTTGCCTGGAGAATCCCATGGACGAAGGAGCCTGGTAGGCTACAGTCCTTGGGGTCGCAAAGAGTCGGACATAAGCACTTACTTTATCATGAAATATATAAAAGTTTCAAAATAACAGTAATAATATAAATATTACTAACCAAACTAATAAATTATACTGAAAATTATTTTCAGTTACTGACTATATTCTGAGAAGGCAATGGCACCCCACTCCTGTATTCTTGCCTGGAAAATCCCATGGATGGAGGAGCCTGGTGGGCTGCAGTCCATGGGGTTGCTAAGAGTCAGACAGGACTGAGCGACTTCACTTTCAGTTTTCACTTTCATGCATTGGAGAAGGAAATGGCAACCCACTCCAGTGTTCTTGCTTGGAGAATCCCAGGGACAGAGAGCCTGGTGGGCTGCCATCTATAGGGTCACACAGAGTCGGACACAACTAAAGTGACTTAGCAGCAGCAGCACTGACTATATTATTTCCAATATACTGACTATATCCTGTCAAGTACATATGGTCAGACCACTGTATTCTGAAGTTCCTTGAAGCTTTGCCTTTCTCTGTAAAGCTATGTTATCAATATGACATATAATTAGTTCCATTTATTCCAATTTGCTTTCAATCTATAGAGATTTCTCTTTTCATTTTGACTTAATTTTTTGAATGGGTTAAAAGAAGTACATGTCTTCTGGCCAAACTTTAACAAGGTATTTTAAGAGAAATATTGTTCCATCTTTGATCATTCCATTCTATTTTCTACCTCTCCTATGTGTAATGATTTTTACTAATTTTTTACTTAATCTTTTAGTATTTATACTGTGAAAATATAAGGACTTTTATGTATATATGTATTCTCCTTTCTTACCTAAAATATAACATATTAGCACACTATTCTGCACTTTGCTTTTTAAAATAGTAATTTAATAGTATATCCTGTGCATCATTCTATATCAATAAATCAAGTGCTGCTCTAATTCTTTTTATAACTGCATAGATTCTACTATGTGAATGCGCTTTAGTTTTTTTTTAGCCAATATCCCACTGATGGACATTTGAACTGATTCCGATCTTCTGCTGTTATAAATAATGTCACAATAAATAATTTGTGTATATATAATCTTTTCCTTTGGGATACATTTCTAAAAATGGAATGACTGAGTCAAGGATAAATACATATCGTTTTCCTAATTATTGCTAAATTTTCCCATCTTCAGTGGTTGCACAGTTTTCATTCTCACCAACAATGTACTTAAGTTCCAGTTTCTCTACAACCTGGTGAACAGAAGAAATTGTAGGAGTTTGCATTTTTGTCAATCTGTTGGTAGAGAAATAATATCTCACTGTATTTTAATTTTTCTTAGTGTGAATGATGTAAAAAAATTTCTTCCTGTGTTTAAAGGGCATCTGTTTTTATTTTTCTGGAGATTATCTATTCATAATCTCTCCCAAGTTTTCTATCAGGTTGTTGTCATTTTCCCTCCAGTTTTACTGAGATGAATTTTTCAATTGGCATCACCAGTATACCTAAACTTACATTGTGTAAGTTTAATTAGTGTACAGGTGATCATTTGACACACATATTGCACAATGACTATTGTAATAAGATTAGTTAACACCTCCATCACCTCACATAATTACCATCTTGTTGTTGTGAGAATAGTTAAAATCTACTTCCTTAGCAACTTTCAAGTAGTATATATATTGCTAACTATAATCATCATGCTGTACATAGAGCCCTAGAAGTTAATTCATTTTATAACTGGAGGTTTGTACCCTTCAGCCAACATCTCATTTCCTCCACCCAGGTTGCCAGTGTTTTTTTCTCAGTCTATGATAGATCTTTATATTTTACAGAGATAAGCTCCATGATAAACATTGCAAACATATCCTCCAATTTCTCCTTTGTCTTTTGCCTTAGCTTTTTGCCACCTGAAGGCTTTTTTTCTTATTGTGTCTGGATATTGAGTCCTAGATAGGAACATTTTCCTCACTCCCAGGTTTTAAGAGATTTCACTCATGTTATCTTTTAATACTAATAAGGGTTATTTTTATACATTTAGACCCTTGATCCATTTAGAATGTATTCTGGCATGTAGTATGAAATATGAATCCAATTTTACCTTTGTTTAAATGGCTATTCATTCTAAATTTTCTAGATCAAAAACTTTATAATTAAAAAGATAGACTTTTAAAGTGATCTTCTCTCCTGATTTGAAATATCATCTATATAATTTATTATATTTCCATATCATTTGGCTCTAGTTTTGTACTTTCTATCATTCCATTGGTCTGTCTTTTCATGTAGCAGTACCATACAACTGAATTATAGAGGCTTCTATAATATGTTTAATGTTTGATAGGGTCTATGCCTTTCCCCCATATTGTTCATCCTTTTCAGACTTTTGCTTTCCTGGCTATTCTTGCTGATTTATTTACTTATCTTTTAACACAAAGTTTAAAATGCATTTATCTAGCTCCAGAAAAGAAATCTGATGTTGTTTTTTTACTGAGATGGCATGCCATTTATTGCAGGCAGATTCTTTACCGTCTGAACCGCCAGGGAGCTCAAATAACTTAAAACTGGTATTTTTTTCATGTTGCATCTTCCTATCCAGAAAACAGAATATTAAATATCTTTCTATGTGATCTGGCTTTGTTGTTATTGTTTAGTCTCTAAGTCATGTCCGACTCTTTGTAACCCCGTGGACTGTAGCCTGCTAGGTTCCTCTCTCCATGAGCTTTCCCAGGCAAGAACAGTGGAGTAGATTGCCATTTCCTCCTCCAAGGATCTTCCTGATCCAGGGATTGAACCCATGTCTGCTCCATTGGCAGAAGATTCGTTACCACTAAGCTACCAGGGAGACCATGATCTGGCTTACTTGCATATAATTTTTTAAAACTAAACAGACAATGTTTTGTAATTTGTCTTTTAATTTTTTAAAAAATTTTATTTTTATTTATTTTTCATTAGAGGATAATTACTTTAAAAAGTTGTGTTGTTTTCTGCTGTGAAACAACATGAATTGGCCATAAGTATTCATATATCCCCTTCCTCTTGGGCCTTTTCATTTTCTTAACTGTATATCTTGGAGAAATTCTACCTCAATCTATATAGATTCATCTCATTTTTTAAGGTTGTGAAGTAGTCCCTTATACGAATGCACCACAATATATTTGTGTTTCTTTTGATGAACATTGTTTTTGCTGCTATAAATATACTATGATGAAAGTTTCTAGACATGCATGGGCAAGTATCTCTGCAGAATCAATTCCTAAAAGGGAAATTTCTGGGCCAAAGTATATGCAGAGTTTTGCCAAATTGCCTTCCAAGAATCATACCATTTATCACTCCAACAAAGGTTACATGAGAATGAGTTTTGTCACATGCTTGCCAGTACTGTACAGAATCAACATTTATCATCTGTATCATCTGATGCATTGGCACCATCTCACCTAGGCCAGCTTCTCTAGTCCCCACTGAGCCTTCTGTGAAATGACTGAACAGAAGCTCCCAGGACTGCTCTGCCTAGGAGTATGTTTGATGGTATTACATGGATTTGCATGGCACCGGTGGAGCCCTGGGAAATGATGGAGAATATGCCTCAGGGTTATACTAGTCAGGAGTGAGGAAGTTTTTTTATCTTTCAATTTCCCATCTATGAAATGGATCGAGTGTTACTCTCAGGGTCACTAACTCTAACAGTTCTGGCTCAGCCTGCAACCACGCTCACTGTCCAGGTGGAGAAACACAGGCATTCCAAGCCATCAGTGAGGTGAATGCTGAGAGGATAGGATGGGGCGCCAACAGTGTTGGCTGGAGATCTCTGTCAGGAAACCACACTTTATGCCTGAAGAAGGAAAATAAAATAATTTTTATATTGCCACAGAGGGTAGAACACAGCACAAAAAGAAATATAAGATAGAATATAGAATTCTTGGAACAGATATAAAGAAAATGTTACAGGATTGTGCAAATGGGGTAGGGGACGAGATGAGAATGACAGAAAGAAACTATTCACTGAGGTGAAAGAAAAAGGTGGAGGAGGACTTCCCCATGGTCCAGTGGCTTAGACTTTGCCTTCCAATGCCAGAGGCGTGGGTTTGATCCCTGGTCGGAGAGCTAAGATCCCATATACTTTGCGGCCAAAAAAACCAACACATAAAACAGAGGCAATATTGTAACAAATTCAGTAAAGACTTTAAAAATGGTTCACATCAAAAAATTCTTTAAAAAAAAAGTCTAGAGCAGGCAATGTGCAAACCTCAGTAATCTATTGATAATGATGTCGTGCTCAAAGTAAACTTTGAACAATTCCCGATCACCTAGGGGCAAGGACACTGTGAGATAAATAGACTGGGAGAGTGAACAATGAGGAGAACATTTCCACTGGTCCAGATAAAAGGTAATTCTCTTAACCTTACCTGGTGGAAGGTTTTCATTAACCCCTTAGAGAGGAGAAAGTTTATATATGAACCTCATTTTATGTTTTTATGCGGTTTATGCGGTATTTTAAACTAACCCAGTCATTTTCAACTAACTCTTCTATGATTATCATATAAAGCCCTGCATTAAGTTGTAGGCAGTGTTGTTGTTATTACTTAATTGTATGTTTGTTTAGTAATTTAAATTTTTTTAAGTCTTTCACTTCAAGAGGTAAACTACTTCCCAAAAGATGGTACACAGTCTCTGGACTCAAACTGCTTGCACTTGACCCTAGTCTCTACTGGAGTCTCTACTGGAGAGACGAGGTTCAGTGGCTCAGCTGGATGATCTTGAGCAACTTTCTGAACTTCTCTGATCCTTTGTTTCCTCATCTATAAGATTAGGAACCTACTCCTTAGGAATGTGGTGAGCATGAAATGAGCCAATTCTACATGAGCCTGGCATATAATGAGTACATCATAAATATCAGGTATTTTATTAGAATATCACTTCTGGAAAGTCTTAATGATGAAAGTCAAGGTTCAGGTGCTCCAAAAAATACAACTGGTAAAACAGCTCTCCTGGCATAAGGCTGCTTCATCAAGCCCATCTGTGCCTGAGCATGTCCGCACTGAGGCAGGGATAGACTGGTGGGTCTGCGTATTTCATGTTGTTCTTCTAGGCCTATGGACACACTCAAGGTCATGTCTTTGGTGGGGAAAGACTCCAGGGCTGTGAGTCTTTATTGACCTAATAAGAGTAGAGGCTTGTCCTGAGGAAACGGCACCCAAAGCGGCCCAGAAGCAGTATACATTTTGAAAACTGACTGAAGAGATACTTCGTTCCTACAGTAAACAGCCAGACTGCTTTGTCACCTGGTGAGGGGCACTGTCCTGTGCGTGCAAAAATGCCCCTGGTGAAAATAAAAGGAACTGTATCCTGAGCATCAAAGCACAGTGCTTCCTGGCATATTTAACAAACTTTCAAAAAGGCATCAAAGCAAAAATAAACAAACAAACCCCAAAGAATTCCCTGGATGATTACCCCCAAGAATTTAATTTTTTGCCATTAATTAGTATCTGGCTTATTATAGAGATCAGAAGAAATGAGAGTTGTTTTCTTTAAGGAATTGTGCAAGCTAAGGAACAGGCCAAACAAGAAAGTGGGCTCCTGGGAGATAAAAGCCAATTTGGAGCCCAAGGGTTTCATGCCTCCTTTCTTGATAAATAAGCTTAATTAAAGCTTTCGCACTTTAATTCAATTCCTCTTGTGCTTTTGCTCAGAGCATGCTTCTCTCTCTCATTTCATCACTGAGTAGAATAATTCTTAGAACCAAGAGAAGTTACGGAAGCATCATAATTTAGTTTAAATGCATTGAAGGTTCATTCTGAGATGACAAGTATCAATTTCAGGCTTCATTCCACGGCTGGTAAGAGACGCTTGAATAACTAACTGGGTAGAAAATTTCCTCATGGAAGATCGTTTAAGACATTAACGTGACAAGTCATTGGGAAAAAGAAAAGTCTCATTCAGAAATGCCACAGTTAAGCACTGAAAGTCTTGCTTTTTTTTCATTTTGGTTATGCCCCCTTCAGTGGAAGTATGGACTGGTCTGCCAGGATGTGTGTGTGTGTGTGTTTTCAGTTGCTCAGTTGTATGATTCTTTTTTGCACCCCATGGACCGTAGCCCACCAAGCTCCTCTATCCATGCAATTTTCCTGGCAAGAATACTGGAGTGAGTTGTCATTTCCTCCTCCAGGGGATCTTCCTGACTCTGGGATCGAACCTGTGTCTCTGGTGCTTCCTGCATTGCAGGCAGATTCTTTACCTCTGAGTCACCAAGGAAGCCCAGGCAAGTCCCTGAAAATCTTCCTTTTTATCCATATATACTTTATGGAAGATAATTCTGAAGGTCAGATAATGTGACTACCTAGGATGGAGCTGCCCATCAGGATTTAAGGGCAGTGGGTTGGGATGCTTATGGCCGAGTTCTTGTGAAGGGATTTTATTTGTGGCAAGTCTATAAAGATCAGGACACCAATTTGTAAAAAAGACCAGCCTCTTTAGGACGCCTTTACTCTCAATAGAAATTTTTCCCTAGAAAGAGCAATGAACTTTTATATGACAGCAATGAGGTGAAAAGGGAGTAAAGAACCCATCTGAAAAAAATGGAAAGTCACCAATTTTCGTTTTTTGCTATGCCCATTGGGATACTGATTTAATCAGTTTATAAGAAACTACTACTCTTGAACTACAGTTGTTCTACAGAAAGTGGAAACACAGAACCTATTCTAATTACTGAGAATTTGTTGCTATTTTGTTGTTACTGTTGAATTGTTTTCCCTAGTTTATGTTTCAGATATGAATAAAATTCCATGAATGGAACTTGGTAACCTTCCACATTGAGTCATAGATGACATGTAGTCGAATCCCAGTTCTCAATGGGCTATTAATCTAAAGATGTATTTCCTAATGACCCCCTACCACTACCCTCTTTGCTGCTCAAATGGTGAGTCCTACAGCTTCTTTAATCTCAAGTGTTTCATTTGGTGGGGGGCTTTGTCCTCCACGTACTCAGGATGGTTCTGTGGAGACCTGGGCAGCTTGAGTCACTAAATTCTGTGCCTTCCAAGGCCCGTATGTGAAGCAAGCCACACTACTGTGTGCGTGCAGTGGCTGTTGTCCAGTTGGGAGATAACACACAGCTGGGTTTATATTTTGTGAGTTGTCTATAAAAGTGGGAGAATCAGTAACCCAGGCTAGAAGAGAGTAGCCAATTTGTTATTCCAATCACCATGTCTCTATAAATTGTTTGTGTCCCTCAGATGGGAAACTAGGCTTAAGCGGATAACTTGGGGGTGAAGAAAATTTAAGGAAAAGAAATACAAGGAAAAGGTCAAAATCGGTATTTAAGATAAGTCATTTTAGACTGGTTCTTATGGATGTAATTTCCATGATTTTTTGGCTGAGTTGAGAAAAGTGGGGAACTGGAGGAGATGCAAGCCGGGCAAAGTGTCCAAAAAGTTCTACAGTCCTTTAGGGCCAGAGGAAGGTTATTTTAGGAGCAGAAACATATACTTTTAAAATGCGCCTATTTTAGGGTTTTGGATTTTCCTTATTTCCTACGTTCTCTTTAATTTAGTCAAGTTTTTTTTTAATGTCAGTGATAAGCCGCAATAGCAAAATCAAAAGCAATGTGAGTATATGCATTCATCGTATAAAAGACAATACAATATCTATTTCAACTGGGTGAAGGGGAGTTGAAAATTGAGAATGGGAGCTGGTGTGTCTCTTCTTGAGTCAGAGCTTCATGGGAATTAACATACAGGAAACCTAAATGACTTCCTTGGAACTTTTATTTTCTGCTAAAATCTTGGAAGATGTGTGTTTACTCATAAGAGAGGCTGTTTCCATTCATAGCATATATAATACCAAAACTGTATTCATAAAGCTGCTTACCAAAACTAGAAAAATAGAATATGTAAATAAACTTTGCTTCAAGTTATCAAAGAAGAAATATTTTCTAGGTTATTGTTTGTATAAACCCAAGTTTTGGTGTATTAAGTTTGCTAAAGAAAGGTGGAAGGTAGTTACTCTTTAGTGATTTTTCATCTGAAAAATCTTAGTCATAGATTTCAACTTGTTTCTATTTTACTTTTTCTTTTCCCTGGAATAAACTTGATTTGCTTGACTGATTAAAAGAAAGCCCGTGTTTGTATAACTACTTGTCAGACAATAAAATGGGCAGAACCATGTCGCATCGTAACCATTTTATTTGTAGTACTGCCAGTCAAAGATATCACTAATAGTATTACTAAGGTACTAAAAACGTTTTCTAGGATGTTTGACTTTTAAAACTAATTGATAACCCCAAATCTGCAGTTTTTATTTAAAGTGAACTACAGTATCACAATCGTACCAAATAGCCTAGCTTAATCGTTCTCTTGGGAGAGACTTTCTTTCCTCTTTGTACTCCACCTCCCAGCCCTAAGCATCCCAAGTCATAACCTACTGTACATTGTTTTAAGTGAAAAGTGAAAGTGTTACTCGTTCAGTCATGTTATGAGTTAAAGGAGTGATTTATCATGTACGTTATGTGTGTGTGTGCTAAGTCACTTCAGTAGTCCAACTCGTTGCGATCCCATGAACTGTACCCCTCCAGGTTCCTCTGTCCCTAGGATTCTCCAGGCAAGAATACTGGAGTGGGTTGCCATTTCCTTCTCCAGTGGATCTTCCCCACCCAGGCACCTTGCCAATGTCTCCTGAATTGGCAAGCAGGTTCTTCAGCATTAGCGCTGCCTGGGAAACCCATCATGTACATTACTCCTTTTCAAAAATGATCTGGGGTGATTGCTCTAGAAGCTTTCAACAAAAGCTGAATAATGAATAAAAAGAAATGCTGATATTTTTAGCAAGGGTAGCAGTGAGTGGAGAAGAGAGAGAAGAATCTGGCCATTAGAGGGTGAAGACAGCGCTTTGGGGTGGGGATACCATACGAAGCACGTCTCAGCCCTGGAAGGGCAGGAATGGTGTTTGGTTTCCGGCGCAACGCTTTGAGGTACCTCCCCCTGGGAACCCACAGTCAGAAGAAAAGTGGGGTAAGTATACAAATGACTGTGGTTCTAAACAAATCCGTGATCCAGTGAGCTTTAAAAGTTTGAGGCTATTTTAAAAAGAAATACAGTGGTAGTGTTGTCAAGTATATAAACTGAATTAATTGCCAAGAAATATTATCTAATTTTAGTTACTGGTGATGACTCAAGTTTTTGTTGAAATGTTAGACAGTTTTTGACCTTTAAATCATGATAATATGTTCTAACTAGTTTAAAAGAACTAATTTTAATTGTGAATGTATGTACATTTTAGTTTTCTGATGTTTGGGGCTTACGCATAGGAAAACGAAGAACAAAGAGGTTTTGCTCAGAATCAAACCATTGTGGTTGTTTTACTCCCAGGGTGACAGTCTTTAAGGACATATAAAAGCGCTGAGGAAAAAAATTTTAAAAGCACAGTGTTTACATAAGCAGTGGTTGAGTCACTTCATTGAATGTAAAGCTGAGAAATCTCCTGATAATTGATCATCTAAGTGTTGACAATCTTTTCTGCTTACTGACATTAATATAAAGCCCAGAGAGCTGAAGAAAATCAAATCTGATTTTAAAGCAGTAAAAAGAATGACATTGTTAAAAGATAAATGTCTTTCTTAAAAATTGGTCATTTCTAGAGGGGGAAAAATATCAGGTTGTTGAGAGATGAAATGTCTCAGGTCGCTCACTGAACCTCTGTGAGCCTGTATGCTCCTGGAGTGGCAGAGATGTAATTCCATGGCTCAGAACATCATTGTCTCCCTCACAGACCTTCCAAGACCTAGAGGATGAGAATTCCCAGAGCCGACTGCATGACGGGAGAAAACTCACCGTGGGGGAAGATAAATGTTTTGCAATAAGTGTGAGCAATTGGCTGAAGGGAACAATTACTTTTATCTTTGCTACTAAGCCTTTGGTTTCTGCCAAGTATATTTATGCTCCTTGGCGAAGACTCCATTTTAATTTCTTGGCAAAACAGATGCTCAGACATCTCTTTTTACAATATCTAGTAAAAGATGCTGCTTTGTAAACACTCATTCTGCAGGGCTTAAAAGCTACAGTGGGGGATTGAATTACATCTGCCTCCTTAAATCTTTAGAGAGGAAAGAATTCTTCAGGAAAAAGAACTTTATATAGGCTGTTAACAGAAAAGAGCCTGATTAGTGAAGATACTTGGTCAGTTTCCTCTTCTTCTGAGTGTTCTCACGAGAGACAGTGTCAATTCTTGATGCCATTAAAAAAAAAATAGAACAATTCCCACCCCCAGTCCACCTTTCTATTCCTCATAAATTCTGGGGCAGGACAGGCTCATATTATCTTACTTCCTGTCTGGTGTGAATGCGACAGGGTAATTTCAGTTCTGAGAAGTCACTAAGAACTCTGGAGCAAGCCATTAGTGAAGTTATTATGTGTCACTCAGGGAAAATTTCCTATAAAAGTCAGGCCAAAGATCCAGGCATAAGTGAGCTCCTGGCACACGGTACTAAACAAAACTGACAGAAACAAAACTTGGAGATCTTGAAACCAATGCCTTTCTCCTACGTGAAAGTGCTCTGACAACGATAAGTGTTTTGTGTAGTGCCCCAGATTACCTCCTGGCTGTAATTATGCTTCTTAGAACAGAATGGATGTTTGACGCAGGTTTGTGATCCGTCCCTGAAAAGTTACTGTTTTGTTCAAAGGGAAAAGTATTGGGTAGAAAAAACACTGATTTTTTTTTTTTTTTTTTTTTACTTCTAAATGCTAGGTATCTTGTCTATGGTAAAATGCAGCCTACCCACAGCCCCCAAGTTACATGTCATATGTTACAAGCAGACATGAAAGGGATATCCCTCAATTCAGGTTGTGATACCATTAGCAAGGACTTAAATTTTCAAAGTTTAAGCCCTATTTTGATAAGAAAAAAAAAATCTTTACACTCAGTCATACCGTGTGTGTATGTATATATATATATACATATATACATATACATCATCATTGTTCTATATTAAAAATTATAAAATTGGCAAGATTGAATGTAAAGAATTTTTTATATATAAGAAACTGTTTATATATGTGGTATATATATATATATATAGCCTTCCTGGTAGCTCAGACAGGAAAGAATCTGCCTGCAAGGCAAGAGACCTGAGTTTGATTCCTGGGTTTTGAAAATACCCTGGAGAATGAAATGGCAACCCACTCCAGTATCCTTGCCTGGAGAATTACAGTATTCTTGCCTGAAGAATTCCATGGACAGAGGAACCTGGAGGGCTACAGCCCATGGGGTCACAAAAAGCCAGCCACAAGTGAGTGACTAACATGTCACTTTTCACTTTCACACACACACAAACACATGTGTATCTCAAATAAACAAATACAACTCTCTCGTGTGATAACCATGTTAGATATTGTTAATTATGCATTTCAATAAACTTTCAGGATTCTTCTCAACAGAGCTTCCAGGCAGCTATCACCCAGAAGACTTCTTATAAGAATGTAAGAAATGTGTCACGACATGGGAGGCAGGGATACTGGAACACCTTGACCTGGTCCAGAGGCAGAAGGCTATTGGAATCTTTAATTTTTCTTTCATCTTTGTTACTCCATGAGTATTTGTGATAGGCAGAATAATGACCCCTAAAGATGGAATTAGGAATTCCTGGAACTCATGAAAACGCCACTTTATGTGACAAAAGGAACTTTGCTGATATGATCAAGTTAAAGATCTTGAGACAGGGAGATTGTTCTGGATTCTCCAGGTGAACACAGTTTAAACACAAGGGTCCTTAGAAGAGGGAAGCTGGGGGTCAGAGTCAGAGATGAAGATGTGACAACGGAAGCATAGGTTATAGTGATAGAAACATACGTCAAGGAATGCAGGCAGTCTCCAGGAGAAGATGGAAAAGACAAGTAAATGGAATTTCTCCCAGAGCTTCCAGAAGGAATACAGTCCTGCCAACTGGTTTCAGACTTCCGATCTCCAAAATAGTAAAATAATAAATATGCTTGTTTAAACCACTAAGCTTATGGTAATTTGTTACAGCATCAGTAGGACATTAATATAGTTTTTACTTCATTGAATTCATTGTCTCCTGGCTGAGAGAATGGCTGCCTTTTTTTTTTTTATTTTCCTGCTCCTAGTTCATGTGGCAAAACACAGCCTCCCCAGAGCGCCCAAGCTTACAAGTCCCATACAGATTCTGACTCAACCTTCTTGGCTTCATTTCCAAATTCCAGAAAGAGAATGTGATCGGGGGCTGGGCAGTTCTCAGAGATGAGGAGCAGGGCGGATATCTCAAACAGGCACCTACTGCATTGTTCATGCCTTTGTTTACTGACTTGCTAAATTTTAAATTTTATTTTACAAATTCCACATATCTGGGGTGTTGTAGATGGTGTTTCATGCCTCTCGATAGCCCTTTTGATAGCCCCTCTAACCACATCTGACCTTGGCCGTGTGCTTTGCTTTGGCCGATGGAACAATAGCAAACATTTGGTCTTGTAAAAGTATTTGCGTATTTCTGTTTCTTCTCTTGGAGCCTTATCCTTGTCTTAAGAGCAGCCCTTGGCCAGTCTACTGGAAGATGAGACACCACGTAGCCCAGAACCAAGTCATCCCAGCTGAGGCCATCCTAGCCAGCCAGTCCCCAGCCTACCTAGGTGCTGATCACAGATATATAAGTGTGCACCCTCTAGCCCAGCTCAGGTTCACACAATTGCTCAGCCAACCCAGTATAAGTTAGCAACTAACCACCAACAACCACAATCCAGACTCATGAGCAAGAATAGGCGTTACTGATGAATGCCACTGAGGTTTCATGGTTTTTCCTTATACACCATTATTTCGGCTCAGTTCAGTTTACTCACTCAGTCATGTCCAACTCTTTGCGACCCCATGAACCACAGCGCGCCAGGTCTCCCTGTCCATCACCAACTCCCAGAGTTTCCCAAACTCATGTCCATTGAGTCGGTAATGCCATCCAACCATCTCATCGTCTGTTGTCCCCTTCTCCCGCCTTCAATCTTCCCCAGCACCAGGGTCTTTTCAAATGAGTCTGTTCTTCACATCAGGTGGCCAAAGTATTAAAGTTTAAGCTTCATCATAAGTCCTTCAAATGAATATTCAGGACTAATTTCCTTTAGGATTGACTCGTTGGATTTCCTTGCAGTTCAAGGGACTCTCAAGAGTCTTCTCCAACATTACTTTTCATAAGCATCAATTCTTCAGTGCTCAGCTTTCTTTATAGTACATCTCTCACATGTACACATAACTACTAGAAAAACAGTCCATAGCTTTGACTAGATGGACCTTTGTTGGCAAAGTAATGTCTCTGCTTTTGAATATGCTATCTAGGTTGGTCATAGCTTTTCTTCCAAGTAGCAAGTGTCTTTTAGTTTCATGCCTGTAGTCACCATCTGCAGTGATTTTGGAGCACCAAAATATAAAGACTGTCACTGCTTCCCCATCTATTTCCCATGAAGTGATGGGGCCAGATGCCATTATCTTAGTTTTCTGACTGATGAGTCTTAAGCCAACTTTTTCACTCTCCTCTTTCACTTTCATCAAGAGGCCCTTTAGTTCTTCTTCACTTTCTGCCATAAGGGTGGTGTCATCTGCATATCTGAGGTCATTGAGATTTCTCCTGGCAATCTTGATTCCAACTTGTGCTTCATCCAGTCCAGCATTTCACATGATATACTCTGCATATAAGTTAAATAAGCAGAGTGACAATATACAGCCTTGACGTACTCCTTTTCCTATTTGGAATGTGTTGTTCCATGACCAGTTTTAACTGTTGCTTCCTGAACTGCATACAGATCAGAGATCAGATCAGATCAGTCACTCAGTCGTGTCCGACTCTTTGCGACCCCATGAACCGCAGCACGCCAGGCCTCCCTGTCCATCACCAGCTCCCGGAGGTCACTCAGTCTCGCATCCATCGAGTCAGTGATGCCATCCAGCCATCTCATCCTCTGTCGTCCCCTTCTCCTCCTGCCCTCAATCCCTTCCAGCATCAGAGTTTTCTCCAATGAGTCAACTCTTCGCATGAGGTGGCCAAAATACTGGAGTTTCAGCTTTAGCATCATTCCTTCTAAAGAAATTCCAGGATTGATCTCCTTCAGAATGGACTGGTTGGATCTTCTTGCAGTCCAAGGGACTCTCAAGAGTCTTCTCCAACACCACAGTTCAAAAGCATCAATTCTTCAGCGTTCAGCCTTCCTCACAGTCCAGCTCTCACACCCATACATGACCACAGGAAAGACCATAGCCTTGACTAGGCGAACCTTTGTTGGTAAAGTAATGTCTCTGCTTTTGAATATGCTATCTAGGTTGATCATAACTTTCCTTCCAAGGAGTAAGCGTCTTTTAATTTCATGGCTGCAGTCACCATCTGCAGTGATTTTGGAGCCCAGAAAAACAAAGTCTGACACTGTTTCCACTGTTTCCCCATCTATTTCCCATGCAGTGATGGGGCCAGATGCCATGATCTTCGTTTTCTGAATGTTGAGCTTTAAGCCAACCTTTTCACTCTCCACTTTCACTTTCATCAAGAGGCTTTTTAGCCCCTCTTCACTTTCTGCCATAAGAGTCGTGTCATCTGCATATCTGAGGTTATTGATATTTCTCCCAGCAATCTTGATTCCAACTTCTGTTTCTTCCAGTCCAGCATTTCTCATGATGTACTCTGCATATAAGTTAAATAAACATGGTGACAATACGCACTAAGAGCGCCCCGCCGGCTGCGTCGCGCACTAAGAGCGCGGCCGAGAGGAGCAACCCCACGACCGAGGAAGGACGGCGGTGAGGGCCAGCGCACTAAGCAGGGCGGAGAAGAGCTACCCCACGACCGAGGTCAGGAAGGGCGGCGGTGAGGAGAGACCCTCGTCCAAGGTAAGGTGCGATGGCTATGCTTCCCTGGGGGAGCAGCCAGGAGCAGCCGGGATGAGATACCCCACACCCGAGGTAAGAGAAACCCAAGTAAGACAGTAGGTCTTGAAAGAGGGCATCAGAGGGCAAATACACTAAAACCATTCTCACAGAAAACTAGTCAATCTAATCACACAAGGACCACACCCTTGTCTAACTCAATGAAATTAAGCCATGCCCGAGGGGCAACCTGGGATGGGCGGGTCATGGTGGAGAGATATGACAGGGTGTGGTCCGCTGGAGAAGGGAATGGCAAACCACTTCAGTATTCTTGCCTTGAGAACCCCATGAACAGTATGAAAAGACAAAATGATAGGATACTGACAGAGAAACTCCCCAGGTCAGTAAGGGCCCAATATGCTACTGGAGATCAGTGGAGAAATAACTCCAGAAAGAATGAAAGGATGGAGCCAAAACAAAAAGAATACCCAGCTGTGGATGTGTCTGGTGATAGAAGCAAAGTCCGATGCTGTAAAGAGCAATATTGCATAGGAACCTGGAATGTCAGGTCCATGAATCAAGGCAAATTGGAAGTGGTCAAACAAGAGATGGCAAGAGTGAATGTCGACATTCTAGGAATTAGTGAACTAAAATGGACTGGAATGGGTGAATTTAACTCAGAGGACCATTATATCTACTACTGTGGGCAGGAATCCCTCAGAAGAAATGGAGTGGCCATCATGGTCAACAAAAGAGTCTGAAATGCAGTACTTGGATGCAATCTCAAAAATGACAGAATGATCTCTGTTCGTATCCAAGGCAAACCATTCAATGTCACAGTAATCCAAGTCTATGCCCCAACCAGTAACGCCGAAGAAGCTGAAGTTGAAAGGTTCTATGAAGACCTACAAGACCTTTTAGAACTAACACCCAAAAAAGATGTCCTTTTCATTATAGGGGACTGGAATGCAAAAGTAGGAAGTCAAGAAACACCTGGAGTAACAGGCAAATTTGGCCTTGGAATACGGAGTGAAGCAGGGCAAAGACTAATAGAGTTTTGCCAAGAAAATGCACTGGTCATAGCAAATACCCTCTTCCAACAACACAAGAGAAGACTCTATACATGGACATCACCAGATGGTCAACACCAAAATCAGATCGATTATATTCTTTGCAGCCAAAGATGGAGAAGCTCTATCCAATCAGCAAAAACAAGACCAGGAGCTGACTGTGGCTCGGACCATGAACTCCTTATTGCCAAATTCAGACTGAAATTGAAGAAAGTAGGGAAAACTACTAGACCATTCAGGTATGACCTAAATCAAATCCCTTATGATTATACAGTGGAAGTGAGAAATAGATTTAAGGGCCTAGATCTGATAGATAGAGTGCCTGATGAACTATGGAATGAGGTTCGTGACATTGTACAGGAGACAGGGATCAAGACCATCCCCATGGAAAAGAAATGCAAAAAAGCAAAATGGCTGTCTGGGGAGGCCTTACAAATAGCTGTGAAAAGAAGAGAAGCGAAAAGCAAAGGAGAAAAGGAAAGATATAAACATCTAAATGCAGAGTTCCAAAGAATAGCAAGAAGAGATAAGAAAGCCTTCTTCAGTGATCAATGCAAAGAAATAGAGGAAAACAACAGAATGGAAAAGACTAGGGATCTCTTCAAGAAAATCAGAGATACCAAAGGAACATTTCATGCAAAGATGGGCACGATAAAGGACAGAGATGGTGTGGACCTAACAGAAGCAGAAGATATTAAGAAGAGGTGGCAAGAACACACAGAAGAACTGTACAAAAAAGAGCTTCAAGACCTAGACAATCATGATGATGTGATCACTGACCTAGAGCCAGACATCTTGGAATGTGAAGTCAAATGGGCCTTAGAAAGCATCACTACGAACAAAGCTAGTGGAGGTGACGGAATTCCAGTGGAGCTATTCCAAGTCCTGAATGATGATGCTGTGAAAGTGCTGCACTCAATATGCCAGCAAATTTGGAAAACTCAGCAGTGGCCACAGGACTGGAAAAGGTCAGTTTTCATCCCAATCCCAAAGAAAGGCAATGCCAAGGAGTGCTCAAACTACCGAACTGCATACAGATTTCTCAAAAGGCAGATCAGGTGGTCTGGTATTCCCATCTCTTTCAGAATTACCACAGTTTCTTGAGATCCACAAAGTCAAAGGCTTTGGCATAGTCAATAAAGCAGAAATAGATGCTTTTCTGGAACTCTCTTGCTTTTTCAATGATCCAGCAGATGTTGGCAATTTGATCTCTGGTTCCTCTGTCTTTTCTAAAACCAGCTTGAACATCTGGAAGCTCATGGTTCACGTATTACTGAAGCCTGGTTTGGAGAATTTTGAGCATTACTTTACTAGTGTGTGAGATGAGTGCAATTGTGTGGCAGTTTGAACATTCTTTGAAATTGCCTTTCTTAGGGATTGGAATGAAAACTGGCCTTTTCCAGTCCTGTGGCCACTGCTGAGTTTTCCAAATTTGCTGACATATTGAGTGCAGCACTTTCACAGCATCATCTTTCAGGATTTGCAATAACTCACCTGGAATTCCATCACCTCCACTAGCTTTGTTCATAGTGATGCTTCCTAAGGCCCACTTGACTTCACATTCCAGGATGTCTGGTTCTAGGTGAGTGATCACACCATCATAATTATCTGGGTCATGAAGATCTTTTTGATATAGTTCTTCTGTGTATTCTTGCCACTTCTTAATATCTTCTGCTTCTGTTAGGTCCATACGATTTCTGTCCTATGTTGTCTCCATCTTTGCTTGAAACATTCCCTTGGTATCTCTAATTTTCTTGAAGAGATCTCTAGTCTTTTCCATTCTATTGTTTTCCTCTATTTCTTTCATTGATCACTGAGGAAGGCTTTCTTATCTCTCCTTGCTATTCTTTGGAACTCTGCATTCAAATGGGTATATCTTTCCTTTTCTCCTTTGCCTTTAGCTTCTCTTCTTTTCTCAGTTATTTGTAAGGCCTCTTCAGACAACCTTTTTACATTTCTTTTTCTTAGGGATGGTCTTGATCACTGCCTCCTATACAAAGTCATGAACCTCCATCTTCTTACTTGTTACTCAGTCTTCTTTTTTCCAATGTCATCTTACTTCCCAAGATGGCAGAGTAGAAGGACATGTGGTCATCTTCTCCTGTAAGAACTCCAAAATTACAACTCACTGCTGAAGAACTGTTGACAGAAGAATGGTGAATCACACCAATAAAAGATACCCCACGTCCAAGGGCAAAGGAGAAACCCCAGAAAGATGGTAGTTGGGGCAAAATCACATTTAGAATCAAACCCCACACCTGCCAGATACACTCGAAGGATTCAAACAAACCTCATGCACACCAAGGCCCAAAGACCCCTCAGAGACTGAGCCAGAACTGTGTTTGAGTGTCTCCTGTGGAGGTACAGGTCAGCAGTGCCCTACTGCAGGGGCAGGGGCTCTGAGTGCAGCAGACCTGGATATGGCATCAACCCCACCATAGAACTGCCAGAACTTACACAGGACTGGGGAAACAGACTCTTGGAGGCCAAAAACAAAACATTGTGCACACCAGGACCCAGGAGAAAATAGCAGTGACCCCACAAGACACTGACCCAGACATGCCCATGAGTGTCTAAGAGTCTCTCGCGGAGGCATAGCTCAGCGATGGCCTCCTGTAGTATCAGGGGCACTGAGTGGGGCAATGGGTGTGCAGGACCTTTTGAAAGAGGTGGCAAAGAACAGAAATAGTATGGACCTGACTTGCCACCAGAAATAGTATGGACCTGACAGAAGCAGAAGATACTAAGAAAAGGTGGCAAGAATACACAGAAGAACTGTACAAAAAGATCTTCACACAATGGTGTGATCACTCACCTAGAACCAGACATCCTGGAATGTAAAGTCAGGTGGGCCTTAGGAAGCATCACTATGAACAAAGCTAGTGGAGGTGATGGAATTCCAGTTGAGTTATTCCAAATCCTGAAAGATGATGCTGTGAAAGTGCTGCACTCAATATGCCAGCAAATTTGAAAAACTCAGCAGTGGCCACAGGACTGGAAAAGGCCAGTTTTCATTCCAATCCCTAAGAAAGGCAATTTCAAAGAATGTTCAAACTGCCACACAATTGCACTCATCTCACACACTAGTAAAGTAATGCTCAAAATTCTCCAAGCCAGGCTTCAGTAATACGTGAACCATGAGCTTCCAGATGTTCAAGCTGGTTTTAGAAGAGACAGAGGTATTTTTTGTATAATTGGATTTCCTAATACTGATATTTGTCATCTTCACAGAAAGTGTATTGGGTTTTTTTTTTTTTTTAAAGAAAGTGTATTTGAAAATAAAGTCAGATGTAAAATTCAAAAAAAAAAAAAAAAATAGAAGAGACAGAGGAACCAGAGATCAAATTGCCAACATCCGCTGGATCATGGAAAAAGCAAGAGAGTTCCAGAAAAGCATCTATTTCTGCTTTATTGACTATGCCAAAGCCTTTGACTTTGTGGATCACAAGAAACTGTGGTAATTCTGAAAGAGATGGGAATACCAGACCACCTGACCTGCCTTTTGAGAAACTTGTATGCAGGTCAGGAAGCAACAGTTAAAACTGGACATGGAACAACAGACTGGTTCCAAATAGGAAAAGGAGTACGTCAAGGCTGTATATTGTCACTCTGCTTATTTAACTTATATGCAGAGTACATCATGTGAAATGCTGCACTGGATGAAGCACAACCTGGAATCAAGATTGCCAGGAGAAATATCAATGACCTCAGATATGCAGATGACACCACCCTTATGGCAGAAAGTGAAGAAGAACTAAAGGGCCTCTTGATGAAAGTGAAAGAGGAGAGTGAAAAAGTTGGCTTAAAGCTCAACATTCAGAAAACTAAGATCATGGCATCTGGCCCCATTACTTCATGGGAAATAGATGGGGAAACAGTGGAAACAGTGGCTAACTTCATTTTGGGGGGCTCCAAAATCACGACAGATGGTGATTGCAGCCATGAAATTAAAAGACGCTTACTCCTTGGAAGGAAAGTTATGACCAAACTAGACAGCATATTAAAAAGCAGAGACATTACTCTGTCAACAAAGGTCTATCTATTCAAGGCTATGGTTTTTCCAGTGTCATGTATGGATGGGAGAGTTGGACTGTGAAGAAAGCTGAGCACTGAAGGATTGATGCTTTTGAACTATGGAATTGGAGAAGACTCTTGAGAGTCCCTTGGACTGCAAGGAGATCCCACCAGTCCATCCTAAAGGAGATCAGTCCTCGGTGTTCATTGGAAAGACTGATACTAAAGCTGAAACTCCAATACTTTGGCCACCTGATGCGAAGATTTGACTCATTTGAAAAGACCCTGATGCTGGGAAAGATTGAGGGCAGAAGGAGAAGGGAACAACAGAGGATGAGATGGTGGGTGGTGTCACTGACTCAGTGGACATGAGTTTGGGTAAACTCTGGGAGTTGGTGATGGACAGGGAGGCCTGGCGTGCTGTGGTTCATGGGGTTACAAAGAGTTGGACACACTGAGCAACTGAACTGAACTGCACTGAATAGTTTGGCCTCAGGTCAAACAAGAGGAAGGGAACACAGCCCCACCCATCAATAGAAAATTGGATTAAAGATTTACTGAACATGACCCTGCCCATCAGAACAAGACCCAGTTTCCCCCTCAGTCAGTCTCTCCCATCAGGAAGCTTCCATAACCCTCTTATCCTTATCCATCAGAGGGCAGAAAGAATGAAAACCACAATCACAGAAAACTAACCAAACTGACCACATGGACCACAGCCTTGTCTAACTCAATGAAACTCAATGAGCCATGCCATGTAGGACCACCCAAGATGGACAAGTCATGGTGGAGAGTTCTGACAAAACGTGGTCCACTGGAGAAGGGAATGGCAAACTTCAATATTCTTGCCTTTAAAACCC
This sequence comes from Tragelaphus eurycerus, assembly GCA_935064755.1. NCBI lineage: Eukaryota > Metazoa > Chordata > Mammalia > Artiodactyla > Bovidae > Tragelaphus > Tragelaphus eurycerus. The sequence continues at coordinate 4,402,519 of CAKXYN010000054.1, read as the reverse complement.
CATTAACAGTATGAAAAGGCAAAAAGACAGGACATGAAAGATGAACTCCCCAGGTTGGTAGGTGCCCAATACACTAATGGAGATCAGTGGAGAAATAACTCCAGAAAGAATAAAGAGATGGAGCCAAAGCAAAAACAACACCCAGTTGTGGATGTGACTGGTGATGGAAGTAAAGTCCGATGCTGTAAAGAACAATATTGCATAGGAATCTGGAATGTTAGGTCCATGAATCAAGGCAAACTGGAAATGGTCAAACAGGGGATGGCAAGAGCGAATATCAATGTTTTAGGAATCAATGAACTAAAATGGACTGGAATGGGTGAATTTAACTCACACGACCATTACACCTACTACTGTGGGCAGGAATCCCTTAGAAGAAATGTAGTAGCCATCATAGTCAACAAAAGAGTCTGAAATGCAGTACTTGAATTCAGTCTCAAAAAAGACAGAATGACCTCTGTTCATTTCCAAGACAAATCATTCAGTATCACAGTAATCCAAGTCTATCCCCCGACCAGTAATGCTGAAGCAGCTGAAGTTGAACGGTTCTATGAAGACCTACAAGACTTTCTAGAACTAACACCAAAAATGATGTCCTTTTCATTATAGGAGACTGGAATGCAAAAGTAGGAAGTCAAGAAACACCTGGGGTAACAGGCAAATTTGGCCTTGGAGTACGGAATGAAGCAGGGCAAAGGCTAATAGAGTTTTGCCAAGAGAACACACTGGTCATAGAAAACACCCTCTTCCAACAACACAAGAGAAGACTCTACACATGGACATCACTAGATGGTCAACACTTAAATCAGATTGATTATATTCTTTGCTTCCAAAGATGGAGAAGCTCTATACAGTCAGCAAAAACAAGACTGGGAGCTGACTGTGGCTCAGATCATGAACTCCTTATTGCCAAATTCAGACTTAAATTAAAGATAGTAGGGGAAACCACTAGACCATTCAGGTATGACCTAAATCAAATCCCTTATGATTATACAGTGGAAGTGAGAAATAGATTTAAGGGCCTAGATCTGACAGATAGAGTGCCTGATGAACTATGGAATGAGGTTCGTGACATTGTACCGGAGACAGGGATCAAGACCATCCCCATGGAAAAGAAATGCAGAAAAGCAAAATGGCTGTCTGGGGAGGCCTTACAAATAGCTGTGAAAAGAAGAGAAGCAAAAAGCAAAGGAGAAAAGGAAAGATATAAACATCTGAATGCAGAGTTCCAAAGAATAGCAAGAAGAGATAAGAAAGCCTTCTTCAGCGATCAATGCAAAGAAATAGAGGAAAACAACAGAATGGGAAAGACTAGGGATCTCTTCAAGAAAATCAGAGATACCAAAGGAACATTTCATGCAAAGATGGGCTCGATAAAGGACAGAAATGGTATGGACCTAACGGAAGCAGAAGATATTAAGAAGAGGTGGCAAGAATACACAGAAGAACTGTACAAAAAAGAGCTTCATGACCCAGATAATCATGATGGTGTGATCACTGACCTAGAGCCAGACATCCTGGAATGTGAAGTCAAGTAGGCCTTAGAAAGCATCACTACGAACAAAGCTAGTGGAGGTGATGGAACTCCAGTGGAGCTATTCCAAGTCCTGAAAGATGATGCTGTAAAAGTGCTGCACTCAATATGCCAGCAAATCTGGAAAACTCAGCAGTGGCCACAAGATTGGAAAAGGTCAGTTTTCATCCCAATCCCAAAGAAAGGCAATGCCAAAGAGTGCTCAAACTACCGCACAATTGCACTCATCTCACACGCTAGTAAAGTAATGCTCAAAATTCTCCAAGCCAGGCTTCAGCAATATGTGAACCGTGAACTTTCTGATGTTCAAGCTGGTTCTAGAAAAGGCAGAGGAACCAGAGATCAAATTGCCAACATCCACTGGATCATGGAAAAAGCAAGAGAGTTCCAGAAAAACATCTATTTCTGCTTTATTGACTATGCCAAAGCCTTTGACTGTGTAGATCACAATAAACTGTGGAAAATTCTGAAAGAGATGGGAATACCAGACCACCTGATCTGCCTCTTGAGAAATCTGTATGCAGGTCAGGAAGCAACAGTTAGAACTGGTCATGGAACAACAGACTGGTTCCAAACAGGATAAGTAGTGCGTCAAGGCTGTATATTGTCACCATGTTTATTTAACTTATATGCAGAGTACATCATGAGAAATGCTGGACTGGAAGAAACACAAGTTGGAATCAAGATTGCTGGGAGAAATCTCAATAACCTCAGATATGCAGATGACACCACCCTTATGGCAGAAAGTGAAGAGGGACTAAAAAGCCTCTTGATGAAAGTGAAAGTGGAGAGTGAAAAGGTTGGCTTAAAGCTCAACATTCAGAAAACGAAGATCATGGCATCTGGTCCCATCACTGCATGGGAAATAGATGGGGAAACAGTGGAAACAGTGTCAGACTTTCTTTTTCTGGGCTCCAAAATCACTGCAGATGGTGACTGCAGCCATGAAATTAAAAGACGCTTACTCCTTGGAAGGAAAGTTATGACCAACCTAGATAGCATATTCAAAAGCAGAGACATTACTTTGCCAACAAAGATTCGTCTAGTCAAGGCTATGGTCTTTCCTGTGGTCATGTATGGATGTGAGAGCTGGACTATGAAGAAGGCTGAGCGCTGAAGAATTGATGCTTTTGAAGTGTGGTGTTGGAGAAGACTCTTGAGAGTCCCTTGGACTGCAAGGAGATCCAACCAGTCCATTCTGAAGGAGATCAATCCTGGGATTTCTTTGGAAGGAATGATGCTAAAGCTGAAACTCCAGTATTTTGGCCACCTCATGTGAAGAGTTGATTCATTGGAGAAGACTCTGATGCTGGGAGGGATTGGGGGCAGGAGGAGAGGGGGACGACAGAGGATGAGATGGCTGGATGGCATCACTGACTCGATGGATGTGAGTCTGAGTGACCTCTGGGAGTTGGTGATGGACAGGGAGGCCTGGCGTGCTGCAGTTCATGGGGTCGCAGAGAGTCGGACCCGACTGAGCGACTGATCTGATCTAATCTGATCTGAATTAATATTTCCTTAATTCACTTGCCTTCACGGCTAAGTCTAATTATCTTAGACAAAAATTGGCTTTTAACATCTCAGCCAGAGATCAGAGCTGAAGTACCAGAAGAGTAGGAAGGCAGATTTATGATTTTTTTTTCTTTTTTTTTTTTTTTTGCAGGTCACCTATTTATCCAGCCCTCTGGCACTATGCAAAGTGCTCTCACAAAACCTACCTTATTAGAACCTCATAAACTCTTGAGAGGTGGGTTTGTTTGTAGATGAGGAAAGTGAAGCTCAGTGAGAGTTAAGTTAACTTGTTCAAAGTTGCTTCCACACTACTGATACACCCAAGAATGAAGATTTTTTTTTTTCTTCCTATGCATAAGAAAGGCAGATCAGAGCAAATTAATAACAGCTCACATGGTTCTTATTTTGTACCAGCAATTTTCCTAAACATTTAAAATATATTAACTCATTTAATTCTCACAAAAAGCCTATGAGGCAAATGGTACTATTATCCTTTTATTTTAAATGTGAGGAAACAAAGAGATTAAGTATGTAACCTAAGGTTACACAGCCAGTAAGAGGTATTTCTACACTTCAAAGCCAAGGTATTCGATGCCAGAGTTCAGATATTTAACAACTGTGCTGTACTCCTCTCAGCAAGTGTCTGTTGAATTTTCACTATGTGCCAGGCATTGTTCAAGGTTATGGGATAGAGTAGTGAATACAGTTTCTGCCTTTGTAAACTGTGCAATCTGGCTGCTGCTGCTGCTAAGTCGCTTCAGTCGTGTCCGACTCTGTGAGACCCCCATGGACTGTAACCTACCATGCTCCTCCGTCCATGGGGTTTTCCAGGCAAGAGTACTGGAGTGGGTTGCCATTTCCTTCTCCAGGGGATCTTCCCAACCCAGGGATAGAGCCCAGGTCTCCTGCACTGTAGGCAGACTGCTGTGCAAATAACAGTCACCAATGAGATCAAATAGAAATTCTATTTTAATGTCACATTTACTGACACACAATATTTATAAATTTGTGGTGATTCTTTGGAACAAAATTCACTACTTTAACTCCTGTGGTAAGGTTCAAAAAGCCAAGAACACTAAGTCAGGGCTTCTGCCAACTAGCCTTGCATTAGGAAGAAGTGTTTATTAGTTCCAAAAAGTAGCATGTAAATCAAGCATTCCTTCGTGCTGAGCAGGCCAGCAATCTGGACACAATGCAGCGATAAACTGATCTCAACTGTGGGGCCACTGAACTTCTAAGCCCTTTTGTCAAGAAGTTGTCATTTCTGTATAGCTATCTGAATGGCAACTCAGAATATAAAGCCCAGAAAATCAGCAGCTGATCCTCTGTTAAATAAGTGGTGGTAACATTTTCCAGTTGTTATCCTTCAGAAAACCTGAGCTGGTGTCAGGATTAGCCTCAAAAGTAAATGGGCTGGAGATCACTCTTATTCCCAGCTGTAATCATGATGGCTAAAGTAGTCTAAAAAACTACATCTGGTCAAACCGATGGCATTACGTCCCATGTCAGATTTAAGTCAATAAGCAAATAGATGAAATTGGGGTCTATGAAAAATACTGAGACAGCCAGGAATGGGTGATAGTTTTTGTTCTGGATTTGTTGCTTGGCTGCCTTCTCTGGGAGAACAACAGGAAGTGCCCTGAGTCAATAGCAGCACACACTATCCTGGGCAAATGGACAAGTGTCCACCCGGGGCTGTGACACTGTCCGGGGAGCTCTGATCTCTGACTAGAAAGTGTCATTGAAGTTGTCATTATGAAGTCTCTCCTGCAAAGAAACACAACCTGGCTGCTTGCACTGCTTAGAGCATCTCCCTCACACACACACACACACACACACACACACACACAAACACACAGACAAACTTATTTGGTCAATTTTCTCACCAAAGGAAAGTTTACACATCTATGTACTTAGTCTTTGTAAAGCAGCTTCTTACTCTATTTCTCCACATTTAAAGTTATTAGTTACTTTATTATGAAAAGTTTCAGGCTCACAGAAAGCATGGAGAGCAATATAACAAAGACATTGGTGCACACTATTCAGAAATAAGACATATTAACCATGTATTTTATTTGCTTCAGATTTTTAAAGACATTAAAAACTAGAGACAATGTTCCTTTGTGTCATCCTACTTCCCCGCTTCCAGTTCCAGAGACAAACACCATCAGAAAGTCCCTGAAATTTGTCTTTTTTCACTCAACATTGTTTCTGAGAACTATTCACAGGGAAGCATTTAGATCCAGTTTATCTGTTCATTATAATAGATGAGGAGCTATTCTACAATTTATCCACTTATTTAAATCTTTTTCCTCCCCACCTCCTTTTGGCAATAAAGAATGCTACTGTGAGCATATATGTACACAACTCCTTGTACCAAAACGTTCTCTATGGTGTATTTCTATAAGTGAATTGCTGGTTGGTACATACCATGCATAGATTGTTACCTTTATCAGCTATTGCCATATTGGCCTCCAAAGTTGCTCCAATGTGCATTACTAGTCATGTGTTGGAGATTCCATTTCTTTACATCGTCACTAATACCAAGTATTATCAGACTTCTAAAGCATTAAAGTATTACTTGATAGGGTGCAAAATATATTTTCATTTGCATTTTTCTGATTACTGATGAAAGTGAAAGTAGCTCAGTTGTATGTAACTCTTTGCAACCCCATGTTCTATACAGTCTATGGAATTCTCCAGGCCTTCTCCAGCGGATCTTCCCAACTCAGGAATTGAACCAGGGTCTCCTGCGTTGCAGGTAGATTCTTTACCAGTTGAGCTACCAGGGAAGCCAATTACTGATGAACCAAAATATTTTCGTATTTTTCAGCCATTTAGGTTCTCTCTTCTATAATAAATTGACTCACTGTGTCCTTGCTCATTTTTCCATTATGTTACTTGCATCTTTTGTAGAGCTGAACAAGTTTTCTTTAATATTCTTGATATTATGATTTTGAGCTGTATGAGTGGCAAAGGTCTTTTAGAGTTTGTGATTTGTCTTTTGACATTATTTATGGAGCCTTTAATTGTGTAGGAATGACTCAAAAGTCATAAAACTAAGATCATGACATTTGGTCCCATCACTTCATGGCAAATAGAAGGTGAAAAAATGGAAGCAGTGGCAGATTTTATTTTCTTGGGCTCTAAAATCACTGCAGATAGTGACTGCAGCCATTAAATTAAAAGACATTTGCTCCCTGGAAAGAAAGCTATGACAAACCTAGACAGCATATTAAAAACAGAGACGTCACTTTGCTGACAAAAGTACGTATAGTCAAAGCTATGGTTTTTCCAGTAGTCATGTATGGATGTGAGAGTTGGACCACAAAGAAGGCTGAGTGCCAAAAAATTGTTGCTTTCAAATTGTGGTGCTGGAGAAGACATATGAGAGTGCCTTGGACTGCAAGAAGATCAAACCAGTCAGTCCTAAACCCTGAGTATTCACTGGAAGGACTGATATTGAAGCTGAACCTCCAATACTTTGGTCACCTGATGTGAAGAGCTGACTCATTGGAAAAGACTCTGATGCTGGGAAAGATCGAAGGCAAAAGAAGAAGGGGGTGACAGAGGATGAGCTGGTTAGATAGCATCACTGACTCAACAGACATGAATTTGAGCAAACTATGGGAAATACTGGAGGACAGAGGAGCGTGGCACACTACACTCCATGCGGTCACAAAAAGTCAGACACAACTTAGCAACTGACGACAACAACAACAATTACATTTTAATGACTTCAGTTCAGTTCAGTCACTCAGTCACTCTGACTCTTTGAGACCCCATGAACCACAGCACACCAGGCCTCCCTGTCCATCACCAACTCCCAGAGTCTACCCAAACTCATGTCCATTGAGTCAATGATGCCAGAGATGGATGGCATCTCATCCTCTGTTGTCCCCTTCTCCTTCTGCCCTGAATCTTTCCCAGCATCAGGATCTTTCCAAATGAGTCATCTCTTTGATCAGGTGGCCAAAGTATTAGAGCTTCAGCTTCAACATCATTCCTTCCAATGAAGACCCAGTACTGAACTCCTTTAGAATGGACTGGTTGGATCTCCTTGCAATCCAAGGGACTCTGAATAGTCTTCTCCAACACCACAATTCAAAAGCATCAATTCTTCTGCACTCAGCTTTCCGTATAGTCCAACTATCACATGATCACTGGAAACACCATAGTCTTGACTAGACAGAACTTTGTTGACAAAGTAATGTCTCTGTTTTTTAATATGCTGTCTAGGTAGGTCATAACTTTCCTTCCAAGGAGTAAGCATCTTTTAATTTCATGGCTGCAACCACCATCTGCCGTGATTTTGGAGCCCCCAAAATAAAGTCAGCCACTGTTTCCACTGTTTTCCCATCTATTTCCTATGAAGTGATGGGAACAGATGCCATGATCTTAGTTTTCTGAATGTTGCTTTAGTCACTTTTTCTCCTCTTTCACCTTCATCAAGAGGCCTTAGTTCTTCTTCACTTTCTTCCATAAGGGTGGTGTCATCTGCATATCTGAGGTTATTGAGATTTCTCCTGGCAATCTTGATTCCAGCTTGTGCTTCTTCCAGCCCAGCGTTTCTCATGATGTACTCTGCATAGAAGTTAAATAAACAGGGTGACAATATACAGCCTTGACATACTCCTTTTCCTGTTTGGAATCAGTCTGTTGTTCCATGTCCCATTCTAACTGTTGCTTCTTGACTTGCATACAGGTTTCTCAAGAGGCAGGTCAGGTGGTCTGGTATTCCCTTCTGTTTCAGAATTTCCACAGTTTCTTGTGATCCACACAGTCAAAGGCTTTGGCATAGTCAATAAAGCAGAAATTGATGTTTTTCTAGAACTCTCTTGCTTTTTCGATAGTTCACGAATGTTGGCAATTTGATCTTTGATTCCTCTGCCTTTTCTAAAGCCAGCTTGAACATCAGGAAGTTCACACTTCACATATTGCTGAAGTCTGGTTTGGAGAATTTTGAGCATTACTTTACTGGTGCATGAGATGAGTGCAATTGTGCGGTAGTTTGAGCATTCTTTGGCATTGCCTTTCTTTGGGATTGGAATGAAAACTGACCTTTTCCAGTCCTGTGGCCACTGCTGAGTTTTCCAAATTTGCTGACATATTGAGTGCAGCACTTTTACAGCATCATCTTTCAGGATTTGGAATAACTCAACTGGAATTCTATCACCTCCACTAGCTTTGTTCATAGTGATGCTTTCTAAGGCCCACTTGACTTCACATTCCAGGATGTCTGTCTCTAGGTGAGTGATCACACCATTGTGTGAAGATCTTTTTTGTACAGTTCTTCTGTGTATTCTTGCCACCTCTTCTTAATATCTTCTGCTTCTGTTAGGTCCATATCATTTCTGACCTTTATCAAGCCCATCTTTGCAGGATATGTTCCCTTGGTATCTCTAATTTTCATGAAGAGATCTTTAGTCTTTTCCATTCTGTTATTTTCCTCTATTTCCTTGCATTGATCACTGAGGAAGTCTTCTTATCTTTCCTTGCTATTCTTTGGAACTCTGCACTCAAATGGGTATATCTTTCCTTTTCTCCTTTGCTTTTCACGTCTCTTCTTCTCACAGCTATTTGTTTGTTTTTTTAAAAAAATTTTTAAATATAAATTTGTTTATTTTAATTGGAGGTTAATTACTTTACAATACTGTATTGGTTTTGCCATACAACATGAATCTGCCACAGGTATACACATGTTCCCCATCCCGAACCCCTCTCACAGCTATTTGTAAGGCCTCCTCAGACAGCCATTTTGCTTTTTTGCATTTCTTTTTCTTGGGGATGGTCTTGATCCCTGTCTCCTGTACAGTGTCACGAACCTCCATCCATAATTCATCAGGCACTCTATCAAATCTAGTCCCTTAAATCTATTTCTCACTTCCACTGTATAATCATAAGGGATTTGATTTAGGTATTCACTATGAACAAAGCTAGTGGAGGTGATGGAATTCCAGTTGAACTCTTTCAAATCTTAAAAGATGATGCTGTGAAAGTGCTGCACTCAATATGCCGGCAAATTTGGAAAACTCAGCAGTGGCCACAGGACTGGAAAAGGTCAGTTTTCATTCCAATCCCAAAGAAAGGCAATGCCAAAGAATGCTCAAACTACTGCACAATTCTACTCTTCTCTCACACTAGTAAAGTAATGCTGAAAATTCTCTAAGCCAGACTTCAGCAATAAATACATGAACCATGAACTTCCAGATGTTCAAGCTGGTTTTAGAAAAGGCAGAGGAACCAGAGATCAAATTGCCAACATCCACTGGATCATAGAAAAAGCAAGAGAGTTCCAGAAAAACATCAATTTCTGCTTTATTGACTATGCCAAAGCCTTTGACTGTGTGGATCACAAGGAACTGTGGAAAATTCTGCAAGAGATGGGAATACCAGACCACTTGACCTGCCTCTTGAGAAACCTGTATGCAGGTCAGGAAGCAATAGTTAGAACTGGACATGGAACAACAGACTGGTTCCAAATAGGAAAAGGAGTATGTCAAGGCTGTATATTGTCACCCTGCTTATTTAACTTCTATGCAGAGTACATCATGAGAAACGCTGGGCTGGAGAAGCACAAGCTGGAATCAAGATTGCCAGGAGAAGTATCAATAACCTCAGATATGCAGATGACACCACCCTTATGGCAGAAAGTGGAGAAGAACTAAAGAGCCTCTTGATGAAAGTGAAAGAGGAGAGGGGAAAAGTTGGCTTAAAGCTCAACATTCAGAAAATGAAGATCATGCCATCCAGTCCCATCATCCAGTCCCATATTCATGGGAAATAGATGGGGAAACAGTGGAAACAGTGGCTAACTTCATTTTGGGGGCTCCAAAATCACTGCAGATGGTGATTGCAGCCATGAAATTAAAAGATGCTTACTCCTTGGAAGGGAAGTTATGACCAACCTAGACAGCATGTTAAAAATCAGACATTACTTTGTCAACAAAGTTCTGTCTAGTCAAGGCTATGGTTTGTCCAGTGGTCATGTGTGGATGTGAGAGTTGGACTATAAAGAAGGCTGAGCACAGAAGAATTGATGCTTTTGAGCTGTGGTGTTGGAGAAGACTGTTGAGAGTCCCTTGGACTACAAGGAGATCCAACCCGTCCATCCTAAAGGAGATCAGTCCTGGGTGTTCATTGGAAGGACTGATGTTGAAGCTGAAAAGATCCTGATGCTGGGAAAGATTGAGGGCAGAAGGAGAAGGTGACAACAGAGGATGAGATAGTTCGATGGCATCGACTCAATGGGCATGGGTTTGGGTGTACCCCGGAGTTGGTGATGGACAGGGAAGCCTGGCATGCTGCAGTTCATGGAATCACAAAGAGTCGGACACACCTGAGCAACTGAACTGAACTGAACTGAATGGTCTAGTGGTTTCCCCACTTTCTTCACTTTAAGTCTGAATTTGACAATAAGGTGTTTATGATGTGAGCCACAGTCAGCTCCCGGTCTTGTTTTTGCTGACGGTATAGAGCTTCTCCATCTTTGGCTGCAAAGAATATAATCAATCTAATTTCAGTTTTGACCATCTGGTGATGTCTATCTATACAATTTATCAATTGTGTTTTTTTTTATTGTGGTAAAATACACATAGCATAACATTCACCATTAGTGAGATTTAGTATATTTACAGTGATGAACAATTGTCATTATCTAGTTCCAGTATATTTTTTATGATTATAAAAGAGACCCTATACTCATTAAGCAGTGACTCCCTGATCACCCCTGATCCAGGCCCCAGGAACTGCTAATCTGCTCTCTGTGTTTATGAATTTGCCCATTCTGTATATTCCATGTTACTGGAACTATATACTACGTGCCCTTTTGTGATTGGCATCTTTCACTTAGCATGTTTTCAAGGTTCATCCATGTTACAACAAGTATCAGTACTTCATTCCTTTTTATGGCTGAATAATATTGATTTGTATGGATATACCACATTATGCTTATTCATTCATCAGATTAACATTTGGATTGTTTCCACATTTTGGCTATTGTGTGTAGTGCTATTATGAACACTTCCATACAATTATCTGTTTGCGTGTCTGTTTTCAAATTTTGGGGTATATTTCTAGGAGTGGAATTGCTGGGTCATATGGAAATTCTTTGTGTACTTTTTTGTGGGACTTCTGAAATGTTTTCCACAACAGCTACACCAATTTACATTCCTACCAGCAATGTAAGAGGGATCTAATTTCTCCACATCCTCACCAACACTTGCTATTTTCCTTTTTTTTTTTAAATTATTTTGATTGGCATTCTAAGGAGTGTCAGTGGTATCTTATTATGGTTTTGACTTGTATTTCCTTAATGGCTAATCATGTTGATCATCTTATTCTTGTTGGCATTTTAATATCTTCTTTGGAGAAATGTCTATCAAAGTCCTTTGCCCGTTTTAAAAATGAGTTGTCATAGCTCTTTATATATTCTGGAAGATCAGATTTCTACTTTGTTGAGTTTTAAATCTTTCAGTAGTGTAACAATTTTGCAAAGATTAAAATAATAAGAGGAGTCTCCCCCAAGGGTCCATATCTCAATCCTTAGAACCCTTTTATGGCAAAAGGGACATTGCAGAGCTGATTCAGTTAACAATCTTGCGATGAAGAGATAATTGTATATTATCTAGGTGGACCCAGTGTAATCACAAGGGTGCTTTAAGAGGAAGGCAGGAGGGTCAGAGGCAGAGAAGAAGATATGATGGGGGAAGGATGGGTCAGAGCGGAGTGACGTGGCCAGGAGCCAAGGAATACTGACAGCTTCTAGAAACGGGAAGAGGCAAGAGATGGATGGGTTCTTGCCTAGAGCCTCCAGAGGGAATACAGCCCCACTGACACCTAGATCTTAACCTTTTAAGTCTCGTGAACTTCTGATCTCCAGAACAGTAAGCAATAAATGTGTGTTGTCTTGAGACTATGCTTGTGGTGATTTGTTACAGCAATGATGGAAAACAAATACACTTGGCTATTCTGGCTCTCTACTCTTAGACATGAATATTAGAATGATTTTATTGTTCTCAGTTCAATCAGTTCAGTTCAGTCGCTCAGTCGTGTCCAACTCTTCATGACCCCATAAATCGCAGCACGCCAGGCCTGGGATTGGGAACTCACCAACTCTGGGAGTTCACTCAGACTCACGTCCATCGAGTCAGTGATGCCATCCAGCCATCTCATCCTCTGTCGTCCCCTTCTCCTCCTGTCCCCATTCCCTCTATACACCCACAAATACCACAAAAAGGACTGATTGGAATTGCATGAAATTTATAGATAAATGTGGTCGGACTTGACATCTGTACTTTGAGTCTTCCCACTCATAATATATCTTTACATTTAGTCAGTCTTTTATGTCTCTCAATTAAGTATGATAATTATCTCCATAAAAGTCTTTCACTTCTTTTAATAGATTTATTCTGAGTTTTGTTGTTCATTTTTAAAATTATATATAATTTAATTTAATATTATATATTTAATTTTTTAAACCCTATTTTCTCTTTGTCATTGTTTGTATATAGGAACACCATAGGCTTTTCCAGACTAATCATTTTTACCCCCAGGAAAATTGCTGAACTTTAAAATAAGTATTCAAATAATTTGCCTAAAATGCCTGTTGGGTTTCCCATATAGGCAATCATTACCTACAAACAAAGTGTCTTCCTTTTCAATTCTCATATTTCTTGTTTCTGTTTCTTGTCTAACTACATTGGTCAGGCTTCCAAGCCAATAGAATAGGGTGGTGATAGTATTTCATTCTTGTTCTAGTCAACTAGCTTTGTAGTTATATATGTATTTTCCTCTATTTTGAGTCATGAAACAACATGTACTGTTCTGGTGATAGCCTGTCCAAACCATGGAGATTAGCAACCTCTCTTACACTATCAGTTCAATAAAGATCTCTCTAGAACGAGCCTCCATCTGTCTATCACTTGTTTTCCTTGGTTCAAAAGACAGCCCTCTTGGGAAAGTTGATTGGCTCACCCTTACATACTCTGATGATGGTATGAAGTTAAAAATATCCCCAAAGGAAGTTAGAAGCCAAATAAATCTTAATCAGAGTATTATTATTTTAAAGGATCTCTTGTATCAGTGTAGGAAATCTACAGTAGATATAATACCTTCTGTGAGGGGTTTCCCCAGTGGCTCCAAGGTGAAGAATCCACTTGCTATGCAGGAGACATGACAAGAGTTGCCGGTTTGATCCCTGGGTTGGGAAAATCTCCCGGAGAAGGCAATGGCAATCGACTCCAGTATCCTTGCCTGGAAAATCCTGTGGACAGAGGAGCCTGGCAGGCTTCAGTCCATGAGGTCATAAAAGAGTCAAATATGACTTAGGGACTAAACAATACCTTTTATGGGGCTCCTACCATCTTCTCAGTGATGTGCATGACCTGCAGAAGACCTGTGTGCTCTGGAGCAGCACCTGAGCTTGGCCCGGGATTTGAACAAACTGAATAAGGAAATCCAGCCCTTTGTTGGAGGCACAGTGGGTCCAGCCACTGCTTTTCCATGCCAACAAAGTGAACCAGCAAATCCTCAGCAACTGTGTGACCTGTAATGGTGTCTGACCCAACAGCAACATTCCAAGCTTAAACATGGCTGCTGCATCACTTCTGCCTTTCATATTTGGCAAAAAATTTTCTTGTGACCAGCCTGACAACAGAGTCGTTAGGAGAAGGGAACTGTGGAAAACACTTCTAGCTTAACTACACTGACAATAAAAAGCCACCACAATATGGGCTTGCTAGATAATCGAAAAGTATCTTACATATACCACATCATCTGGGCCAAATTTTAAAAAGTTTTAATAAAAGTCTGTTAAGGTTTCATTTGAAAAATATATTTTGTGTTCCAATGTTGGACATTATCTGTTATATTTTCCAGAATCCTAAAATCCTTTTTGGAAATACAGTGGATAAAAAAAATAAAGTATTCCTACGAGTATGTTTGATTTCCACAGGACTTTCCAAAGAAAAGTCTGAAAAAGAATGCTCTTAACCAACATTTGCATTTCCAGAGAAGAAACCTCTCAGTGAACACGTCTTATTTACTGATGTTTGGAAACAAGATATACAGTCATAATGATCTCTTCATGAAGAAAACAGAAGTTACTTTCTTATGTATGCAGTTTCTAATTTTTCTCTCTCTCTCTCTCTCTCTTTTTTTTAGCCAAAGCTAAATGTCCATGTTGGTCCTGATTCTTAGTTAACAAATCTTCTCTCAAAACAGTCTGAGTACAAAACAAAACTTTTAGATAAAGATTTAAAGTGGAAGCCTACTAAAAACTTTTTGTATATGGTATCTGGCCTAGTTCATTATGTCATTATTCTGAGATTGAACTCCTAAGAAATTCAAACTGTAGCTTCTAGTTTTAACCCCTGGGGTATTATTGTTCTTTGGCATAAGGAATACAAATGTCTATCAGATATCAGTTTTGTTTTATGTTTTGCCTTGAGAAAACTTCATATAAAATAATTTGCCAATGCAGGAGACCCCGGTTCAATTCCTGGGGTAGGAAAGATCCACTGGAGAAGGGATAGGCTGCCCACTCTAGTATTCTTGGGCTTCCCTTGTGACTCAGCTGGTAAAGAATCTGCCTGCAATGCAGGAGACCTGGGTTTGATCCCTGGGTTGGGAAGATTCTGGAGAAAGGAAAGGCTACTCACTTCAGTATTCTGGCCTGGAGAATTCCATGAACTGTCTAGTCTGTGGGGTCACAAACAGTCAGACACGACTTAATGAGTTTCACTTTCACGACATACTCTGAAGATCTTCCTGGAATATGTAATTTTGAAAGTGAAAGTGAAGTCGCTCAGTCGGGTCCGACTCTTTGCGACCCCATCGACTGTAGCCCAGCAGGCTCCTCCGTCCATGGGATTTTCCAGGCAAGAATACTGGAGTGGGTTGCCATGTAATTTTGAGGGTTCCTTATTTAAAGTTATAGCTGAGGAGACTGAATTGGGGTTACCTGTTTTTGTTTTTTCTCTTCAAACTTGGGTACCGTTTGTAAGATTATTTGCAGGGGAACAAACAACTAGTTTCAGGTATGTTTTTCTATCTGTATTCAGCTTCTTTTACAGATTTGGTTTTGGATCATGATACGATTCCACAGGCAGCAGTGAGATGCATATTACCCTAACTGGGCTCTTGCAAGCTACCGTTGGGGCTTCCCTGGTGATTCAGTAGTAAAGAATTCACCTGCCAACACAGGAGACACAGGTTCGATCCCTGGGTCAGGAAGATCCCTTGAGAAAGAAATGGCAACCCACTCCAGTATTCTCGCCTGGGAAATCCCATGGACTGAGGAGCCTGGCGACCTATAGTCCAATGGGGCTGCAAGAGTGAGACATGACTTAGCAACTAAACAACAACGACAGAACTACAGTTGATATGGAATGTGATGGATTCCTTTTAGTAAATTAAAAGAAAATATTACAGGCATGCCTTCAGAGTTATATTATAGTTTTAGAGAGAAAGCAGAGGATGGGTTTGTTTTAGTTATTACTGGGTTCATTTAATTACTGGCTGGGTTAGTTATTGACCATTATATTGAATTAGTTTGATTTTCATTAGTGTCATGATAGGAAGAAGAGGTCAAGAATCCCTTCCTCAGAGACTTCAGGACAGGAAGTCAGCAGCACCGCTGATGGAGGGGACAGGTCAGCCAGGGTAGGGAGAGGAGAAGCTGGAAGTACCTCAGCCCTAGACAGGAGTCAGGGGTTGTGCGAGATAAGAGAGGCAGCAGACCCTGTCCATCCTTGTTCATCTGCTAAGGAGCTTGGATCTCACCTTTAGGATGACAGGGAGCCAATGATGTAAGGAAACTGGTGACTTAGGAACGAATTGGTTCTGGACTGTAGTCACAGATTGGACTCCTAGGTCCTACCGTTACATTGTAGAGTAGGGTTCTATTCATGGAAACGCATTTCATGAGAAGAGAAATACCAACCATGAAAATAAACAAAAAAGAAATAATATAAAAGATATGTTTTTACAAATGTGTATAAGAACTATGTATTGAAGGTTACTTTTAGGGGTTTTGGGCTTTGTTTGGTCTTTTTGCATGAATTGTGCTAAAGTTGTCTTCTTTTCTTTGAAACTCTCTTTGTAGCAAGCATGGGAATATTTTATTTTTCCAAAGACCTTTGGCCTCAATTAAAAATTAGGGTTCCTTGTGCCTAAACTGCTAGCTGACAGATTCATTCATTCACTGAAGAAGTATTTATTGAACCCCCTGCTATGTGAGATATTGTTTTAATGATGAAAAACACAAAAAATTTTCCATCATGGAGTTTTTTTCCTACTTGAAGAGACAGAAAATAAACACACACACACATAAACACATGCAGTAATGCTAGTTAGTGAGAAGGGTGAACAGACTTGTAAAGAAAAATGAATAGACTGTGGGGAGGAGGAAGAGTGAGAGAAATACATTAGAAAGTTATTTTATTGAAGTCAAGAAAGGCTTTGCTGTGGAAGTGACATTCGAGCAGAAACCTGAATGAAGTGAGACTGTCTGGGGAAAGGCCTGCACCAATGCCTCCAAATCTGAGTGTTATGGAAACAGGTGGGGCAGGTGCCCAAGTCATTACTTCTTTGGTGATTCTCTGCTGTGAACACAGATGTAGTTCCAATCAGCTACATCACCTCTGACTTCACTGGACTCTTCAGGGTCCCCAGTGAACCTCAATCTTGTTGGTAACATCTGTCAAAGTCATGAGTGGGCACAGATAGGAGGACGCTGGGTTGGTGTTGGTGTTGGTGGCGCTGGTGGTCTGTGAGCGTGCGCGCCTCTTATGATCAGAAAGCTTTGAACAGCAGAGGGTTGGAACTCAATATTCTATAAATATGGGATCTTAATAAAATGATTACTTAAAAAGTCAATAATGATAATAATCACCCGCATTTTCTAAAGCATGTACCCTGTGTTAGACGTTATCTTAAGTATTTTACATGACCAATTATTTGATTCTTTCAGAACATCTGTGAGGTGGCAAGTACCTCAAGAGAGAGTGAGAAAAGAGACTTAGAAAGTCTCTTAGTAACTTGCTCAAGGTTACACTGTAAGAGGCAAAGGCGGGATTTGAAATGTGGTCTGTCTCACGTCAAAGCACAAACTTTATACCAACCACTGTTTAATTCAGTCTCCAAGGGAAACGTGCTGGCAGCAGCGTGGAGGGTGGGCAGGCGAGGATGTGAGTGCTAAGCAGAAGGAGACAGCACTCATGACTAATTTCCTGACAACCTCTTCCCTCACCTAGGTATCCTGCTACATAGTCCAAGAGTAAACACAGTCCTTCTATACTTTTGAATGGAGATTTGCTTTTGACAAGAAAATTGAACAGACAGATTTCCCATGAGGAGAAGGTCTTGTGGAAATTAACCCTTAAAAATAATTAATTTCCATTTGTGCAATCCCAAACCTTGTTGCATTTGTTCAGGTTGAATCAAGAAATAAGAAGTATGGAGGGCTACCATATATATAAGGATAAACTTGAGATCCTTAGGAAGCTGAGAAAACACACAAAGTCAGATAATCACAGTATGAAGCTGGACCTCTGATGGATGAACTGTGTCTTCTTTGGGGCAGAGTCATTTTCTTCTATGACACTTAAAATTGTCATTAGGTGATGCTGAAATAATTGCATTTTCCTTCCAAATAACTCATATAAATTTAAATAACAGTTCACAACTGCATATGCATTTGGTTTCTTTTTTCCTAATGGGAACAGGATGATAATTATATACATTCTTTACATCAAACCATTAGCATCATATTAGTGTTTAGTCTGACTTGTTGGTGTGCAGGTTGAAAAGGTTAAGATAACAGTTCTTGGAAAGAGCAGCTTTATGGACCACATCATTCTTCAGCCTGTATGATAGCTGTCATTAACATTCAGTATCATTAGTCTTCGTTTTGGTTTTCATTTCATAGGGAATTACTCACAGCTCAAAAATACAATATATGAGGAAAAATGAATCAGAGTGATAGAAATTAGGTTCTGATTTTAGTTTGCCTTGTTAATGTCTCTCTGTATACAACAAATATGACATGTTTTTTGTTTTCTTGTTCTTGCAGGGAGTGTGGCTGCTGTTTTAATTTTTTAAATGTTGAAACAATTGTAAGTTCACAGAAACACTGAATGTATAGTACACAACACTGAACGTATAGTATAGTAGATCTTTTTCCTCTGAGTTATCTGAGATTAGGTTTTGGAGGTGATGCAGAGTAAATTTTTAAAATAGAAGAAGGCCCTGAAATCTGTAAGATGCAATTACAAATATATGGGATATTTGGCCTCCATAAGATACCATAACATTAGGCCTCAAAACAAAATAGACAACAATCTCTATCTTCTGGAACTCACATTTTAGTGAGCGTTATAAATATGTTAACTTTAGGTATGTTTGAGGTCATTTACACCAGAAAGTGATTGAGGAGGGTAAAAGGAATGGAGAGTATAAGGCAGGGTAGGAGGGACTTTAGGAAGGGGATCAGTAAAGGCCTCAATGAGAAGCCAGCCTTGGGTTAGCATTTTGAAGGTGAGGAAGAAAAGCGAGCCATAGCTGTCTGGGGGAAGAGCATCTATTCCAGATGGAGACAACAGCCAGGGCAATGAGCCTGAAATGGGAGCCTCTGGTGTGCGCCAGGCACAGTACATGGGCTGCTTGGCTGGAGTTAGGAGCAGGGCAGAGAGGTGGGAAAGGGGCCTCGGGAGGAGGGGGCTGCATCCTACAGAGAGAAGAGCTCATTGATCAGATATCTGCATTCCAATCCCAGCATCACCACTCAATTAACCTTTCAGGCTGTTGGTTTAAAAAACCGTAATCAGGTTTTTTCCTCATATTATTTGTGTTTTAATCCAAAATTCCTATTGCAAAGTATTTTTTTAAGGGTCTCTTTTTTTGTGGATCATTTTTAAAGTTTTTATTGAATGTGTTACAATGCTGCTTCTGTTGTATGTTTTGGTTTTTTGGCCATGAAGCATGTGTGATCGTAACTCCCAGAGTGGGCATGGAACCTGCACCCGCTTCGTTGGAAGGCCGAGTCTTAACTACTGAACAATCAGGGAAGTCCCCTATAGAGCATTTTAAACAGTAATATTTTAACAGGCTCAAGTAGATAAACTTAAGGCAGGACATTCATTTTAAAAGGCTTTAATACTGATAACACAAGATAATTGTGTTTCCTCACTTTCTTAGCAGCCACTGTGGTTCCCTATAAGTTATCAAGAACACATAAGAAATTTGTAGAAGGAAGACAGAAATCTGACTCTCCCCACCTTCCTTAGTTTTCCAAACTGGTATTTCACAGGAAGATGTGAACATCTGAGTGTTTCCTGTGAGAAATGGGCCTCTGACTCCCCAGTCACCATAATAGGTAGTAAATAGAATGAGGATCTCTAGTTCATAGTTAAGCTCTCCTTTTTTCAGAACACCTACTCACACCAGAAGGATTCATTTTTACAGGTCAAAGAGTAGTACACCACAGTACTCAGCCTGGCGTGTTTCGGTTATTGTGTCTTTCATTTTACAAGTAACACGAGGACATTTATTTTTAAAAGCATAAAAAGTTAATGTTGGGTTTTCAAAATCTAGGGCTTTTTGGCTTGTTCCTCTGAGCTCTTTACAATGTGGACATGTTGAGTTTTTTAAGAGCTGAAGGATAATCTCAACTATGTCTTTAAAGGTTTAATTGTGCAGCTTTTGAATTTTTAAATGTTTAATTTATCATGACATATCAAGGCACTGAGATGAGCATGAGGACTTAATCTTAGAACTGAGATGAGTATTGACCAGTTAATTCTAGCAAAAATAGCTTTTGAGAACTTAAAGTGTGAATTCCATTTTCAAGGAAAAAATTATTCTTTGGGCAGCACTGGCAGTTTAGTTCTACATCATCTCAAGGGCCGCATTGTTAACACAAAAGACCAAGCTCAACCGGCAAGTTCAAAGCTCTCCATCCCTCGTCTACAGAGCCAACCCAAGAACCATAGGCCAGTGACTAATGAGAAACCAAGGACTCTGTGGTTTCAGGCAGCAAGATCAGCACCATAATCACAATCGTAAGGGTGTCTAACAAGGATGTTCTTAGTGAGCAGCTCACTTCCCTCCTGCACACCCACTTTTCCTCTCTGTAAAGTAGAAAGCCAGTACTTCTTCCATTTGTTGAAGGATATAAAGGTATGACCCAGTTGCTCACAAAGCTTTGTGATCTCAGTTTGCATTAATGGAAAGATAATGTCCAGATCAAGCCGGCAAGTGACATATCAGCACTCCGTGCTGGTAAGGCTGGTTTAGAATTATTTCTTGGTCTTTGGTTCTGATCCAACACATCAAGAGGGACATTGGTAACTTGGATATTAGGAGAAGGGCACCCAAATGGTGAGTTGTCATGTAAGGGAGAGTTGAAGAAAGCAGGAATGTTTGGCTTAGAGAAGTCTTGGGTGCCGGTTTCAGGAACATGAAAGGTCAGCTGTGGCCCAGGGCTGGATCTGGGGATCTTGAGAACGTGATGTGTCAATGAGATCTGCTCAGTTTCCGTTCTGTGACCGAGTTGCGTCCCCCAGCACTGCGCACACCCTGTTTGAGTAGCGGGTCAGGTGCTGTCCCCTCTCGCCCCCTCCCTGGCTGCACTGAGAAGCAGGGGCCGTGGTTTGTGTCCTGCTGTCTTTCTGTCTCTCTTGGTCTCTTTCATGCTCATACTTTCCTCTACATTGTCCATGTGTACCAGCTGTTATTGCATTCTTGGAAACACAAACTCATCCTGCATACATATTATCGTCTTCATTCTTGACAGCTGCCCAGAGTTAATAAACAGATACTATGACCGACCAAGAATGAGCAATCTAAGTCAGATGTGTGTGAAGAGGTCAGAGGGGACATTCAACCAGCATTAGAAAATGCTAATCCCTAACCTTATTGCACTGTGCTGAATGTCCTGGTTGCACATACTCATTTAATCCTCAAAATAATCACAATAACTACAGAGATGGATAACTTAATTGGGCTTCCCCAGTGGCTTAGTGGTTAAAAAAAAAAAAAGTATCCTCCTGCAATGCAGGAGACGCACAGAAAACTAGGGTTTGACCCCTGGGTCGGGAAGATTCCCTGGAGAAGGAAATGACAATCCCCTCCAGTATTCTTGCCACGGAAAATCCCATGGACTAGCAGACTACAGTTCATGTGATCACAAAAGAGTCATATACGACTTTGCAACTAAACAACAACAATAATTTTATTATCTTTATTTAATAGGCAAGGAAACTGAGAATCAGAGAGGTTGAGTTACTTGTCTGAGAAAACCACCAACAGTCTGATACCTGTCTAATATGCCCAGATAAATCTAAAGTTTGCTGAAAGGGGAAAGGTTGAATGTGTGCATCAAAGATGACAGGACCCAGTGGAAGGGGGAAAGGAAACAGTCTGCTAGGAAAAGCATGCTCCAGAAGGGAATGGAGGGAGGAGAGTAAAGACAGAATAAAGACAAATCCTGTGATAACAGAAAGGGCAACATGGACAGATGGCCTTGGGAGCCATGCTTTGTCCAGCTTTTTTTCCATTTTGTTGAAATTTGCTTTTTTTAAAATATGTATTTCTACCAGCATTTTAAACTATGCAGACTAGCTGAATTGTTATATATTCTCTTTCTCTATAATAGCTGTGTAGACACATCCCAGCTTATGTTAGGTTTGGGGATACAGCCTACCTTTAGCACTAACTAGGTATTTTTCTAGATTTTTCTCACCCCCTCCACCTCTGGTCTTTCTTAAAAGTAAGCTTTGGTTCCTTTCTAAACCAGTTTGTGTGACTATTACTGTTTGTTCTGCTTAAGAAGAGCTATTCGGCTGTACTGCTGTGGCTGGAGAAAGCAGAACAATGCTTCAGCTTGATCTCCTTTCTCTCCTCCAATCATATAAACCTCCTTCAGGCTTGGATAACTGTAAATGCTGAGCCTCAAGGGAGCAGGGCCTAGGACAAGTATTTTGGTGGGGGAATCTACAGTATTTTGCCCCTCTCCATACACTTGGGGCTGATGCCTACTCCCCAGGCTTGCTGGAGGATATCTATTTGGAGTAGAAGGCAGAAAGAAAGGCTGCCCATGTTGTGGTTTCAGTTTTGTGTTGGTGCAATTTTATTTTATTTTTTAGTAATTTTTATTGGCGTAGAGTTGCTTTACAGTATCATTAGTTAGTTTCTGCTATACAGCAAAGAGAATCAGCTATGCATGCACATTTATCCTGGCTTTTTTTAAAGATGGTTATTTATTTATTTAGCTGGCCCAGGTCTCAGTTGCGGCACAGAGGGTCTTTTCGTTGCAGAGAGTGAACTCTTAGTTGCAGCATGTGGGATCTATTTCTCTGACCGGGGACTGAACCCGGGCCCCCTGCATTGGGAGCGCAGTCTTAGTCCCTGCACCACCAGGGAAGTCCCCAAATATCCCTTCTTTTTTGGATTTCTTTCCCATTTTGGTTATCACAGAACTGTTGGTGCAATTTTTAAAAGAATATATTTTTAATCTCCTTACACTGGATATTCTCCATCTGCCCCTAAGCCTACTCTCCACCTGCACTGTGGCCCTCATGATTTTTACTGTCTGGGTTACACTTGGGTTTGGCCAGTGGGAGGAACAAGCCGAAGAGCAGGCAGATCTTCCAGGAAGGTCCCTTGCTCCTTCTCTCCCTCCCTCCCTCCACGTGGTTCCCCGGCAGCTGTGCTTCCCTGTTTAAGGACAGCTTCTGTTGGGTGGGACACGGCTGTCACGACTCCTCCCTTGTCCCTTCAGCCCTGGGAGTGGTAACAGCCTCCAAGGGCTCCTCCACCATCTTTGTTGATTCTTTTAACCCTACCCTTCCCTCTGTAAATATTTCCTTCCGTCAATAGTCCTCAGTTACTCTTTTGAATGTGCCAGCTGTTTCTGCTGGAATGATCATTTGATCTGTTTGATTTGGCATATTTAAAAGAAAAATGAAACACCCGGATCACAGAGTTAAACCACCCAAATCAACTTTTAATAGTACATACATTTTATAGGAAATACAAAAATATAATTCAAGAAAATTTACTTACAAATAAAAGTCACAAAAGTTACCAGGAAAAATGTAATTATTCTGAAATAAAAATTAATGCCCAATACATGGCCTTGTTCCATGTATACACTAGACTGTAGCTTCTGTAAATCGCTAAAATGACATTTATTTCCACAGTGTGTATTTCAGGTGATCAAACACTTTGTAAATTTAAAAAGAAAGTCAATGATAATGCGGTTAGCATAATGATTATAGATACGTTTCATAAGTGCAATCAAAGAGGAATTCCAACAGAGTCATGTCTGATAAAGGCAGATGATGGCCATCCTGAGCAGGCATGGCACGTCCACACACAATAAATTTCTGCGAAGACTGTTTCTCTGTGAATAATTCAAGTAGGGGCTCTTCTTAAATTTAGAAAACCATTATTTTTGGCTTAAAATATTAGATTTGACTAAGGGAAGTAATGGAGAAGGAAATGGGAACCCACTCCAGTATTCTTGCCTAGAGAATCCCATGGACAGAGGAGCCCGGCAGGCTACAGTCCACGGGGTCCCAAAGAGTCATGAATGACTGACCAACTAAAGCAAGGGAAGGAAGGAAACCTCTACTTAAATGTGAACTAATTGTCTTCCCCTGCCTTTCAAAGTCGTCAAAGTCTGAACTTGAAGATGTTAATTTTTCCTTGGTTCAAAGCAGAGCTGACATTACATTAGCACGAGGGCAACCTGTCTCTGAAAGTGCACTGCTGAGAGCAGGCCAGGGCACCAAGAGCTGAACTGAATCACACTGAGAATGTAGTGATGAGGCTCGGATTTGCCCTCCGCCTGCCCAGGACTTGTAGTCTCTGCCAGTATGGCGGTTAGAGGTTGGTGCTGTTTCTGGCTCTGGGTTGTCATGGGCCCAGATCACTTTGAGAGTCAGGTCTTTCAGAGGCTTTCTATAGTTTCTGAGAAACCACAGGCCTTATTAGGATCTTAGGAAATTCAAGGACACAATTTAGTACCACAATTTCCCAGTTTTCTCTTGGAAAAGATGATCCAGGGCCACAGTGAAGCGTGCGTGCCAAGCTGTCTCAGACGTGTACGACTCTTTGTGACCCCAGGCTCCTCTGTCCATGGGGTTCTCCAGGCAAGAACACTAGGGTGGGTTGCCATGCCCTCCTCCAGGGATCTTCCTGACCCAGGGGATCGAATCCCCATCTCCTGCATTGGCAAGCAGGTTCTTTATCACCAGGGCTACCTGAGAAGCTCCACAGTGAGCCACCCAGTAACAATTCAGCTCAGAACAGAACTGCTTCAGCCCATCCCATTTCTGGACACCTAAAGTTAGATTGAGTTGCTTTACAGTATCATGTTAGTTTCTGCTGTACAGCAAAGGGAATCAGCTATGCATGCACATTTATCCTGGCTTTTTTTTAAAGACAGTTATTTATTTATTTAGCTGGGCCAGGTCTCAGTTGCAGCATACTGAGCTGAATATCCACTATAGTTTTTCTCTCTTTTCATTCCACTGACTGTCAGGGACAAAGAATAAAATCTAGGTTTTCCTTTATTATAATTCAGTTTTCTGATATACCAGACTAAGTTCTGTGTTTTTAATTTAACTTGAAAATGAGTCAGCAAACTTAAACAGGTATGTCTGATGTGATTTTTTAAAAAAATATTTACATATCCAATATAAGTAATTTTTCTATTACCTTGAAATTTCCATTAATAGTAAGTAATTTATTATTACATAGGATTTTACCTTTCAATTTCTTCTATGTAAATATCAGTGCAAATAAAATTTCAGGATTTAGTCATTTAACACAGTGCAAGGAACAGGAATATACTAGGAAAAAAAGCTCTGGAAATCTCGGTTCTTAAATGGCTTAAACTCATATTTTGGGACCACAGAGTGAATAATTTTGTTTTCACTAGTGATATTATATCCAAGTTTGTGCTTTTTTTTTCTTTTTAAATCTCTGAGGCATTATTCAAAAATTTGGGGGGATGATGCGGTAGGGTGAATGACTGTAGGTAACATTTTTATTTGGAGGAAGAAAAGTCATCTGATAAAAGAAATTAATCTTCCAGATCCAGAGTAACTTTAGCATTTTATGTTCAGGAATTACCCATGAGCCTAATTAGTCTTATTTAGAACAATTTCTTATCTTGGTGGACAGGGAAGCTTTATTTACACGTCCAGATTTTAGCTAAGTTAAACTTAGCCTGGTTTGTTTAAATTAGTACAAAAGCAAACCATTCATTTATCTTTTTAAAATAAGGGATAATTTGATATAGATTCTGTCATAATACACTGATTTCTAAATTGGTTTGGAATCACTCTTAAGTGATCATCTAGTCTGATAACTACTTATAGGAAATAGTTTTGTGTAAGCAAATCAATGAGACTTTGAAAAAACTAATATTCTTTTTTGGTTTTTATTACAGTTATGTTAATAACACTCACTGCAAAAAATAAAATAAAATAAATAAAGTGTCCACTATATTGAAGATCATACTATAAGGGGAAAAAATTTCCTCTAATAACAAGTATTGTATTGAATATTTCAAACTCTAATTTGCAATGCAACCACACTTTAAAAATCTGCTAAATTAAATTTTAAAACTCCACTTTTATCTAATTTTTTAAATTAGTATATCCACACAAACTATAAATTGCTGTTTGCGGGGAACTCATCACATACTATTCCATTTTCAAATCTTTTGTTTTATAGCTTATTTTTGTAACATTTCAGATGAGTTTATACTATAACTAAGATTTGATTCAACAGTGCAAATTCACTGAAATATTTTGATGCTGAATTTATACAATGCCAAACATTTAAATTTAGAAATATATTAAGATATGACTCACTGTATGATTTCCTATAGAGCATGAGTCAAGCCATGTTTCCCAGATAAACATACAGACAGATGAATTTTGCTACAACACAATCATCCTATAAAGTGTGTTAGTCACAGCCTCGACATCAGCATTAAAAGAGTTCAGAGTAGCTGAAGAACTGACCAGATTTTTCAGTTTTTAATTCTAATATTTGCCTCAGACATAGCCGCATACACCCTTCCCTGGGAATAAAAAGTAGAATATTAATGAGAATTACTTCTCTTAATAGTCTACTATTTATCGCTGAGAGGAGAATTCCTAAAGTCCTTTTCGTTACCATTAGCTTGACAGATGTTATAAAATAAATAACCTGACACTCTACACACATCTTCTCACGGATGGTGAAAAAAGCTGACGTTAACCAACTGAGCCTACTCTTCTATGAATAATACTATCGTGACAAGAGCATGCTCCCACATATACAAACATACAGTACAAAGTACTTATGATTTTCAAACTCATTGTCCAAAGAAAGGGTTTGATAAGCAATCACAAGACACCAGGCTTGGTTGCTTGCCCAAATCCACTTCCTAAAGAACACGTAAGTTTTTATCTGGTTAGACTGTACACTGTTATAATGGTACTAGCCTAGAAGATTAAAATAGAAAACACAGTAACTATTTAGGGTTTTAAACAAATTACAAAACTACATGCTTTGTCATTCAACAAGGACGCTTACATCCAAAGGCACGGGATCATAAATACACTTGATGGTTCCTCCGAAAACCAGGAACATGCTCCTTGAGGGTAGGTTTTATAGATCCTTCCGACACCTTGCAAGAGGTGCCTTGTCAGCACATCTGTAGCCCAAACCACTCCTGAAATGTTTGTTTGCTCTGTTTCATTAGGGTAACGTCATTGTGTTTATAAACTTTTTTTCCATTTCTCTAAGGAACCATTTCAAAATGATCTTCCAGATGGTGGTTAACTAGCACTTCTTAACTACCATCCTCAAAGGTCAATCTGTTTACTGGCATTTGACTGTGTAGAACAGGAAGTTTGTGTTGCTTCTTGTGTTCTTAATGAAACCCGACAGCAGAGGACTGAACGCATTAGTCTCAGAACAGGAGGTCTCAGGATGGCAAAGACCCAGGGGTCAATTATTGAGTTAATTGATAAAAATCTAAGAGCTTGGAGGTCCCACTTTTCTTTCCGGGAAGAGTTTTCATTCATATATGCAAAAATCTGTAAGAAGCAAAAGAGGGGAAAGACGTCAGTTTTATATTGTAGCAGTAGCTAGGCTTCGACCATGTGCAATTTCTTAAGGCTGAAGAGCAAAATGTGTTTTGTGTGGTGGTTGTGGTGCTGAGAGGGAAGTTGCAAAATCTCACCCCTCTCACACAAGTTTATGCCTTAGGGACACTCTGAAACCAGAAGTATTGTCTCCTTTTGATAGACGGGGAAGTGAGGGAATAACAATGTGTGGCACTTACTTTCAAATACTGAATTATGATAATGCAGTGACAGAGGGCACACAACAGAGCTTATGTTCTGGCCACTGGGCTGCCTGCGTTTGAATCCTGGCTCCAAAAATAGCTCTGGGACCATAGGTAAGAAAACTAACCTCTTTGTGTCTCCCTTTCTACATCTTTAAAATGAATGACGATGATAACAATACCTATTCTTGGGATTGTTGGGAAGATGACAAGAAGTCATCCGTGTCAGCTACTGCAAACAGTGCTCCCTTAAAACGTGCCCCACAGTGATAGTCCTTATTATCTTCATTTTACCAGAGAGGACAGCATAGGGCAGAGACAGTAAGGGATTTCTCCAAGTTCCCAGGACTGGTTAGTGGACAACTCAGGACACAAAGGTTGACAGAGGTCTGTCTAGTCAAAGCTATGGTTTTTCCAGTAGTCATATTTGGATGTGAGAGTTGGACCATAAAGAAGGCTGAGTGCCAAAGAATTGATGCTTTTGAATTGTGGTGTTGAAGAAGACTCTTGAGAGTCCCTTGGACTGCAAGGAGATCCAACCAGTTCATCATAAAGAAAATCAACCCTGAATATTCATTGGAAAGACTGATGCTGAAGCTCCAATAATTTGGCCATCTGATGTGAAGAGCCGACTCATTAGAAAAGACCCTGATGCTGGGAAACATTAAGGGCAGGGGGTGACAGAGGATGAGATGATTGGATGGCATCATCAACTCAATGGACATGAGTTTGAGCAAACACAGGGAGATGGTAAAGGACAGGAAAGCCTGGCGTGCTGCAGTCCATGGGGTCACAAAGAGTCAGACACGACTGAGCCACTGAACAACAACAGGACACAAATTCCAAGTCCCTTGACACCTGAGCAGGGCTCATTGATGCTACATCCAGGTCGCCTATGTAGGCCAAAGGTCTTCAGAAGAGTCTTAAACACTGGAAAGCTGACACATCATTACACGTCGGCCAATGTTCTCAAAGTGGTATACCAGCTCTCATCTGATTCCTTAGGTATTTAGGGAACAAAGAACTTTCTGATCAGATTGCAGAGAATGGAACAGCACATACCTGATAAAGATCAAACACTTCCACATAGCTTACAGAAAAGAGTGGAACATGTAAATCATACCCAGTCGTTTGAAGCCAGTTCTTTATAGAGCTCCAGGGCCTTTCTTACCAACTGCAGCGGGTGAGTTAGAGACCTATTCCTTCTTTCCTCCACTCTCCCTCACCAGAAGAAGGAATAGTTTCTTTCCTATCCCCCTAGTACTTAATTCTGCAGGCATCTGGCAACTGCATATACAAAGCAAATTGCAGGGAGGGAAAGAGTAGTCATCTTTGGGTTGCTTATGTTAGGACAATATCGGGAAGGTTTGGCAGCCGTAGGTGTTTATGCCAGAGAATCTTGGTTTAAGGGAATGGAGAAGAGACTTGGCAGATGAGCAAAGGAAAAAAACAAAAAACAAAAAACTGAAGGTGGATGTCCCTGAATATAGAGAGAAGAAAAAAGTTAGGTGGAGATATGAAAGGGAGCAATACTTCTCTTGTCAGCTAAATTATTTTATTATTTTTTTTTTTACAGTTTTTACAAATATTTTGTTTATTTTAATGAAGCTGGTACAGACACTGTCCATTTAAAACCCATATCCCAGGCCAAAAAGTACAAATAAAGTCAAAAAGAGCAGTGTTCTGTTGTATACACTTTTGCATGAATAACTTTAACTGCTAATGAAAATTAGATCTTTTCTGGGATCTTCTGACAAGATTTTTCTTTCATCTTAAAATGCTCTCTCTTCAGTGAAGCCATCTTTGGAGTTAGTCATTATTCTCTTGTCATTTTGACTCCAACTGGATATTCCTCTTCTTTTGGTCCAGACCCTCAGATTTTAAAAGTAGCTTCAAGTTAAGAAAAGGTCATTTTTCCACAGTTCTGTTTTTCCGAAAAACTTCCATCTCCCACTGAAAGTTATAGTCCAGGAGTGAAGCAATCACATGCTAGAACTTCAGGGCCAATTGCAAAGTCATTAGGAACACTTGCATTAGTTGATCTTATTTATCACAAGCCTGCAAATGCACAGTCCTGGAAAAGGCGGGTTCTCTATGCACACATGTAACTTTTAAAAAGGAGAGAGTGATATGAAGGGGGCTGAGGTTTGATCACCAAAAATCAGCACAATGAAAAGAAACAATAATGAATAATGGGGACTAGAATTCAAATTACCAGATGTTTTAAAGAGATGGGGTGCCAGTTTTCAATTATGTTTTGAACACCACATTACAAAAGAACTATTTTAAAAAATAAAAAAGGATTAAGGGGAAAGAAAAAAATAAAAAGAATATCTAAACCGTTGAATGACCCCCTGTTTGTTCCTGATAAACTTCAATCACATCTTCTTCCTCCATTCCCATTTCTTTTGGAGTGTGATTATCAGCAATTCTCTGACCTTCAAAGAGAAACCTGAGTGAATTCATGGGAACTCCCTGTCTTTGACAGTATGATTCTTTGAGTTTCTTGAGATGTGTCGTCATTTTCACTTTGAAGTGAATCTCACTGCTATCCTGTCCAATGACTTTGAGTTTAATATATTCTCCTTCCTTCTTATCCCCCAAGTCCTCGGTTGAAGGTTTTGCTTCCTGGTCAGACATGGTGACGGTGGTTTCCCCCGGGGTCTCCGCACACCAGCGGCCTCGGGTAGGTATAACCCAGCTAAATTATTTTAGATGAGAAATTTACAGTACTTATATGGTATATTTAAAGAGCAATTTAAATATTGCTCTTTAAATTGTGACTCTTAAAATTAGACATGCATCTAATTATGGCACAGAATTGACTATAAGGTATTGAATCTGGCTACAATTCAGTGTGTGTGTGTGTCTGTGTGTGTGTGTGTGTGTATATATATATATATATTGGAGAGAGAGAGAGAGAGAAGAGAGAGAGAGAGAGAGAGAAAGAGAGAGAGAGGGCTTCCCTGGTGGCTCAGATGGTAAAGAATCTGCCTACAATGCAGGAGACCTGGGTTTGACCCCTGAGTCAGGAAGATCCCCTGGAGAAGGAAATGGCAACCCATTCCCATATTCTTGCCTGAAGAATTCCATGGACAGGGAAGCCTGGTGGGCTACAGTCTATGGGGTTGCAAAGAGTAGGACACGACTGAGCGACTTTCACTCACTCAAAGAGCCATTTTGGAGTTTTGGAATTCAGGATGATACTGTACATAAACCTGATAGATTAAAATATAATATTAGTCACTATGCACACATACAACTGAGTGTTCTGTCATAGAAAAAGTTTGTAGCTGGGTTTATGACCTAATCTCACCCAAAAACTGTAACACTGGATTGTCTAATGGGCCACACAGAGAGGGCTCAGCATTCCAGTGTCACAGGTCACATGTGAAGATGAGTCAGGTTTTCAGGGGCAAGATCAGACCACAGTTTCTGGTCTCTTTAGAGTGTGACTGACCAATGAGAAGTAAAAAATGGTTTCAGAGGATGAAGCAATTCTGTACTTTATTTCCTTTTCATCCACTATACTGAGTAATTTTTAGAAATGCTTAAAATTTGCATTTTAGGAGGTGGCCAATATGTGCATACTTAGTTGTCTCGGTTGTGTCTGACTCTTTTCGAACCCATGGACTGTAGCCCGCCAGGCTCCTCTGTCCACGTAATTGTCCCAGCAAGAATACTGGAGCAGGTTGCTATTTCCTCCTCAAGGGGATCTTCCCAGCCCAGAGATCAGACCTGCATCTCCCACATTGCAGGTAGATTTTTTTACCCACAGAGCCACCTCTGTACCCATTAAACACTAACTCCTCATTCCCCTCTCCCTTCAGCCAATCCTGGCTTTTAATTAAAGGCTTACACAATGGCTCTAGGTCAATTAATTAATAATGTTTCAGTTATATTCTGGAATTCAGTTTCAGAGGCTGGTAGACTGTATACATGTTTTTGTGCGTGCTACTAATAAATTTGCTATGAGAAAAATACCAAGGACAAATGTAAACCAGTCAAGTGAGTTTTAATTCCTTAGGACAGACTATCTACAGGGCTTTGCTAAGAGCAGAGAGCTTGTGATACCTACAAAGCAGCACCAGTGAAAGTTAGTGTCTTTAGATTTGTCTTCCATTACATCCCCTCAGCCTCCATGTAAAACTTCATCTTGGCACTGACCTGGCACTGTTTGTTTCAGCTACTTTCCTCCCTTTAATGCAACTACATAGCATGTTCAGAATTTTAGAGCAAATGAGAACCTTATTTGGCTGCTCATTGAAATCACCTGAGTATCATTAAAAATACTCTAATGGAAAAAAATAATAAAGAAATAAAAATACTCTGATGGCTTTCTCCCTCCTCCAGAGACTCTGATTTTATTAGTCTGGGCTATAACCTGGGTGTCAGGGCTTTTAATGTCCCCCAGGAAATACTAGGGCTTCCCTGGTTGCTCAATGGTAAAGAATTTGCCTGTCAGTGCAGGAGACATAAGAGATACAGGATCAATCCCTGGGTCAGGAAGATGGGAACCCACTCCAGTATTCTTGCCTGGAAAATCCCATGGACAGATGAACCTGGAGGGCTACAGTCCATAGGATGGCAAAGAATCAGACACCACTGAGCATGAATGCATACACAGGTGATACTAACATATTGCAAAGCTGAGACCCACTGCTTTAGACCCTTACCCAACACCTGAAATAGTTTACAATTATTCATCATCACACTTAACAACAAAAGACCTACTGAGGCCTGGCCAATTAAACACGACTTGGAGTTTCCAGAGTTCAGTTCCTGATTATTAATATACAATGATTTCTTTTGAAAACAGAATCTTATGGGAAAAGTAGCTAATTTTTACTGAAAACTTTTGTGTCAGGTCTGGTGCTAAACAATTTGTGTCTTGTTGTATTTAATCCTTCTACAAATCTGTAAAAGTGTTATTAGTCCCATTTTTGTAAGAAGGAGATCAAGGCTTAGAAGATTAGTTACATTGACCCAAATCATACCATGGGTAAGTAGGGAAGCCTTGCAGCCACAGAAGCAGGACCAGACTGTCTTCTTAGCCACTACACACTCAGGCACCATCTGCATAAATACCCTATGATGTGAAGTGTTACATGAAATTCACCACTGACTGATTATGGGTTTGTAGGCGATTTCTTTCCAAATGTGTCACAAAGATTTATGGGTATTACTGCTCCTGTTTATAGATTTAAAAACCATGGCTATCTAAGAAGCTCTTGGCTTTCTTTGGGGCTTTTCTTTCCTCCACGCTTTCCACAGCCAAATGGCAGGCAGTGACAATCACCTTGACCAGGAGTGTAGACATAACACATCACTTCTCTTTAGGGAAATGGCCTATAGTTCTTGCTGTCTACCTTTTTAAAACTCAGTGTGATCGTATCAGTATTCACAACCACCATTTCATATCATATGGAAAAGGAAAAGATGTCAAGTGAAAATATTCATGTAGAAAAACTTTCTCTTAAAAGGTAAGGTGTATTTCAATTCTTTAACAATCCCCAAACAGGAGAATGGATACGTGTATAAGTGGCTGCATCATTTCACTATACACCTGAAACTATCACAAGACTGTTAATCATCTCCAATATAAAGTAAAAAGTTTTTTAAAAATCCCCAAATACATCACTGATGATGTTTGAATGATAAAGGGCCTTCTAGTATTGCATGCATATTAACTCAAAATATCACCAGGCAAAGTTTGTCATGGTTATGCATAGAAATTTCTGAATTTCTCTTTCATTACTACTAGAATTGTGATATTGTGCTTGTATGTAATCAACAAATTTCAAATCAGTTTTACAACCCCCTTCATGTTAAATTTTACATAAAGAGCACCAGGAATGTATGAGGGAAATTCCAGTACTGTTTACTTGCGTTTGTTCTGTATTTGAAAGATCAGATTTCCACTAATCAGATTTACCTAAAAATTATAGCCCTAAAGGGGAGGAGGCAATGGCACCCCACCCCAGTACTCTTGCCTGGAAAATCCCATGGACGGAGGAGCCTGGTAGGCTCCAGTTCATGGGGTCGCTAAGAGTCGGACACAACTGAGCAACTTCACTTTCACTTTTCACTTCCATGCATTGGAGAAGGAAATGGCAACCCACTCCAGTGTTCTTGCCTGGAGAGTCCCGGGGATGGGGGAGCCTGGTGAGCTGCCGTCTATGGGATCGCACAGAGTTGGACACGACTGAAGCGACTTAGCAGCAGCAGCAGCATAACCCTAAAGAATTCTAAAGATGAAGAAATTTTTAGAATGAGTCAATGGTTCACTCTTGAAATTTTAGAACTGAATAAAATTCATAAGCATTTTATCCTAATGACATAAGGAAAACAGTTTAAAATGACCAGAGGCTATTAACAGTTATTAGTAAAGTAGTGAGAAAGTGGCTAAATATAGGTTGGAAATTTAGAGACAAACAGTATCTGAGTCAAGAATGGATGTCTGATGTGTTTCCTGTGTCCTGTCTCATTTCAGGAAGAAAGAAAGTTTCCATCTATCTCTGTGAAATGAAAATAACATCTGATTAATATAAGGAGTTTATTAATTTATACAATATTCCTTTAATGCAAAAACCGTATGGAATATGTTATTGGTCCTATGCATGATTTTATATTGGATAGCCAAAATAATGCTTTTTTAAAAGATCAATTAAGAAATGTTTAAATGTTTAACAACAAAACTTTATGTGAGGAGTAATCAGAGTATTTCTTAATTTAGACCAGTATTTACACTAGTGAATCTTCTAAAATCTCAGACTCAGCCTTTTAATGCATAGGTCTGTACAGAAGCAAAAAGAAACTACACCCTCAGTCCCAGCTCAGGCCCCTTGATCTGCTGTGGAGAAAAAGGTCTTTGCCACTGTATTTTTACAGCTAAAAGTTGAAATTAAGAGACAAAGCGGTGCAGATATTTATAACATCTTCACAGCTCTCTTATAAATCTTGGGTTGATCTTTTCATGGGCTTCCCTGATGGCTTAGTGGGCAAAAAATCCATCTGCAACCCAGAAGACACAGGAGATACAGGTTCAGTCCCAGGGTTGGGAAGATCCCCTGGAGGAGGAAATGCCAACCCACTACAGCATTCTTGCCTGAAAAATCCTATGGACAGAGTAGCCTGGTGGGCTGTAATCCAAAAGGTTGCAGAATCGGACATGACCAATTAACTAATCACAAGCACACAATCTTCTCATATGTTACCCCCAAATAAGTATTTTATCTCTGATGGTATTGTGGTTAAAAGCATAGGCTCTGTGTTTAAACTGCCTGCCTTTGAATCCTGGCTCCAGTATTCACTAGCTTGGGAGCCAGGGTAAGTTATTTGCCTCATTTGTAAAATGGGAATAAAAATACTACCTCTATGACAGATTGTTATGAAGGTAATGGGTTAATATATGTAAAATTAGCACTCAAAAATGTTAGCAATTTTGATGATGGTAATAATGACCTGAACTTCATTACAGTGTACTGAGCATTTTACATTCTGAGTTTCACTTCCCAAGCTTCAGAAGTCCTAGGCTGGCATTCTTGGAGGAAGCAGTAATTGTAACTTGTCCATACTTTGGGACAATGGTTGACATCAGCAGATCAGGTTTCCTCAATTTCCTACCCCTCTTGCCTCATTCCTGGGGTGCTGAGCAGGCTGCAGTCCCACTGGGTACACAGCTATGAGTTCTCCTTGTTGGGCCAATGGCGTGGCCCACTTCTCGTGTGTTGTGTTAGTTGCTCAGTCATGTCCAACTCTTTGTGGCCCCATGGATTACAGCCCAACAGGGAAGACTTATGGCCCACTTTGAGGGCCCAGAAAGCAGTTCTGTTATCTCAAGGAAGAAAGAGGCAGAGAGAGGGCAGATTGCTAGCATTTTCTGGAACACAGGAAATTAGTTAGAATAGTTCATTAATAATTATTTTACATTGATTACATTTTTCACTGATGCTATTTGGATATGTTGGGTTAAATAAAATATTTTAGTTAATAATTAATTTCATCTTTTTTTTAACTTTTTGTTATGTGGCTACTAGAAAATTGGACAAACGCTGGACTGGATGAAGCACAAGCTGGAATCAAGATTGCCAGGAGAAATATCAATGACCTCAGATATGCAGATGACACCACCCTTATGGCAGAAAGTGAAGAGGAACTAAAAAGCCTCTTGATGAGAGTGAAAGAGGAGAATGAAAAAGTTGGCTTAAAACTCAACAGTCAGAAAACTAAGATCATGGCATCTGGCCCCATCACTTCATGGGAAATAGATGGGGAAACAGTGGAAACAGTGACATACTTTATTTTGAGGGGCTCCAAAATCACTGTAGATGGTGATTGCAGCCATGAAATTAAAAGACATTTGCTCCTTGGAAGAAGAGCTATGACCAACCCAGACAGCATATTAAAAAGCAGAGACATTACTTTACCAACAAAGGTCCGTCTAGTCAAAGCTATGGTTTTTCCAGTGGTCATGTATGGATGTGAGAGTTGGACTATAAAGAAAGCTGAGCCCCGAAAAATTGATGCTTTTGAACTGTGAGGTTGGAGAAGACTCTTGAGAGTCCCATGGACTGCAAAGAGATCCAACCAGTCCATCCTAAAGGAAATCAGTCCTGAATATTCATTGGAAGGACTGACGCTGAAGCTGAAACTCCAATACTTTGGCCACCTGATGCGAAGAACTGACTCACTGGAAAAGACCCTGATGCTGGGAAAGATTGAAGGTGGGAGGAGAAGGGGACAAGAGAGGATGAGATGGTTGAATGGCATCACCAACTCATGGATATGAGTTTGAGTAAACTCCAGGAGTTGCTGATGGACAAGGAGGCCTGGCGTGCTGCAGTCCATGGGGTCACAGAGGTGGACACAACTGAGCAACTGAACTAAACTGAGAAAATTGGAAATTCCTTCTGTGGCTGGCATTTGTGGTTCACGGGGTATTTCTGTTGGGCTGTGCATGCTCTCTTAGAAAAACAGGAGAATTTCTGGAGGCAACCAGAGGCCTTTGCCTTGTCTACCAGAGCCCTGGTTAGGATGTGTAAAAATGATTCCTGCCTTGGGTGGGAGATTGGCGTAGGCCATTCCTTTTTCTATTATTAATTAATTACTTTTTTATTGTGGCAAAAAAGCATATAACATAAAATTCACCCTCTCAACAGTTTCTAAGTGTATTATAAAATACTGTCACCCATATGCACATTATTGTGCAAAAGATTCCCCAGAACCTCTCATCCCAGGAAAACAACTCCTCCTACCCCTCCCCCAGCCCCTGGCGTGCACTGTTCTATTTTCTGTTTCTATGAGTTTGACTACTTCAGGTACCTTCTCTAAGTGGCGTCATACAGTATCTGTCCTTCTGTGACTGGGTGTAGGCTGTTTCTGAGCACAATTTTCATGTGTACCAAGTAGAATAAAAGGACATGGGGGAAAGCACCCCCAGAGACCCATGCCAAGCATTCTGAAATAGAATGTAAAGCACCATTCTGTAGCCTTGACTTTTGACTTGTCAGATAAGCCCTCCAAGAAATAAATTAATTCTGGACAGTGTAGCATTTCATAAAGTTTAAAGCATTATATAAATGAAAGTTACAAGTACCAATAATCCATGGATAAAATAAAATTAGTTAATGATCCATGTAAATGTCCTTATTAAGAGATGACTTGATACTTCCCATTTAAGGTACAGTTCAAATATCTGTTTTGTGACAGGCATCATCTCTTTCTTTTCACCAAGACTGTGGCAGGTAAGAGTCAACTGTTTATTCCCTGTAGGAGCAATCTTGTGCTTCTGAAGATTAGGAAGTGTAGATGCTAAAACTCAAGAGTTTTCATTTCTCTGTAAGAGGTCAGCACTTGCTCAGATACATCCCAGGCTCTGCTACCCATGTTACATCTTAAGAGGTTCAAACTTACAGCATCATGCTGTAACTAACTGCTGGTATTGCCTCCAACCACAGCAGCACCCAACCCAGAACCTAGGCAAGGGGTCCCTCCAAGCAACCAGTATTTCCTCTACTTATCATCATGAACATATTATGAATTTTAATGGCAACCAAGAGTTATACTTCCAATATACGTGTAATTTGGGAATCCTGTAAACTAGATTTTGTTGAACAAGACAATGAACGCTCTGGATTTCTGCAATGTGGACCCTTCTCACCTGGGACCATTCTTAATGGCAGCTGGAATGCTACTGGTTAGGCATCACATTTTGCTTTGAGAGAAACAGAAGGCAGAGCCTGGAGAACTGGCACCAGCTGATTGGGGTGGGGTGAAGGATGGACTGGAGGCGAACTACAGCTCAGGGAAGTCAGATTGTAACTGACAATTATCCACAGGTAGAAGGGACTGCTTCTTCCTCAGATAGGAAATCATTCTAGCCTTGTAGACTGGAACTGGCTCTAAGATGGGGTCTGGGCTGGCTTAGTGGAGGGCCAAGACTCCCTTTCAGGGGTACTGTGTCACTGTATGAGAAACACTAGCATAGAGATGCCTATTTGCTGGGGTTAGGGGAGCAGGAAGTAGAGCAAAGGTGAGACTTGAGAGGGGAAGGCGATAGACCTTTACAAATCAGGTCATATTTTTACAAGTTGTGAAAATCTGTGTGGTGGTGGAAAGGGTGGGAGTAAGGGGAAAGTGTAAGAAGGCTGCACCGAGCTTGGCTATAGAAACCAAGTGAGTGCCTTACCGTGAAAGGCAAGGAGCAGACGGCGAAGGTGATGGTCATAATGGCCAGGAGAATAAGATGGTCCGTCTCCTCTGCCATGGATACCCTTTCTGCTCTCCCGTGGCTGCTGCCCAAGGAGGGTCCGCAGCGGCTTCTCCTGCCCCGGCGGTGCATGTGGATGAGGTTGACGATGACACTGAAGTTGCAGGCCAGCACGGCGATGATGAGCAACAGCAGCAGAGTGGCGTAAAGCCGCAGGTACGTGGTCTGCTTGTGTCCGATGAAGCACCACGTCCCTGGGCTGTACTGGGCATACTTCCAATGATCCAGCAGCGGCAGGGAGCAAAAGAGCAGGGAGACTATGTAGATAGTGGGCAGCACAGCCAGACCACTGCGGCGGGTGACTCGGCGCTGGTAGAAGTAGGGGTGTCCGATGGCTAGGTAGCGCTCCAGGGCCATGGCGAAGAGCATGAGCATCGTGGCCAGGCTGAAGAAGGTCATGGAAAAGGCAAAGTAGGTGCACACGCGCCTCTCCGGCCCCAGGGCCACCAGAGTCCGGTTCTGCGCATACGAAGCCAGCACCACGGGGCTGATGAGGCAGGTCCCAAGCAGGTCGGTGAGAACCAGCTCTGTCACCAGCACGTGGAACAGCGAGATGGAGTTTCCGCGGCCCTCGCTGCGCCCTGAGTCCCCTCGCCAGCGGCGCACCAGGAGCGCCAGCGCAATGAGGTTCCCCAGCACCCCGGCCGTGAACATCACGGAGCTGATGGCCGGGCTTTCTCCCGAGGGGAGCCACAGTGGCTCTTCGCGGTTCTCGGACTGGGAGTCGTTGGAAGTATTGCCCATGGTGGGGTGCCGCGAGGAGAGACGCGTCCTTTTCTCCCGCCGGCGCGCACCTGGCGGGAGGTGGGGTCTGAGAGCCCAAGTGCTACGAGACTCTGAGCGAAGGGGAGGGATCCAAATCCAGAGCCCCCTGCCGGTTCCCGGCGCTCACCGAGGGCGGCCTCGGCCCGGGTCTCCTGCGGCTCCCGGAGAGGCCGCGCGGCTGATGCATCCTACGGTGCTCCGGGAGCCTCGGGGACCCGCCGCCGCCTCCTCCGCGTCTCCCGGCGTGGCGGCAGTCCAGGGGAGAGAGCCGGCGAGTTGCCGGGAGGTGGACGCGTCACGCTACGAGTCTCTCCCGGCGCGCGGGGGCGGAGATCGGCCAGGCGAGGGGCGTGGGTGGCCGGTGTGAGCAGCGGCCCTGGTCCCTAGCTCAGGCGGCTGCTCGATGCCCACAGGCTGGCTGACCACCGCCGGGACGGTGGTCCTTTAGCCCTGACCGAGGGCTTGGAGGGAGTGCGGGGCACAATGTGGGGTACTGTGTCCGCACAGCATTCACGGAAGGCAACGCCAGGGAAAGCAAAGCGACTCAGCAAGCAATAGAGAAGTTGGGAGGACCCAGTACCGTGAGACGTGAAAAAGAAGGGAGCAACAGACACTAAGACGGCTTGCAGTAAGACCAATATGTTTATTTTTAACATTCTCAGGAAGACACATCAGGAAGGCGGGGCCAAAATTAGGAGGAAGTGGAAAGCAAGCCCGCGCATTCAAGCAACCGAGCCATGCGTGCACGCCAAGCTGTCTGCTGCACCGTCGCTTTGATTCGGCTCCCAGCATTTCTCCTTTTTCTATGTCAACACGGTAACGGATAACCACTTGTTAAAGCAACCATTTTTTTTTAAGTTCTTTGTAATTGTGTAGAATTGTGTTTGTGGGTACAGCTTGAAACCGCATTGTTCTCTACCCAAGCTCAGCTGCTGAAGAGACTGATCAAGAAGGTTGTCCTTCTTATTTGAAAATTGGAAATCATCCCACATTAGGCAGCATTTCTAATGACATGGAGCCCTGCCCCACTTAAAGTGACTGCTTTGACAATAGACTCTTGGTGTCTGTTAGCTAGTGTCATTACTAGCTCAATTCTGACACTGCCATTACCAGGAAGTCATAAACACGTTAGCAAAAAGTCAACTAAAGGGTAAAAAAAAAAAAAATTATGTGAACAGAAACTAACTTCAAGACTCGTTCACAACATTAAGGGAAATTGTGAGGGAGCAGGTGGAGAATCTCAATAGAGAAATAGAAACTATAAAAAAAATGGAAATTCTAGAACTAAAACTTATAGCAGCTTGAGGTTGACAGATTAAAGGGTGAAACCTGAAGACTAATCAAACCTTCCTTTTCTGTCATCATGACTTTTGTGCTCCTGAGAAATATTCTCACTTTTTCCATACCACATAAGGCTTAGAGAACACTCGTTTCCTGCTGCTTGCCCTGTTTTTACCCAAGAAGTAAAGCATGGGTTTCCTATGCTCTTAGATCCCTCAAATATCTGAGAGGTACAGAGCAACCTTATCCAGGAAACCCTGTATTAACATCTAAGCTTCCCCAGTTGTCCTAAACTTCACCTTCCCTCATTCATATGCCATGAAACTACTAGGGGAGAAGTGGTGAAACTCTGCTCTTCCTTATCTCCTCTGATCTGGGTCTTGACTTGTAAAAGTCATAAGCTAAGAATTGACGCCTGTGTTCTGGTAAGACTGTCCTTTCTCTGAGGCAGTCAGCATAGAACTCCCTGCTGCTGCTGCTGCTAAGTCGCTTCAGTCGTATCGGACTCTGTGCGACCCCATAGATGGCAGCCCACCAGGCTCCCCCATCCCTGGGATTCTCCAGGCAAGAACACTGGAGTGGGTTGCCATTTCCTTCTCCAATGCATCAAAGTGAAAAGTGAAAGTGAAGTCGCTCAGTCGTGTCTGACTCTTAGT
Organism: Tragelaphus eurycerus; assembly: GCA_935064755.1. Classification (NCBI taxonomy): domain Eukaryota; kingdom Metazoa; phylum Chordata; class Mammalia; order Artiodactyla; family Bovidae; genus Tragelaphus; species Tragelaphus eurycerus. Next base: position 4,361,648 of record CAKXYN010000054.1, on the reverse strand, counting down.
GACTGCAGCCTATCAGGCTCCTCCGTCCATGGAATTTGCCAGGCAAGAATACTGGAGTCGGGTGCCATCGCCTTCTCCATAGAACTCCCTAGCTACTGCTAAAACTAGGGGATGGATGGTCTGAAGTATCAGGAAGTACGGGGCAAAAAAATCAAACAAGCATAAGTTAATATGCCAAATTAATGTCTGGCTATATTTACATTCATGTAGGCCTGTGTGTGTAACCAAGGCTTGGTGGGACTTATTACATCTTCACAGGATTGAGAAACAACTTGATAAGTCTTTGCAAACCAGAGTCCATAAAAAGTGCTTTACAAATGGATGTGAGAATACAACAGTTCTCTTGTCCTCAGACAGGAAATATGAGAAAGGTAAATCCACAACTGTTTATTAGCACAAGGGGTTAGATTAAATGAGTCACTCCAATAATGTTAGGAAGTCAAATTACCTGTGATTCTAATTTCCTTTTCAGATTGATAGAGGACAAAGAATCTAATATAATCACGAACATTTTCTTTTACCAGAAAGCTTTGTGTCTAAGAACAGAACCAACTATAAGGTAGAAAAGCACATATAACACAAAAGTAAGGCTATGGTTATTCAACTTGTTTGTATAAAGTACCAACTCATCAGAGAAGTTTTGGAAAAATAGAATTAAAAAGTCACCCATGAGTGAATCCATCAAAAATGGCCACTCTTAACATTCTGATGTGTGTTTCTTTCAATTTTTCTGCTACATGCATCTTTTTCCCCCTACTTGTGATATTATATGTAAATTTTTCTATACTTATTCTTAAAAAACTTAAAAGTATAATGATACTGAGCATAAACCCAGAGAAAACCATAATTCAAAAAGACACATGCACCTCAGTTTTTATTGCAGCGCTATTTACAGTAGCCAGGACATGGAAGAAACCTAAATGTTCAACAGCTGCTGCTGCTGCTAAGTTGCTTCAGTCGTGTCCGACTCTGTGAGACCCCATAGGCGGCAGCCCACCAGGCTCCCCCGTCCCTGGGATTCTCCAGGCAAGAACACTGGAGTGAGTTGCCATTTCCTTCTCCAATTCCTGAAAGTGAAAAGTGAAAGTGAGGTCGCTCAGTCGTGTCCGACTCTGGCGACCCCATGGACTGCAGCCCACCAGGCTCCTCCATCCATGGGATTTTCCAGGCAAGAGTACTGGAGTGGGGTGCCATTGCTGTCTCCAAATGTTCAACAGAGGAATGGGTAAAGAAGATGTGGTACATATGTACAATGGAATATTGAGTTCAGTTCAGTCACTCAGTTGTGTCCGACTCTTTGCGACCCCATGAACTGCAGCACACCAGGCCTCCCTGTCCATCACCAACTCCCGGAGTTCACTCAAACTCACATCCATTGAGCCAGTGATACCATCCAGCCATCTCATCCTCTGTCGTCCCCTTCTCCTCCTGCCCCCAATCCCTCCCAGCATCAGAGTCTTTTCCAAAGAGTCAACTCTTTGCATGAGGTGGCCAAAGTACTGGAGTTTCACCTTTAGCATCATTCCTTCCAAAGAAATCCCAGGGCTGATCTCCTTCAGAATGGACTGGTTGGATCTCCTTGCAGTCCAAGGGACTCTCAACAGTCTTCTCCAACACCACAGTTCAAAAGCATCAATTCTTCAGCACTCAGCTTTCTTCACAGTCCAACTCTCACATCCATACATGACCACTGGAAACACCATAGCCTTGACTAGACGGACCTTTGTTGGCAAAGTAATGTCTCTGCTTTTGAATATGCTGTCTAGTTTGGTCATAAGTTTCCTTCCAAGGAGTAAGCGTCTTTTAATTTCATGGCTGCAGTCACCATCTGCTGTGATTTTGGAGCCCCCAAAATAAAGTGTGACACTGTTTCCACTGTTTCCCTATCTATTTCCCATGAAGTGATGGGACCAGATGCCATGATCTTAGTTTTCTGAATGTTGAGCTTTAAGCCAACTTTTTCTCTCTCCTCTTTCACTCTCATCAAGAGGCTTTTTAGTTCCTCTTCACTTTCTGCCATAAGGGTGGTGTCATCTGCATATCGGAGGCTATTGATATTTCTCCCGGCAATCTTGATTCCAGCTTCTGCTTCTTCCAGCCCAGCATTTCTCATGATGTACTCTGCATATAAGTTAAATAAGCAGGGTGACAATATACAGCCTTGACATACTCCTTTTCCTATTTGGAACCAGTCTGTTGTTCCATGTCCAGTTCTAACTGTTGCTTCCTGACCTGCATATAGGTTTCTCAAGAGGCAGGTCAGGTGGTCTGGTATTCCCATCTCTTTCAGAATTTTCCACAGTTTCTTGTGATCCACACAGTCAAAGGCTTTGGCATAGTCAATAAAGCAGAAATAGATGTTTTTCTGGAACTCTCTTGCTTTTTCCATGATCCAGTGGATGTTGGCAATTTGATCTCTGGTTCCTCTGCCTTTTCTAAAATCAGCTATATTACTCAGCCATAAAAAGGAATGAAATTGGGTCATTTGTGGAGACGTGGATGGACCTAGAGACTATCAAACAGAGTGAAGTTTAAGTCAGAAAGAGAAAAACAAATATTGTACATAGACGCACACATGTGGAATCTGAAAAAACTGGTATAGATGATCTTATTTACAAAGGAGAAATAGAGATATGGATGTAGAGAACAAATGTATGGATACCAAGGGGAAAAGGGAAGTGGGATGAATTGAGAGATTGGGGTTGACACATATACACTCTTTGTACTATGTATAAAAGAGATTAGTAAGAGAATCTATTGTACAGCACAGGGAACTCTACTCAGTGCTCTGTGGTGACTTAAATGGGAAGGAAATCCAAAAAGGGGGCTGTACAGTAGAAACTAGTACAATGTTGTAAAGCAACTATACTCCAATCAGTTTTTTAAAGTATAGTGAATACCTTATACTGAAATATGTATTCAGTTCAGTTCAGTTGCTCAGTCATTTCCAACTCTTTGCAACCCCATAGACTGCAGCACACCAGGCTTCCCTGTCCATCACCAACTCCCAGAGCTTGCTCAAACTCATGTCCATCAAATTGGTGATGCCATCCAACCATCTCATCCTGTCATCCCCTTCTCCTCCTGCCTTCAATCCGTCTCAGCATCAGGGTCTTTTACAATGTGTCAGCTCTTCACATCAGGTGGCCAAAGTATTGAAGCTTCAGCTTCAGCATCAGTCCTTCCAATGAATATTCAGGACTGATTTCCTTTAGCACTGACTGGTTTGATCTCCTTGCTGTCCAAGGGACTCTGAAAAGTCTACCCCAACACCACAGTTCAAAAGCATCAATTCTTTGGCACTTAGCCACCAGGGAGGCCCAAGGGCTTATTATATTCCCTAAACTGTTAAAGGCTTAGTACACATTACCTCATTACTTTTTCTATCAATTCTATAAGAAAGGTCAGAGATATCCTCCTCTTACAGATGACCAAACTGAAAGGATACATGCTTGAAGTTCTATGTCTAAGGAAGTTCCTTTCATTATTATTTGTATGTTTTTCTTAGGAACTAGCCTAAATGTCTGGAGAAGGAAATGGCAGCCCACTCCGGTGTTCTTGCCTGGAGAATCCCAGGGACTGGGGAGCCTGGTGGGCTGCTGTCTATGGGGCCACACAGAGTCGGACACGACTGAAGTGACTTAGCAGCAGCAGCAGCAGCCTAAATGTCGAGGAAAAGAGACATATAAATATGTTAGATGTATCTGTTCAATGAAATATTTTGCAACTAAAACAAACTAAGACCTTGCAAATCCCCATCACCCCTGCCCCTGAGTTTCTACTTTTTATTCTCTCCAGTATCATATCAAATCCAGGAGAAGTAGGAGGGGGAAGAGTATTGACTTAAGAAAGACAGCAGATAAAAATGTGGTTAATTTTATCACGTGGGCATATATAGATATATAAGCACCCCACTCCAGTACTCTTGCTTGGAAAATCCCGTGGACGGACAAGCCTGGTAGGCTCCGGTCCATGGGTTCGCTAAGAGTCGGACACGACTTCACTTTCACTTTTCACTTTCATGCATTGGAGAAGGAAATGGCAACCCACTCCAGTATTCTTTCCTGGGGAATCCCAGGGACAGAGGAGCCTCATGGGCTGCCGTCTATGGGGTTGCACAGAGTCAGACACGACTGAAGCGACTTAGCAGCAGCAGCAGACATATCCTACAATTTGATTTGATATTATTAAATATTTTTGTTACATAGGGTGTGTTTTGTTATGATGATATCTGTGTGTCAAAGGGGAATTCCACAGGCCATGGCTGAGTTCTGTGGTTTCTCCTCTCATAGCCCTACTGCCTTGTAACACACCATGTGATTTTGTTATTTTTTGTCATTTGCTTGTTGACTATCTCCCTCTGAAAGAATTTCAGTTCCTAGAAGGAAGGGATCTTGATCACTTTAATTCAGTGATGTATCATCCCAGGAACCAGAACTGTGCCTGCCATAGAGTAGTGAAAGTGAAAGTTGCTCAGTCGTGTCTGACTCTTTGCGATCCCATGTATTATACAGTCCATGGACTTCTCCAGGCCAGAATACTGGAGTGGATTGCCTTTCATTTCTCCAGGGGGGTCTTCCCAACCCAGGGATCGAACCCAGGTCCCCACATTGCAAGTGGATTCTTTACCATCTGAGCCACCAGAGAAGCCCAGTAATACTGGAGTGGGTAGCCTATCCCTTCTCCAGTGGATCTTTCCGACCCAGGAATCGAACCAGGGTCTCCTGCATTGTAGGCGGATTCTTACCGACTGAGCTATCAATAAGCACTTGATAAATATGTGTTGAATGAACAGAGTGGAGCAATGGGCTGAGCTGGTGCTGCTGAGGGTTTAACCTGATGGATGCAGAGAAGTGGTCACTGACTTTTGCAGAAGGTACTCCATTGGTGACCCTGCTAAGGGCTCTTTTGGCAGAATTGATGGAGAGGATAAGGAGGTTGTCCAAGAAAAAAGGAAGAAGGGATGTGGGCAATTTCAAATAGAAACAGTGCATAATTACTTCCAGGAGTTGGAAAGTACATTAACTGGGAAATTGTGGCCTTTTAGATCCAAATTAAGATAATCTGCCATGCAGCTTGGCATTTATAAAGGCAGGCACGTTTCAGTAAAAACTACATTTTATTGTGCTTCCCATATACTGTGGTTTTTGTTTTTTGTTTTGTTTTGTTTTGTTTTTTAACAAATCAAAGTTTTATGGAAACCCTGAATCAAACAAGTCTACTGGCACTGTTTCCCCCACAGCATTTGACCTGTACCAGGTTTTGGTAATGCTCTACTATTTCAAGCTTTTTCGTTGTTATTTTGTTTGTTATGGTGACCTGTGATCACTGATCTTTGCTGTTACTATTGTCATTGTTTGAGGTTGGTCCGAACTGCTCCCATATAAGACAGTGGACTAAGTGGATCAAATATATATGTTTGGACTGCTCCACTGACAGGCTGATACCTTATCTCTCTCCTCCTCGGGCCTCCCATTCTGAGACACAGAATGTTGATTGTTAGGCCAATTAATAACAATCCCAAAGAAAGGCAATGCCAAAGAATGCTCAAACTACCGCACAATTGCACTCATCTCACACGCTAGTAAAGTAATGCTCAAAATTCTCCAAGCCAGGCTTCAGCAATATGTGAACTGTGAACTTCCTGATGTTCAAGCTGGTTTTAGAAAAGGCAGAGGAACCAGAGATCAAATTGCCAACATCTGCTGGATCATGGAAAAAGCAAGAGAGTTCCAGAAAAACATCTATTTCTGCTTTATTGACTATGCCAAAGCCTTTGACTGTGTAGATCACAATAAACTGTGGAAAATTCTGAAAGAGATGGGAATACCAGACCACCTGATCTGCCTCTTGAGAAATCTGTATGCAGGTCAGGAAGCAACAGTTAGAAATGGACATGGAACAACAGACTGGTTCCAAATAGGAAAAGGAGTGCGTCAAGGCTGCATATTGTCACCCTGTTTATTTAACTTATATGCAGAGTACATCATGAGAAATGCTGGACTGGAAGAAACACAAGTTGGAATCAAGATTGCTGGGAGAAATCTCAATAACCTCAGATATGCAGATGACACCACCCTTATGGCAGAAAGTGAAGAGGAACTAAAAAGCCTCTTGATGAGAGTGAAAGAGGAGAGTGAAAAGGTTGGCTTAAAGCTCAACATTCAGAAAACGAAGATCATGGCATCTGGTGCCATCACTACCTGGGAAATAGATGGGGAAACAGTGGAAACAGTGTCAGACTTTCTTTTTCTGGGCTCCAAAATCACTGCAGATGGTGACTGCAGCCATGAAATTAAAAGACGCTTACTCCTTGGAAGGAAAGTTATGACCAACCTAGATAGCATATTCAAAAGCAGAGACATCACTTTGCCAACAAAGATTTGTCTAGTCAAGGCTATGGTCTTTCCTGTGGTCATGTATGGATGTGAGAGCTGGACTGTGAAGAAGGCTGAGCGCCGAAGAATTGATGCTTTTGAACTGTGGTGTTGGAGAAGACTCTTGAGAGTCCCTTGGACTGCAAGGAGATCCAACCAGTCCATACTAAAGGAGATCAGCCCTGGGATTTCTTTGGAAGGAGTGATGCTAAAGCTGAAACTCCAGTACTTTGGCCACCTCATGCAAAGAGTTGACTCATTGGAGAAGACTCTGATGCTGGGAGGGATTGGGGGCAGGAGGAGAGGTGGACGACAGAGGATGAGATGGCTGGATGGCATCACTGACTCGAAGGATGTGAGTCTGAGTGACCTCCGGGAGTTGGTGACGGACAGGGAGGCCTGGTGTGCTGCGATTCATGGGGTCGCAAAGAGTCGGACACGACTGAGCGACTGATCTGATCTGATCTGATCTGTCATGGCCTGTAAGTGTTCAAGTGAAAGGAAGAGCTGCAATTCTCTCAGTTTAAACAAAGCTTAGTGAGGAAGACATGTCAAAAGCTGAGATAGGCTAAAGCTAGGTCTCTTGAGCCAAACAGCCAAGTTGTGAAGGAAAAGGAAAACTTCTTAAGGAAGTTAAAAGTGCTACTTCAGTAAACACATGAACAATAAAAAGCCAAACAGCATTATTTGCTGATATGAAGACATTTTACTGCCTAAAATAGAAAATCAAAGCAGCCACAACATTCTCTTAAGCCAAAGCCTAGTCCAGAAAAAGGCCCTAATTCTCTTCCATTCTGTGAAGGTTGAGAGGGGTGAGGAAACTGCAGAAGAAAAGTCTGAAGCTAACAGGGGTTGGTTCAGGAAATTTAAGTAAAGAAGCATCTCTGTAACATAAAGGTACAAGATAAAGCAGATCTAGCTAAGATCTCCGAGAAAGCAATGGCACCCCACTCCAGTACTCTTGCCTGGGAAATCCCATGGATGGAGGAGCCTGGTGGGCTGCCGTCTATGGGGTCGCACAGAGTCGGACACGACTGAAGCGGCTTAGCAGCAGCAGCAGCTAAAATCTGATAGAAGATCTAGCTAAGATCATTAATGAAGATGGCTACACTAAACAGTGATTTTCAGTGTAGACAAAATAGCCTTCTGTTGAAGGAAGATGCCATCCAGGACGTTCACAGCTGGAGAGAAGTCTATGCCTGGTCTCAAAGCTTCAAAGGACAGGTTGAATTTTTAGGAATTCATGCCACTGGTGACTTTAGGTTGAAGTTAGTGCTCATTTATCGTTCCAGAAATGCTAGGGATTTTTCTTAAGAATTTCCATAAGAATTCTTAAGAATCCATAATAATTGTGTACTCTGCCTGTGCTCTATAAGTGGAACAATAAATCATCGAAGCAGCAAATCTTTGTGTAACATGGTTTATTTTAAGAACATTCGTGATTCATGGGAAGAGGTCAAAATATCAACCTTAACAGAAGTTTGGAAGAAATTAATTCCAACCCTCATGGATGATTTTGAGGAAAGCTTCAGTGGAGGAAGTGACTACAGATGTGGGGAAATTGCAAGAGAACTAGAATTGTAAGTGGAGCCTGAAGATGAGACTGAACTGCTGCAATTTCATGATAATAACCAACAAGGACCTACTGTATAGCACGGGGAATGCTGCTCAATACTTTGTAACAGACTAAATGGGAAAAGGATTTGAAAAAGAAGAGATGCATGTATATGTATAGCTGGATCACTTTGCTGTACACCTGAAACTAACACAATATTGTTCATCAACTATGTGCTGCTGTGCTTAACCGGTCAGTCGTGTCCAACTCTTTGTGACCCCATGGACTGTAGCCCTCCAGGCTCCTCTGTCCATGGGATTCTCCAGGCAAGAATACTGGAGTGGGTTGCCATTCCCTTCTGCAGGGCATCTTCCCAATCCAGGAATCAAACCCAGGTCTCCCGCATTTCAGGTGGATTTTTACTCTCTGAGCTACCACTATTCCCAATATAAAATAAAAAGGTAAAAAAGAAAAAAAAAAAGAAATCTGAATGGATAAGGAGTTGCTTCTTATGAATGAATAAAGAAAGTGGTTTCTTGAGATGTAATCTGCTCCTGGTAAAGATGGTGTGAAGATAGTTGAAATGATAACAAAGGATGTAGAACATTGCCTAACTTTAGTTAATAAAGTTGCAGCAGAGTCTGAGAGAATTGATTCCAGTTTTGAAAGAAATTCTACAGCGAATAAAATGCTATCAGCCCTGCATACTACAGAGAAGTCATTTGTGAAAAGAAGAGTCCATCAGTATGGAAACTTCACTGTTGTCTTATTTAAAAAAATGCCACGGCCAACCCAACCTCAGCAACCACTACCATGATCAGTCATGAGCCATCAACATCAGGTCGTGATCCTCCAGCAGCAACAACAGTATGACTTGCTGAAGGCTCAGATGATGGCTAGCATGTTTTTTTTTTTAGCAATAAAGTCATTTTAAATAAAGGTATGTACACTTTCTTAGACGTAATACTATTTCACATTTAATAGAGTATAAAATAGTACAGACATAACTTTTATCTGCACTGGGAAATAAAAAGAACTATGTGATTAGCTTGAATGACTGTAGGTTAGGAGTCTTCTGACAGGTTTTCCAGCCTCTAGCTCTGTTCACCTCTGTTCAGTTATTTATATTATGCCGAGTGATCATTACAAAAAGGAGACGTGATCATGATGCTCCTCTGTTTATAACTAGTCAGTGTTTCTCCACTGCCTTCAGATTAAAGTCTCAATTCTTCCACTTTGCATAGAAGACCTATCATGCCCTGGCTCCTGACTACCCTCCTTGAAGACAATGACAATGAGAGAGATAAAAACAATAAAAGTTCAAAAACGGGGGGAAAAAAGCGAACAACAAAGTACTTATTTGGTAGGCCAGGGATAAATACTTTTTATCGTCATGAATTAAGTTGAAGATTAAAAGGCAAGAAGTTGTTTATATTAGACAAAAACACATGGAAATATGTATAATAAAGATTTCACCTAAATTGATGATAGAAAAGAACATTAGCAAAAAATTATTAAGTATAAATTGAAGCGTGGGATGGTGTCCAGAGGCGGGAACATTATCTGCAAATCTAAGTTCAAAAAATAGGAAATCCAGCCACTGCCCAAAGTTGAAACAATTTGAACCAAAAAAAAAGGAAAATAGTAGATTTGAATCAAACTGAATTATAAAAATTCATGTGTCTATATAAAGATCAAGATAGAGAGAAAGAACTCATAAGTCACCATTGAGATGGCTTTTAAATTGACTTTTTACTTTGACAGTTGGTAGCTAAAGAGAAAGAAGCATTTATACACTCTTCCTATAAGAAATAGATCAACTGGGGCTATTTGGCTATATAGCCAATAAGGGAAAGTGCTTGAGCTTCCCTGATGGCTTAGACTAAAGAATCTGCCTGCAATGCAGGAGACCTGGGTTCGATACCTGGGTTGGGAAGATCCCTTGGAGGAGAGCATGGCAACCCACTCCAGTATTCTTCCTGGAGAATCCCATGGACAGCAAAGCCTGGTGGGCTATAGTCCATGGGGTCGCAAAGAGTTGGACACGACTGGGTGACTAAGCTGCTTGCAATTCTAAGACCCTTGACTACAGCGAGCTTAGATGGATTTGGAGAGAATGTATTTCAGGTACTTCTGCTCCCTCTAGAGGAGAAATGTAAATAAATCAGGTCTGTCAGATTTTGTTAAGAGTTTTGAAGTTAAATTTTAGTGTCATTTTAAAAAGAGAACTAATTTGGAAGTAGTGAGGAAAATATAGCTTTAATTAATTATAATTTTTTAATTTAAAAGTAATAATTTTCCATAATCATATCACTTTAATATGATTCCTGTTTCTAATCTGAAATATGTCCTTCCAGTTTAGTCTGCTGTGCAGTGTCACACGGGGCTTCCCAGGTGGCGCTAGTGGTACAGAACCCACCTGCCAATACAGGAGACAGAAGAGACACAGGTTCCACCCTGGGTTGGGAAGATCCCTTGGAGGAGGGCATGGCAACACACTCCAGTATTATTGTCTGGAGAATTCCACGGACAGAGGATCCTGGGGAGCTACAGTCCATGGGTCACAAAGAGTCAGACACAAATAATAGAGATTATTAACCCTTGGAGATTTTTTCCCCAGGACTGTCTGCTCTCTTATTTTAACTTTTTTTTTTTTTTTTTTTTTTAACACAGAGAGCTGCATATAAACTGTAACTGTAAATACTTTACAAAGCTAAACACATATCTTGGGTTTTAATTAGGTCACATGATGGCCATTGGAGATAATAAAAAGATAAGACATGCTTTGTTGTTGTTGCTAAGTCGCTTCAGTCGTGTCCGACTCTGTGCGACCCCATAGACGGAAGCTCACCAGGCTCCCCTGTCCCTGGGATTCTCCAGGCAAGAACACTGGAGTGGGTTGCCATTTCCTTCTCCAATGCATGAAAGTGAAAAGTAAAGCGAAGTCGCTCAGTCGTGTCCGACTCCTAGCGACCCCGTGGACTGGAGCCTACCAGGCTCCTCCATCCATGGGATTTTCCAGGCAAAAGTACTGGGGTGGGGTGCCATTGCCTTCCCCGAAGACATGCTTGGTTTTCTCTAAAGACTAATTAGGGCTTAGATTAGTGTGTTCCAAATTGTTAAACAGTTACTCCTACATTCTATATTGATTATTCTTTCTCTTCCTCATTGATTTGAGATGCATTCTTTGTCATGTATATAGTAAGATCTATATTTGAACTTTTCATTAGAGTTTTTTTTGTCATACATCACATTGTTTTAATTACCGTATCTTTATATGATTAAAACAGAATAGGATTGATCCTCTCACAACTAATTTTTGTTCAGTACTTTCTTCCCTTTTTATTCTCCAGGTGAACTTTAGGATCATTTTGTCAATGTGGACAAAAATTATTGTTTTTTTAAAGAAGTAATTCAGAGCAGTAGACATTTTGATTAAACCTATAAATTAGTTATTTTCATATTCAGTCTTTCTTACTAGGAATATAACTAGGAAAATTAACCGGTCACTTTTCCAAGTCTTACTTTATATTTTTAATATAATATGCATTTTTTTCTTCATAACATCACTATGTACCTTGTTAAGACTATTCCCAGGCTATGCTGCTAAGTCACTTCAGTCGTGTCCGACTCTGTGCGACCCCATAGACGGCAGCCCACCAGGCTCCCCGATCCCTGGGATTCTCCAGGCAAGAACACTGGAGTGGGTTGCCATTTCCTTCTCCATTCCCAGGCTATATGCATGTTTAATTAGTTATTGCAAACAGGACCTTTATTTGGCTTATTTTTATAGAGCTTCTGGTACATAAAAATGTTGTTGACTTATATTGCTTTTATTTTAAGCCATACTTGTAAACTTTTATTCCTTTTAATAGTTTATCAGATGATCTTTTATATTTTATGTATATACAATATCTGTTTAGAATGATGCTTCTCTTTCATCTTAGAAAATTTGTGTGTAGAAAAGAGCTAACAAAGTAGGCCTGAGCCTGCTATTATTACACAGACATGCTTGCATAGTTGGCCCTTGGCTGGTTTCTGGAAACTTGGACTTTGGGATGGTTTCCATCATTCTCTAAGTGATAAGGGTGGTATAATATTTTCAGACTGTGCAAAAATATGGCTTCCTGAGGAGACCAGGAAAGCCGTTTTGCACCCAGCAGAATCAAAGTATAGATTATTTTACTTCAGAGCTTCTTCAGTATATTTTGGGAAATTATGGATACTCATGTGCCCATGCATACATTACCTGAAGAGATCCAAAAGATCTTGTCTTTAAGATATCTAGGCTTGATGTTTTAAAACAGAGACATGGGAGAGAACAAGATGGCGGAGGAGTAGGTGGATGTGGAGTACATCTTTCTCCACGGATACATCAGGAGTACACTTTCAGACACAGAAGTGCATGCAGAACACCAGCTGAGAGTGGACAGGAGTACCTGACCAGCAGAAAAGAATATATCAGATCAGTCGCTCAGTCGTGTCCGACTCTTTGCGACCCCATGAATCGCAGCACGCCAGGCCTCCCTGTCCATCACCAACTCCCGGAGGTCACTCAGACTCACATCCATCGAGTCAGTGATGCCATCCAGCCATCTCATCCTCTTTTGTCCCCTTCTCCTCCTGCCCCCAATCCCTCCCAGCATCAGAGTCTTCTCCAATGAGTCAGCACTTCGCATGAGGTGGCCAAAGTACTGGAGTTTCAGCTTTAGCATCATTCCTTCCAAAGAAATCCCAGGGCTGATCTCCTTCAGAATGGACTAGTTGGATCTCCTTGCAGTCCAAGGAACTCTCAAGAGTCTTCTCCAACACCACAGTTCAGAAGCATCAATTCTTCGGTGCTCAGCCTTCTTCATAGTCCAACTCTCACATCCACACATAACCACAGGAAAGACCATAGCCTTGACTAGGCGAACCTTGGTTGGCAAAGTAATGTCTCTGCTTTTGAATATGCTATCTAGGTTGGTCATAACTTTCCTTCCAAGGAGTAAGCGTCTTTTAATTTCATGGCTGCAGTCACCATCTGCAGTGATTTTGGAGCCCAGAAAAAGAAAGTCTGACACTGTTTCCACTGTTTCCCCATGTAGTGATGGGACCAGATGCCATGATCTTCGTTTTCTGAATGTTGAGCTTTAAGCCAACCTTTTCACTCTCCACTTTCACTTTCATCAAGAGGCTTTTTAGTTCCTCTTCACTTTCTGCCATAAGGGTGGTGTCATCTGCATATCGGAGGTTATTGAGATTTCTCCCAGCAATCTTGATTCAAACTTGTGTTTCTTCCAATCCAGCATTTCTCATGATGTACTCTGCATATAAGTTAAATAAACAGGGTGACAATATACAGCCTTGACGCACTCCTTTTCCTATTTGGAACCAGTCTGTTGTTCCATGTCCATTTCTAACTGTTGCTTCCTGACCTGCATACAGATTTCTCAAGAGGCAGATCAGGTGGTCTGGTATTCCCATCTCTTTCAGAATTTTCCACTGTTTATTGTGATCTACACAGTCAAAGGCTTTGGCATAGTCAATAAAGCAGAAATAGATGTTTTTCTGGAACTCTCTTGCTTTTTCCATGATCCAGCGGATGTTGGCAATTTGATCTCTGGTTCCTCTGCCTTTTCTAATACCGGCTTGAACATCAGGAAGTTCACGGTTCACATATTGCTGAAGCCTGGCTTGGAGAATTTTGAGCATTACTTTACTAGCGTGTGAGATGAGTGCAATTTTGCGGTAGTTTGAGCATTCTTTGGCATTGCCTTTCTTTGGGATTGGGATGAAAACTGACCTTTTCCAATCTTGTGGCCACTGCTGAGTTTTCCAAATTTGCCGGCATATTGAGTGCAGCACTTTCACAGCATCATCTTTCAGGATTTGGAATAGCTCAATTGGAATTCCATCACCTCCACTAGCTTTGTTCATAGTGATGCTTTCTAAGGCCCACTTGACTTCACATTCCAGGATGTTTGGCTCTAGGTCAGTGATCACACCATCATGATTATCTGGGTCCTGAAGATCTTTTTTTGTACAGTTCTTCTGTGTATATAGACCCACGCAAAACTCGGTAGAAGAAAGCAACTAGGGGGGAAACAGGAGTGTTAGTAGGACCCGACCTACTGAAGGAACTGAAGCAGGGGTCCAATCCCCACATGGGGCAATTGTCTGAGTCAAAGGAGAAACATTTAAGGCTGAGAGTGAAACAGCTGATCTGTGGCAGCCTAAATGGAATGAGAATCAGACAGTCCTTGCAGCAGCCATACATACACCGGGGGTGGGGTGGGGGGTGCGGATGTGGGTCTCCTGGAAGGGGCAGCGGCTGGGAGTTTGAGTTTAGGAATTGTGGAGAAATTCCTGGGCAAGGGCTGCTGTTAACTGCAGCGGGACAGATCAAGGGGATGTGAGGGAGGAGATCATCTTGGGAAAGGCCAATAGAGGAAAACCAGGCAGCCATGGAAGCAAGTCACACGTAAGGGACAGAGCCATCACCATAGCCCCTCTCTCTCCACACGCCAGCATCAACAACAGAGGCTGGCCCATCAAATGCCTGACCACTGAACTACAGAGTAGGACCCCACCTAGGGTGCCCCTTTAAGTGCCTGACGCGCCGATCTACAGAGTAGGACCCCAGTCGGGGGTGGCGGGGGGGCGGGGGGGTCCCCTCTACGTGCCTGACACACCAAACAACTGAGAATGACCCCAGGCAAGGGAGTCCTGTAAGTGCCTGAACAGGTGGAGCTACGAAGAAAGACTGGCCAAAGAGGCTTTCTGATCACCAGCTACAAGAGGCTCAAAAAAAAGCCTCTGATAGGGCCATAACTCCTGCGGCAGAGGCAGTCCGTGTCCCTGCACGCTTGGCGCCTCCAGGGTCCCCACAAGCCAAGTAGCTGCATCACCTTAGTGCTTAACTCTCACAGAGGCTAAGCTGCCACAGGCAAAAAAAATTTTTAAAAATCTCATGTCTATGGGCACAGAGTCACTGCAGGCCTTGTCTGACTCTTTGCAACCCTGTAGACTGTGACCTGCCAGGCTTCTGTCTCAGAGAGGGGGCTCCCCAGGCAAGAATACTGGAACGTATTGGCCAATACTGGTTGCCATACCCTTCTAGAGCACTATATTTGCTACTACCCTAGCTGCCAACCCTCCTGAGTACCTGGTGCTGCCAGAACCCCTGCAACCCAAGCAGTTGCACCACCTCCACACCTGACTCTTACAGGGGCAAACCCAGGCCCTCCAGGGCAGCCTCAGGAGCTAAACCCCAGTGGATGACCCACATGTAGAGGTGGAAATAAAACCACCCCCTGAAACCCAGGGGCAGTATAGCTAAGGAAGAAGACCCAAAACCTTCTCACCAGTTGTACAAGCTGCAATTTAAATCCACACGCTCAACTAAGCAGACTCTGTGTCTATGGAAAATATAAAAGGCCATTGAGAGTTCCCACAAAAGAAAATGCGCTAGCTCTGACAGCTGTGGGCATTGGAGGCAAGAACACACAGGAGTAGGACCAGATTAGAATCTGAGCTGCCCTCACAGCGGGTCCAGAGATCAGCACAGTGTTGGAGGGCATCCTAGGGAGGTAAGGTGGACTGTGATTCCCAGTGTGGGAAAGGACTCTGACAGAAGTGACTCAAGAAAAACATTTATTATTCTTATTTTTTGAGTTGTTCTGTAGATTCTTTTGGATTTTTTTTTCTTTTTCTTCCCCCCTCTGTTGTAGTTGTCGATTTTATTGGCACTAAGAAATCCAGTTAAGCTTTTGAGCTTTATTTTTTTTTCCCCTCAGTCACATTTTTTCATTGTTGTCATAAACCTCTGCCCCTACGTTGAACTTTTGCAGTTCTGTGGAGTTTTCCTCTTTTTTTCCTTTTCTTTTTTCTTAGTTTTAATTTTTAAGCCTATTATTATTTTTTCTACATTTATTCCTTTGTTTGCTTTTCCTACCGTTCTTTTCCCTTTGCAGTTAATCTTTAACGGATATAAGTCTTCATCTACCTCTATGTAACTTTGCATATCTATTCTTTCTTTTCTTTCCCTCCTTGCCTCTCAACATATTTGTTAGTCTCATTTTCATTGCTTTATTCCCCAATTGGCACTTTGCTTTAGTTTTGTTTTTCAGTTTGTGCTTTAATTAGTTTTGTTCTGGTAGATATAATTTTTGGTTTCCTTTGTTCACCAGGTCAATCCATAGTACTTTATTTTTGTTGGACTGTTTTGATTTTGCTTATGGGTGTATATGTATATATGTATATTCAGTCACACTTCTACTGTTGTTACAAACCTCTGCCTCTACATTGGGCTTTTGCAGTTCTGTGGCGTTTTCCTTTCACCCCCGCCTCCTTTTTTTTTTTTTCTTCTGGTTTTTTCTTTTTTCTCTTTTTTATAATTTTAATTTTTAAAACCTATTATATTTTTCCTACATTTATTCCTTTGTTTGCCTTTCCTACTCTTCTTTTCCCCTTGCAGTTAATCTTTAACGTATATAAATCTTCTTCATCTACCTCTCTTTAACTTTGCATATCTATTCTTTCTTTCCTTTCCTCTGAACATATTTGTTAGTTCTGTTTTCATTACTTTGTTCCTCACTTGTTTTAATTTTGTTTTCCAGTTTGTACTTAAGTTAGTTTTGCCCTTAATTGGTAAATATAATTTTTTTTATTTTATTTCCTTTGTTCACTGGCTCAATCTACTGTACTTTATTTTTGTTGGACTGTTTTCACTTTGCTCATGGGTGTATATGTATACATTCCATTATTTTAATTATTATTTGCCTGATTTTGTAACTGCCATTTGTCTGCAGTGCATCTTTGGTTTCTCATTTTTGGATATTTGCTTTACTTTCCCTTAATGTCATAGCAAGCCACTTGTGGAATCTTCATTCCTGGCCAGAGATCAAGCCCTGAGCCTTTGAAGTGGGAGCACTGACTCCAAGACCCTAGACTACCAGAGAACTAACCCTCCAGTTCCAGTTCAGTCATTCAGTCGTGTCCAGCTCTTTGTGACCCCATGAATCACAGCACGCCAGGCCTCCCTGTCCATCACCAACTCCCAGAGTTTACTCAAACTCATGTCCATCGAGTCACTGATGCCATCCAGCCATCTCATCCTCTCTCGTCCCCTTCTCCTCCTGCCACCAATCCCTCCCAGAATCAGAGTCTTTTCCAATGAGTCAACTCTTCGCATGAGGTGGCCAAAAGTTTCAGCTGTAGCATCAGTCCTTCCAATGAACACCCAGGACTGATCTGCTTTAGAATGAACTGGTTGGATCTCCTTGCAGTCCAAGGGACTCTCAACAGTCTTCTCCAACACCACAGTTCAAAAGCATCAATTCTTCAGCACTCAGCTTTCTTCACAGTCCAGCTCTCACATCCATATATGACCATTGGAAAAACCATAGCCTTGACTAGACGGACCTTTGTTGGCAAAGTAATGTCTCTGCTTTTGAATATGCTGTCTAGATTGGTCATAACTTTCCTTCCAAGGAGTAAGCGTTTTAATTTCATGGCTACAATCACCATCTGCCGTGATTTTGGAGCCCAAAAAACAGTCTGACACTGTTTCCACTGTTTCCCCATCTATTTCCCATGAAGTGATGGGACCAGATGCCATGATCTTCGTTTTCTGAATGTTGAGCTTAAAGCCAACTTTTTCACTCTCATCTTTCATTTTCGTCAAGAGGCTCTTTAGTTCCTCTTCACTTTCTGCCATAAGGGTGTTGTCATCTGCATATCTGAGGTTACTGATATTTCTCTTGGCAATCTTGGTTCCAGCTTGTGCTTCTTCCAGCCCTAGGGAGTATCAAATAGTGAGAACTCACACAAAGGAAACACTTGAATACAAGACCCAGCATAACCCAGCCACCAGTAGCACCCTGGGCAGGACATCTCATCTAAACAGCAAACAAAACAAAAATACAAACCCAATCATCAGCAGACAGGAGTACCACCTTACTCAGCCTCGCCCATCAGAGGAAAAACAAACAAACAAACAAAAACTCAGCACAAATCTCACTCTATAGGAAGCTCACACAAACCACTGGATCAACCTTAGGAGGGCAGAAACCAAAAGGAAGAAAGAATTCAACCTTCTTCAAGGAAAGAAATCAATTTTCCTTGAGGCCTGGGAAAAGAAAACCTTAAAAAAAAAAAAAAGGCAGAGAAATACTGCACAAATGAAGGAACAAACTAGAAACACAGAAGTCCAAATAACTAAAGAGGAAATAGGAAAATTACCTGAAAAAGAATTCAGAATAATGATAGTAAAGATGATCAAAAACCTTGAAAACAAAATGGAGGAAATGCAAGAATCAATTAACAAAGACCTAGAAGAATTAAAGAATAAGCATACACAGACAAAACAACAAAATTACTGAGATTAAAAATATTCTAGAAGGAATCAATAGCAGAATATCTGAAGCAGAAGAATGAACTAGTGAGCTGGAAGATAAAATGTTGGAAAAAATTTCTGAAGAGCAGAATAAAGTAAAAAGAATGAAAAGAGCTGAGGAAAGTCTCAGAGACATCTGAGACTTTGATATTTGATCATATCAAATGCACCAACATTTGAATTATAGGGGTCCCAGAAGAAGAGAAAAAAGGAAGGGTATGAGAAAATTTTGGAAGAGATTATAGTTGAAAATTTCCCCAACATGGAAAAAGAAAAAGCCAATCAAGTCCAAGAGGCACAGAGTCCCATACAGGATAAACCCAAGGAGAAACATGCCAAGACACATACTAATCAAACTAACAAAGACTAAACACAAAGAAAGAATATTAAAAGCAGCAAGGGCGAAGCAACAAGTAACTTACAAGGGAAACCCCATATACTTAACAACTGATCTTTCAGCAGAAACTCTGCAGGCCAGAAGGGAATGGCAATATACATTTAAAGTACTGAAAGGGAAAATCTACAATCAAGATTACTGTAACTGGCAAGGATCTCATTCAAAATTGATGGAGAAATCAAAAGCTTTTCAGACAAGCAAAAGTTAAGAGAATTCAGAACCATCAAACCAGCTTTACAACAAGTGTTAAATGGACTTATATAGTCAAAAAATACAACAGAAGAAAAAACATCTACAAAATCAACCCCAAACAATTAGAAAATGGGAATAGGAACAGATAGATCAATAATTACTTTAAATGAAATGGAGTAAATGTTCCAACAAAAAGATATAGACTGGCTGAATGGATAAAAAAACAAAACCCATATATATGCTGTCTACAAGAAACCCACTTCAGACCTCAAGACACATATAGACTGAAAGTGAGAGGATGGAAAAATATATTCCATGTAAATGGGAAGCAAAAGAAAGCTGGAGTAGCAATCCCTGTATCAGACAAAATAGACCTTAAAATAAAGATTAGAAGAGATAAGGAAGGACACTACATAATGATCAAGGGATCAATCCAAGAGGAAGACCTAACATTGTAAATATCTATGTACCCAACATAGGAGCACCTGAATACATAAGACAAACACTAACAGACATAAAAGGAGAAGTTAAAAGTAACACAATAATAGTAGGTAACTTTAACACCCCACTCACACCAATGGACAGATCATCAAAACTGAAAATTAATAAGGAAATACAAGTCTTAAATAATACATTAGATAAAATGGATCTCATTGATATCTTCAGGACATTCCATCCAAATACAGAAGAATACACCTTCTTCTCAAGAGCCCATGGAACATTCTCCAGGATAGACCACATCTTGGTTCACAAATCAAACCTCAATAAATTTAAGAAAATTGAAATCATGTCAAGCATCTTCTCTGACCACAACGCTATGAAACTAGATATCAGTTACAAGAAAAAAAAAACAAAAACTGTAAGAAACACAAACACGTGGACACTAAACAACACATTTCTAAATAACCAACAGGTTACTTAAGAAATCAAAAGGGAAATCAAAAAATTTCTAGAAACAAATGACAATGAAAACATGACAACTCAAAACCTATGGGATGCAGAAAAAGTAGTCCTAAGAGGGAAGTTTATAGCAGTACAATCCTACCTCAAGAAATAAGAAAAACATCAAATAGACAACCTAACTTTACACCTAAACCAACTGGAAAAATAAGAACAAAAAAATAAAAAATTGGTAGAAGGAAAGAAATCATAAAGATCCAAGCAGAAATAAATGAAAAAGAAATGAAGAAACAATAGTAGAGATTAATAAAACTAAAAGCTGGCCCTTTGAGAAGATAAACAAAATTGACAAATCCTTAGCCAGACTTATCAAGAAAAAAAGAGAAGAATCAAATCAACAAAATTAGAAACAAAAAAGGAGAGGTTACAACAGACTGCAGAAATACAAAGGATTATGAAACAATTATGAACAATTATATGGCAATAAAATAGATAACCTAGAAGAAATGGTCAGTTTCTTAGAAAAGTTCAATCTTCCAAGACTGAACCAGGAAGAAACAGAAATAATGAGCAACCCAACTACAAGCACTGAAATTGAAGCTATGATCAAAAATCTCCCAAAAAACAAAAGCCCAGGACCAGATGGCCTCACAGAATTCTATCAAACATTTAGAGAGGAGCTAATGCATATCCTTCTAAGACTCTTTCCAAAAATTGCAGAGAAAGGAACACTTCCAAATTCATTCTACAAGGCCGCCATCACTCTGATACCAAAACCAGACAAAGACAACACAAAAAAAGGAAAACTACAGGCCAATATCACTGATGAACATAAATGCAAAATTCCTCAACAAAATGTTAGTGAACAGAATTCAGCAACACATCAAAAAGCTCATACACCATGATTAAGTTGGGTTTATTCCAGGGACACAAAGATTCTTCAATATGTGGAAATCAATCAATGTGATACACCATATTAACAAATTGAAAGATAAAAACCATATTACCATCTCAATAGATACAGAAAAAGCCTTTGACAAAATTCAGCACCCATTTATGATTAAAATTCTTCAAAAAATGCACATAGAGGGAACCTACCTTACATAGTAAAGGCCATATATGATAAGCCTACAGCAAACATTATTCTCAATGGTGAAAAACTGAAAGCATTCCCCCTAAGATCAGGAACAAGACAAGGGTGTCCACTTTCACCACTATTATCCAACATAGTTCTGGAAGTCCTAGCTATAGCAATCAGAGAAGAAAAATAAAAGGAAACCAGATCAGAAAAGAAGAAATAAAGCTCTCACTGTTTGCAGATGACATGATACTGTACATAGAAAACCCTAAAGATAGTATCAGAAAGTTACTAGAGCTAATCAGTGAATGTAGCAAAGTTGCAGGATACAAAATCAATACACAGAAATCACTTACATTTCTATATACTAACAACAAAAAATCAGAAAGAGAAATTAAGGAATCAATCCCATCACCATTGAAACAAAAAGAATTAAATATCTAGGAATAAACTTACCTAAGGAGATGAAAGAACTGTACACAGAAAATTATAAGACACTGATGAAAGAAATCAAAGACAACATAAACAGATGGAAAGAGATTCCATGTTCCTGGGTATGAAGAATCAATACTGTGAAAATGACTCTACTACCAAATGCAATCTACAGATAAAATGCAATCCCTGTCAAATTACCAATAGCATTTTTCACAGAACTAGAACAAAAAATTTCACAATTCATATGGAAACACAAAAGACCCCGAATAGCCAAAGCAGTCTTGAGAAAGAAGAATGGAGATGTAAGAATCAACCTTCCTGACTTCAGGTTATACTACAGGGCTACAGTCATCAAGACAGTATGGTACTGGCACAAAAACAAATATAGATCAATGGAACAAGATAGAAAGCCCAGAAATAAACCCATGCACCTATGGGTTCCTTATTTTTGACAAAGGAGGCAAGAATATACAATGGAGCAAAGGCAGTCTCTTCAATAAATGGTGCTGGGAAAACTGGACAGCTACATGTGGAAGAATGAAATTAGAGCACTTCCTAACACCATATACAAAGATAAACTCAAAATGGATTATAGACCTAAAGGTAAGACCAGAAACTATAAAACTTGTAGGGGAGAACACAGGCAAAACACTTGATGACATAAATCAAAGCAAGATCCTCTATGACCCACCTCCTGCTGCTGCTGCTGCTGCTAAGTCGCTTCAGTTGTGTCCAACTCTGTGCGACCCCAAAGACGGCAGCCCACTAGGCTCCCCTGTCCCTGGGATTCTCCAGGCAAGAACACTGGAGTGGGTTGCCATTTCCTTCTCCAATGCATGAAAGTGAAAAGTGAAAGTGAAGTCGCTCAGTCGTGTCCGACTCTCAGCGACCCCATGGACTGCAGCCTACCAGGCTCCTCCGCCCATGGGATTTTCCAGGCAAGAGTACTGGAGTGGGGTGCCATTGCCTTCTCCTAGAGTAACAGAAATAAAAACCGAAGTAAACAAGTGGGACCTGGTTAAACTTAAAAGCTTTTGCACAGCAAAGGAAACTATAAACAAGGTGAAAAGATAACCCTCAGAATGGGAGAAAATAATAGCAAATGAAACAACTGACAAAGGATTAATTTCCAAAATGTACAAGCAGCTTATACAACTCAATGCCAGAAAAACAAAGAATCCAATCAAAAAGTGGGGGAAAGACCTAAACAGACATTTCTCCAAAGAAGACATACAGATGGCTAACAAACACATGAAAAGATGCGCAACATAGCTCATTATTAGAGAAATGCAAATCAAAACTACAATGAAATATCACCTCACACTGGTCAGAATGGCCCTCATCAAAAAGTCTGCAAACAATAAATGCTGGGAAGGGTGTGGAGAAAAGGGAACACTCGTACTGTTGGTGGGAATGTAAATTGATACAGCAACTATGGAAGATGGTATGGAGATTGCTTTAAAAATTAGGAATAAAACCACTATATGATCTAGCAATCCCACTCCTAGGCACATACCCCAAGGAAACCAAAATTGAAAGAGACACATGTGTCCCATTGTTCACTGCAACACTGTTTACAATAGCTAGAATATGCAAGCAACCTAGATGCCCATCAATAGATGAATGGATAAAGAAGCTGTGGTACATATACACAATGGAATATTACTCAGCCATAAAAAGGAACACATTTGAATCAGTTCTAATGAGGTGGATGAACCTAGAACCTATTATACAGAGTGAAGCAGGTCAGAAAGAGAAAGATAAATACTGTATTCTAACACATATATACAGAATGTAGAAAAATGGTACTAAGAATTTATTTACAGGGCAGCAATGGAGAAACAGACATAGAGAATAGACTTATGGACATGGGGAGAGGGGAGGAGAGGGTGAGATGTATGGAAAGAGTATCATGGAAACTTACATTACCATATGTAAAATAGAGAGCCAACGGGAATTTGCTGTATGGCTCAGGAAACTCAAACAGGGGCTCTGTATCAATCTACAAGGGTGGGATGGGGAGGGAGATGGGAAGGAGTTTCAAAAGGGAGGGGACATATGTATATATATGTATAAAGTAAAGTCGCTCAGTTGTGTCTGACTCTTTGCAACCCCGTGGACTGTAGCCTGCCAGGCTCCTCCATCCATGAGATTTTCCAGGCAAGAGTACTGGAGTGGGGTGCCATTTCCTTCTCAAGGGGATCTTCCTGACACAGGGATTGAACCCAGGTCTCCCGCATTGTAGGCAGAAGCTTTTACCATCTGAGCCACCAGAGAAGTCCCATGTATATGTATACCTATGGCTGATTCATGTCAGACTTTTCTGTTGAGGTTTGACAGAAAACAGCAAAATTCTGTAAAGCAATTATCCTTCAATAAAAAATAAATAAATTTTAAAAATATATGACTTCCTGTTTTCCTTCTAAAATTCTGAAATTTTGTTATGTGCCAGACAGATGCTGCTTATGTGACCAACTCCAACAAAAACTTTGGGCACTGCATCCCTAATGAGCGTCCATGTGGACCACCTTTCACAGGTGCCCTCACAACTCATTGCTGGAACTAAGCACTTCTGTGTGACTCTCCACTGGCAAGGACTCTAGGAAGCTTGTGCCTGGTTTTTTCTGCACTTCGCCCCATATGCTTATTCCCAATGCTAACTGTGCTTTGTAGCCTCCCACTCTAATAAACCATAGCCACAAGTTCAACTATGTGTGAATCTTGTGAGTTCTTATAGGGAATCCTTGAAACTGGTAGCAATTTGTATCTTTTCTGTGTGGTACTTTTTATCAAGTCTAGGTATCAACTGCTGTGAATGACTCAGATGGAGAGAGGTTTGGACGCCCTGCGTGTGTGTGTGCTAAGTCACTTCAGTTGTGTCCAACTCTTTGCAATGCCAGGGGCTGTAGTCCACCACATTTCTCTGTCCATGGGATTCTCCAAGCAAGAATACTGGAGTAGGTTGCTATGCCCTCCTCCAGGGGATCTTCCCGACTCAGGCATCGAACCAGAGTCTCTTAGATCTCCTGCATTGGCAGGTGGGGTATTTACCACTAGCGCCACCTGGGAGGCCCCTTTGGCCCCCTAACTGATCTGATTTCTTCTCCTGTACCCTCCCTCCCTGGGGCTCTGGAAAGTGGATTATGGAAACTACTGGTGCCTAGTATCTTTCTACAATTGCAAATATTTATCAGTGACATATCTCTGTGATCTTTAATTTCGTTCCATGTTATTTTCCCAGTTAGTTAAATTTGTCTCTCCTACCTCTCCTCCTTCCCCCGAACAATCAGCTTTTCACTCACTTATATTTTTTATCGTCCTTTCATTTGTTTATCTTTATCATTTTAAATCCCATTTTGCTTAGGAATTGTGTTCTTTTTATTAAATTGTAAATAATGTAATTTCTTTTCATAATAAAAAAAAAAAAACTTGCTGTTATAGCTTTCCCCCTAAAATACAGGCTCCTATACTCTTTTTACATTCATTCAGTTCAGTTCAGTCGCTCAGTCATGTCCGACTCTTTGCGACCCCATGAATTGCAGCACACCAGGCCTCCCTGTCCATCACCAACTCCCAGAGTTCACTTGAATTCATGTCCATCCAGTCGGTGATGCCATCCAGCCATCTCATCCTCTGTTGTCCCCTTTTCCTCCTGCCCCCAATCCCTCCCAGCATCAGAGTCTTTTCCAATGAGTCAACTCTTCACATGAGCTGGCCAAAGTATTGGAGTTTCAACTTTAGCATCATTCCTTCGAAAGAACACCTAGGGCTGATCTCCTTTAGAATGGACTGGTTGGATCTCCTTGCAGTCCAATGGACTCTCAAGAGTCTTCTCCAACACCACAGTTCAAAAGCATCAATTCTTTGTCACTCAGCTTTCTTCACAGTCCAACTCTCACATCCATACATGACCACTGGAAAAACCATAGCCTTGACTAGACAGACCTTTGTTGGCAAAGTAATGTCTCTGCTTTTGAATATGCTATCTAGGTTGGTCATAACTTTCCTTCCAAGGAGTAAGCATCTTTTAATTTCATGGCTGCAATCACCATCTGCCGTGATTTTGGAGCCCAGAAAAAGAAAGTGTGACACTGTTTCCACTGTTGCCTGATCTATTTCCCATGAAGTGATGGGACCAGATGCCATGATCTTTGTTTTCTGAATGTTGAGCTTTAAGCCAACTTTTTCACTCTCCTCTTTCACTTTCATCAAGAGGTGTTCATTGGTTTGCTTTAATTATTTACCAAAACAATTTTAGTTATTTCATTTAAGAGATTCTCTCCCTGTTCCAATGGTTGTTTGATAGTCTGAAAACTTAAAAGAGGTTATATTTTGAGTAATGTAGCAGACTAGACTGTTTAGACTAACTCTCCAGATGAAAGCAACTAAAAAATGTTGTTCAAAGATTTCAAGTCTGAAAAACATAAAAATGATAAGATAGTTGGGATTTATCAGGCCAAAATCTGAATGAAAAGGGAATTTGGAGGGAAAGTAGAACACTGATGTTGCTTTGCCTCTAAAGACATCTGCCAATTAAGGAAACTTGGTCGTTCTTGTTTAAGTCCTCTGACGGCCCATGAGTTTAGAAATTAAAGGCTTTGTTGTGCAAAACTGGAGAGCATAAGAGGAAGCCTTCCCCACTAAGTCTAGGATCCCAAAGGGTTATTTCCTCAGGTTAAGAATGAACCAGAAGAAAACCTACTCTCACTATCTAATCCTCATCCCCAAGAGACACGGGGAAAATAAGGTCCTCTGATGCTGAACAGTGCAGAGGGAGTAAAGAAAAGAAAAACCCTGCCCCCACGGAGTTACAACTATGAGTTGGTAGAGATTGCGAGTTTGTAACCCCGATTCAAATTTCCTGGTTTGTCCAAAAAAATGTTATGCTGTGAACTGGTCTAAAGTAGTCCTGGACTGACCCTCAGATCAGATCAGATCAGTCGCTCAGTCGTGTCCGACTCTTTGCGACCCCATGAACCGCAGCACGCCAGGCCTCCCTGTCCATCACCAACTCCCGGAAGTCACCCAGACTCGCATCCATCGAGTCAGTGATGCCATCCAGCCATCTCATCCTCTGTCGTCCCCTTCTCCTCCTGCCCTCAATCCCTCCCAGCATCAGAGTCTTCTCCAATGAGTCAACTCTTCGCATGAGGTGGCCAAAATACTGGAGTTTCAGCTTTAGCATCATTCCTTCCAAAGAAATTCCAGGATTGATCTCCTTCAGAATGGACTGGTTGGATCTTCTCGCAGTCCAAGGGACTCTCAAGAGTCTTCTCCAACACCACAGTTCAAAAGCATCAATTCTTCGGCGCTCAGCCTTCTTCACAGTCCAGCTCTCACATCCATACATGACCACAGGAAAGACCATAGCCTTGACTAGGCGAACCTTTGTTGGCAAAGTGATGTCTCTGCTTTTGAATATGCTATCTAGGTTGGTCATAACTTTCCTTCCAAGGAGCAAGCACTGACTCTAGGTGCCTGCAAATACAAATCCTCTCTGGAGGAAGGCACTATCATCCTAGTAACTTTCCTTCCAAGGAGCAAGCACTGACTCTAGGTGCCTGCAAATACAAATCCTCTCTGGAGGAAGGCACTATCATCCTAGTAAAAGATGAATTTTTATTGATAACAGTTCAACTGGAGACAACTGGTTATTTACATGGTAAAAATACAAAATTGACCATATCACACCATACACAAAATAAATTATAGGTGGCTAAAACCCAAGAGCGAAGGCAAAACTATAAAGCTTTTATAAAATAATGTGGAATAATATTTCAGGTTAGGAAAAAAATCAGGACATAAAAAGCTTAACCATATAATAAAAGCTTAATAAATTAGATTCCAATAAATACAACTTCTATTCATTAAAAGTCACCATAAAGAGACTGAAAAGACAGAGTACAGAATGGGAAAATATTTTTGCAACACATATAACTAACAGTAACAGTGGATAGAACATTTACAAATCAGTAAGAAAAGGCAGACATCACGTGGCAAACCTAAGCAAAAAACTTGAACAAAAGTTTTATAAAAAGAGAGAATTTCCAAACTGCCAATAAATATATGGAAAGGCATATGGTATCATTAAAAACAAGGAAAACACATTATAAACCTCAGTGAGCTACCATTACAAAGGTACCAGAATGGCTAAAATAAAAAGTCCAAAATTACAAATGGAGTGACGGGAGGGAGCTACCAAACAGTGCTGATGGTAGTGTAAATTGGAAAACAATTTTTATAATATAATAAAATAGAAGATACTCTAAAATCCCAAAATTCTACTCCTAGGCATATGCCTTAGATATACTCTTTTCATGTCTGACGTGTCTGACATTGACAGCATATGATATATTCACACAATAGGACATTATTTGGTGTAAATATCATATGAACTGCAGCTATATAGTGAGGTGAATCTCAAACATAATACGTAGTGGAAGCTCCCCAGATTTTCCTTTCCAGGCCAGGCACCCACTGTCCTCTGCTCTGGAAAATTGCCCCCTCTTTTAAAAAAAAAAAAGTATTTATTTATTTATGGCTGTGCTGGGTCTTCATTGCTGTACAGGCTTTTCTCCAGTTGTGTGAATAGGGGCTACTTCATACTTGCAGTGCTCAGGCCTCTCACTTTGATGGCTTCTCTTGTTGCAGAGCACAGGCTCTCTCTAGGGCACATGGGCTTCAGTAGTTGCCAAATGTGGGCTCAGTATTTGCAGCTCCCAGGCTCTAGAGCACAGGCTCAATAGTTGTGCCTGGTCTTAGTTGCCCCGTGGCATGTGGGATCTTCCCAGATTAGAGATTGGACCCGTGTCTCCTGCATTGGCAGGCAGGTTCTTTACCACTGAGCCACCAGAGAAGGTCCCCCCTCCCCCAGTAGACCCTGGCCTAAGACTGCTTATGACATGTGGGCCGAGCACTGTGGTGTTTTCCAGGCTCCAGGGTTGTTCAGGCAGCAGGCTACCTCTGAGACATCTTTGCTTGGCGCTTGTAGCTGCCCTGTCCTGGCTTCCTTCACTGCCTTACTTCCGAGAGCACAAGCTTCACAAATCACACACACTGAACCTTTGTCTCTTGTCTGCATGGGAGGATTCTGATCTGAGATGTAGTACTAAGCTAGGGAGAAAGATACAAGAGTACACATTTCATGATATACATTTAGGTGGTAAAATAACAAAAAGTGAAAGCATGGTTATCCAAACATCAGGATAATGTTCACCTCTGGTTCTGTTTCTTGAACTGCATGGCATTTACTTGAATGTTCACTTTATTATTTAAACAATATATGCACATTTTATACACCATTTTAGTGTGAATGATACACACAAAAAAGTTAACATTTCCAAGCAATTGGAGAGTCTTGGTTTCCTCTTAAATACGAAATGTGTTTCCTAATCAGAGAAGATGATCTGTTGGATTTCTGCCTACTTATATTTGTTGAGATTTCCCTTGTAGCTTAACACACCATGGTAAGTGTTTCATGTATCACATGTGTGTGTCAGTTGCTCAGTCATGTCTGACTGTTTGCAACCCATGGACTGTAGTTTGCCAGGCCCCAGGCTCCTCTGTCCATGGAATTTTCCAGGCAAGAATACTGGAATGGGTTGTCATTCCCTTCTCCAGGTGATCTTCCCAACCCAGATCAAACCTGGGTCTCCCGCATTGCAGGAAGATTCTTTAAACATTTATCAACAAAGTATGCTATGGATTTGTGTATGATTTGTATGTCCATTAAATTAATAGTCATGATTGCATTAGTTACTTATGACTGAAGAGAAAATCACCCCTAAATTTAGTGACTTGAAACATTTCTCCTGCATTTCTGGGTGAGTCTGGGTCTGCTTAGCCACGTCCTCTGGGTCTCTCTCAAGGTCACATGAATTAGTCATTATAAGGTCCTATAAGAAGAACAAAAGGACCTCTTGATGAAAGTGAGAGTGAAAAAGTTGGCTTAAAACTCAATCAATATTCAGAAAACTAAGATCATGGCATCTGGTCCCATCACTTCATGGCAAATAGGTGGGGAAACAATGGAAACAGTGATAGACTTTATTTTGGGGGCTCCAAAATCACTGCAGAGCACGGTGACTGCAGCCATGAAATTAAAAGATGCTTGCTTCTTGGAAGAAAAGTTATGAACAACCTAGACAGAATATTAAAAAACAGAGACATTACTTTACCAACAAAGTCCATCTCGTCAAAGCTATGGTTTTTCCAGTGGTCATGTATGGATGTGAGAGTTGGACTATAAAGAAAGCTGAGCACTGAAGAATTGATGCTTTTGAACTGTGGTGTTGGAGAAGACTCTTGAGAGTCCCTTGGACTGCAAGGTGATCCAACCTGTCCATCCTAAAGGAAATCAGTCCTGAATATTCATTGGAAGGACTGATGCTGAAGCTGAAACTCCAATACTTTGGCTACCTGATGTGAAGAGCTGACTCATTGGAAAAGACCCTGATGCTGGGAAAGATTGAAGGCAGGAGGAGAAGAGGATGAGAGAGGATGAGATGTTTGGAGGCATCACTGACTCAATGGACATGAGTTTGAGTAAACTCCAGGAGGTGGCGATGGACAGGGAGACCTGGTGTGCTGCAGTCCATGGGATCGCAAAGAGCTGGACACGACTGAGCAACTGAACTGAACTGAACTGATAAGGTCCTATGAACTTGAATAAAAATATACTTTCTATAAGATTTGACTTGACTGTGCTTTATTATTCTCACTGGTTTCAACCAAGTTCATTCCTTCTCTTTGTATTTGATTTCATTTCTCTATAACCAGAGCATGGATGGATACATTGCAAAATTTTTAAGGCTGGACTGACTTCTGAGTTCATGTAGTTTGTTATCTCTTTTAATTGTCTGGCAGATTGGAAATTTTACCTCATTGTTATCAGCCGAGATCTAATTACTTGTTTCAATAATTTAGGCAGCTGTGAAGAGGCAAGAAAAGCAAGCCTTGATCACATACCACTCCATACTGTAAGCTCAGATTTCCTCCACCCAGAGGTTGTACTTGGAATCCCCAGACGGGCAATAGCAGCCTCATTCCTGAGAGGAATTATAAGAGAAGGCACCAATCTTTTCACCAAACTGTGTCAATAAGACAAAGTTGTCTTTACAACTTTTAAATTGCCTAATGAACTTTTCACATTGTTAATTTTGTTAATTTCTAGTTTCTTGATAAAACTAAAATGTTAATTTCCACAATGTCTATGACAATAGGAAAAATATAGAACAAAAATATTTCCTCCTGCATTTTATTATTTTCACCTTTGGGTAGCCTAAGAAAAAAATCTTTATTTGTTGAAGTAAGAGTATTCCTCTCAGATATAGAGGAATCTCTGACCAAGTTATAGCAGCCTCTTATTGAGTATACTTATGTTTTTGGGAAATCATGGAAGGGAGAACCTTTTATTAATGCATGTTTATAATCTATTTTTGCCCTTCCACTGTTCATGGTATTTTGGGAAAAGAGCAAAAGAAAGGTGAATATCTATTCGTCAAACATTTTGAAGCCTAGAAAAGAAGATGAAACATAGAATGTATTTCTAAAAATATATAAAAGTTCAAATTACAAAAGTTTAAAAATAGCTTTACATATTTGAATGCAGATTTCTAGTCTATAGAAAGCTAGAAAGATAATTAGTTCCCTAACGAAAACTTCCCTTTAGACATAATCTCTAGTAATGCTAATCTGGAAATGAATGCCCTTCAGTTGGCTTTCTTTCACAACAAAACAACTGTCAGGCTGAGGCCCAATAAGCATCTGCAAGAGCATGGAGAAGCAGCTCATCTGGGGGAGCGTCTTTCCCTCGTGGGCCAAAGGCTCCTCACTGCCATCAACACTCTGAGCACGTGAAAGAGAGACCCGTGATGGCTGTCTGAACAGAAGTGTTGTAACTGCCTTGAGAACATTACAGATAACATGCTTTGGGGAATTAGATGCCAGGGATTGTGCTACAACTGAAAAGATCTAAGAATCAGAGGTCAGAGAAACATTATGAATGGAGTCTTTTTTGCATATTTTTTGGTCATTTGGCCAGTACTTTCTTTTTTTTTTTTTTTGGTGTCCTCTGTTGTCCCCTTCTCCTCCTGCCTTCAATCTTTCCCAGCATCAGGGTCTTTTCTGAGTTAGCTCTTTGCATCAGGTGGCCAAAGTATTGGAGCTTCAGCTTCAGCATCAGTCCTTCCAATGAATATTTAGGGTTGATTTCCTTTAGGATTGACTCATCAGTTTTAGAGTCTGACCACCCAGGTTACATAGAATCCCCTCACTGTCTGTGACACTTCAGGCGAGTTACTCCATTTCCTTATCTATACGATGCAGACAATTGCACCTATCTTCCAAGACTGTCACAAAATTTGAAAGACATATTATGAGTAAAACCTTGAGAACAGGTCCTTGCGTAGAATAATAATTCAGAAATTCGGTAGTATTATTATTTTATCAATTAGAAGTTAATCCTTTCCTTTTCTAAATTCTCTTCTGGCCTTAGTCACTCCCAGTCACCCCCAGGATTCTAGCTTTGTGGGCAAATGTGATGCTATTCTCACTGTATTTCCCCACAATGAATTATAATGCCCGGAATGTTGTAAGTTCCAAATCCGAGATGAATGAATAAATGGATGATAACAGGGATCTTCCCTGTTGGGTCGGGAAGATCCCACCTGTGTCTCCTGCACTGGCAGGCAATCTCTTTACCACTGAACCAGCAGAGAAGTCCTCACAATGCATTTCCTTATATATTATATGCATGCTATACACCTCACAATGTGTATAGATGCAGTATTTTATTATTATTATTATTGCCTTAAATGACTACCTTTTAAATAAAATATAGAGAAGGAAATGGCAACTCACTTCAGTATTCTTGCCTGGAGAATCCCAGGGACAGACAGGGTGGGCTGCCATCTATGGGGTCGCACAGTTGGACACAACTGAAGTGACTTAGCAGCAGCAGCAGCAAAATAAAATATTTAGATGAAGAGAAGGGTCTCTTTCTATTTACCAAACAATATTTACCATTTCAGGCTTCCCAGGTGGCTGGTGGGTGGACTCTTGGCCACTGGACCCCCCGGAAAGTCCAGTTTTGTAGGCAATCATGGACATGTCTGACAGCTCCCAGACAGCTCCCATCTGAAGGATGTCCCTGGGTTATGGGCCACAGGATCTTAGCCAAGAGTGCAGGAGTGAGGGAAGGGCCCTCAGAAGGGCACCCTGTGAGGTTCAGGTTGAGGGTCTTCCTGTCCTGGCTTAGTCTTAGAATCTCAGTGGTTCTGGGAAATCCAGTAGCTGTCAAGATGATATTTGCTATCAACACAGAATGAGCCACAGTGTTCTAGAATGAAGGAGATGAGGTCTTAGGTGTATGAGAAGAGCAGGGTTCTGAATAGTGGGATCTTCTAGTTAAGCAGATCCACTCCATATTACTTATCTATTTTGGGGAACAAATGTCATGGCTTAAAGTAACAGTGATTTATTATTTTTTATAATGTATATATTTTTATATATTTTTCCTCTGGCCTTGCCTAGGCTCACTTCTGAGAACACAGTCTCACATGTCTGGGGCCTCTGCAGGGAGGAGGAATGTCAGGAATGGTATGTCTCCAGGTGGTAACTGATATTCACAGAAACTTCCTTCTCTGACCACCTCCTTCCCTCTCCCCCAACTAGGATATCAAAAAAGCCAGAGTGGAAGTCCCAAGGTTTCTTGAGATATTACTTCCCCCTGTTCTACTGGTTAAAGTCCATCACAGGGTCAGCCTCATTTCAGGAGGAGGAAAATACCAGATTCCTCCTCTTGATAAGAAGAGCAGCACAATCAGGTTGCTTGATCTTGTGGCAGTTTCTCAGACTGTCTTGTTTTTCATGACCTTGCCACTTTTGATGAGTACTGGTCAAGTATTTTGTAGAATATCTTTCAATTTGGCTTTGTCTAATGTTTTTCTCATGATTAAATTGGGGTTATGGAATTTGGGGAAGAAGACCACAGAGGTCAAATCTCCTTCTCATCACCTCCTATCAGAGAGCATTTGATACCATCATGATTTGTTACTGGTGATGTTCTCTTGAGCCAGTTCTAACACCAATTCTGATGTGTTTTTTCACCAAGCAGTTAACTCAATTCCCTGTGGACACTGACTGTGTCACAAATTTAATTCTATTCTGACACTACCTGGAAATAGTGTCAGATTCTGCAGGTTAAGGGCTCAGTCCTACAGGACTGCCCCCACTTTATTTATTTATTTTGACTGCACTGTGCAGCATGTAGGGTCCTGGTTCCCCAGCCAGGGATTGAACCTGAGTCCCCTTACCCCATACGAGCTGCGTTGGAAGATGATGTCTTAACCACTGGACTTCCAAGGAAGTCCCAGGACTGCCCCCACTTTAGATAGCAATCACAAGTGCAGATGGTTGCCTGGCTATATGATAGCCTATAAATCAGAAGTTCCCTTGACCTCCTCTCTGCTGCTGCTAAGTTGCTTTAGTCGTGTCTGACTCCTAGCAACCCCATGGACTGCAGCCCACCAGGCTCCTCTGTCCATGGGATTTTCCAGGCAAGAGTACTGGAGTCGGGTGCTATTGCCTTCTCTGGACCTCCTCTCTGCTGCTGCTGCTGCTGCTAAGTCGCTTCAGTCGTGTCCGACTCTGTGTGACCCCAGAGACGATAGCCCACCAGGCTCCCCCATCCCTGAGATTCTCCAGGCAAGAACACTGGAGTGGGGTGCTATTGCCTTCTCCGGACTCCTCTCTAGGTTCAATTAATTTGCTAGAGCAGTTCTCAGAACTCAGGTAACCATTGACTTACTTTGTAACTGGTTTATTACAAAGGATATTAAAGATATTTATTAATCATAAATGGCCAGATGAAGTGATGCATAGGGCAAGGTCCCAAAAGCAGGTGCTTCTGTCCCCATGGAGTTTGGGACCCGGCACATGGATGTGACCTGGTTCACCCACCTGGAAATTCTCCAAGCCCTGTCCTTTTGGGTTTTTATGGAGGCTTCATTATACAGACTTGATTAAATTCTCAGCCCTTGGTCACTGACAACCTCCTTCCCCTCCCCTCTCCCCAGAGGTGGGGAGGTGGGACTGGAAGTTCCACCTCTAATTATCATTGGTCCCCTGGGCAGACAGCTTCCATCCTTAGGTTACATAGGGGCCTCAGGTCACCTCATTAACATCATAAAAGACACTTTTATCACTCTGACCATTTAGGAAATTCCTAGGGTTTTTGGAGCTCTGTGCCAGGAACCAGGATGAAGATCAAATATACATATTTTTTGTAAATCATAATATCAAGCTTGAGCACTTGTTAAAATGGTGCCAGCTTTCTCCACTGGAATGTTAATATTTTTCCCTTTCATATTCTATTGTTAGAAACTCTTTGTGGTTTTAATTTCAATGAAGACTAACAACGTCAGATATTTTTTCATGTGCTTACTTGTTATTCCTATACATTATTTGGTGTGCAAATTATTTTTTAATTGGGATAATTTATTATTGATGAGTTTTTAGAGTTTTTTTTAATACATTTTGGATGCATTTCAAAATAAATTGCAGACATCAGGGTACCTCCCTCTAAACGTATCAGCATATTATTAACTAGAGTTCAAATTCTTTGTACACAATGAAATACACACTGAAATTTAACAAACGCTACTTCTCTATAATCCAAATCACTGTCAAGATGTAGAAGACTGTACTATTGATTTTTATGACCCATTGATGGTTGCAATCTATTTCAGAAACATGCTTCAGACAATCTAGTGGTAATGCAAGACCAGGGTAGAAGCTTTGGGCTATAAACATAGGATTTGCAAACCTCCTTCATTCCTCACTTGAATATTACTACCAGGGCTAAGAGATCTTCAATAAAGAGAAACACAATAAGCCTGTATTATCCTACTTTGACCTACCAGGAGTTTGGAGAGGTATAGGTAACATGCCCAAGACAACACAGCTGATAAATGCGGGACCTGGGATGTGAACTCTGGCATCCTGACCCCCACCAGCCCCTGCGAGGCTAAGTGGGTGCTGTGGTTGTCCCAGCGGCTCATCCCCATTTTTAGCGTGGTTTCCTTTGGAAAGCTGTTCCGATCACAAATAGTCTTTGTTTGGGAGATAGCCAGTTTGTGAGCAGGGCCTCCCTTCGCAGACTGCAGGGACCCTCTGGGCTTGTTTCCAGCTGGCCTGACCCTTACTGCAATTCGCAGTCGCAAAAGGCCACGTGCCAGCACTGCCGTTCATAATGGAGGACCCGGAGGGCTGGCACCTGACTGTGCAACAGGGCGAGTGTGGCCCACAAGGCTGTGTGTCCTTCCCCTGGACCTGGGATTCCTGCAGCAGGGCCCCTCCAGTACATTCCTTGAGTGCATCTTTTGCACCATGGGTAGTGCAGACTGGACCCTGCCTCAGGGAGCTGCTTGTCTAGAAGGGGCTTTAGGGCACAGGTGAGCAGGACACCAGCAAAAATGGTCAGTTCCCTCAGAGAGACTCTGACAAGGACTAGACGTATCAGAGAAGGGAGCCTCTGCTTTCTGCTTCCTGGAGGATGTGGCATTTGATGGATGTACCAGATCGTGTCAGTAAGATTAGAAAGTAAGGGACATTCTAAATGCAGGAGAGACCATTGCTAGAGTTTTAGAGGTAGAAAAGGGCCTTTTGGTAGAAAAGGGCAGGTGGATTGAAATCTTGGGAGTGAAACCCTGAGAGGTTCTTGGGGGCCTTCGTGGAGATCTCAGCCCCCAGCCTCAGAAACGGGTCCTTCATTGAACTGTCAGCAAGGAGCCACAGGAAGATTTCAGTCGGGAGGGGCCCTCCCAAGTGGGGTGTTGCTGGGAAGTTGGGTCTGGGCTTTCCAGGCAGGATGTGTAGGGCAAGGGGAGGGGAGAGTGTCTGGGGCACTGCAAGCCCAGAGTGGCTGGGGAAACTGAAACCAGGAGGGCAGGGCAAGAAAGGTTCATTTTCTTCTCCCTGGCGAGCTAGGAAGAGCTGCGTTTCACTGGGCTGTAGAGCATGGGCAGCTGGATGCTCTGGACCTCTCCATGGGCTCCGGCTGTGACCACAGTGTCAAAGACAAAGAACTGTGAACATGGGTCCCAGGGCAGGGCCAGGCGCTGGGTTCCTGAGCAGGTGGTCACTGGCAGCACACCTGTCTCTACTTCTGACTCTAGTGTGCTACAGGGCCTAATGGCCCAAAGACCAGTGCGTGTCTGGTATTCATCTAGCCGGCACTTTTTGAACCCTGTGCTATGGGTGAAGAGCACAGATGCCCAAGACACAGTTTCTTACTCAAGGAATTCAACACCTTATTCAGAGTAGAGCTTACAAGCAGAATTTTACCAACCTGAGAAGCGATGAGGGATGGGGACCTAAGGTGACCACTCTGCAGATGACTTGTATCAATGGACCATTGTGAATCAATAGGCAAATACATTGCAGCAAATTCTAAACAGTGCTTCCAACAAAGGAGGAATCCCATTGTTAATTTTCTGGTAAATATGCTTGGCCAGGATACAAGGAATCCTGTTTATAAGCCAGTGACAAAACTCACAAACCAATGGACCACAGGATCTTAGAGCTGGAAGATGTCCTTGAAGGGCCTGTTCAACCTTCTCATTTTACTGATGAGGCCCAGAGAGGGGGATACTTTAACTAAGGTCACACAGCAAAACTAGAGTCGAGCTGGGGTTTGCAACCAGCATCCTGATGCCTGCCTGTGCTCCTCTCTCTCACCGTGCTGCCTCCTGGGGCCCTGAGCCCTGGGGATCTGCGTCAGATTTGTCTGCCCACACTCATCTTTCCAGGATAAAAAGGCCAAGTCAGATTCCAAGATTCAGGTCAGGCGGATGTACTTCATTTCAGAAATACGGGCTGTGCTCTGGGCTAGGCCCTGGACCAGGAAGGTGGAGTACAGAGAAGAGTAAAGGACAGCTCTTGCCAGGACACATCTACCCAGGAAGCCAAAAAAATAAATAAATAAATAAATAACATGTTTTCAGGGCCCCAGGAGAGCAGGAACACCAAAACCAGAAAGCAAGAAAAATTGAGTTTTGATGAATTTACACAGAATCTTGCAACCAGAAATTCTAGAAAGCAGCTTTTAAAATTGCATGCCCTGTTAAGGGTAGGGCTTCCCAGGTGGCACTAGTGGTAAAGAACCCACCTGCCAATGCAGGAGACATAGGAGACATGGGTTCAATCCCTGTGCCGGGAAGATCCCCTGGGGGAGGGCATGCATGGCAACCCACCCCAGTGTTCTTGCCTGGAGAATCCCATGGACAGAGGAGCCTGGTGGGCTACAGTCCATGGGGATCACAGAGAGTCAGATGCGACTGAGCGTGCATGCACGTTAAGTGTTGTATTAATATTTTCCACTGAGGAATGTTCTTATTTTGAATTTCATTGGGGGAAAGGGCACAATCAGCTTTTCAAGACTTTGAGCCCCTGGAGGTCTGACTCCTGCTACGACCCCCCACCCCCACCCCCAGCCTGCATAGCAGGACAGACCTGTTAGAACGGATGACAACACAACTCACACTGCAGGTGCTGTGGCAGTGAGGTTTTGGAGCCCTGAGAGAGTGACTAATTCCCTGGGAAACAGTAAGGAGATGCTGACAGGGCCCCATAGTGGAGGAGAGGCTGGACGTCCCCTCGAGTTGAGGGCAGAGTTCAGGCCCGAGGCCACAGCCTCCTTCCACCCAGCTCGCTGCCCTGCCTGGCCCTGTAGGGGTTCCCTGCCACCTGCAGCTTCAAAGGACAGGAAGTAGATATTTATAATCCAGAAGGAAGAGGGAAGCCCTGGCCTGTCTCCACAGGGCACATGCCGGGCCCCCACAGTTCACCCACTTTCTTCCTGCCTCTTTGAACACACAGGCTTCACACTACAGCTACGTCACCCACAGCCCAGTCCTCACCTGCTGCGGCAAGTGAGAGAGGAGTAGAACCAAGTGGTCAGGGGATTTTCTAAACTTAGTTTTACATATAAATATAATCTGATGACAATCATAAAGGAAATGTAAATATTTCATCTTTGACCCCGTAAGATAGTTTATGTATGTGTGGATCTATCATGGGGGTGGGGTAAGGCTTAACTACTTTAAGTCCATGTTCACATATTCACTGGGTCCTTGAAAGATCTGTGCCTAAACTGAAAGTCTGTTTTTGTGCGTCTTTTTTTTTTTTTTTTTTTCCTTTTGGCTGCTTTGGGTCTTCATTGCAGCGTGTGGGCTTCTCTGGTTGTGGTGCATGGGCTCCAGAGTGTGTGGGCTCGGTAGTTACGGCATGCGGGCTTAAGGGCCCCATGGCATGTGGGATCTTAGTTCTTCAACCAGGAATCGAGTCCTCTGTATTGGAAGAAGGCAGGTTCTTAACCACTGGACCACCAGAGAAGTCCCTAAATTGAATTCCTTCCTGGGGAAGGTACTGAGGCCAGGGCAGAGGGGAGCCCTTGAGCCAAAAGGCCCTCTTAACTGGTTCAGCTCAATTGTTCCCACCGCCTCCTGGACATGATGAATGGCTGAAGCTGAGTCTTCCCTTCGGGATGCTTTTGTCTGTGACTCCAGGGTCTTTACCCTGGCTCCCTCTGCGGCTCCCCTGTAGGGACATCCCATGTCAGCGGCTGCCTCCTCTTCCCTGGGGCCTCTTACCCTCCTGAAGCAAGATCTCTCTAAGGATGACCCCCAACAGTCTGCCCTCCATGAGGCCACTTCCAACACAAGGGACACTGTGCCCTTTGCCCGCCCAGTGGAGTCATCTGCCATGGCTCTGTCACTGTCACCTTGAGACTTCTCAAGGGTGAGGCTGCTCTCAAGTTCCAGGAGACACAGGTCAGGTTCTGCATCTCCGTTATTTACTATTGAACAAACATCTATAGAACAAATATCTCCCGTGTGCCCCAGGCCCTAATCTAGGCATTTGGGAAAACTTTAGAGAATAAAATAAGACAGAAATCCTTGCCTTTGTGGCACTTCTGTTCCAACCAAGAGGTTCAGACAATAAACAATAAATATAGTATACAAGTAGCTGGTAGAGGGTGTTAGGTGCGCTATGGGGGAAAAGGAACAGTGGAGCAGGATAAGGGATCAGGAAGAAGGTACGGTTTTCAATCACATGGTCAGGGTGGGCTGTGCTATTCAGTAAGAGGCTAACATCTAGAACAGATGTAGGAGGTGAGAGACTGGGCCATGCGGCCGCCAGGCACAGCCTGAGTACAAGGAGAGTCTCTGGGGCTGTAGCCTGATTAGAAAAAAGGCATAGATCTGGGCTCACTGAGTTGGGACCAGCTTTAACCTGGAGCGTGGAAAACAGGGATTTGGGTTTTTTTTAAGTAACGTGTCTATCTTAAACTGTAAAAAAAGAGATGAGAACCTGGTCCTTGAAAATGCCCCTGGTTTTTGGTAGTTTGGGGCACAGCTCTCCGAGCAGGGTGGCATTGGTCCAGCAGAACTGTAGCTTGTCACAGACCTGCTCCGTCACCCTGGACGTGTCACCCCTCTCTGGACCTCAGCTCCAAGGGGTCCTCAGGATCTGCCAGTGTCCGTGACCCCACCAACTCTTCAGGAGCCCCTGTCTCCTTACAGTAGGGGAACACAGCTCTTCACCTGGCTGCCCACCTGGCTGTGCTGCAGTGACTCGTGGCCGTCAGGCTGGATCTGAAGGAGCAGAATGCGGTGAGTCACCACTTGGCAGAGGCAGAGACGTGTGATGTTGACTTGTCCCCTGCCTTCCCGGAGCCTGCAGCCCATGGTGCTGTCTGATTTCTCCCGGCAGGGGCCTTGGAACCAAGAACAAGGACGTGTTCTCAGACTAACAGCCCGCCAGGAAAAGAAGAGTGGCAGCACAAAGCTCCCCGCTCAGAGGAAAACTGGGCATCAGGGATTATGGAGGAGTAGTTAACACAATGTGTGTTTAAAGGAGCGAGAGGTCACATGACCAGGGTGGAGCAGGCGGGGAACAGAGACAGGAGGGTGAGGAGCCAAGAGCAAAGCTGTAGGGGAGGGACTGAACGCACCAAATGCCACTCTAGGTGAGAATCGGGCGTGGGGCTCAGGACGCCACGGATAACCAGGCCATCGTCCACAGGAGCAGAGGCGAGAGCTCAAAGAGCCCAGCAGCCCCAGCAAGAGTGGTGAGCTCCGCCTTGGGCTCTGGCCTCGGCCTCCCGCCGCCCTCACACCACTCCTCTGTGTTTCAGGAAGGTCTGACCGCCCTTAACACGGCTGCTGAAGGGATCCATCTCACCTGTGTGCAGCTCCTCCTAGGGGCGGGGAGCTTCGCGAACACCCTCACCCAGGTAGCTGGGCCCCCTCAGGACAAGCACGTGTCCTCAGCTGCTGAGCTGTGACTGTAGCAGCCACAGTGATTCCTGAACGTGGTGTGAGCAGAGCTACGAGGCAGCAGGCTCAGGTCCTGGACTTGGCTTCTCTACTGCTGAACTCCGTGACCTTGGGCAGGTTACTCAACCTCTCTGAGCCTCTTTTCCAAGCTATAAATTGAAGATGATATATACTTGTGTGTGTGTTAATTCCTCACTGTGTCTGACTCTTTGCAACCCTATGGGCTGTGGCCTGCCAGGCTCCTCTGTCCATGTAATTCTCCAGGCAAGAATACTGGAGTGGGTAGCCATTCCCTTCTCCAGGGGATCTTCCTGACCCCGGGATGATCTTTATGTCCCCTGCGTTGCAGGCAGATTCTTGACTGTCTGAGCCACCAGGGAAGCCCATAGTATGTACTTACTTTTTCATGTTGCCGTGAGGGCTAAATACCTAATGCAGTGCCTGGGACTTAATAGGAGCTCAGTACCCATTAGAGTCCTATTGTTGGACACTTGATAGTTCACAAAGCCCTTTTATAATGGTTGAATATTATCTCAGAAAAATTTCCCCCATTTTACAGATGAGAAAGGTTCAGTGACTTTCCCAGGGCACAAGCTGCTGCTGCTGCTAAGTCGCCTCAGTCGTGTCCGACTCTGTGCGACCCCATAGACAGAAGCTCACCAGGCTCCCTTGTCCCTGGGATTCTCCAGGCAAGAACACTGGAGTGGGTTGCCATTTCCTTCTCCAATGCATGAAAGCGAAAAGTGAAAGTGAAGCCGCTCAGTCGTGTCTGACTCTTAGCGACCCCATGGACTGGAGCCTACCAGGCTCCTCCGTCCATGGGATTTTCCAGGCAAAAGTACTCGGGGGCGGGGGGCGGGGGGGGGGGGTGCCATTGCCTTGCCCGAGGGCACAAGCTAGTAAGAAGCAAAGGTGAGTCTGAGAAGCCTATTTCTCTGACTCCAGAGCTCAGGGCCTGACAGGTTTGCCTTGCCCTGTGGGGGTGGGGGTGGCGGGGGGGTGTCTCCATCTGTGACCCACCCCAGCAAATGGAGCTGAGGCCTGGGTGTGACTCTGGGACAGGCCTCTTTTCTCCCCTCTGGTTGTGCTCTGTGAGTTGGCCATTAGAAATTCTGTGTCCTTGAGAAGGGGCGGGGGCAGGGGGAGGATTGTGACCTTCCTTTATGTAGGAAGTTGGTTTTTTTGTTTTGTTTTGCTTTTTATTGTTTGATCAGTGACAAATAATCTTTCTTGGATGGTTGAGCGTCTGAGGGTCTGGAATTTTCTTTCATTCTAAATTTCAATAATGCGGCAAAAATAACATTAATAGTGAATAATATAAATAATAGCAAAAACGGAGAAATGAAAAGGATATGCCAAAAAATATATGACACAAAAGAAGACAGTCTCGGGAAAACAGAATAAAAAAGAGAGGAGACATTCTGAAAACAAATAGCAAAATGGCAAATGTAAGTTTAATAACAGTAGCGACCATAACTTCCCTTAAATGTAAATAATACTTTATTATTAGTATTAGTATTGTTTTGGCCATGCCATGTAGTCTGCCGGATCTTAGTTCTCCAACTAGAAACTGAACCACAGCCCTGGTAGTGAAAGCAGTCTTTTATGTACCGGAACACCAAGGAATTCCATTTTTTTTTTTTTTTTTTGGCCAATAATGCTTTATAAGCCACAAAACATTTAATTTGCAGAACACCCATAGAAAGTTTGGAGACTACTATCCCAGGGGTGTTGGGGGGAGCAGGACAACCCAGAGAAGGAACTTGGCTGCCCCGAGGCACCCAATTATGGTCATCCATTAGCAAGGCCCTCTCTCTGTGCCCAGCAGTAGGCACTGGGAGGAGCAGGGATGCTACATGCCATGGTGCCTCCCCAGCAGTGACAGCACAAGAGTTTAAGAGACTCGGGAGGTCAAGTCCTGCTGGTGGTCACTCGTGGTTAGAGATGCCCACCTCCCTGGGCCTTGTGCTCCAGCCTTAACTTGTTTCTGGCAGAGGCCGTAATCCATTCCAACATTCCCGCCCCTCGCAAGGTCATGTAGCAGAGTCTCAGAGGAGTAGCCAACTCAAAGGGCTTGCATTTCCCACGGGGAGGTGGATGGGTTCCCACCCACCTTGTGCACTCGAAGACTTTGGCTGGGTGACCAACTCATCCTGGTTTGCCTCATACTGTCCCGATTTTAAAACAGAAAGTCTCACATTCTAGGGAGCCTTCAGTCCAGGGCAACCTGGGACAGCTGGTCACTTAGCGGGACCTTCCGAGATGAAGGCCCATCTG
This sequence comes from Tragelaphus eurycerus, assembly GCA_935064755.1. Classification (NCBI taxonomy): domain Eukaryota; kingdom Metazoa; phylum Chordata; class Mammalia; order Artiodactyla; family Bovidae; genus Tragelaphus; species Tragelaphus eurycerus. The sequence goes on along the minus strand of CAKXYN010000054.1, from coordinate 4,318,719 downwards.
TGGACCCGCTGACACCAGCTCTAGCTGGATAGTACATGCTGGATGGGTTTTGCCTTGTACTGTAAACCTTATCAGTCCCCCTCTTTGAAAACCATCTTCTCAGAGTCTTTTCTCTGAGTGTCTTCACTGGCTTAGGAATTGTGAAGGCTTTTGGCTTTTGCTCCAGAATCTGTGACTGGAGGCAAGGAAAATCCTGAGACCAAAGCGTGGTCCTTTTACTAGTCGCCAGGCCTGGGCAAGTCACTGATTTCCCCCTCCTTTGGGTTTAATGGGGATAATAGTCCCGGGACGGGGGGTTGTGAGTTGTGAATGGAATGATGAATCCCAGAGTGCATTGTAAACCCCACTGTGAGGGGTTCTGGGGATGCTGCACTGATGCCTGTTTCCTTCTAGAGAAAAGCAGAGCTGCCTCCACTATGCAGCCCTCAGTGGCTCCGAGGACATGGTCATCCAGGCAGGAGGCAGTACTGATGTGGCTGATGACGTAAGTGTGGGGCGTGGATGAAAGGGGAACACACTGAAGAGTCTCCCATGACTTGCTGCTCAAAATAGACATGGAGAACAGATTAGTGGTTCTTGAGGGTGGGACAGGGGCAGAGGAGGAAGGACGGTGTGGTTATAAAAAGAGAACACAGGCGACCCATGTGGTGATGGAACGCTGCTGTATCTTGACTATGTAATGGATACATGAACCTACATGTGTATCCATTAGTGAAAAAAATTGCATAAAATACACATGTATACAGACTGGGAGTGAAACTGGGGAGATCTGAGTAAGATGGGTATTATCAGTGTGAGTATTCTGCTTAGGGTATTGTACAGTGGCTTTATAAGATGTTACTATGGGAGTGGGGAGAACCGAGCAGATGATATGGTGGGATAATGGTGGGAAGAAGGCATCTCACTAGATCCTTTTGTTCTTTTTGGTTCTTTTGGTTTTTATAAATAATATGTAAAACAATGAAAAGCAATACTGATCTCTTGCCACTCCCTTTTTCGACCACAAGCTCGAGCACCTGTTTCTAGGAGGATGAAGGCCGTAAACAGCCTCCTTGGTTACTTTATCTCTGTGGTCTGCTGCTTCCTGGAAAGCCACTGTTATAGCTCTGCTAGGTTTCCCAGATCATCTGAATAGTTCTTTGAGCCAGTTTCCCATGTCTGCCCGTTCACTCACACAGCAGACCTTCTTTTGACTTTATTTTAATTTCACAGTTATTTAGCAATGATCTGTTAAAATTCTGTGGCAGTTTTTCCTGGGTTTTTAAATTTTTTTCTAGATGCGTTTTAGACTGCTGTGATATGCTAAGTCGCTTCAGTCGTGTCCGACTCTTTTGCAACTCCATGGACCATAGCCCGCCAGGCTCCTCTGTATATGGGATTCTCCAGGCAAAAATACTGGAGTAGGTTGCCATGCCTTCCTCCAGGGGATCTTCCTGACCCAGAGATCAAATCCATGTCTCACATCTCCTCATTGGTAGGCGGGTTCTTTACTAGCGCCACCTGGGAAGCCCATTTCAGAATACTTTTTGGCATTTATTTGCAGTTTGGGTTTGGGATTACATTAAGTCTGTAAATAATATAAGCTAAAATGGTCATCTTTGCAATATTTTATTTTTTCACTAGGAACATGTCTTGCCATTTCCTTTATGTCCTGTTTTATATCTCTCAGTGGTGTCCTATGGTTTTTTGTTTGCCTTTGTAATGCTATGCTATGCTAAGTCACTTCAGTCGTGTCCGACTCTGTGTGACCCCTAGACGGCAGCCCACCAGGCTGACCTGTCCCTGGGATTCTCCAGGCAAGAACACTGGAGTGGGTTGCCATTTCCTTCTCCAATGCATGAAAGTGAAAGTGAAGTCACTCAGTCGTATCTGACTCTTCACAGCCCCATGGACTGCAGCCTTCCAGGCTCCTCCATCCATAGGATTTTCCAGGCCTTTGTAATAGTCATTTCCAATTATACTCTTCATAGGTACTTTGTATATTTTGACTGTCATCGTGAATAGACTATCTTTTTAAAACATGTTATTTCTTGTAGGGATTCAATGTAAGAATGTTATTGACTCTGGTATTTTTATCTTCTGTATGACTTTTCATTAATTTTGCTAGAGGTGTTTTTGTTTTTTTTTTTTTTTGGTTGGGGTATAGTAGCTATTTTAACACATCTAGATATACAATCATATTGCCTACAAATAATCATATAGGTTAAATCTTCTGATATCCATAAACTGCTTTTTTCCTGGCCAAAACTAGTAATGGTAGTCATGAGTGTTTTTGTTGTGTGTGTGTGTGTTCTGTTCTATAACCTTTGATTGCTCATTATGTGAGGGTGTTTTCCACAGTTATTAATAGTATCGATCTATACCATTGATTTTTCTGGTTTTGTCCCGTCCCACTATATGTGTGTCACTGTACACCTAGACAGCAGGGTGCTGTGGCAGTATCCCCACTTCGTCATGGAGTCAGTGTTCACAGGGAACCACTGGGGATGGAATCCTCCAGACCTGAGTGAGGCCTTGGGTGACTGTTGGACTTGGAGTGAGACCTATGTTCTGGTCCTGGCTGGCTCTCTCATTCATTGATTTCATACATAAATAGTTGTTGGGCACCTACCTAGACCCTGGGGGTAGAAAGTCCAATTACACAGGTCTCTATTAGTTACATGTCCTTGGGTGAGTCATGTTAGTTTCATGAACTCATTAAGTGTTCTCATTTGTGAGATGACAGTACTAAATAAGAATACCATTCCTATATGTTTGCTAGGTTCCTGGAAAGTAAATGAGTTATGAGAGAATTTTAAGGTGGTGTTCCTAGAAGGGACCTTACTGCTTGTTGCAGCAGGCGTCACTTGCCGGATGAAGAGTAGCAGAGAAGCAGGATGACTTGCCCAAAGTTGTGTGGTGAATGCTTGGCACATCAAGGTCTCAGATGTGGGACTTCAGGTTCCCTCCCACCCTGAGATCAGCAGTGGGCCCCAGGAATTCAGGCTTTGGGCTGTAAATGCTTTAGGCCACTCATGTTGCCCGAGAAGCGAGAGAGGCCAAACTCAGAAGCACTCCTCCTAACTCCCATCTTCTAGCACCAGCCTGCAGCTGGGCAATCCTGGGAGGGACCCATCAATTGGTCTGTGTGTCTCCCCCCGCAGCAGGGCGCCACTCCTGTACACCTCGCCATGAGGCACAACGTCACTGGCCTGCTGCAGGTCCTTATGGACGCCGCTGTGATCTGGACACTGTTGACAATGTAAGTGGCTACAGAAACCATCTGGGCCCCATGGCACCTCTGGGCACCCTCCCAGGCTGGCAGAGTTTGGCTGTGGTCTAACAGCCTGGCCCAGAGCTGAGGAATTGCTTTCTTAGCTTGTAAAAAGCTGTTTGAATATTTGTTGAAGGTAGCAACATTTTATTAACCATTCCTCTATGTTGAACATTTGGGTATTCCCAAGTTTTTGTCATGATATATAGAACACTAAAGTAAACATCTTCCTATATTTAGCCTTTTCCTTTCATTGATTTTTGTTTTCCCCCACTTAGGGAAAATTACCAGGGCAGCAGTGACTGGGTTCATCTTGTATAACAAAAGGCCTCTGAGTCCTGAAGTTGTGATCAGTCAGAATCGCTTTAAAACCCTCATCCCCACAATCTACCCTCTAATCACGCAATCCTCAGGGCGACCATCCCCAACCACTAGCAGTGGAATGCAATTTGACAGAATATAACATGTATCTTTAAAACAGTCCGTATTTGCACAGTTGAAAATTGAGCCTCAAGAAATATATTGAGCTCATGCACCAAGATATTCATTGTAACACTGTATCAGTTTTCATTTCAAAAAGGGCCCAGATACTTAGTAAGAGAGAAGCGATTGGGTAAATCACAGTGGTAGTGGTTTAGTTGCTAGGTGGTGTCTGACTCTTGTGACCCCATGGACTGTAGACTGCCAGATTCCTCTGTCCATGGGATCCTCCAGGCAAGAATACTAGAGTGGGTTGCCACTTCCTTCTCCCAGGGATCTTCCCAATCCAGGAATCAAACCTGGGTCTCCTGCATAAAATTATGGTACAGACATAGATTGGCTTTTATGGAGCTATGAAGAATGGTGTTTATTGACTTTGTAATATACAGAAAGTTATACAGATACAAAATGTAATATGGAATGATCTCAAATATGTAAAGCCATAAAACTAAAAATAATTGCATTAAACAAAAGACTAGAAGAAATGTGCTAAGACTGTAACAGAGGTTGACTTGGATGGGCTGCTGCTGCTGCTAAGTCACTTCACTCGTGGGTGGGCTAGTGAGTGGTATTTTTTTTTTTGTTCTTTCTATTTTTTTTTTTTTTTACTAAGTTTTCTCTCCTGAGTAGTATGTTTATGATTAAACCCAGTTTACCCTTCCTTATAACTTCTTAGAGAGAAATTCTGTTCAGACCCAGTTGGGAGTGGACCCCCACCTTGGTCCTGTCCCGCCTTTGAGCTACACACCTGCCTACATGCTTTTCTTCTCTTTGTTCCCTTGGCTTCTTCTCTAGAGGAAGCAGACACCCCTCCAACTTGCCGCGGAGCACGCCTGGTGGGACATAGCAGAGATGCTCCTCCTCACTGGGGTTAACTTAAACCTAAGAGATAAGATACCTCTGCTCACAACCAGCCTCCCTTTCCAGCTTTCACAACTTCACCTGTGGCAATTGCCTCCTGCTTCCAGAGTGTTCATATCACTGTTACATATCAGCTCAAAGGCTGCCTCCTCCAGGCAGTCTTCCTGCCCTTCTGTCACCCTTCCCTGCCTCCTCTGAGGGCTCTCAGCACTTGGCCTGCCCCTCTCTTGGTCCTTGTCTGTGATACAGCTGTCTTCTGTTTCATGGGCTCCATCAGACTTTGAGCTCCTTGAATTGTCTGCTGGGGAGAGGGGCAGAAGACTAGAGGGACAGTGCATCACCACCCCACAAGTCCCTACATGTGAAACAAGGTTGCAGAGGCTTCTGGGGTCATGGTGCCTCTGGGGTGGCCAACTCCTCAGGTGGCCAGAGGTTCAAGAAGACCTGAAGACTTGGTATGAGGCTGAGGAAGTCACAGGCCCACGAGGGCAAGGGCCCTTGCACAAATGGCCCAGCCCTTGGGATGGTGTAGGAAAGAGGTGGGGGCAGGGAACAAGCCCGGAGGCTGGACCTGGGCAGGGTTCCCTGCTTTGAGCAGGGCCCCCAGACAGCTGGCCAAGCTCAAAGAGGAGCTTCACATCTTCCCAAGGTCCCTAGAAGTGGTTGAGGCCAGCTTTGTGCCACAGGCCTGGAGCCAAGGGCTGGGAGACTGCAGGGAAGCAAATATGATATAGGGGCCCAGGCCCCTTCTCTGGGTTCTGGTTTTGTTACCAACAAAGGCTCTTGGCCTTTCCCAATGGATAGAAATTGATTAGAGGCCAGACAAGAAATTCAGACAAGGCTATATTGGGGCCCTTGCTACAGCAAGGGTAAGCGAGGTGGGGCAAGTTTGTTCCTTATATGGGCCGAGGGCAGGGGTGTGTCCAGAGGTCAGGCTGGAGGGTAGCTTAGGTATTTGGCTCACCCCTTAGCTGGTGCTGTGTGCAGGGGGCATATGCAGTACCGTGCTTTCGCTCCTGACCCTCTGTTTTAGCTCCACACTCTTCAAAAGTGGCAGCTGGGTTTTTTGGTCTCTTTTGATCTTTGGGGTCCAGAATTTGCCCCAACTGTCCCTGCATGCAGTTATTTTTAGTCTCATGTAATTTCTTTGTATTTTGTTGCTTGAGGAGAGGTGTGTCCAGGTGCAAGCGTTGCAGCAAAGTCTTCCAGGTCCCAGGCCTGTCTCAGTTTCATCTGAGAAATGAGGCTGGTAATGTGATCTCACAGACAACCTTGAAGAGTTATGTAGGCTGGGTATTGTTTTTTTTAATTTATTTATTTTTAATTGAAGGATAATTGCTTTACAATATTGTGTTGGTTTCTGCCATACATCAACATGAACCATAGGCTGAGTTTTATAAGCTCTAAGGCCTCCTAAAGGAACACAAGGGGTGGTTGCTAGAATTATTATTATTGCCTTAGTCTACTGTGACTGTCCATACCTGGAGTTTCTCCCAGAAAACGTTTCTGTCCTCCAGTGTAGACTGCTGGAAACCATTTGCTTTGGACAGGAAGGTTTGTTGTCAGAGCTAGAGACCACCACACACCCTCGAGTACAGACTCTGGCTTCCCTTCTCCTTTCTCACCAGCAGCAAGGAGAAACTGCCCTGTCAGTGGCTGTCCGCAGCAACCACAGCAGCCTGGTGGACATGATCATAAAAGCCGATCACTTCTATAGATGGGAGAAGGTCCTGAGACCCTGTGCTTGGTCTCTCTGTGTTGGAAAGGGAATAGCCCTGGCTTCAGGTGGAGTTGGCTTTGAACCTCAGCCCTGACCAATTCAGAAACCCCTTGGTTTCCAAGGGAATGATAATTGCTGCCTTACCTAACGCTAGGGTTCTTTGGGATTATAAAGAGATGGGTGAGCACCCAAACCACCTGAAATAAGGCTGACTGAGGTCCATACCAGTGTGGAGATATTAGTAGACGCTGCTCTAGCTCCTCGTTGATGGATGAATGCATACACGCCTGAATAAAGAAATGACAACCCCAACTGTGGGTTGGGGTGTTCTATTCAAGCAACTTTCTGGGCCCAGAGGTCAAATGTGCTGGGATTGATTAGGGATATCTGCTCTGAAGTTGGGAAAGAGTAGTAGCCAATGTAAGGTCAGGCATTTGCAGTTCCAGCATCAACAAATGGGGGTAGGTGGAGAGTTTTTTGTTTACCTTTGGTGGTTGTTTTTATATACAGAAAATAAGTTTCCATTTATTTCAGTTTTGAAATACTAATTTTTTTTTACAAAATTTAAATCTTAGTTTTCTTAAACTTTTAAATTTATTTTTACATTCTTATTATTGTATGTATACAACTAGTAAATTTTACCAGTCACTTTCAACAAAGACATTTTTTTTAATGGCTGCATCACACAGCATGTGGGATCTAGTTCCCTGACCAGGGATCAGGCCCGCACTCCTTGAATTGGAAGTATGGGGTCTTAACTACTGGACAGCTAGGGAAGTCCCTCAAGAAAGCCTTTTGTTTGAAGTTCGGTCCTGTGTTTAAACTTAATTAAATTACCTTAAACATATTAAACTGAATTAATACCTTTAATAGGTTCTCTTTTTAAGCACTTCAAATGCTTCCTAAATTCTTAAATTATTTCATTAAATCCAGTAAATTAAACCTATAAAGTGAATCTTAAATGTCATAGACATTCTGATATTGTATCATTGTTGTTGTTTAGTCAATAAGTCGTGTTCTCTTCTTTGTGACCCCATGGACTGTGGCCTGCCAGGCTCCTCTGTCCACGGGATTTCCCAGGCAAGAATACTGGAGTGGGTTGCCATTTCCTTCTCCAGCGGATCTTCCTGACCCAGGGATCAAACCCACGTCTCCTGCACTGGTAGGCAGACTCTTAACTGCTGAGCCACCTGGGGAGCCCTCCGATATTGTATACAAACTGTAAAATTCTCTTGCACTTCTCAAAAAAATAACTGTCCCAAAACCAATCAATCAATAACAAATTTCCGTAGGAATCAGAAGATTTTTCTTTCACATCTCAACATTACAACTTCTTTACATACAACGGATTACTCCTAAATATTAATACAAATGATTAAATGAACTGATTCATCTCTATGCCTAATCTTAATCCACCTCAGGCTTTAAAAGTTCTCAACACTAAGGCAGTGGTGCAGTTAGAATCACAAATCCCTCCTTTCTGCCCCTAAACCAGTTCAATTAGAATCTTGAGGTAAAGGCCTAGCTTCTGTGCTTCTTAAAGGTCTCATATGATTCCAATTTAAGATGCAGCTGAGAACACTGTTCTATAGAAACAATGCTTACCACCCCACGTGGGAGAAAAGCTCCCAGGTCATCACCTCCCAGACACTGTTAACCAGGATGTGAGGTTCAAAGCTGCAGACACCAGGACTCACCTGAGCTTTTTAGCAGCCAGAACTAAGTATCCACATTTTTCAAGGGGCTTTTCTTGGCTTCAGTCTAGGCTTTTGTGGATTTAACTTATGCTACTACATAGTTTGGGCATCCTCTTATTTTATCGCCTGCTTTGCATACTTTTCACCCTTCTCTACTTGTTGGCATTCAGCAAGTTTAGTTAGTGTCTGATTCTTGGCTTGCCTAGTTTTAGCCACAATTGCTGAGGTGTTCTACTAGCACTCCTCCTATAAGAACACAAATAAAAGGAAAAATTGGGAAGGCTTCCTGGAAGAGGTGGCACACAGGTGGTCTTTTGACTATGGCAATGAGATTGAGAGACAGGAAGGTAAGGAAAGGAATTCTGGATGGAAAGATATGTAAGCAGCTCAGGTTCCAGCACTCAAAGCTAGGCATAGAGTCAAAATCCAGAGTAATGGACACTAAGCCCCAGGTCTGTGATGAGGCCAGTTCTGGGTCCAGGCTCATGGAACAAGGGAGAGCCAGGCAGGGATTTCAAAAATAGCTGCTGTACTTCTGGAATCTACCCCCCCCCCCCAGGACTGGCTCTTGTGTAGGGAAATCTGTAACCCTTCTGGGAAGAGCTTGACCATTAAGCAGGGGCATCAGCGGGAAACACAGCCTCTCTGCTCAGTGCTGTGGCAACTGGCTTCCCAGGTACCTGCGGCCCCACAAGTGGAAGAAGCTGGCGTACTGCTGGGAGTTCACCAAGGCCCACGTCCATGCCATAGAGCAACAGTGGACAGGTACCACCTTGCCTCGGTGCCCCAGAGCAGTCCAGGAGAAGGAGCAAGGGCATATGGGGTGTGTTCAGTTTTCTGTGCTTCTAGGGGAAAATCCTCACCAAGTCACATGCTATTCTAACACGCCATGTGCTCTTTCCCTCCCCGGGCCTTTGCACAAGCTGAACCCTCTGCCCCTCCCTTCACAACTGACCTGTGAACTTCACATGCCTCATGAGTCAGCTTGAGCTGATACCCATCGTTCACCTACAAAGCTAAAGGCACTTCCTTTATTTCCTGTAAAAAGGAAAGGAACTGTTGTTGCCACTATTATTTAACATCTGTTTGGAAATTTTGGCCCTGGTATTGAGGTATGAAACAAATAGAAATTAAGAGTGTAAATATTGAAAAGGAAGAGAGATTTATTAATTTCAGATGCTATAATTATATACATAGGAAGTCCAGAAGAGTCAACGGAAAAACTCTTAGAAAAAAATAATTCAATGAAATGGCTAAATATGATTAAATATATAAACACCATAGTATTCTTCTGTACCATCAAGAAGTGGACAAAATATATAGATATTTTTTTAAAATATACCACTTACAGTAGTGTGTTTCTAAAATATGAGTGACATGAGTAAGACAATACAAATTATTTGAAAGAAGACTTGGTAAGTGGTACATTCCTATGTTTCCAGCTAAAAAAATGTGTCATGTAGATATCAATTTTCCCCCAACTAAAGCTTTGATTCAATTTTATTTTATTATTATTAATATTTATTTATTTGGCTGCACTGGGTCTTAATTGTGGCATGTGGGATCTAGCTTCCCAACCAGGGACCAAACCTGGCCCCCCTGCAAGAGGAGCGTGGAGTCTTAGCCACTGGACCACCAGGGAAGTCCCTCATTCAATTTTAGTCAAATCTAAATAGGAAGTTTTTGAAACTTGACTAAAGGAGTCTACATGTGTGTGTGCTCAGTCACTTCAGTTGTGTCCAACTCTGTGACCCCATGGACAGTAGCCCGCCAGGCTCCTCTGTCCATGGGATTCTCCAGGCAAGAATACTGGAGTGGGTCCATTTCCTTCTCCAGAGGAAATCTTCCCAGACCTGGGATTGAACCCATATCTCTTAGTTCTCCCACATTGGGGTGGGTTATTTACCACTATTGCCACCTTGGGATTCTACAGTTCATCTGAAAGAAGAGACAGGGAATATATAAATACATACTCTGTGAAAAAAGGCAAAAAGGGTCTAACTCAACTTAGAAAGCTAAAAATTTAACACGGAGATTCCTGACATACACATGTGTAAATAGGGTAGTGGACAGAGTAGGGAGTCGAAAAGTGAAAATGAAAGTCGCATCCAACTCTTTGCAACACCATGGACTGTATAGTCCATGGAATTCTCCAGGCCAGAATACTGGAGTGGGTAACCTTTTCCTTCTCCAGAGGATCTTCCCAGCCCAGGGATCGAACCCAGGTCTCCCGCATTGCAGGTGGATTCTTGACCAGCTGAGCCACAAGGGAAGCCCAAGAATACTGCAGTGGGTAGCCCATCCCTTCTCCAGCGGATTTTCCTGACCCAGGAATTGAACCAGGGTCTCCTGCATTGCAGGCGAATTCTTCACCAACTGAGCTATCAGGGAAGCGGGAGTCCAAAAGTAAACTCTGTTACAGATGCAGATGTCTTAGACAATTAAAGAGCACTGATGAATTACAAGGCTGGTGACAAGGGCTAGTGAATAAATGGGTCAAATGAAACATATCACGGGCAGATCACTGGCAACACCCGGAGGAGGTGCCTGCTGGGGGTCCACAGACACCAGAACATCAGGGGTGCAGTGGATGACTGACTTGGACATGATGACTGTGCCCCCAGGGCTGTACCTAAGCCTCTGTCCCCACCTGGGAGAGCTGACCTGGTCACAGTTTAATAACAAGTTAAGGCTACCACAAGCACTGAAGAGAGTAGGTGCTTATTTTCCAAACACTGGAATCACCTAGGAAGCCTTAACACCGCTCAGTGCCTAGGTGCACCCATTCCCAAGTACAAAGGAATCTCCTAGACTGGAGAGGAGCCCAGGTGTGAGTGTTTACTGAGGACTCCAGGTGTTTCCAGTGAGCACCGATGGCTGAGAACCACTGGTGCAGGGTGAAGAACAGTGTGCCGAGCAGAGACGGTTGTGAGCAGTCAGAGACGCACTCTACAGTGCATCTTGGTACCACCGTGAATGCTAGTTCTTTCCCTCTTCCCAGTGACTCCAATAGGATACATGATGGATGATCAGGAGAAAGTCTGGAGCTGGGGAGGTCCTCATGTCTCAGACCCCAAACCCCACCCCCATACCATCTGAGGCTGCTGCTCCTCCCCTCCCTCCCCACCCTCCAACTCCCTTCCCCGTCTCTGGGCTGAGCGCCGCTGAACTCTGGAGAAGGGCCTGGTGTTCTGGTGGAAGTAAGAGTGGTCTCAGACCTGGCTCTGGTAAGGCAAACGGGGTGGGCACCTTTTCTCTCCCTCTCTCCCTCCTTCCCCGGTCCTCGGGAACCAGGAGCTATGGGGAACATGGGCACCGCATGCTGCTCATCTGGCCACACGGTGTGGTGAGAACCCCACCAGAGTGCTATTCAAGGGCCTCGTGGCCATTGGCAGGAGGGACCTGGCTGGTAAGTGTCTCCTTCTTGCCTGCTTCCTGCTCAGGACGGCTCTGGGCCCCAGCAAGGCCCTGCTGGAATGCAGCAAGGCCCTCCAAGTTTGCTCAGACCACAGTGCCATAGCACTGGCTCTGAACCTTCCAGATTGCTGGTCGTAGCCCTTCCTCCTCCTGGAACCCAGGCAGAGCCTCAGGCAGCTGACAGTACCTCTAGGCCCCAGGCTCCCCCTCTGTGCAAAGAGGGTGGCCCAGATGGTCTCTGTGACCTTCATGGCCCCAAGGTCACTGAAGCTACAATCTCTTCCTATCCAGCTGTCTATACTGCTTTGAAGGGGAAGGCAATGGCACCCCACCCCAGTACTTTTGCCTGGAAAATCCCATGGATGGAGGAGCCTGGTAGGCTCCAGTCCATGGGGTCGCTAAGAGTCGGACACGACTGAGCGACTTCACTTTCGCTTTTCACTTTCGTACGTTGGAGAAGGAAATGGCAACCCACTCCAGTATTCTTGCCTGGAGAATCCCAGGGACGGGGGAGCCTGGTGGGCTTCTGTCTGTGGGGTCGCACAGAGTCGGACACGACTGAAGCGACTTAGCAGCAGTAGCAGCAGCATACTGCTTTGATCCCATGTCCCCACCCCACCCCTCCCCCAGTTTGGAATAAGGCGAGAACAGCCTGCAGGGTTGTTTTTCACAAACATTAAGACCTATGGGCCAAAACTGGTTTAAGATGAGTTGAACTACCAAGATCAAATAAGATTTCTGAGGCTATCACAACCTATTTGAGTCTGTCAATCCCAAAAGCTTTTTGGGGGATTTGGGATTCAGGGCACCATGTGGAACCATCAGACAAGCAGCAAAACAGGTTCTAGTAATGATCCCTCATTAATAACAAAATCAGCTCATGATGAAAAGGCTTCAACTCTGTAACGTCTGTTGGCCTGGTGCATTTTATATATATATACAGGGCAACCACAGGATGGGGTACTAGGCATTCATCCATAGTAATGGAGCATGGCAACAGGAAAAGCGTTCATAGCATACTGTTGAGGGGCAAAGGGAAAGTCCCCTGCATGGTGGGTCTTCACCAGCTGCCACATGCAAAGTGGGAAACGAGGGAAGAATTAGAGATGACTTGGTTCTTTTTCCAACATATTCTTAAATGTTGTTATCTTCTTTTAACACAAGCTCTGGCAGACAATTAAAACATCAAACCAGCCTTGTGAGGCAGCAGTTAGGCAACAAGAGGCAGAGGCAATAGAATTCTTGTCTTTTGCAGAAAACTTCAGGAAGAAAGCAAATGAGGACCCTAGGTGCACAGCCATGTAACTGGAAGGAACATGCGACCGCAGAGTGAGGGCCGCTGAACAGGGGAAGACCACTGCGTAAGGGCTAAAAATAAGCACTGTAAAGAGACCTCCAGCTGCTTTCACTTAAACCCACAGTCATGCAGGACCAGCAGGCAAATGTCTGTCATCTTTTTCACAGGATTGATTCACAGGCCAGTCTGAGGTTTTGTAGGTAGTCTCTTCCCACAGGTATAGTCCTTGGCCGCTCTTAACTCAATTTCATCTCCTGCATCTCATTGGAGCCTTGCAATAGCCCCCTGAGATGCAAGGGATCTTTCGAGAAGACGCTGGGCTCAGGGTAGATAAGCAGCTAATCAAGTGTTGAGGTCTGGAGTCAAATTCACCATCTGTCTCCCCCATCTGATGAAAGTCTCCATCCATCCCTTATGAAAGGGCTGCCCTTAACTCAGTCCCTGGCTTTTACGAAAGGTGTGCTTACTGCACAGCTGTTTCCATTCATGGCTTACTGGTATATTTTGATGGTCCCCAGAGGCACACAGTCTCATTTTCCCCTCTTTTTTTAAAAGAATTTTTTTTTAATTTTATTTTGCTTAACTTTACAATATTGTATTGCTTTTGCCATACATCAAAATGAATCCGCCGCTAGTATACATGTGTTCCCCATCCCGAGCCCTTTTTAAAAGTTGTCAACTCTTAGTTTTGAAATCATTTCAGACTTATAAAAATGTTGCAGATATAGTACAGAGAATTTCCAAATCTCTTCACTCAGCTTCCCCAAATATTAACCAACCAGGAAATTAACACTGAAAGGATACTATTAACTCACCTTCACACCTTATTCAAATTTTGTCATGTCAAATTTCATGTCATTTTACTGGACCAAGATCTGGTCCAAGATTATACCTTGCATTTGGTTGTCATCATTCCCATTTTGGGCCATACAAAGGGTCACCTCTCTGGACCAGCACTATATAATAGAACTTTCTTCGATGGAGGGAATGTTTCAGATCTGCGCTGTCCAATATGGTTGCCACTTGAAATGTGGCTAGTGGAATGAAGAACTGAGCTTTTGATATAATTTTAAATTTAAAGAGCACCTGTGGCAAATAGCAACCATATTGGGCTGGTCTGAAGCCGTTTAGGTGCCTTGACTGCACAGGTCATTGCATAGCTCAGCCACACCAGATGGAAAGCATGGTTCTGGGGAAATATGACTCTGGAAATTCCACATGTGGAGAGGATCTATGCTGGGTGGCCTGAAAGTGCTGCCTGAAAGCTGTTTCTCTCTAAGCCCATATCTTAGAAAAACTTCCCACAAAGTTACCCACTGGACCTGAGTCCTGGGAAGGAGATAGAGTAAGAACTGCTAGAGCTGAAAGGGGTTCCATTTCTTACACATGGCTGGTGGGAGTTCACAGTGGTACAGTCCTCTGAAAGGCAGTTTGGCATTATTCACCAAAATTACAAATACATTTACCCTTTGACTTAGCAATCCCACATCTACGAATTTATCCTACAGAGAAACTTGCAAACATACTAACACGAATGCAAGTGAGCATAGCAGAAACTATGCCCTGAGAAGGGTATATGGAAACTCTGTACTATCTGTTGAGTTTTTAAAAACTGTTTTTAAAAAACTAGTCTATTTTTTAAAATAACTGAAACTAAAACATACAAAAAGAAAGAAAAAGAGGTTTTGAAACCAACTCATCAGGCTGATGATCTGAGAGGTGTGTTTTGCCCGAGGCCCCACAGTTTGCAGCGGGATTCGGCCCTCTGCACAACACACAGCCTCCCTCCCCTGTGGCAGCCGTCATCACACATGCTGTCTTGAGATAGAGAACACTCCTCCACCATCTATTCCGTATGAGAAAGGCATTTCATAGGACTTGGATCACTTACCTGGATGAATTTTTATTTTTTTGAGACAAAAAAAGCAAGTCCTTAAAGTTTAAATGTTGATCTCTCAAATTCAATACTTTTGTTTGTTTGGGAGATCAACGGGAAATTTTCAAATGATTTGTTATGGGTTGGTTCTTTTCCTTTAGACAAGATTAATAAGATTGATTTATAGAGTTCCCATGAGTGATTTGCTGCCTACTCAATCAGTCTGTGGGATTCCCTGGTGGCTCAGATGGTAAAGTGTCTGCCTGCAATGCCGGAGACCCGGGTTCGACCCTTGGGTCAAGAAAATCCCCTGGAGAAGGAAATGGCAACCCACTCCAGTATTCTTGCCTGGGAAATCCCATGGACAGAGGAACCTGGTGGGCTACAGTCCATGGGGTCACAAAGAGTCAGACACAACTGAGTGACTTCATTTTTCACTTTCAATCTGTAAAGAATTAAAAAAAAATTTTTAATGTTTTTCTAACCCTATGAAAATATTTATATCAATAATTTTTATTGAATCATAGTTGATTTACAGCATGGTCTTAGCCTAAAGTGTATATCTTTTTATTCAGCTTTTTTCCAATTATATGCTATTATAGGTATTTATTAGATACCAAATATAGTTCTCTGTATACAGTAAATCCTTGTTGCTTATCTATTTTATGTATAGTAGTTTATATCTGTTAGGCCTTCCCTGAAAGCTCAATTGGTAAAGAATCTGCCTGCAATGCAGGAGATCCTGGTTCGATTCCTGGGTCAGGAAGATCCCCTGGAGAAGGGGTAGGCTACCCACTCCAGTGTTCTTAGGCTTCCTTTATGGCTCAGTTGGTAAAGAATCTGCCCGCAATGCGGGAGACCTGGGTTCAATCCCTGGATTGGGAAGATCCCCTGGAGAAGGGAAAGGCTACCTACCCACTTCAGTATTCTGGCCTGGAGAATTCTATGAACTGTATAGTCCATGGGGTCACAAAAGTCAGACATGACTGAGCAACTTTCACTTATATCTGTTAATGCCATACTCCTAATTTGCCCTTCCCTTCCGCCCTCACTCCTCTGGTAACCACAGGTTTATTTTCTATGTCTGTGAGTCTGTTTCTGTTTTGTAAATAAGTTCATTTGTACTGTTTTTCAGATTCCCCATTTAAGTGATATTCAGTTCAGTTGATTAGTCATGTCTGACTCTTTGCAACCCCATGAATTGCAGCATGCCAGGCCTCCCTGTCCATCACCAACTCCTGGAGTTTATCCAAACTCATGTCCATCGAGTCGGTGATGTGATATTATACAGGATTTATCTTTCTCTGTTTGACTTCACTAAATATAATATTTTCTAGGTCTATCCATATTCAGTTCAATTCAGTTCAGTTCAGTTGCTCAGTCATGTCCGACTCTTTGCGACCCCATGAATCGCAGCACGCCAGGCCTCCCTGTCCATCACCAACTCCTGGAGTTTACCCAAACTCATGTTCACTGAATTATGTCCATCTAACCATCTCATCCTCTGTCATCCCCTTCTCCTCCTGCCTTCAATCTTTCCCAACATCAGTGTCTTTTCAAATAAGTCAGCTCTTTGCATCAGGTGGCCAAAATATTGGAGTTTCAGCTTCAACATCAGTCCTTCCAATGAATATCCAGGACTGATCTCCTTTAGGATGGATTGGTTGGATCTCCTTGCAGTCCAAGGGACTCTCAAGAGTCTTCTCCAACACCACAGTTCAAAATCCATCAATTCTTCTGTGTTCAGCTTTCTTTATAGTCCAACTCTCACATCCATACATGACTACTGGAAAAACCATAGCCTTGACTAGACAGACCTTTGTTGACAAAGTAATGTCTCTGCTTTTTAATATGCTGTCTAGGTTGGTCATAACTTTCCTTCCAAGGAGTAAGCGTCTTTTAATTTCATGGCTGCAATCACCATCTGCAGTAATTTTGGAGCCCCCTAAAAATAAAGTCAGCCACTGTTTCCACTGTTTCCCCATCTATTTCCCATGTAGTGATGGGACCAGATGCCATGCTTTTAGTTTTCTGAATGTTGACCTTTAAGCCAGCTTTTTCACTCTCCACTTTCACTTTCATCAAGAGGCTCTTCAGTTCTTCTTCACTTTCTGCCATAAGGGTGGTGTCATCTGCATATCTGATGTTATTGATATTCTCCCAGCAATCTTGATTCCAGCTTGTGCTTCTTCCAGTCCAGCGTTCCTCATGATGTACTCTGCATATAAGTTAAATAAGCAGGGTGACAATATACAGCCTTGACATACTCCTTTCCCTATTTGGAACCAGTCTGTTGTTCCATGTCCAGTTCTAACTGTTGCTTCCTGACCTGCATACAGGTTTCTCAAGAGACAGGTCAAGTGATCTGGTATTCCCACCTCTTTTCGAATTTTCCAGTTTATTGTGATCCACACAATCAAAGGCTTTGGCATAGTCAATAAAGCAGAAATAGATGTTTTTCTGGAACTCTCTTGCTTTTTCAATGACCCAGCGAATGTTGGCAATTTGGTTCCTCTGCCTTTTCTAAAACCAGCTTAAACAGCTGGAAGTTCACAGTTCATGTATTGCTGAAACCTGGCTTGGAGAATTTGGGGGACACGTTGGGGTTCATGTGTCTTCAAATTAGAGTTTTCAACTCTTTTGGATACACACCCAGGAGTGGAATTGCTGGATCACATAGCAGCTTTTAGTTTTTTAAGGAAACTCCATACTGTTTTCCATTGTGGCTGAACAATTTACATTCCCACCAACAGTATATTAGGGTTCCGTTTTCTCCACATCCTCTCCAACATTTGTTATTTGTAGACTTTTGATGATAGCTATTATAACAGGTGTAAAGTGATATCTCTGGAGAAGGCAATGGCACGCTACTCCAGTACTCTTGCCTGGAAAATCCCATGGATGGAGGAGCCTGGTGGGCTACAGTCCATGGGGTCGCTAAGAGTCAGACACGGCTGAGCGACTTCCCTTTCACTTTTCACTTTGATGCATTGGAGAAGGAAATGGCAACCCACTCCAGTGTTCTTGCCTGGAGAATCCCAGGGACGGGGGAGCCTGGTGGGCTGCCGTCTATGGGGTCACACAGAGTCGAACACGACTGAAGCGACTTAGCAGCAGCAGTAGCACTGACTGCTATGACTAGGACTTCTAATTCTATATTGAATAAAAGTGGTGGGAGTGGACATGCCTGTCTTATTCCTGATCTTAGAGGAAATACTTTCAGCTTCTCACTGTTGAGCATGATATTAGTAGTGGGCTTGTCATATATGGCCTTTATTATGTTGAGGTACATTTCCCTCTATACCCACTTCCTGGAGAGTTTTTTCAAATCGTAAATGGATATTGAATTTTTATCAAAAATTTTTTCTGAATCTATTGGGATGAGCTATGGTTTTCAGTCTTCAACTTGTTAACATGCTGTCTTACATTGATTTGTGCATAGTGAAAAATTTTTGCAGCCCTGGGATAAATCCCACTTGATCATGTTGTATGATTCTTTATATGTATCATTGGAATTGGTTTGCTAATATTTTGTTGAGGATTTTTGTATTTATATTCATCAGTGATACTGTCCTATAATTTTCCTTTTTTGTCTATAGCATCTTTGTCTGGTTTTGATATCAGGGTGAGGTTGGCCTCACAGGATGAGTTTGGCAGTGTTACTCCCTCTGCGATTTTTTTGTAATAGTTTCAGAAGGATAGGTGTTAACGCTTCTCAAAATCTTTGGTAGAATTCTCCTGTGAAGCCACCTGATCCTGGGCTTTATTTGCTGGGATTTTTTAAAAATTCCTGATTAAGTTTCATTATGGATAATTTATCTGTTCATATTTTCTGTTTATGCTTGGTTCAGTCTTGGGACATTGTATATTTCTAGAAATTTGTCCATTTTTTCCAGGTTGTTCATTTTATTAGCATTCAGTTATTTGTAGTATTCCCTATGATCCTTTGTATGTCTGTGGTGTCTGTTGCAACTTCTCCTTTTTCATTTCTGATTTTATTGCTGTGGGTCTTATCTCTTTTTTTCTTGATTAGTTTGGGTAAAAGTTTATCAGGGCTTCCCAGGTGCCACAGTGGTAAAGACTCCACCTGCCAATGCAAGAGACACAAGAGATTGAGTTGGATCCCTGGGTTGGGAAGATCCTCAGGAGTAGAAAATGGCAACCCACTGCAGTATTCTTGGCCTGGAAAGCTCCATGAACACAGGAGCCTGGTGGGCTGCAGTCCATAGGGTTGCAAAGAGTTGGACACAACTGAGCACATACACACACACACACACACACACACACACACACACAAAGGTTTATCAATATTATCCCTTTCAAAGAACCAGGTCTTAATTTCATTGATTTTTTGGTCTCTGTTTCATTTATTTCTGCTCTGATCTTTACAATTCCTTTCCTTCGATTGACTTTGGGTTTTGTTTGTTGTTCCTTTAGGTGTAAAGTCAGGCTGAGATTTTCCTTATTTCCTGAGGTAAGCTTGTATTGCTGTCAACTTAGACTTGCTTTTACTCCATCCCATAGATTTTTGGATAGTTGTGCTTTCATTTTGTCTCTAGGTATTTTACTTCCTCTTTGATTTATTCTGTGATCTATTGGTTGTTTAGTTGCATTTTGTTTATACTCAATATAAACACATTTGTGTGTGCCTCCACATTTTCTTTTTTTTTTTTTTTTGGCAAGTTTTTTTTCCTTGAACATTTCTAGTGTCATAGCATTGTAGTCAGAGAAGATGCTTGATATGATTTCAGTTTCCTTAGGTTTACCAAGGATTGTTTTCTGCTCTAGCACGTGATCTACCCTCAAGAATGTTCCATTTACACTTGAAAAGAATGTGGATTCTGTTTTTGTATGGGATATTCTGTACATATATCTACTAAGTTCGTTTTGCCTAACATGTCAACCAATGTTTCCTAATTGATTCTCTGGATGTTCTATCCATTGATGCAAGTGTGGTAAGGTCTCCTATTATTATTCTGTTGCTATCAATTTCTCCATTTATGTCCATTTATATTTGTTTTATGTATTTAGGTGCTCTTATATTGGGTGCATTGTTATATCTTTTTCTTGAATTGATTCCTTGATCATTATGTAATGTCCTTCTTTATTTCTTATAAGAGTCTTTATTTTAGTCTATTTTGTCTGATACGACTATTGCTACCTTGGCTTTCTTTTGATTTTCATTTGCAGGAATATCTTTTTCCATCCCCTCACTTTCAGTCTGTGTGTGTCGTTAGGTCTGAAGTAAGTCTCTTGTAGGCAGCATATATATGGGTCTTTTTTTTTAATCCATTCAGCTACTCTGCCTTTTGATTGGAGTATTAAGTCCATTTACATTTAATTACCAATACACAAGTTCTTATTGCCATTTTGGTAACTGTTTGGGGTTGTTTTTATAGTTCTTTCTTGTTCCTTTCTTTAGTCCTCTTATGATTTGATGACTAGTGTTATGTTCTGAATTCCTTTTTCTTGTGTATCTATTATAGATTTTTTAAAAAATATATATTTTTGGCTGTGCTGGGTCTTTGATGCTGCTTGTGCTTTTCCCAAGCTGCAGCGAGCAGGGGCTGCTCTCTAGGGCGTGCGGGCTTCTCACTGCAGTGGCTTCTCTTGCTGCCGCGCACTGGCTCTAGGGCACGCAGGCTCCGGGAGGTGCAGCCTGTGGGCTCAGTAGTTGCAGCTCCTGGGCTCTAGAGCTCAGGCTCAATAGTTGTGGCACACCAGCGGAGCTGCTCCATGGCATGTGGGATCTTCCCAGATCAGGGATCAAACCTGTGTCTTCTGCATTGGCAGGTGGACTCTTTACCACTGAGCCAGCAGGGAAGATCTATTATAGATTTCATATGTGACTACCATGAGGGTTTTATATGGCAATTATTATATATATATGCTGCTGCTGCTAAGTCGCTTCAGTTGTGTCCGACTCTGTGCGACCCCATAGACAGCAGCCCACCAGGCTCCCCCGTCTCTGGGATTCTCCAGGCAAGAGCACTGGAGTGGGTTGCCATTTCCTTCTCCAATGCATGAAAGTGAAAAGTGAAAGTGAAGTCACTCAGTCGTGTCTGACTCCTGGCGACCTCATGGACTGGAGCCCACCATATACACATATATATGTATGTATGTATGTATTATACACAGGAGAAGGCGATGGCACCCCACTCCAGTACTCTTGCCTGGAAAACCCCATGGATGGAGGAGCCTGGTGGGCTGCAGTCCATGGGGTTGCTAAGAGTCAGACATGACTGAGCGACTTCACTTTCACTTTCCACTTTCATGCATTGGAGAAGGAAATGGCAACTCACTCCAGTGTTCTTGCCTGGAGAATCCCAGGGATGGGGGAGCCAGGTGGGCTGCCGTCTATGGGGTCACACAGAGTCAGACACGACTGAAGCGACTTAGCAGTAGCAGCAGTATGTATATACACACACACGTACGCACACACATATATATGATTGTTATAAGGTGAAAGGGTTAGTCACTCAGATGTATCTGACTCTTTGCAACCCTAGGGACTGTGGCTCACCAGGCTTCTCTGTCCATGGAATTCTCCAGGCAAGAATACTAGAGTGGGTAGCCATTCCCTTCTCCAGGGGATCAGATTCTTTATAATCTGATCCACCAGGAAAGCCCTGTTTTAAGTTGCTGATCTCTTAATTTCCAGTGCCTTTTAACAACTCTGCATTTGTACTCTCCTCTCCTCACATTTATTGTTTCTGATATTATGTACACATCTAATTTTCCTGTGTATCCCTTTACAGCTTATTGTGGATGTAAATGATTTTACTACTTTTGTGATTTAACCTTCCTACTAGCTTTCTGAGGATGAGTTCCTACTTCTACCATTTGTCTTTACTGATGAGATTTTTCCTTTCATAATTTTTGTGTTTCTTGTGGTCTTTTCTTTTTTGCTTAGAGAAGTTCCTTTAACACTTCTTGTAAGGGTGGTTTGGTGGTATAAACTCGCTTTTATTTTTCTGTAAGGCTTTTATCTCTCCATCAAATCTAAATGACAGCATTGCTGGGTAGAGTATTCTTGGTTGTGGTAGGTTTTCCCTTTCATCACTTTTAAGTATATTATGCCACTCTCTTCTGCCTGTGGAGTTTCTGCTGAAAAGTTAGCTGATAGCTTTATAGGACTTCCTTTTACTTTTCACTTGCTGCTTTTAACACATTATGGACCAGAGACATATTATCGCCCCCGGAGTAAGTTTCTGCAAAAATCCTCCAGTCAGTAATGGGTTACTATTCTAATTTCTGCCATTTTGACTACAATGTGTCTTAGTGTGTTTCTCTTTGGGTTAATCCTGTAGGGACTCTGCAATTCCTAGATTGGTTGGTTGTTTCATTTCCTAGGTTAGTGAAGTTTTCAGCTTTTATGCCTTCAAGTATGTTCTCAGCTCTCTTTTCTCCTTCTTGGACCTCTATAATGTGAATATTAGTGAACTTGATGTTGCCACAGAAGTCTCTTTGTCTTCTTTTCATTATTTTTCTGTTTGGCTTCAGTGATTTCCACTTCTTCATCTTCAAGCTCATTGATCCATTCCTCTGTAGCATTAACTCTACTGTTGATTTCTTCTAGTATATTTTTCAACTCTTGGCCTGAGGCATCCCAGCAGTGATGCATGCAGGCTGTTGAGCCAGAGCCAGGCTAGACGGAGGATTCCATGATGGCACATTGTAGAATGACCTCCCAAGATTGGCTGCCAGCAGTGTCTATACCCTTAGCGTGAGCTGCAGTTGCCTCCTGACTCTCCAGGAAACTGTAAAACACAGGTAGGTCTGACCCAGGCTCCTATCAAATTACTGCTCCTGCCCTGAAACCCAGAACATGTGAGGTTTTTGTGCACCCTTTGAGAGTGGAGTGTCTATCTCCCCCCAGCACCCTAGGACTCCTGAAAGTAAGTCATGCTTTCTTTTCAAAGCCAAATGTTCTGGAGACTCATCTTGCCAGTGCAGGACCTTTGGGCTGGGGAGCCTGACTTGGGGCTTGGAACCCTCTTTGGGAGAACTTCTGCAATTATAATTCTCCTGTATGTGGGTCCCCAACCTGGGGGTATGGGACTTGGCTATACTGTAACTGTGCCCCTCCTACCCATCTGGTTGTGATTTCTTCTTAATATCTTTTGTCATGGAGGATCTTTTTGGTCGGTTCTGGTCCTTTCAAAGTGTGAACTTTGGAAGCTAAGTAGAACATGTCAACTGTAAAAAGATAATTTATGAGAGAATCACAAATAGGAACACTGACTGGATATTAGTCTGAAAGAATTATTGCTGAATTTTTTAAAGTGTGATAATGGCATTATCTCTTGGAAGTACATAGAAAAATATTTACAGATAAAATAAGATATCAGAAATTGCCTTAAAATAACCCAGTGATAGGAGTATATGTAGAAAAAGTGAGGGTGGAGTAAGAGATGATGCAACACCATCCATGAGGTGATAATTTTTGCAGCTGATGGGGATGTAGTTCATTATACTATTTTCTCTATGTGTGTTTAAATTTTTCCACTGAGGTGGCGAAAAGCAGGTATGAAAAGTACCTTGCCAGAGCAGCAGCTCAGTAAATGACTGTTTTTGTAATCTAACAATGAGCAAAGTGTGCTTTAGAGAGATTAAGTCACTTACCAAAAGTCACACAGGTTTGGCAAACACCATGGTCTGCTTCTCAGAGTCCTATGTGTAGGCAGCCCATTTGGCAGCTGCGATAATCATAAAAGCCAAAAAAATCATAAAATCATAAAATTCAACTCACTGAAATTGAATTTTTATTCCAAAGACTGTAATGGGTAGAAAGACAACAGCCAAAATTAAAAACAACTGGCTTAACTGGAAATTAGAAGTAGTTGATTTGCAGGAGAGCAGACAATGGGTGACGGCCTTGGCACTCTAATAACTGTTATAACCAAGAGAGCATAAAAAAACACAAATGTGCTGATACATAACGTGGCTATGCAGCATTTACAGCAAATGACAGGAAGAAAGGAAGACAGAAAGAAAAGGAAAAAAATCTACAAAACCCCCAAACTAAGAAATTAACAATTAAGAACATAGTGGGTAAATACTTTTGGTAGCAAAATTTTCACAGTTCTTAAAATGGGAGTCTCCAAAAGTACTTAAGTTCAAAAGCTAAAAAAACTGAAGAGGAAATAGTTATACTGGCTTAGAAGAGCTGCCGCCTGTCACGAAGATGACCATCAGTCCTAGTTCCAAACACAGTGATAACCGGTGATCCTGACCAACCGAAGAGAAGCCGACTGCCGGGCACTGACGTCACTGATTGTAGAAACACGCTGGACCATTCGTCACTAACAGCTACTGCTCCTCCTGACTGATGCCAAGGCTGCCTTTCTGCACCTCGAGTTCCTCGGCACTGACCATCGATGGGTCAATAGCTGCGTATTTGGTTCCATGGAATTGAAGCAAATGTATCTGCAGAAATGCAGAATGATTATTTTAAACATCACTGTCATATATTAATAATTTATACTTCTAAAATTACAGAGTACTCAGGGAAGGGGCAACATTGGGGTACGGGGTTAAAAGGTAAAAACTACCACGTGTGAAATAGCGGCAAGGAGATACTGTACATCACAGGGTATATAGCCAATATCTTACAATAACTTTAAATGGAATATAATCTGTAATCTAAAAATGTTGAATCACTACATAGAACACGTGAAACTAACATGATAAACCAACTATGTATGTGTTAGTCACCCAGTTGTGTCTGACTCTTTGCAACTCTGTGAACGATAGCCTGCCAGGCTCTTCTGTCCATGTTAATTCTCCAGGGAATAATACTGGAGTGGGTTGCTATTCCCTTTTCCAGGGAATCGTCCTGACCCAGGGACTAAACCTGGGTCTGCTGCATTGCAGGCAGATGCTTTCCTGTCTGAGCCACCAGGGAAGCCCAAAAAACCAATTATATCTCAATAAAAATAAACATACACACACTAAAAAACTAGAGTAATACATACTAACTAGAGGACAATTAGAAAACAAAAAGTCAAAAATTATTATGTAACCAGTTTTTCTGGGCAACTACATTTTCTTACTAACATTTTACATTGTGGCATGCTGCTTCTCAAGCAGGTGTTTACCCTTCTCCTCTGCTGCTATGAATGAGGTCCTTCCCATCCTCTGCTGTTCTAATATCATAATGACTGTCTCTGGGAATCAGGTTGTTTTGTATTTACAATCCTCTCCTTAGGGTCCGTAGCCACATGCGGATGACAGGATCAAAGAACATGACTGATTTTTTAAGTCATGTTACTATTTGCCAAATTGCAAAGCAGCCATTTCTCACCACTATTCTAATATCAGTTTAGGCAGGTATTTGAAGAGGTGGTGTGTGTTAGATTGTGCGTACGTTTTAATGCATTAAAATTAGACCAAGAAGTCACTTCATGGGACTCAGACTGACTCCATTTAAGTCTGGTGTCCTGACTGAACTCCTTGAATCTGGGAGCCAAGGTTCCATGGTACCAAATGGCTCCTTCAGTGTGTGAGTTCAGGCCTGTGGTTCATAGAGAAGGGAGAGTGGGCAGACAGGCACCCACGTGTCTCTACTATGCTTGAATTCTATAAATTACTCATGGAGACCACCTTTATCAAGTTAATGCTTCATTCCTACAGAGAATTCTATAGTTCTGTCTCTCCACCACCACTAAAAAGCTTTATGTTTCAAACCATAGACTCTGGGTTCCAAGTGCTCTGGGTTCCATCCTAGGGCCTACCTGTACATAGAGATTCACCTCTGCACTTCTGCACAGGTATGGGAAATTGCCTCCTGTTTTAAGGTGAGCCCTCCGGGCATTAGGATATAGTTTGTACATTTCTTCTTTAGCTTCAGTTGAAAGTGCACTCTGGTCAAACACCTTTAAAAGAATATGAGGACAAAACTGTTATTTCAATGTGTTCTTTTCACATCAAGCAAAGTGTCCCCCCCAAGCACTCCTTTCAGGAGACATGACTGAACCTTTCTGAAGCCTGGGCCACTACCTTCTGCTCATCCCTAGTGACTCTAACTCCAAAGTAAAAAACACAGATTTTACTGCCAAATGTCTTTTGCATTGTTTAGGGGGAAAAAATTCTACCATGAATTTCATTTGTCCTCAAAGATAGTTAATTAAATTAACAGAACATTAATAGCAAACAATCACTGAAAATACCAATTTCAAAATGATCATGAAACCCCCAAAGAACTTAGTATTAATTTAAAAACAGTTATATGTATGATATGCTCCATGAAAATAATTATCTAAAAAATTAAGAATATTAGATAAAAAGTCC
Organism: Tragelaphus eurycerus; assembly: GCA_935064755.1. Taxonomy (NCBI): domain Eukaryota; kingdom Metazoa; phylum Chordata; class Mammalia; order Artiodactyla; family Bovidae; genus Tragelaphus; species Tragelaphus eurycerus. The sequence goes on along the minus strand of CAKXYN010000054.1, from coordinate 4,292,826 downwards.
AGGCCCTTTCCTGGGGGAGCCACTGTTGGAAGTTTGCAATATATGACTCAAGAATCTTATAATACTCACACAAATTTATGTTCAAACTCATGCAAAAATTATTCAAATAATATAAAAGACAAAAAAAAAACCCATGAAAATAAAGATAGGTGCATCTCCACCTTGCTAAAACTTCTAGACATTTTAAGTGACCACGTGCTTAAGGGGTGAACATAACTTTGAAAGTGCAGGCAGAGCAAATGCACCGTGAGGACCATATATTTCTTTGAGAGTATTGACAAGCTTACTCTGTGTCGTGGTAAATGTTGGAATGTAGCAATTATAATAGAAAATGGTAAGTTATTATACATGTTCATAATAATCTCCTATAAAAATCAGTTTTTAATTTAAATACCATATTACTTGCATTTAGGAATAAATCTATTGTGAGATAGAACAGTTATATGATTAAAATAAAAAGTCAAAGCCACAGTGAGATACCACTTCACATCCATTAGGGTGGCCACTATTAAAAAAAAAAAAAAAAACAGAAAATAACAAGGATATTGGCGAGGACATGGAGAAACTGGAGAACTTATGCACTGCTAATGGGAATGTAAAATGGTGTGGCCCCTGTGGAGGATGGTAAGGCAGTCCCTCCAGAAGTTAAGCAGAATTATCAAATGATTCAGCAATTCCACTTCTAGGTATGCACCACCCAAAAGAACTGAAAATAGAACCGTGAATGTGTACTTGCACACCAACATTTACAGCAGCATTATTCACAATAGCCAAAAGGTGGAAACAACTCAAACGTCTATCAACAGATGAAAGGATAAACAAACTGCGGTGTATACATACAATGCAATATTATCCAACCGTAAAAGGGAATGATTTTTAAAAATTTTAAATTTATTTTTAGTTGGAGGATAACTGGATATTTTTAATATATGCTTTAACATGGATAAAGCTTAGAAATATGCTAAGTGAAATAAGCCAGATACATAAGGATATTTATATGATTCCACTTACATGAGGTACCTAGAACAGGTAAATTCATAGGGACAAAAAGCAGGACAAAGGTTACTAGGGTCTCTAGGGGGAACGGTGAAGGAAGAGTTATTGTTTAATGGGTACAGAGTTTCAGTTTGGGATGATGGAAAGTTCTGGAGATGGCTAACAGTGGCAGTTGGACCACACTATAAATATACTTAATGGTACTGAACTGTACAGTTAAAAGTAGTTTAAATTTTGTTATGTGAATTTTGTTATGTGTATTTTACTATAATTAAAAAAACATGTAAGAAGCAAGCTTTTGTGTTAACTAGACTTTATGGAATTCTGGCACCTTCATTTTGCTGCCCAGATTTGTAACAGCTTAAAAAGAACAGCAAAGCAAACCAAAATGGGTAAGGACTACCATGTTTGTTTAAATTTATTTTTATTTCAATGGTGTTATTCCTTCCAGGAAAAATACAGGATAAGCAATAAAAGATTTTTTTTTTTTTTAATTGAGAAAGCTGTGTTGGGGGGCAGGTGGTACAAGGCAGTGTTTGAAGCAACGCTGAAAAATCGTAAAATGATTTGTAAGGTGGATCTTGACATATACATATAAAAAAGGTAAAGCATCTGTCCTACTTAAAGAAAACTTACATCCATAATGGTTACAGGGATATCCCGAATTTTATGAGGTTCCACATAAGAATTTTGACAATTCAGGGTAAGTCTTGAAGCCAGTTCACTCTGACCCAAACTTTCCAGCTGCAGGAAAAAACACAGGTAAAGATTTTTCAAAAAATTTTTTTCACATTTACATTAGATCCACAGATAATATCCTATTTATAAAGGTGGCATTATACTGTGTGGTGGGGCCAGTAAGTTAACCACTGAGGAGACACAATGTATTTGAGACCATAACTGGGCCCTGGAAGTGGCGATGTTTTTCTGTTCTGGGCACCTGGCCTTCCACAACCCGCAACCTGAGCTGCCTCTTCAACCAGGTGCCTGTGGGCAGCAAGCCCATTCCAGAAGCTTAATGAAGACAGAGAAACATTTCAGTGATCTTAGAGCTGGAAGAGGCCCCAGAAAAAATCATCTATCCAGTAGTTCCTACAGGCACATCTACAAACCTGCTCCATCACACTGACCTGGGGAGGCAGAAGTGGAGGAGTGAGGTAAAAACAGATTCCCAGAGCCCTCGGCCAGGGATTCCAGTTCAAGGCCTAGTGTGAGGCCTTAGAGTCTGTGTTTTTAAATTTCCCCAAATGATTCTGATAAATTATTCAGCAGCCGTAATATCTGTCTGGATGTATTAAAGCTAATATGGAAAAATGCTTAACAAACACCTCTAATACACACTGAGCGAGACAGGTATTTCTCAGGAACCAAGAAGATATGAAAATTCCCAGGTCAAGGTGTCCCCTCCCCAAGGTCATGATCCTTACCCTGTCTACCATGAAATCAATGGCATCAGCCATCATAGGGTCCACTGGGCCAGAGGAAAAGTTCCCAAGAACTATTTTTTTAAGCATAAATGATGGCATCAGCCAAAAGCTGTAAAAAACAAACAAACAAAAAAACTGACATTTAAACTTACAAGACAATACATGAGTGGCAAGTATTCATTCAATATTGAAGCTTTGTATTAGCTAGTCATTTGAGATTTAGAGATTTAAAAAACCTAGTCTCTTCCTTCAAAGATCTAGTTTTGAAGCATCCAGTTTTTATAAATGCTTTCTCAAGTTCCCAAAGAGTTATGGTTTCATATGATCAAACCTTTGAGAACTGGGAATAATTATAAGCAATATTTCAAAATGCCTTTATTGAGATAAACATTCTGGTAATTCCAAGATTTTATTTTCTAGTTGGTCTTATTTTCAATGGCTTAAGCTACTTGTGGAAACCTGAACACTTACCATATCAATCTTAAGGTTTATATCACCTTTTGATTAACATTAAAGGATAGATTCCAAAATAGTAAAATCACAGAGTTATTATATCTACTATTGCTACTAGGGGATTCTTGGGCTAACTCAAGGCAATTCAATCTTCATGTATTTCTATATGTGATCTTTAGTTAGGGTTTACTCCACTAATTACATTGGGAGCCCTTATATAGAGTAAACATGAATTTTTTTAAACCTATGCTGAAAATGATTTATAAAAGGTACAGACCACCTTCTAATATACATTCTCAGTAAACATCCATCATAAGGACCAGTTAGCCATCTTTCAGTCACCTTCAATGATCTAAGTTCTCTACTCCAAGCCATCCCAACAGCTTCTTAACTTCTAAATGGGATGCTGCCTGGGTGTTTTCTGTGTGTGAATGAGAGTGGGGGGGTCATCCTCTTGGCTCTGTTCACCCCTGAAGCCTCTGTGTGACACATAGTAAGTATTCAGACATTTGATAAAAAATTACTGATATGCAAGAGCACCAAGTGGGGGAAGACTTGGCTTCTGACAATCAAAACAACATGAAAAAAATCATCAAAAAGAAAGACTTTTGGTGCATCATCTGCACATGAAGTATCTGTCTAATGCATATAAGACATTGCTGCACAAATGCTGAGTAAATAAGTGAGAAAACATCAGGAAACATTTTTTAAAAAATCAGAATGCAATAGTAAATAGTTGTGAAAACCATGAAAACAATGTTTACCTAGAACATTTTGTGAAAACCAATCTGATCACTCAGGTAAATTAAGTCAATAGGCTACTTTTGGGGAGTAGAGCCTAGCCTTGCTAGCAATGAAAGAAATACAGTGAAGTCAGCTTTAAGGTACCGTTAGACATCTACAGAACTAATTCAAATGATAAAATCAACGAGGGGGTGGCTCAGAGAAAGCAGGTTCCCCACTGGTTGCCTTGCAAAGCATTCTGCCCTCTCCATCTTTCTAAAAAGCAGACTAACGTTGTAAAAGTGCCAGCAAACTAAACAGTCTCTCCATTTCGGGGAACCTATCTCAAGGAAATAACCCAGAAAGAGAAGAACAAAAGTAATTTACACACAAAGATTTAGAGTAGAACCTGATGAAAAATTGAGAGAAGCTGAAGGCCTTAAAAAAACTGTAACAGCCATTACACAGAACTCTGTACACACAATATTAAGTGGAGCAAGCAGAATACAGTATCAGTGAGATATGCACTGAAGGGAAACTGTAAAGGCACGTGAACTATAATAAAGCCAGACAATGATTTAAAGTAATGGAAACCACTGAAGTTAGAATTCTTTCAATTCTTTTCCTTTGCAAGGATGACTGTTTCTAATGCTAAAAGCCAGGATGGTTTCAGAAGACAAAAGTATATATGGCCCCTCCCTCCTTAATGCTTCAAAAAAACCAAACATCACCATTTTCAATTCCACTGAAAATAACAAAACTGTTGGTCAAATGTTTACATTCTTACCTGCTTGCAGTCCATGTTTGGTTAAAGATAGAGGTGTCACTGAAGGAATTGCAAAGGATGAGGGAATGGACTCTGGGAGATTTGTGAGTGTATTCAGCAAACTTTTGGCCAAAAAGCCTCCCAAAGAAGCCCCAAAGAGATGAACCTAATTGGAAACAAACACAAGGATCCTAAAAATAATGACTGATCTTGAAGTATCAAAAAACTATTTTAATTATCACCAACCATAGAATATAATGTTATCACCAGTCATTAGACTGAAATATTTACAGCAGTTAGAAGTTTAGGAAATACTGTATTTAAATGCAATGTCTATACCCTGTCAAGAAAAAATACAATGGTGCATATGTTAGTTAAAAAAATATTATTCACAGATTAGAAAATGAAACTACTTTGCAGTTTCTGTTTAAGAAAACAGAAATTTTAATTCAGTAATTCAGTATTTCCACTCCTAGACATGTACTCAAGAGAACTGAAAAGTCTGTCTACACAGAAATTTGTGTAAGAATGTTCATAGCAACATCACTCATAATAACTAACCAGTGGAAACAAATCAAGTGATGAATGGGTAAATAAAATGTGTTTTATCCATACAATAGGATTTTATTTAACAATTAGAAGGAATGAATTATTAATAGAATTTGCAACATCAATGAATCTTGAAAATCTCATGCGAAGTGAAAAAAGCCAGTCACAAAAGACCACAAATTACATTTTTATATTTATATAAAATATCCATAAGAGGCAAATCCACAGACAGGGCTCCAGGGAGGAAGAAGGGTGGTGACTGCTAAGTATGGGGTTTCTTTTTGGGGTGGAAAAAAATGTTCAAAAATTGACTGTTGTGATGGTTGGACATATCTCTGAATATATTAAAAACCAGTGAATTATACACTTTAAAAGGGTAAACTGTATGGTATGTGAATTCTAGCTCAAAAGAGCTGTTATTAAAAAAAAAAAAAAAAAAGGCAACACCAGACAATGATGTAAACGTTGCATTAAAATCACATGTGAGTAACTAGTTTCAAGGTACTCACTTTATCCAATTGTAAATGGTCTAAAAGTTTTCTGAATCCATCACAGAATTCAAGGTGGTCCCAATAAACTGGATACTGCAACTAGAATATAACAAGTTTTAAATTTATTTTAAAAATTGTAAAAGTAAAACACAACTCATACGTATCTGAAAAATTTAGGGCTCTCACAGCAGTGTTTCTCATTTGCTCAATCTCTGCTCCTTTTTCAAAACATGGGAAAATAAGCTCTCATCTTATCCTAGACTTTAAAATTCCAATTTTACCTAACAGAACAATTAAAAAATAAAAATAAAAATCGCACTCTAGTGATACTACAGATACAACAATTTCAATTCACATCAATTTCCTTTCCAAATAGCTAAGAAACTCTGAGGTTCAAGGGTGAACAGAGCAGAACCTATTCAAGTAGGAAAATTTTGTTTTCCCCTTAGACCAATTTCATTCTGAATTATGGCTCAGAACTAGAAGTCCTTCTAAGGAGAGTTTCCTCTCTTTTTGGTAGCATTTCTTTAAGGGAGTATTCAATAAAATTGTTCCTCTACTTTTATTGACTTAATCATTCTGACTTCTTGTAGTACTTTTGTTTGTGATCAAACATTTCAGGTGCTTGACCCTAGGTAACCCATTAACGTTGACAAGAATGAAGAAAAAGAAGCACAAGTCACTAATTCCTTTCTAGGGGACTCAGGTTTATCACCTAAGAGTGCCCTCTAATACATGTAAGATTCATCTTAAAGGCTTGCTGTTTTAAGCACTTAGATTTATTTGGCTAATGACAAATCACTGGGATAGATACCACCATGTAAATTATGGGATAATTTCAGATATGATGTAATATGTTAGCTTTACTATTAAAATTCCATTCATGGATACGATTCCACTTTTCTGAGGCAGGATGGAGAACAGACTCTTTCTAGCAAAAATCTGAGAGTGTGAGTCAGATGATAGCCTAAAAGAAAGGAGATGACATTTTTATGAATCCTTTAATTTAAAAATGTCTGTGCCCTAAGGAGTGTCCCAGAGCTGAGGTGCTGAGGGTGGTGGTTTCACTCTAGGAACTCTGGCCTAACATGCCAGGTGGAAGGCCTCTGCATCTGACACTCTGAGCAAGAGAGACTATAAGCAAAGGCGAGGGGGAGGGGAAGCTGGAGACAAGATGGTGGAGTAGAAGGACTTGAGCTTACCCTCCTCTCATGAAAACACCAAAATCACAACTAATTGCTGAACAACCATAACAAAAAAGGCTTAAGCCTACCAAAAAAAAGCCTATACCCAAAGAAGAAGCCATAATGAGACACCTGAGGAACAGAAGCCACAAACACAGAAAATGAGACAAAATGATATACAAAGAAATATGTTCGAAGATAAAACCCGAGAAGAACAAATGAAGTGGAGACAGGCACTCTACCTGAAAAAGAATTCGGAGTAATGATGCTACTCCAGGCCCAAAGGGAGTGGCACAATATATTTAAAGTGATGAAAGGCAAAAACCTACAACCAAGAATACTCTACTCAGCAAGGTTCTTATTCAGATTCAGTGAAGAAATCAAAAGCTTTATGGATAAGCAAAAGCTAAGAGAATTCAGCACCACCAAACCAGCTTTACAATGAATGCTAAAAGAATTTCTCTAGACAAAAAAGAAAGGCCACAACTAGAAACAAGAAAATTACAAATGAGAAAGCTCACTAGTAAAGGCAAACATAGAGTAGAAGGTAGGAAATCATCCACACACAAATATGACATCAAACCCAGCAATCATGAGAAGAGGAGAGTACAAATGCAAGACATTAGAAATGCATTTGAAATTAAGAGACCAGCACTTAGAACAATCGTGTGTGTGTGTGTGTGTGTGTGTGTGTGTGTGTGTGTGTGAGAGCAGGCTATATCAAAACCTCATGGTAACTGCAAACCAAAAATCTGCAATAGATACACATAGAAAAGAAAAATTGATCCAAACAAAACACTAAAGATAGTCATCAAATTGTAAGTGAAAGTATGTTAGCCACTTGGTCATGTCCGACTCTTTGTGACCTCATGGACTGTAGCCCCAGACATCTCTGTCTATGGAATTCTCCAGGCAAGAATACTGGAGTGGTTAGCAGTGAAAAAAAGAGGAAGAGGAAAAAATGACCTATAAAACCAAATCCAAAACAATGAACAAAACAGCAATAAGAACATACATATCGATAATTATCTTAAATGTAAATGGATTAAATGCTCCAACCAAAAGACACAGACTAGCTGAATGGATCAAAAAACAAGATCCAGGGCTTCCCTGGTGGCTCAGTCATAAAGAATCCACAGGAAGAACTACCACAGTCAGAAGCCCATGAACCACAACTAGAGAGTACCCCCTGCCTGCTGCAACTACAGAAAAGCCCACGCAGCAATGAAGACCCAGCACAGCCCAAAATAAACAAGTTAATAATAATAAATACCCATGTATATGCTGTCTATAAGAGATACACTCACATCTAGGGACACATATAGACTGCAATTAAAAGGATGGAAAACGGTATTCCAAGCAAATGGAACTCAAAGAAATCTGGAGGAGCGATACTCTTATCAGACAAAATAGACTTGAAAATAAAGACTGTTACAAGAGACAAAGAAGGACACTATATAATGATCAAGGGGTTAATCCAATAAGAAGATATAACAATTGTAAATAAATATGCACCTGACGTAGGAGCACCTCAATATATATGCAATTGCTTAAAGGAAAAAAATCAATAGGAACACGATAATAGTGGGGGACTTGAACACCCCACTTAGATCAATGGACAGAACATCCAGGCAGAAAATCAATAAGGAAACACAAACCTTACATGACACATTAGACCAAATGAACTCAATTGATATTTATAGAACATTCCATCCTAAAGCAGAATATACATTCTTCTCAAGTGCACATGGAACATCCTCCAGGACAGATTACATGCTGGGCCACAAAGTGAGCTTTGGTAAATTCAAGAAAATTGAAATCGTATCAAGCATCTTCTCTGATCACAACGCTATGAGATGAGAAGTCAACTACAAGGAAAAAAACTGTAAAACACAACAAAAACAAACAAGTGGAAGCTAAACAGTATGTTATTAAACAACCAATGGATCACTGAAGAAATCAAAGAGGGAACAAAAAATACCTAGAGACCAATGAAAATAAAAACACAACAACCCAAAACTGATGGGACACAGCAAAAGCAGTTCTAAGACGGAAGTTCATGGCAATACAATCTTACCTCAGGAAACAAGGTAAGTCTCAAATAACCTAACCTTACATCCAAAGCAACTAGAAAATGAAAAACAAAATCTAAAGTAAGTAGAAAGAAGGAAGTCATACAGATCAGAGCAGAAATAAATGAAATGGAGACAAAGAAAACAATAGAAAAGGTCAATGAAATTAAAAGCTGTTTCTTTGAAAAGATAAACAAAATTGATAAACCTTTGGCCAGACTTGGAGAAGGAAATGGCACCCCACTCCAGTACTCATGCCTGGAAAATCTCATGGATGGAGGAGCCTGGTAGGCTACAGTCCATGGGGTCTCGAAGAGTCTGACAGGACTGAGGGACTTCACTTTCACTTTTCACTTTCATGCACTGGAGAAGGAAATGGCAACTCACTCCAGTGTCTTGCCTAGAGAATCCCAGGGACGGAGAAGCCCGGTGGGCTGCCGTCTATGGGGTCGCAGAGTCGGACACGACTGAAGTGACTTAGAAGCAGCAGCAGCTAGTCAGATTCAAGAGAAAACAGAGGGCTCAAATCGATAAAATTAGAAGTGAAAAAGGAGAACTAAAAGGACACAACAGAAATACTAAGGATAATAAACTATTACAAGCAACTATATGCCAATAAAATGAACAATGTAGAAGTGGACAAATTCTTAGAAAGGTACAATCTTCCAAGACTGTACCATGAAAAAATAGAAAACATAAATAGACCTATTACAAGAGATTGAAACTATGATTTAGAAACTTCCAACAAACAATAGTCCAGGATCAAATGGCTTAACAGGTGATTCTATCAAGCATTTAGAGAAGAGTTAACACCTATCCTTTTAAAATTATTCCAAAAAATTGCAGAGGAAGGAACACTCTCAAACTCATTCTATGAGGCCCCCATCACCCTGATACCAAAACCAGACAAGGATTTCACAAAATGAGAAAATTACAGGCCAAATTATGGCAGAAAGTGAAGAGCAACTAAAAAGCCTCTTGATGAAAGTTAAAGTGGAGAGTGAAAAGGTTGGCTTAAAGCTCAACTTTCAGAAAACGAAGATCATGGCATCTGGTCCCATCACTTCATGGGAAATAGATGGGGAAACAGTGGAAACAGTGTCAGATTTTATTATTCTGGGCTCCAAAATCACTACAGATGGTGACTGCAGCCATGAATTAAAAGACGTTTACTCCTTGGAAGGAAAGTTATGACCAACCTAGACAGCATATTCAAAAGCAGAGACACATACTTTGCCAACAAAGATTCGTCTAGTCAAGGCTATGGTTTTTCCTGTGGTCATGTATGGGTGTGAGAGTTGGACTGTGAAGAAGGCTGAGCACTGAAGAATTGATGCTTTTGAACTGTGGTGTTGGAGAAGACTCTTGAGAGTCCCTTGGACTGCAAGGAGATCCAACCAGTCCATTCTGAAGGAGATCAGTCCTGGGTGTTCTTTGGAAGGAATGATGCTGAAGCTGAAACTCCAGTACTTTGGCCACCTCATGTGAAGAGTTGACTCATTGGAAAAGACTCTGATGCTGGGAGGGACTGGGGGCAAGAGGAGAAGGGGACAACAGAGGATGAGACGGCTGGATGGCCTCACTGACTTGATGGACACGAGTCTCGGTGAACTCCGGGAGTTGGTGATGGACAGGGAGGCCTGGCATGCTGTGATTCATGGGGTCGAAAAGAGTCAGACACGACTGAGCGACTGATCTGATCTGATCTGATCTGAGGCAGTAAATAAAATGTATACTAACAGCAGTACTCCCATGAGGAGTACTATTTACATGTTAACATTCTAGGTCCCAGAAAACAACCACCAGCTCCAAAGCCAGGGCAGGGCCTCTGCTTCGGGGAAGTTAGGAAACTGAAGTCCACAGTCCTGACCTAGTCAAGGTGTGCCGAACACTCTACGGTGAGCAACGGCGCCTTCCCACCTACGCCCTCCTCCCAGAGAGGGAGGTTAAAGAATGACCAATGCAAAACTAGATTTAAACCAAACTCAGTGATAGCATGGAGAAGGCAATGGCACCCCACTCCAGTACTCTTGCCTGGCAAATCCCATGGACGGAGGAGCCTGGAAGGCTGCAGTCCATGGGGTCACTAAGAGTCAGATAAAACTAAGCGTCTTCACTTTCACTTCTCACGTTCATGCATTGGAGAAGGAAATGGCAACCCACTCCAGTTTTCTTGCCTGGATAATCCCAGGGACGGGGGAGCCTGGTGGGCTGCCATCTATGGGGTCGCACAGAGTCGGACAAGACTGAAGTGACTTAGCAGCAGTGATAACAATTAGAAACAAAAAACTTCTTAACCAAACGTGAAGGATATGAGCTAATTAATGAACCTCACCTCACCTGTCAAAGACTCACAGTAAAGCAAGCTTCCGGTCCCCTTTGCTGCTCCCAAGCAGTGATGGAATAAAAGGGGGGAGGAAATGGGGCCAGAAGACTGAGCTGGGTTCTCCCTCTGCTGCCTACAGGCTGTGTGACCCTCAGCCATCTCTAAAATGTCCAGACCTCAGCCTCCTCATCTATAAACAAGAACAATGCTTCCTACCGGTCAGACTTATTCAGGAAATGCATGTTCAAGCTGAGGGTAGAGAAAGCTTCGGTAAAGGTTTGTCTCCTCTGCGCCTCCATTTGCTTTCAAACCACACCACCTTCATCAAAAAACTCCCTTTCACATTTTAAAAATGAAAACCAGTATTTTACAATAAGAAACATGCCTATTACTATACTCAGAAACACACACACAAAAAATCAGAAAATGTGGACCTGCATTGGTATCCTCAACCAACAATACTTACAGCTATAACCCGGTAACCCCATCCAGTCAAAGCCAAAATCTGCCGGAAAAACACATCTGCAGTTCCGCTGACGGGAGGAAGAAATATGAGAGGACACCTGATATTTCTGGGGCCTGCATCGTAGAGCGACCAGATCTTACTATCATCATCATCCACAATAATCTGGAGGGAAAGTTATAAGAAGAAAATGAAAAATCTCATGGATTTGATTTTATATATTAATAGTTATTTCGACACCGTAATTTCGCTGACAATTTTAATACCACCGTCTTGGTGGTTTACACACTAACGTGGGGATCACACCAGACCAGTACATATAATAAAAGCTTTGTCTCCTTTTCCTTCTTCAGAACTGACACAGTCCATGGAACTGCTTTATACTTTTCCCGAGAGCTCCTTTTTCTCTCAGCTTGGAATTTTCCTCTCCAGTCATGCTTATTTGAAGTTTATTTTGTTTACCATTAAACCGTAAACTCTGCACAGGGCTTCTGAATTTTCCCCCATATTTCTGGCTGTGTGTGTGCATGCTCGCATGTAGGAGGAGGACAATTTGCAGAGTCATTCTCCAGTGCTGGCCCAGAGGGCTGGCTGGGATCAGCAGGGTTAGTGTGTGAAAGGGGAGACGAGACAAAGAAAAGACTCCGGGCTCTGGGGAGAAACTGGGTAGAGACGGGACCATGGGTGAGATGCTCCAGGAGCCTCACCTAGCCCAAGCCTCTGAGACAGAGACCTCTGCTAGAGAGGAGGGATGAGGCAGGTGTAGGTGTCATTGTCCCCAGAGAGTATTTCAAACCAGTCAGGTGTGGGGAATGGGCTCAGGGAAAAACTGGATTTGGGGGGAAAGGGGGATGAGAAGGAGGAGGGTCATCAGAAACCTTCCTCATTCAGTGGCTTTTGACCCAGTAAGGGGAAAAGATGAGCATTACATGAGCTGAGACAAGTCAGGTGTTCAGCACAGAGTCTGGCAGATACTCAGTGTTCAATAGTGTCCAAAGTGTTCGCTACAGTATGCACTGTATGATAGATAATTTTCCTTCTCTTTGGCTGACTTTTTTGGTGCTATTTGGAAAAGTACATTAACTTTCTTTTTAACTTCTTGAACTTATGCCAATGCAAATCAATACTTATCCTACTTTTACATTAAAAGGTTCAGGGTTCTATTTTTGTTCTTCTTTGGCCATGCCATGTGGGATGCTGGACCTTATTTTCCCGACCAGGGATCACATCCATGCCCCCCTGCATTAGGAGCACGGAGTCTTGACCACTGGACCACCAGGGAAGTCCCAAGGTTCCATCTTCTGAGAGCTCCAAGCTGGCAGTGCTGTGGGGCCTGTGGTGTCAGTGTGGGTGGCAGCATGCGAACCAGAGTCACTTAGCAGACGAACAGGGCAGGGCAAAGTCTAGAGGGCCCTATCCAGTACTTTCCGGACTTTCACAAGTGACAGTATATCTCATGATTATGTTTTTGCCCTTTGGATTCTGCCACTCACATTTTTGCTTTTCATGTTTCTTTTTGCTGTGATTGTAGTGAAAAATCTTAGTGACCATTGATAGTGCATCCAGTAAATTCCAACCTTCTAGTAATAAAACATGAGATATGATATTCAGATTTCTGAAATTAAAATCTAGCACTATGAAATTTCAAGCAAACTCTTCATCACTTGTGGACCAAACTCACCAAAGGAGAACACTACATCAGTGAAACTACTTCCTACAGCTACTTCCAAGTACATTTCGGTAAGTTTGTGCTGCTTTGGGTCTAGTGATTAGCTTGCTGAGTGAGTTCATCAAGAGGAGCCCATGTGAATTACTTGAGGGGATGGGACAAGGCAGGGGGACTCCGGTGGCAATTCTTCTAGCACAGACAGTAGTTCCTGGGGTAGCAAGAAGAAAGGCAGGCCCCCTTTGCTAAGCTGCCAAGTAGCTCTGGCTTTGAAGCCATATAACTTGATTTTAACCCAAACTCTACTAGACTATGTGACTTTAACATGTTAACCTCCATGAACCTTGGTTTTCTCATCTGTAAAATGGGCACACCACTACCCACTTTGTTAAACTGTTGAAATAATTAAGATATTTGGGGACTTCCTAAAACAGTGAAAGGTATTCTGTCTATATGTGGAAACTGTACCTCACATTTCTATAGGAAGAGTAACTCTGTTATTAATTCAAACTTGCATGCTACTTCCACAGCTATCTACCTTGACAAAATAATTTTAACAGAAACATAGATGATCTTCAGATCATAGTACTCTAATACTTCTGCAAGGGGATCAGCAAAGATTTTATTCTGCCATAACTTTTGTCAGTGTGATCCCCAAGCATTTGGGATTAATTTGAGACTCACAGTCAACAGACTTCAACATAAGTGTTTAGGGTTTTTGGACAACCCAGGCAAATAAAGTTTCTAAAAGATGACTATGGCAGAATGAGTACAGATTATGGCAAACAGAGGATCTATAATGTAAATCTTCAAGGCTGAAGAACAGGAAAATGGTTTCTAATAGAATCTAACTGCACTTACTGTACAGGTGCTGTTGCTTACGCTTTCCACCTAACTATACAGAGAAGTACATGTATTCCTGCTTGTTTGAATATATAAAAGCAACTGTAAAATAATGAGTACAGTTATTCTCACTTTTACTTTTGAATGAGTCTCAAAAGTTGATTATACTTGACAGGGAAGGGGTTGAAGGTTATGTTCTGCAATCCAGTCGTGATATTTGGCAATAACCTTTACTCTCAAACACTACTAAGACATAATGTCTACATCACACATGAAAAACAATACAAGATTTTGCAAATAAGAGGTGTAGTAAAACCATACATACCTTTTTAAGGGGGACTGTACTTCTAAACCAGTTATAATCAGGAGAGACTTTAATCTCTCCCATGGTTAGCTGAAATGGAGGTTAACCCTGAAATAAAAGCATGTGATGTTTCACGTCAAGAATTCATGTTTACATCAGAACTAAATGTAGAATCTGGTCTGGTTCTACCAACAATACTTTAAAAGGTAAAACCAAGGAAATGGGCTGTTTTACCTTGTCGACATATATTAAAACTACAGAAAACAATTGGTGAAATCCTATAATCATGGAGCAAGCAAGAAGTACCCTGAGAGAGAATTATTCCAACCCCCTTAGTTCCTCCAAAAGAGGAATCTGGTCTAGAAAATGTTAATGACTTACCCAAGATCCCATGGCTATTGCAAAACCAGGACCAGACACAGGACAGTCTTTTCTGATCCATGACTGCCTGTCCTAGTTACATGACTCCAAATGCAGTAGAATAACCTGTCTTTCAACAAAACCTTAAGAATCTATGTTAATAAAGATGTTCCTGTCTGACAGAATTCTAGGGAACAGTCTACACTAGAAAAAGGAGTTCATGTAAGCCTGCTGCTGCTGCTAAGTCTGCTTCCTCATAAATTCATAAAATGCCATAAATCTAACTCTAGGAGAAGACAGCTTCAGAAACATACAGATTTTAATGCAAAATACAGGAAAAACTTGCTGTTCATATGGATGTGGTAAAAGTGATATAATGCAATCCGAAGATCCATGATAAGGTACCAGAACATTCCTGAAGGCACAATAACTAGCAAAAAAATAAAACATGTACCTTTAAAAAACAGGTGGTCTTCTATTGTGAGATTAATGATTTCCAGCTTTTATAGTTCTATGACCTGGGAAAAGTCACTGACCCTTTGGGGACTCGTTTTCTCATCTAGGATTGTTTCACTACTCTCTCCATAAAGTGCAGAATAGTGCTTCGTACACAGAAGGCATTATCTGTTGACTAAATGAATGACTGCATCCTAAGCAGGCCGAATTAGTCAATCCTAGAATCCCTTTTAACCTGGGTACCTATTAGTGTTACATTGGCTGGACATCCTCAACTTAAAGCTGCCCCTGTTTGCTTAAAAATCTATGTTGTGTCATAACAGGAACTTGAAAATTATAGTTCCTTGTTGCAGATTCTTATTGCCAAATGAAGAAATTCTACCCACTGATTTGGAAGGACTCAAATGCTCCTTTGCATCATGTCCTCTACTGCAGCACAAGCCTGGATTTTCCTAGCAGGGGTAGGATGAGTTTGAGACCCTAGGACTTAAGTCTTAGGCTTGACTGTGAACTGAGAACTTAAAGGGGCTTTTCTGGGCTGGTCAGGTGCCAGGGATTCTTAAGCCAATGAACCCTTCTCTTTGGCCCTCCACATCTGCTCCCTCAAAACACAGGGCACTCGGCAATCTCAACTGTTAGCTCTAGCCTTGGGGGCTACTAAACTGAACCCCAAGGAGATGGTAAATGTAGACATCCAATATTAAACTAGGTTTACAACCTTAACACTGTAATAACTGGCCTTTTCTTTCAAGGCTGAGATGGTTCTTAGAAAAGTTTATTGAAATCTTCAGTGGTTCTAAAATACGAAGAAAATCATCAGCCAGTATTATACAGACAATCAATGTGCATGGATGTAGTTCTTATTCATACTGAAATAAAGAAAATCATTCTTTGCCTATCCATTTTCTCTTAACAAATATTAACATGTTAAAAAACTGAAGCCATTTGAACTATAGCCTTTCTCTAAGCTGGTCACTGCTTTTAAGTGAAAGCAACTGGCACGTATAGTTAATTCTGGAAAATTTTCTACCTGGACAGACTTGAACTATTCCTATGTCATCTAACTATTCAAGACATTTTCTAGTATACCATTACTATTCTACAGGAGGAAATACCAAAAACATGTTTAGAAAAAAATCCCTACTCAACAGATCAGAACAAAACACCTAGTCAAAACACTTTGGCTGACTAAAGTCAGAAATCTTGCTTCTAGATTCACCAAACTTGGGATAAAATAAATGATTCATAGTTTGGAATCAGTTGCAACATCCAAACCAAACTATCATACAAATATACACACATTGTACACAAGCACACACATTCACTGTCATTCACTTCTTCCCTCGGGAGTAAGTAGAAAGAAGTTCCTTACCACAGTCTTCAGTATTATCCACAACCACTCAGTATTATAACATTTATTTTATAACTAATCTCACTGGTTGGAGAGATTCCACCGAACGGTGACTAAATTTTTATAGAAGCAAGTGATGTGAACACTTGTGCTAGTTTGGCAGTACATGAAAGGTGAGATAGATACCAAATGTTGCACATGACCAACTGACATTTAAGAGGGAAAAACACTGCTGCAAAGGAAAAGCAGCTGTGAGTGGTATGAAAAGGAATTTTGTTCTCCTAGCTCTCTTTCATCCACTACAAGGGAATACTTTTCCAAGTCACAAGGGGAACATTCTGCATATGGCAAAAAAAAAAAAAGTTCTCTGAGACTGTGATCCAACTGATCGGTATTAAATAAGAAAGAATGTGGACCAGGAGCTCAATGCTGATTTGATCTCTCACAATTCTTCACAAAAACAAAAGCACCTGTTCATGCTGCTGGGAAATGGGTGGCAGGAATTTTCCCTTCATCTTGCTTAGGGAAACCCCCTTCTCAGAGCATGCTCTAGACACCCAGTCCTCTCTGGCCCTTGTGCTGCTCCAGGATAAAACTGCCAGTTTTGAGTGTGCAAGAATTCCATGCACTTCTCCATCAAGGTTTCACCAGAACCAGCCACTTTACAGTCCACTTATCCCTCAGGATTTCAACAGACCCTGCCAATTCACGGCCAATGAAATCACCTTTACAAATGTTTAAGTCATCTAACCAGTTCAACTAGTCAGAGATTTTCTGATCCTTTTCCTCAATCAAATGCTCTACATACAGACAATCTATGATTCTTACTGACACAAGCAATAGCAAAATATTAGAACCTAAGGGTCTCTGGATGATACCATTGGTTTTTTAATGCAAGTCTCCATACCTCACCACACCAGTACAGAGCTATTCTTTTTTTAGGTTTCCTGGGGGGAAGATTTATCCTTATCTTCAGAAACTTACTCTATTATCTTCTAAACCTCATAGGAGGAAAAGCTGACTACTTGACATTTTGACGGTCGCATCTCATCTTGTACCCTGTCTTGGTATTAAAGCTTTTGGAAATTTGCACACAGCTATTCAATTGCCCCTCAGTCTCTTGAAGCTCTGTGCCAAGAGGAGCTGGAACATTGTAGGTGGAGACAAAGCAGCAGCATAAATGCAGAATTTAGGACTCGCGAGGACAAGAAGAGGAAAGTGAGACAGCTTAGCCCTGCCACTTTCCTCACACCTCGCCCGGGCTCAGCAACGACAAAGGCATTTATCACTTTCAGGCTGAGGTGCAATCTCCAAAATAACTAGTCTGCTCAGAGTTCTTCAAAGTTTACAGGAAAAATGCGTTCCTGGGCTGCAGCAGTGTAGCCCCAATATGGGATTACAGGAATATGTCCAGGTCAAGTACCCGACCCCCGACCCGAGGCGAACCACACACAGATCTCCACCTTCTTCCAGTCCCACTGGTGACAGCCACACAAAGGCAGGGTCACAGGCACACCGATCACCCCCATGAACTCAGACACGACCTTAGACACACACAGCGACGTGCAATCACGTGCATAGTCACATGAGCCAACCCACTCAGGGCCACACTCACAAAGTCACACCGACAGAGGCAGCCGTGATCACTACAAACCACTCTCACCTGCGGCCACAAACACATCATACACCCACATCCCAGGCTTCCCAGGACCCCTCCCACCCCTCACCTGCCGTGGCCGCCCCCAGGTCCCTGTGCCTCCTCCCAAGGCGGCTCTTCCCTCCAGAAAGGGGGCCGGCCTCGGAGGCTGCTGGGGCCCGGGTCGGGGCTGGAGGCCTGAGCGCTCAGTATCCGTAAGCGCTGCGAGCCGTGGGGGCGCGCTGGAGGGCCGGCCTCCGAGGGGCGGGGCGCGCGGCCGAGCGAGACCGGACCGCCGCCCTCCCTCCTCCGGAATTGTTCGCGCAGCGGGCGCGGGCCGCGAGCTTCCGGGTTCGGAGGGGTGGGGCCACGTCGCGAGGAAGGGGTGGAGCTGCGTGACTCCGGCGGTCACCATGGCGACGGGGCGGGTGGGACCACAGGGTGAGACTCCGGCGGTCTCCCTACATCCCGCCGGCTGCAGAGTTGGCATCTGCTCTGGCGGGGGCGGGGGCGCCGGGAGGAGGCCCAGAGAGACTCAAGGGTCAGTTCTAGGTCACTCATGTGACGTGAGCACCGAGGGAAAGGTTGTGGGACTGGAAGAAAGGGGCGCCTGACCCTTGGGACCTGCCTCGCCTGCAGTTCTCGGCATAAAGCTTTGAGGGAACTCCTTTGGGTTACAGGCTTTGATGAACAGGGCTTTATATACTCTCTTTTCTTGACAAGATTTTTTTTTCCTTGGGCACGGCCACAAATGCCCCCCCCCCCATAATCCTCCACTGTAACACCTCCACCTCCCTTTCCAGACTTGTGCTGAGGTCTTGAGAATTTCCAGGAACAGCTCCCACTGACCCGCCAGCTCCTTCATCATTTTCTCTTACAGGAATAGAGAATGTTCATATATTTATTAACATTATTAACACGATTCAACAGTACGTGAACGGTGAAATTCCAGATGTTCAAGCTGGATTTAGAAAAGGCAGAGGAACCAGAGATCAAATTGCCAACAACTGCTGAATCATGGGAAAAGCGAGAGAATTCCACAAAAACATCTACTTCTGATTTATTGACTATGCCAAAGCCTTTGAATGTGTGGATCACAACAAACAGGAAAATTCTTAAAGAGATGGGAATACTAGACCACCTTACCTGCAGAAATCTTACCTACAGATTTCTTGAGAAATCTGTATGCAGGTCAAGAAGCAACAGTTAGAACTGAACATGGAACAACAGACTGGTTCCAAATCAGGAAAGGAGTAGTTCAAAGCTGTATATTGTCACCCTGCTTATTTAACTTACATGCAGAGTACATCATGTGAAATGCCGGGCTGTATGAAGCACAAGCTGGAATCAAGATTGCCAGGAGAAATATCAATAACCTCAGATATGCTGATGATACCACTCTTATGGTAGAAACCAAAGAACTAAAGAGCCTCTTGATGAAAGTGAAAGAGGAGAGTGAAAAAGTTGGCTTAAGACTCAACGGTCAGAAAACTAAGATCATGGCATCCAGTCCCATCACTTCCTGGCAAATAGATGGGGAAACAATGGAAACAGTGAAAGACCTTACTTTTTTGGGCTCCAAAATCAATGCAGATGGTGACCGCAACCATGAAATTAAAAAATGCTTGCTCCCTGGAAGAAAAGTTATGCCCAACCTAGACAGCATATTAAAAACCAGAGACATTACTTCACCAACAAAGATCCATCTAGTCAAAGCTATGGTTTTCCCAGTAGTCATGTATGGATGTGAGAGTTGGACCATAAAGAAAGCTGAGTGCCAGAGAATTGATGCTTTTGAACTGTGGTGCTGGACAAGACTCTTGAGAGTCCCTTAAACTGCAGGGAGATCCAACCAATCCATCGTAAAGGAAATCAGTCCTGAATGTTCGTTGGAAAGATTGATGCTGAAGCTGAAACTCTAATACTTTGGCAACCTGATGCAAAGAACTAACTCATTTGAAAAGACCCTGATGCTGGGAAAGACTGAAGGTGGGAGAAGGGAACAACAGAGGATGAGATGGTTGGACGGCATCACTGATGCGATGGACATGAGTTTGAGTAAACTCTGGGAGTTGGTGATGGACAGGGAGGC
The DNA here is from genome assembly GCA_935064755.1 of Tragelaphus eurycerus. NCBI lineage: Eukaryota > Metazoa > Chordata > Mammalia > Artiodactyla > Bovidae > Tragelaphus > Tragelaphus eurycerus. Next base: position 4,272,668 of record CAKXYN010000054.1, on the reverse strand, counting down.
CTGGCGTGCTGCAGTCCATGGAGTCACAAAGAGTCAGACACAACTGAGCGACTGAACTGAACTGAATATATTTATAATCACTTATGTAAGATTTTGCAAAGTTCATGACTTTCCTTTTCATTAAAATATTTGGAGGTATGAAAACGTTGAATAACATATAAAGCTCCTTGTTTGAAGCTTTTTAGTGATCTCGCAGTAAGATCCTGCTGAAAAAAACCTCTCCCTAATCTGTTTCAGGGAAAACTTGTACCTGATTAAAGACCTTTGCCTTTATCCTGGCAAATGTTTTTGGGAATTAAGGGCAGGAAAGAATCTGAGTAAACTGCATCCTAAGTCATGACCTCTGCCTTCCTGCTTAGGAGCCTTGGATCCCAGTCTAGAATTGGGACAAATCCCAGATACATTTCCCAAGAACACAGTAACATATCCACCCCCCTAAAACCCCTGCCAAATCACCTTTTCAGAATTTCAAATCAGTAACAGAAAGTGGCAGAGAAGGCAATGGCACCCCACTCCAGTACTCCTGCCTGGAAAATCCCATGGACAGAGGAGCCTGGTAGGCTGCAGTCCATGGGGTCATGAAGAGTGGGACACGACTGAGCAACTTCACTTTCACTCCTAACTTTCATGCATTGGAGAAGGAAATGGCAACCCACTCCAGTGTTCTTGCCTGGAGAATCCCAGGGACGGGGGAGCCTGGTGGGCTGCTGTCTATGGAGTCACACAGAGTCAGACACAATTGAAGTGACTTAGCAGCAGTAGCTTAGCGACAGAAAGTGGGCTTTCCAAGTGGCAGTGGTTAAAAAATCTGCCTGCCAGTGCAGAAGATATAAGAGACCATTCCTGGGATGGGAAGATCCTCTGGAGAAGGAAATGGCAACCCACTCCAAATTCTTGCCTGAAAAATTCCATGGACAGAGAAGCCTGGTGGGCTACAGTCCATGGGGTCACAGAGTCAGACTCAACTGAATATACAACAACAGAAAGTGGTCTTCTGTTTTTTGCACCACATAGGTTCTAAATGTTTTTGTGGAAGAATTTTAACCTTGGGTGTTTTTCTTAAAAATTATCCCATGTTGAAGGTCAGGAAGGGCAGCAGTGAGGAGATACCCCTCATCCAAGATAAGGAGCAATGGCTGCACTTTGCTAGAGCAGCCGTGAAAAGATACCCCACGCCCAAGGTAAGAGAAACCCAAGTAAGATGGTAGCTGTTGCAAGAGGGCATCAGAGGGCAAACACACTGAAACCATACTCACAGAAAACTAGTCAATCTAATCACACTAGGACCACAGCCTTGTCTAACTCAATGAAACTCAGCCATGCCCGTGGGGCAACCCAGGATGGGCGGGTCATGGGGGAGAGATCTGACAGAATGTGGTCCACTGGAGAAGGGAATGGCAAACCACTTCAGTATTCTTGCCTTGAGAACCCCATGAACAGTATGAAAAGGCAAAATGATAGGATACTGAAAGAGAAACTCCCCAGGTCAGTAGGGGCCCAATATGCTACTGGAGATCAGTGGAGAAATAACTCCAGAAAGAAGGAAGGGATGGAGCCAAAGCAAAAAGAATACCCAGCTGTGGATGTGTCTGGTGATAGAAGCAAGGTCCGATGCTGTAAAGAGCAATGTTGCATAGGAACCTGGAATGTCAGGTCCATGAATCAAGGCAAATTGGAAGTGGTCAAACAAGAGATGGCAAGAGTGAATGTCAACATTCTAGGAATCAGCAAACTCAAATGGACTGGAATGGGTGAATTTAACTCACATGACCATTACACCTACTACTGCAGGCAGGAATCCCTCAGAAGAAATGGAGTAGCCATCATGGTCAACAAAAGAGTCCGAAATGCAGTACTTGGATGCAATCTCAAAAATGACAGAATGATCTCTGTTCATTTCCAAGGCAAACCATTCAATATCACAGTAATCCAAGTCTATGCCTCAACCAGTAACACTGAAGAAGCTGAAGTTGAACGGTTCTATGAAGACCTACAAGACCTTTTAGAACTAACACCCAAAAATGGTGTCCTTTTCATTATAGGGGACTGGAATGCAAAAGTAGGAAGTCAAGAAACACCTGGAGTAACAGGCAAATTTGGCCTTGGAATACGGAATGAAGCAGGGCAAAGACTAATAGAGTTTTGCCAAGAAAATGCACTGGTCATAACAAACACCCTCTTCCAACAACACAAGAGAAGACTCTATACATGGACATCACCAGATGGTCAACACCGAAATCAGTCTGATTATATTCTTTGCAGCCAAAGATGGAGAAGCTCTATACAGTCAGCAAAAACAAGACCAGGAGCTGACTGTGGCTCAGACCATGAACTCCTCATTGCCAAATTCAGACTGAAATTGAAGAAAGTAGGGAAAACCACTAGACCATTCATGTATGACCTCAATCAAATCCCTTATGATTATACAGTGGAAGTGAGAAATAGATTTAAGGGCCTAGATCTGATAGACAGAGTGCCTGATGAACTATGGAATGAGGTTTGTGACATTGTACAGGAGACAGGGATCAAGACCATCCCCATGGAAAAGAAATGCAAAAAAGCAAAATGGCTGTCTGGGGAGGCCTTACAAATAGCTGTGAAAAGAAGAGAAGCAAAAAGCAAAGGAGAAAAGGAAAGATATAAACATCTGAATGCAGAGTTCCAAAGAATAGCAAGAAGAGATAAGAAAGCCTTCTTCAGCGATCAATGCAAAGAAATAGAGGAAAACAACAGAATGGGAAAGACTAGGGATCTCTTCAAGAAAAGCAGAGATACAAAAGGAACATTTCATGCAAAGATGGGCTCGATAAAGGACAGAAATGGTATGGAGCTAACAAGAGCAGAAGATATTAAGAAGAGATGGCAAGAATACACAGAAGAACTGTACAAAAAAGATCTTCACGACCCAGATAATCATGATGGTGTGATCACTGACCTAGAGCCAGACATCCTGGAATATGAAGTCAAGTGGGCCTTAGAAGCATCACTATGAACAAAGCTAGTGGAGGTGATGGAATTCCAGTGGAACTATTCCAAGTCCTGAAAGATGATGCTGTGAAAGTGCTGCACTCAGTATGCCAGCAAATTTGGAAAACTCAGCAGTGGCCACAGGACTGGAAAAGGTCAGTTTTCATTCCAATCCCAAAGAAAGGCAATGGCAAAGAATGCTCAAACTACCGCAAAATTGCACTCATCTCACACGCTAGTAAAGTAATGCTCAAAATTCTCCAAGCCAGGCTTCAGCAATATGTGAACCGTGAACTTCCTGATGTTCAAGCTGGTTTTAGAAAAGGCAGAGGAACCAGAGATCAAATTGCCAACATCCGCTGGATCATGGAAAAAGCAAGAGAGTTCCAGAAAAACATCTATTTCTGCTTTATTGACTATGCCAAAGCCTTTGACTGTGTGGATCACAAGAAACTGTGGAAAATTCTGAAAGAGATGGGAATACCAGACCACCTGATCTGCCTCTTGAGAAATCTGTATGCAGGTCAAGAAGCAACAGTTAGAACTGGACATGGAACAACAGACTGGTTCCAAATAGGAAAAGGAGTAGGTCAAGGCTGTATATTGTCACCCTGTTTATTTAACTTCTATGCAGAGTACATCATGAGATACGCTGGACTGGAAGAAACAAGCTGGAATCAAGATCGCCGGGAGAAATATCAATAACCTCAGATATTCAGATGATACCACCCTGATGGCAAAAGTGAAGAGGAACTTAAAAGCCTCTTGATGAAAGTGAAAGAGGAGAGTGAAAAAGTTGGCTTAAAGCTCAACATTCAGAAAACGAAGATCATGGCATCTGGTCCCATCACTTCATGGGAAATAGATGGGGAAACAGTGTCAGACTTTATTTTTCTGGGCTCCAAAATCACTGCAGACGGTGACTGCAGCCATGAAATTAAAAGATGCTTACTCCTTGAAAGTTATGACCAACCTAGATAGCATATTCAAAAGCAGAGACATTACTTTGCCAACAAAGGTCCATCTAGTCAAGGCTATGGTTTTTCCTGTGGTCATGTATGGATGTGAGAGTTGGACTGTGAAGAAGTCTGAGAGCCGAAGAATTGATGTTTTTGAACTGTGGTGTTGGAGAAGACTCTTGAGAGTCCCTTGGACTGCAAGGAGATCCAACCAGTCCATTCTGAAGGAGATCAGCCCTGGGATTTCTTTGGAAGGAATGATGCTGAAGCTGGAACTCCAATACTTTGGCCACCTCATGCAAAGAGTTGACTTATTGGAAAAGACTCTGATGCTGGGAGGGATTGGAGGCAAGAGGAGAAGGGGACGACAGAGGATGAGATGGCTGGATGGCCTCACTGACTCGATGGACGTGAGTCTGGGTGAACTCCAGGAGATGGTGATGGACAGGGAGGCCTGCTGTGCTGCGATTAATGGGGTCACAAAGAGTCAGACACGACTGAGCGACTGATCTGAATGAATAGAATAACTGGCAAAGCACTGGTTGTATGTAAAACCCATTATAGGTACTTATTACATTGTTTATCTGTCTCCTGCAATGGGTTGGGAGTTTTAATTTAGAAAATCAAACAGTGATTTAACCAGTGCATTAACTATTATGACCTGGTTCATAATAAGCACTAAATGTGTACTGAATGAATTAATTAGTGAATAAATCAATCTATCTGCTTGTATTCCTAAAGCTGTATTGTTTATATCCCACACTCCCAGACCTCACTTGAGTATCCGCACTAAAGAGACATGAATTATGGATTTTCTCCAATGTATTAAAAATCCTTATTCTGGTAATAAGGATATTCTGGTTACTTTGGTAATAATAACTTTTAACTTGACTGTTGATAACAGAAAACCATTTCATTATGTAGATTTGTTATATTTATACTTTTGTTAAAAGATCAAACCCCAAATCATGAATTTTGTTTCCCTTAGAAAAGGAACTCATGGTCATATTTGGACCTTCAGTTGTTCCATAACACATGGCAAGCACATTGTCGTTTCCGTAATCTGTGAACAAGGAACAGTTAATATCTGTGGATTCCAGCTGCCCTACAATCACACAACTGCAGGAAGCAAACTCTCAAGCCAGGGCAAGCCGAGGGGCAAGCAGGCCTGGTGGGTGTGGCTGGGAGGGTTTGCAGCTGTCATGGTTGGGGTCTGCCAGATGGTTCCCACAGCACCAGTCCCTGCGTGAGAATCTCACTTACAAACTGGAATGTTCACAAAATACTCTGTGAACACCAAGCAAAGTAAACAGGTGGCCAGCTGCTTCTCAAAACTGCCCAAACCCAAGCTCTTCTCCTCAAATTGATTTTTTTGACAGGATAATATTTGTTTAAAACACAAGTGCAAAATAATCCTAGCTATATCTCGTAAGCATGTATACACACCAGAGTGGTGGTTACCTCTGAGGGGAGACTGGAAATACAAGGGGTGGTGAAGGAGAACTTGGCTTCAGACTTAGCGTCTGAATTCACACGGCTTTAGACTTCGTGTCTGAATTCACACAACAATCCATATGTTATTGTGATTTTTAAAAAATACTTAAAAGCAACTATATTCATGCTTTAAATGCTGCTCTAAATCCCTCAATAGCTCCTCATTGTCTTCAAGTTAATGGACTACAGCAGGGTCTGACTTTCTCAAGGGGTCTCAAACCTGCCCCACCCCACTTTTCCCACTAGACTGAATTTCCCTTATTTTGCTCCTGGGAAGCATGTGTGAAAAAGTAAAAGAGGAGCAAAACAATACCAACTCTTGGAATACCATCCTTTTAAGTTTTTCAGGGTACAACTGACTGCAGCGTTATATATCAAATTATGCTGAGAACCAAGTTTGAAAAAGAATACTGTTTCCTCATTGCCAGACCAGTCTGTGACATACATATCTTATACTGGATTACAGGGATTGGCCACAGAGTGGGGGAGTTAAGAAACCCGAGCTCTGTCTTTGGGAAAGAGACTTCCTCTCTCTAGGTGCAGTTTTCTTCTCTGTAGAATGAGTCCAAAGTTAGACTAAATGATCTCTAAGTGAAGTCGCTCAGTCGTGTCTGACTCTTTGTGAGCCCATGGACCGTAGCCCACCAGGCTCCTCCCTCCATGGATAATCCATCCAAGCAAGAGTACTAGAGTGGGTTGCCATTTCCTTCTCCAGGGGATCTTCCCAACCCAGGGATCGAGTCTGGGTCTCCTGCATTCCAGGCAGACGCTTTGACCTCTGAGCCACCAGGGAAGCCCTAAATGATCTCAAAGTTCTTTCCAATTCTAAGATTTTAGATTCCATGTAATTATGAGAGCCATATTACAGAATCTTCACAACAGCCTTTCCTCAAAGCTGCTCTTCTCTGATAACCCCCCCACCATCACTTCCCTTCACTCAAACTTTTAAAAAAGTAGGCTGCACACAAAACTGCTCTTTATGGAAACAGTATTTTGACTTCTCAGACAAGTTAGTGTTTGGTCATTACTATGCCAAAGCCTTTGACTGTGTGGATCACAACAAATTGGAAAATTATTAGAGATGGCAATACCAGACCACCTTATCTGCCTCGTGAGAAATCTGTATGCAGGTCAAGAAGCAACAGTTAGAATTGGACATGGAACAATAGACTGGTTCCAAATAGGAAAAGGAGTTCGTCAAGGCTGTATATTGTCACCCTGCTTATTTAACTTACATGCAGAGTACATCATGAGAAATGCTAGGCTGGAAGAAGCACAAGCTGAAGTCAAGATTGCCACAAAAAATATCAATAACTTCAGATATACAGATGACACCACCCTCATGGCAGAAAGTGAAGAACTAAAGAGCCTCTTGATGAAAGTGAAAGAGGAGAGGAAAAAGTTGGCTTAAAGCTCAACATTCAGAAAACTAAGATTATGGCATCCAGTTCCATCACTTCATGGCAAATAGATGGAGAAACAATGGAAACAGTGAGACCTTATTTTGGGGGCTCCAAAATCACTGCAGATGGTGACTGCAGCCATGAAATTAAAAGACACTTCCTCCTTGGAAGAAAAGCTATGACCAACCTAGACAGCATATTAAAAAGCAGAGACATCACTTTGCTGACAAAGGTCCACCTAGTCAAAGCTATGGTTTTTCCAGTGGTCATGTATGGATGTGAGAGTCGAACTGTGAAGAAGGCTGAGCGCCAAAGAATAATTGATGCTTTTGAACTGTGGTGTTGGAGAAGACTCTTGAGAGTCCCTTGGACTGCAAGGAGATCAAACCAGTCTATCCTAAAGGAGATCAGTCCCGGGTGTTCATTGGAAGGACTGATGCAGAAGCTGAAACTCCAATATTTTGGCCACCTGATGCAAAGAACTGACTCATTTGAAAAGACCCTGATGCTGAGAAAGACTGAAGGCGGGAGGAGAAGGGGACAACAGAGGATGAGATGGTTGGATGGCATCACCAACACAATGGACATGAGTTGAGTAGGCTATGGGAGTTGGTGATGGACAGGGAGGCCTGGCATGCTGCAGTCCATTGGGTCGCAAGGAGTTGTACACAACTGAGCAACTGAACTGAACTGAACTGAACTGAAGCAAAGGTATCACATATCTTGTATCATCTGTCAACCTAGCATCTCATTAGTGTTTCTTCCATAAATAACCAGGTGATAACCTACCTTCCGGAAGGAGAGCTACAGTTAAAAAATCCTGGGAAACAAGAGCTGCACTATTATAATTCAAAATAAAGCAGCTTCTATCTGTAGGGTTCTAGAAAATTTCATGAATTTTTAGAGGTGATAAAGACAGTGATTAAATAGTAACTAAATTGAAAAAATTTTGAAAAAAAAATAGTAACTAAAATGGGAAAATCTTTTTAAAATGTTTAGCCTAGTGCCTGCATATGACAGCCAATTTAACATGTGCTCCTACTTCTTAATTTCTGAGCACCAAGGCCTAGTACATTAATTCCTTGATCACGGATAAAAAAACATTTGTAATAGAGGCAGGGAAGTAAAGTGGTTAGTCCCACAGTCTGGTGTCAGACTACTCAAGTATGAATTCTAGCTCTACCACTTATTAGCTATCTAACAGTCTGGGAAAAAGGATCAATAACACTACCCACCTCATAGGGTTATTGTAAAGATAAAATGAGAAAACTCAGGTTGAGTCCTTAGAAAGGAGACTAGCAATCAGTAAGTGTGGGCTAATAATAATGGTATTGTGAACCTGCTGTGTTCCAAGCACTGTGCTGCTGCTGCTGCTGCTAAGTCGCTTCAGTCGTGTCCGACTCTGTGCGACCCCACAGACGGCAGCCCAACAGGCTCCCCCGTCCCTGAGATTCTCTAGGCAAGAACACTGGAGTGGGTTGCTAGCTGCATTAAATAGACTATTTTTATTCCTCATGCAAATCCTTGAAAAGTAGGTATATTTTTCATTTCATAGATAAGGGAATAGATTGAGAGAGGATGAGTAATCATTCTAGGCTTAAGGTCAGTGGCAGGACTCATGCCACCTTGGCTGAATTTCAAAATCATATCTCTTTATCTTGAAATTGCTTGATAAATAAAAACTGGAAATATGTTGTATCACCTTTAAAACAGTTTAAAAGCAATAAGCATTCTTTCAGCAGCCTCAATTTTGTGCTCAGAAACATTTCTTTTATCCCTCAAATCAAGCCAAGAATAAAATCTTTTTTTAATAGAAGCTACTGTAGGCTTCAGTTTCTAATATTGTCACTAGCTAGCTGTTGCTGGATCACCATTTCACCATTTCCAAACTGAATTTTGAGTACTAAAACATAGAGCCTTTCCCACTCTAAAATTCTTTTCCTTCTGTTAGTCTAAAAGCATCTCAGCAAGCTGTTGCTGCCATCCAGAGGAGAAAATGTTGTTGCAGGCCCAAGGAGGCATCCTAGCAGTGTTAGACTGCAGTGACAAAAATAACTACCTTTTATTCCCTACTATGTGCCATGTGTTTCCCTGCGCGTATTCTATATGTATCTGTATTCTGCAACGTAGGTATTACCCATGTTTTTAAACTGAGAAATCAGAATTAAATTTTTGTTTTTCGGACCATTTAGAAGTATGTGGTCCAACCAGGGACTGAACCCACGCCTCCTGCAATGGAAACATGGACTCCTAACCACTGGACCACCAGGACATTCCCAGAATTTAAACTTTTCACATTTGTCCTGGGACACCCATCTACCAACAAGTAACTGAATTCTGTTGAGTCAGATGTGTTTTCAGCAACGACAAGAATCAAAGAAGTATCTTGCATAAGGAGGCAATGTGTTTGCAAATTCATCTTTTCATCCAGAATGCAGAATAGGCTGTGTTCCACCCCTTCTGGGAGGACCCCAGACCTAAGGCCCTGCATGTGACTCCATATGTACCTCTTAAGCTAGTTACAGCTGTGAATGCTCTAGCATACAAATTATTTGTGAAGTTGTAATAAAATGCAGAGTCCCATATCCAGAGATTCTGATTCAAGCTCTGGAGTAAGGCCCAGGAATCTCCATTTTAAACAAGTACTCCAAGTGATTCTGCTTCAGATGAGAAACTGCTCAATCATACTGGGCTGCGGTCTCTATCAGAGGTTGAAAGAGTGGGTCATCTCCTTTCCTGAAGGCTATCTGGGATGTGCACCATTTAATTTTTCAAAGAATGGGCTGTCAACATAGAGCTGGCATTCTAAACCTGGGGTTTGTCCTCCAGTCCCATAATGGGCTTGAGGTTCCCTGGATGGGAAACTGCCCTCAGTGAGATGGGCCCTGAACTCATGCCTTAAGATTTCACATGTAAAAGGTATCCCATATTGTCCTAAGTCTCTGGGAGATAGTGAAGGACAGGGGAGCCTGGCGTGCTGCAGTCCATGGGGTTGCAAAGAGTCAGCTGAACAACAAAATTGTCCTAAATATGGCAACCATGTCAATCACAATGGCCAGCTTCCCTGTCCAGCTCATGCGGCCTCACCCACAGCCCCCTACTTGGCATTAGGCTATGTTGTTTATGCAGGTGAACTCACTGGACTGGGGTGGGCCTTGCCTCATGAGCTAGAGACAGTCTGGAACAAAAGATTACCAGCAAGGGCAATGATAATAGGCAAAACAAGCAGACAGGCTTCACCCAGAATGCAGAGTGGCAGACCTGAGACCACTTACCACCATGTAGTATGAGATTAGAACTTATAAGAATAAATCTGTGCCCTCAGTAAGGCTCCCCACTCCCCACGGCAGTGTCTGAGCAGGTACCTCTTGAGATCTGCTGCAAAAATTAATGCTTGCCTATAAGCCCCCAAAGGACAGTGATCCTCTTTCTCACTGAATTCCGTAACATGAACTTACCATCTAGAGGGAGGAGTAAGTTCTCAATACATGTTAACTGAAAAACAACAAAAAAGCTCTTTCACAGTCACTGATTCTCAAACTATTTTGAGTATGGGATTCAGTTCAGTTCAGTCACTCAGTCATGTCCGACTCTTTGCAACCCCATGAACTGCAGCACGCCAGGCCTTCCTGTCCATCACGAACTCCCGGAGGTCACTCAGACTCACATCCATCGAGTCAGTGATGCCATCCAGCCATCTCATCCTCTGTTGTCCCCTTCTCCTCCTGCCCCCAATCCCTCCCAGCATCAGAGTCTTCTCCAATAAGTCAACTCTTCGCATGAGGTGGCCAAAGGACTGGAGTTCCAGCTTCGCATCGTTCCTTCCAAAGAAATCCCAGGTCTGATCTCCTTCACAATGGACTGGTTGGATCTCCTTGCAGTCCAAGGGACTCTCAAGAGTCTTCTCCAACACCACAGTTCAAAAGCATCAATTCTTCGGCGCTCAGCCTTCTTCACAGTCCAGCTCTCACATTCATACATGACCACAGGAAAGACCATAGCCTTGACTAGGCGAACCTTTGTTGGCAAAGTGATGTCTCTGCTTTTGAATATGCTATCTAGGTTGGTCATAACTTTCCTTCCAAGGAGCAAGCGTCTTTTAATTTCATGGCTGCAGTCACCATCTGCAGTGATTTTGGAGCCCAGAAAAAGAAAGTCTGACACTGTTTCCACTGTTTCTCCATCTATTTCCCATGAAGTGATGGGACCAGATGCCATGATCTTCGTTTTCTGAATGTTGAGCTTTAAGCCAACCTTTTCACTCTCCACTTTCACTTTCATCAAGAGACTTTTTAGTTCCTCTTCACTTTCTGCCATAAGGGTGGTGTCATCTGCATATCTGAGGTTATTGACATTTCTCCCAGCAATCTTGATTCCAACTTGTGTTTCTTCCAGTCCAGCATTTCTCATGATGTACTCTGCATAGAAGTTAAATAAACAGGGTGACAATATACAGACTTGACGTACTCCTTTTCCTATTTGGAACCAGTCTGTTGTTCCATGACCAGTTCTAACTCTTGCTTCCTGACCTGCATACAGATTTCTCAAGAGGCAGATCAGGTGGTCTGGTATTCCCATCTCTTTCAGAATTTTCCATAATTTATTGTGATCTACACAGTCAAAGGCTTTGGCATAGTCAATAAAGCAGAAATAGATGTTTTTCTGGAACTCTCTTGCTTTTTCCATGATCCAGCGGATGTTGGCAAGATGGACCTTTGTTGGCAAAGTAATGTCTCTGCTTTTGAATATGCTATCTAGGTTGGTCATAACTTTCCTTCCAAGGAGTAAGCGTCTTTTAATTTCATGGCTGCAGTCACCATCTGCCGTGATTTTGGCGCCCAGAAAAATAGTCTGACACTGTTTCCACTGTTTACCCATCTATTTCCCATGAAGGGATGGGACCAGATGCCATGATCTTCGTTTTTTGAATGTTGAGCCTTCAGATCAGATCAGTCGCTCAGGCGTGTCCGACTCTTCGCAATCCCATGAATCGCAGCACGCCAGGCCTCCCTGTCCATCACCAGCTCCAGGAGGTCACTCAGACTCACATCCATCGAGTCAGTGGATGCCATCCAGCCATCTCATCCGCTGTCGTCCCCTTCTCCTCTTGCCCCCAGTCCTCCCAGCATCAGAGTCTTCTCCAATGAGTCAACTCTTCGCACGAGGTGACCAAAATACTGGAGTTTCGGCTTTAGCATCATTCCTTCCAAAGAAACCCCAGGGCTGATCTCCTTCAGAATGGACTGGTTGGATCTCCTTGCAGTCCAAGGGACTCTCAAGAGTCTTCTCCAACACCACAGTTCAAAAGCATCAATTCTTCGGCACTCAGCCTTCTTCACAGTCCAACTCTCACATCCATACATGACCACAGGAAAGACCATAGCCTTGACTAGGCGAACCTTTGTTGGCAAAGTAATGTCTCTGCTTTTGAATATGCTATCTAGATTGGTCATAACCTTCCAAGAAGTAAGCATCTTTTAATTTCATGGCTGCAGTCACCATCTGCAGTGATTTTGGAGCCCAGAAAAAGAAAGTCTGACACTGTTTCCACTGTTTCCCCATCTATTTCCCATGTAGTGATGGGCGCGGCCCATCACTACGAGCGCGGCCGAGAGGAGCTACCCCACCACCGAGGTCAGGAAGGGCGGCGGTGAGGAGAGACCCCTCGTCCAAGGTAAGGTGCGATGGCTGTGCTTCGCTGGCCAGGAGCAGCCAGGAACAGCCGGGATGAGATACCCCACGCCCAAGGTAAGAGAAACCCAAGTAAGACAGTAGGTCTTGAAAGAGGGCATCAGAGGGCAAATACACTAAAACCATTCTCACAGATAACTAGTCAATCTAATCATACAAGGACCACAGCCTTGTCTAACTCAATGAGATTAAGCCATGCCCGAGGGGCAACCTGGGATGGGCGGGTCATGGTGGAGAGATATGACAGGGTGTGGTCCGCTGGAGAAGGGAATGGCAAACCACTTCAGTATTCTTGCCTTGAGAACCCCATGAACAGTATGAAAAGACAAAATGATAGGATACTGAAAGAGAAACTCCCCAGGTCAGTAGGGGCCCAATATGCTACTGGAGATCAGTGAAGAAATAACTCCAGAAAGAATGAAAGGATGGAGCCAAAACAAAAAGAATACCCAGCTGTGGATGTGTCTGGTGATAGAAGCAAAGTCCGATGCTGTAAAGAGCAGTATTGCATAGGAACCTGGAATGTCAGGTCCATGAATCAAGGCAAATTGGAAGTGGTCAAACAAGAGATGGCAAGAGTGAATGTTGACATTCTAGGAATTAGCGAACTAAAATGGACTGGAATGGGTGAATTTAACTCAGATGACCATTATATCTACTACTGTGGGCAGGAATCCCTCAGAAGAAATGGAGTGGCCATCATGGTCAACAAAAGAGTCCGAAATGCAGTACTTGGATGCAATCTCAAAAACGATAGAATGATCTCTGTTCGTTTCCAAGGCAAACCATTCAATGTCACAGTAATCCAAGTCTATGCCCCAACCAGTAACGCTGAAGAAGCTGAAGTTGAAAGGTTCTATGAAGACCTACAAGACCTTTTAGAACTAACACCCAAAAAAGATGTCCTTTTCATTATAGGGGACTGGAATGCAAAAGTAGGAAGTCAAGAAACACCTGGAGTAACAGGCAAATTTGGCCTTGGAATACGGAATGAAGCAGGGCAAAGACTAATAGAGTTTTGCCAAGAAAATGCACTGGTCATAGCAAATACCCTCTTCCAACAACACAAGAGAAGACTCTATACATGGACATCACCAGATGGTCAACACCGAAATCAGATCGATTATATTCTTTGCAGCCAAAGATGGAGAAGCTCTATACACTCAGCAAAAACAAGACCAGGAGCTGACTGTGGCTCAGACCATGAGCTCCTTATTGCCAAATTCAGACTGAAATTGAAAAAAGTAGAGAAAACTACTAGACCATTCAGGTATGACCTAAATCAAATCCCTTATGATTATACAGTGGAAGTGAGAAATAGATTTAAGGGCCTAGATCTGATAGACAGAGTGCCTGATGAAGTATGGAATGAGGTTCGTGACATTGTCCAGGAGACAGGGATCAAGACCATCCCCATGGAAAAGAAATGCAAAAAAGCAAAATGGCTGTCTGGGGAGGCCTTACAAATAGCTGTGAAAAGAAGAGAAGCGAAAAGCAAAGGAGAAAAGGAAAGATATAAACATTTAAATGCAGAGTTCCAAAGAATAGCAAGAAGAGATAAGAAAGCCTTCTTCAGTGATCAATGCAAAGAAATAGAGGAAAACAACAGAATGGGAAAGACTAGGGATCTCTTCAAGAAAATCAGAGATACCAAAGGAACATTTCATGCTAAGATGGGCACAATAAAGGACAGAGATGGTGTGGACCTAACAGAAGCAGAAGATATTAAGAAGAGGTGGCAAGAATACACAGAAGAACTGTACAAAAAAGAGCTTCACGACGCAGATAATCATGATGATGTGATCACTGACCTAGAGCCAGACATCTTGGAATGTGAAGTCAAATGGGCCTTAGAAAGCATCACTACGAACAAAGCTAGTGGAGGTGATGGAATTCCAGTGGAGCTATTCCAAGTCCTGAATGATGATGCTGTGAAAGTGCTACACTCAATATGCCAGCAAATTTGGAAAACTCAGCAGTGGCCACAAGATTGGAAAAGGTCAGTTTTCATCCCAATCCCAAAGAAAGGCAATGCCAAGGAGTGCTCAAACTACCGAACAATTGCACTCATCTCACACGCTAGTAAAGTAATGCTCAAAATTCTCCAAGCCAGGCTTCAGCAATATGTGAACCGTGAACTTCCTGATGTTCAAGCTGGTTTTAGAAAAGGCAGAGGAACCAGAGATCAAATTGCCAACATCCGCTGGATCATGGAAAAAGCAAGAGAGTTCCAGAAAAACATCTATTTCTGCTTTATTGACTATGCCAAAGCCTTTGACTGTGTGGATCACAATAAACTATGGAAAATTCTGAAAGAGATGGGAATACCAGACCACCTGATCTGCCTCTTAAAAAATCTGTATGCAGGTCAGGAAGCAACAGTTAGAACTGGTCATGGAACAACAGACTGGTTCCAAATAGGAAAAGGAGTACGTCAAGGCTGCATATTGTCACCATGTTTATTTAACTTATATGCAGAGTACATCACGAGAAATGCTGGACTGGAAGAAACACAAGTTGGAATCAAGATTGCCGGGAGAAATATCAATAACCTCAGATATGCAGATGACACCACTCTTATGGCAGAAAGTGAAGAGGGGCTAAAAAGCCTCTTGATGAAAGTGAAAGTGGAGAGTGAAAAGGTTGGCTTAAAGCTCAACATTCAGAAAACGAAGATCATGGCATCTGGTCCCATCACTGCATGGGAAATAGATGGAGAAACAGTGGAAACAGTGTCAGACTTTCTTTTTCTGGGCTCCAAAATCACTGCAGATGGTGACTGCAGCCATGAAATTAAAAGACGCTTGCTCCTTGGAAGGAAAGTTATGACCAACCTAGACAGCATATTCAAAAGCAGAGACATTACTTTACCAACAAAGGTTCGCCTAGTCAAGGCTATGGTCTTTCCTGTGGTCATGTATGGATGTGAGAGCTGGACTGTGAAGAAGGCTGAGCGCCGAAGAATTGATGCTTTTGAACTGTGGTGTTGGAGAAGACTCTTGAGAGTCCCTTGGACTGCAAGGAGATCCAACCAGTCCATTCTGAAGGAGATCAATCCTGGAATTTCTTTAGAAGGAATGATGCTAAAGCTGAACCTCCAGTATTTTGGCCACCTCATGCGAAGAGTTGACTCATTGGAGAAGACTCTGATGCTGGGAGGAATTGAGGGCAGGAGGAGAAGGGGACGACAGAGGATGAGATGGCTGGATGGCATCACTGACTCGATGGATGCGAGACTGAGTGACCTCCGGGAGCTGGTGATGGACAGGGAGGCCTGGCGTGCTGCGGTTCATGGGGTCGCAAAGAGTCGGACACAACTGAGCGACTGATCTGATCTGATCTGATGGGACCAGATGCCATGATCTTCGTTTTCTGAATGTTGAGCTTTAAGTCAACGTTTTCACTCTCCAGTTTCACTTTCATCAAGAGACTTTTTAGTTCCTCTTCACTTTCTGCCATAAGGGTGGTGTCATCTGCATATCTGAGGTTATTGATATTTCTCCCAGCAATCTTGATTCCAACTTGTGTTTCTTCCAGTCCAGCGTTTCTCATGATGTACTCTGCATATAAATTAAATAAACAGGGTGACAATATACAGCCTTGATGTACTCCTTTTCTATTTGGAACCAGTCTGTTGTTCCATGTTCTTTTCACTCTCCACCTTCACTTTCATCAAGAGGCTTTTGAGTTCCTCTTCACTTTCTGCCATAAGGGTGGTGTCATCTGCATATCTGAGGTTATTGATATTTCTCCCAGCAATCTTGATTCCAGCTTGTGTTTCTTCCAGTCCATCATTTCTCATGGTGTACTCTGCATATAAGTTAAATAAGCAGGGTGATAATATACAGCCTTGACCTACTCCTTTTCCTATTTGGAACCAGTCTGTTGTTCCATGTCCAGTTCTAACTATTGCTTCCTGACCTGCATACAGATTTCTCGAGAGGGAGGTCAGGTGGTCTGGTATTCCCATCTCTTTCAGGATTTTCCAGTTTCTTGTGATCCACACAGTCAAAGGCTTTGGCATAGTCAATAAAGCAGAAATAGATGTTTTTCTGGAACTCTCTTGCTTTTTCCATGATCCAGCGGATGTTGGCAATTTGATCTCTGGTTCCTCTGCCTTTTCTAAAACCAGCTTGAACATCAGGAAGTTCACGGTTCACATATTGCTGAAGCCTGGCTTGGAGAATTTTGAGCATTACTTTACTAGCGTGTGAGATGAGTGCAATTGTGCAGTCGTTTGAGCATTCTTTGGGATTGGAATGAAAACTGACCTTTTCCAGTCCTGTGGCCACTGCTGAGTTTTCCAAATTTGCTGGCATATTGAGTGCAGCACTTTCACAGCATCGTCTTTCAGGATTTGAAATAGCTCCACTGGAATTCCATCACCTCCACTAGCTTTGTTTGTAGTGATGCTTTCTAAGGCCTACTTGACTTCACATTCCAGGATGTCTGGCTCTAGGTCAGTGATCACATGATTGTGATTACCTGGGTCATGAAGATGTTTTTTGTACAGTTCTTCTGTGTATTCTTGCCACCTCTTCTTAATATCTTCTGCTTCTGTTAGGCCCATACCATTTCTGTCCTTTATCGAGCCCATCTTTGCATGAAATGTTCCCCTGGTATCTCTAATTTCAGATATTAAATGAAAGTCGCTCAGTCATGTGTGACTCTTTGTGACCCCGTGGACTATACAGTCCATGGAATTCTCCAGGCGAGAATACTGGAGTGGGTAGCCTTTCCCTTCTCCAGAGGATCTTCCCAACCCAGGGATCGAACCCAGATCTCCCGCATTGCAGGCAGATAGATTCTTTACCAGCTGAGCCACAAAGGAAGCCCGAGTGAAGCCAAAACTCCCTATAAAACACCCAACTGATAACCCAAGTTCTTACTCTACAGCAAAAATCTTTTAAACCATTTCACCCACCACCATTAACTGCTGCCATACTTTAGATCATGTTTGTAACCTCCCAACACATCTTCCTGCCCCAGGTTTTACCTCCAGTCTCCCTCCCACCCCACCACCAGTTAACTTACCAAAATGCAAGCCTGTAGTTGTGTCACTTCCTTGAGTGTCTATTGCATATAAGACAAAGGTCCAGATTCTCATGGTCTTCAAGTTCTCCATGATCTGGTCTTCCAGTCTCATCTCCATCATTCTACTCCACTTGTATGAATTCTTCCAGTTCCTTTATACTTTCTTCCTGCCCTTTGTTTAACATGCCATTTGTTTCTCTTCCATGATCCACCATTAGCTCTCTCCCAGCCAGCTATATACACATACACTGAAGAGTGTGCACAGCAAATTTATAAAGAATGATAATAAAAGGCAATTGTGTTCCCATCACTCAGCTTAAGAATGTTACCAAATCCCCCTGTGAGATAGTATTCTTTTTATGCCTCTGTTCCTCTGCACATACTAGAATGTTCTTCCAGGCCTTTGTCCAGGCCTGCATAATGAACTCATCATTCGGTACCTCAGATTCAGCTTTTCCTCCATGGACTCCCTTGAGGGGAGACTTAGTGCATCCACAATACCTCCATTATGACATTTAAACAGTATTCTATTTGCTTATGCTTGTGTCTCCAATAGATTAAACATATATTTAATCTCTGAGTCTCCAGTAATCAGCATAAAATCTAGCTTACACTGCAAATGTTCAATAAAGAGTATGTTTAAGGACTTCTCTGACAGTCTAGCGGTTAAGACTTCACCTTCCAATGCAGGGAGCATGGGTTCAATCCCTGATTGGAGAGTTAAGATCCCACATGCCTCGTGGCCAAAAAAACCAAAATGTAAGACAGAAGCAATACTGTAACAAATTCAATAAAGACTTTTAAAATGGTTCACATTTTTAAAAAATTCTTTAAAAACTACAATGTTTACACAACCTGGTTTGCTTCAGAGAGTCCTGTTGATACCTGTCATCCAGGGGTAACTAAATGCTTCCTTTTAGTTATAAACATGTCGTAATAGAGATGACCAATTATCTGATCATGCTATCAGTAAGTGTTGCTGAATTAATGACTGCAGAAAAATTTTAAGTGATAGAATCTAGGCAGGAAAAGCTGACAATATAAAGGCTTAAAAAAATTCAACAGCTGGCCACCGCACCTCCCTTCCTCCAGAGAAGTGCCTGACTCTCCTGGACACAGAAAAGATGAGTCTGCACAGGGCAGCTGATCAACAACTTTTACTGCACAAACATGTTGAAGAATGTTACTATATTCCTACTTAAGGAAATCTAGGTGTCAAATGTGAATTTACAGAGATTATAACATATTATGAATGTTTATGACTTGGTAGGAACTAGATGGTAGATAAATGTAAAGATCTGACTTTGCTCCCTGTTAAAAATCCGAAATGTAGACTGAATACTGCTGAAATGCTAACACAGTCAGAGGGGACATATGATTTTAAAAATTTAATTTGATTATTATTTAAAATCATATTAAATTTAATATGATTTAAAAATCTGATTTTAAAAATTTAATTCTTTTAAAAAAGATGCACTTTTTTAAAAGAAACTCTCTTCAGTATATACACATACCAGTTAGTCATACTCACTGTCAGGAAAAGATACAGTCTGATGAATCTGATATTATAAATAAAAATTTAATTTAAAACTTCTCTTTTTATTTAAACAGAAAAAGCTATTTTTAACTGTTCGACGGAAAATGCAAAGTGAGGTAATTAATCTTTTTGACAATAATCTTCCCTTTCAATAGTGTCAAATTCCTTGAAAGTCAAGACAATTCCTTGTAAATAAGGTTTCTAACAAATTACAAGTATATAGTAGGTTCTTGTCCATCTTCTTCCAAAGTACTTGGTGCACTATTGCATAGCAACAATTTTTTTTTTCTGCTTCTTCTTCTTTGGTGGAAGTCTGAGAGTCTGAAATCTGCATTGGCTTGGTTGAGCTTGGGAATTTTTCTGGTACCAGGGGTGCAAATATCCATTGTAGAAGTCAGTAGCTGTTAGTGTTTTCTTGAGCATCACTGATCGAACACCAATCCAGTCATCCTAAAGGGCAAAAGGCAAACAGTTAAAATGCAGTGCTGGAAAAACTGGTGGTAAATTTTTACTTATAAAACTTTTATCACACACACACAAAAAAACAAACAAATCTTTACTACATCGAGGCTGCAAATGGCACTAAATAACATAAATGATGAGCTTTCCTGGTGGCTCAGTGGTAGAGAATCCACCTGCCAATGCAGAAGATGCTGTTCCATCCCTGCGTTGGGAAGATCCCCTGGAGAAGGAAATGGCAACCCACTCCAGTATTCTTGCCTGGGAAATCCCATGGACAGAGGAGCCTGGCAGGCTCTAGTCCGTGGGGTCGCAAAGAGTTGGATAAGACTTAGCAACTAAACAACAACAAAGTTACTGAATCATTTTTCATTGTCTGAGCAATAGTAACACCTTGGTAAAACTTCATGACAATCTGATGGACAGTCAGTTAGTTGAGTGATGACCCAACCAAAAATGACAAATGATATAAACTATAAACTCAACAAAAGAAGTGTAATAATGTGAAACTAAAGGAAAGTGTACCTTGCAACAAACAAGCAGTATTTGTGACTGTTTATGGTATATTATTGATCCTGGAATAACAACTTGTCCTGTTAATTTTGAATCTAAAGAAAGGGGAGGAGAAAAAGAGGGATATGAGAGAGAGAATAAATAATTACACAACTTCATAGTGCTTCTTAAAAATCAAAGGGAACATTCTGCAAGACAGTACTGATACTGGAGAGCACACATCTGCTGATTCCCTGACTGTAATCCAAAACTTACAAGAGTCATGGTGCTCTGTGTGTATCTTGAATGCAACAGAAACCTTTCCATACACATAAGCAGCTATTAGTCCTTTACTCAGTGTCCTGGAGAGCAACCTAAAATGTTGAACCTAGAAGTTTTGACCACTTGGGTGAAATAACTAGCTTGCAGTGGAGAGATACACAAGGAAACTTAGGGTCTAAGCTGGGCCCTCTATCCATGACCAAACAAATCCCAGTTCCTATATCCCTGGTTAGCTCTGACACCCTGTGAACTACAGCAGCTCCCTCTGTGGCTCACATTCCTTCAGTCTACCAGGATGGTAGGACACGAACGGGCTTCTGAATGGACTAGATCATGAAATGCTCCACCCTGGCCTAAGATTCTCACTGAGCTGCCCAGAGATTTTCATTATGATATTCACCAGAATGAAATTAACCTAATCATTCTGCATTCCCTGAAAACCTTAAGAGAGGAAATCACAGAGCCTAATATGGGATAGCAACACTGGTATCTACTTCTCAGTGTCTTACAACGGTTAAAAGAGGAAATACATGTGAATGGACACTGCAAAGAATAACATAAATGAATGTAAAGCATTACAATTATTGAGCTGAAACAAACTGAAAGAATCCTTATTTTTAGTAAATGTGACTCATGGTAAAACAGACACATTTTCAAACAGACTATACTGAAAACATGTTCCATGACAGCTATTCAAAAGTAAGTACCACTGAGGATTGAATTATCAACTTCTACCAAATCCAGAAGTTTAACAGTATTATTCATCCAGAGTGTCTGCAACGGAATCTGCAAATAAAATGAAAGAAGAATAAAAACATACACTCAATCCCCAACACTTTTCAATTATTATTTTGTGTTAATCTGGCCTGACTTCTCTCCCAATTACAGTGGAACTGGGAACTCAGTCTCTAAACCTTATGAAACAACATAACATGACCCTCTGCATCAGCCCTAGGGATTTATAAGATCTTAAAATTAAACATCATTTTTAATCAATGTATATCTTTATTAATATTTCTAGTTAAAAATCATGCTCATGATAAAAATGCAGGCATTACAACAATTAATGTTAAAAAATTAGAAAATGAATAATTTTCTTAAGCATCACTGATCGAACACCAATCCAGCCATCCTACAAGGCAAAAGACAAACAGAGAAAATGCAGTGTTGGCAAAACTGGTGGTAAATTTTTGCTTATAAAACTTTTATCACAGGAAAAAAAAAATCTTCACTAATTCCAGGCTGCAAATGGCACCAAGTAACATAAATGATGAGCAGTTCAGTCTCATCATGTTATTCAAGGACTGACTGCAGTTCAGGCCCCTAGTTCATAGACAAGGAAAGTGAGGCCCGGAGGTCACCTCCCCTCCCAAGAGGTAGCCACAGTTAGGAGCCTGACGTGTATGTCCTTGTATTTTTTCTACAAATTATCACAAAAATCTAAAACATAGTGTTTGACAAGGGTTTTTTTTTTCTACTTAACCATAAACTGGACAAATTTTCATCAGTACACACTTATTTCACTCTTTTATCTGCTGGACAATATTCCATTTTATAAAATGCACCATAATTTATGCAACCAATGTTTTTATGATAGACATTTCATAACATATTACAAAATTACAAAAAAAAAAAGAAACTTTAAATGT
Organism: Tragelaphus eurycerus; assembly: GCA_935064755.1. Classification (NCBI taxonomy): domain Eukaryota; kingdom Metazoa; phylum Chordata; class Mammalia; order Artiodactyla; family Bovidae; genus Tragelaphus; species Tragelaphus eurycerus. The sequence continues at coordinate 4,250,701 of CAKXYN010000054.1, read as the reverse complement.
GATAATAAGTAGTCCGGCATATATATCTTTGAGGACTTTTATATTTCTGGAGAATAGTCTGTTGTTGTTTAATATATTTATTTATTCATTTGGCTGCACTGGGTCTTGAGTTGTAGCATATGAACTCTTAGCTGCGGCATGTGGGAGCTAGTTCCCTGACCAGGGTTCGAGCCCAGGGCTCCTGAATTGGGAGCGCAGAGTCTTAGCCACTGGGCCACCAGGGAAGTCCCAATCGCTGTTTTTTTAAGTGGACCACTTGGGTTAAAGAGCATCAACATTTTACTGTTAAACCATCTTGATAAGAGAAAAAAATTGACAGTCTATTACTGTTTATTATTAGTGAGGCTAAGGAGCAGTGCATATCTACTTGCACTTGCACATTTTATTTCTTAGGCCTGTTTATGCCCTTTGGTCATTAAAAAAAAAACTGAGTTGTTCATCTCATTAATTCATGAAACGCTTTTATATTTTTAGGAAATTAGCTCTTTAGTTCTCAGATGTATTATGAATATTTTTCTAGTTTGTTGACTTTTAATATTGGGTAATTTTTTCCACGTGTAAGTTTTTTATTATTTTTATTTTTTATTTTATTATTAGTATTTATTAGCCTTTTCTCTCATGACTTCATTGGTACATATCATGCTTAAAAAGGCCCATACACATTTGTCAAATATTACAAAATTATCCAGCTACGCTTTTTCCCAGTTCTTTTTGGTTTCATTTTGATCCATTTAGATTTTATTCTGATTTTAAAAGATGAAACTTGAAGGCTCCCTTTCTTTTGGCTAACCAGCCATCCCAACACTATATATTGGATAATCCATCTTGCCTTTCCTCACAGTGAGATGCTACTTTTATTAGACTTTGATTTAAATAGGCTGACAGAAATTAACATACACCAGGAAAATAAGTTCTTTCGAATTTCTGAAGTAAATAATTTTCAGACTGCAGTTCAGTCCTCTATTTCATAGATGAGGAAAGTGAGGCCCAGAGAAATGCACCCGTTTCCCCACGTTTAGACATAGTTGGTTAATGGCAGAGACAAGGACCAGAATCTACATTTTCTCATTCTCAGAGCAGGGCTCTTTTCATGGCCACCTCAACAGGACATTTAACTTTCAGAATAAGATAGGCTGTTTCAAAGATGTGAATGGTTAAATCAGAGAATTAAACACATTTGAAGAAAAATATTCACAACTTTATCTATGTAATATTTTGGTATAATATCCTCTTCTATAATTTGCTGACTGATTCTTCTTTCACCAGCTTCTAGTAAGTCATGAAATGATTTTCATGTGTGTAACCTTTTCTCTTTCAAAGAACTCTATAAAGATTTCTGAAACACGTTTACTGACTGAAAATCGTTTATATTTACAGAGGGCTACAAATACGATATGGGTACAGAACTAGAATACACAGTACTCGTTCTTGGGGAGGTAAAGCTCATCTTCACCTTGGTATCAGAGCACTACAGAAGGAAAGGGATAGTAAGAATACAGTCAATTCTGTGTTCACTATCATTACTGTCAAAATCATATGTTGGCATGGATTTAAATTGACAGTTTAAATCTCCTTTCATCTTGACAGTTGTGGACCTGGTCATTAACCTCATTTTACAGGTAAAATGCAGAAGCTCAGAGACGTTAAGAATCTTGCTCTTCATTAATACACAGCAGTTCGAGGAATCAAATTTCACTTTGTGGTTGCAAGATGAGCATTCCTTCTGTTATAGCACAAGCATTTCTCGGTGGAGGGGAACGGTGAATTGCAGAAGATAAGCATTATCATGTAGTGTTTAACTGTTTTAACTTTTGGGGAAGCTGTCAAACTGTTCTCTAAAGCAGCTGCCCCATTTTACATTTCCACCAACAAAGAATGAAGGTTCCAAATTTCTCCACATCCTCATCAACCCTGATTTTTTTTTTTTTTTTTAATTACAGCAATTCTAGTAAGTGTGAAGTAGTATCTCGGTATAGTTTTGATTTGCATTTCCCTAATGACATTGACTATCACTTCATATGCTTAGTGGCCAATTATATATTTTCTTAGGATAAATGTCTATGTAGATCCTTTACTGATTTTCTAATCATGTTATTAGATCTTTGCTAATAATCTTAACCTTTTTGCTATGAGAGTTCTTTGTTCTTTATATATACTGGTTACCGATGGCACCCCACTCCAGTACTCTTGCCTGGAAAATCCCATGGATGGAGGAGCCTGGTAGGCTGCAGTCCATGGGGTCGCAAAGAGTCGGACACGACTGAGCAACTTCACTTTCACTTTTCACTTTCATGCATTGGAGAAGGAAATGGCAACCCACTCCAGTGTTCTTGCCTGGAGAATCCCAGGGACGGGGGAGCCTGGTGGGCTGATGTCTATGGGGTCGCACAGAGTCAGACACGACTGAAGCTACTTAGCAGCAGCAGCAGACTCTCATCAGATATATGATTTGCACATATTTTCTTTTATTATGTAGGTTGCCTTTTCATTTTCTTGTTAGTGTTCTTTTAAATTTTGAAATCCAATTTCTCTGGTTTTTTTAGTTTGTTGCTTATTCTTCAGGCATTATATCTAAGAACCATTGCATACTTCAAGGTCGTGAAGATATACTCATATATCTTCTTCCAAGAGTTTTCATAGTTTTAGCCCTTACATTTAAGTTTCTGATCCATACTGAGCTCATTTTTATATGCAGTGTGAGGTAGGGATCCAAATCCATTTCTTTTTATTCTGAATATCCAGTTGTCCAAGCACCATGTGGTAAAAAGACTATTCTTTGCCCATCAAATTGTCTTGGAATCCTTATCACAAATCATGTGACCATATACGTATGGGTTTATTTCTGGACTCTCAATTCTATCCCATTGAGCTTTATGTCTATCTTTTTCAGAATTACATTGCCTTGATTTTTATAGCTTTGTAGTAAGTTGTAAAATCAGGAACTATTAGTCCTCCAATTTTGTCCTTTTTCAAGATTTTCTGTCTATCCTGGACCTCTTGGGATTCCATATGAGTTTTAGGATAAACTTGTCTGTTTTGCAAAGAAGTCAAGTAGGATTTTTAAAGGAAATGTGTTGAGTTTGTAGATCAATTTGGGCAACAGTGCTATCTTAACAATATTAAATCTTATTACTCACAAACACAGAGGTCTTTCCATTTACTTAGGAATTCTTTGCTGTTTATTAGCTCTATTTGTTTTGGAGGGGGGCTGTTTGCTGCTGCTGCTGCTGCTAAGTCACTTGGGTCGTGTCCGACTCTGTGCAACCCCATAGACAGCAGCCCACCAGGCTCCCCCATCCCTGGGATTCTCCAGGCAAGAACACTGGAGTGGGTTGCCATTTCCTTCTCCAATACATGAAAGTGAAAAGTGAAAGTGAAGTCACACTCAGGTGTCTGACTCCCAGCAATCCCATGGACTGCAGCCTAGCAGGCTCCTCCGTCCATGGGATTTTCCAGGCAAAAGTACTGGAGTGGGTTGCCATTGCCTTCTCCGTTGGAGGGGGAGTCTTTATAATTTTCTATATATAATATTATAGACATAGTTTTACATTGTTCCTTTTTTTTCTTGTCTAATTACTCTGGCTATAACCTCCAGTACAATATTGAATACAAGTGGTGAGTTGTTGTAAGGCAGAAACCAGCACAACACTGTAAAGCAATTATCCTCCAATCAAAAATAAAAATTTTAAAAAAAGCAGTGAGAGTGGAGATCTTTATCTTGTTCCTGATCTTAGAGGGAACAATTTCAATCTTCTGCCATTAAATATGATGTTAGCTTTGGATTTTGTTTTTTTTTGGTAGATATTCTTTACCAGTTCCTATCTATTCTTAGTCTGTTGAACATTTTTATCATGAAAAGATATTGGATTTTTCAAATGCCTTTTCTATATCTACTTAGACAGTTACATGGTTTTTGTTCTTTATTAATACGGTGTATTGTGTTGATTTTTCTATGCTGAACCAACCTTATATTCCTTGGCTACATCGCACGTAACCATGGTGTACAATCCTTTTCTACATGTTATTGGACTCAGTTTGTTAATTCTATTAAGGATTTTTGCCTCTATGTTAATAAGGGCTATTGAGCTGTAGTTTTCTTTTTTTGTAAATCTTTATCTGATATAGCTTACTTGAGTTTTGTATTAGCTGCTCCCTCTGCCTGGAATGCTCTTTTCCTGATCTGAGCATGACTTTCTCCTTACTGTCTTTCAGATCTCAGCTTAAATGTCAGTTCAGAGTGGCCTTCCCCAAACAGATATCCAATCTAAAATAGCCACCAGTGGATCTATCACATTATCTTCCATGAATTTTCACTGAGGAGCTTATCACACTATCTGATATTATCCTTATTTATTTACTTATTTGTTTTTGCTTTCCCATATCACCTCTAACACCTAGAACAATGCCTGGCACAAAACAGGATTTCAATAAATTATTATTTTTTTTTTATGAATGAATAATAGTAGGTATCAGATACTGTACTAGATGCTTTATATACAATATGTCATTCTAATTTTCAAATGAACTAACTAAATGTCAGAAGTTAAATAACTTTCTCAAGTCTACAAAGCTAGGAAGTAGCAGAGAGAAGCTGGAATCCAGCTCTGACTGGTTCTAAAGTCAATGTTCCTTTCCCTAATGCCATTCTATTATAGCAGGAAAAATAGAGGGTTTGAAGTCAGGCAGATCTGGTTCAAAACCTGACTCTCACTAACAGTGTGACCATTAGCGACATTCAATAGCCATTCACCGAGCATCTACTTTAAGCCTCAATTTGTCAACTTAAAATGGGATAATACCCATAACATAAGGTTGTAATCCTCACTGAGGAACTGGGCATGTTACAGATATTCAAAGGCAGTTCTCCATTTTAACCAACAAAGGTAGTCCATTAAAAACCCCAAACTTGGGACATCCCTGGTGGCCCAGTGGTTGAGAATCTGCTTGCCAATGCAGGGGATGCAGGTTCAATCCCTGGTCCAGGAAGATTCCACATGCTGCAGGGCAGCTAGGCCCATGTGCCAACTATGGAGCCCAGTCTCAGAGCCTAGGACCTGGAACTGCTGAGCCTGAGTGTGGCAACTCCTGAAGCCCACATGCCCTAGAGCCTGTGCCATGCAACAAGAGAAGCCACCACAATGAGAAGCCTCAGCTACAGAGGAGACCCTGTTCGCCTCAAGTAAGAAAGCTCATGCACAGCAACAAAGACTCAGTGAAGCCGAAAAATAAACTAAAGATTCTATATAACAAATATTTTAAAAATGAATGTCGGATATACAAAAGAATTAAAATACGGACTCAAGCAGATATGTGTACATCCACATTCATACCTGCGTTATTCACATTAGCTAAAGGTGGAAACAACTCAAATGGCCATCAAGAGATGAATGGATAAACAAAATGTGCTACATATATATATAACAGAATGTTATTCAGCCCTAAAAAAGAATGACATTTTGATACATGGTACAACATGAATGAAACTTGAAAACATTATGCTAAGTGAGATAAGCCAGGCACAAAAGGACAAATATTGTATGATTCCACTTATATGAGATGCCTATGATAGGCATATTCACAAACAAAGTAGAATAGTGATTACCAGGGATGGTGGGATGGGTGGAATGGGGAGTTGTTATTTAATGGTTATAGAGTTTAAGTTTGAGATGAAGAAAAAGTTCATTTAGAAATTAATTTCAGGGACCTCCCTGGTAGTCCAGTGATTAGGAATCTGCCTGCCAATGCAGAGGACACAGGTTCCATCCCCGGTCCAGGAAGATCCCACATGCTGAGGAGCAGCTGAGCCTGCGAGCCGCAACTACCAAGCTCACATGCTTCAACTACTGAAGCCCGTGCACCCAGAGCCCAAGCTCTACAACAAGAGAAGCCACTGCGATGAGAAGCCCATGCAGTCAAAAATAAAATAATTAATTAAATGAAAAAATGAATTTCAGGATCCTTAGGTTTTGTTTATGAGATTTATTCCTAAATAAAAATACTTTGAAAGTAAATTACAACACACACACACATATACACACACAATTGGGTAAAACTGCAATTTGACTTCCAACTTACTATATTTCCAACAGCACGGTAAAGTCTGAATATCTGCTCTGAAGTTTGTTCCTCCCATTTTATACAGCTGGTAGCAGCAGAAATCTTAGGGGCTGTGAGAGAAAACCAATGGCAAGAATGAATATCCAGGTCAATGACCATAAATTTGTAATTAATGATACAGAATGACAGCGAGAATGATCTGAATGATAGAAAATTCATCATATTATTTTCTCAACTTCTGTATGTTTACATTCTCCATATATATATACACATACATATGTGTATATATATATACATACACATACATACATAATAAATAAAAGTACTAGAAGAAAACATTTCCTCGGTTGGGAAGACTCCCTGGAGGAAGGCATGGCAACCCATTCCAGTATTCTTATCTGGAGAATCGCCATGGACAGATGAACCTAGCGGGCTACAGTCCATGGGGAGGCAAAGAGTCGGACCCAACTGAGTGACTAAGCACAGAAGAAAGCATGGGTAAATTTCTTTATAACGTAGGAACAGAAAAAGTTCTTTTATGATTCAAAGTCCAGAAACAATTAAAGAATGATAAATGTGACTACATAAAAAACTTTTGTAAGACAAAAAGATATGCCACAAATAAAGCCAGGAGACAAATGACAAACAAGGTATTTGCAATTTATATCACAGTATTTTATATTTATATATACTGAGTGAGAGATATATCTATTTAATAAATATAAGTATTTACATATAAGTATTATATGTATGTGTGTTACTTATATTTAAATTATATTTACGAGCACTTTGTATCTATTATATAGATTTATTTCTATTACACAAAGTACTCCTAAAAACTGAGACAAAAGAAACCAAAAATTGGATTGAAAAATGGCAAAAGATATAATCTTCTCAGGAAAAAAAAAATGCAAATACTCCTTAAACATGAAAAGTTCCTCAACCTTACTCAAGGAGTAATGTGAATTAAAACTACTCCAAGTGGGGAGGAGCTAAGATGGCGGAGGAATAGGACGGGGAGAACACTTTTTCTTCCACAAATTCATCAAAAGAACATTTAAATGCCAAGTAAATTCCACAAAACAACTTCTGAATGCCAGCAGAGGACATCAGGCACCCAGAAAAGCAACCCATTGCCTTCTAAAGAAGGTAGGAAAAAATATAAAAGACAAAATAGAGACAAAAGAGGAAGGAACGGACCTTTGTCCGAGGAAGGGAGTCTTAAAAAGAGAGAAGTTTCCAAACACCAGGAAACATTCTCACTGCCGAGTCTGTGCTGAGCCTGGGAAGCAGAGAGGGCAACATAACAGGGAGGAGAAATAAATAAACAATTAAAACCCACAGATTAGGAGCCCTGCGGTAATCCCCCCAGCAGAGAAGCAGCGCAGATGCCTGCATCCGCCATTAGCAAGCGGGGGCAGGGCAGGGAGGCGTGGCGCGGGCTGCATTGCTTAGAGTAAGGATCTGGCCTGAATATCCCGAGCGCTACCTGAGCGAAATAATTTGGGCTAGCAAACCAGACTGTGGGATATCTACCACGTGAAAAGCCAGCCCTAACCTAAGACACCGCCAGGCCCGCGCACGGAACAAAGGACTGTACAGAGATAGACGGCTGCAGACTGTCCCCCTCCGGTGACAGGCAGCCAGAGCCAGAGAGGAGCAATCGCAGCCCCAGAGAGACATTATCTACAAAACTGTAAGCAGGCATCTTTGTTAACTAAGACTTCTTGGGGCTCTGGATGGTCAACATCCACCTGAGAAGGCGCGCCAGTTGTACATCCAGAAAACCAAGCGGTGGGGAGGCGATAAGTCGCAGAAGCTGTGCTCGCTAAACACCTCATCACCTGCGCTGCTCGAACCTGCGAAGGGCACAAAATGCAGGCCCAACTGAGTCTGGGCCTCTGAGGACTACCTGAGTGCCTGAACTTGAGCGGCTTAGACCTGGGAGGAGCAAGCAGCCCAGGGCCAGCCGTGGATGGTTCCTGGCAGAGCAACCTAGAGCCTGAGCAGTGTGGGCAGGGAGGTTACACACTCTGTGAGCAGCACACGCCAGTGTTATTTATTTGCAGTGTCCCTCCCTCCCCACAGCGCGACTGAACAATTGAGCCTTAAAAAAAAAAAAAGGTGTCCTCCACCACCCTCTTTGTATCAGGGCAGAAATCAGACACTGAAGAGACCAGCACACAGAAGAAGCTATAACAGAGGGAATCGCCTTGGAAGTGACAGGCAATAAACTAAAACCCCATGGTTAATACCAACTTTATAGGAAGGGGCCTATAGATCTTGAGAAATATAAGCTGGAACAAGGAACTAGCTAAAAATGAACTGAACCCACAATACCCACAACAATATGAGAAAAAGTCCTATGTATATTTTTACTATATTTACAATCATTCTTTCTCTTTTTGTAAAAAAAAAAAAAAATTTTTTTTAATCCTCTATCACTCCTTTAATTTTCACTTTTATAACCTTCTATTACTTTGTAAAAAAAATGGATAAAAGACCCTTTAAAAAAAAAAAAAACTTCATATATATATTTTTTATAACTTTTGTGACCTTTTTTTTTTTCTTTTCTTTAACATTGTATTTTTGAAATTCCAAACTCTGCTCTTTTTTAACTTTAGCTTTTTGGTATTTGTTATCAATTTTGTACCTATTTTTTTCATAGCTTTTGTGACTTTTTTTTCCCTCTCTCTTTCTATCTCTTCATCTTTTCTTTAACATTGTATTCCTGAAATTCCAACTCTACTCTAGATCTTTAATTTATACTTTCTGGTATTTGTTATCAATTTGTACCTATATCTTCTTTATAATTTTTGTGACTTTGTTTCTTTTTTTTTCTCATTCTTTTTCTTCTTCTTTTCTTTAACATTGTATTTTTGAAATTCCAAACTCTACTCTAGTTTTTTAACTTTTGCTTTTTGGTATTTGTTATCAATTTTGAACATGGAACAACAGACTGGTTCCAAATAGGAAAAGGAGTACGTCAAGGCTGTATATTGTCACCCTGCTTATTTAACTTATATGCAGAGTACATCATGAGAAACGCTGGACTGGAAGAAACACAAGCTGGAATCAAGATTGCCGGGAGAAATATCAATAACCTCAGATATGCAGATGACACCACCCTTACGCCAGAAAGTGAAGAGGAACTAAAAAGCCTCTTGATGAAAGTGAAAGTGGAGAGTGAAAAGGTTGGCTTAAAGCTCAACATTCAGAAAATGAAGATCATGGCATCTGGTCCCATCACTCATGGGAAATAGATGGAGAAACAGTGGAAACAGTGTCAGACTTTATTTTTCTGGGCTCCAAAATCACTACAGATGGTGACTGCAGCCATGAAATTAAAAGACACTTACTTCTTGGAAGGAAAGTAATGACCAACCTAGATCACATATTCAAAAACAGAGACATTACTTTGCCAACAAATGTTCGCCTAGTCAAGGCTATGGTTTTTCCTGTGGTCATGTATGGATGTGACAGTTGGACTGTGAAGAAGGCTGAGTGCCGAAGAATTGATGCTTTTGAACTGTGGTGTTGGAGAAGACTCTTGAGAGTCCCTTGGACTGCAAGGAGATCCAACCAGTCCATTCTGAAGGAGATCAGCCCTGGGATTTCTTTGGAAGGAATGATGCTACAGCTGAAACTCCAGTACTTTGGCCACCTCGTGCAAAGAGTTGATTCATTGGAGAAGACTCTGATGCTGGGAGGGATTGAGGGCAAGAGGAGAAGGGGACGACAGAGGATGAGATGGCTGGATGGCATCACTGACTCAATGGATGTGAGTCTGAGTGACCTCCGAGAGTTGGTGATGGACAGGGAGGCCTGTCGTGCTGCAATTCATGGGGTCGCAAAGAGTCGGACACGACTAAGCAACTGATCTGATCTGATCTGATCAATTTTGTACCTATATTTTCTTTATAACTTTTGTGACTCTTTTTTTTTTTTTTCTTTTTCTCTCTTTTCCTTCTTCTTTTCTTTAATATTGTATTTTTGAAACTCCAAACTCTACTCTAGATTTTTAATTTTTGCTTTTAGGTATTTGTTACCAATTTTGTACCTTTAAGAACCCAGTCTTCAGTACCCATTTTTTAGTAGGGAGCGAGATTACTGGCTTGACTGCTCTCTCCGCCTCCGGACTCTCCTTTTTCTCCACCAGGTTGCCTGCGTCTCCTCCCTAACCCCTCTCTACTCTACCCAACTCTGTGAATTTCTGTGTGTTCCAAACGATGGAAAACACTTAGGGAACTGATTACTGACTGGATCTGTCTCTCTCCTTTTCATTCCCTCTTTTTATCCTCCTGACCACCTCTGTCTCCTTCCTCCCTCTTTTCTTCTCTGTATAACTCCGTCAACATCTCTGAGCGGTCCAGTTGTGGAGTGCACATAAGGAAGTGATTACTGATTAGCCCGCTCTCTCCTCTATTGATTCCACCACATCTCATTCGGATCACCTCTAACTCCCTCCTCCCTCTTCTCTTCTCCATGTAATGCTGTGAACCTCTCTGGGTGACCCACATGGTGGAGAAACTTTTCATCTTTAACCTAGATGTTTTATCAGTGGTGCTGTATAGAAAGAGAAGTTTTGAGACTACTGTAAAAATAAGACCGATACCTAGAAGCAGGAGGCTTAAGTCCAAACCCTGACTCTGGGGAACATTAATTGACAGGAGCTCATCAAATGCCTCCATACCCACACTGATACCAAGCACCACACAAAAGCCAACAAGTTCCACGGCAAGACATATCAAGCAAATTCTCCAGCAACACAGGAACACAGCCCTGAGCTCCAATATACAGGCTACCCAAAGGCACCCCAAAACCATAGACATCTCATAACTCATTACTGGACACTTCATTGCACTCCAGAAAGAAGAAATCCAGCTCCATCCCCCAGAACACTGACACAAGCTTCCCTAACCAAGAAACCTTGACAACCCACCTGTACAAACCCACACACAGTGAGAAAACGCCACAATAAAGAGAACCCCACAAACTGCCAGAATACAGTAAGGACACCCCAAACTCAGCAATTTAAACAAGATGAAGAGACAGAGGACTATCCAGCAGGTAAAGGAACAGGATAAATGCCCACCAAACCAAACAAAAGAGGAAGAAACAGCAAATCTACCTGATAAAGAATTCCAAATAATGATAGTGAAATTAATCCAAAATCTTGACATCAAAATGGAATCACAGATAAATAGCCTGGAGAAAAGGATTGAGAAGATGCAAGAAAGGTTTAACAAGGACCTAGAAGAAATAAAAAAGAGTCAACATATAATGAATAATTCAATAAATGAGATCAAAAACACTCCGAAGGCAACAAATAGTAGAATAACAGAGGCAGAAGATAGAATTAGTGAATTAGAAGATAGAATGGTAGAAATAAATGACTCAGAGGAGAAAAAAAAAAAAAAAACGAATTGAAAGAAATGAGGACAATCTCAGAGACCTCCAGGACAATATTAAATGTTACAACATTCGAATCATAGGAGTCCCAGAAGAAGAAGACAAAAAGAAAGACCATGAGAAAAATACTAGAGGAGATAACAATTGAAAACTTCCCTAAAATGGGGAAGGAAATAATCACTCAAGTCCAAGAAACCCAGAGAATCCCAAACAGGATAAACCCAAGGCAAAACACCCCAAGACACATATTAATCAAATTAACAAAGATTAAACACAAAGAACAAATATTAAAAGCAGCAAGGGGAAAACAACAAATAACACACAAGGGAATTCCCATAAGGATAACAGCTGATCTTTCAATAGAAACTCTCCAAGCCAGGAGGGAATGGCAAGACATACTTAAAGTGATGAAAGAAAAGAACCTACAGCCCAGATTATTGTACCCAGCAAGGATATCATTCAAATATGAAGGAGAAATCAAAAGCTTTACAGACAAGCAAAAGCTGAGAGAATTCAGCACCACCAAACCAGCTCTTCAACAAATACTAAAGGACATTCTCTAGATAGGAAACACAAAAAGGGTGTATAAATTCAAACCCAAAACAATAAAGTAAATGGCAACGGGATCATACTTATCAATAATTACCTTAAATGTAAATGGGTTGAATGCCCCAACCAAAAGACAGAGACTGGCCAAATGGATACAAAAACAAGACCCCTACATATGTTGTCTATAAGAGACCCACCTCAAAACAGGGGACACATAAAGACTGAAAGTGAAGGGCTGGAAAAAGATTTTCTATGCAAATAGGGACCAAAAGAAAGCAGGAGTAGCAATACTCATATCAGATAAAATAGACTTTAAAACAAAGGCCGTGAAAAAAGACAAAGAAGGTCACTACATAATGATCAAAGGATCAATCCAAGAAGAAGATATAACAATTATAAATATATATGCACCCAACATAGGAGCACCACAATATGTAAGACAAATACTAACAAGTATGAAAGGAGAAATTAACGATAACACAATAATAGTGGGAGACTTTAATACCCCACTCACATCAATGGATAGATCGACTAAACAGAAAATTAACAAGGAAACACAAACTTTAAACGATACAATAGACCAGTTAGACTTAATTGATATCTATAGGACATTTCATCCCGAAACAATGAATTTCACCTTTTTCTCAAGCGCACACAGAACATTCTCCAGGATAGATCACATCCTGGGCCATAAATCTAGCCTTGGTAAATTCAGAAAAATTGAAATTATTCCAAGCATCTTTTCTGACCACAATGCAGTAAGATTAGATCTCAATAACATGAGAAAAACTATTAAAAATTCCAACATATGGAGGCTGAACAACACACTGCTGAATAACCAACAAATCACAGAAGAAATCAAAAAAGAAATCAAAATTTGCATAGAAACAAATGAAAATGAAAGCACAACAACCCAAAACCTGTGGGACACTGTAAAAGCAGTCCTGAGGGGAAAGTTCATAGCAATACAGGCATACCTCAAAAAACAAGAAAAAAAGTCAAATAAATAACCTAACTCTACACTTAAAGCAACTAGAAAAGGAAGAAATGAAAAACCCCAGGGTTAGTAGAAGGAAAGAAATCTTAAAAATTAGGGCAGAAATAAATGCAAAAGAAACAAAAGAGACCATAGCAAAAATCAACAGCGCCAAAAGCTGGTTCTTTGAAAGGATAAATAAAACAGACAAACCATTAGCTAGACTCATCAAGAAACAAAGGAAGAAAAATCAAATCAATAAAATTAGAAATGAAAATGGAGAGATCACAACAGACAACACAGAAATACAAAGGATCATAAGAGACTACTATCAGCAATTATATGGCAACAAAATGGACAACGTAGAAGAAATGGACAAATTCTTAGAAAAATACAACTTTCCAAAACTGGATCAGGAAGAAATAGAAAATCTTAACAGACCCATCACAAGCAAGGAAATTGAAATTGTAATCAGAAATCTTCCAGCAAACAAAAGCCCAGGTCTAGATGGCTTCACAGCTGAATTCTACCAAAAATTTAGAGAAGAGCTAACACCTATCCTATTCAAACTGTTCCAGAAAATTACAGAGGAAGGTAAACTTCCAAACTCATTCTATGAGGCCACCATCACCCTAATACCAAAACCTGACAAAGATGCCACAAAAAAAGAAAACTACAGGCCAATATCACTGATGTACATAGATGCAAAAATCCTTAACAAAATTCTAGCAATCAGAATCCAACAACACATTAAAAAGATCATACACCATGACCAAGTGGGCTTTATCCCAGGAATGCAAGGATTCTTCAATATCCGCAACCAATCAATGTAATACACCACATTAACAAATTGAAAAATAAAAACCATATGATTATCTCAATAGATGCAGAGAAAGCCTTTGACAAAATTCAACATCCATTTATGATAAAACTCTCCAGAAAGCAGGAATAGAAGGAACAGACCTCAACATAATAAAAGCTATATATGACAAACCCTGGCTTGGAGAATTTTGAGCATTACTTTACTAGCGTGTGAGATGAGTGCAATTGTGCGGTAGTTTGAGCACTCTTTGGCATTGCCTTTCTTTGGGATTGGGATGAAAACTGACTTTTTCCAATCTTGTGGCCACTGCTGAGTTTTCCAAATTTGCTGGCATACTGAGTGCAGCACTTTCACAGCATCATCTTTCAGGATCTGGAATAGCTCCACTGGAATTCCATCACCTCCACTAGCTTTGTTCGTAGTGATGCTTTCTAAGGCCTACTTGACTTCACATTCCAGAATGTCTGGCTCTAGGTCAGTGATCACACCATCGTGATTATCTGGGTCATGAAGCTCTTTTTTGTACAGTTCTTCTGTGTATTCTTGCCACCTCTTCTTAATATCTTCTGCTTCTGTTAGGTCCATACCATTTCTGTCCTTTATCAAGCTCATCTTTGCATGAAATGTTCCTTTGGTATCTCTGATTTTCTTGAAGAGATCCCTAGTGTTTCCCATTTTGTTGTTTTCCTCTATTTCTTTGCATTGATTGCTGAAGAAGGCTTTCTTCTCTCTTCTTGCTATTCTTTGGAACTCTGCATTCATATGTTTGTATCTTTCCTTTTCTCCTTTGCTTTTCAGTTCTCTTCTTTTCACAGCTATTTGTAAGGCCTCCCCAGACAGCCATTTTGCTTTTCTGCATTTCTTTTCCATGGGGATGGTCTTGATCCCTGTCTCCTGTACAATGTCACGAACCTCATTCCATACTTCATCAGGCACTCTATCTATCAGATCTAGGCCCTTAAATCTATTTCTCACTTCCACTGTATAATCATAAGGGATTTGATTTAGGTCATACCTGAATGGTCTAGGGGTTTTCCCTAGTTTCTTCAATTTCAGTCTGAATTTGGCAATAAGGAGTTCATGGTCTGAGCCACAGTCAGCTCCTGGTCTTGTTTCAGCAATATGTGAACCGTGAACTTCCTGGTGTTCAAGCTGGTTTTAGAAAAGGCAGAGGAACCAGAGATCAAATTGCCAACATCCGCTGGAGCATGGAAAAAGCAAGAGAGTTCCAGAAAAATATCTATTTCTGCTTTATTGACTATGCCAAAGCCTTTGACTGTGTAGATCACAATAAACTGTGGAAAATTCTGAAAGAGATGGGAATACCAGACCACCTGATCTGCCTCTTGAGAAATCTGTATGCAGGTCAGGAAGCAACAGTTAGAACTGGACATGGAACAACAGACTGGTTCCAAATAGGAAAAGGAGTACGTCAAGGCTGTATATTGTCACCATGTTTATTTAACTTATATGCAGAGTACATCATGAGAAATGCTGGACTGGAAGAAACACAAGTTGGAATCAAGATTGCCGGGAGAAATATCAATAACCTCAGATATGCAGATGACACCACCCTTACGCCAGAAAGTGAAGAGGAACTAAAAAGCCTCTTGATGAAAGTGAAAGTGGAGAGTGAAAAGGTTGGCTTAAAGCTCAACATTCAGAAAACGAAGATCATGGCATCTGGTCCCATCACTACATGGGAAATAGATGGGGAAACAATGGAAACAGTGTCAGACTTTGTTTTTCTGGGCTCCAAAATCACTGCAGATGGTGACTGCAGCCATGAAATTAAAAGACACTTACTCCTTGGAAGGAAAGTTATGACCAACCTAGATAGCATATTCAAAAGCAGAGACATTACTTTGCCAACAAAGGTTCGCCTAGTCAAGGCTATGGTCTTTCCTGTGGTCATGTATGAATGTGAGAGCTGGACTGTGAAGAAGGCTGAGCGCCGAAGAATTGATGCTTTTGAACTGTGGTGTTGGAGAAGACTCTTGAGAGTCCCTTGGACTGCAAGGAGATCCAACCAGTCCATTCTGAAGGAGATCAGCCCTGGGATTTCTTTGGAAGGACTGATGCTGAAGCTGAAACTCCAGTATTTTGGCCACCTCATGTGAAGAGTTGACTCATTGGAGACTCTGATGCTGGGAGGGATTGGGGGCAGAAGGAGAAGGGGACGACAGAGGATGAGATGGCTGGATGGCATCACTGACTCGATGGATGTGAGTCTGAGTGACCTCCGGGAGTTGGTGATGGACAGGGAGGCCTGGCGTGCTGCAGTTCATGGGGTAGCAAAGAGTCGGACACGACTGAGCGACTGATCTGATCTGATCTGATCTGATGACAAACCCACAGCAAATATTATCCTCAATGGTGAAAAATTGAAAGCATTTCCTCTAAAGTCAGGAACAAGACAAGGGTGCCCACTTTCACCATTACTATTCAACATAGTTTTGGAAGTTTTGGCCACAGCAATCAGAGCAGAAAAAGAAATAAAAGGAATTCAAATTGGAAAATAAGAAGTAAAACTCTCACTGTTTGCAGATGACATGATCCTCTACATAGAAAACCCTAAAGACTCCACCAGAAAATTACTAGAACTAATCAATGAATATAGTAAAGTTGCAGGATATAAAATCAACACACAGAAATCCCTTGCATTCCTGTACACTAATAATGAGAAAATAGAAAGAGAAATTAAGGAAACAATTCGATTCACCATTGCAATGAAAAGAATAAAATACTTAGGAATATATCTACCTAAAGAAACTAAAGACCTATATATATAAAACTATAAAACACTGGTGAAAGAAATCAAAGAGGACACTAATAGATGGAGAAATATACCATGTTCATGGATTGGCAGAATCAATATAGTGAAAATGAGTATACTACTCAAAGCAATTTATAGATTCAGTGCAATCCCCATCAAGCTACCAACAGTATTCTTCACAGAGCTAGAACAAATAATTTCTCAATTTGTATGGAAATACAAAAAACCTCGAATAGCCAAAGCTATCTTGAGAAAGAAGAATGGAACTGGAAGAATCAACCTGCCTGACTTCAGGCTCTACTACAAAGCCACCGTCATCAAGACAGTATGGTACTGGCACAAAGACAGAAATATAGATCAATGGAACAAAATAGAAAGCCCAGAGATAAATCCACGCACATATGGACACCTTATCTCTGACAAAGGAAGGAAGAATATACAATGGATTAAAGACAATCTCTTTAACAAGTGGTCCTGGGAAAACTGGTCAAACACTTGTAAAAGAATGAAACTAGAGTACTTTCTAACACCATACACAAAAATAAACTCAAAATGGATTAAAGATCTAAATGTAAGACCAGAAACTATAAAACTCCTAGAGGAAAACATAGGCAAAACACTCTCCGACGTACATCACAGCAGGATCCTCTATGACCCACCTCCCAGAATATTGGAAATAAAATCAAAAA
This sequence comes from Tragelaphus eurycerus, assembly GCA_935064755.1. Classification (NCBI taxonomy): domain Eukaryota; kingdom Metazoa; phylum Chordata; class Mammalia; order Artiodactyla; family Bovidae; genus Tragelaphus; species Tragelaphus eurycerus. The sequence continues at coordinate 4,233,419 of CAKXYN010000054.1, read as the reverse complement.
TAAACAAATGGGACCTAATTAAACTTAAAAGCTTCTGCACAACAAAAGAAACTATAAGCAAGGTGAAAAGACAGCCTTCAGAATGGGAGAAAATAATAGCAAATGAAGCAACAGACAACTAATCTCAAAAATATACAAGCAACTCCTACAGCTCAATTCCAGAAAAACAAATGACCCAATCAAAAAATGGCCAAAGAACTAAATAGACATTTCTCCAAAGAAGACATACAGATGGCTAACAAACACATGAAAAGATGCTCAACATCACTCATTATTAGAGAAATGCAAATCAAAACCACTATGAGGTACCATTTCACACAAGTCAGAATGGCTGTGATCCAAAAGTCTATAAGCAATAAATGCTGGAGAGGGTGTGGAGAAAAGGGAACCCTCTTACACTGTTGGTGGGAATGCAAACTAGTGTAGCCACTATGGAGAACAGTATGGAGATTTCTCAAAAAACTGGGAATAGAACTGCCTTATGATCCAGCAATCCCACTGCTGGGCATACACACTGAGAAAACCAGAATTGAAAGAGACACGTGTACCCCAATGTTCATCGCAGCACTGTTTATAATAGCCAGGACATGGAAGCAACCTAGATGTCCATCAGCAGATGAGTGGATAAGCAAGCTGTGGTACATATACACAATGGAGTATTACTCAGCCATTAAAAATAATACATTTGAATCAGTTCTAATGAGGTGGATGGAACTGGAGCCTATTATACAGAGTGAAGTAAGCCAAAAAGAAAAACACCAATACAGTATACTAACGCATATATATGGAATTTAGAAAGATGGTAACAATAACCCTGTATCAGATCAGATCAGATCAGATCAGTCGCTCAGTCGTGTCCGACTCTTTGCGACCCCATGAACCACAGCACGCCAGGCCTCCCTGTCCATCACCATCTCCCGGAGGTCACTCAGACTCACATCCATCAAGTCAGTGATGCCATCCAGCCATCTCATCCTCTGTCGTCCCCTTCTCCTCCTGCCCTCAATCCCTCCCAGCATCAGAGTCTTCTCCAATGAGTCAACTCTTCGCATGAGGTGGCCAAAATACTGGAGTTTCAACTTTAGCATCATTCCCTCCAAAGAAATTCCAGGATTGATCTCCTTCAGAATGGACTGGTTGGATCTTCTTGCAGTCCAAGGGATTCTCAAGAGTCTTCTCCAACACCACAGTTCAAAAGCATCAATTCTTCGGCACTCAGCCTTCTTCACAGTCCAGCTCTCCCATCCATACATGACCACAGGAAAGACCATAGCCTTGACTAGGCGAACCTTCGAGACAGCAAAAGAGACACTGATGTATAGAACAGTCTTTTGGACTCTGGGAGAGGGAGAGGGTGGGATGATTTGGGAGAATGGCATTGAAATAAGTATAATATCATATACGAAATGAGTCGCCAGTCCAGGTTTGATGCCTGATACTGGATGCCTGGGGCTGGTGCACTGGGACAATCCAGAGGGATGGTATGGGGAGGGAGGAGGGAGGAGGGTTCAGGATGGGGAACACATGTATACCTGTGGCAGATTCATTTTGATACATGGCAAAACCAATACAATATTGTAAAGTTAAATAAAATAAAAATAAAATTTAAAAAATATAAAAAAAAAACAAACAAAAAAACACAACTACTCCAAGACACAATTTCTTATCTCTTAGATTAGGAAGTAACTATGCATAAAGTTATTCATAGTAGCATTACTGGAAATAGCAAATGATTAAAAATAATCCAAATGTCCACCAATAAGGGGGTCTATTGATTAAACTATGATTTTTCCATACAAATGAGAACTATACTGCCATAAAAAACATGAAAATTTTTTATTGATAGATGATCACCAGCATACACTGTAATGTGAAAAAAAGAAAGATGCAGAAGAGTGTATATTTTAAGCCATCCTTTGTGGAATAAAAAAGAAAAAAAAAATCAGTTTTAAAGTATGTGTTTTTGCTTATTTTTATAAAGGCAACAACAGGCTAAATCAGAAACTAACAGTTCTAGAGGGAGAGAAACAGGATCCAAGGAGATAGGAATGGGATGGAAGACTTCTCTGTGCAACCTTTCCAAATGCTTTTAACTCTGAATCATGTAAATGTTTCAAATATTCATAACTAAGATTTAGTTGTAAAGAGGAAATAGGCAACCCTGAAAAATAAAACCAAACCAAAGAAACTTAACTATATAATCTAATATCAAACTATATAACAAAGCCACATGGAAAAAATAATCATCTCCAGTAAGTTTTGAACCCAGTACTCTGACTATATACTTTAGAAGGATATATTTTAAGGACCAAAAAAAAAAAAAAATTGTAGATCTTAACTCTTACTTAGTACTTAAATTTTTCACAGTAATATTGGTGTTGCAATTTTGAAATTATTTTATGCACGGCAAATAAAAAATGGTACAGAATTGATTTTTAAAAGGTTTTTTTGTGTAAGAGAAAATACAAGAAAAATCCTGTACTTTAAAATTTGAATTAGAAACAGTATCAACTCAAATATTTTAAAAAATATATAACACCTAACCTTTTCTGATACCTCGTTTTGGAACACATCATGGTATCAGATGGTTTCTAAATACTACTCCCCAGCTAAAATGAACAAAGGAGAGATGGCTGATTCCAACATGGGGCACAGAATTTATAAGGTGAGCCTGGGACATCTTGCAAAAAAACAAGGAAGAACTCAAAAACTATTTTGGGGGTGGTGGGATATCAAAAGGATGCAGGAGCCAAGTTTAAGAGGCCACCACCGGCCAAATTTGGGACAGCTTGAGCAGCACAAAGCATTAGGAATGTGATTAACTATAAAACACAATAAATAAAAGTCCACAAGTCAAATAATACAAAAATTCATTTGCCGTCATAACTGAAAGTGATTATGGTGCCAACTCCCTATTTTAAAAATTGATAATTACAGAAAGAATTAAGAAATTATCCTGCCCTTCTAGGATGAATTAAAATTCACCCCCAATTAATGAGGAAAAGCTCTTTACAGAATAATACCAACCATTCAATATAAAAGGAACTGGAAAATAACCATTTTGATTTTCATTGAAATAATTCACTGAAGGAAGGAGCATCAATCCCTGCTAAAACTGTGAAAGGTTGTTGCTGTTTAGTTGCTCATTCACGTTCAACTTGTTGCAACCCCATGTACTGTAGCCTGCCAAGCTCTTCTGTCCATGGAATTTTCCAGGCAAGAATACAGGAGTGGTTTACCATTTTCTCCTCCAGGGGATCTTCCTGACTCAGAGATTGAACCCGTGTCTCTGCGTCTCCTGCATTGTAGGCAGATTCTTTACCGCTGAGCCTCTAGGAAACCAGATCTCTGCATGGATATCAAAGAATTACCCCACAGATTACCTGTCATTTGCAAAAGGAGAAACATGGCTTTACAGTTTCTAGAAAGATCTGGTGGTCACCACCTCAACCAAGTGATCAAACTTAGCTTCACTAGCTTTGATGCACAGGGAAGGCAATGGCACCCCACCCCAGTACTTTTGCCTGGAAAATCCCATGGACGGAGGAGCCTGGTAGGCTCCAGTCCATGGGGTCGTTAAGAGTCGGACACGACTGAGCGACTTCACTTTGACTTTTCACTTTCATGCATTGGAGAAGGAAATGGCAACCCACTCCAGTGTTCTTGCCTGGAGAATCCCAGGGACAGGGGAGCCTGGTGAGCTTCCGTCTATGGGGTCGCACAGAGTCGGACACGACTGAAGCGACTTAGCAGCAGCAGCAGCTTTGATGCAACGCTACAACTGCAGCGACAGAGACAGTGACTTCCCCACGTGCATGTATGTGCTCATGTTCAATTCCAGAGACTTCCCCAAGTACATCCCTCAAACAATTTTAAATTCTGAGTCATGAAAATGTCTCACATATTCAAGAAATAAAATTAAATCACAAGTTAAAATAAAAAGCAACACAAGGTTAAAAACAAACTGAAACAAATAACACTAGAACACAGTATCATCTCTGAAATTCTCTTTCCACAACTTTAAGCCTGAATCTAATTAAGTGTTGAGAACTTTTGATTTACAGGAACTTTCAGGGCTAGAAAAACTAAACACTGAACTAAATACTGAAAGGAAATAGACAGCTGGCCTGGTCTCTTCAAAAAATTAATGACATAGAAAAAAAGCAGTGGAGGAATTACTCTAATGAAACTAAAGAGACATACAACTCACCGTAACTGGATCCTAGTCTGAAAAAATACACAGCTATAAAATACGTTTTTAGACAGGAAAATTTAAATATGGATTGGCTATGTTCACTTTTCCTAGGAGATGCATGTTAAAATATTAAGGGATGAAAAGTTATAATGCATACTTCCAAATGGTATGTGCTAAGTCGCTTCAGTCATGTCCAACTCTTTGTGACCCTATGGACCACAGCCAACCAGGCTCCTCTGTCCATGGGGCTCTTCAGGCAAGAATACTGGAGTGGGTAGACATGCCCTCCTCCAGGGGATCTTTACAACCCAGGGATCGAACCCGTGTTTTTTCACTTCTCCTACTTTGGCAGGCAGGTTCTTTACCACCAGTGCCACCTGGGAAGACCCCAAATGGTATAGCAGAAATTAAAATATATATACTATACAAACACATACACGTATATATAATGATAATATGACGAGAGACAGAGACATTACAAGGTGAACAAACATTAGTAATTGTTGACTCTGGGTTAAACAGGTATTCACTGTCTTTCAACTTACCTTTGTGTTTGGTACTTTTCAATAAAAAGAATAGAAAAAATTGCTTTAATCTTTCATAAGGCAACTAGTAATGCTGAAGAAGCTGAACAGTTCTATGAAGACCTACAAGACCTTTTAGAACTAACACCCAAAAAAGATGTCCTTTTCATTATAGGGGACTGGAATGCAAAAGTAGGAAGTCAAGAAACACCTGTGGTAACAGGCAAATTTGGCCTTGGAGTATGGAATGAAGCAGGACAAAGGCTGATAGAGTTTTGCCAAGAGAACACACTGGTCATAGCAAACACCCTCTTCCAACAACACAAGAGAAGACTCTGCACATATTCATCAGCAGATGGTCAACAGTGAAATCAAACTGATTATATTCTTTGCAGCCAAAGATGGAGAAGCTCTATACAGTCAGCAAAAACAAGACTAGGAGCTGACTGTGGCTCAGATCCTGAACTCCTTATTGCCAAATTCAGACTGAAATTGAAGAAGTAGGCAAAACTAGACCATTCAAGTATGACCTAAATCAAATCCCTTATGATTATACAATAGAAGTGAGAAATAGATTTAAGGGACTAGATCTGATAGAGTGCCTGATGAACTATGGATGGAGGTTCGTGACACTGTACAGGAGACAGGGATCAAGACCATCCCCAAGAAAAAGAAATGCAAAAAAGCAAAATGGCTGTCTGAGGAGGCCTTACAAATAGCTGTGAGAGGGGTTTGGGATGGGGAACATGTGTATACCTGTGGCAGATTCATGTTGTATGGCAAAACCAATACAATATTGTAAAGTAATTAACCTCCAATTAGAATAAAAAAATTTATATTTAAAAAATTTAAAAAACCACTAGACCATTCAAGTATGACCTAAATCAAATCCTTTATGATTATACAGTGGAAGTGAGAAATAGATTTAAGGGACTAGATCTGATAGAGTGCCTGATGAAATAGAGGAAAACAACAGAATGGGAAAGACCAGAGATCTCTTCAAGAAAATTAGAGATACCAAGGGAACATTTCATGCAAAGATGGGCTTGATAAAGGACAGAAATGGTATGGACCTAACAGAAGCAGAAGATATTAAGAAGAGGTAGCAAGAATACACAGAAGAACTGTACGAAAAAGATCTTCACGACCCAGATAATCACAATGGTGTGATCTAGAGCCAGACATCCTGGAATGTGAAGTCAAGTGGGCCTTAGAAAGCATCATTACGAACAAAGCTAGTGGAGGTGATGGAATTCCAGTGGAGCTATTTCAAATCCTGAAAGATGATGCTGTGAAAGTGCTGCACTCAATATGCCAGCAAATTTGGAAAACTCAGCAGTGACCACAGGACTGGAAAAGGTCAGTTTTCATCCCAATCCCAAAGAAAGGCAATGCCAAAGATTGCTCAAAACACCGCACAATTGCACTCATCTCACATGCTAGTAAAGTAATGTTCAAAATTGCTGAAGCCAGGCTTCAGCAATATGTGAACCGTGAACTTCCAGATGTTCAAGCTGGTTTTAAAAAAGGGAGAGGAACCAGAGACCAAATTGCCAACATCCGCTGGATCATGGAAAAAGTAAGAGAGTTCCAGAAAAACATCTATTTCTGCTTTATTGACTATGCCAAAGCCTTTGACTGTGTGGATCACAAGAAACTGTGGAAAATTCTGAAAGAAATAGGAATACCAGCTATTTCAAATCCTGAAAGATGATGCTGTGAAAGTGCTGCACTCAATATGCCAGCAAATTTGGAAAACTCAGCAGTGACCACAGGACTGGAAAAGGTCAGTTTTCATTCCAATCCCAAAGAAAGGCAATGCCAAAGATTGCTCAAACTACCGCACAATTGCACTCATCTCACATGCTAGTAAAGTAATGTTCAAAATTGCTGAAGCCAGGCTTCAGCAATATGTGAACCGTGAACTTCCTGATGTTCAAGATGGTTTTAGAAAATGGAGAGGAACCAGAGACCAAATTGCCAACATCCGCTGGATCATGGAAAAAGTAAGAGAGTTTCAGAAAAACATCTATTTCTGCTTTATTGACTATGCCAAAGCCTTTGACTGTGTGGATCACAAGAAACTGTGGAAAATTCTGAAAGAAATAGGAATACCAGACCACCTGACCTGCCTCTTGAGAAACCTATATGCAGGTCAGGAAGCAACAGTTAGAACTGGACATGGAACAACAGACTGGTTCCAAATCGGGAAAGGAGTACATCAAGGCTGTATATTGTCACCCTGCTTATTTAACTTATATGCAGAGTACATCATGAGAAACGCTGGACTGGAAGAAACACAAGCTGGAATCAAGATTGCTGGGAGAAATATCAATAACCTCAGATATGCAGATGACACCACCCTTATGGCAGAAAGTGAAGAGGAACTCAAAAGCCTCTTGATGAAAGTGAAAGTGGAGAGTGAAAAAGTTGGCTTAAAGCTCAGCATTCAGAAAACTAAGATCATGGCATCTGGTCCCATCACTTCATGGGAAATAGATGGGGAAACAGTGGAAACAGTGTCAGACTTTATTTTGGGGGGCTCCAAAATCACTGCAGATGGTGACTGCAGCTATGAAATTAAAAGACGTTTGCTCCTTGGAATAAAAGTTATGATCAACCTAGATAGCATATTCAAAAGCAGAGACATTACTTTGCCAACAAAGGTTCGTCTAGTCAAGGCTATGGTTTTTCCAGTGGTCATGTATGGATTTGAGAGTTGGACTGTGAAGAAAGCTGAGCGCCAAAGAATTGATGCTTTTGAACTGCGGTGTTGGAGAAGACTCTTGAGAGTCCCTTGGACTGCAAGGAGATCCAACCAGTCCATCCTAAAGGAGATCAGTCCTGGGTGTTCATTGGAAGGAGTGATGCTGAAGCTGAAACTCCAGTATTTTGGCCACCTCACGCGAAGAGTTGACTCATTGGAAAAGACTCTGATGCTGGGAAGGATTGGGGGGCAGGAGGAGAAGGGGACGACAGAGGATGAGATGGCTGGATGGTATCACCAACTCAATGGACATAAGTCTGGGTGACCTCCAGGAGTTGGTGATGGACAGGGAGACCTGTCGTGCTGCGGGTCATGGGGTCACAAAGAGTCGGAGACAGTGACTGAACTGAACTGAAGGCTACATGTGAAAAGGGATAAAGATCCCTACCGATCATTCTCTGGAAACAGACCTGCAAGTGGTCACTCGATCTTAGTCAAATTAAGGGAAATGTACAGTGAGGAAGTCAGAGGGTTCAGATGCCAATCATGACAAACAAAACCTCAGGAAAGATGTAATAGTCTGGGTCGTCTGCACTTACCATGTGTCACCCCCTCGGCTGGCTGCTGTCTTCCATTATTCAAACTTTCAGGCAAATTTTTCAAAACTGAAATAAGCTTTAAAAAAAAAATAGAGAAATAAATTCAAGATGAAAATAACAAAAACAGAAATACATTACAATTCAATACCATGAAATTGGGGTCAGGCAATAAATTGGCTTAAGCCGTGAAGAGCCATCTACTTGGTGGGGTCTCAGTGGAGCTCTTGCTTCTCTGCAGGCTACAGGTCACCGATTTCCTTTCTGAGAATGCTGAGCCCTGACTGGCTGTTAGAACAGCCTGAGCTCAGCTAACCACACTCTCACTCTGTATGAAGGAAAGCTGTGGAGATTTAAAGAGCGTGTACTCTGGAGTCACATAGTTCTGGATTCAAATCCCAGTTCCACTGCCTACTAGCTGTGTCTCTGTGGAAAAGCTGTTTTACGTGTCTGTGACCTTCAAGGTCTATAAAACAGCTGAAAAAAGTTTGTTGGAAAGGTAAAAAAAAAAAAAGGATATAAGAGCATCTATAATAGTATACTATAACAGGACCTAATACAGTCCTTGGCACACAAGCCAGTGCTCCATAAATGACAGACACTATTATAACAGCGTTTCCGAGGTGAGTGCCTAGAATGGAAAGCACCATCTATAAACCAGGGGAGAACATTTTCCTCTACAGAAAGTTTAGTTCAGATGAAAATCACTAATTGGGCCATTAAGCAGTTACGCAGATAGACTGAATGAAAAAGTCCCAGAGTTCATTTACAGCCAGGGGGTCAGCAGAATTCCAAAATACATGGATGCAGACGACTGGAACATAGGTACAAAAGTGGGAGGAAAGCTGTGACTTACTTAGGAAATGCTCCTGGTCCAGTTTGACAGGGATGAATGGTATGTCCCTGAGACTAAGAGTGAAATTGGAAGAATAGTCTAAAAGCCTCTCCATGGAATGCGGTAGATCATATAAAATTACATATTTCATTCAAAAGCCTTGATTAAGTACCTCCTTAGTGTAAATTCTCAAAGACTTCTAAGCTGATTTTTAGGAAGCCAGGGATAAAAGTCATTTTTTTAATAAGTTTAAAATTATATATCATAAAAGTATTCTTTTCATCATAAACACTTTGGAAACAAGCAGGGGGATATTGGAAAAGTGTACCATGTTGGCACCTAGTCTTGACAGCACTGCTTCCAATTCCTTTGAGGTGCTCTTGGGTGGCACAGGAACCGTTTCCTGTTTGAGGATTGGACCTACATCAAACCTAGAAAATCAAAAGCAATTAGTAACATGATCACTGACTATTTCTTAAGATCAATATGTCTGTCTACATGAGTGTTTACATACCACAAGGATAGTTTTTGTTTATTTTTTAGGCCACATGTATGACCTGTGGGATCTTAGTTCCCTGACCGGGATTGAACCTGGGCCCCCTGTGGTGGAAGCGCAGAGCCCTAACCACTGGACTGCCAGGGAAGTCCACAACAAGGATAGTTTAACCATGGCCATGAATATGACTGTTAGCCATCAGCAAGGGAGAGATGTGAGTCTGAAAGAAGGGTGAGCAACATTAGCATGTTACTAATATCACTTGAGTTTATTATTAACTAGAGAGTTTAAGCCTATTAACTTTTCGCCATTTTCTGCGTTTTCATCTGCTTTACTCTTAAAAGTACCATTTTCTGGTCATATAGGCCATAAATGGAGTCAATATTTGAGCTTAACAAAACTAAATTCTAATACAGTCATTTTACTAAACTATTAAAATCCATAAAAGTAAAAAAGAAAGAAAGAAGGGAGAGCAAATCTGGCCTATATTTAGATTTTATTTTTTCCCAAAGGAAAAAAGTATAAAGTTGCACATCAGGGATTTAATTAAAACCACAAATAATTCTACCATTAGTAATAAATAGTATGAGAAAGTCTCTATTTATATAATGAAAGCACAAAGCAAAGAAATTATTTTCCAAGGAAGTACAATTAAGGAATTTATAATCATTCCTTTCAATATTTCCTTTCTCAAAGGACAAGAGTTTTGCCTGAATTATAGTCAATAGTGATTACAAGTGGGTGCAAATGTATTTGCAATGCCACAAGTCTTGAATTTTATATCAAGCTCTGCAAATATTGGCTATCAACTTCTATTAGAAATATATTTTGTTTTAAATATGTAACTCTGTGGTCTGTTAAACTATTTTTTACCTATAAACTTTAGTAAAATGCTTGTTATGAAAAATAACAAACATTCCAAAAACAGAGTGAACAATCTAAATTAATCCCCATACACACATCACTCAGATTTGAGAACTACCAAAGTTTCACCACTCTTGTTTCATCTGACTCTTCTCTCTCTCTTTTTTTTTTTTTTTGGAAGTTAAAGCAAATCCCAGATATTGACTTATTCTTGTGAACTTGTGAATTTTTCTTTTTTCTGGAGACATTAGGTGATAACAGGCAGAGTATTAAGATACTCTCCTGGTACAATTTAAAATAACTGTTTTTAAGATTGTAGGTATGGTTTAAGAAATTAAATATTAAAGACAATTATATAACACACTGGTATACAATGTATCACTTCAGGTTCCAAAAAATTTTGACCATAGAAACCAAGGTCAGCAGAAAACCGAGATTATGACAACCAATATGCAAAAATCCATCTCTCACTTATAAATGTCATTTACAGAAATCCAGCTGTTAATAACATTATTTCATTAACAAGTATAAAGAGACACTGTGTAAATTCTAAAACACATATGTTTTATGTTACAAACCAGGAAGAGACATAAGAAAAAAGTACCCTGGAGTTAGAGAAATTAGTGATTAGCACCCACTTATCCCCTTTCCCTCAGGCAGACTGACATCAACATTCAAAACTCACAAAAAGTCTCAGGACAAGAAATATGCTCTACCTTTTAGGTTTAATTTGCATAATCGTTACTCCAGCAATTGTGTCTCCATGTAGGATGGTGTGGATTATAGGGGCTGAACCACGCCACCTCGGAAGGCAACTGGGATGGACATTCAAGATGCCGCTGAGTTAGAAAAGACAGAAATTAGTATGAAAGTGGGCTTTTTCACCATTTAGTTTACTGCTGCATATATGTGGCCTAAATCGCTTCAGTGTGTCCGACTCCATGAGACCCTATGGACTGTAGCCCATCAGGCTCCTCTGTCCATGGGATTCTCCACATAAGAATACTGGAGCGGGTTGCTGTGCCCTCCTCCAGGGGATCTTCCCCACCCAGGGATCAAGCCTGCAGCTTCTGCATTGCAGGCGAATTCTTTATCGCTGGGCCACCGGGGAAGCCCCTTAGTTTACTGCTACCTAAACTAATATGCTATTTTTCATCATTAAACGTTGCCAGAAATTTTGAAAAATAGTTAAATCTAGTCTCAAATGATCCCATGGACGGAGGAGCCTGGTAGGCTCCAGTCCATGGAGTCGCTGAGAGTTGGACACGACTGAGCGACTTCACTTTCACTTTTCACTTTCATGCATTGGAGAAGGAAATGGCAACCCACTCCAGTGTTCTTGCCTGGAGAATCCCAGGGACAGGGGAGCCTGGTGAGCTTCCGTCTATGGGGTCGCACAGAGTCGGACACGACTGAAGTGACTTAGCAGCAGCAGCAGCAGTCTCAAATGAACCAAAGCAGGAGTCAGAGCTAAGTACACTCTCTTGCCATAAGAGACCCATGAAACTCAAAACAGGGCAAGAACTATTCATTGTTCCAAAGATGCTCCACAACAGCTTGTGATATCTGGGAGTTTTTAAATAAAAACATAAAATGTATTTTTTTACTATATGAGAAGAACCACTCAACCCCAATTGTGCATCTCATGGACAATGTAAAATTATACTTTTTAGTCAAATTACATAATTACCCTCACTTTACTAAATTTGCATATAGAGTTCCTAAAACAAGCTTCTTAGATCCCCATCGAATGATTTATTCACCACTGGTGTGTATTCCAATACGCTTTTCACCCATAAATAAGCAATTTTAATAATTTACTAATCTGCCATTAGTTTAATGATGTTTCCATCAGCTTGAGTATGCACTTGAGAGTATTTGTGTATATATATATATACACACACAGATATATACATGTATATAAAGTGAGAGTGAACGTCGCTCAGCTGTGTCGGACTCTTTGTGACCGCATGGAATAGTCCACGGAATTCTCCAGGCCAGAATACTAAAGAGGATAGCCATCCCGTTCTCCAGGGGATCTTCCGAACCCAGGGATCAAACCCAGGTCTCCTGCATTGCAGGCAGACTCTTTACCAACTGAGCCACCAGGGAAGCCCCTATATATATGAGACTCCTATATTTTAAATTCCACTGTTCAGCCCAGTCTCATTCATCCATCAAATATTTACTAAGTACAACTCAAGTCCTGGCACTAAGTACTGGGGATATAAGCAATAATGAATCCAACAGGAAGGGAAAAAAAAGGACTGGATTTTTACTATGAGCAAGATGGAAAACCACCGGATAACTTTGAGCAGAGTGACATGACTGACTTATACTTTAAAAGGATCATGTGGTGTTGGGTGGTAAAAGACTGAGAGAGCCAAAGACAGAAGTGAAGACCACTTAGGAGGTTATGCAGTACAAGAGCCAAGAGTGGTGGCCACAGAAGTGATGAGAGACCATCATTCTAGGCAGATTTCAAAGGCAGAGCTGACAGAACTTCCCGACGGATTGGATGTGTGGTGTGAGATAAGAAATTAACAACAATGCCAAGGTTTTGGGTCTTGAAGGCTGGAGTTGCCATGTGCTGAAATGAAGATTTTGGGAAGGATCAGGCTTTGGGGTGAAAGGTTCAGGATATCTTAAATGTAAGGTGCCTCTCAGACATCCAGCAGAGCTGCAGAGAAGGCAATGTGTACCAGGGGCCTCGAGTTCAGACAGAGATCTAAATTGGAGGGACAAATTTAGGAACTGTCGGCATATATACAGAACTTAAATGAGGGTGGGTGAGAGCCCATTTTAACAATTCATGCCAGTAACGTTAATTAATGTTCCCATGTGACATGAAATGTCAGTATGAGAACTGACATGTAAGACAATTTAGATCACTATGGCATGTTTTTCATTTTCAGCTGTGCATTTGACTTGGCTTTTTTTGCCATTTGGCTTTGTGCAAATATTGAAATCTCAATGATTGCATACTTAATAATTGAGATGGACACAACTGAGCAACTGAACTGAACTGGAAATGGAATGGACTGGTTCCAAATCGGGAAAGGAGTATGACAAGGCTGTATGTTGTCACCCTGCTTATTTAACTTATATGCAGAGTACATCATGAGAAATGCCAGGCTGGATGAAGCACAAACTAGAATCAAGACTGCCAGGAGAAATATCAATAACCTGATAAGCAGAAGACACCACCTTCATAGCAGAAAGCGAAGAAGAACTAAAGAGCCTCTTGATCAAAGTGAAAGAGAGTGAAAAAGTTGGCTTAAAACTCAACATTCAAAAAACGAAGATCATGATATTCAGTCCTATCACTTCATGGCAAATAGATGGGGAAACAATGGAAACAGAGACAGACTTTATTTTGGGGAGCTCCAAAATCACTGCAGATGGTGACTGCAGCCATGAAATTCAAAGATGCCTGCTCCTTGGAAGAAAAGCTATGATCAACCTAGACAGCATATTAAAAAGCAGAGACATTACTTTGCCAACAAAGGTCTGTCTAGTCAAAGCTATGGCTTTTCCAGCAGTCACATATGTATGTGAGAGCTGGACCATAAAGAAAGCTGAGCACTGAAGAATTGATGCTTCTTTGAACTGTGGTGTTGGAGAAGACTCTTGAGAGTCCCTTGGACTGAAAGGAGATCCAACCAGTCCATCCTAAAAGTCCTGAATATTCACTGGAAGGACTGATGCTGAAACTGAAGCTCCGATACTTGGCCACCTGATGCAAAGTATTGCAAAGAACTAACTCACTGGAAAAAAAAAAACAAACCCTGATGCTAGGAAGGATCGAAGAGGGGAGGAGAAGGGGACGACAGAGGATGAGATGGTTGGATGGCATCACCGACTCAGACATGAGTCTGAGCAAACTCTGGGAGACTGTGAAGAACAGGGAAGCCTAGTGCGCTGCCGTCCATGGGGTTTCAAAGAGTTGGACACGACTGAGCGACTGAACTGAACTGATCAAATTACTGTGCAGTGTATCTTAAAAATATGGGAACACAGAGAGGATTTCAGGGGTGTTTGGAGCCAGTGCTTACTGACTCATGAAACCAATCATAGCATCTCCTCCAGTGTTGGCTGAATAACGGATCTCCAAGGATGTTTAAGTCCTAATCCCCAGAACCTGTGAATATGTGACCTTACACATTTTGTAGATACAGTTAAGGTAAAAGACCTCAACATAGAGAGATTATCCTGGATTATCCAGTGGGTTCAATCTAATCACATGAATTCTTAAAAGCAGGGAACCTTCCCTAGCTGAAGGTCAGAAAGTGATAATGGAATGGAGAGATGTAAAGTGAAAAAGACTTGATCTTCCATCTCTGGCTTTGAAGATAGAAGAAGAGCACCATGGGCCAAAGAAAGTTGGTGGCCTCTAGAAGCTGGAAGGGGCAAAGGAGTGGATTCTGCCCTAGAGATTACAGAAAAGAATGAAGCCCTGCTAACACTCTGATTTTAACCTCGTGAGCCATAGGTAGACTCCCAACCTACAGAACTACAAGGCAATAAACTTGTGTCGTTTTGAGCCACAAAACAAACAAAACAATTCAGGCCACTAATGAAATCTTTTAGTTTATAAGAAAATACTGAACCAAGCAGAATTAGAGTTCAAGTCACATTGTACTGCACTTTAGACACCAGGTCCAATATATAAAGACCTATATAAAGACCAAGGTCTGTGCACTGTATTTCCTTACAAATAAAACTTACTAGGGAAATTTAAGAATAAAAGCCTCACTCAAAAGTCGGCCAAATGATGCTACCACGCCAACATCATATTCTCCAGATCCCACATCTGGCCACTCATACACTGGAAGCTGAGACTGGACAGCATATTGCTTCACTGGCAGTCCTTTTGATGATGGGGAGGGCACTGTGACCACCTCCAACTTCTCAATTAACTCTTCCTCTTTGTTTTCCCTAAGGTGGAAAGATTAGAAGAAAATATGACAGGGTTAAGACAATCACGGGATGTTAAACTACTTCATACATTTCTAAGGCATTTTTCTGATTAATTCACGAAGCACTTAAGGGTAAATGTTAAAACTAGTGCAGCTGAGAGATTAAAGTTTGGTTTATTTATTTAATTTTAATTGTTTAGATTCAAAGAGCCGCGAGTGGCTACTGGCTACTGTTCGGACTGTTATGGTTCTAGAAATCTCCTTTGCACACTGAAACATACAGTAGACATTTTACACAACTGGAATATTATTTATACTGTCCTGCATTTTGTTTTTTTCTCTAACACTGTATGATATTATGAGTCTTTTTTAAAAAAAATGGTTAAGCATACATTTGCTTATGTATGCATGAAACATTTCTAAAATAAGAAATTGAAGAGAATTGGGAACTGAGAGAACGAGAAGGAAGGAACTGACTTTTCATTGTGTATCTTCTAAATTTTTGAATTTTCTTTTTTTACTATAACCACATTATTCAAACAATATTTTAAAAATACATATGTATGTATGTATTTATATATTTATATGTACATACACACACACCTCATGGGCATCATTCCATGACACTGTATGTAGCACTATCTCAATTTTTTACCTGCTGCATAGTATTCCAGTGCCAGGGGCTGTTCATTTACTTGGCAGGTATTGCATCAAATGTTAAGGAGTTATGAGAAAAGAAGTAGACAGGGAGGGCCCAAAACAGAAAGTGCAGGAGGAGTACTGGGGCTGCCAAGGGAAGCACCAGCAGAAGCATCAGGACACATGCAGTGAGAGCTGCAGGAGACCACACAGGGAAAGCGGCATGCAGAGAGCGCCTTACAGACAGTGTCCAAAGCGAGCACGTGTGAAGGGAGTATGTCAGGGTGTGTTACAGAGCGGAGCCTGCGGACTGGGAATACAAGGGCATTCGTGAAGGACTCAACGTGAGGGTCTGCTGGGAAGTACTTGCAGGGAAGACGTGATGGAGGGAGATGACAGAACTGTCTGGGGCGCATGGGGAAAACAAGGAATGGGGAAATAAAACAAGCAGACTAGAGGAAAGGAGGCAGAGCAGTGTATGCGGGGACAGCCACCATATACCACGGACCTTCCGGACAGGCTAGATCTCAAATAATTCTCCCCTCTAGGAATCACAATTTGTTGAATTTGAGAAATACTAAATGTAGGGAATTTCCTGGTGGTCCAGTGGTTGGGACTCCACACTTCTACATATGGGAGCCCAGGCTTGATTCCTGGCCGGGCAACTAGGATCCCCCTGCAGAATAAACATTAAATGTATACCTCAGAGTTCTGGTTTATAAATTTATTCATTGGAAAAGCAGTTCACTTTTGGACTGTGTCTTCGTTTCAGTCCCAGAAAACTGCATCTGTTTGTATACAGAAAGGAGATAGGTAGTCAAAGTGTAAGGCAAGCGTGTGCCTGTGTCTAGTAAGAAGCCCAAAGGATTAGAGGGTACAAATCATATTGAGTAAGAGGCAGTAGGAGCGAGTGGAAAGGGGAGGTCTTTGAAGTCGGACCCCATCTTAGTTCCAATCTGCTCAGCTGATGACCTTGGGCAATCTCTTAACCTCTCTGGGTCACGGTTTCCATGCAAAGGGGGCAGGGAGGTGGTGGGACAAGACCGAGGTGATGCAGGTAAAGCAGGCAGCAAGGTCTCAACAGCATGGGGTGCCATGTAGAGCTCGGAGCGCGTTAAGAGTCGGGGGCGTGTAGACCGGCTGGGCGGGACCAGGCGGGCACCCAAGGACTGCCGAGGGGGACGGCGCACCTTCCGGGCGCCCGAGACGCTGGGGTCTGCCCACGCTCCTCCTGCTCCCCAAATCCTTGAGGCCGGCCGCAGAATTTCCACAGCGGCACCCTCAACACCCGGGCCTCCCAATCCCCGGCCCCGGTACCTGGCGGCGTGCAGGGCCCGCAGCGTTTCGCGGGCGAACTGGTCAGTGCCGAAAAAGAGCACCCTCCAAGGCGGCTTCTCGCGGACTCGAGCGCCCTGGCCGTCCTCCCAGCCAGGGGACGCGCTCAGCCTGGCCAGCGCTCGCCAGCGTGGGTTCGGCCTCCGGCCCGCGCTGCCCTCGACCGGCAAGTGCCCGCAGCAGCACCGCACCAGCACCCTCATCTCTTCCGCGGGCGGCCTACCCTGCGCAGGCGCGTAGTGGTGCGGGAGCCGGCGCCAGGCCGGAGGGGCGGGGCCGGGGAGGAAACTCGTCCGGCGAAGCCTTTCCGCGGCTGGGGCGTGGCTTGCCTGATTGGAGGCGTGCCCCATCTGTGTTGGAGCTGGAAAAGGAATTTGCAGGTTCAAAAGTGCTCGTGACTTTTGCTGCATTTGTTTGCACGATTTAGCCAACCTCCACAAACTCTTTTTAGAAACAATTCATATATGTTTTCAGATGATGAAATCTCTATTTATTTATGTACCATTTTCTCAGCCACTATAACGAATATTTACTAGATCCCCTTTGTTTAATTTTCATATCACCCATACCAGGTAGATATTATTACAGCCATTTTACTGAAAAAGACCTGAGACTCCGTGAAGTTAAGGTAGTTACTTATGTAAGGTCCTCACAGCTAGCCCCACGTGGCCCCAAAGTCTGTTATCCTAACCTTCACAGCAATCCCAAGTACTAGGGAAGTCAGTGTTCCCAACTCTTGCTTGTAGTCACTCTAGTGACTCAAAAGCCCACTTTTCCCCATACCTTGTGGGTACCTTTCCGCACAGAGGGAAAACACGGAAGAGATTCTCGGGGATGATGGGTAGGGGAAGCTGTCCTCAGAAGAATCTAAATGCTTTTAGTGCTTAGATTCTGTATTTCTGAGGTCCTTGAGTGGCTTGTGCAACCTGACTGTAGAGTGGAGACCAGATTCCTTCCTAGACTTATTGTCACCACCTTTCCCCATCACACAACCTCAGGCTCAGTGACCCTGGGCCAGTCCTCTCTCCTAAATTATGAGCTCTGCACATCCCTGCTTCAGTGCCTTAGCTTATGCTCCCCTCCCCTCTTCCTCTCTGAATACTATCCATTCTTCAATGTCAAGGTCAGACATCCTCCCTGAAGCCTTGAGCTCCTGCCTGTATGGATTTAGTGTTTTCCTTTATGTACCCTTTTTAATAGTATTTTTTTTTAATATCTAGGCCTAATTTATTTATTTTTATTTTTTACTTTTTGGTCGTGTGACATTTTATTTCCCCGACTAAGGACTGAACCGGTGTCCCCTGGAGTAGAAGGGTAGACTCTTAACTACCCGACCACCAGGCAAGTGCCTCTATGTATCCTTTTAATGCTCTGTGGGGACCTCTGCTTCTCACAGTTTGGAATTACTGAGGGAAGTTGTCTGATGTATGCATAGACATTGACAAATTCACTGTGTGAATTTGTGTGTTGAATAGAAAGAGGTAGGCAAAGAGGAAGGGAGGGACTGTATTTCCGGCGATTCTGCTCATCTGATTGTATATGAGAAGGGGATGAAAATATGATCTCAACCTTCTATTCCTTCAGTCAAGTTATCTTCTAATATCCTCTCATGGTAAATGGAATGTGATTTTTTTTTTTTTCTTTTTGGCCACACTGCAGGGCTTGCAGGTTCTAAGCTCTCCAACCAGGAATTGAATCTGCATTCTGGGCAGTGAAAGCACAGAGTCTTAGCCACTGGACCCCAGGGAATTTCCTCTAATATTATTTAATGGCCTTTTCCCATACAACATGACCTATAAATACAAGTCAAATAGTCATTTGGGTTTTCACCTTAGAATGTGGCTACTGTCTAAAGTGTGACTCTTCATATTTGTGTTTATGTAATTTTTCTCCTTGAATTAGAGACTGCATTATGATTCAATTTTCAGCAGCCCAAATTCACCTCTGATAGCCCCGCCCCACCAAGCTGCCTTGAGTCGCTCACAGCCCCCTCTGCTGATCACATAGCGACTGCTCAGTCTGAAGAGTCTTTCCAATCCCTTGGCTTTCCTCCACAGAGTTAAACTGAAGAAAGTAGGGAAAACTACCGCCTCTTGACCTGCCTCTTGAGAAATCTGTATGCAGGTCAGGAAGCAACAGTTAGAACTGGTCATGGAACAACAGACTGGTTCAAAATAGGAAAAGGAGTACATCAAAGCTGCATATTGTTACCCTGCTTATTTAACTTACATGCAGAGTACATCATGAGAAACACTGGGCTGGATGGAGCACAAGCTGGAATCAAGATTACCGGGAGAAATATCAATAACCTCAGATATTCAGATGATACCACCCTTATGGCAGAAAGTGAAGAACTAAAGAGCCTCTTGATGAAAGTGAAAGAGGAGAGTGAAAAAGCTGGCTTAAAACTCAACATTCAAAAAATTAAGATCATGGCATCCAGTCCCATCACTTCATGCGAAATAGATGGAGAAACAGTGGAAACAGTGGCAGACTTTATTTGGGGGGCTCAAAAATCACTGCAGATGGTGAGTGCAGCCATGAAATTAAAAGACGCTTGCTCCTTGGAAGAAAAGTTATGACCAACCTAGACAGCATATTAAAAAGCAGAGACATTTCTTGGCCAACAAAGGTCTGTCTAGTCAAGGCTATGGTTTTTCCAGCAGTCATGTATGGATGTGAGAGTTGGACTATAAAGAAAGCTGAGCACCAAAGAATTCATGCTTTTGAACTGTGGTGTTGGAGAAGGCTCTTGACAGTCCCTTGGACTGCAAGGAGATCCAACCAGTCCATCCTAAAGGAAATCAGTCCTGAATATTCACCAGAAGGACTGATGTTGAAGCTGAACTCCAATACTTTGGCTACCTGACATGAAGAGCTGACTCATTTGAAAAGACCCTGATGCCAGGAAAGATTGAAAGCAGGAGGAGAAGGGGACGACAAAGGATGTGAGATGGTTGGATGGCATCACTGACTCAATGGACATGAGTTTGAGTAAACTCTGGAAGTTGGTGACGGACAGGGAGGCCTGGCAGGCTGCAGTCCATGGAGTTTCAAAGAGTCAGACACGACTGAGCGACTGAACTGAACTGAAGGAAAATTACTAGACCATTCAGATATGACATAAATCAAATCCCTTATAATTATACAATGGAAGTGACAAATAAATTCAAGGGATTAGATTTGATAGATAGAGTGCCTGAAGAACTACGGATGGAAGTTCGTGACATTGTACAGGACGTGAGCAAGGGAGAAAAGGAAAGATATACCCATCTGAGTGCCGAGTTCCAAAGAATAGCAAGGAGAGATAAGAAAGCCTTCCTCAGTGATCAATGCAAATAAATAGAGGAAAACAATAGAATGGGAAAGATTAGAGATCCCTTTAAGAAAATTAGAGATACTGAGGGAATATTTCATGCAAAAATGAGCATGAAAGGACAGAAACAGTATGGGCCTAACAGAAGCAGAAGATAATTAAGAAGAGGTGGTAAGAGTACACAGAAGAACTATACAAAAAAGCTCTTAATGACCCAGATAGCCACAATGGTGTGATCACTCACCTAGAGCCACACATCCTGGAATGCAAAGTAAAGTGGGCCTTAGAAAGTGTCACTACCAATAAAGCTATAGAATTCCAGCTATGCTATGCTATGCTATGCTAAGTCACTTCAGTCATGTCTGACTCTGTGTGACCCCAATAGATGGCTGAGCTATTTCAAATCCTAAAAGATGATGCTGTTAAAGTTCTGCACTCAGTAAGCCAACAAATTTGGAAAACTCAGCAGTGGCCACAGGACTGGAAAAGGTCCGTTTTCATTCCAATCCCAAATAAAGGCAATGCCAAAGAATGTTCAAACTACTGCACAATTGCACTCATCTCACACATTAGTAAAGTAATGCTCAAAATTCTCCAAGTAAGGCTTCAACAGTATGTGAACAGAGAACTTCCAGATGTCCAAGCTGGATTTAGAAAAGGCAGAGGAACCAGAGACCAAATTGCCAACATCTGTTGGAGCGTAGAAAAAGCAAGAGAATTTCAGAAAAACATCTACTTTCATTGACTATGCTAAAGCCTTTGACTGTGTGGATCACAATAAACTGTGGAAAATTCTTAAAGAGATGGGAATACCAGACCACCTGACCTGCCTCCTGAGAAATCTTTATGCAGGTCAGGAAGCAACAGTTAGAACTGGACATGGAACAACAGCCTGGTTCCAAATCGAGAAAGGAGTACATCAAGGCTGTATATTGTCACCCTGCTTATTTAACTTATATGCAGAGTACATCATGAGAAATGCCAGAAATGGATGAAGCACAAGCTGGAGTCAAGATTGCCAGGAGAAATATCAGTAACCTCAGATATGCAGATGATACCACCCTTATGGCAGAAAGTGAAGAGGAACTAAAAAGCCTTTTGATGAAGGTGAAAGAGGAGAGTGAAAAAGTTGGCTTAAAACTCAACATTCAAAAAATTAAGATCATGGCATCCAGTCCCATCACTTCATGGCAAATAGATGGAGAAACAGTGGAAACAGTGGCAGACTTTATTTTGGGGGGCTCCAAAATCACTGCAGATGGTGACTGCAGCCATGAAATTAAAAGACGCTTGCTCCTTGGAAGAAAAGTTATGACCAACCTAGACAGCATATTAAAAAGCAGAGACATTACTTGGCCAACAAAGGTCCATCTAGTCAAAGCTATGGCTTTTCCAGCAGTCATGTATGGATATGAGAGTTGGGCTATAAAGAAAGCTGAGTGCTAAAGAACTGATGCTTTTGAATTGTAGTGTTGGAGAAGACTCTTGAGAATCCCTTGGACTGCAAGGAGATCCAACCAGTCCATCTTAAAGGAAGTCAGTCCTGACTATTCATTGAAAGGACTGATGCTGAAGCTGAAACTCCAATACTTTGGCCACCTGATGCAAAGAACTGACTCATTGGAAAAGACCCTGATTGAAGGCAGGAGGAGAAGGGGACGACAGAGGATGAGATGGTTGGATGGCATCACCGACTCAATGGACACGAGTTTGAGCAAGCTCCAGGAGTTGGTGATGGAGACGGAAGCCTGGCGTGCTGCAGTCCATGGGGTCACAAAGAGTCAAACACAACTGAGCAACTGAACTGAACTGAACCACTGACATCTAAGTTCCTAGCAGGCGTTCTTTTCATTTTTAGCAAATTTCTTAAAAAAACAAAAAACATGAACATGATGTTATTATAGCAACTGACATTTTCCCAGGATGCTAACATGGAAATCTTTCTGAAACTCTTGATGGTAAACTGGGGATATATGGGGGCGGGAGTGGGGTGAAACCTATTTCCAACCCCAGACAAATCCATGGCTGGAGCACACAAAGATGAAGACATCAGCCCCTAATGACAAGCAGTTTTAGGTAAGAAATTAAGACATTCAGAAAGCATATCCAACAGCACTGGGCTATTATAGAACCTAGATGGTGCTAATTTGGCTGGTGCTTCAGTTTCCAGAAATTTCTCTCCCCTGATGAATGGAATATGTGTGCATTTGAATCAATGAAATTACTCCAAGTTCTGAGTCTGGGCGACAAGACAAGAGCAGTGTGGTTGACAGAGGAAGAACTGCCTGGTGGTAACCATGACAACATTTCAGCTTTGAATGCTTTGAAACTGAAGTGATGAGACAAGCAAGCAGAGATGTTTGGTAGAAACCTAGAATGTGGGACTGGCTTCCATGAGAAGCTGGTGAGAGAGGTGATCCAGGAGTTTAAGGAAATGTCCTTTGTTCCCCATCATCCCACCTAAACCTATGTGTACGTGATTTTTGAGGAGTCAGGAGACCTGCCACAGACTGTGTGTGTGTGTGTGTGTGTGCGCGCGCGCGCAGAGCTATGGTTAGTAAGGTGACCGATGCTTTAGTTCACAAGAATCTGTGGCCCGGGAGGCCGTGCCGCATGTAACCAGGTGGAGGTTTGCCACATATAAGCATCGCGCCACTGTGAGCGGCGGGAACTGAATCGAGGGGACGCAGCCCAGTGGTGCCTTTTGGGATGCAGCCCCTTCCAGCGAACATTCGTACCCTACCATCTACAGCCTGTGGTTGCATCAAAAGTCCGCGAGGGGGCGCTGCGCACTAATTTCCCGTCTCTGAACGTGCTTCTGACTCCCTTTCGGCTTTGTTCTTACTGCCATCCGTGCGCTCAGCAGATGTCACTTCCTAATCTGTCTAGCCGCTCTGTAAAGCAGGGTTGGGTCTGCAAGGCCACCCGCTGGGAAAGGACCGGGACCTGCTGACCACCCCGCATCCCTACACCCGCCCCAGCTCTTACAAGTGTTAGCCTCTCGGTTGTGTCCCACTCTGTGCGACCCCATGGGCTGTAGCCCGCCAGGCTCCTCTGTAGCTCCTCAGGCTCCTCCTTGCCTGAATTCTCCAGGCAAGAATACTGGAGTGGGTTGCCATTTCCTTCTCCAGGGTATTTTCCCGAGCCAGGGATCGAACCCCTGCGTTGCAGCCAAATTCTTTACCATCTGAGCCACCACGGAAGCCCTCAGCTCTTACAGATGATACACAAATATTGAAGAGGCTATTTTATGCAACATTTGTGTGCCTTTCCACCTCGGGAGAGAGCTTAAGAAGCATCGTGGACCCACAGGACTAAGGGCCCTGGAGGAGAGAGACTGAAGAGGTCACATGACAGCTGAAGACTGTCACAGTGCCAGGGAGGGAAGCCAGATGAGGTACTACAGGAATGAGTTGCAGCTTAGGGATAAGAGAGAGAGCTTAAAAAGTTTCTCTGTGCTGCCCACAGTCAACCTAGGAACCAAGAGAAATATTGAAACAGGCTTAAAGAGATCAAACCATAAAATCTTTGGTTTGTTTGTCAGCCCCTTCCCCCAAGCAAAACAACTGTGGAGTATTAACAAAGGGAGAGTGTAATGTCTTTTCATAAACTACCCTTGCCTAGCCACAAGGAAACTGACAAGATAGTAAAGCCATTTCAGTTCAGTTCAGTTGCTCAGTCGTGTCCGACTCTTTGCCACCCCATGGTGTTAGAATCAAGATAGTTGTGAACTTCCCAGGCGGTCGTGGTTAAGAATCCACCTGCCAGTGCAGGGGACACCGGTTCAATCCCTGGCCCAGGAAATAAGATTCCCACATGCCAAGGGGCAACTGAGCGCATGTGCCACAACTCCTGAGCCCTTGTGTCAAGAGCAGTAAGAGAAACCACCACTGTGAGTAGCCCCCACTCACCCCAATGAGAGAAAACCCACGAGCATCAAAGAAGACCCAGTGCAGCCAAAAATAAATAAATATTTTTTTAAAAGACTAAGCTTGGAGACTGAAGCTGGCCAAGTGCATGCTCATTAAAAAAAAAAGACTCAAGATTGTTGTTATCCTTGGAGGGGGTTTGGTGGTGGTGACTGGGGAAGGAGCACAGAGCAGCTTCTAGGGGTTTGGTCAGGCTTCATTTCTTTATCTGGGGACTGATGACGCAGGTGTGATTGGTTTGTGACAATTCCTCAAGTTCTGTTCTTATGATTTATGGGTTCTGTGTGTGGTATAATTCAATTTTTTTAAAGACTCAGATTAGATCACAATGTGGGTAAAATGCCAACATAGCATTTTAATTCATGAGAGGCTTGGATTTATATTCTGATAAGCCTAATTAATTGGAATTTTCCAAGCTCCTCATGCTTATGTTATAGATTACATAATTATTCTTTACACCAAGAACATAAAACTAGGCATAAACATGGTATCTCAACTAAATGCAACTATAATGACTAGTGTGATATGTAAAATTTAGGTAACGCTGCAAACCATGTGGAACCACAGAATTGCTCTGCTTGCAATGCCTCAGTAAAAGTTAGGGTGTGTATTTAATATCAACAGTAATTAGTTCATTATTTAATATCAGTTTAAACAGTAATTCCCAGATCACTAGTTAACTTTAAGAGCTTAGACATATTAAAGTAATTAATACATTATTTTTGGTTATCTGAAATAAACTAAAGAAATTTTAATAGACAGCATCCAAGTTCTTGAAGGTTACACAATCCCTTTTACAACCAGTCACAAAAAAAGCACAAAAGACCAAAGAAGTGTACAATTCCATATACACAAATGTCCAAAATAGGCAGATGTGTAGAGACAGAAATGGTGACACAGTTCTTTGAACTTACTAAAAGTCATTGACTTGCACACATTTTAAATCAATGAATCATGTGGTGCATCAATTATATTTCAATAAAATTATTAAAACATGTTTTTTGCATACTCTGGTCTGTATGGAATGTAATTTTTCATTAGATTCAAATTGTTAGAATAAAATCAATGCAGTAAAAAAATGTCCTAAAGTATGTTTATTAGGCTAATTTTATTTTTAAAGCCAAAATTTTAAACTTTAAATAACATTGTACCTATCATTTAGGCTGCACATTCAAAATATATATGTATAGAGCTATATTAAAAGCTTATGTATAATAAATGGGCTTCCTGATGGCTCAGCAGTAAAGAATCTGCCTGCAATGCAGCAGATGCGGGAAATGGGGGTCGGATCCCTAGGCCAGAAAGATCCCCTGGAGGAGGAAGTAGCAACACATTACAATATTCTTGCCTGGGAAATCCCATGGAGAGAGGACCCTGGTGGGCCACGGTCCACAGGGTCGCAAAGAGTTGGAAGAGGCCAAGTCAGTGCATGTGCACACACACGAATAATAAAGTACTAAAAAATCTAGCATGATATAGGAATCACATACCTGATCATGAGTATATGGTCTGTCCTTGACGAGAAGTAGTGAAATCTATTTGTATTTTTCTTTTGTGTTGGTTTTAGAAGGTTTTTGCTGTAACTTCCCAAAAGTATACTATTAAAAGAGTCTATTTTTTAAAAGTATTTGTTTATGGCTTCCCTGGGTCTTTGTTGCTCAGTTCAGTCACTCAGTCGTGTCCGACTCTTTGAAACCCCATGGACTGCAGCATGCCAGGCTTCCCTGACCATCACCAACTCCCAGAGCTTGCTCAAACTCATGTCCATTGAGTCAGTGATGCCATCCAACCATCTCATCCTCTATCATCCCCTTCTCCTCCTGCCGTCAATCTTTCCATCAGGGTCTTTTCCAATGAGTTAGTTCTTTGCATCAGGTGGCCAAAGTATTGGAGTTTCAGCTTCAGCATCAGTCCTTCCAATGAATATTCAGGACTGATTTCCTTTAGGATGGACTGGTTGGATCTCCTTGCAGTCCAAGGGATTCTCAAGAGTCTTCTCCAACACCACAGTTCAAAAGCATCAATTCTTCGGTGCTCAGCTTTCTTTATAGTCCAGCTCTCACATCCATACGTGAGTACTGGGAAAACCATGGCTTTGACTAGACAGACCTTTGTTAGCCAGGTAATGTCTCTGCTTTTAATATGCTGTCTAAGTTGGTCATAGCTTTTCTTCCAAGGAGCAAGTGTCTTTTACTTTCATGGCTGCAGTCACCATCTGCAGTGATTTTGGAGCCCCCAAAAATAAACTCTCACTGTTTCCATTGTTTCCCCATCTATTTGTCATGAAGTGATGGGACTGCTGCTGCTGCTAAGTCACTTCAGTCGTGTCCGACTCTGCGTGACCCCATAGACGTCAGCCCACCAGGCTCTCCTGCCCCTGGGATGCCATGATTGTTTTTTGAATGTTGAGTTTTAAGCCAACTTTTTCGCTCTCCTCTTTCACCTTCATCAAAAGGCTTTTTAGTTCCTCTTCATTTTCTGCCATAAGGGTGGTGTCATCTGCATATCTGAGGTTATTGATATTTCTCCCGGCAATCTTGATTCCAGCTTGTGCTTCTTCCAGCCCAGTGTTTCTCATGATGTACTCTGCATAGAAGTTAAATAAGCAGGATGACAATATACAGCCTTGACATACTTCTTTCCCGATTTGGAACTAGTCTGTTGTTCCATGTCTGGTTCTAACTGTTGCTTGTTGACCTGCATACAGATTTCTCAGGAGGCAGGTCAGGTGCTCTGGTATTCCCATCTCTTTCAGAATTTTCCACAGTTCATTGTGATCCACACAGTCAAAGGCTTTAGCATAGTAAATATAGCAGAAGTAGGTGTTTTTCTGGAACTCTTTTGCTTTTTCGATGATCCAACAGATGTTGTCAATTTGATCTCTGGTTCCTCGGCCTTTTCTAAATCCAGCTTGAACATCTGGAAGTTCTTGGTTCACGTTCTGTTGAAGCCTGGCTTGGAGAATTTGTTCCTTTGTTTCTGCCCTTTTTCTAGTTGCAGCAACAGGGGCTACACTTTAGTTGCCCTGAGCAGGCCTCTGATTGTGGTAGCTTCTCTTGTTGCACAGCATGGACTCTGGGCATGCAGGCTTAGATGTTCCATGGCATGTGGAATCTGCCTGGACCCAGGATCAAACCTGTGTCCCCTTCATTGGAAGGAGGATTTCCATCCACCACACCACTGGGGAAATCCTAAAGGAGTCTATTAACTTTCACAAAACTTTTGGAAATATAAAATCTATGAATGACTGTAAGCAAACAAACAGAACTGTAAAGATTCCTTGCTTCTTGAGCTGCTGGAATTCCTGTTTATTGTGTTGCCTTCTGCTGTAGTGTTCAAAGCATTGCAAAACTCTGGTTAGTAAAATAGCTAAAGCAATGGCCATTTCTTGTTCTTGGACACCTGGGTTCTTTTTGACATTGCTCTTCCCTGAAATTGGGCCCTACATCTGAAGTAATAAAATAGCTAGCCTGATTTTACACCCTAACCCATCTTTTTTATTTCCTAGACAGCTACTGCTGCTGCTACTGCTGCTAAGTCGCTTCAGTCATGTCTGACTCTGTGCGACCCCATAGACGGCAGCCCATCAGGCTTCCCCGTCCCTGGGATTCTCCAGGCAAGAACACTGGAGTGGGTTGCCATTTCCTTCTCCAGTGCATGAAAGTGAAAGTGAAGTTGCTCAGTTGTGTCCAACTCTTAGCGACCCCATGGACTGCAGCCCACCAGGCTCCTCCATCCATGGGATTTTCCAGGCAAGAGTACTGGAGTGGGGTGCCAGAGCTACTAGACAGCACCAAAGCCTCTTTCATCTTTTACCCTCAGATATCACTCACAGAGAAGAGAGATGCTAGAAATAAGTTACAGATGGAGTTACACTCCATAGTTTTCAGTTACCTCAATAGCATGCTTCTCTATTTATTGGATTCAGAATATGGAGAAAGCTGCCTAATTAAAAAGAGAAGTGCAAGAAACACAAGCTACTAGTTTCTACAGGTAAAGTATCACTGTGGCTATATTATTACAGAGCCTGGGTTGGATAGTAGCATATTTCTGTTCATGAATAAAGGCTGTCAATAAATTTATTTCTAAGAATGTTTCTCTTAGAATGATAATAACTTTGTCAGTTGGAGGTGATTGTGATATCCACTCTACACTTTACAGACAGAGGGTCATATCCTGGAGATTTGTCAAAGCCTTCACTGTCTGTAATACATCTTTCCTGCTGGGACTGATGATCAATTCAGTCTTTATATAAGAGTTATGGAAAAGCCCCTTGCTTCTTCTATCCTACTCTCCAGTAGGGAATTCCATTCTCTTTCGTTCTGATGTATTTAGTTGACACTGTAATAATAAGTGAAAGCAGAGCTATTAATACGTAGGCTTGTCATCAACATGTGGGTTTTGCTCTCTCTTCACATATCTCTAAATGCCCTTGTACATAAGTCAGAGATCCTTCTGCAAGAAATGTCAAAGGAAAATTTTATAACTGTGGTCATAAGGACTGTATCATGCATATGTGCTCAGTTGCTAAGTCGTGTCTGACTCGTTGCAACCCATGGACTGTAGCCCACCAGGCTCCTCTGTCCATGGGATTCTCCAGGCAAGAACACTGCAGTGGGTTGCCATTTCCTTCTCAGAGGATCCTCCCGACTCAAGGTTCAAACCTGTGTCTCCTGCATTGGCAGGCAGATTCGTTACCACTGAGCCACAAAGGAAAGCCCAAGGACTGTATCAGATACTCATTATTTTTAACAGTTTTATTGAGATATAATTATATTATTGAATTCACTCATTTAAAATGTACAAGTTGGTGGCTTTGGGTATATTTACAGAGTTGTGCACCAACTACTTCAGTCACTTTTAGAACATTTTAGTTACTTCCTATATGAATCCTATTCCATTACCCCTATTCAACCCCTCCATTGCCCCTAGGCAACCACTAATTGATTTTCTGTCTCCATATATTTGCCTGTTCTGGACATTTCATGTAAATGGAATCATATCAGATGTAGTCTTCTGTGGCTGGCTTCTTTCACTATATAGTTTTAAAGGTTCATCTGCTATAAATATCAGTACTTCATTGCTTTTAATAGCTGGTGAATATTCCATTGCTCACTCATTCATCAGCTGGGGGACATTTGGGTTGTTTCTACTTGTTAATAATGATGAATAATACTGCTGTGAACATTCATGTGCAAATTTTGGTGTGAACGTATGTTTTCAATTTTCTTGGGTGCAGACCTAGGAGTGGAATTGCTGGGTCATATGATAGTTTCACATTCTGCTTTTAGAAGAACAGTCAGGTGTTTCCTAAAGTAGCTGCACTGTTTTATATTCCCACCAGCAGTGTACAATGGTGTGCCAGCAATTTTAACTATTAATACTATAGAGAATTAACTCATGAGCTCTGGCCTTTTGGTGTGAGTTGACTTTGCCTGGCAGGATGTACCAGAGCACTTAAATCCCCAAACTTCTGAAACTCCTTTATCTAGAAGCAGATAAATCTGTAAATTTGGATATATTTGCCTACAGAGAATTCATCATGTAGGACTGAATGAAACCAGTGATGGGATGTGGATGGCATTGTCTTGGAATGTTTCTGGTATCTTGGTTTCTGTTCTGTACTCTGCTATACATATGACTGATTAAGGGCCTTTTTATTGCATCTCTGACCTTCAGTTTAGGCTTTAACTGTTCAAACTGAAAGCTTTTCTCTTTTGTTTTTCAGATTTGCACTACGCAGGATCTTAATTCTCTGAACAGGGCTACAATCTGTGCTCCCTGCATTAGGAGCACAGTCTTAACCACTGGGCTAACCAGGAAGGCCAGGAATGCTCTCCATTAACACACATAGTTAAAGGAACTATTACCCTAAATCTCCCTGATTATTAGCTTTGTGAATCCTTCCCGTAAGTTTGTGTTTTATTTCAGTCAATTTTAGAACATTTTAATTACTTCCTAGATAAATCCTATTCCTATTTTGACCCATCAAAATTCATGAAAGAAATAATATTGTATACTTGAGATCATCCAGTTTTCAGAAGCCAGGGACTGGTTGCCTCAGAATACGTGCCCCACCATCACACTGCATTAGAGACTAGGATGTACAAAGTATCCTTCTCTGCAGCATCATCCAGAAGAGAGGTCTGGAAGGCCCTTGCTTTCCAGTCGTAAGTTCAATTAGAATTGGTTCTCCTTCTCACCAAAGTATGAGTGGAAGATCCACACATGTAAATCCAGTCAGGAGGGTCATATTTAGAGATTAATTTGTTTTTATGAGTTTTAAAGCTTCCCATGGATAAGAAACAAGCACTGCATTTTATATATGGAAATGATGCTACAAAACCTTTCAGGGAAATGACTTACAGGGTCACAAACTTACATGTCATATAGGCTGCCACCACTAGGCAGGCCAGAAACACTGACGAACTTGAGCTGCAAAAGAGATGTGGAAACTGATGATCAAACCTGGAGAGGGGAATTAGAGGGTGCTTGGTTTCTGTTCTCAGAGCAAACACACTGAGAAGGTCAGTATCCAGCACTTCTGGTGGAAGAAACGGAAACTCAACTTTACAGCTTTGTAACCATTTACAGGCAAAAGTTAACTTTCTGCTTCTAATCTTATGGCTCTGATTTTGTTGACCACTCAGCAAGGAGGCTTTGCCCATTTATAGACGCCTCTTGTTGCACTCCTGATTTAAAACATGACACGTAGAATAATACTTACGTAATTCAGGTTCATAAACTGCATCAGACAGCTACCACCAGACTAATGAAACACCATACCATATTTGTTTAGAAATTCCTCTACACCCTCCTACACTGTTGGTGCAGTCATTATGGAAACAGTGGAAATTCCTCAAAAATTTAAAAATAGAATTTCCATATGATCCAGCAGTCCCACTCCTGGGCATATCTATATACACAGACAAAACTAGAATTCAAAAAGATATATGAACCCCTATGTTCATAGAAGCACTATGAACAATAGCCAAAATATGGAAACAAGTTAATTGTCTCCCAACAAACAGAGGAATGGATAAGGAAGATGTGGCACAAATATACAATGGAAAACTATTCAGCCATGAAAAAGAACTAAATGGATGTTGCCGCCAATTGCAACAATATGGATGGACCTAGAGATTTTCACACTCAAAGAAATCAGAGAGAGAGACAAATGTCATATAATATCACTCGTATGTGGAATCTAATATATGACCCAGATGAACTGATCTACGACAGACAGCCCCACAGACATAGAGGACACTTGGATTCCCAAGCGGGGAGAGGATTGGGGAGGGGTCAAGAGGGAGTTTAGGGTTATCAGCTGCATACCAGTGTCACATGATGGATAAGCAGTGGGGTCCTACGGCATAAGCACAGGAACTACAGTCAGCACTCTGTGATAAACTATAATGGAAAAAATATGAAAAAAATATATATAGAGAGAGAATCACTTTGCTATACAGCAGAAATTAACATAACATTGTAAATCAACTACATTTCAAGAAAAAAATTAAAAAGAAATTCCTTCCAAAGATAGGAAGCTGGTTTAAAAGAATAATATTAATGTGGATACAAATATTTCCATCAATGGTTATATTTTTATATGGCTACTTGCCTCCATTTTCTCAAAAAAGTAAAAAGTGATCAACTAGATAAGAAACTTAATGGAAATAGAGTCTTTTTTTTTTTTTTTTTACCAAGGCAGATCTTTAAAACTTATCTGAGCCCAAAGGAGGAGTTGTGCAAGAGAAAAATTGTCCCAAATATGGTCCAGGATAGAATTTTTTTCTTTTTGAATGATTTAATTCATAACTTCCTTCTGGAAATAATTTTCTGATTAAAAAATTAGAAATTCTTCTGATAAACTTAAGGGGATTAAGACTTATTGTGGAAACCCTAGTCACTTACGCACACAATTGACATCAGTCAAGAGTCTTAGTGACTTTCTAACTGAACATGGTTTTAGTTTTGGTTTTGGTTTTAAATCTAGTCTCACAGTGATTATCTAATTACTCACAAAAAGTACACCTCTAAACTGGGACTGCTGCTGCTAAGTCACTTCAGTCATGTTAGACTCTGTGCAACCCCAGAGACGGCAGCCCACCAGGCTCCCCCGTCCCTGGGATTCTCCAGGCAAGAACACTGGAGTGGGTTGCCATTTCCTTCTCCAATGCATGAAAGTGAAAAGTGAAAGTGAAGTCGCTCAGTCGTGTCTAACTCTTCGCAACCCCATGGACTGCAGCCCACCAGGCTCCTCCATCCATGGGATTTTCCAGGCAAGAGTACTGGAGTGGGGTGCCATTGCCTTCTCCAAACTGAGACTACCAGAGGCCTTTCCCCTGACAGCAAGATGATGATAAAACTTTAACTATAGTCCTAACTAAGCAGTCTCAAGAGTTCTCAACTATATTCTACTTAGTTTCCTGAAAGAATGCTTAGTTGGTTGTGAAGGTGAAAACCACAAAATTCAGACAAAGTAACACACAATGCTTATTGATCAAGTTGTTAGGCATTTCTTGAACAGATTATTGAGCACCTTTCTTCAAGATAAAAGTATTCAGTGTTCTGTGCAGGGGAATGATTAAACTTCAGGTACCTCATATGATTAAAATGAAAGGCTGATAGACTTTGGCTTTATTCTACTCTTGGACTTTGGTTTAGTCAGAGACTGAAGAAGATATTTGGTTATACTATAACCAGGAGCCAGGGGTCAGTGACATAGAAAGTTTCCAGTGTTATAGCTAAGGTAAAAGTGCTGGCTACAGAATGTCCTTTCTTGGAGAAAGCATAAACTTTGTGCCATAGTTTCACACCAGTTTCTGCCCAAACTTCCAATACTTTGCAAATGTTCCTGAAATACTTCCAGCAAAACCTATGTCTGTTGAAAAAGCATTTAATCACTGAGATTATTTTATTTCTGTGTAATGGTGGTGTCCCTTTGGATACCGATCTTTTCTCTCAATCACCCTATTACAGATGGAGGCATCAGGTCAGTGATTAAGCACCGATAGTTTTGGACATTTAATTGCTGTGTCTTCTCAGAAAATCTCCTCACTAAATCTACTACGTGTTTCCCTCCTCTGAGTTTAATATAAAAATTGGCCCTTAGAAGAAATATTGTTTCCAGTTGTACCATAATTTAACCTCTCCCTTGTTCTTGGACATTTAGATTTTTAAGAACCTCTTTAAACAATGCTGCAGTGAACATCTTTGTACATGTATCTCTACTGCATTATCTTGTGTGTTATCATTTCCCTCTGGATTTCATTTCATTTTCTGTGAAGTTTACTGAGAAGAGAATGTGCTGCTTTGGGGGACTTGGAAAAAGTATTGTTTTAATGACTAAATTGGCTTCTGAGTGTAAGCAATGTTTGTGAAAATGAAGGAAAGAACAAACAGCTAGTCCAGGGCATGACCATCTCTTTTGGCTTCAGCTGATAATGAATGGCTCACCCCAAAGAACAGAACAGTCTGATCTGAAAATATAGAGCGGTCTCCACCACCTTGAAGCCTTTGCTGGCTGTCAGCCTTGGCAAGCATCACATCTTTATGTGGGGAGGAAGGAGGAAGGAGGTTGAGAAGCAGAAAGATTCCCACCCCTAAGTCCCTGGAGCTCAGAGGAGGACCCTACCTGGCACTTTAATCCTGGGTGCATATTGAAGTGCCCTGAACTGAGGGATCAGGACCCTGGACAGCTCAGTTGGCGTTGCCCTACCTTCACTACCCTTGTTCTTAGGCAAAGGATTTCCCTCTTCATATTGGGTTTTACCTGTTTATTTATTAAGCAGAAAAGCTAACTGGTTAGCCCCAGGTAAAAAACCTCCTGAGTTTAAAGGGCCTGGGTTTTGTCATGGTAATAATATCTAAAATACCTTTCCTTTTTACTCCTCTTTGAAGTTTATATGGTTTGATAAGAAAAAGAAGTCCAAGGTCCAAGGACATATGATTGGTCATAGTAAAAGTGAACCGGACTAGTACTGAGTTCTTCTGATGCCATTGCATTCACTAATTAAGCAGTTTCTGAGCATAAATAATGTATGTATTAGTTACAGTATAAACTAAGATTCTGTAACAAAGAGATCTCAAACACAGTGCCTCAAATCATACCATAGTGTGCCTCTCTCACACATAACACTCCAGAGGTGGACAACTGATCCAGGGCAGGTAGGCTGCTCTTTTCCATGAGGTCATCCAGGGACCCAGGTCCTTCTGACTTGTTGTCCGGGTCCACAAACATTTCCTGCAAAGATCCAAATGGTAAATATTTTAGGCTTTGCAGGCTGTGCAATCTTTGTCACAACTGCCCAATTCTGCTGTGATACAAAAGCATCCATATTGTTGTTGTTTACTAAGGCCGTGTCCAACTCTTTTGCGACCCCATGTGCTATAGCCTACCAGGCTCCTCTGTCCATGGGATTTTCCAGGCAAGAATACTGGAGGGGGTTGCCATTTTCTTCCCCAGGGGATCTTCCCGACCCACAGATCGAACCTAAGTCTCCTGCATTGCAGGTGGATTCTTTACCACTGAGCCACCTGGGAAGCCCAAAAGCAGCCACAGGCATTACATAAGCAAAGGGGAACGGCCATATGCCAATGAAACTGTATTTACAAAAGCAGGTTAGACTTGGCCAGTGGGTTGTAATGACTTCTGCCTTTAGATGTTCTTTACACCATCATATTCATGTTCCAGACAGAGAAAGGAAGTGGATGGGTTGAAATTTCTCTTATAAAAACAAAATCCATAGATTAAAAACAGTGTGTCATAGTCACACAATGGCATATTCTGAAAATAAGAATAAATGAACCACAACCACACACAACATGGATGAATACCACAATATAATGTTAAGCAAAAGAAGCCAGACACAAAAGATTACATATTGATCGATTCCATTTATGGAAAATATAAAAACAGGCACGCTAACATATGGTATTAAAAGTCAGGATAGTGGTTGCCTTCGAGGGGCTGGGGTCAGGAACCAGAAGTGGACACAAAAAGGCTTCTGGCTTCTGACGATATTCTGATCTGGAGGATGTAAGTTCCCACACGTGGGTAGGGTAGGTTCACACATGAAAACCCACTAAACCACAGCTTAATATTTGTTTGCCTTTCTGTGTATAGGTTGCACATCAATTAGAAGGTTTACATAAGTTGCAGAAAAAGAGTAATTCAAAAGTACTACACTACTGTCTCTCACGTCTTGTCCAGAACCGAATCAAAGGAGCACCCCAAACTGCAAGGGATCTGGGAAATGTGGTCTCTAGCTGGGTGGCCGTATGACTCTGAAATTCAGAGGGTTCTTTTATGAAAAGGAAGAAGGTAAGAATGTGTTCTAGAGACAGTTAGAAGGCTCTGTTACAGTCTGTGCACCCATCACTGGTCCATGACAGTTATCAAATCGCTGGGCATGACCTGTGAGGTTCCCCTGGCAATAAAGCTCCCTGGTTAGCCTGCTATGGGAATGCCATCATCGTCTGTAATTCTCTGTGTTGTCTGGATTTACTCTCTATCCGATTATTTGTCCATGATACTTGATAGCCACTTTTTTTTTTTTTTTTTGTCTTTTTCTTTTTCTCCTAGGAACTTGAACATCATAGCAAAAGCTGCATTAGCCATGAGGAAAATCTCAGAAATCTCAGCACTGATTTCTTTGAGCTTTTGAGCAGTTAAATTAGTAATTGGCTACCTCTCAAACTCTATATGAAAAAATAAGCCCTTATGTATTTAAACGATTGAAACTGGGTCTTTGTTACCCAGAGCCAATCACAATTCTTAACTGATATGGAAAGCTTCCCTGACGAGATAATGTTGAAGCTGAGACTAGACAGATTATGAGGTGGCAGATGGAGTAGCAGGGGAAAGTCCAAAGCCCTTTCTATTGCCTTCCACCACTAATTGCCCACCGTCTTCCAGGCAGGGAGACTAGGGGCTGGAGAGGTCAGGAGAGTTCAAGGTAAGATTGATTTGTCCAGAGGTGACATTTGACGCTATGCGGAAGGGAGGGCTTGGTAGTGAACTCACATCTCTGTGTGTACTTCATGGCACCTATCACAAAGCTATCAGTTGCATGATCCCTGGTGTGACCACGAGACTGCAGCCTCCATGAGGTCAGGGACAATGCCTGTGATCGTTCATTAATAGCATAAATCCTTGCACAGGGCAGGTAGGGAATAATAGTTATTGGATAAGTTATAGCAGAAAGAACTGAATGAGAGGAGGAAGAAAAGAGACACAGGCAGGAGAGTGGAAAGCCTTGGCTGGGGCAGGCACCTCTTGAAGGGGACACAATCCCAGTGACACTTCCCCAGGGCAGATTCAGACGACTGTGGTCAAGGGTCACTTTAGGGACCCACATTGACATGCCTATCCAGCTCACAGCCTTTCTCTCTTGGCTACTCGATGGGCATGAGATTTGAGCCAGCATCCACAGTACTTCACCCTTGACCACAATAATGGATCCAAAATGTGAGTTTGTGACCCAGGCCTGGATAATTAGGGTCCTGTCCCAGGAATTGAAACTGAAGTTGAGAAAAGAGACTCCTTCCCCCTCTGGCTGTGATGGTGTGAGCCTGGATTTCCCACAGTCTGGTCCAGCAGCCAGGAGATGGCCTGCCTGTAGGAAAGAACCTGATATCCGGAGAGACCAAAAGAGAGAAAGAGTGAAGGATCTTCATGCTCCTGATTCCAGCTATCCCTAAGGTCGACTCCACTCTGCTCTTCCCAATTATACGAGCCAATGAATTCCTTTTTAATTCCTTTTGTGCTTAAGAAAGCTAGAATTGCGTCCTTTTTTTTGAGCTCTATAAGCTGCCTTTCTCTCCAAAACACATCCTCAAGCTGAGCACTTCTCACCATCTCTGCTGCATTAACGTGGTCTAAACCACCACTGTCTCATGCCTGGACGAATGCAACAGGCTCCCATCTCCTCTCTTGCTCCCTGACAAACCACTGTCCGCCCAGCAGGCCAACTGATCCTGGATAAATGTCAGTCCAATGATGTCACCTGCAATGATTTCTCTCTACATCCATATCCCTTATCCTGTTTTGCAGCATGAGCTGCTTCTGTCTACCCTGTAAGTATTCCGTGCCACCTCCCATCATCACTGTGCTTCAGCTGCGTTGCCCTGTGTTGTGTGTTTCTCAGACTCGTGAACCTCATTATCTCTTTAGCACCTTTGCACCTGCTGCCCCAAGTCTTCGCATAGTTAATTCTTCATCATTCAGTTTTTAGTAACGTAATACAGTAACCATAGCCCCCCATCTATTTCTGTATCATTTTGCTGTTGAAATTATTCACCGAAGTTGTCACTAGTTGAAATTATTTATGTTTTACTTACTTTTTTGTAGGCTGTCTGTCCCCTAGAGTATGAGCTTCAGGAGACTAGAGACCTTGCCTGTCTTGCTTACCTTGTGTCCACAGTAGGTGTTCGAGTGATATTTATTGAATGAATGAGTGACAGAATGAGGAGGAGCTGGAGTTCCATTCAGGCCCTAGATCCCCACTGCACCTCCATTTCTCTGTTGTCCACACCGCTGGCCAGTATTAACTCGTAGAGGAGCTTGCACCTGTTATGTGACTTCTTTCAACCTCTTTTGTCATTTAGGAAATGGGAATCCTACTCCTTGCTAAGCCAGCTCTAAGGGTTTTTGGAGATGCAAGGAGCTGGTAGGTAGAAAAGCCCACTGATGATCAGAATTGAATGTGCCTGGCTTGGCTAGGGGACACCTCGCTTCTACCTCCCCACCAAGCCCTTGCTACTCAGCGCTGACCTGCTTCCTCCTCTCTGGGTCACCCACACAGCCTCACGTGTCTTGCCTCCCCACCCCCAGCCCTCCAAAGGTCTTATTTTATAGCTTCCTGTGAGGATATCACATGAGGCCATGACCCTCGCTGTGAGAAAGCAGAGGCTGTAAAAGGCCAGCCTTGGCTCCCTGCTCAGTGGTTAAATATTGATAACACCAGGAAATAGAGGCCCAGAGTGGGCATAGCACACATCCCCCTGCAATGATGGCGCTCCAGACAGAGGGTCCTCCCCAGCCCCTTCCTCTGGGCTGGCAGGAGGGTTTGGATGTTTTCCTGTTACTTGAAGCCAACAGATAAGAAGGAAAGTATCAGTCTCCTGGTTCTTGCTGACTGTGAAAGTCAGATGGAGCCTGTGTGCCATCAGCGGCCACTTATTCAAGAGGTCAATCACCCCGGAGTGACAAAGGAGGCTCCAAGCCTGGGCGTGTGCTAAATGCAGAGCTCCCAAATGGGCCCGGCTGCCACAGGCTCTGTCGCACTGCCCCCCAGGTGACAGCGGTGCGGGAAGCTCAAGTGCAGAGACCTGCCGGTGTCCCCTGCAAGGAGGAGGAGGAAGAGAGAAATCAGTGCTGCCCCCGCCAGCAGACCAGACGAGTCCTCGGAACCCGGGACCCAGGGTGAGTGTCTTCAACCTGCCGCGGGAATGGGATGGCGGGTGCCAGGTCTTTGGCAGGAATCACGTCCAGGGGCAGGTGGTTACGCTCTGATTAAAATGCAGGCATCTCATACTGAGTAAAGTAAGTCAGACAGAGAAGGAGAAATATCCTGAGACATCCCTTATCTGTGGAATCTAAAAAGAAATGATACAAATGAGCTTACTTACAAAACAGCAACAGACTCACAGACTGAGAAAACAGAACTTATGGTTGCCCAGGGGAGGGGTCGTTAGGGAGTTTGGGATGGACAGTGTACGCACGGCTGTGTTTAAATGGATAACCAACAAAACCCTACTGTATAGCGCAGGGAACTCTGCTCAGTGTTATGTGGCAGCCTGGACATTTAGGGGAGAGTGGATACACGTATATGTACGGCTGAGTTCCTTCTCTGTTCACCTGAAACCGTCATAACATTGTTAATCAGCTCTGCTGCTGCTGCCGCTAAGTCGCTTCAGTCGCGTCCGACTCTGTGTGACCCCATAGACGGCAGCCCACAGGCTCCCCCCGTCCCTGGGATTCTCCAGGCAAGAACACTGGAATGGGTTGCCATTTCCTTCTCCAATGCATGAAAGTGAAAAAATAAAGTGAAGTCGCTCAGTCGTGTCCGATTCTCTATGACCCCATGGACCCCACCAGGCTCCTCCATCCATGGGATTTTCCAGGCAAGAGTACTGGAGTGGGGTGGGTACCATCGCCTTCTCCAGTTAATCAGCTATACTCCAATACAAAATTAAAAGTTCAAAAGAAAAGATAAAAATATAAATAAAGCAGGAATCTCCTGGAGGGGCCTAAGAGCGCATGACGACTAAATGCAATATGATATCCTGGAACCGGAAGCAGGAAGAAGACAATAACAGAAAAGTGAAATGCAAATAAATCATGACGTTTAGCTAATCATTTTTTTAAAATTCAGAGATATTACTACTATCTCTCTGTAGAAGAAAACTGGAAAAGTGCTTTGAGGGGAATGTGTCCCTTGTTTCTGTAGCATTAACATAGAGAGGGCCAACGTGTATCCATCTTATCATTTTGTTTCATTTGTTGCTATATTTTTATTATAACAATATTATACATGTTTAAAACATACATTCCACTGTGGGCGTCAGTCCACATGCAGATGTGTACACTTTTTGATTAGTTCCAGTACCACACTGTCTTGATTACTGGAGTTTTAAAGTGAGTCTGGAAGTTGGGTAGCATCAGTCCTCTAACTTTGTTCTTCTCCTTCAATACTGTGTTGAGTATCCTGGGCCTTTTGCTTCTCCTTATAAACTTGAAATTCAGTTTGTCAATATCCATAAAATAACTTGCTGGGATTTTGATTTGGGTTGCCTGTATCTATAGATCACATGGGGAAGAACTGACATGATGATTAGTTCCACTAATTAAACATCCAAAATTGGAATTTTTGTCCGGAAAAGTATAAATACAATTGATACATACTTTTTTTTATTGAGGTATAGTTGATTTACAATATTATGTTTCAGGTGTATAACATAGTGATTCACAATTTTTAAATATTATACTCTGTTTATAGTTATTATAAACTATCGCCTGTATTCCTTGTGCTGTACACTATACCCTTGTAGTTTGTTTATTTTATACATAGTAGTCTGTAACTCCAGGGAAGGCAATAGCACCCCACCCCAGTACTTTTGCCTGGAAAATCCCATGGACGGAGGAGCCTGGTGGGCTCCAGTCCATGGAGTCGCTGAGAGTCGGACACGACTGAGCGACTTCACTTTCACTTTTCACTTTCAGGCATTGGAGAAGGAAATGGCAACCCACTCCAGTGTTCTTGCCTGGAGAATCCCAGGGACGGGGGAGCCTGGTGAGCTTCCGTCTATGGGGTCGCACAGAGTCGGACACGACTGAAGCGACTTAGCAGCAGCAGCAGTCTGTAACTCTGAATTCCCTGCCCCTCTCTTGTCCCTCCCCATTCCTTCTTCCCACTGGTAACCACTGGTTTGTTCTCTATATATCTGTGAGTCTGTTTCTTTTCTGTTATATTCACTGCTGCTACTGCTAAGTCGCTTCAGTCGTGTCCGACTCTGTGCCACCCCATAGACAGAAGCTCACCAGGCCTCCCCGTCCCTGGGATTCTCCAGGCAAGAATACTGGAGTGGATTGCCATTTCCTTCTCCAATGAATGAAAGTGAAAAGCGAAAGTGAAGTCGCTTAGTCAGGTCCGACTCTTAGCGACCCCATGGACTGGAGCCTACCAGGATCCTCCGTCCATGGGATTTTCCAGGCAAAAGTACTGGGGTGGGGTGCCATTGCCTTCCCTGGTTATATTCACTAGTTTATTTTATTTTTTAGATTCCATGTATAAGTGATACCATACAGTATTTGTCTTTCTTTCCCTGACTTATTTCACTTAGCCTAATACCTCCAAGTCCATCCATGTTGTTGCAAATGGCAATATTTCATTCTTTTTTATGACTGAGTCCATTGTACAGATGTACCACATCTTTATCCATTTCTCTGTCAATGGACATTTAGGTGGCTTCCATATCTTGGCTATTGTAAATAATGCTACTATGAACATCAGAGTGAATGTATCTTCTGAATTGGTGTTTTCATTTTCTTTGGCTAATATATGCATACATTTAAAATACACACAAATACACAAAATATGTGTTTAGAATATACATACAAAATATATACATTTAAAAATGTAATTACATATATCATTTTCACAAAGGTAATAGGTACTCAGGAGAAATGTATACAGTACATAAGTGTTCAAAGTGGATGTCCCATGGGTCTAGACCCCAGCCTACTTCCCTAGAGGGAGCTGGTGTTGGCATCTCGACCTCCGTGTTCTTTTCTCTGTGCGTGTATGTCAGGGGAGGGGGTGGGTGTTCTGCATATGCAACAAGGGTCTGTGGCCAATATTACCAATTAATCCAGGCATTCCTGCATCTGAGACTAGACAGAAGATCACAACCCTTAACAAGTGCTCTGGAGAAGTTGGAGCTGGAACACAAGATCACATCGATTGGCCATCCCTGTAATTTGTCTTTGCATTATTCAGTATATATATATATATATATCCTTCAAATGAGTAAGTAGGTAGTGGGCATCTGAGTCCGTGAAACTCTTTGAAAAAAAAAAAAATCTTTCTTTTTCCCTGACTTCCATCTCTGTCTTGGCACATT
This sequence comes from Tragelaphus eurycerus, assembly GCA_935064755.1. Taxonomy (NCBI): domain Eukaryota; kingdom Metazoa; phylum Chordata; class Mammalia; order Artiodactyla; family Bovidae; genus Tragelaphus; species Tragelaphus eurycerus. The sequence continues at coordinate 4,191,436 of CAKXYN010000054.1, read as the reverse complement.
AGTAGTGTAGTGATGGTTTCATTACTAAATTGTGTCCGACTCCGGTGACGCATGGGCTGTAGCCCTCCAGGCTCCTCTGTCCATGGAATTTCCCAGACAAGAATACTGGAGTGGGTTGCCATTTCCTTCTCCAGGAGATCTTCCTGACCCAGGGATCAGATCCGCATCTCCTGCATTACAGGCAGATTCTTCACCACCGAGCCACCCAGGAAGCCCTTGGCACGTGAATGATGACTCATATATGGAAAACTTGGCTCAGTATTATTTTTGTATCAGAATATTTTCCTTCAAAATCTGTAGATGTTTGTTCAATTTTCTCAGAGCATTTAGAGTTGGAGAAAACTCTGACGTCAGTCTTTTTATTAGTACCTTGTTTTTTTGTTTGGCTGCTTGCCATCCAGTTCTTTTTGGATGTTCCTGGCTGAGCCTGCAAAGGCTATTTTGGATTGGACATCAAGAGTCGGGGGATTTTGAGATGGCCTCTGGCCTCTCTTTGGCGTGTTGTCCTCTTAGCCCTATGACATGTTTTCATGATTGGTTTGTTCAAAACCCTTTACTTTGATCTCCACTTCTGTCCCCTTTTCCTCCCCTCTCCCTCCCATCCACCCCCTCACCAGAGATAATTATCTAATGTGTTGAATGTGTCTTTTTTTAAATGTGTCTTTGTAAAATGTATATTGTTGTTTTGTATGCATGTATTTTGAATTTTCATAAATGGTGTTGCATACTCCCTTATGATCCTTGGGGATACTTTCAGGATATAAATATGCTCAGGAGTAGAACTGCTGGGTAATGTGTACACTTACTTTGACTAATTTGCTCTAGATGGCTGCCCCATCTAGTCTACACACCCTGGCAGTGCATAAGGCTACAGCCCCAGAACCACACCAACACCTGGCATTATCCACCTTCCAAACTATGCCAGTCTAATAGATGTCAGGTGGTGTTTCATTTCATTAATTGTCATTCTTCTGATTTCCAAAGAGTTTAAGCATATTTTCATATGCTTGCTAGCCTTTTGAGTTTCCTATTTTGTAAACTGCCTGTTTATATTATCTATTAGGATTCTAGTCTTTTTCCTGTAAATTTGTTAGAATTCTTTGTACATTTTAGATATCAGTTTCTTCTGGATTTTAAGCATCACAAGTATCTTATCCCAATCAGAAATGTGTTTACTACTGTATTGATAGTATTCTTCATTGAACAGATCATCTATTTTGATATAATCAAATTCAACAGTTTTCTGTTGTTACTCAATGACTTAAGCTTGTATGGTTTTAATAAGTGCCACCCTACTTCTATTAACTTTGCACTTTTTCCTCTTGCATTTAGGCCTTTACTATTGGCGTCTGTTTGTGTGTGTGTTGTTTGTTAGATGCGCATCTGTGCATGATGTGTGCTAGTCGTGTCCGACTCTTTGTGACCCCATGGACTCCAGGCTCCTCTGTCCATGGATTTCCCAGGCAAGAATACTAGCATGGGCTGCCATTTACACCCCCGGGAGATCTTCCCAACGCAGGAATTGAACCTGCATCTCCCACATGGGCAGGTGGATTCGAGCCACCTTGGAAACCCCTAGATGTGCAACTGGTCTTCCTTTTCTCCATAGAGTGAGCCAGTTTTCCTGACACCATCTACTAAACAATTCCTCCTTTCCCTACTGGTCAGCAGAGCTATCCTTACCTTAGAAATATTAAGTTTCTGCATGAATATAGGTCTCTATGAAATCTCTGTTCCCATGCCTTGGTATAATGACTTGGTTTTATGTCAAAGCCACATTTTTTATTATAATACATCTCAACATCTGATGGGGCCAGTCTCCCCTCTTAGTCTTTTTTTTGATGTTTATGTGCTCAGTCCTGTCTGACTCTGCAGTTTACTTTGTCTATATAAATACTAGAATAAGTGTATCAAGGTCCTCAAAAAACATCCAGTTAGAATTTTGGCTGAGATTGCATTGAATTTATAGATTTATTTGGGGATAACTGATATCTTAGTAAGTTTATCCTGTCTGAAAACATAAATCCCACTCTATTTATTCAGATCATTTATTATTATCTTGTTCTAGAGTTTAAAAATGTTCTTCAAGGGACTTCCCTGGTGGTCCAAGAGTTAAGAACTCCATGCTTCCACTGCATGGGTCACAGGTTCGATCTCTGTTCGTGTAACTGAGATCCTACATGCCCTGCAGCACAGCCCCCTCCCCCCAAAAAAACTTCATATGCTACTGTGCTCCTGTGGGATGCTGCTACTGTGCTACAGTAGGCCACTGGGATGCTACTGTGAATGAGCTTATTTTTATTTAATTTTCCAGTTTCACTAATAATGGGAGAAATACTATTTCAGGCTTGTATACAGCAACTTCAGTGAATGCGTCTATTAGTTCTATTGTTTATTTTTCTAGGTTAATAGATGATCTTGTCATCTGAAAATTATGAGTTTTAACTCTTTCTTATCAAGTTTTACACTTCCTTTTCTTTCCTTATAGCACTTGTTAAGGACCTCTAGGACTATATTAAACTGTAATGGTCCAAATTTAACCAGCAGCTACCTTTGTCTGGCACTTCACCATTTTCCACTCTGGGTCCTGGGTATGCTGAGATCCAGGAGAGAGACGGTGATAGGCCCAGCCTTCATCACGTGGGGGAGACAGGCACCTGTGATTGGCCAGCACAGCATGCAAAGAGTTGACTCATTGGAAAAGACTCTGATGCTGGGAGGGATTGGGGGCAAGAGGAGAAGCGGACGACAAAGGATGAGATGGCTGGATGGCATCACTGACTCGATGGACGTGAGTCTCAGTGAACTCTGGGAGTTGGTGATGGACAGGGAGGCCTGGCGTGCTGTGATTCATGGGGTCGCAAAGAGTCGGACATGACTGAGCGACTGATCTGATCTGATCTGAAGGAAACATGGTGAAGGAGAGGGGTGGACTGCAGAAGCTGGAGGGGATGCTTGCTGGGCAAGCAAGAACTGTAGAGACCCTGCAAGGGTCTATCTCACAGCCCATCAGTGGTTCGGTCCTCCCCACACCCACGTCAGTGCTCCTCCCCACGTGTAATAGTTTTAATAAAGATTTGAGTGGCTCCTGTTTCTATGGTCTCTGCTGCTCAGGCCCCACCTGCTCCGGGAGTTCCAGCTATTTCAGTCTTGTAACTTTGGGCCCAGGGAAGCGCAGGGTTTGGGCCCAGGGTTTGGGCAGGGCGGGGAGAGTAAGTTGGGGCGGGATATCCATTCAAGCTCCGTTCTTCGTTTGCAGGAGTCTTCAGGCCTTTGCCAAGGGTCATAACCTTAGTAGGCCAGGAGAGCAGCTGGGAGCGAACGGGTCTGAGAACTTCCTTGTCAGAAACATATCCCAAGAGCAGAGGCATGAACTACAGTGAGGGGCTAACCGGAGCCCCACCCATCAATGAGGTGCCTCTGGAGCTGCTGGAAGAAATGCTCTGGTTTTTCCGAGTAGAGGATGGTAAGCAGCGGGGATGGGGGGGGGGGGGTGCACTCTCCTGGCTGAAGCCCCCATTATGGTCCCCTCCTCCATGGCAGGCTGCACGTTTCCTCCAGGGCCAGAACTGAGGCTGAGGGTCTCACTACCCAAAGGGGCCTGGCTAAACTGCGCTCTCCTTTCCTCAGGGCTGGTCACTCATGTACTCATCCATCCTGTCATTCACAAATATTTATTAAGTTCCTTCTGTGCACCAGGGACTGTTCTCAGCATGGGGGTTACAGAAGTGGAAACACACAAAAATCTCTGCCCTCATAGAGCATTCCTTCTAGTGAAAGAGGAAAACCAACAAATGTCTAAAATGCATACCGTGCTAGTGAAATGAGTAATAAGGAGAAAATGTAAGCCAAGAAAGGAATAGGAAGCGTGCAGCCATGGAATGTAATGTGGTCAAGGAAGGCCTCTCTCAGAAGCTGATGTTTGAATAAAGGCTTGCAGGAGGTGACAGAATTAGCCATGCAGATTATGTGGGGAAAGGCATTCCTGGTGGAGGGAACAGTAGATGCAAAAGCTCTGAAGCTAGATGCTCCCTCATCTGGGTACAGTATGGACAGACCCTGATTATCCAAACTCAAATGAGCTACTTTATGTATTATCTGCAGGCAGTGTCAAATCTAATTTAACTGCCACCCTTTCTTCCCTCCCTCCCTCACTTCTTTCCTCCCTCCCTTGCTTCCTTCTTCCCTTCCACCCTCTCTTCCTCACTTCCTCCCTCCCTTCCTCTTTCACTTGTACTGCACTTGGCCAGCCCCTAGCAAAACTCTGAAGATGGTGAAGTTTATCTTCACTACACACCTCCTTTCCCCACTATTATTATCCCACTGCAGTGCTGTCTCCCCCAGGTAGATGAGAACTTCTCTGGAGCAGAGATCTCTTCTCCCCCTGTCCCCTACTTTGGACCAGGAGTTCCCTGGCTCATCTTCAGCTTGGTTACTCTCTCTACAATATGTGGCCCACAGCAGGGGCAAGCTGATGCTGTGAGTTGGTCTGTTAGGGGCCTGAGAGGCACCTGGCCTGTCCTCAAGGCTCCATCCTGTGTGTCCCTCCCCAGCAACTCCTTGGAATTGTTCCATGTTCGTCCTGGTAGCCTTGGTGGTCATGATAAGCTTCATCCTCTTGGGAAGGAACATCCAGGCAAACAGGTGAGGAGCTGGTCTAGGGGTGGCCTCTGGAGGGTGGGGAAATCTAAAGAGGGGTCATCTAGAGACCTTGGCTGTCCACCTTTTGGGTCAGCAAAATGCAGCCTGCAGAGTTTTGTTTGTTTGAGAACCCAAAGCTGCAGAAAAACTAGCAGCTGTCCCCGATGACCATTCCCTGGCCAGCAAGCAGGGCAGGGGCTGGTGTGTCTCAGAAATCAGGATCACTGGCTCTGGAGTCATACAGGCTGGGTTCAGATTCCAGTTCTGCCACTCACTAGTTGGGCAAGACATTCAGTACCTCCAGGCTGGCTTCTCCTTATATAAATGGCAACTGTGATAGATTCTTTCCTCCTAGGATTGTGGGGAGTGTTCAGTGGGGGCTTTTGCAGAATTAGGGATGTGGTTACATGGGAAAACCTTGTGCTACTCCAAGGCCAAATGCAGGGCATGGATAGAGACCTGAGATCACTTGGGGCTCCTGGGTAATTCTGACATTTTTATAACAACGATACTCCTTAACCCTGGATGAACAAACAAATCACCTGCGGAAGAATGTTAAACACAGAAATCTGTGCCTCACCTTAGAGATTCTGATGCAGAGGGTCTGTGGGGGAGGGGACCTGGGCACTGGCATTTTGTTAAACTCTCTGGATGAGTCCAGGACTAACTTTTGAAAGCTCTGTGAGGGCAGGAACTACATTTGACTCAAATTTGCTTCCCCAAGCAACTGGCTCAGTGTCAGATTCTGGAAGTTATTCAAAAAATAATTGGTTCACTCATTCCTTCATTAATTCAATAATTACTATATCCTAGTCGGGGAAGGCAATGGCACCCCACCCCAGTACTTTTGCCTGGAAAATCCCATGGACGGAGGACCCTGGTAGGCTCTAGTCCATGGGGTCGCTAAGAGTCGGACACGACTGAGCGACTTCACTTTCACTTTTGACTTTCATGCATTGGAGAAGGAAATGGCAACCCACTCCAGTATTCTTGCCTGGAGAATCCCAGGGACAGGGGAGCCTGGTGAGCTTCCGTCTATGGGGTCTCACAGAGTCGGACACGACTGAAGCGACTTAGCAGCAGCAGCAGCAGTAACTAGCAGTAACTTTTAAACAGTAATACTGAGAATCCCTCCTCAGATCTGTATCATGGTTTGCAATTTTGAAGGCACCTTCACATTCTCTCACCTGATCAAACCAGCCCTGTAAGGTGGGGCTGGCACAAGTTACTTATTCCCACTGTACAGATTAAGCTCACTGAGGGTCCATGGAAGGGTTGGACTAACCTCCAAGCTCTTCTTCCTATGCTATACCTTATGTCATCTATGAATCCTCCTCATAGTTCTGCTATAAAACCAGAAAGAAAGAACTCAGCGCCCTTCATTCCCATCAGTAACTAGTCGTCATGAACTGCTACAGCTCAGACATCATTTATTCCATAGAATAAGCTGAGGACTGCTCTGCGCCAGGTTCTGTGCTGAGAATGGGGACCACAGGGCTGGACAAGATAGATTCAGCCCCGGTCTTATGGAGCTGACAGTTTGGAGGGGAGACAACTGTAGCTGAGAATGACAGGTGATGACTGTGGGATATATAGAGGTGGGATCTAGGGCCTTGAGGGCAAAAAAGAGACAGAGGCTGTGCTGACGAAGGGAAGCACGCCCCAAGCTCAAGGGAGGAGCAGGAGGGCCCAGGGGGGCTGTAGTGTGGACTCTGGGGGCGGGAGGAAAGGGAGGCCAAGAGGCAGCAGGGCCCAGAGTGTACACGCCCTGGGGGCTCCTGAAGGAGTTTTCAGGTTCTAGCTCATGGGCACTGGGGAGCCAGAGAAGAGCTTTGTACAGGGACATGAAAGGTGATGTTTTAGCGAGATCAGTCTGCGAGAAGGACCCAGAGGGGTAGTGCCTCTGAGAAGGTGACTTTTCCTCTCTCAGACTGTCAGGAAGCATCTGCCTCAGCAAAGTCACCTCGGAGACAAGGCAGCTGTCCTCAGGAGCAGCAGACAGTCAGATGTTCCCCTGTGACCCAAACAGATTGTCTGGGCAGTCAGCTCAAACCCTGGCAGGGTCTCTCCACTAGGAGATCTAGGGGTGGGGACTTGGAGTAGAACCACCTCGGAGGGAAGATGTTTGGGTAAGTTACTGGTAGGAAGGCTGGATCTTGGGTGCCAGGTTCCAGAAGTGGGCAGTGGGGAGCCAGTGAAGGTATTTGAGCTGAGGACTCTGGAAGCATGGTGTGTGCAGGCCAGTTTGGAGACATAAGCACCTAGAGGCAGAAGGATTAGGTAGGAATTTCCTGCTACAGTCTGTCTAGGGATGGAGTGGAGTGAGGGTGGGGACGGGGTAATAAGGACTACACTAAGCAGGATGAAAGTGTAGCTTGGTGGAAAGAACACAGGACTGGGAATCAGAAGAGAAATGCATGACCCAGGCACATGCTCCTCAGGCCCCTCTGAGCCATATTATGTCACTTGCAAGAGGAGCAACAGTAGCTGAGGTCATGGATGGCACTGCAGCTTTGGAAAGATGATGCGTGGAGAAGTCTAAGATGTTTCTCTGCCAAAAACCCATCAAACCATCTCAGCTTTCTCCCCAGACTGTTTCCAGAACTGTGTACTGGATCTACCCCCTCAAACTTGCGAACCCACTAGGGAGCCCCAACCACTGCTCCAACCACTTGGTATCCCCACACAGGGAACCCACATTCAATAGTGTTTTCTCTCCTCCCAGAAATCAAAAGAAGCTGCCACCGGAAAAACAAACTCCAGAAGTCCTGTACTTGGCTGAGGGTGGAAACAAAGATGACAAGAACCTGACCATCCTAACAGAGACTTTGCTCTCTGAAAAGCCAACTTTGGCCCAGGGAGAAATGGAGGCAAAATGCAAGGATGTGCCGCGGGTCCATTTTCCAGACCCAGAAGAATCTGAAAACTAGTCAGGGTGCGGGGCAGTTCCCCTGGAGGGTTCGCAGACAGAGTGAGTGACCTGCAATCAAAGTAAAACCCTGTTTTGAAAAAAATGAACAAAACCTTTTTATTAAAAGTTTCTGGATGTGGGCAGTTGGAATTGCATAGTTTATTCAAATGGCGGTGGGCCACACACAAGTGGCTTGGAGTGAAAGTGCGAAGTCTAGAGCCAGCCTGTGGGTTAGGAAGCCTGCTCAGACTTATGTGGTCTTGAGGAGTTCCCAGCCTCCCTCTGACCTCGGCTTCTCCATCTGTAGAATGTGGCTGAAGCCTGGGCTGGAGCTCCTGTTTTCAATCCAAGCTCCTGGAGGGGCTGAGTAAAGAAGGGGTGGGGTTCTGGGCTCAGAATTCCTTTCCCCTCCCTTCCCTCCATCTGATCCACCAGGGAAGCCCTGAACAGAGGAGCCTGGTGGGCTACAGTCCATACAGTCACACAGAGTCAGGCATGACTGAAGTGACTTAGCATGTATATATTCCCTTCCCTCCCCTGCAGCCCTCTCCTTTACCTGCTGATCTGCCAAGGGTCCATGAAAGACTTCCTCTGGGCCAGGGCCCTGCGGTAAACAGAGCTAAAAAACTATGAAACCCCCTGCCTCTGAGGCCTTTCTCTTACTAAAGATGGGATCCCAAAGGAGTGTCTTGATCCTGTGTGTGAGCCACCATGTTGCAGTACAAGCTGGGTCGGCAACCCCAAATAATTTATGCAAAATTTATGAACCCAAAATGCTGTAGGTTCTATCTTACAAAAGGAGACTTTGAACACACAGACCCGTTGCCAAAGATCCTAGGTCCTGCCATCCTAGACTAGAGACAGAATACGCAGAACACTGTTTCTCCTTACTGGATGCCTGGTACACCCAGCGTGGGGTCCCTGGAGTCCTGGGTGATTGTCATTGGAGAAGATGACTTTGTTCTGCAGTTTTGATCAGTCACCTTGAGAAGCCTGGTCCTGAGGGTCTGTGGACAGAGTCCTTGATTTAAGGTTGGAAAATACAGGGGCCCTGCCTCCCGGAGAAATACCCTGGAGGCTCCCTGCACTGGCCAGCCTGCAGCACTTTCCCTCCGCCTTCACTGAGAGGCAAAGCACTGGAAATAGCCCTTCCCCAGACAGCTTTGCTTCTCACAGGCTAAGTAGGATTTCTCAACTAGATTTTACTTGAATAAACTGTGGGGTTTGTGGCCTGGGGTTTCTTGGAGGTCAGAAGACAAGGGGAGGGTCAGGCTCCAGCCCTCCAAAACCTGCCCCTGCCCTGCCCGTCCACCAGGTGCTGGGACTTCAGGGTGGGCTGCTCTCAAGCCTTATGAAGGCCTCATGAAGCTGTCCACCCAGAGCCATCCCCGAGGTGCCACATCAGGCCTGGCTGTAGCTGGAGCAGGAAAGGGGATGATGGCACCATGACGGATGTTGCCATTTTCTTCCATTTCCGGCTGACCCCAGGTCTCCATGCCGTCACAGTGGTGTTTCCTTCAGGGTGAGGGATACAGTGGTTACCATGGAAACTAAGGCCTGGCGGGAACAGGAGCAGCATTCCTGTCTGTCCCTATGGCTCCTACAGTGATCCTGGTATCAGGGACACTGTCTGGCGCTGGAGGAGGGGTCAGTTGTCCGCCGGACGGTGAGGGCAGACATCAGAAGGAAATGCCGGTGGTGAGAAGCTCGGTGGTGAGAAGCCAGCCCCTGCCCAGTAGACCGCCCAGTGCTGAGCTTGGGATCCTGAGCAGGGGCCCTCAGAAGATCTTGAAGCCCTTCAATAGTGTCAGGGTGGGTGCTTTGCGCTTGCTCTGAGCCCGGGATGACTTCACAGTGACCAGCTTGGCCTGTGCCACAGCAGGCATCTCCTTCAGGCTGGTGGTAGAAAGTGTGTTGAAGGTGCAGCTGGCCAGCCCGTGGCGGGCTGTGAATGGGGCCTGGTGATGCACAGCTCTCTCCTCCGAGATGAAGAGAGGCCTGGCCAGGGAATTCTTCTCCAGCTCCCGCCGTGCCTCCCGTACTGCCTCATGGAAGACGTGCTGCACGTGCTCAAAGTCCAGGCAGGCAGAGACCTCGAAAAACAGGCACCCAAACCTGCCCGCCAAGGCGGCGCCCTCTGCCTGGGTGACCTGCCTGGCGAGGAAGCAGGGGGAGTCAGGGTCAGGAGCATCCGAGTCAGGCAGGCCCAGTCCTACTCCCGGCTCCTCACTTACCAGCTCCATGACCTGGAGCCAACTTCATCACTGAGGCTCACTTTTACTCATCAGTAAAATGGGAGAACGACAGGTACCTCTCAGGGTTGTTAAGAAGATTAAGAAAGATGATTTGTGTCAAGGACCAAGCACAGGGCCTGCTCAGTAAACGGCAGCTGATGTCACCTAAGCCAGAATGTCAGAACGAGGCTGAGGAGAAAGGAGAAGCTGGCCCAAAGTCCCTGGCTAGATCCTGCCTGTGGCCAGAGGAAGATGGCCGCTCTCAGCCCCATGTCCCCTCAGCTCATTTCCTTGGTCAGGAAATGAGCCGCCCTCAGCCCTGGGGTGTGGATTAAGCTCTGGAGAGAGGTGGTGGTTTGGTCAGAAGGATGTGAGACCACGGTGTCTACAGAGGCCTGGTGGGCTATGGTCGTGACTCAGGACGCCTGTGGTCAGCAGAGCTCTCAGGGCTCATGGGAACTTTTGTCTGCCTGCCCAGAGAGAGCAAGGGTGACAACACAAGAGAGGGAGCAGCACCTACTCCCACTTTATCCTGTACCACCTCCCATGATGGTGGGATCAAGTATCTGCAACTACCTCTCATGATGGTGGGATCAAGTATTTGTAACCACCTCCCATGATGGTGGGATCAAGTATTTGCAACCACCTCTCATGAACTGTATAAAAGGCCAAAAAATTATGATACCACAAGATGAGTCCCTCAGGTCTTAAAGTGCCCAATATGCTACTGGGGAAGAGTGAAAAAGAACTAGCAGTATCCCCAGACTGAATGAAGTGACTGGGACAAAGCAGATATGACAGTTGTGGATGTGTCTGGTGATCAAAGTAAAATCCAATACTGAGAAGAACAGTATTGTATAGGAGCCTGGAATGTTAATTAGATCCATGAATCATGGAAAATTGGACGTGGTCAAGCAGGAGAAGGTAAGAATAAACATTTACATCCTAGGAATCAGCAAACTATAATGGATGGGAATGAGCGAATTCAAATAACCATTGTATCTACTACTGTTGGCAAGAATCCCATAAAAGAAACGGAGTAGCCCTCATAATCAACAAGAGAGTCTGAAAACAGTACTTGGGTGTGACCTCAAAAATGACAGAATGATCTCAGTTCATTTCAAGGCAAGCCATTCAACATCACAATAATCCAAGTCTATGCCCCTACCACCGATGCCGAAGAAGCTGAAGTCGATCATTTCTATGAAGATCTAGGAGACCTCCTCGAACTAACACCTAAAAAATATGTTCTATTCATCATCAGGGATTGGAATGCAAAACTAGGTAGTCAAGATATACTTGAAGTAACAGGCAAGTTTGGCCTTGGAGAACAAAATGAAGCAGGGCAAAGGCTAACTGAATTCTGCCAAGAGAATGCATCAGTCATAGCAAATACTTTTTCAACAACACAAGAGATAACTTTACACATGGACATCACCAAATGGTCAACACCAAAATCAAATCAATTACATTCTTTGTAGCCGAAGATGGAGAATCTGTATACAGTCAGCAAAAAACAAGACCTGGAGCTAACTGTGGCTCAGATCCCCAGCTTCTTATAGCAAACTTCAGGCTTAAACTAAAGAAAACTGGGAAAAACACTAGGCCAGCCAGATATGACTTAAATCAAATCCTATATGAATTCGCAGTAGAGGTAACGAATAGATTCAAGGGACTAGATCTAGATAAAAGTGTGCCTGAAGAACTATGGACAGAGGTCCGTAATATTGTACAGGCCGCAGTGAACAAAACTATGCCAAAGAAAAAAGCAAGAAGGCAAAGTGATTATCTGAGGAGGCTTTAGGAATAGCAGAAGAACAAAGAGAAGCAAAAAGCAAGGGAGAGAGGTACATCCAATTAAACTCAGAATTTCAAATAGCTAGAAGGGACAAGAAGGCCTTCTGCAATGAACAGTGTTTAACAATTGAAGAAAACAACAAAAGGGGAAAGACTAGAGATCTCTATAGGAAAACTGGAAACATCAAGGGAGCTTTCTGCCCAAAGAATCAAGATAGGAGAGGGAAACATCAACAGCCTCAGATATGCAGATGATACCACTCTAATGGCAGAAAGCGAAGAGAAACTAAAGAGCCCCTTGATGAGGGTGAAGGAGGACAGTGAAAGAGCCAGCTTAAGATTAATATTAAAAACACTAAGATCATGGCATCTGCCCCCATTACTGCATGGCAAATAGAAGGGGGAAAGGTGAAAGTAGTGACAGATTTCCTCTTCTTGGGCTCCAAAATCACTGTGGACGGTGACTGCAGCCATGAAATCAGAAGATGACTGCTTCTTGGCAGGAAAGCTATGACAGACCTAGACAGTATGTTGAAAAGCAGAGACATTACTCTGCCAACAAAGGTCCGATAGGTCCTTTATCAAGGCTATGGTCTTCCCAGTCGTCACATACAGTTGTGAGAGCTGGACCGTAAAGAAAGAAGAACACCAAAGAACTGATGCCTTTGAACTGTGGGGCTGAAGAAGCCTCCTGAAAGTCCCATGGACTGCAAGGAGATCAAACCAGTCAATCTTAAGGGAGATCAACCCTGAATATTCACTGGAAAGACTGATGCTGAAGCTCCAGTATTTTGGTCATCTGTTGTGAACAGACAACTCATTGGAAAAGTCCCTGATGCTGGGAAAGAATGAGGGCAGGAGAAAAAGGTTTCAGAGGATAATATGGCTGGACGGCATCACCGATGCAATGAACATGAACTTGGGCAAACTCCAGGAGATGGTGAGGGACAGGGAGGCCTGGCGTGCTGCAGTTCATGGCATCTCAAAGAGTCAGACACAACTGGATGACTGAACAACAATTCATAACGGTGGAATCAAGTATTTGTAACCACCTCTCTTGATGGTGGGATCAAGTATTTGTTACTTTCAGGAAGGTCCTAAAAGCATAGACATCAGATGGAGAAAAATACTGGCCTTTGGTAGACCAGATGTCCAGAAGAGATGCAGTGGGGGGTACTCCCTGAGGGCTGGAGATCAAGGTTTCAATGGCTGAATCCTAGTGCTGAGCGGCCTCACCCACCATCCATGAGGACACAGCCTGTGAGGTTAGAGGAGACCCCAGGGCATGTATGGAGGGAAAAGATTTCTGAGCCAAAGGTAATCTAGCAGAAGCAAGGGCTAGGAGCAGGTTAGCCCATCAGACAGGGAGACTGTCTAGGACAAAAAGGGTCGGGGCAGAGGACAGAATCCATTCCCCACCCAAGGCTGGTGTCCTGTCAGTTCAGTTTCCTGAGGAGCTCCTTTTGAAAGAATACTTGGTATTACATGCATTTGTGACAAACTTGAATCTGAAACTTTGTCATTGTGGGGCTTGAATAATGAGCTTTCAGAAACAACGACCCCATGTGCCCATGCAGGTGTGTGAATGGCTGACCCAGCATATAACATTATTACCCTTTTTGCTTATTTTGGCATCAGATCAGATCAGTCACTCAGTCGTGTCCGACTCTTTGCGACCCCATGAACTGCAGCACGCCAGGCCTCCCTGTCCATTACAAACTCCCGGAGGTCACTCAGACTCACATCCATTGAGTCAGTGATGCCATCCAGCCATCTCATCCTCTGTCGTCCCCTTCTCCTAGCAAAAATGGTATCAGTGGTTTGGGAACCACTGCCCTAACCCACATTTTACCCTTTACAAGACAATCATGGGAGACACTGGCCACTGCTCAGCAAAAGTTAGATTGGCTGTGCCTGTCAAATCCTGACCTACCAACCTCGGGATTCAACCAAAGAAGGAAATGGGCATAAATCATCATGACTCCTTCTTAGGAACTGATACGGCTTTGCTCTTTGCTCCCAAACCACTTTCAGATAATCCCTTGGGCAAATATTGGGACCAAAATAGTGGCCTAGTTTTTTCTTCATATTTAAAACTGGTTTATTCTCAATCCAGTCTTCTGATTCCTCCTCTAGGTTCTGGGGGCTCTTTGACTCCACAAAGACTACCTTTTGGCTTTAAGTTCACACAACTTCCCTCATTCCCTGAGATGGAATTTGTCTGGATGTGAGGGCATGCCTACCTTTGAAGGCTCCTCCTGTGAATCTCTTTCATGAGACCACATCTCTTTTCCCCACTGCCCATCAGCTCTGGTCTAGATCAAGCATCCCCTCCTTCTAACACCAGTCAATGGGCCTTTGGCATCTGGGAAGCAGGGGTGACTGGCCTTGAGGAGGGAGGGGTGGAGGAAGGCTGCCCTACCTTCCAGGTAGACCGGCCACAAGGGATGGACATCTCTGCTGGAGAGGGCCAATGGGGTCAGTCATCAGGTGAAGGCGTCATAGTCGCAAACACCTCAGGGGCAAGGCAGGCAACTTGAATATGTGGGGAGGGGTAAGCCATGGGGACTGTAAGGCCTGTGGTCAGCTAGAGGGAGCACACCCCGCCCTAAAGCATTCCAGTTCCAGGTCTTTTAAAACACTGTGCCGGCCAAACAAAATATGACTGCAGTACTCAGTGGTCATCTGCCCCCTGGCCCAGTCTGTGGCCTTTGATTGAAGTCCAGTCCTTTCTAAGAGACTCCTGCCCTCGGAACAGCCAACGGTGGGAGTGAGCCTGGGGACCTCACTTGGTGGAGGCGAGAGCTGGCTGAACCAGAGCAGACTGGCCTGAGTCAGGCTGCCTATCAGAGCCTCTCTCTCTGGAACTGGAATTGGGCCCTGGATGACCAGCCAGCTGCAGGGTGTGGAAACAGAAGGTCATATAGTCTCAGGCAAGAAAGGGTGAAGCCAAGAGAGACCTCAGAGCCCTGGGAAGATGGAAGGAGTGGCCTCTCTTCCGACCGTCAGGGTCCAGCCCCTGTGCAGCCTGGATGCCTTTCCCTTCCTGCCCGGCACTGCCTGTGAGACCTGCCCACCCTGCACCCTTGCGACACGCCCCCTCCCTTCCACCTACATCGAAGGGGATCACTCTTCTTAGCAGCCAAATAATCCCCGAAGATGACACTACCTGGATGAAGAAAGCGAGCTCCAGGCTGTGGGATAAAGTGCGTGCTCACCTGTACTGGGCCATGTCCAGCTTGTTGCCCAGCAGCAGAGCCGGGAAGCTGCGTTGTGTCTCCTTTGCATGCAAAGCTAGCAGCTCCAGGTAGCTGCTGCTGCCCTCGAAGCTCTGGCGGCTGTCGACGCTGTATACCACCAGGAAGGCATGGGCCCAGTTCAGGTAGCGCTCACAGTTCCTGGGGGTGTCCTGGGACAAAGCAGGCAGCCCCAGTCAGGGGCAGAGCAGGCAGGGGTAAAGGACTTCACCTGAGCTGCCTCTCCCCGCCTCCCTGCTCCCTGGGTCTTTGTACATTGTTCCCCAGCAGGGCCCTTTTCAAAGGGGCACTTGAGTGTGGATTTGGCTTGATGTGAAAGCAGACATTGTCTCTGAGCCTCGCTCCCACCACCCAACCGCAGACTGGGAGACCTTGGCCTCTGGGGCACAGAGCCAAGACTGTGGCATGGCCCCTACTGAGACCTGGCTGTGCCTGGGCATTGCTGGCCTGGGGTCAGGTTCATGGTGCCCCTTTAGCTTCTGAGAAGAACTGGCATCGGGCCTTGGTAGGGGGTGGTGAGAACATAGGAAGATGTATGTACTGGGCGGGGAGTGGGAGTTGGGGTCATAGGGGCATCTGTAAACACATGTGTGCACCTGTGAACACAGGCACCAAACCCCGGAGCACAGGATCTCAGAGCTGACACCAGCAATCATCAGTTCTCCCCAGGTCCTGTCCTATCCCTTCTCATTTGGCAAATCAATGGATTCAGGCCCAGAGAGGTCAGCACCTCAGGGACACACAACAGATTGGGGCTGAAAAGGTTTATAGATTCCTATCCGAGGCCCCCACTCTGGAAGCAGGACTCCTCCAGAGGCTGCACGGATTCTCAGCTCCTCAGGGGTAATGGTGGGGGGTAACGTTACCAGGTCTGCAGTGTCCATGACCCTCAGGTGGACAGTCTGGTGGTCCACGGTCTCCTCAGAGCTGTAGGTGTCCTCTGTAACAGACGGTCAGCCCAGTCAGAGGCAGGCCGGCCACTCCAGGGTGAGCTAGGTCTGACTCCCAGCTTGCCTTTCTGCTAGACCCTGTGCACCCCTGGGGGCTGGCTCTGGGGTGGCTGAGCTGGGACCACAGAGAGGACCTTGGCTCTCACCCACATAGAGGACGTGGGCAGAACCTCCCACCACGGAGATGCTGCTGCACCTGTCAGGGCTCAGAGCATCAGAGGTCACTCACAGAACATGCCACAGAGGACAGGACTGTGTGTTGGATCCACCCACCATGCCTGCAGAAGGAGGTGTGCCGCTCCTGGGCCCAGTGAGCAGCAGAGGCCTCGGGAACTACACTGCTAGCCCCCTCCTCCTGATCCCCAAGCTTCTCCACCCTCTTCTCCTAGCACAGCACCTCGCCCACTGGAAGCCCCTCAAGGATGGTCAGGACAATCCTCTCGCACTCAGTAGGGGAAGGGACATGAAAGGAGAAACACATAACGTGATTGAGGCTGGGGAGTCAGATCTTGTTTAGAAGTTCCAAGGAAGTTTTACACATAATCTTTGTCAAAATAAATGCAGAGGAATCTAGTAGAGTTGAAAGTTTTAGGTTGGAGATGTGGAAATCAAACCCAGTGTCAGCTACTTTTAAGCTCTGTGGCTTGGCCAAGTCTTTTCAACATTTTGAGGCTCTGTTTTCTAATTTTAAAATAAGGATAATGTGGGACTTCCCTGGTAATCCAGTGGCTAGTGGGGGACACGACTGAGCGACTTCCCTTTCACTTTTCACTTTCATGCATTGGAGAAGGAAATGGCAACCCACTCCAGTGTTCTTGCCTGGAGAATCCCAGGGACGGGGGAGCCTGGTGGGCTTCTGTCTATGGGGTCACACAGAGTTGGACACGACTGAAGTGACTTAGCAGCAGCAGCAGCAGCAGGGATAACATGATAACACTGGCTAACAGTTTTCAAGTTTTAACTCTGTGTCAGGCACTGTGCTAAAAACTTGTCCCTACACCATCTCAAAGGGCTGTGGGAGGACTGGATGGGCCCCTAGGCACATACCTGGCCCTCCACAAATGCCTGGGAAAGGACGCCGGGGACATGATGCTCCAAAGTTTCCAGGGCAGGTTCACATTCCTAGGTGATTTTTTTTTAACTTTTTATTTTGAAATAATTTTTGACTCATGTAGAAGTTGCAAAACAGTACACAGAGTTCCTGTGTACCCTATCCCCCACCTCTCTCCCCGCCTGTTAGCCCCTTACATAACCGTAGGACAAGGATCAAAACTAGGAAACTGACTTTGGTGCCATACTATGAGCTGAACCACTGAACTTATTTGGATTTCAAATTAGTTTGTTTTTTTTTTTTTCAAAGTTCTCATGACCTCAAACCTGAGAAAGAGTCATGTGGCTGGGCCTGCAATGAGGACCTCACTATCACAGGCAATTGCTCTCCCCACCCCCAAATTTACCCTGTGCCACTGGCCCACATGTGGGGTGCACTTGGCTCTCACCTTTCCCTGGGACGGCCCTGAGCCCCTAGATGACCCCAAAGAAGAACCCTCTGGGCAGAACTGGGGTCCTGTCTGCCTTGCTGGCAGAATCCAGTGAGAATAGTCCCCCCTAACTCTGGCAGAATTCACAAACACTTCTCTCTGAGGGTCACTGGCAGACAAGCCAGGCCTGGACACACGCCAGGCCCACTAGCAGCCAGCAAAAATCGCAGACAGCTCCCATCCCCAGCCTGCTGTGGGGACTTGGATAAATAGTCGCTCTTATTCAAAGACAAAGAAAAAAAAAATCTAATGGAAAATATGCCCCAAATGTTTAACTATATTTGGTGCAAGAAGAGTGGATGCCTACGTCTCATTCAAATTTGTCTTTATTTTCCTGCCAGAGTTGTCTGATGCGTGCCTTTTAGGTGCTTCCCAAGTCCTGGGCCCAAGGAGGCACTATTGCTGTGCCCAGCCTGGGGGGAAATATTAGCCCAGGCTTGGTCTCCTGTAGCCCCGTACAACACGATAGCCTTCTGAGATTCCTGTTAGCTCTGCTGAAGAGAGATGACAAGGAGGCGAGACCCAGGGGAGAGAACTCGGTTACAGGCACACAGCACCCTACCAGAAAGAACGTGAACTCAGGGCTCCACGGTGAGACCCTCTCACGCCCTCTGTTCAGTGGACCCGCCAGTCCTCCAGCTCTGACCGGGCAGAGCAGAAGCTGCCCATCCAACCACAACTGTGGAACATACGTGGGCGAGTGCAGAAGGCTCAGAGGTCATGAGATCATCTTACCCAGCTCCCTCGCTCCCTTGCAAGTGAGATGACTCCAGGGGCTGGGGGTGGGGTAGGGGTTCCTTTTCAAGATGTAGTCACATCCTGCCTTCCTGTCTCAAATTCCCTGCCCTCAGGACATTCTGGAGTCCTTAATAAATAGGGGCTTCATAACTCCTAGGGTTCCCCAGGTGGCACTAGTGGTAAAGAGCCTGCGTCCCACTGCAGGAGAAATAAGACACATAAGTGACGCGGCTTCAATCCCTGAGTCGGGAAGATTCCCCTGGAGAAGGAAATGGCAACCCACTCCAATGTTCTTGCCTGGAGAATCCCATGGATAGAGGAGCCTGGTGAGCTACAGTCCAAGGGGTCACAGAGTCCGACACGACTGAAGTGACCGAGCACACAGCACAACTCCTAGTTCTAAATGAACTTCTGAGGACTTTAATGCTGAGAGAAGTTTCTTTCCCCCAAGTGTTTTTCTCTCATTTACACTAATTTTTAAAGCATTACCAGAGGAGCTCTTGTCAGAGTATATAGAGGATGATGCTTCCGAAACGGTACCTGTATCCTTGTTGGAGCAGGTTGAGGGGGAAGAGAGGTAAGAAGCTGTCATTCTGCCCTAGGCAAACCAGCTAAGATTCCCCCAGTCCCTCTGTGAGAAGAGGGTGTTCTGGAGACCCCGCTCCCTTCCTAGAGTACTCAGCACAGGCACACAGGCACTGAATCTCTTGGTTCCAGTAGCTCCCAACCCATAACAAGGCACCGCTCACATACAGAATACAGTCTATTAGTCCTATTACAAGGCAAACTTATTATTATTAGTCCCATAACAAGGCACAACTCACACACAGAGCACAGTCTCTTAGTCCTATCTTCCAGATGGGGAAACTGAGGCTCAGGGATCCCACAGGCTTCTGACTTCAGGCCCTCGATAGCATACCACTCATGCATGCTCAGTCTGGACTGTAGCCTGCCAGGTTCCTCTGTCCATGGGGATTCTCTAGGCAAGGATACTGGAGTGGGTTGCCATATCCTCCTCCAGGGGATCTTCCCAACCCAGGAATCAAACCCGTATCTCTTTACATACTGAGCCACCTGGGAAGTTCTCAATAGCATATGTTGTTGCTGTTGCTAAGTCACTTCAGTCGTGTCCGACTCTGTGTGACCCCATAGACGGCAGCCCACCAGGCTCACCTGTCCCTGGGATTCTCCAGGCAAGAACACTGGAGTGGGTTGCCATTTCCTTCTCCAATGCATGAAAGTGAAAAGTGAAAGTGAAGTCGCTTAGTCGTGTCCGACCCTCAGCGACCCCATGGACTGCAGCCTTCCAGGCTCCTCCACCCATGGGATTTTCCAGGCAGAAGTACTGGAGTGGGGTGCCATTGCCTTCTCAATAGCATAAGGCTACCCTTAATGGAGGACAACTGGAGCGGTGTCTTATCTTCCTTCACACCTGAAGTTCTCCATGATCTTAGGCAAAACACTGAGCCCTCTCTGTCTCAGTTTCTTTACCCGTAAAATGGGGATAATAATAGGAGGTCCGGACTTCTCTGGTGGTTCAAATGGTAAAGAATCTGCCTGCAAAGCAGGAGACCTAGTTTGATCCCTGGGTCAGGAAGATCCCCTGGAGAAGGGAATGACAACCCACTCCAGTACTCTTGCCTGAAGAATCCCACGGACAGAGGAGCCTGGTAGTCTGCAGTCCATGGGGTTGCTAAGAGTCGGACACGACTGAGTGACTTCACTTTCACTTTTCACTTTCATGCATTGGAGAAGGAATGGCAGCCCACTCCAGTGTTCTTGCCTGGAGAATCCCAGGGTCGGGGGAGCCTGGTGGGCTGCCACCGTCTCTGGGGTCGCACAGAGTCCGATACGACTGAGGCGACTCAGCAGCAGCAGCAGCAGCAGCAGCAGCAGCAGCAGCAGCATTGTGCCTACACTGCACTCCAAGCTGGAAACAGGAATGAACAACACAGGTCTCCACCCCCAAAAGGCCTCTTTGGGCTCAAGCTCTTACAAGTGAAGTGACGTGAAGTGATGTTGCTCAGTCGTGTCCGACTTTTTGCAATCCCTACCAAGCTCCTCCCTCCATGGGATTCTCCAGGCAAGAGTACTGGAGTGGGTTGCCATTTTCTTCTCCAGGGGATGAAAAGGTGGTTTTACATCTCCACATGGCTACCTCTCCCTTAGATGCTCAGACCTTTCTGCACAGAAGAGGATCTGGTCAGAGAGTTCCCACTCTCTGACCATGGGATAGTGGTTGGAATGTTTAGAAAGTGGACAGGCTCCCCAAGGAGCAACGCTGGGCTCCCAATGGCTGACAGGAGAGTGTCCGGCCGTCTCTCCAGCTAAGAAGCTCTGAGGGCGGGTGAGAGACCAAAGGCTGAGGTGACTAACCACTGCCCAGCTGCCGCCCCCGCAGCCATCTGACTTTAAATTCCTCCACCCGCTCAGAACTCCAAAATTGCTCAATCAGGAGGCTCAAACTACCACTGCACTAGGCGCCCCTGGTGGGACCCTGCCTGAAGTGTATGAATTGTGGGACAGAAAGGAGAGACACTGGAGGTGGGGTGTCAAATAAAATACAAGATAACCAGTTAAATTTGAATTTCAGATAAACAGCTAATAGGTGTAAGTATGCCCCATACTTATATTGAGGCAGGCAGAATCTGTCTTCTGAGGCACTGTCCTTGGGGATCTCCATTTTTCCTTCCCAGACATCCCTGCTGTGTGACTTTTCTCCCTCCCACTCCCCTCAGTGACCAGCTTCAAGTCTGGCCCCTCCCAACACCACCCCCGCCACCCCTTAGGGACTGTCCGCGAGCCGCCTGCCCTGCACTCCTGACCTAGCCAGGGGCCCATTTTGCTTTCTCTGTTTGACACCCTAGGGTTTTGTGTAAGACCTCCTTGGAAGAAGAGATTCTGCTGATTAAGGAATACATTCTAAAAGCCACTGGACCAAATAGCCGTGACGCCCCCTTCCTGGTCTGACACTGGGATTCAATATCCCAGCCTGGACTGAGGGGCTGACGGACACCAGGGGTTAAAGAGCTCTCTCCTTTTGGTGTCACAGGGACATTCCATCAAAGGCCTGCTGTGGGTGCTGCTTCACTGTGGGACCCCGAGGGTCCTCCCAGAGCCTTGGATTTCCTCAGAGGGCCTTTGGGGGTTCCACAAAAGCTTATTCAATTCTCATGAATGGGGAAAATAATCTAAGACTGCGGTCCCCATTTCCAAAAAGCAGAGAACATCCAGACATCCCATTTTCCTCCATGGAAAGTTGACCATAACAAATGCTATAAATGTGAGCTTTAAATTATGTTTATACTAATAAAATTCTGTATTTATTTAGATATTGGGGCTCCATTAAGCAGTTATTTGAGGAAAGCGTTCTGCTGCTAAAATTAATTTTCAGAAACACTGATTTGGTGGGGAATCTCAGCCACCACAGATGGGAAGCCATCTGAGAAGGAAGGAGGAAGGAGAAGAAAATATGCATGCAGTCAAGCCCTGGGTCAAGCCCTAGGCTAGATCTTTTACATATGTTATTTCTTTAATGCTCACAGTATTTCTCTGAGATAGCTATTCTTACGCCCATTTTACAGAGAAGGAAACAAAAGTTCAGAGAGGTTAGGTGACTGCTTCAAAGGCGCACAGCCAGTAAGTGACAGAGCCAGGATTCAAACTCAGTTCTGACTGACACCAGGGCATCCCTTTTCCCAATATACCATGCGAGAGCCACCAAACAAGACTAGTTTTCTTGTGTGGTTAAAAAACTGGTTTAGAACCCAGTATCACTAGGGAATTTTCCAAATGTCTTGTCCAGCTTTTCTGGAAAAGTACACTGAATGACGACCTGGAAGAATAACACTTAATGGATGTGGATGTTCTGTGATGTTTGATTTTTTTTTTCGAGACTCATCATACCTAATATTTTAGGGCAAATCAACTTCTCTCAGTTCTCTTAATTGGGCTAACCCCCAAGCTATCTGGGGTGTGCTGTGGAAGGGTACATTTCTAGAACCTAAAATATT
The DNA here is from genome assembly GCA_935064755.1 of Tragelaphus eurycerus. Classification (NCBI taxonomy): domain Eukaryota; kingdom Metazoa; phylum Chordata; class Mammalia; order Artiodactyla; family Bovidae; genus Tragelaphus; species Tragelaphus eurycerus. The sequence goes on along the minus strand of CAKXYN010000054.1, from coordinate 4,169,354 downwards.
TTGCCCATGGCCTGGGTTATGCCCTTGGCCCCCAGATGCGTGGTTCTGGTCAGGCCTGGACCTACCACAGTGTATGTGGGTGTGCAGGGGAGAGTTCAGTGGGACATAGCCAGAGGAACAGGGAGGAGTGGGTGCTTCCTTACCCAAGTTGGGGTCATATTCGCTGATAAACCTCCTGGTTAGAAACTTCACGGTCAGGGCTGCAAGAAGTAGAAAGAAGTTGGCTTAGTATCCCCATTGTGTCTGGCTGCTGGACACTGGAGGCTGCTCCTCTCATTTTAGAGAAGACTTTTCTAGGTGCTGTAACCCCTTTGCACTCTCGGGCAATGTGGCTGGGGAGCTGGTTTGAGAGGCTCAGATGAAACCAGAAATACGGGGAACACGTCCTTCCTAGTTGCATTTGGGGGGGCGGAGACAGCAAGAAAAGAAATGAGAGGCAAGTCTAAGAGGTGTTTTGTTTATGAAGACTCTAATTAAGGGGTCTGGACCCATGCAACCAGTTACCATAGGGTCAGCCTAGTGAGACTGAAACTGAAGAGAGACATCCCCTTCAGAGATGAGGTACAGAGATTCTGAAGTATGGGGGCATTTATCCCAGTCTTGGCTATAAGCCAAAGAGAGGGTACAAGTTGAGCTGATCAGTGGGTAATCTCTAGGAGGGGTATGAACCCTCTGAGTCCCAAGTAAACACACTCTAGTCCTTAGTCCTTAAGTCTCGCCTCTAAGGCCTCCACACTCATCACCCAAGTCTCACAGAACATAAAACCCTGGGAAGTTGTCTCCAGGTGGAATGCATTCACAAGACTGATTTTGTTCAAAACTTTAGCCACCTGGACTTCCCTGGTGGCTCAGATGGTAAAGCGTCTGCCTACAATGCAGGAGACCCGGGTTCAAACCCTGGGTCAAGAAGATCTCCTGGAGAAGGAAATGGCAACCCACTTCAGTATTCTTGCCTGGAAAATCCCATGGAGGCAGGAGCCTGGTAGGCTCCGGCCATGGGGTTGCAAAGAGTCGGACACGACTGAGTGATATCACTTTAGCCACGATTTCACTTTAGCCACGTAAAGCCAAGGACCAGCCCACTACTATACTGGACTTTTAAAGAGAAGCACAATATTTTAAAGAAAAATTCTTAAAATTCTATCCCAGGATTCCTAACAGTGTCAGTTTGCAAACTAATTATCCAGGGAACACATATTTTAACATTTAAATTCCTTCATTCATGCAGTCACTGGCTAATGTACCAGTGACCGAGCTGCAGATAACCATTTGATTTTCTAAGGGACGAGGGGAAGTCTTTTCTGTAGGACAGCATCATTCAGAATCCCCACTCTGAGTCAGGGGGCTGGCTTCAAAAGTGGAAAGGAGGCCCCCGGTGACTCTCAAAGAAGGAAACTCATAGTGGAGTCCATGATGGCCATTCACTAGTGGCTGTAACTGGAAAACAGCCAGTGGAGGAGCCTCCTCGGCCCCCCACCTTCAGCTGCCTGGGACTGAGAGTGGCAAAGAGGGCTTTGAACCCTTTTTCTGTATCTTTGCCTACGGTGACACCCCCACCACCTGAGCTCCAGCTGGGTGATGGCTACCAAAAGTGATGAAGGCTGTTCAGTGTTGCTAGAAATGGCCTGAGTAGAAATCCAAGAGCTTTGTTCATCAAGGGTCAGTCCAAGGCACCTGAGATTACAGTCCAATGTGTTTCCAGAAAGTCAGGAGAAGGGTCTGGCTTGAAACAAATACATTTGAAAAGAATTCACACTTTGTTCCAGAATTCCAGGGAACTGAGGTGGGGAGTGGGGAGTGGCACTCTCCCCCTGGGAAATCCCCAAAGTCAATATCACCTCCCTTCAGAGGTCTGGGGCCCCTTCACCCCTGGCCGAAATCAAGAAGCCGCAAGGCTGCGACTAAGCTAATAGGGGCACGGGGCTGGGAATCAGTGCCTCACAGATCCCTTTGGGGCCAGTCACCACGACTGTCTGCTGGCCTGGAAGAGGAGATGGAGGGTGGTACAGGGCACGGAGAAGACCAGCAGGGGACCGGAGACACGAGAGGAGACAGCTGGGATCACAGACAAGGAGGGACACAGTCAGTGGGGAGACACAGAGGGACAGACGGGCCAGGAACCCAAGACAGCTGAGACACGGAGGAGCTGAAAACAAAGCAAGAGGGAGAGCCAAGCAACAGAGAAACTGAGGCAAAGAAGAAAATCACGGTGTCTCAGCCAGCTCACCTGGGCGCAGCAAGCCCTTAAAGACAGTGGGAGAGCCTGCCTGCACACCCCGAGCTCCCGCTTCTCTCCCCTGCTCCCCGTGTCTCCCGTCCCCGCCGAGCCCCTTCCGTTCCACCCGCACCCCACTCACCGGACTTGCCCGCCCCGCGGCGCCCCAGGATGGCCAAGTTGACCTCGAGGGGCGCGCTCTGCGGCCCGCCGCCCGCGCGGGGCTTCCCGAACACCGAGGCCATGGCGACGCTGCGGAGAGAGACGCGGGTCCCGCCTCAGAGCCCCGAGCAGCGTGCCCGCCCGTCGGGGCCTCGGGAGCGAGTGGCGGGCCCCCTGGCACTCGCGGGCCCGGCGGCGTCGGCGTCCGCTTCCCGGGCCCGGCGCCCAGCGGGCGGCGTTCCCGCGGCCCCGCCAGACTCGGCGGAGAGGAGGGGCCCAGGCGGGGGGGTGCCGGCGGGCGGGGCCGCCCCGAGCGCCGCCGACTCCTTGTAAGGGCCGAGGGGACCCCTGCGGGGCGCGCTCACCCAGCTCCCCGCCTGCCGCGCGCCCCACGGCTGCGCTGGGCCTCGAAGGTTAGGAGCCGTCACCGCCCGCAGCGCCCCCCCAGGACCCGACGGGCAAGGGCAAGGACCGGAGAGCGGTAGGAACGGGGTATAGCGACAGGGGCGAAGGATGTTTCCAGCCTGGTCTGAATCTCCAGTCAGTCCCTTCCGATCGCAAGAAGATCCACCCCTCCCTTTGTCTAACCCATCGGCCCCGCCTCCTCCTCCAGGAAGCCTGCCGGGTTCAACTCCAAGCCATGTGCTTTCTCTGGATCGCAAGTCCCCTCAGCCTTGGGGCTCATCTTCCCCAACCACATTACCCTCCCCTTCAATGTGGGACCTGCAGAACCCAAAAAGGACCCTGGCTTCTGGGAAGGGGGCGAGGGAAGATCTCCTTACTAAGATTTCATGGCCAACCTGGGTCCAGCTTCAAGAAACCTAACCCAACCGGAATTACGGTTTTCTTCCTGATGGGAGTTTATGAGTGGCCTAGCATGCAAAAGGGGCATTTATTTGTTCTAAAACCTGGCACTCCCTCTTGCTTATGATTCTGGGACTGATGGATAAACCTGTCATTGCCCTTGAAACCCAGGGGAAAATCTGGACCTGCTGGAAAAAGGGCAAAGGACAGACATGAGGAATCTGGACATTTATGATCTAGTGCCAGATCTTAAATGGGTGACCTTAGGCAAGTCATCTCACTTCTTTGGGCTTTGGTGACCCCATCTGTGGGCTTCTCTGGTAGCTTAGTGGTAAAGAATCCGCCCACAATGACGGAGTCTCAGGAGACGCAGGTTAGATCCCTGGGTTGGGAAGATTCCCTGGAGGAGTGCATGGCAACCCACTCCAGTAGTCTTGCCTGGAGAATCCCAAGGACAGAGGAGCCTGGTGGGCTACAGTCCATAGGGTTGCAAAGAGTCAGACATGACCTAAGTGATTCATACTCACACACACACATTCCCATCTATAATGCTAAAGGAAGGGGGAAATGAATCCAAAATTCCATGAGTGGTTCAGGCCCAATGGAGAGTGACAAAAATCAGCCCTGGGTTCCAGGTCTAAGTACTTTCTAGAACCCTATGGGATCTCTCTTTTGAAATACACCCCAGACCACAGTGAGGAAAGATGTGGGCGTCTCAAGAGACTTCTCACTGCAACACCCCTATCCTCCCACAGCTAATCTACCCACCTATGCACAAAAGAAACCAGGAAAGTCCAGGTCAGCAGATGGAGGGACTGGAGCCTGATGGTAATAACTTCTCAACCAAGAGAGAAAATTATTTTCCAGGGCAGGACATGAATAGTGACTCAGCCTAATTGTTTCTGGGAGATCATGGTAAAGCAGCTGTGTTATTAAGACTCTAAGGTGTTGGGAGGAATTTGTTTAGATTACACCCACAGGCCAGAATCGCTCACACAGCTAATGGCCTTTGAGTTGTAGAAGGAGAAAAAGTGGGAGGCAAGTTCTGGCCATATCCCTGGGCTGGCCCGAGTCCGGGGAGGACAGACTTGTTCTGGGTGGGGCTATGGGGAGACTTGGTCTCACGGGAGGACTGCTGGAGAGAGGGCAAGCTGTGGACCCCCAGAGGCACAACAGGGAATAAACTTGGGCTCTGCTACTTATGTGATTTTGGGGGACTTACTTTCCTTATCTTTAAGACTCAGACCAACTAGTAGATGGGAGCTTCATGGTGGCAGGTTCCAGCTCAGTGATTTTGTGAACTCTAACCACCTGAGTTGTCCATAGTTAGAAGGGACTACTGTCTTTGGAGGAAATGAACCTCCTGACACTAAAGGCAAATGGGGGTGAGATTTTAAGGTGTTATAAGGCAGGGGTCCCCAGCCTCTGGGATCTAATGCCTGATGTGGAGCTGATGTAATCATAATAGAAATAAACTGCACAATGAATGCAGTACACTTGAATTATCCTGAAACCATCCCCACCCCCGGGTCTGTGGGAAAAAAATTGTCTTCCACAAAACCAGTCCCTGGTGCCAAAAATATTGGGGACTGCTGTTGTAAGAAGATACCACAATGATTTGCAAGATGGGATGAGATGATCCTTAATCCCCTTCTAGTTCAGAGATTATTTGAACTGGTTGCCAGCTGGTTGCTCAGGCCCTCAGCTATGACTGCTAAGTCTGCCCCTCCTATGAGGTTTAGGAGGGAAACAGTTGTCCACCTCACAGCTGCAAGCACTCCCATTCTCCATCCTCAGCCTCTTCATCTGTGGGCCGCTTGTCCAGCACCCAGAAGTGCCCACTTGGAACAGAAAGGCCCTTGGAATTATCATTTCCTGTCAAACCATGGAATAAGCTGGGCCTCAGTTCATTATCTTTTTCTCTTTTTTTTTAAGAACATTACTCTCTGCATGTTTTTTCTCACACATCACTATTTTCTCAAACACTACCGGCAGTTCCAAAATCTATCCAAAAATACAGTCAAGGGACTTCCCTGGTGGTCCAGTGGTTAAGACTCTGCAGTTCCACTGCCGGAGGCACATGTTCGATCCCTGATTGAGGAACTAGAGTGTGACATCTCGAACCAAACCAAACAAAACAACCAAAAATACAGTCAAGTAATTATGGAAATTTGACAAAGGAAATATGAAGTACTGGATCAGACCTAGGTCGAAATATAAAAATTTCAACATTTTCCACCTATGTCATCCCCTGGAGGGTAGAATTTATTGAAGAGGAATATTCACTATTTGTATATGCAAATACCATCACCAAATTATTAACCGATTAAGTAATTATCTTAGGGATTTTGTAAAAATCTATGAACAGTGTGGAACTAAAAGGACTCTTTGAGTTAAAGAATTTGAAATACATGTGTTTGGAATTCCTATCAATGAGAAATTATCATTGATTTTCAGATGGCCTTCTTGGTCTATTTTTCAAAGACCCCAAAACTCATTCAGAATTCCCAGAGCTGCAATATAATTAAATATCTATTAGACTAAGCCAATATGTTAATAATCTCCTATAATTATTCACAATACACTTTCTGTTTTTATCCATCTGTTCCTTATTATCATCCTAAGAGATGGTTATCACACCCATTTCATAGTGGAAGAATTACAGAGACACCTCATCTTTAAAACAGGGATAATATTAAGTGTTAGATGAGATAACGAGAATGTTCCACCCAGAGCTTGGCCCATAGCCCCAAACAGCAAATGATAGCTTCCTGAACTCACCCAGAACACAAATAGCTCACACTTCTTACACAACTACCAAGAAGTCAGAACTGTATAATGACCAGAAGTTTGGGCACTTCAGGTCAAAACAGAGGTGATTCTACTAGAACCAGTATCCTACCCCTCCTTATCACCACCTCCCCACCTTTGAGGCTCTTATAAGGGGCCCTCAGGCACTCAAAATGCAGAGGATTTGGCTCCTCGCCCAGCAATGGGCTCGATAGATGCTCAGTAGATGTCTCCAGAGTGCTTGAGTCCCATCTAGACAGGTCTGGACAGGTAGGACTAAGTCTAGTCCTTGCTACTCACCCCGCTCCCAGAAGCCATTCCATACATAAAGCTAACATTTTTGGCTCCCTTTGAGATGTCACTGCAGTCCCTGGAGGCAGAATATGATAACCTCTTCTGTGATTGTTCAATTATAAAGTCAAATGTGAAAACTGAAGAAAACCTTAGAAGTCAGATACAAACTCCACTTTACAAAGAACCGGGGTCTGGACAACTTGGGTAGCTTTTGCAAGTCAGAGATAATACCAGCATCAAAACCCAGCAGGAATCCTGACTCCTAGTACAGTGTTCTTCCGGAACAGGCAAGCACATCACTACCCTGTATGCAAAAACATCACTATGGGTGGCAAAGGCCAGGAAACAACTTCAGTCTCATACGGTTCAACCCTTTCATTTATAGTGGAGAATCAAAGGGAATTGCCCAGCACAGAAGGAGCTGAGCCCAGTTCTCCACCAGTCTGCAGGATCTCCTGGGTCAGGGGTTGTGTCTCCTCCACCAGACTGGGGACTCCTCCTCAAGTTAGGGCCAGCCACTGCAGAGAAAGAGATAAACGAGGCAGGGTGCGCTCTGGAAAAGCTCAAGAATCTGACACGGAGCCCCATTCCTTCCTCCCACCCCCAACCTCACAAAGTAGAGAGGGAGGTTGGTGTGGGGTCGCGCAGGGCCTGGGAATTCCGTGGGCTGTTCACAGCCATGACAGTTCCTTGTCCTCTCCAAGTCCCAGAGGGACATTTGTCTGGGTGGAGGAAACTCCCACCAGCTGCAGAAAACACCCCACTGGGGCCTCGGGCACAGAGCCAGAGTGCAGATCCTGGATCTAGTCTCAGAATCAAGACCCCCCACCTTGGGTGACCTCCTCCTCACTTCCCCTCCTGGCTGTAAGGGTCGGGGTGCGTGTGTGCGCTAGTGCCAACTCACTGGACCAGGGCTGGACTTGTGGGAAAACTGAGCTTGTGGGCATACTTCAGCCTGGAGGGGCTTGTGCTCTCAGGAGAGGTACAAGTGGGGTTCCGCCTGTCTGCCAATTACTAGGTGCCAGGAATCAGCCATTTGGGGAGGGAACTGTGGTCCTTTGTTTGAGCCTGGCAGGAGGCAGCAGTTACCCTTCCCAAAGACAAGGCTACTGCAGGTGAGGAGGGGCAGTTGGGCCGGGGCCTAGAGTCCAGTAGACAGGCTTCAATCCATCCCACATCTTCAATCATAACCAAGGAAAGGCCTATTCCATCTCTAGGCCTCCCTTTCCTCATCCATGAAATGGGAACAGAGACATTCTCCCTATCCTTGAGGCCACCAGCAAGGTCAGAGTCAGGCCTGGGCACTGCAGAGCCCACTTTCCTTCAAGAGGGGGACTGTCCTGCCTATAGCCAACATCTAGCCTCAGGGAAGGAGAAAAGCTGACAAAGGGCCTGGTATAGTATCCGTGGGGACTCTGGCCCACCCCTTCTATCTCCTCCTCCTCTTCCTGTCAGGTCTCTGGGGCAGAGAGTCTTGGCTATTTCTGGCTGCTGCCTCCAGGCTTCAGGCTTCCCAGGCTCACACAAGTGGTCCCCACACCCCAGCCCTGCTTTGATGGGGTGAACTGGGCTGAGAGTTCCCTGGCAAGAAAGGCACACTCGTGTTGGATCTACAGATTGATACGTGAGGATCTATGCATGCGTGTGTCTTGGGGGAAGTTCCCCAGCTCCCCTCCCAAGTACAGCTTTATCACTGTGAGCCACTGAGTCATTCCATCCTCCTAAAGACCTGCAGCTGAAAATCTCCTGAGCGGAAGCTACATCCTACACAGGGCTGGGCCTCAGTTAACCCACTAGTAGCACAAAGTAGCAGAGAAGTTAACCACTAAGCTCCCTCTGGCTGACATTTTAGAACCCAGAGTCTTAGCTGGTAACCCAGGAAAGTTCCAGGCAAGATGGAACTGGGGCTCTCTGCTACCAGCTACGCAACCCTGGGCAATTCCCTTTCTGAGGTTTCCCTGGTGGCTCAGATGGTAAAGAATCTGCCTGCAACACAGGAGACCGGAGTTGGATCCTTGGGTCAGGAAGATCCCTTTCAGAAGGAAATGGCAACCCACTCCAGTATTCTTGCCTGGAGAATTCCACGAACAGAGGAGCTTGATGGGCTATAGTCCAGGCTGTTGTTGCAAAGGGTAGGACACCACTCAGCAACTAACAGGTTCACTTTCACACTGTAAATGAAGGGGTTGAATCATAGGAGACCGAAATTCCTTCCAACTGTGACCTCCTGGCACAAAATGACTGCCCAGCATTTGTAGCACAGAGAGGACAGAGAGCACAACAGTTAGGGATGTAGGCTCTGGGATCACACTGGGTGCACTCCAGTCCTAGCTGTGCTGCTCTCTGGCCACGTCACCTCAGCCAGGTGAGCAAACCTCTTGGTGACTCTGTCTCCTCATTTACGAGTTTAATAATATTTGACTCATGCGTGTTATAAGCAATAAATGGATAACATCTATCAACTGAGGGAAAATAACAGTATCTACTCATCAGATTGTTGTAAGGATTATAGAAGTTAAAGTGCTCACAAAAAGGCCTGCAGTGCAGTTTAAGGCTTCAGTTAAACAGGAGAAGCCTGTCTCCTTCCCATCCACAGACATAGAGTCCCCTTAGCAGTGCCACTTTTCTTTTCCCCAAGATCTGAGCTGTACAGCAATGGACGAGTAGGAAGTACCGAGTAGGGAATAGACATCAGCTTCCCATTCCCATCCCCAGTCAGAGACTACTTCCACACTCAAGGGACTTACTGAATGTTCACCTGTTACCCATCCATTTTACAGAGTAGGAAATCAAGGCTCAAAAAGAGACTAGACTAGCCGGATTCAGGGGCGGAGGCCCAAGGCAAAGGAGAATCTGCCCTGGACCCCAGCCTGGTCCTGGACAGACTCTACCTCTGTCTGTCTGGCGCCCAAGTACCCCTGTCCCACCAACCAAGGCGTGGGCCAGGTATTAACCTCATCCTTGCACTTTCCCAGCTGAATGACATTGAAAAGCCATATAAATTCTCCGACCTTCATTCTGAACACTATATATTGTCCAAATACCGTGCAATAGGTGTTAATTATTGACCCCATTTTGAGGAAGCAGATGGTCAGAGTTAGGGTATTTGCACAAGGGGTTACAGCTGATTTAGTGCAGGTTAAATGGGATATCTTTCTAAACTGTCCTCACGGTGCCCTAAGGCGCGTAGGGGCCCACTATATGGTCACTCTTATTATTATTATTTATCACACGGAAGTGAGTGACCCAGCAGGTGTCCAGATGCCCTCCGGGCCCTCGGCCATCCAGCCCGCTGGCCACCACATCACATGAGCCCTACTATCTTTAGCCAGGGAGATATTTATATCCCCCGGGGGAAGTTTCTGTCGCTGCGGGGGAGCCCCAGTGTAGGTGGCCACTGCGTCCAGGCCCCCGGAGGCAGCCTCTGCCCCTCGAGCCCGCCATGCCGCAGGGCCCAGAGACCCCGGTGCAGGTGTGGGTGGGCAGCCAACTCTTCCAGGCAGACCGGGCCCTACTAGTGGAGCACTGCGGCTTCTTCCGGGGCCTCTTCCGCTCGGGCATGCGGGAGGCACGCGCTGCAGAGGTGCACCTGGGCGCGCTGAGCCCGGACGGCTTCCACACCACGCTGCGGGTGCTGCGCGGAGAGCGTCCAGCGCTAGCGGCTGCCGATGAGCTGCTGCAGGCCGTGGAGTGCGCCGCCTTCCTGCAGGCACCGGTGCTGGCGCGCTTCCTAGAGCACAGCCTCACGTCGGAGAACTGCGCGCTGCTGTGCGACGCGGCCGCAGCCTTCGGCCTGCACGACGTCTTCCACAGCGCCGCGCTCTTCATCCGCGATGGCGCCCGCGAGCTGGAGGCGGAGCTGGCGCTGCCCGAGGCCCGCACCTATGTGGCGGCGCTGCGGCCCAGCAGCTACGTGGCCGTGAGCACACATGCGCCGGCGCCCGGCTTCCTGGAGGACCCTTCCCGCACCATGTGCTACCTGGATGAAGAAGAGGACACCTGGCGCACGCTGGCCGCGCTGCCCCTGGAGGCCAGCACGCTCCTGGCCGGCGTGGCCACGCTGGGCAACAAGCTTTACATTGTGGGCGGTGTGCGGGGCCCCAACAAGGAGGTGGTGGACCTGGGCTTCTGCTACGACCCCGACGGCGGAACGTGGCGCGAGTTCCCCAGCCCCCACCAGCCGCGCTACGACACGGCGCTGGCCGGCTTCGAGGGCCACCTCTACGCCATCGGGGGAGAGTTCCAGAGGACAGCTATGAGCTCAGTGGAGCGCTACGACCCGGCCTCGGGCTGCTGGAGCTTTATGGCCGACTTGCCGCAGCCAGCTGCCGGCGTACCCTGCGCACACGCCCGCGGCCGCCTCTTCGTGTGTCTGTGGCAGCCAGCAGACACGACGGCCGTAGTGGAGTACGCTGTGCGGGCTGATGAGTGGCTGCCCGTGGCCGAGCTGCGGCGCCCGCAGAGCTATGGCCACTGCATGGTGGCCCACCGTGACAGCCTCTACGTGGTGCGTAACGGACCTAAGGATGACTTCCTCCACTGCGCCATTGACTGCCTCAACCTAGCCACGGGCCAGTGGACAGCGCTGCCCGGTCAGTTCGTCAACAGCAAAGGCGCGCTCTTCACTGCCGTGGTGCGCGGCGACACCGTCTATACGGTTAACCGCGTGTTCACCCTGCTCTATGCCATCGAGGGCGGCTCCTGGCGGCTGCTTAGGGAGAAGGCCGGCTTCCCACGGCCTGGTTCCTTGCAGACCTTTCTCCTGAGGCTGCCTCCCGGTGCCCAGGGGCCTGTGGCCTCGACAACACCAGAACTGTGATCCTTAGACTGGACTTTCGGACCAGATGCCCAGAGTCTTCTGTGAGCTATGGCTGAGTCTATGGGAGTGACCTTAGGAGCTGCCGGGAACTTCAGGCCCTGGCTGAGATGTCCAGGGTCTTGTGACTTCTGGTTGTGTGAAGGTATCCAAGAATCTCAGGAAGCATCGACTCGGGATCTCAACCCTCAAATTACTTGGGCTCTCTTGAGAGCTGGTGGGTCACAATGTCAGTGGAAGGGATGGGGGATAGGATTTCAATAATCCAGGCTTGTGTGTGCAAGGGCCAGTAATTGAGGACTGGCTGGGAGTGGGTTAAGTGATGTTAATGAAACTGCCAGTCAAGTAAGAATTAGGCACCTACTGTGTACTCAGCATGGCACTGGGCCTAATGTGATTGTAGTTACCAGACAGGGGTTCAAAAGCTTAGAGTCGAGCGCAGAACAACAAAGGGTTTACATGCACTTGTCTTGATCCACAGAGGGCTGAAGGCAACTTAGAAAAACAAATAACAAACAAACCCTGCAATATAATAAAACAAAGTACTGAAGCAATCAGGACGAAGGGAAAATAGGGAGAGGGAAAATATGTTATTCCAGGCAGGAGGGTAGTAAACAAACTGTATTAAGATGGACAGGATAATTAGCTGCTGAAGGGGGAGATTCAGAAGAGGAGAGACAGGGAAAGCTGGGCAGATGGGAAGTCTGTGAGCCCTGCCTTTGAGGCAGAGCAGCTGTAGATGGAGGTCTCTGGGGAGGCATCAAGGCTGGCCTGGCCTGTGAAGAGAGAAACTGAGCTGCACCTGGAGTGAGACCTGTGAGGGGGAACGGGATCCCCGCACGGTTTAATGGGACATGGGTCCACAGGGGAGAACCCAGTCAGAGGTCTCTTACCCACTGCCTTTTATTGTCATCACCCCAGGGGCGGTGGACTGTTAATTTTCATGACTTCAGGTACTCAAGTATGAGCCCAATTTAGAGCAGGTCTGATGGTGGCTCTGCTGGTAAAGAATCCGCCTGCCAAGCAGGAGACATGGGTTCGATCCCTGGGTCAGGAAGATCCCCTGGAGAAGGAAATGGCAACCCACTCTAGTATTCTTGCTTGGGAAATCCCATGGACAGAGGAGCCTGGTGAGCTACAGTCCATAGGGTTACAAAAGTCAGATAGGACTTAGTAAATAAACAGCCTCTGTTGCTGCCATTCCCCGAACCGGGAATGCCTTTGTCTCTCTGTTGCCTCTGTACCTACCTCCTCTGTGCAGGGTTGCCTGTTCCCAACCTTGACTGCCTGCATCGCTCACTGGACCCCTGGCTGACATCATTGTGTGTGTGTGTGCACATTCGTGCAGCTGTGCACATATGCAGATAGCAAGAACAGAGATCTTACTATGCTGTCAGCTGAGCTGGAGCACTTTCCTACCTGCAGAATCAAATGAAGAGGTCCTACAAATGAATGTATCTATGAAACAGAAGCAGGCTCACAGACATAGAGAACAGGCTTGGAGTTGCCAAGGAAGAGGAGCGTTTGGGAGGGAAGGATTGAAAGTCTGGGTTTAGTAGATACAGACTATTATATACAAAATGGATAAGCAACCAGGTCCTACTTACATATAGCACAGAGACTTATATCCAATATCCTGTGATAAGCCATAATGGAAAAGAATAAGAAAAGAAATATATATATATATATATATGAGTCACTTTGCTGTACACCAGAAATTAACACAATATTGTAAATACTTCAATAAAAACTTTTTAAAAAACGACAAACATGAGGTCCTAAAAGACCCCAGGCTATAGCAACCACTAGTTAGGGATCTGGTGCTGACCTCTGGTGTTAGGACTCTTATTTCTCCTTTAGCATACCCCTACGCTGGTCTCTGGTCAGATGCCCAGCTCGGTCATCCAGCTGCTCCATGCCCCTGGGCAGACTTCTTTGAGTGGTCCTAAATGGTCTCCATCCTCCAAGATGCAAGGCCTGGGGGAAATCCTGGCCTCGTCACAGATGGCGAGTACGGCACCAGCCGGATACCTCCTGGGCGTGGAGCCTAGTGTCTGGGTTGCCCCTTGCTGCCTTTCCCCTGAACTATGTCCCAAACCCTGGAGAACGCGGACCTAGAAGCCTGGGACCTTCCAGGCCTGGATTAATCTAATCTGATGAGTCACAATAATAAATCCTGACTTTTACATCCTGTGAATGATGTTCAGAGTACTTTCTCATCTGTCTTCCTATTCTAGCCCTGCCTCAGCCTGAGAGTTGGGTACCTTCTCCCACTGATGAGATATATGAGGTTCAGTGACCAAGTGGCTGGCCCATGCCACAGAGCCCCTCACTTTTTTGTTCTATCAAAGTGTAATTTTATTCACATGTCAAAGATTTATCTAACTCATTAATAAGGGAATCAAAAAATAGTAAGGCTGGTTCAGTGGTCCACTTGAGAGGCAAAAGGTCTGTATATTTTGTTGGAAAAGATACACCGAAATAAGTTTGCTAAGGTAGAGGTGAAGCTGGTTAATATCTTATAGGGAATAATACCATAAATTTTGTGGTTCTCTACTGGGCTAAATTCCTTTTCATATTCACATACATGCACATACATACTTGTATATATGCAGCTACAAGTTAGCATGTAACTCTACAAAGTCAGGACCCTAATCAATAGTAAACTGTGGGCTTTTCCAGTGGCCCAGTGGTTAAGAATCTGCCTTGCAATGCTGGGGACACAGGTTTGATCCCTGGTCAGGGAACTAGGGTCCCACTCGCTGCAGAGCAACTAAACCTGCACCGCAACAAAAAATCCCATGTGACACAACTAAGACCTGATGCAGCCAAATAAATAGTTTTTAAAAATAGTAAATTGTAGAACAAAGGTACAGTCCCTTGCCAAGTCACTTCAGTCATGTCCGACTCTTTGCAACCCTATGGACCATACGTCGCCTACCAGGCTCCTCTGTCCTTGGGATTCTCCGGGCAAGAATACTGGAGTGGATTGCCATGCCCTCCTCCAGAGGATCTTCCCAACCCAAGGAGAATTAAGTAACTCTGAGTGCTTCAACCCTGCCTCAGAAGGACACTGCAAGGACACACAGTCCTCCTTTTGCCTATTTCCAAGTTACAGATAATTTTTCTTAAAGCGCAGAACATTCTCCTCCTTGCTCACTCCTCCTGACGGATGCTGAACACACTTCCGGTCTCCAAGCCCACCAACTCCTCGGCTCTCTCAGCCCACAGACCTTCATCAGCTTCTGCAGCTGACCACATGAACCAGCCCAGACCGGCCTGCTGGCTCCAGGGTTCAGTTGTCCGTTGGTCCAGAGGAGCCCTTACTGAGATGCCTTTTGTGTGTAATAATAACACAGTATTCACAGAGAGTTTTCCCACAGTGGACTTATTTAAGCTTTGCAAGAATTTTAAGTGGTAGGCAGCTGGGCAACATCCGCACTCCCCTTCTTAAAGATAAAGTTAGAAAAAACAAACCAAACAAACCCAAACACCTAAAGGTCACAGTGACTAGAAGAGGCCTGAGTAGGAAGTAGCAGATCCTGGCTTTGAACCCAGGGCCATGTGCTGTTTTCTGTCGCTGCGTCCCCAGCCCTATTCCGCTGACATACTGGGATGGACAGAGTGGTTCTGCCAGTCTCAATTACACTCCCCTCCCTGTTACCCTTCTCACTGCACCTCTTCTCTAGGGGTTCATCTGCCCCCCTGGACTCAGCCCTTTCTAACTCCTGAGATAAGAAAATTAACTGTCCTGAGTTCTCTTGCTTTAGGATCTAGCTAGGAGGTGAATCGGAGAAGGCAACGGCACCCCACTCCAGTACTCTTGCCTGGAAAATCCCACGGACGGAGGAGCCTGGTGGGCTGCAGTCCATGGGGTCGCTAAGAGTCGGACATGACTGAGCTACTTCATTTTCTCTTTTCACTTTCATGCATTGGAGAAGGAAATGGCAACCCACTCCAGTGTTCTTGCCTGGAGAATCCCAGGGACGGGGAGGCCTGGTGGGCTGCCGTCTATGGGGTCACACAGAGTCGGACACGACTGAAGTGACTTAGCATAGCATAGCATAGGAGGTGAATGGCCCCCTTTGAAAGGGTGTTAATTAATTAATTAACGAAAGGATGTTAATGACTGATGAAGACCCGGGGGGCGGGCAGCGACACATTGACAGATACTCCTTCAGAGCGGGGGCGGTTTTAATAATCCAGCCCACCTCCTCTTCTGGCCTCACAGGTCAGGCTCCATCATTTCTTCCTACAGCCTGCCGCCCTTGGCAAAGATGGTTACCACGTGTGGTATGCAGAAAGCGGAAGTCTGGGAGCAGATGGGGTAGGGGATCCTGAAAGAACTTTGGCTTTCTCACAAAGTCACACAGTAAAGTGGAAGAGCAAGGCCCTGTGACCAGTATTTGGGATTCTCAACCTCTCACGCCCTGGCATCCAAACTGCATGTAGGTGCCTGGGGGAGCAGGCCAGGTGCAGGAAGGCAAGTTACAGAGATATTAGGAGTTACTGAGCCCGGAAGGCTGAGTTTGAAATCTCTCTGTGCCCGCCCAGAGGGACACTCTAAAAAGTTTTGTCCTTCAAGAGAGATCTACACACACACACACACACACACACACACACACACACACACACACACACACGCACGCACGCACACAGAAAGAGCTTAATGCAGCAAGGTGCATTTCCCTGAACCTCCATGAGAGCTCTGCAGTCCCATTCCCTGGAGCTCTCTCCTGTCCTCTGTAAACTTTCTCCTTGATCCTGACGCTGGATGCCCTGCACCCAAAGCGTTCCTCTCCCTGGGAATTTTTCTGGTTTGCTTACATAGCCTGCCTGACAGAGGCGGGAGGAAACACCAGCCCTTCCCACACTCCATCCAGGGCCTGCTTCCCTGCTGGCCACTCCAGCATGCTCACATGGGCAGAGCTGTCCTGATGACCCACCAGCCATAAACTGTTGCTCTCTGCTTAGACCCTTGGGTGTGTCTCATCTCTCTTGAGTGAGAGCCAAGTCCGTTCCTGATCCTCTGTCCCCCTTCCTCCCGATTTCATCCTTCATCTACTGAAGCTGAGCTCCATGAGGACAGAGATTCGGGTCTGTTTGTTCACTGCTGTATCACCAGGACAGTGAACAGAACACAGTAAGGGCTTAATAAATATTGATATTGAATGAATGAATGGTGCTCAATGAGTATCAAAAGAATAAATGAATCCATCACATGATCAATCAATCAAAGGGAAACCCCACAGAGAGAGGCTGTCAGATTTCAGAGGAGAGGGGTATCATTTCTGGCAGGGGGTAGCGTGGGCAGGTGACTAGGGGAGACCTTCATGATGAGGTGATGTGCTGTGGGGTGCACAGTACACTGTGGGAAGAGTGGGATCTGAAAACAGCAGCAGCCCAGAGGCTCGTGGAGGGGAGGTGACGGGAATTAAAGTGCTAATCATCCCATGAAGAATTGCTCCTCTTGGCAGTGGAATACACACAGGCCTGGTCTGTTTATTTTCTTTTGGCCCCAAGCAGCTGGACCTCTTTTTCATCCTAATTGCTTTGTTTCAAGTTGCTGTCACTTCCCAGGAACGGTGGCAAGTTAACTGTGCTGGTGGGAAACACAGCTGAAGGCAGACAGGCTATGTCTGAGCAGGTTTATTGTGGGCGTGGGATGCAGGACCCCCATGGAAGGGTTCTCCTGGGTCTCTTCCCAGCAATGTCCCTGCAACCTCAAGATTCTGCCCCGGCTGGAATGGGGATTCTCTCTCTGGCATCTTAGCAATTAGCAAAAAGTAAAGAGGTCTTTCTGTCAGGTCGCAGGGTCTTAGAACAGAGAGGAAAGGGAAATTGGCAAAGGCAGGGCACATAGCTTGTGTGGAGACACACAGCAATGCAGTGGACCACTCTGACCCACATCTCTAGAAACTTCTTCCTGTCACACCATGCTGCATCTCTGGTGTTGCTTACCAAGACACCCATGAGGGAGGTCTCCAAAATGACCTATCTGGTCTGCCCTCCCTCATTCCGGACCTCCATCCTCACTTTTCCAGGAAATATAATCCTCTCGTGTCACATTACTGCTTTATTCAGCAGACAGAGACAAAGGGCTTGGTCTGTAATGGTGGTATCTGAGCACCTGGGCCCTTCACATTACACGCACACACACACATGATTTTGACAACTCTAAGGGTGGCCTTATGACACTGGCCCACTATGCTTTTTCTCTCAAGTAACATATTTTCATTCTAACTGGGGCCTTCTGTGGATAGTCCTAGCTCCATAGTCCTGATTAGCAGAGGAAATTTCAGGGGCTCAAAGAGGGAGTGAGCACTGGCCTGGAGTGGAGACAAGAAGCTGAGGCTCTGCAGA
Organism: Tragelaphus eurycerus; assembly: GCA_935064755.1. NCBI lineage: Eukaryota > Metazoa > Chordata > Mammalia > Artiodactyla > Bovidae > Tragelaphus > Tragelaphus eurycerus. The sequence continues at coordinate 4,151,910 of CAKXYN010000054.1, read as the reverse complement.
GGGCCAGCTCTGCCCGGAGCAGGCAGCTGGTTTCAAGGTCAAGGCCCAGCTCTGCTTTCTGACCACGGTAAAGTTCCTTAACCTTTCTGATATTAAGATGTCTCAACTCTAAACAGGGAGGATAATTCCTTCCCTGAAGGGTGGTTATGAGAGTGGAATGAGGACCTAGAAGCCAGCACAGGTTATGCTCACCATCCGTGTTCCTTTCTCCTCCCTCCCCTTCTCCACTGAGACCCTTTCTGTGAGGCAAGCAGGGGTGGGATGAACACAGTCCTGTGGTCCAGGCATGTATCCCTCGGCGAGGAGGCTGCATGGCAGCATGGGTAAGGGTCGGCTGCAGCATCAGTGGACCTGGCTTCACATTCCAGCTCCACTGCTTGCCAGCTGTGTCATCCGGTGCAAACTCCATCTGTTCATAAAATGTCAAGGATAATGAGGCTCATTATAGCCAGAGTTGCTGCGCAAGTAGATCCCGTGAAGCACCTGTATCTCTCCCAGGAGGGAGGGAGGTTGGAGTCTGGCTGCGAAGAGCCTTGAACACCAGGCTGAGATTGTGGGTCTCATTCTGTAGGAAGAGGGAGCCACAGCATGTGTTTGGGGTGATGGATATGGAAAATGGATGCCAGGCTTCTCCAATTCCAAGAGCAAGCCCCTCAGCTGCCCCACCTGCCTTTCAGAGCCACTCTCCCCTCTCCTGTCTCTTGCCCTGGGAGGGTGCCCTTTGTGTTGTATTATTGGCTCCCTTGACTCTGACTCCAGTGGGGACAGCAGCAGAACGTGAGGGGCAGAGGGGAGCAGGAGTCTGGGGAATTCATTGCTGGCTCCCTCCCGGCCCAGCTGCCTTGCACCTACTTCTTTCCTCCACTGACCAGAGTCACAGCTCCTGTCAGCTGGCCCGTCCCTTGCAGCCCTGTCAGTCTCTTGGTTGTGGTGGCCACTTCTCCCCTCCCCCTGCAGGCCTGGGAATAGCGAGAGCCCCACTGGCGCTAGCCCTGCACCAGCCCCATAGCAGTAACCTCTGTCCTTGGTAAACAGCCTCTTCACTCAAGTCTCCTCTAGTAACCTGATTTGACTTGCCATCTCTTTCCTGCCAAGATACATGCCCTGTCCCCTCTGGCACTCGTCCCTCTGGGCATTGGTCATCAAGTGCCTTGGTTTGCAACAGCAAAGGATACAGGCTTACCTCGTGCTATTGTGCTTTGCTTTATCATGCTTTGCCAATGTTGCATTTTTTTTTACAAATTGAAGGTCTGTGGCAACCCTGCACTGAGCAAGTGTTGCTGCCATTTTTATTTTTTTTAATTGAGTTTCTTGACTTATGTTTTGGCTGTGGTGGGTCTTTGTTGCTGCGCCCAGGCTTTCTCTAGTTGCGGTGCAGTGCTTCTTGTTGCAGTGGCTTCTTCTGTTGTGGAGCACAGGCTCTAGGTGTACAGGCGTGAGTAGTTGCAGCACTCAGAATCAGTAGTTGCAGCTTGCAGGCTCTAGAGCAATGGCTCAGGAGCTGTGGTACATGGGTTTAGAGGCATGTGGGACCAGGCCTGGACCAGGGATCTGCACTGCAAGGCAGATTCTCAACCACTGGACCACCAGGGAAGCCCTAGCACAATTTTTCCAACAAGCACTTGCTCACTTTGTCTGTTTGGTAATCTTGCAGTATTTCAAACATTTTCATTGTTACTTTATTTGTTATGGTGAGCAGATGTTACTGTTGTAATTGTTTGGGGGTGCCTTGAGCTGCACCGATAAAAGACGGTGAACTTAATAAATTGTTGAAATGACAAGAAAATATTTAGACTGTTACATAAACTTAGTTGGTAAAGCAATGGCAGGGTTTGAGAGGACTGACTCCAGTTTTGAAAGATCTTCTATTGTGGGTGAAATGCTGTCAAAGAGCTCTGCATACAGCAGACAAATCATTCATAAAAGGAAGTCAACCAATGTGGCAAACTTCATTGTGCATTATTTTAAGAAATTTTCCCAGCCTCCCTAACATTCAGCCACCACCACCCTGATCAGTCAGCAGCCATCAACACGAGACAAGGCCCCTACCACCCCAGAAAAAAAAGATTATGACTTGCTGAAGGCTTAGAAGATGGTTAGCATTTTTAGCAACAAAATCTTTTAAAATTAAGGTCGCTATACTGGTTTTTTTTTTTTTTTTTTTTCCAGTAATCCAACAGATGTTGGCAATTTGGTCTCTGGTTCCTCTGCCTTTTCTAAATTCAGCTTGAACATCTGGAAGTTCATGGCTCATGTACTGTTGAAGCCTGGCTTGGAGAATTTTCAGCACTATTTTATTAGCATGTGAGATGAGTGCAATTGTGCAGTAGTTTGAACATTCTTTGGTATTACCTTTCTTTGGAATTAGGATGAAAACTGACCTTTTCCAGTCCTGTGGCCACTGCTGAGCTTTCCAAATTTGCTGACATATTGAGTGCAGCACTTTCACAGCATCATCTTTTAGGGTTTGAAAGAGCCCAAATGGAATTCCATCACCTCCACTAGCTTTGCTCCTAGTGATGCTTCCTAAGGCCCACTTGACTAGGCATTTCAGAATGTCTGGCTCTAGGTGAGTGATCACACTATTGTGATCATCTGGGTCACGAAAATCTTTTTGTATAGATCTTCTGCGAGTTCTTGTCACCTCTTCTTAATATCTTCTGCTTCTGTTCAGTCCATACCATTTCTGTCATTTATTGTGCCCATCTTTGCCTGAAATGTTCCCTTGGTATCTCTAATTTTCTTGAAGAGATCACTAGTCTTTCACATTCTATTGTTTTCCTCTATTTCTTTGCATCGATCGCTGAGGAAGGCATTCTTATCTCTCCTTGCTATTCTTTGGAACTCTGCATTCAAATGGGTATATCTTTCCTTTTCTCCTTTGCCTTTACCTTTATTCTGCTTTATTTATTTATTTAAAACTTCTGCTTTATTGACTATACCAAAGCCTTTGACTGTGTGGGTCACAACAAACTGTGGAAAATTCTTCAAGAGATGGGAATACCAGACCACCTGACCTGTCTCCCGAGAAATCTGTATGCAGGTCAAGAAGCAACAGTTAGAACTGGACAGGGAACAACAGACTGGTTCCAAATAGGGAAAGGAGTACATCAAGGCTGTATATTGTCACCTTGCTTATTTAACTTATATGCAGAGCACATCATGCAAAATGCTGGGCTGGATAAAGCACAGCTGGAATCAAGATTGCTGAGAGAAATATTAATAACCTCAGATATGCAGATGACACCACCCTTATGGCAGAAAGTGAAGAAGAACTAAAGAGCCTCTTGATGAAAGTGAAAGAGGAGAATGAAAAAGCTGTCTTAAAACTCAACATTCAAAAAACAAAGATCATGGCATCTGGACTACAATCACTTCATGGCAAAGATATGGGAAACAATGGAAACAGTGAGAGACTTTATTTGTGGGGGGCTCCCAAATCACTGTAGATGGTCAGTGCAGCCATGAAATTAAAAGACACTTACTCCTTGGAAGGAAAGCTATGATCACCCAGACAGCATATTAAAAAGGAGAGACATTACTTTGCCAACAAAGGTCCATCTAGTCAAAGCTATGGTTCTTCCAGTAGTCATGTATGGATGTGAGAGTTGGACTATAAAGAAAGCTGAGCACTGAAGAAATGATGCTTTGAACTGTGGTGTTGGAGAAGACTCTTGAGAGTCCCTTGGACTGCAAGGAGATCCAACCAGTCCATTCTAAAGGAGATGAGTCCTGAATATTCATTGGAAGGAACTGATGCTGAAGCTGAAACTCCAATACTTTGGCCACCTGATGCAAAGAACTGACTCGCTAGAAAAGACCCTGATATTGGGAAGGATTTAAGGTGGGAGGAGAAGGGGACAACAGAGGATGAGATGGTTGGATGGAATCACTGACTCAACAGACATGAGTTTGAGTAAGCTCCGGGAGTTGGTGATGGACAGGGAGGCCTGGTGTGCTACAGTCCATGGGGTTGCAAAGGGTCAGACATGATTGAGAGACTGAACTGAACTGATACTGTTTATAAGATATTACACCAATGCACACTTTATAGTGTATGTGTGCTTGCTTAGTCACTCAATCATGTCCAACTCTGTGACCCTATCAATAGTAGCCCACCAGCCTCCTCTGTCTATGGGATTTTCCAGACAAGAATACTGGAGTGGGCTCACCACTATTATTCAACATAGTTTTGGAAGTCCTAGCTACAGCAATCAGAGAAGAAAAAGAAATAAAAGGAATCCAGATCAGAAAAGAAGAAGAAAAGCTTTCACTGTTTGCAGATGACATGATAATATGTATAGAAAACCCTAAAGATACTATCAGAAAATTACTAGAGCTAATCAGTGAATTTAGCAAAATTACAGGATACAAAATCAATACACAGAAATCACTTGCATTCCTATGCACTAACAATGAAAAATCAGGAAAGATAATTAAGGAATCAATCCCATTCACCACTGCAACAAAAAGAATAAAATATATAGGAATAAACCTACCTAAGGAGACAAAAGAATTATATTCAGAAAATTTTAAGACACTGATGAAAGAACTCAAAGATGACATAAACAGATGGAGAGATAATACATGTTCCTGGATAGGAAGAATCAATATTGTGAAAATGACTATACTTCCAAATGCAGTCTACAGATTCAATGTGATCCCTATCAAATTACCAATGGCATTTTTCATAGAACTAGAACAAAAAATTTCACAATTCATATGGAAACACAAAAGACCCCAAATAGCTAAAGGAGTCTTGAGAAAGAAGAATGGAGCTGGAGGAATCAACCTTCCTGACTTCAGATTATACTACAAAGCTACAGTCATTAAGACAGTATGGTACTGGCACAAAAACAGAAATATAGACCAATGGAACAAGATAGAATGCCCACAGATAAACCCACACACCTATTCATATCTTATTTTTGACAAAGAGGCAAGAATATACAATGGGGCAAAGACAGCTTCTTCAATAAGTGGTTCTGGGAAAGCTGAACAGCTACACATAAAAGAATGAAATTAGAACAATTCCTAACACCATACACAAAGATAAACTCAAAATGGATTAAAGACCTAAATATAAGGCCAGAAACTATAAAACTTCTAAGAGGAGAACATAGAATGCTCGATGACATAAATCAAAACAAGATCCTCATGACCCACCTCCTAGAGTAATGGAAATAAAAACAAAAGTAAATAAGTGGGACCTAATTAAACTTAAAAAGCTTTTGCACAGCAAAGTAAACCATAAGCAAGGTGAAAAGACAACCCTCAGAATGGGAGAAAATAATAGCAAATGAAACAACTGACAAAGAATTAATTTCCAAAATATACAAGTAGCTCATACAACTCAATGCCAGAAAAACAAACAACCCAATCAAAAAGTGGGAAAAATATCTAAACAGACATTTCTCCAAAGAAGACATACAGATGGTTAACAAACACATGAAAAGATGCTCAACATCACTCATTATTAGAGAAATACAAATCAAAACTACAATGAGGTATCACCTCACACCAGTCAGAAGGGCCATCAGCAAAGAGTCTACAAATAATAAATGCTGGAGAGGGTGTGGAGAAAGGGAATGCTCTTGCACTGTTGGTGGGAATGTAAATTGATACAGCTACTGTGGAAGATGGTATGGAGATTCCTTTAAAAAACTAGGAATAAAACCACCATATGACCCAGCAATCCCACTCCTAGGCATATACACTGAGGAAACCAAAATTGAAAAAGACACATGTATCCCAATGTTCATTGCAGCACTGTTTACAATAGCTAGAACATGGAAGCAACCTAGATGTCCACTGACAGATGAATGGATAGAGAAGTTAATTCCATTCCATATACACAATGGAATTTATCTCAGCCATAAAAAGGAATGCATTTGAGTCTGTTCTGATGAGGTGGATGAACCTAGAGCCTATTATACAGAGTGAAGTAAGTCAGAGAAAGATAAATATCATATACTAAAGCATATATATGGAATCTAGAAATATGGTACTGAAGAATTTATTTGCAGGGCAGCAATTTTGGAGAAGACTCCTGAGAGTCCCTTGGACTGCAAGGAGATCCAACCAGTCCATTCTGAAGGAGATCAGCCCTGGGATTTCTTTGGAAAGAATGATGCTGAAGCTGAAACTCCAGTACTTTGGCCGCCTCATGCAAAGAGTTGACTCATTGGAAAAGACTCTGATGCTGGGAGGGATTGGGGGCAAGAGGAGAAGGGGACAACAGAGGATGAGATGGCTGGATGGCATCACTGACTCGATGGACGTGAGTCTCAGTGACCTCCGGGAGTTGGTGATGGACAGGGAGGCCTGGCGTGCTGCGATTCATGGGGTTGCAAAGAGTCGGACATGACTGAGCGACTGATCTGATCTGATCTGATCGGAATGGAGAAACAGACATGGAGAACGGACTTAGGCACGCAGGGAGAGGGGAGGAGAGGGTGATAGCCAATGGGAATTTGCTGTGTGTCTCAAGGAACTCGAACAGGGGCTCTGTATCAACCTGGAGGGGTGGGATGGGGAGGGAGATAGGAGGGAGGTTCAAGAGGGAAGGAACATATGGCTGATGCATGATGAGGTTTGACAGAAAACAAAATTCTGTAAAGCAATTATCCTTCAATTTAGAAATAAATAAAATAAATTAACTAATTAAAAAAAAATAATACTGAAATGGGTTGCCATGCCTTCCTCCAGGGGATCTTCCCGACCTAGGGATTGAAACTTTGGCTCCTGAATTGCAGGGGATTTTTCACCATTAGTGCCACCCAGGAAGCCCTTTATAGAGTATGCTATGCTATGCTATGCTATGTCACTTCAGTCGTGTCCGACTCTGTGCGACCCCATAGACGGCAGCCCACCAGGCTCCCCCATCCCTGGGATTCTCCAGGCAAGAACGCTGGAGTGGGTTGCCATTTCCTTCTCCAATGCATGAAAGTGAAAAGAGAAAGTGAAGTCGCTCAGTCATGTCTGACTCTTAGTGACCCCATGGACTGCATGCAGCCTACCAGGCTCCTCCATCCATGGGATTTTCCAGGCAAGAGTACTGGAGTGGGTTATAGAGTATAGAATAAACGTAAACCTAACTTTTACACTGGGAACCAAAAAATTCATGTGACTCGCTTTATTGTGATATTTGCTTTATTGTAGTGCCCTGGAGCAGAACCTGCAGTATCTCCAAGATATGCCTGGACTAGAAAGTGTCCATCTCACTATCTTGGTCTGATTACACAGTGATGGGAACCAGAGAAACATCTTACCAGAATGGGTGGTGCCTCAGTGACCAGAAGCTAGGGACTTGCTTCCCAAACCACTTGAATTTGAGGGGAAAAAGTGACCTTTAGAAGTGCTCAGTGGAGTGGCTGGGAATGAAAACAGTACCAAGTGCATGAGCTCCAGGGAGTGCAACTTTTGCCGCCCCTTCCCAAGTGAGGGACCAGGCAGGTCTGCAACCCTAGCCTCTAGGTAGGGCCTAGCTCTCCACTGTCCTGGTCAGACCTGACTTTTACCAGGTTCAACCAAGGGGTCCTGAGGAGCCCTAGAGACCTTCATTCCAGGCCCGGCCCTGCCACCCAGTGCTGCTTGATGTTTGGGCCCAATGCACCACCTTTCTGAGCCCCACTTTGCATCCGTCACTGAAGACATAGCCCCGCCTGGTGCACATGTTTGCTGTATGGTCAGGTGAGGGGATGAGTGTGCAGAAAGGCTCAGACTTTCTGAATTCTAACTCAATTTTAACACTTTCTGACCAGGGGACCCTGGGCAGCTCTTAGCCTCTCCGAGCCTCAGGTGGAATGAGTCGATGAAGACTGTTGGGACGTGAGCAAAATAGTACACAGAAGGAGCCAAAATCAATACCAGGCCCAGGGCAAGTGTCAGTAAACCCCAAAAACTCTCCACCCTCAGGCGAGGGCAGTGGGTTATCTGGTCAGTAGCAGTCAGACTGGTTTCCGATGGAGAAGGTAATGACTACATGGTGTGGCTGGGAACCCTGAAAGCCTCCCACCAGTCCTCCCAGCTGGCCATTATCTCCAGAGTGTAACCCCTGGACCCTGCAGCATCTTAGGGTCGTAAAGCTGGTAGGATGGTAGGGCAGGCATATGAGTTCTCTCTCCAGATGCTGAGATGGTGTCATCCCTATGATCCTAGGGTCCCAGCCCCTGTACTGAAAGCCCTGCTCCCCTGGGGAGCTCAAAACACTTAGCTTCAGCAGCAGTGACCTACCTTGAACCCTGAGACAAGAATTACTCAGCCATCTCCTTGGCCACCTGCCCCCACATCGCCTGGCACTGGGGTAGACAAAAGAAAGCTCCTCATCACAGATTCAGGGCTGGTCACCTCCTTGAGCAGTGCCCACCCCTCTCCTCAGAGCTCAGCGTTGTCCACCACAGTGTGGTCACTTCTTCTGGGCTGCTCGGGGACACTGACCCTCTCTTGTTTCTATCCAGCCCTGCTGCCATCCAAAAGGGGCCATGCAGTCCCCATGGGAGCCCATCACAGGGGTCGTGAGCCAGCTTGAGCCTCTGTCCCTTCCATGGGACCCTCCTAGCAGCCACCGGGATGGCTTACTCACTCCGGTGCCAGCCACACGGTCCCTCCAGGCTCTGAGGGGCTGGGCACTAGGGAATGGGGGCTGGCTGCCTTTGTCCCCCGAGACCACTGTGCTAGGAGTGTCATCCCAAGTACCCAGAGCTTCCCTAACACCTTCTGGTGAGTCGTTCATCTGGCAAATCGGTGACACTTCCTTGGAAGCCAGCTACCTTAGGCATAGACCCTCCCTAGAGGGCTAATATTCATCATTTCCCTCCTTCCCTTCCTTCCTCCTTCTTCATTCAGCAAATACTTGGAGCACCCCCTCTAATCACACGCTGTGTCAGGCATGGAGGCAGAGAGACGAAGCAGGTTCGGTCCCCGCCCGCCCCGCTCCAGGGCTTCACAAAGCATGATGGGGGCACCTGTCCACAGTTACAAGACCACGGGGCATCCCTGATGGAGACAGCCCACACCTTGGCCCGTATTTCCCTCAGCCTGCTTTACACTCAGGCCTTTCTCCACCCCATTTGGGGCTGCCTTTACTCACGTTCTCTCATTGTATCAGCAGGATGCTTTGGGTTCTGACAGAGAACACACCTTTAGCTAAATTAAGGAGAGCAGCCTTCTAGTGGAAGGACGTTGAGTAGCTCCAGGCTCCCAGGGAAGGTCAGAGCACTGGCTGAGAAAGGACAGAATGAGTGCGCTCAAGGTTCCAAGGTGACACAGCCAGAGTCAGCCAGGCCCAGTGCGGGTGACATGTGCCCATCTGCCTGGTCAGAGAAGGACAAGGCACTTTGACAACAAGATGACCCACAGCTGGGGGAGGTATTTCCTCCAAGATCACTGGGTGTCAGTTAAGAATAAGGCGGCAGTGGGGCAGGTTAGGGGAGGACCTCCTTGCTGTTTCAGAGGCTAAGACTCTACGTTCCCATTGTGGGGGTGCCCAGGTTCGATCCCTGGCCAGGGAACTAGATTCCACGTGCTGCAACTAAAGATCCTGAATGCTGCAATGAAGATCGAGGATCCCGTGTGCTACAACAAAGACCTGCTGCAGCCAAATAAATAAGTATTTTTAAAAGGTACGTTATTAAAAAAAGAAGAAGAAATGGGAAGGGCCGCCAGCTGGGTGGCCAGAAAGCAGCAGTGATCACTCCAGTCTCCCTTCTATCCTCGCTCGCTGGCACCACTGTGTTGACTCCGTAGCTCCCTGGCTGCAGCGTTAAGTGCGAACCCCTCAGGGCCCAGCTACGACCTTCCAGGCACACTGGGGCCCTTGCCTCTCCCTTCCCACCCCAGGTTGTCTCCTGCCTGGGTGACAGCAGCCTGGAACACCTTTTCTCTCCTTCTCCACATGAAGAACTCCTACCTACACTGCAAGACCCAGTTCAGTTGTGCCCCCTCCTGGAAGACACCTCTTGCCAGTCTGAGGCTCCTCCCTCACCCTGGTGGGAGCTCCTGCAGGTGCGGCTCACCTCTGCCTGGAGGCTGCCCTCTCCGCACTAGACTCGGCAGCCCCTGATGCCCTCCCCACCACCCTCATGTCCTCCCTGTACCCAGCATAGGGCCGGCTGAGATTCGTGAAATTGCCTGGCTGCTAAGGCTTTCAGAGTCTGTGATTAAGCCTTGCCCTGGGGCTGGCCTGCTTTGGGTCCCCTGGCTTCTCTCCTTCCACCCTCACCCAGTTAATGTCTCCATTCAGCCTGGAAACATTTTCTTCAAGACAAAAAATAAATAAATAAATAAAATCATAGGTTAACAGTCTCAAGCAATAAAACAGCAGATGACGTTGTGTGGGCAACTTCCCAGAGGACACAGAACACACGTCTCCTGAGTGGGTGGCCTTATAAGGGCAGGTTCAGGAGGAGAATGGGCAGGAGGCAGAGCCACCCGCCAGGAGGCAAGGAGGTGGGGGTGGGGGTGGGTGCCCCATCTCTGGGCCAGGCGTGGGGCCAGAGGGGTGCTGGCGAGGACCCAGCTCCACAGGAAGAGCTGGACACGTACCATCTCCAGAGGCCCTGCTTGGGCCAAAGCCTGCCTGTCCTTCTGCCTGCCCTGCCACCAGCAACAGCACAGACATTGACCGCTCACAGCCAGCCGCCACACTGACCCACAACACCAGCCTGGCCCCAGAACCCTCCCACCCCAGGATGGGCCATGGCTCATTCTCCTTCCCAACTCCCCACGCTCATGAGCCAGCAGGTCCTGGCTCCCAGCTGGCATGAAGTAAAGCTTTGTCCGGTAGAAGAATTATTAAGTGAATGGTTGTTTAACGGTAGTTTGGGCTCATCAGCTAGGCTGTAGCCCCTGGAACACAGGTAGGGCCTTCTTAGGGAGACCAGCACACAGCTAAGTGGGTATTTAAGAAAGAACGCGGTGCTTGGGTGGCCCCTGCCTTTGAGTCAAGCTGAGCCATCAGTTCTTACCTCACTCAGAGTTACCTTGTCCCAAGCAGGAAGGCACGCGTGCTCCACAACTGTTCCAGAGAATGCCTGGGATGGGGCTTCATTTCCCAACGCCGCCCCACAACCCCCCATCCCAACTGCAGGACAGTGAGGTGGGGCAGCTATAAGAGAGAGAGAGACTCCCTGGCAGTTAAGACTCTGTGTTCTCAACACAGAGGGCCTGGGTTTGAGCCCTCATTAGGGAACTAGATTCCTTATGCCACAACTAAGACCCAGTGCAACTACAAATAAACAAGAGATAGAGAGGAAGAGAGAGGGTTGGGAGGGGCGGGTAGGGAGGCCTTTCTAGGAGATTCCCGATTGTCTAAGTGATTCCCGATTGTCTAAGTGTTTGTCTGAAATTAGCGTGTGTGAGAACAAAGCCCTTACCTTTGGTGTGGGAAGGTGGGGGAGGTATGTGCCAGGCAACCCTGTCCTGAGGAAGGGGCTCTGGAAGCCTCCCCCAGTTCTCATTAGGAAAGACTCTTTCCAGCACCCTCAAAAGCCCCAAATCCTCCTCTGAGTCTTAAAAGAGACAGAATGGATAGTCAAATAAGGTGAAAACTGGGGGAGCCACCCCATCCCTCATCTGGCTCTTACTTGGCCTAAAGCTTATCGTTTATGAGCCACTATTCACGAGGGATGCCATGATCTTCGTTTTCTGAATGTTGAGCTTTAAGCCAACCTTTTCACTCTCCACTTTCACTTTCATCAAGAGGCTTTTTAGCCTCTCTTCACTTTCTGCCATAAGGGTCGTGTCATCTGCATATCTGAGGTTATTGAGATTTCTCCCAGCAATCTTGATTCCAATTTGTGTTTCTTCCAGTCCAGCATTTCTCATGATGTACTCTGCATATAAGTTAAATAAACAGGGTGACAATATACAGCCTTGACGTACTCCTTTTCCTATTTGGAACCAGTCTGTTGTTCCATGACCAGTTCTAACTGTTGCTTCCTGACCTGCATACAGATTTCTTAAGAGGCAGATCAGGTGGTCTGGTATTCCCATCTCTTTCAAAATTTTCCACAGTTTATTGTGATCCACACAGTCAAAGGCTTTGGCAGAGTCAATAAAGCAGAAATAGATGTTTTTCTGGAACTCTCTTGCTTTTTCCATGATCCAGCAGATGTTGGCAATTTGATCTCTGGTTCCTCTGCCTTTTCTAAAACCAGCTTGAACGTCAGGAAGTTCACGGTTCACATATTGCTGAAGCCTGGCTTGGAGAATTTTGAGCATTACTTTACTAACGTGTGAGATGAGTGCAAGTGAAAGTGGAGAGTGAAAAGGCTGGCTTAAAGCTCAACATTCAGAAAACAAAGATCATGGCATCTGGTCCCATCACTACATGGGAAATAGATGGAGAAACAGTGGAAACAGTGTCAGACTTTATTTTTCTGGGCTCCAAAATCACTGCAGATGGTGACTGCAGCCATGAAATTAAAAGACGCTTACTCCTTGGAAGGAAAGTTATGACCAACCTAGATAGCATATTCAAAAGCAGAGACATTACTTTGCCAACAAAGGTTCGCCTAGTCAAGGCTATGGTCTTTCCTGTGGTCATGTATGGATGTGAGAGCTGGACTGTGAAGAAGGCTGAGCGCCAGAGAATTGATGCTTTTGAAGTGTGGTGTTGGAGAAGACTCTTGAGAGTCCCTTGGACTGCAAGGAGATCCAATCAGTCCATTCTGAAGGAGATCAGCCCTGGGATTTCTTTGGAAGGAATGATGCTAAAGCTGAAACTCCAGTATTTTGGCCACCTCATGCGAAGAGCTGACTCATTGGAGAAGACTCTGATGCTGGGAGGGATTGGGGGCAGGAGGAGAAGGGGACGACAGAGGATGAGATGGCTGGATGGCATCACTGACTCAATGGATGTGAGTCTGAGTGACCTCCGGGAGTTGGTGATGGACAGGGAGGCCTGGCGTGCTGCAGTTCATGGGGTTGCAAAGAGTCGGACACGACTGAGCAACTGATCTGATCTGATTCACAAGGGAAGCATTGCTCTGGCCCTAAATCCTCTTATAAAAGGCAAAGAGTATTTCTCTGCAGAGGCTGACAATCACCTGTCTAATCACTAGATAAGACGGGAGAACAGGGCAGTGAGGGGTCAAATGGGGGCAGAGGCAGGGAGGAAGCCGGAAGGAAGGGGCCCAGAGGAGAGGAGGGCCCGGGAAGAGGAAGCTCCTGAGTCCTCCAGGGATCCCCGGAGGCCACCTGTGCCCAGAGGGCATGTCCTCCTCCACTGCCCCTGAGGGGAAGGATCAGGGCCAAGAGGAGCCTCTGGCAGCCTCTCAGCTGGCACTGCTCCGGGTACCAGGAGAATATTGTCAGCTGTAGAAGGCAAACTCAAGTTGAAGCTAGAGCCCCAGAGGCTCCTATTAGAGGCGAGAGGGGAGCAGAGCCAGCTGTGTGGGCCTGAGCCTGCTGAGGGCCTGGCCTCACCTGAGACCCTGACCCCTGGGTAAGGCCTGCCCCACCGTCATTCTGTTCCAAAATAGAAATGCTCTTTGTGTAAAGAGTAATGCGAACCATAACAAAACCCCCTTATGTGACTGCCTGAAATTCCACCAGTAGTCACATATTATTTAGGGTTAGTCACTACCCCCTGTGTAGGACTGAATAATGGTCCCCCAAAGGTGTCCATGTTCTAATCCTTGGAGTTAACCACCTTACATGGTGCAAGAGACTTTGCAGATGTGATAACGGATTCTGAGGTATGAGATTAGCCTGGATTTCCAGGTAGGCCCAACGTAATCACAAAGGTCCTTATGAGAAGGAGACGGAAAGGTCAGCTAGTTAGAGGGCACACGTCTCCCTGGGAAAGGAACACAGAAAGAACTTGGGGTTTCAGCCTGAAACAGTTTCTGAGGGCCTCCCCACCCCACACCGCATCCTCCCCATCAGTCAGGTTCTTCAAACTGTTGGCACAGGGTCTCTGAGGGAACACTGTGGGGACACAGAAGAGAAGACAGAGTATGTGGGGACAGAGGTAGACGCAAAGCCGCAGGGAGAGCTTACTTCATTCTGCATCTTTGGGTTAGAATGGTCCCCTCGGGGGACCCCACCATCACCTGGCTTCCTCTCCCAGGGTCATGTTGTCTAGACTCTGGCTTCAGATGGCTGCATGTGCCATCTGCTGCTGTTTCAAGAGGCCACCAACGACCCTTTCTATTAGTTGTAGAGATTGTTTCTCTCCCACAATCCTCTGCTCTGGCCACCTTCTTAAATCCTGCTGACCAAGAGGCTAAGTCACTGGGGGAGAAGTTCTCCCAGATTTTCTGAGTTTGGTTATAAATGCTGGAGATTTTTTAACCATAACAATAATGGGAAGGATGACAGAATAAAGGTAGTAGTGATTATAGACCAAACCCGCTCCAGTGTTCTTGCCTGGAGAATCCCAGGGACAATGGAGCCTGATGGGCTGCCATCTATGGGGTCGCACAGAGTCGGACACGACTGAAGTGACTTAGCTGAGTCGCTTCAGTCGTATCCGACTCTGTGCGACCCCATAGACGGCAGCCCACCAGGCTCCCCCATCCCTGGATTCTCCAGGCAAGAACACTGGAGTGGGTTGCCATTTCCTTCTCCAGTGCATGAAAGTGAAAAGTGAAAGTGAAGTTGCTCAGTCATGTCTGACTCTTAGTGACCCCATGGACTGCAGCCTACCAGACTCCTCCATCCATGGGATTTTCCAGGCAAAAGTACTGGGGTGGGGTGCCATTGCCAGCAGGGCATAAATATGAATAAATAAGTAAATAGCTACTAGATACTATGTCATAAGCTTCCTGTGCATTCTCCTGTTTAATCATTCTAATTGGGAAGCTTTAGTATCTATATTTTATGGGTAAGGAACTGAAGCACAAAAGGTTAAGACTTTCAAAAGGTCACACAGCTCGTTATTAGCAGGTCTGTAGTTTCAGCCCAAATTTAACTTCAGAGCCCATGCCTTTAACTATGACACTAGTCTACCTCCTAAAACATAATGTAAACTAACAATGTGCCCATTGACGTTTCATTTGTAATCAAACCATAGTTTCTAGGGATGGGAAGGTTTGGGGCAGATGGGAGAAGGATGGGGGAGTAACACAGGGGAAGGCATTGCAATGTGGGGAGGGGCCGGCCAACTGGTCGCCTCTAATCAAGGGGACTGAACAAGCAGCAGACTAAGGCCAGATTACCTTAATCAAAACAGAAATAACTTTGGATGTAACACTGCATCTTAGAATTGAATTTTAATTTTCCTGTCTTTTCCAAGTGCAGTTATATATTTTTTTTACTAACTTTATGCCATCTCACGGATTTCTCAAATAGTTTTATACTGCCTGCAAGTTATTTAAAGCAAAATTTTAAGGGCAAAGAATATTTTTAATGTAATTTCAAGTTGGCAGGCCTTGAGGCTTAGTGGAAAGTACTCAGGGACTGGATGGACCTCAGAAGACCCGGGTTCTGTTTAGGCCTGAAGAGTCGGACACGACTGAGCGACTTCACTTTCACTTTTCACTTTCATGCATTGGAGAAGGAAATGGCAACCCATTCCAGTGTTCTTGCCTGGAGAATCCCAGGGACGGGGGAGCCTGGTGGGCTGCCGTCTATGGGGTTGCACAGAGTCGGACACGACTGAAGTGATTTAGCATAGCATAGCATAGGCCTGCTAAGGTCCTCACTGCACGTTCAAACAAGATTTTATTTGTCTTTTCACAGGCCTCAGCCCCAGGTCCATCCCTGTTTGTTGGATGGAGGGGGCTGAGAGATTTCAGTTCTGCACTAACTGCTCCAGGTCAGTGCTCAAGGCAACAGGGAAGGACAGGGGCATCAGCATCCTGTCCTCTGACCTCTACTTGCCTGTCATGGGCAGCCCCAGCAATCTGTCCCCTCAGTCCCTGGGGACCTCCAGAAGATAGGCCTGGGATGACTGAAGACAACTCTGGTCCCAATCCCCAAGTCAGGGAAAACTGACATAGGGTCACAGACTGTGAAAGCAGAAGCCAGACACACTGGCCATGGGCCCATTACATTGACTAAAAATCCCCCAAGATATTGGCATAAAAACAGACACACAGATCAGTGGAACAGACTAGAGAGCAGGGAAATAAACCCACACATATATGTGTTCAATTAATTTACAATCAAGGAGCCAAGAATATACAATGAGGAAAAGACAGTCAGTTTCTTCAATGGCACCCTTATGATACCACTCTTATAGCAGAAAGCGAAGAGGAACTAAAGAGCCTGTTGATGAAGGTGAAAGAGAAGAGTGAAAAGCTGGCTTAAAATTGAACATTCAAAAAATGAAGATCATGGCATCTGGTCCCATCCCTTCATGGCCAACAGATGGGGAAACAATGGAAACAGTGATAAACTTTACTTTCTTGGGCTTCAAAATCACTACAGATGGTGACTGCAGCCATGAAATTAAAAGATGCTTGCTCCTTGCAAGAAAAGCTATAACAAACCTAAACAGCATATTAAAAAGCAGAGACTTTTCTTTGCCAACAAAGGTCCATCTAGACAAAGCTACGGTTTTTCCAGTAGTCATGTAAGGATGTAAGAGTTGGACCATAAAGAAGGCTGAGCACTGAAGAATTGATGCTTTTGAACTGTGGTGTTGGAGAAGACTCTTGAGAGTCCCTTGGACTGCAAGGGGATCCAATCAGTCAATCCTAAAGGAAATCAGTCCTGAATATTCATTGGAAAAACTGATGCTGAAGCTGAAGCTCCAATACTTTGGCCACCTGATGCAAAGAACTGACTCACTGGAAAAGACCCTATGCTGGGAAAGATTGAGGGCAGGAGGAGAAGGGGACGACAGAGAATGAGATGGTTGGATGGCATCACCAACTGAATGGACATGAGCTTGAGCAAGCTCCAGGAGTTGGCGATGGACAGGGAAGCCTGGTGTGCTTCAGTCCATGGGGTTGCAAAAAGTCAGACATGACTGGGCGACTGAACAGCAACAGCTCTTCAATGAATGGTGCTGTGAAAACTGGGCTGCTTCTGCTGCTGCTGCTAAGTCGCTTCAGTCGTGTCCGACTCTGTGCGACCCCATAGACTGCAGCCCACCAGGCTCCCCTGTCCCTGGGATTCTCCAGGCAAGAACACTGGAGTGGGTTGCCATTTCATTCTCCAACGCATGAAAGTGAAAAGTGAAAGTGAAGTCGCTCAGTCGTGTCCGACTCTTTGCGACCCCATGGACTGCAGCCCACCAGGCTTCTCCACCCATGGGATTTTCCAGGCAAGAGTACTGGAGTGGGGAGCCATCGCCTTCTCTGTGAAAACTGGGCAGCTGTATGCAAAAGAATAAAACCCCACCATTACCTTACACCACATGCAAAAATTAAAGGAATTAAAGACTTGAATCTTAGATATGAAACCATGAAACTCCCAGAAGAAAACATAGGCAGTAAGCTCCTTGACATCAGTCTAGGTGAGGATTTTTTAAATCTAACACCCAAAGCAAATGCAACAAAAGCAAAAATAAGCAAGTGGGACTGCATCAAACTATTATAAAAAGCTCTGTACAGCGAAGGAAACCATCAACAGAGTGAAAAGGCAACCTACATAATGAGAGAAAATATTTGCAAATCATATATCTGGTAAGGAGCTAATATCCAAAATAGATAAAGAACTCATTCAGGGACTTCCCTCGTGGTCCAGTGGTTAAGATTCTGAGCTTCCACCACAGAGGGTATGGTTGGATCCCTGGTTGGGGAGTTAAGATCCTGCATGCTCCATGGTATGGCCAAAAAATAATAAAAAATTAAAAATAATTTTAAGAAAAAGAACTCATACAAGTCAGCAGCAAAAAGCAAAAAACAAAATACCCACACAATATGATTTTAAAATGGGAAGATCTAAATAGAGTTTTTCTCAAAGAAGACATCCAGAAGGCCAATATGCACATGAGAACATCATTAATTATTAGGGAAATGTAAATCAAAACCACAATGAGATGCCCTCTCACACCTATCAGAATGACTAGTATCAAAATGACAAGAAATCACAAGTGTTTGTGAGGATAGGGAGAAAAGGGAGCCCTCATGCACATTGTGAGAATGGAAGTTGGTACAGTCATGATGGAAAACAGGAAGACGGTGTGGAGGTTCCTCCAAAAATTAAAAATAGAATTACCATATGAGCCAGCAATCCCACTGCTGGATATTGTGTGAAGAAAATGAAAACACTGACTTAAAAAGGTATCTGCACCCCAAAGGTTCACTGTCATATTATTAGAAACCACCAAGACAATGGCAACAACCTAAGTGCCTATTGACGGGTACATGGATAAAGAGACTCTGGTGTGTATACCATGGAATATTATTCAGCCATAAGAAAGAATGAGATCTTGCCATTTGTGACAACATGGATGGGCCTTGAGGGCATTATGCTAAGTGGAATAAATCAGACATGGAAAGACAAATACTGTATGATCTTTCTTATATGTGGACTACTGAACAAAAACAAGCTCACAGATACAAGGAACAGACAGTGGTTGCCAGAGGTGGGGGACAGGAGAGGGGGGAAATGAATGAAGAGGGTCAACAATATAACCAAAACAGTGATTTAAAAAATAGAAAGGAAAATGAAAGAATCTCCAGAGAGCTTCTTATAAAAACAAAACAGATTCCTGCGGGCTGCCAAGCTGGACTTTCTGAATCAGATTATCCAGGAGTGGGGCTTTGGACATTTTAACAAACTCCCCAGGGCACTCTTATGGATAGCAGTCAGGTCTAGTCACTCCACTTTCCCTGGGGAAACTTAAGCCCAAACACGCCTTGAGCCAGTCATCAGCAGAACCAAAATCAGAATTAGGTCCTCTCACCCACAGTTAGATATCCTTTCCACACCAAGACCAGAAACCAGGACCCAAAGAACTACTCAATATTTATTTGTTTTAATTTTCTTAAAGTTACTAATGCCCATAGTTTAAAGAATCAAATACAGATCATTTTACAAGGCTTATATGAAAACACACAGTTCATCGCCTGTGCACCCCATCTGGCCGTCCTCACAAGAAACCACTTTCACCTCTTTAAGCTGCTTCTTCTGATATTGAAGGAAACTGGAACGTCATCCCAAAATACGCCTCTTTGACACAATTCTGCTCAGTTGCATCCAACTCTTTGTGGCCCCACAGACTGTAGCCCACCAGTCTCCTCTGTCCACAGGAATTCTCCAGATAAGAATCCTGGAGCAAGTTGCCATTTCCTTTTCCAGGGGGTCTTCCCAAGCCAGGGGTTGAACCTGTGTCTCCAGCGTCTCCTGCATTGTCAGGTAGATTCTTTACCACTGAGTCATCTGGGAAACCCTTGACATAACTGAGCTGAAGGCAATTAAGCAGAAAATGCAAGAAAAGTTCTCTCTTCCCTGCCCCACTTTTCTGCCTTGAGGCAGGATATACATTCTTTTCTGGAGACAGTTTTGTCAGCCCAGCAGTGTACCAGGGAACCTGCAAATCAATCTTACTCCATTCGTTCCCTTCATATATTTACCTCCCTACAGTTTGCCATCCTTGGAAGCCTGAAACTGTTTTCCTTTGTCCTGTCACATCTCTACAAATGTATTGTTGTTTGTTGAAAATGCTATATAAAGTGAAAGTCACTTAATCATGTCCAACTCTTTGCAACCCCATGGACTACACAGTCCATGGAATTCTCCAGGCCAAAATACTGGAGTAGGTAGCCTTTCCCTTCTCCAGGGGATCTTCCCCAGCCAGAGTTCTAAACTGCTATCTTGAGTTACTTTTCATTGAAGTTTCTCGGGCACTATGCGTGCCACCTGCATTAATACATTTTGGTTTTTCTCTTGTTAATCCATCTTAACAAAGGGGCTCTTTCTCTTGTTAATCCGTCTTAACAAAGGGGCTCTTTCTCTTGTTAATCCATCTTAACAAAGGGGCTCTTTACCAAAAGAGTTCTCAGAGGTAAAGTTTTGCCGCCTCTACAGTATTTACTCCCACTGTTGGCATCGTGTGCATTTTTACAATAAGCATGCACTGCTTTGTTATTCTCATGTAGTCTTCATGATACAGTCAGGAT
This sequence comes from Tragelaphus eurycerus, assembly GCA_935064755.1. Lineage (NCBI taxonomy): Eukaryota > Metazoa > Chordata > Mammalia > Artiodactyla > Bovidae > Tragelaphus > Tragelaphus eurycerus. The sequence continues at coordinate 4,131,889 of CAKXYN010000054.1, read as the reverse complement.
GGATTGCCAGGTCTGGGTCAGGACCAGGATGCACAGACACTGCTAGGTGCCCTGGGGGTCACTGGGCACAGGCCACCAGCTCCTCCAGGGCTTGCTCACGGCGGTTGCCATGGACCAGTAGCACTTCCTTGATGCGGTCCTGCTGGAAGCCCATGTCGCTGAACTGCTCCGAGAGGCGCAGGAACTCCCCTGCCTGAGGAAGAGGAGGCACAGAGGGCATGGGGGACTCTGGGAGGCTGGGCCTCTGGCCTGGGCAGTCCCCTCCCAAGTACCCATTCTACATACTCCCAGGAAGCTGTGTCCCCACAGGCCAGATGAGCCTGATCCTGGCCAGGACCCATGGTTTTCCTGTATCTCAATGACATGAGGTAACATGGACTCAAACCTCACTTCCTGTGCCAAGGAAGGAGGCCCCAGCCTGGCTGCTGGCTCTCTCTGTCTTGGCTTTACTTCCCCTCTCCCACTCCCTCCTGACTTCCTGTGCTCGTGCCCTGCACTGGGGCAGGAAGAGAAGGCTGCACACTGGTGCCCAGAGGATGCACAGCACAGGGTCTCTGTCCAGGGCCCAAACCCTCACACAGCACAGCCTCTGCCTGCCTCCTCTGACCCCACTGCTCAAAACTTCCCTGCCTCTTCCCCGACCCCTCGCATCCCTCCCACGCCACCAACCCTCCCACAGCTTCCGGGAAGTCTGCTCTGCCTCTGGACAGGTCACGTTCACTGGGCACTCAGAACGTCCTCCTAACTGGGGCCACAACCTCAAGCCTTCTGGGTTTCCAGGTAGGTGGCAAACCCCCTGAAGAGAGTTCAAACATCATCGTGCTTCCTGCCCGGCTCCTGTCTGGGTGTCCGACAAGTATTTGCTATGTTGATTCAGCTATAAAGCTCTGCCCAGGTGGTGTTAGTGGTAAAGAACCCGCCTGCCAATGCAAGAGATGTAAGACATGCAAGTTCAATCCCTGGGTTGGGAAGATCCCCTGGAGGAAGGCATGGCAACCCACTCCAGTATTCTTGCCTGGAGAATCCCATGGACAGAGAAGCCTGGCGGGCTGCACAGAGTCGGACACGACTGAAGCGACTTGGCACAAAGCTCTGCTCCCTGTTTCCTCCCCACCCCTTCCCCTGGGGTCCTCTTGGCTTCTCCGTGTCTCAGCTCCCTAGGCTGTGTCCTTCTCCCCGGGGCTCAGCAAGCAGGCTGTCTCCTGAGGCCCCCAGGCTGTCTCTGGTGCTGGTCGGCCCCTGCACACCAGCCCTGCATGGGCACCCCACCCGCCCCTTGCTGGGGCCCAGACAGGAGGCCCCACTGACCTGGCTCTCGGAGAACTGGAACATCTCCATGGCCTCATCCACCAGCCCCTCCTCGTAGCCCTGTCGCAGCAGCCGGTCACAGGCGCTAAGGTAGCTGAGAAACTGGGCAGGAAGGGGCACAGAGGGAAGGAAAGTAAGAGCAATGCCCAGGACAGCAGGTACGGTGGAGGAGGCACCCAAGGGCCTCAGGAGGGTTGAGCTCAGGGCCAGGCTGACAGGGCAACCAGCCAGAGATCCATGAGCCAACGGGTGAGGGTCAGAGGCCTCCCTGGGGACAGGTGGACAGCAAAGCCTCACCAACTGTCTAAGCTGGGGGCTGGAGTCCAGGAAGAGAGCTGCCGGGGTGGGTCAAGGTGTTCCAGAACCTAAGTGGGGAACAGGCCAGGCCTCAACACAGGTGTCTACCCACCATCCACCCAGCCTGCTCACCCTCCCTGGTGAGCACCCACCTGTGTGAGGGTGCCTCCTTTTCCACTCACCCGTGCACCCCCACTCCCCCTCCAGACACATAATATCTTTGTGATCCAGGACTCCATGGGCCCCACCCCAGAGCAGTGTTGCACCAAAGCTGGAAGGGGAGGGGACAGCCAAGCACCCACAGGGCTGAGCACCTCTTCCAGCCACTCCCTGCTTATTCACCAGGGGCTGCTTTTGCCCTCAGGATAAAGTTCTGCCTTCCAACCCCACGTTCAAAGACCCGCTCGCTCAGTCAGCAGCCTTGGCTGCTTCCCTCGGCACCCCCAGACTCCTGCCCATCCGGCTCCAAGGCCAAGGCCAGCGTCACTCCTCTGCCCTGGGCAGGCTCTCCCTACCCCCACTCCCACCTCCGTCTCCACCAGGTGTCTCCACAGCACCCAAGGCTTCCTGCACCTACAGCTCTGTAACTGCCTACTATCTTTCTCAGCCTTCTCATCCACCAAGTTTCTGTCCCACAGGAAGACACCACTATGTCCCAGCCTCCAGCACGGCAGGCAGGCAGAAGGAGCTCAATAAATGTAAGCTGTGTTTATAAACTAAATTAAGAACTACCTTCCGGGAGCTCATAGCTCCTTGGGGGAGATAAACCAGATACAGGAAAACACGAGTGCCAGGCAAATCAAAGCAGGATTTACAGGGAACTGGTGCCAAATGAAGGCTCCAGACAATTAAAGTACGGGTACGAGTGGAGGAGAAGCAAGTTGGATTTCTGCAGACCTTCAGAACGGAGCAGAAAACAGACCACATAGACTAATGGCTTTCAGACTGTTCTAGCCTGTGAACTGCCCAAGCACCAGGGGGCTTCAATAGTAACAGGGGGAGGTTGCTGTTACTCTGGGAGAACTGGGGGCAAGAGGTAGAAGGAGCCCAGAGCGGGGGCCCTCACCCCAGGAAACTTGCTCTGGGCACATTCTGAAAACCAACCAACTCAGCTCTCCTGGCATAGTTGAGGGAAGTGAAGTCCAGGCAGGGTGGACCAGGGTCCCAGGACTAGGGCCCAGATCACCTGACTTCTTGGCCAGTGCCTTGTCCATGGGTCCCACCACTAGAGGAGGAACTTTGAGCTGGCTTGCAAGTAGACAGAGTTTCTGAAGGTCTGTTCATCTATAACAAAAGTTCTCAGCCTCAGTAGCTGAGGACTGAGTAGCTACCTGGGAGCTTTAAAACTATGGTGTCTCAACAATAAATTCTGGGGAGGGTGTGGAGAAGGCAACCCTTCTACATTGTTGGTGGGAATGTAAATTGGTAGAGACACTATGGAGAACAGTATGGAGATTCCTTAAAAAACTAAAAATAGAGCTACCATATGACCCTGCAGTGGCACCCCACTCCAGTACTTCTGCCTGGAAAATCCCATGGACAGAGGAGCCTGGTAGGCTGCAGTCCATGGGGTCGCTAGGAGTCAGACATGACTGAGCGACTTCACTTTCGCTTTTCACTTTCATGCATTGGAGAAGGAAATGGCAACCCACTCCAGTGTTCTTGCCTGGAGAATCCCAGGGACGGCGGAGCCTGGTGGGCTGCCGTCTATGGGGTCACACAGAGTCGGACACGACTGAAGCGACTTAAGCAGCAGCAGCAGCATCATGACCCTTCAATCCCATTCTTGGGCATATATCCAGAGAAAAACGTGGTCAAAAAGGATACATGCCCTCCAGTGTTCATTGCAACACTGTTTACAATAGCCAAGACATGAAAGCAACCTAAATGTCCATTGACGGAGGAATGGATACAAAAGATGTGGTACATGTATACACTAGAATATTCCTCAGCCATTAAAAAGAATGAAATAATGCCATTTGCAGCACCATGGATGGAACTAGAGATTGTCATACAGTGAAGTGTTAGAGAGAGAAGGAGAAACATCCTATGCTATGCTATGCTAAGTCACTTCAGTCGTGTCAGACTCTGTGCGACCCCATAGACGGCAGCCCACCAGGCTCCCCTGTCCCTGAGATTCTCCAGGCAAGAACACTGGAGTGGGTTGCCATTTCCTTCTCCAATGCATGAAAGTGAAAAGTGAAAGTGAAGTCGCTTAGTCGTGTCCGACTCTTAGCGACCCCATGGATTGCAGCCTAACAGGCTCCTCTGTCCATGGGATTTTCCAAGCAAGAGTACTAGAATGAGGTGCCATTGCCTTCTCCAAGAAACATCCTATGACATCCCTTATATGTGAAATCTAAAAAAAAGATGATAACAAATGAACTTACTCACAAAACAGACTCATAGTCTTAGAGTATGAATTTATGATTACTAGAGGGGCAGAAGCATGGAGCAGGAAATAGTTAGGGAGTTTGGGGATGGTCATGCTGATATATTTAAAACGGATAACCAACAAAAACCTACTGTATAGCATGTGGAATTCTGCTCAATGTTAGTTGGCAGCCTGGATGGGAGGGGATTAGGTGGGAGAATGGATACATGTATATGTACGACTGAGTCCCTTTGCTATCCACCTGAAACTATCATAACATTGTTAATCAGCTATACTCCAATACAAAATAAAAAGTTAACAGAACAAAACAATAGCCACAAAACACTGGTGTCTCAGTATCACGGCCCACACCCTGCAGATGATGGTCACGTCCAGAGGCCCTGACATGACTGGTAGGGGGAAGCCTGGCGCTGGGATTTTTACAGCTCTCCAGGTGATTCTTGCATGCAGCCCAGGTTAAGGGTCTCTGACTCAGCCCAACCCAGTAGACCCAAGCCAGGCTGCGTATAGGAACCATCTGTAGATCTTTTAAAATGATAGGTCCCTGGGCCCACTCCAGATCTACTGATGCTGCAGAGTAGGTTCCGAGAATCTGCATTTCTAAGGATTCTGCTGCTTGGTCAGTAACTAGGCCTGGCTCAGGCTCCAGGTGGGTGAGGATGTCACCTTCAGACCCCAGGATGGGACCCCCAGCAGGCACTGGTCATAAACATATTCTCCTCCATTCTGTGAATGGGGAAAATGAGGCTCAGAGAGGGGCCATGATGTGTCTAAGGGGAAGACTGGGTCTGGCCAATGGACCCTCGAAAGTGCCACCCATGCCTGTCCTGCAGGCAGTCAGTGGGCATGTTGGTCCTGGGGCAGGAAGGAAGGAGTGATGGATAAAGCTTAGGGTTTGTATTTCTTCCTCTCTCCCTGGTTTTTCCAAGTGCCCTCTCTCCATCACCTGATGCCCACCCTCGTGGACCATCTGCTGTTCATCTCTGACCAAAGACGATTTACTGTAGTATTTGTCTTTCATGGGGAGAAGGGCTGTGAACCCAAAAGAGATGTTCAGTTAATGGTAGAACTTCACAGAACAGAGAGGAACACTAACGTGGTCAGGGAGATCAAGATCAAGTCATCCGATGGCCCTCAGGCCCACACATTAGAGCCTGGCCCCTGACTGCTCACTGGGAGAAGGCTCACCAGGCAGGTGGTCAGTCTGTGTCTAGAAACACAGCATCCCTGATGCAGTGAGATTTTTCCAGCCCACCCAAAGGGAGACCAATGCCCTGTGCTGCCCCCAGCTAATCTTCAGATCCCCACAGTGATGACCTGAGACCTCAGCCTTGTCACAGGGTCTGGAGGGGTTGGGGAGGCATGTCAGAGTCCCCACCATGTGCTTGGCCCCTCACAGTGCTTCTGGACTGCTTCTTGGCCAAGGTCCTGGCTTTTCAGCAGCAGCTGAAAGTGGAGGCAACTTTAAATCTACTCTTAAATCTCAGATCAAGCTATGGTGCTGCCCTGGAAGATTTTCACACAGAAAATGAGAGAAAAGCACAGTGTAACAAAATTCAGAACCACACCAGCCTGGCATCCACCTTGGTGCCACCACTGACTAATTATGTGGACCTCCCTGACCTCAGTTTCCTCACCTATAAAGTGGGAACAGTAAAAGCAACCTTGCAGAAATGAGAAGACCTAAATGAATACTCTCAGATTGAAGGACTGGCACAAAGGTGCCAGGCAAATATCAGCAGCGCCCCTGCCATCTCCTCCATCATGTTAGCCACCATATGTGGGGGTCACCATGTTGAAAGCTTTCCTCTAGGACTGCTGAACCGAGTAGAGCGGGAGCAGGAGTGGGTGGGAAAGAGGACCCAGTGCCTTCCCACCTCCTCAACCTGCAGCAGAACATCCTGATCTGGCTCCTGTTTGAGCCACTCTCCCTCCGTCACTCCCTCACCCAGGAGCAGGCAGCTCCAGACCTCAGGGACTCAACATATAGTCACCCTCAGTGACTAGGGAGAGGGTCTCTGAGTCCTCTGATGGTGGTGGGACAGAGACAGGAGAAAGAAATTTGTGCCATTCAATACCTGTGGCTCAGCTTTCCACAAATAACCCTGGTACATAGAAAACAATGCAAAAAGGGATGCAACATTCAACTGGGGGAAGGGGTTCAGACGATGATATTCAATGCCCACCTCTTGCCCCTGCTCACAGTCCTTTCATGCCTCCCTTCTGCTGTGAGGTCTTTGAGAAAACTCTCAGGCAAGCCTTCAAGGCACCCTTAATCTTCCCTCTATTCCCCTTCCTGTCCTATCTCCCACCAGCCCACGTCATATATTCAGTGAGACTGCTGGATCAGGGCCTCCCAAGTCCTTCCTGCCACTACCTCTCAGCTGATACTGTTCCTCCTGCCTGGAAGATCATCCTTCTCTTTTCTTCAAATTCAGGTCTTATCCATCCTTAAAGTCCAGCTCAAGGCTTTATACCTTCATGAAGCCTTTCTCAATTACTGAAACCTCCCCATGGTAGATTAAGAACAGTAATATACTCTTCGCAGCTTTTCCCATCAAGAAGTGGAGTATATTTTTCTACCCTTTTAATCTGATCTGGTCTATGACATGCTTTGGCTAACAGTATAAGGCAGAAGTGACTATAATTTCAACCTCAAGAGACTTTGCATCTTCCACTCCTGTACTATTGGGAACATGTGGGCTAGCTTGCTGGAGATATGTGGTCCAGTTGACAAGTTTCACCAACCACTGGATTGTGATCAAGCTTATATTCAGCTCTAGCTGGGTCACCAAACTGTAGCCACACGAGAGACACTAGGTAAGACCTGCAAAAGAACTTCCTTGCTGACTCCACCCACACTGCTGACCCAGAGACTCATGAGCAAACACATGGTTGTAGTATTAAGCCACTAAGTGTTGGGGTGACTGACATACGGCAATAGATAACTGAAACACCCCCGAATCATTCCTGTCCCTTCTGCTCCCAGGCATCTTCTCACCAGCACCTCTCTTTTGGCAATTCAGGGGTTCTCACTCTCCTGCAGGTGTTCTCATATTCTTAGCTTGTATGGGGGGCATCAAGACTTGCTCCTAAATATTAGAGCAGCTTTGGGTGCTCCCTACCCTTGTTATTACTGGTGTCCACTCTTCTTCCAATAGGAGTGGAGTCCTTAAAAATGGAACCTGGTGTGGTAGACTCTGAGATACCCCTTACAGATACACCTTCCTTGAGGATCTTACTGCAGATGGTGGTAGCGGTGGTAGAAACCATCAGCTATCTGTCCCTTCAGGGGCTGCCTTAGCTGCAGAGATCACTTCTCTCAAGTGACCCTCTTTCTATATCTGGTGACTCATTAAGGAAGAGGTATGAAGGCCTGACTGTTTCATCCCCAATTAGGACAACTCCAAAGGGCCATATATGCTTCAGAGCTATGGGGTTGGCTGTCACTGGGTCTATAAAGCTCAATCTCTCCTTCTACCCATCCCTGCTTCTGTCCTTTCCCTTCCCTAGAAGTTGTTCCCAAGGGTCTCCTTAATAAATCTCCATATGCCAAACCCCACTGGAGTCTGCTTCCTGGAAACCCAACCCACAACACTGGTTTCCCCATAGCTCCTAGCTCCATCTAAACACCAAGGAAGCGTCCAGCAAATACTTTTGACTAGATTAATGGATGGGTAGATGGAAAGAGAGAGAGATGGATATGGGTGTGGATTAACTGTTGAGGGAAGTGGTCAGAGCTGTGCCATCCAATATGGTAGCTGTATGTGGCTATTTAATTTTTAATTTCACTTAATTATAATTAATAACAATTTTCAGTCATACTAGCCACATTCAAGTAGCCACATATAGCTAGTGTTTACTATATTGGACAACACAGGAATAAAACATCTCTCCTGTTGCAGAAAGTGCTATTAGGCAGCTCTGGAAAGATTTATGACTGCCCAAAGCTTCAGTCTGCCCAAAGCTTCAGTCCAGGGAAGGCCCAAAGCTTCAGTCCGGGGAAGGCAATGGCACCCCATCCCAGTTCTCTTGCCTGGAAAATTCCATGGATGGAGGAGCCTGGTAGGCTCCAGTCCATGGAGTCGCTAAGAGTCAGACACGACTGAGCAACTTCACTTTCACTTTTCACTTTCATGCATTGGAGAAGGAAATGGCAACCCACTCCAGTATTCTTGCCTGGAGAATCCCAGGGACAGAGGAGCCTAGAGGGCTCCCGTCTATGGGGTCGCACAGAGTCGGACACGACTGAAGCGACTTAGCAGCTAGCAGTAGCAAAGCTTCAGTCTTATTTTCAGGGCAGAGACTTGGACAGGAGTAGAATATTGAGACTCCCCAAGTAGGCATGGGGAGTCTTGCTAAACTCCCATGGAGATGGTAGCCTTAGGATCTAGAAACCTGATCACAACCCCCAGTAATTAAATCAAAGCTAAAATTCTGCCTCCGAAGAAAAATACAAAATAACTTCAAGTTGAAGATAAAAACAATGTGGCCACTGACCCGACTCCAGTTCCACAGCCCCCAAGCTCCGGGTCTCCCACTTACCTGGCTCAGGCTCTGCCGCCCCGTCTTCTGCAGAGCCACGATGGCCCTGTGCAGGGGGTACCCCAGGGCAACCACCGGCCCGATGAGGTCTTGCTCCTCCTGGCTCAGGGCAGACAGCAAGTCAGCAGAATCAGGGTGCGATCTGTGGGCAGCACAAGGCTGGGGCACCTGTCCAGGAGGTGGCAGGCAGGTGTACGGGCTGAGGGACTGAAACAAAGACAAGCTTCAAGTGTCAGTTACCACTGGAAGTGACACCTGGCTGGGCAAGACATTTTTAAAGGTGCCTTCACTGCAGAGCACAAGGGCTAATATTGTGAGGATCTTGGAGCCTGCAGACCTGGGTTCAAATCCCAGCTTTCTACTATTTACTCAGTTTGTTGTTTAGTTGCTCGGTCGTGTCCAACTCTTTGCGACCCCATAAACTGTAGCCCACCAGGCTCCTATGTCCATGCAATTTCCCAGGCAAGAATACTGGAGTGAGTTGCCATTTACTTCTCTAAGGGATCTTCCCAACCCAGGGATCGAACCTGAGTCTCCTGCATTGCAGGTGGATTCTTTACCACTAAGCCACCAGGGAAGCCAGTTTATTCATGTGTAAAATGGATGCAATCATACCAGATACCTCACAGGGTTGTTCAGATCAGATCAGATCAGTGGCTCAGTCGTGTCCAACTCTTTGTGACCCCGTGAATCGCAGCACGCCAGGACTCCCTGTCCATCACCAACTCCCGGAGTTCACTCAGACTCACGTCCATCGAGTCAGTGATGCCATCCAGCCATCTCATCCTCTGTCATCCCCTTCTCCTCCTGCCCCCAATCCCTCCCAGCATCAGAGTCTTCTCCAATGAGTCAACTCTTCGCATGAGGTGGCCAAAGGACTGGAGTTTCAGCTTTAGCATCATTCCTTCAAAGAAATCCCAGGGCTGATCTCCTTCAGAATGGACTGGTTGGATCTCCTTGCAGTCCAAGGGACTCTCAAGAGTCTTCTCCAACACCACAGTTCAAAAGCATCAATTCTTCGGCGCTCAGCCTTCTTCACAGTCCAGCTCTCACATCCATACAATGACCACAGGAAAAACCATAGCCCTGACTAGACGGACCTTTGTTGGCAAAGTAATGTCTCTGCTTTTGAATATGCTATCTAGGTTGGTCATAACTTTCCTTCCAAGGAGTAAGCGTCTTTTAATTTCATGGCTGCAGTTACCATCTGCAGTGATTTTGGAGCCCCCAAAAATAAAGTCTGACACTGTTCCCACTGTTTCCCCATCTAATTCCCATGAAGTGATGGGACCGGATGCCATGATCTTCGTTTTCTGAAAGTTGAGCTTTAAGCCAACTTTTTCACTCTCCACTTTCACTCTCATCAAGAGGCTTTTTAGTTCCTCTTCACTTTCTGCCATAAGGGTGGTGTCATCTGCATATATGAGGTTATTGATATTTCTCCCGGCAATCTTGATTCCAGCTTGGTTGTTAAAAGGCTTAAATAAGACGAGGTGAGAAAAGTGACTAGCAAAGGCTTTGGCATACAGAAACTGCCAGTAGATGATAATATTTATTGCTTAGAACAAGCCTGCGAGAGAAATACAATAGGCTCATTCTATTTTATAGCTACTGAAGTCAAGGTTCAGAGAAGCTGGCAAATGACCTGGCAAACAACACAGTTTTGGGACCTGTACCCTACTTAGAATCACGCAGGGTTCTCGACCCCATAGCTTAGGGAGCGCAGGAGCAGGACTGAGCTTCCTAGCCAGAACTTCCTTCTTGAGTCTGGCTGGACTGTGGCTTGACAAGGCAAGGCGCAGGATAGGAACTGGGTACATCTGTGGTGCTGGGGAAACCCACAGAGACCCTGGACTAAGGAGGGTGGCTTGAAGGCATTTCAATAGGTTTGGCTGGCATCATCCCTAGCCCATGAATAAGCATCCAACTGCTAACCCTGTCCCCTCCTCCAGCAGGAAAGCCTGGGTGCTGCCCTGGCTCCAGGAGCAGAGTGCATGTGACATGTGAATTCCCTACACGTCCTCATCTTCTCAGTGGTTTCCCTGCCATGACCTCACCTTAGGATCTACTCTTTACTCCTAGAGTGAAAACCATGCAAGTCTTAGGATTTGAGTCTACCCTTGTGACCTTGAAAAAGATTCTTAGGTGCTCTCTGCCTCAGTTTCCTCCTCTACAGAATATGTGTGCCATCGGCCCCCATCTCTCCCCCACCCCACTACAGGGTTGTTGCTTAATTTAACTGGGATCAGAGAAGAGCCCTCCTAGCATCAGCATCTAGCCCGTGATGTGGGTGTGGCCTGTACTGTTTATAGAACCTCTTCTCTGTTTGCTGTAAATAACTGTGTGCAGGGTTGCTTTATAGGTAGAGAAGGGATAACTCATAGCAGTTCAGCGACTTGCCTAAGCTCACACAGCATTGAGTGGGAAAAGCCAGACTTTGAGTCTGTCTTTTGGACTTACTTTCACCTTGGCCTTATTCTGTTGCATCTTCTGGCCTGACTGTGGAGTCAGGGGCAGAAAGCTGTGTCTAAATGTCACCTCCTGCTACTAATCTAACCTAACGCATCTGTTCCAGACCTAGATTTTATGGAGTCTGATACTTATACAATGTAGACTACTTAAAGGAAAAAGACACAGGGGCATAAACATATGCATAAAACTGTGCACAAATCCTTGGAAGGGCTTCCAGGTGGCTCAGTGGTGAAGAATGCTCCTGCCAATTCAGGAGCCTCAGGAGACTCACATTTGATCCTTGGGTCAGGAAGATCCCCTGGAGGAGGAAATGGCAACCCACTCCAATATTCCTGTCAGGATTAAACCCATGGACAGAGAATACAGTCCGTGCACGCACGCATGCTAAGTGGTGTCCAACTCTTTGTGACCCTATGAACTGTAGCCCACCAGGCTCCTCTGTCCATGGGATTCTCCAGGCAAGAATACTGGAGCGAGTATCATATTGCTATGCCCTCCTCCAGGGGATCGTCCGGAACCAGGGATAGAACCCATGTGTCTTACATCTCAGGCGTGTGCTTTACCACTAGTGCCACCTGGGAGGCTCCGGGCTACAGTCCGGGGGGGTCCCAAAGAAAGACACGACCGAGCAACTGAGCACACTTGCTCAAAGCCTTGGGAGGATCTAAGCCTGAAGCTTAAGCTTTCCTGGTTTCACTGTGCCTTCACATCTGCTCTCAGTTCTTGGGGCACATCCTTTGTCCTGAAGCCGCCCCAGCCTGCAGCAGCCTTCACCTCCCCTCAGTACCTGATCCCTCCCACTGGGCAGTGCTGCCGTGTCTCACACTTCCTTGCCAATCTCCTCGTCCCCTGTTTTTGACTTTGTCTCTTCCAATCCAGTCTCTTGCAAGAAGTAACTGCGCTGTGAATATTCCTTGATTGAACTCACCCAATCCTTGAACAGTGGGAAGCCCTAGATCTGAGCCACATTCATTGACTCAACAGACATTCACTGAGCTCCCCCTGTGGGCCAAGTGTGCTCTGGGTGCTCTGGAAACAAATGCAATCCAATCACTGCCCTAAGAGAAGTCATATTCGATTGGAAGAGACGGATACTGGGTAATACAATTATCCTAACAGGTGTCCTAACAGAAGCAAAGAAGGAGACACAGGGAGAAACAAGGAAGGGGACCTCGAAGCAGGGAATACTCTAGGCTCAGGGCTGCAGGAAGGACAGCATGGTACAGGGCCAGGTGAGAGCTGGTAGGGAGGAGTGTCCAACTAGGCAGGGGACCCAGATGTGGGGGCCTCGCTGCTAACCTGTGGCCTTGGCCAAGGGGACAGGTTCCTTACCGCAACTGTGGGCTTGTGGCCCCGCAGCGGGGGCATGGCGCCGGCTGTGGAAGGCCGCGGAGGCAGCTTGAGGGTGCTGGGAGGCGACGGCTTGGGGCCCAAGGGTGGCGTGCGGGTGCTGGGGAGAGAGGCCTCGGAGACAGGGGACGGCGGGTTCTCCATGGGAGCACTGCGCGGTGGAGGCGCCGGGCCCAGGGGTGGCGCGGGGCCGGGGCAGAGGCTCAGAGCTCGGTGGCGGAGGCGGTGCAGGAGGCTGCGGGGGTGGGAGGAGAGCCTGCCTTCGGAGAGCCGCCGCCTGGCCCCAGCCAGCTCCGACCTCACGCCGCGCAGCACGTCCAGCGAGCACCGGTGTTGGCCCAGGCAGGGGCTCGCCGCGGAGCTGGGCTGGGGGCTGCAGGGCTCCAGCTCTTCCTCCACGGTAGAGGAGGCTGCTTCCTCATCCTGGTCTTCCTCGTCCTCCTTGTCGTCGTCCTCCTCCTCTTCCTCAGGCTGCTCCTGGGATCCGGCCTCCGGATCTTCAACTGCGGCAAGCGAGGGTTCCAGCCCTTGCTCGGGGCTGGTCAGCAAGAGCCAGGCCGGAGGGGCGGAAGCTGCCCCCGGAGCATCGCATTGGACTGGGCAGGGTCCCCGGATGACAGCCTCCACCCAGAAGAGTGTCCTCCTCTCCAGGCTGAAGTCGTGCTGCGGAGACAAGGCCAGGGGAGGCTCTGCCAGGCAAACCAGGGTCTGGGGGCACACCCTTACCTCCTGGCCCCCGGGGAACCTGTTCAGCCATAGACCCTCCAGGCCTAGACAGCTTCTGATTCTAAGCCCCAGGCATTCATCGCAGGCCACCCTCACCCTTGGTTTTAGCTAGCATTGGAGTAGATGGCTGTCAATAACAACTTAATAGCAAACTCTGTAGACAGGACAACGTGAGGAATAGGTTAATAGAATGAAAGTCTAAGTCCCTTTGCCATTCAGCATATAATTGAACAACAGTGGCCTAAACAATTTCTCCAGGGGACTTCTCTGGTGGTCAAAATTGAGAATCTGCCTTCCAGTGCAGGAGATGAGGGTTAGATCCCTGGTGGGAGAAGTAGGATCCCACATGCCAGTGGGGGCAACTCAGCCTCTCCACCACAACTAGAGAAGCCAGGGCACCTGCAACTCCTGAGCCCGCAGGCTGCAGAGCCTGCACCACTAGAGAGCCAATGCATGCAGCAAATAGAGAGCCCACACACGACCCAACGAAGACCCAGTACAGCCAAAAAAAAAAATTTTTTTTAAATTTCAACAAAACTTTTCCCTCACCAAGAAGCTTTCACTTGAGCTCAGCACCATTTGCCACTGAGCAGCTGGCTGTGGAGGCTGGCCCAGCCACACAAACCTCTGCATGGAGTAGTACTTGCCCCCATCCCATGAGCTGCCTTCCAGCTTACTTGGGGGCCCAGGAAATGTACAAATCTTATTCTTTTTTTTTTTCCTGACTCTACTTAGTTGGTCCTAATCTTATTCCCATTTCCAGATTATCAAAAGGAGGCTCAGGAAATTTAGTTTGCTCGAGGTCAGATCAGTGGTGAGTAGATGAGCTGGGATTCCTGTCCATCTGACTGATCAAGCCACCTAAAAACTAAATGTGGAGCCCACATAATTTAAATTAAGAGTTTATGTGAAGCAAAAATAAAATATTCCCATTAACTGCTATTAAAATTAAGAACTGGAAATATAAAACTCCATTAAAAAATATAAATATTCTTAAAAGGCAACTTCAGTGCTCTGTGATGGCCAGGTAAGCCTGGGGGAGTGGGGGGGGCGGATGTGGGAGGCAGAAAGGCAGACAGGAACTGCCTCTCCCCTCACCTCACTCCTGACATGACCCTAAGTTGGGGAGAGGAACAGAACTTAGCTGTTCTAAGTGTGGTTCCCCAACTGAGGTCAGGGAGTGTATCTTATTTCTCTCTGTTCTTGGGGCCCAGAACAAGTTCTGGCTCCAAGGGGATATTTGTAAGAGTGTAAAGAATAAATGATTAGAAAAAGATACTGGAGCAAAATGAGTGGGTTGGGAAGGACAGAGGAGGTGAAAAGAGCCCCTCACGTCAGAGCTAAGGAGACTGTCATGGAGGGAACGAGACTGAGAGATAATGAAACAGACAGTGGAACTTAGGGGATAAAAGGATCCAAAGACTCAATAAAAATACCAGCACTTGTGATTTGTGGAACCTAAGCAAGATGATTCTAAAGTTCATATGAAAAATAAACAAATAATAGCCAAGGGCTTCCGTGGTGACTCAGTGGTAAAGAATCCACCTGCTAATGCAGGAGACAGGGGTTCGATTCCTGGTCCAGGAAGATCCCATGTGCCAAGGAGCAACTAAGCCTATGCACCACAAGTACTGAGCCCACAGGCTGCAACTGCTGAGGCCTGCACACCCTAGAGCCTGTGCTCTGCAGCAAGAGAAGCCACTGCAATGAGAAGCCTCCCACAGCAACTAGAGAAAAATCTGTACAGCAACAAAGACCCAGTACAGCCCCCCTCCACCCTGATGCACACCAAAAAAAAAAAAAAAAAAAGGATAGCCTAAAACCTCTGGGGACAAAAAGAGAAATAAAGGGGACTGGCCCTACCAGCTGCTAATATATATTATAAAACCTCAACAATTAAAGCTAAGGTAGTGCACAGAGAGCCTAAAGGTAAAGAACAGAAGGTCCAGAAATGGATGTTATCTGTGGGACTTTAGTAGATAATAAGGTGGCATCTCAAGCAATGGGAAAAAAAGAGGGACTGGTCAATAAATAGTGTTAGTAGAAAGAAAATAAAGTTGGATCCATTCTCACATCATACACAAGAGGAAATTCCCAAAGGATCAAAGATTCAGTTATTTGTGAAACTATAAAAGTACTAGCAGAAGAGAGGAGAGAAATCCTTTATAATCTCAAGTAGGGAAAAGATTTTTCACTCTGAATTGAAACTGAGAAGCCGTGAAAGTGCACACATGCACAGGTGAAAATCTGCACGGCAAGTACACCCCACAAGCAAGGTCAAAGGCAAATAACAAACTAGCCGGAAAACAGCACTGACAGCACAGACACAGGAGTGCCTAGAAATAGGTCGGAGAAGGCGATGGCACCCACTCCAGGACTCTTGCCTGGAAAATCCCATGGTTGGAGGGGCCTGGTGAGCTGCAGTCCATGGGGTCGCTAGGAGTCGGACACGACTGAGCGACTTCACTTTCACTTTTCACTTTCATGCATTGAAGAAGGAAATGGCAACCCATTCCAGTGTTCTTGCCTGGAGAATCCCAGGGACGGGGGAGCCTGGTGAGCTTCCGTCTATGGGGTCGCACAGAGTCGGACACGACTGAAGCGACTTAGCAGTGGCAGAAATAGGTAAAAAAAGACCAACAGCCCAACAGAGAAATAAACAAAAAGATATGAACAGTCCACAGAAAAGGAACTATAGATGGCTCTTAAACACATGAAAAGCTGCTCAATCTCACTAACATTAAGATAAAGGAAAATAAAACTATACTGAGATACCATTTGCCTATCCCTCAGCAAAGATGCAACATCTGTTGACTCCTTTGTTGAGGATTGCAGCTAAGGTATAAGCCCATTTGTAGAGTGCTGTGCATGCTAAAGTCACTTCAGTTGTGTCCAACTCTTTCTGACCCTCTGGGCCACAGCCCACCAGGCTCCTCTGTCGATGGGATCCTCCAGGCAAGAACATTGGAGTAGGCTGCCATGCAAGATCTCCAGGGGATCTTCCAATCCAGGGATCAAAGCTTCATCTCTTACGTCTCCTGCATTGGCAGGTGGGTTCTTAACCACTAGCAGTGCCACCGGGGAAGCCTTTGTAGGGTGTTGGTTGATGTAAAACAGTATAACCCTTATGGAGAGCAATTTGGCAATATGATTTAATTCAAAAGGACATCTGCATATAGTCTTTCCCTGCGGCATTGCTTGTAATAACCAAAGACTGGGAAGAACCTAAGTGTCCATCAAGAGGGGATTCATTCAGTAAAGTACAATATATCCATATAATACAATACCATGCAGTGAAAAACAAACTGAAGAAGCATTCTGTGTATTGATATGGAAAGTCTTCAAATATTTTAAGTGAAAAAAATCCAGAAGAATAATGTATAGAAAAATGCTACCTTGGGTGTGAAAAAGGAGGAAATAGCTGTATTTGCTTGTATGTATACACATAAGAATCTACAGAAGAATACATTTAAAATACAAGTAACAGAAGTTACCAGGGCAGGTGGGGACAGGACAGATAAGGAAGTGTCAATGGAAGGCTTTTTACTCTCTTAAGACAGGCAAACTGCCTAGGAGTCAAACTGACCTCCAACCTTGTTTTTTAAATAAACTGTTACCAGAACACAGCCGTACTCACTCACTCCTTTATGTAATGTCTATGGCCCTTTCTCCCTAAAATAATAGTGTGGAGTGATTGCTACTTTTTACTATCTGGCCCTTTACAGAAAATGTTTGTTGACCCTTGCTCTATACATATATATATATATATATATATATTCTTTCTCAAAAATTTAACTGACAAAAAGGAAATCAACTCTAATTAAAGGAAAACTATGATGAAACAACAAAACACAGACTTGTCGAGGCTCCTCAGGAAAGCAGGAGGTGCAGGAGGTAGACGTGAGCTTTAGGGACTGACACGCTCATGTTGGAATCCTGGCTGTGTCACTCACAGCCACACGGCCCTGTTGTTCACATGGGTGGGAACTTTGGTTTCCTGTGCCATGGAGAGGGAACACCCACCTGCTACAAGGGTCATAAGAATGAGAGAGAAGAGTGAACCTGTGAAGCACACGTAGCCTGGCCCTGGTACATAGCAGGTGCTCCATGAATGGAAGGGATTTTTTTTTTTCTTTTTCAGGCTGCTACAGATTCATTGGGTAATCTAACCACTATCTATAACATTGTTGCTATGGGAAAATGTGTTTCAAGTTCCAAACACTGGGAATAAAGCCCAGTAAACTTGGAAGACTGACCAGGAGAGGCTATAAATCATACGTGGAGTCCTATGCTTCTCTATTTGATAGCTGGCCACAGCAGTAAAAGAAATAGAGACTCAGGATGGGAAATAGGCTCAAGGGAGAAGAGTGCATGTGGAGTGCCCTCCTTGAGAACAGGAGGCAGGGCTGGGGCCAACGCCTGGGCTGGGACAAAGGGTTGGGACAAAAGGCATAGACTTGGCAGAAGGGTACCTATTCCTGCTTCTAGGAGAAGTAACTTTCAGAACAGCCTCCTCCCGGCTTAGCAGAGAGGGAATAGTTATGCTAGTCTGTCTACCTCCACTGGAGCTTAGTAAAGCAATTTCCTTTTCCCAGCAATACAGGCCCTACTGCCAGAGAGAGGGCCCACAACACAGGTTCTCCCAGGAAAGCAAGAGCTCCTGCCACACCAAGAGGGGGCCGCTGAACACTGTACTTGCGGCTTTACGAAGCTTATTTCACTTCTGGGTCCTGAGGAACTTAAGTGCAACTTCAGGGGCTGCAGATGAAGTCTCCTGCTCCTATGCCTCCAAGCTACTCAAGCCTCTCTACCTGACCCTCTCCAGGCCTCTCCTTCCTGGACTGGTTTCTCTGCACCTAACTTCCCATAACCCTGTATTTTTTTGCCCTCAAACATTATGTGTCTGATGTCTCTCACTTTCCAGTCCTTCTCTAAGCTATCATGAAATGATCTGCAATCAAGATCTTGGTTTTATTTTTTACTTAATTTTAAAAATTAACACATTTAATTATTTTTGGTCGTGCTGGGTCTTCGTTGCTATGAGCAGGGTTTCTGCATGCGCTCAGTAACTGTGGATCGCAGGCTTAGTTGCCCCATGGCATATGGGCTCTTCCTGGACCAGGGATCCAACCAGTTTCCCTTGCATTGCAAGGCAGATTCTTAACCACCGGACCACAGGGAAGCCAAGGACCTGGGAATTAGTCCCATCATTGCCACTGTCTTTGGACAGATCATTTCCCTTCTCTGAGCCTCACGTTCCTCATGTGCAAAGTGAGTGTGAGCTGAACTAGATCCTCAAATGTTCCTACCAAGGAGCCCACAGACAACGCTGAATGAACACACAAGATCCTGAGGACTCAGTCCCAAAAGATCCACCACCAGCTCCACAGCTGTTTGCAATCCTTCTCCTTCATTTTTAAAAATTCATGTGGATTTTGCCTTCTACCTCATTATATATCTGTGTTATAATACAAATGCAATAGGTTTCCTCCTAAATCTTTAAATAGGTTTGACTCACTTGGAAGTTAAATAATCATGTTTATCCAGAGGATATGTGATAACACTGTATACACTGAGGGCATATCCCAGTGTGAGCCATGGGGCAAGGGGTGCTTCATAGGTGCCCCATGGATAGGTGTACTTTGGGTCTGTGGAATAGCAATCCATTCTTATGTGTCCTGTGTAACTGTCTGCATTGTAATCTCAAGATAGCATCTTAGCCCAGTGGAGGGATTCTAACAGTGGAATTTTAGACTTGGCAGTAGGCTGATAGAGAAGAGAGGAATTGGAATTGGAGTGTCCTTGCTAGGACTCTCAGTAACTCCATACAGGCAACCTTCTGGTTATTCTAAATGTAAGATGCACTAAATAGCCCCATGGCCAAGTCTCTAGACTTCTTCATGGAGTATCTTTTCCTCTTGCATTATTTTCACACTTTCTAGAATATATCAGAACAGGAGTGGCTGCCATTTAAAATCAAGGAACAAGGGACCTCAAGAGGCTCAGCATCAGACCCACAGACCCAGGGATGAGAAGACAGACAGAGAGAGGCACTTACCATAGAACCCAGCAGAAGTTCCCTGCAGTCTGGCACACTGAGATCTGGCCCAGGGAGGGGCTCTGTGTCTATCACAAAGCCCTTGGGCACCTTGAAGGGGACATCATCCAGGGCATTCATTCTGTCAGAGGAGTGTGGAGATGGCTGAGCAGGGCTGGAAAGAGCAAGTCCCCGAGGACCAGGCCCAGGCCTCAGATGGCTCACTGCTCTCCTGCGTGGTGACGTGGCCGAGCCCCACACGGCCAGGAAGGGAACGGTGAAGCGACTTGTGCTGTGTAAGGAGGAAAAATGAATAAAACCAAGAGCCTTCAAACTGACAGCAATTGATATTTTCATGTTTAAGTCTTGCTCTCCAGACCACTGTTTCCCAAAATGTGGTCTACAACACTAATTCTAAAGGATTTCATCAAGAGTGTTCACCCCAATGGTGAAGAAAGAGCTACCAAATTACACAAACTCTTCCGAAAAAGAAGGGGAAAAAAGGAATATGTCCTAACTTGTTTTGATTTCAGCATCGCCTTAAAACCAAACCTGACAAGAAAATGAGAGGCAGATATTTAATGAATATAAATGCAAAAATCTTACCAAAAATAATTATGGATAGAAAAAATACAACACTTCCAGGTTGAGTTTAATTTCAGGAATCTCTCATTCAGTGGAAATAAAGATAAATATCAATAGAATAAAAATTTTAAAGTGTATAATTATGATGCAGAAAAAGCACTTGATAAAATCAATATCCATTCATGACTTTGCTGCTGCTGCTGCTGCTGCTAAGTCGCTTCAGTCATGTCCGACTCTGTGCGACCCCATAGACGGAAGCTCACCAGGCTCCCCTGTCCCTGGGATTCTCCAGGCAAGAACACTGGAGTGGGTTGCCATTTCCTTCTCCAATGCATGAAAGTGAAAAGTCAAAGTGAAGTCGCTCAGTCGTGTCATGACTTTAAGAAACAATAAACAAACTCTATTTGGCAACTTAAGAATAGAAGGGAATTTCATTAACCTAACAAAGAATGTCTCTAAAACATCTAAAACAAACATCCCACTTAATGGTGAAATAGTAAAAGAGTTCCCCAATATTGGAAATGAAATAAAGATGTCCCCTTCATCTCTATTGTTCAACACTGCCCTGGAGGTACTAGCCTGCGCAAAAAGAGAGGGGGAAAAAAGTATTAGGATTGGAAAGAAAGAAAACTACTTCTAGAAATAGAAAACTATTTCAAGATGACATATTTATATGTAGAAAATCGAAAGGAAGAGTATGCTATGTTGTAAAGCAATTAATACAGTGTGATATTGAGAGTTTACAAAGAGACCAACAGAATAGAAAAGATAGTTTAGAAGCAGATCCACACATGTACAGATCCATGATTTATGACAAAATTGGCCCTGCAGAGCAGTAGGAAAACGAAGGTCTTTTTAAGAAATGGTTCTGGATCAATTGGATATTCTCCAAAAAAAATCTTGACCTCTACCTCATAAACAAAAACCAGTTTCAGGTTGGCCGTAAACCTACATGTGAAAGGTTAAGAAAAAAACGTGAAAATAAAATAGGAGAATATATTTATGACCTTAGAAAAGGCAAACATTTTGTAAAATGTTACAAAAAAGACAAACCATAAAGGAAATACTGATAAATTGGGTTACGTTAAAGTTAAGAACTTCCGCTCACCACAACATTCTGTTAAGAGAGTGAAAAAGCAAATCACATCGCAGAAGAAGATGTTTGTAGTACACATATCTGACAAAGGACTCACATCCAAAATATGCAAAAAGTTTCTACAAATCAATAAGAAAAATATCCCAAAGTGGGCAAGATTTTTAACAGGTACATCACAAGAGGACATCAAAATAGCCAATAAACATGAAGTTGTTAACTCCAAAATGAAACAATGAGATATCACTACACACACATACACACACACACACAGAGGAAGAGCTAAAATTTTAAAAAGCCTGACAATATCAAGTGTTGATGATGTTGTGGTACATCTGGAACTCTCAGGCACTGTTGATGAGAAAGTCGATTAATATTAGTCAACAATATATGCTAAGATCAGATCAGATCAGATCAGTCGCTCAGTCGTGTCCGACTCTTTGCGACCCCATGAACCGCAGCACGCCAGGCCTCCCTGTCCATCACCAGCTCCCGGAGGTCACTCAGACTCGCATCCATCGAGTCAGTGATGCCATCCAGCCATCTCATCCTCTGTCGTCCCCTTCTCCTCCTGCCCTCAATCCCTCCCAGCTTCAGAGTTTTCTCCAATGAGTCAACTCTTCGCATGAGGTGGCCAAAATACTGGAGTTTCAGCTTTAGCATCATTCCTTCCAAAGAAATTCCAGGATTGATCTCCTTCAGAATGGACTGGTTGGATCTTCTTGCAGTCCAAGGGACTCTCAAGAGTCTTCTCCAACACCACAGTTCAAAAGCATCAATTCTTCGGCGTTCAGCCTTCCTCACAGTCCAGCTCTCACATCCATACATGACCACAGGAAAGACCATAGCCTTGACTAGGCGAACCTTTGTTGGTAAAGTAATGTCTCTGCTTTTGAATATGCTATCTAGGTTGGTCATAACTTTCCTTCCAAGGAGTAAGCGTCTTTTAATTTCATGGCTGCAGTCACCATCTGCAGTGATTTTGCAGCCCAGAAAAACAAAGTCTGACACTGTTTCCACTGTTTCCCCATCTATTTCCCATGCAGTGATGGGACCAGATGCCATGATCTTCGTTTTCTGAATGTTGAGCTTTAAGCCAACCCTTTCACTCTCCACTTTCACTTTCATCAAGAGGCTTTTTAGCCCCTCTTCACTTTCTGCCATAAGAGTCGTGTCATCTGCATATCTGAGGTTATTGACATTTCTCCCGGCAATCTTGATTCCAACTTGTGTTTCTTCCAGTCCAGCATTTCTCATGATGTACTCTGCATATAAGTTAAATAAACATGGTGACAATATACAGCCTTGACGTACTCCTTTTCCTATTTGGAACCAGTCTGTTGTTCCATGACCAGTTCTAACTGTTGCTTCCTGACCTGCATACAGATTTCTTAAGAGGCAGATCAGGTGGTCTGGTATTCCCATCTCTTTCAGAATTTTCCATAGTTTATTGTGATCCACACAGTCAAAGGCTTTGGCATAGTCAATAAAGCAGAAATAGATGTTTTTCTGGAACTCTCTTGCTTTTTCCATGATCCAGCGGATGTTGGCAATTTGATCTCTGGTTCCTCTGCCTTTTCTAAAACCAGCTTGAACATCAGGAAGTTCACGGTTCACATATTGCTGAAGCCTGGCTTGGAGAATTTTGAGCATTACTTTACTAGCGTGTGAGATGAGTGCAATTGTTCGGTAGTTTGAGCACTCCTTGGCATTGCCTTTCTTTGGGACTGGGATGAAAACTGACCTTTTCCAGTCCTGTGGCCACTGCTGAGTTTTCCAAATTTGCTGACATATTGAGTGCAGCACTTTCACAGCATCATCTTTCAGGACTTGGAATAGTTCCACTGGAATTCCATCACCTCCACTAGCTTTGTTCGTAGTGATGCTTTCTAAGGCCCATTTGACTTCACATTCCAAGATGTCTGGCTCTAGGTCAGTGATCACATCATCATGATTGTCTAGGTCTTGAAGCTCTTTTTTGTACAGTTCTTCTGTGTATTCTTGCCACCTCTTCTTAATATCTTCTGCTTCTGTTAGGTCCACACCATCTCTGTCCTTTATCGTGCCCATCTTTGCATGAAATGTTCCTTTGGTATCTCTGATTTTCTTGAAGAGATCCCTAGTCTTTCCCATTCTGTTGTTTTCCTCTATTTCTTTGCATTGATCACTGAAGAAGGCTTTCTTATCTCTTCTTGCTATTCTTTGGAACTCTGCATTTAGATGTTTATATCTTTCCTTTTCTCCTTTGCTTTTCGCTTCTCTTCTTTTCACAGCTATTTGTAAGGCCTCCCCAGACAGCCATTTTGCTTTTTTGCATTTCTTTTCCATGGGGATGGTCTTGATCCCTGTCTCCTGGACAATGTCACGAACCTCATTCCATAGTTCATCAGGCACTCTATCTATCAGATCTAGGCCCTTAAATCTATTTCTCACTTCCACTGTATAATCATAAGGGATTTGATTTAGGTCATACCTGAATGGTCTAGTAGTTTTCTCTACTTTCTTCAATTTCAGTCTGAATTTGGCAATAAGGAGTTCATGGTCCGAGCCACAGTCAGCTCCTGGTCTTGTTTTTGCTGATTGTATAGAGCTTCTCCATCTTTGGCTGCAAAGAATATAATCGATCTGATTTCGGTGTTGACCATCTGGTGATGTCCATGTATAGAGTCTTCTCTTGTGTTGTTGGAAGAGGGTATTTGCTATGACCAGTGCATTTTCTTGGCAAAACTCTATTAGTCTTTGCCCTGCTTCATTCCGTATTCCAAGGCCAAATTTGCCTGTTACTCCAGGTGTTTCTTGACTTCCTACTTTTGCATTCCAGTCCCCTATAATGAAAAGGACATCTTTTTTGGGTGTTAGTTCTAAAAGGTCTTGTAGGTCTTCATAGAACCTTTCAACTTCAGCTTCTTCCGCGTTACTGGTTGGGGCATAGACTTGGATTACTGTGACATTGAATGGTTTGCCTTGGATACGAACAGAAATCATTCTGTCATTTTTGAGATTGCATCCAAGTACCGCATTTCGGACTCTTTTGTTGACCATGATGGCTACTCCATTTCTTCTGAGGGATTCCTGCCCACAGTAGTAGATATAATGGTCATCCGAGTTAAATTCACCCATTCCAGTCCATTTGAGTTCGCTAATTCCTAGAATGTCGACATTCACTCTTGCCATCTCTTGTTTGACCACTTCCAATTTGCCTTGATTCATGGACCTGACATTCCAGGTTCCTATGCAATATTGCTCTTTACAGCATCGGACTTTGCTTCTATCACCAGACATATCCACAGCTGGGTATTCCTTTTGTTTTGGCTCCATCCTTTCATTCTTTCTGGAGTTATTTCTCCACTGATCTCCAGTAGCATATTGGGCCCTTACTGACCTGGGGAGTTTCTCTTTCAGTATCCTATCATTTTGTCTTTTCATACTGTTCATGGGGTTCTCAAGGCAAGAATACTGAAGTGGTTTGCCATTCCCTTCTCCAGCGGACCACACCCTGTCATATCTCTCCACCATGACCCGCCCATCCCAGGTTGCCCCTCGGGCATGGCTTAAGCTGAAATCTAAAAATTAAAAATTTACACATAGCCACTGAACTGTTTGGTTACGATCAAGTGCTGCTGCTGCTAAGTCACTTCAGTCATGTCCAACTCTGTGCAACCCCACAGACGGCAGCCCACCAGGCTCCCCCGTCCCTGGGATTCTCCAGGCAAGAACACTGGAGTGGGTTGCCATTTCCTTCTCCAATGCATGAAAGTGAAAAGTGAAAGTGAAGTCGCTCAGTCGTGTCTGACCCCTAGCAACCCCATGAACTGCGGCCCACCAGACTCCTCCGTTCATGGAATTTTCCAGGCAAGAGTACTGGAGTGGGTTGCCATTAAGATCAAGTGCAGTATCAGTTTAATAATACAACAGTCAGGGATTTGCTTTTTTACATGTTTTGGACCACATTAAATGCAGTTGCATTAAAAAAAGCAAAATTCATTCATACAGAATTCAATTTCATGACTGCCTATAATATACACTTAAATCTAGACTCCTGACCACAGGAATTTTACAATCAGGGTTTACCAGGGAGTACCTCTGGCTCAATACATCATCCCTATCAGGATGGTTTCGAAGTCCTGCTGTCCCAGGTCACTGGGGTCATCCCCACACACATAGGAGAACATCCTGTGAAGAGGAAGAGTGGATAATCTGAGGGCATAGAGGTCAAAGGAGGCCAGATGGGCAAATCCTTTAATTCCCTCATTTCTGCTGTCTACCCTCTCTTGTCATTGTCTTACTGTACGGAAGGCTCCAAGGTTTCTCCACCCCATGTTGGGAGACAGTCTCCCAGCATATTGGGAGTGAGTCTTCATACTACAGGATCAGACAGCTTCCAGTGTGATCCCTAAGTAATCTACCCCATCAACCCTTCCCACAGGGGATCTTTGAGATATAAGGAGTTGTAGGGGATACATGAAAGTGAGGAAGTTTTGGCAGTCTCAGATTTATTGTTTATATTTTTGGCCATCATTAGAATTTTTAGCTATGGGGAAGGGCCACAGTTCATTGAGACACAAGTGTGAACCGCGCATCCAATGAGCAAATATAGAGCCCCCTCCTGCTTCCTTCCCTTCACTCCAACATCTGTATCCTAATGATATTCTCAGCATTATACCTGCTTCTGGAGTTCTGTAAGAGTTTGAGGATTCTGGAAACACATTTTAAGAGCAGCCAGGACTACAATGTAAGACATGATCTAGTTAGACCGTATTCTAAAATGACAGTCACTCTGCTAAATACAAAATAAGAGACACAGATCATTAAGTGATGACATTCTTCAGAGAAAGGGGAGGATTCTAGTCCTTATGGGGGTTGAGGGAACTTCAGGAATGATAGAACTTGATCTGGACCCTGGAGGGTGGGAGAAAAGCCTGCGGAGCAGAGAGAAGGTGAAGTAGAGAGAGAACATAACTCCGGGGAGAAAATAGCTTAAGCCAGGGAGCAGGGGCAGGGCAGAGTGAGGCAAGCTGCTTGAGTCAAGTATATGGTTTGTGTTGAGAAGCAGTCTGCAGTAAGACTGAAGGGGTGTGCTGAGGTGGAGATAGGGAGGGTGCTGAACTTGAACTGAGTGCTAACACCATTCAATAAGCAGTGGAGAAAGCCCTGAAGGGATCTGAAGAGGTGGGGTGAGGGTGGGGAAGGGGGATTAACAGGAAAGCCAGTCTATGCATGCTCTGACAAACTGCATAACCCAGGACCTTTCTAACATCAGTTCATGGGTCTGTGCCCACGTGGCTGTTTCTGAGCCTGGGGCTAGGGGCTGGGTGATAGGGATTGTAGTAATTGATCTACATGGAGTCCCAGCAATAATATTAATATTATAGGTCTCCACTATATTCTCGAAATGACTTCATCCTTGCCCACAGCTTCAATAATCTATGTGCCAGTACTCACCCATGAAATTCTCCAATTAGGCCCTTCTAAGATCAAACTTAAAAATGCAACTGCCTACAAGGCCTCTCCTGAATAATGTCTCAAGGGTGCCTCAAACTCAACATACCCAAGGTAAACTCTGATGTTCCCCTCTCCCAAACTGCTCTTCTTCCTCCAGGATTCCTTATCTCAAGGAATGTCTAAGATACACACAAAAGCTTGGGACTCATCCCCAACACTTTCTTCCCCTTCACCACCACCCATCTCAAATTCCCACTGGATTTTCTCTCCTAAATCTCTGGAATCTAGCCATTTCATGCTACCTCCACTGCTGCCATTGGAATCTGAGCCCCTTTCCTCTCTCACTTGGACAACTCATGTCCATGTATCTTCTCATGCCTCATCATTCTATTACACACACTGGGACCAAATTGATCATTTCAAGCCATTCTGATGTTTAAAAGCCTCCAATGGTTCCCCCCTACTCTCGATGTTTAAAAGCCTCCAATGGTTCCCCCCTACTCTCAGAATAAAATCAGACTCCTGACAAGGAATTCCAACGCCTTGCAGTGTCTGGCCCTTACTCCCTCACTTGCCGTCTTATTCTCACTATGCTGGCCTTCAACTGCATTGCCCTCTCAACCCCACAAAGGGTCTTTACATACACTATTCAGATACTTGCAGTGTTCCTCTTTGTCTCTTCCCACTAGTTAATTCTTCAGAGCTCTATTGCAACATCATGTCCCCAAAAGAGCTTTCCCTAACCCCCAAACTTGAATTGGTCCCACTAGTACAGTGGCTTTCAAGGTTTTTTTTTCCTACTGTGACCCATGGAATGAAATACATTTGACTTTGTAACCTAGTAAATACATGCATAAACTGAAAGATAATTCTTACACTTACTATGTGACACATAGATATTTTGTATTATTTCACCTAAGCATTACAGAACACTCGGTTTGGAGGGGAAAAAAAGAGGGGGAACCATAGCTCTCCTTCAAAGCACTCGGCCCACTTTTTGATTGATGGATGATTATCTATCTCCTTTAAAGCCTGTATCAGTTCGGGAGTATTTGGTATTTTGCTCACCATTATAGCCCCTGTACTTAGCAAATTATCTGAGCCTCAACAGGCACTTAAAAAAATTTGAACAATGAAAAATATAAATTTATGACTTAATACTGTTTCTTTGTAGTGCATATCACAATTACAACTGACTATAATTATCTTGTATAATCATTAAACTTCTCTACTCTAGACTAACTGCAGGAAGGCAGGGATCCTATCTGTTTGCCCCCTTTTTATGTCTCCAGCATTTAACACTGTACCTGGAAAATGATAAATAATAATTTTCCAAGAACACCATTCAAATCCTGGTAACCAGCTTCTGACAAGAATAAGTTAATGAAGTTGAAAAGTGTCTGCTGCTCTTCAGTTATCCATTCTAAGTCCAGTTGCCTCCAAGACTTCAATCTTAGCTTCAGAGACTATGAAAAACCCAGCTTATTCCAAAAGGAAAATGGAACCTTCATTGGAAATAAATTCTTCATGGATAGTCAGGTGTGGCAAATCAGAAACTACTAATGGGCACACCCAAAAGTGAACAGTTAATTATGTGGGATGGGTGGTTATAAGTAATTTAAAAAAAATTTAGTTGGAAACGCTTCATGTAATCTCTACTCCCTAAATTATATCACAGCTAATACTTCACAGCATTCACACTACTTCTATATATTATTATTATTTGAATGGAATAAGACATACTTTGCACTTACCTTGTAACTCCCAAGATAGCTTCTCTGAGGACAAAATTTATAGAAGTAAATTGCTACAACAGATGGTACAATCCCAGCTAAGCTTCTCAATAATCCTTGCACAAAAATCACGTGGACATAGCATGAATGGCTTTAGAATGATTAATTTGGTTGGCTACAGCAAATTCTTTGACGTCATAAACTCAGGCACTCCCACTGAACATTTAACATACAACTAATCTTTTCCATTTTCCAATCTTTCCTGTACTTATCTAATTCTTTAAATGCTCTTTTTAAGAGTTTCTCACAAATCTAGTGTCTCCTGTTAATTTGTCAAGATAAATAAATTTCTTGTATATAGGACATGATGAATCAACACATTTCTGGTTAGTCTTTGAAGGATTTTTTTTTTTTTTTTTGGTATCAAGAATCTCTTTTATTATCAGAAACATTATAAACATCTAATATGAACAAATTGTAACATGACAGTGATTAGTTTGAACAATTAATACATTTCAGATATATTATTATACATATTTCAATGCTATTCTCCCCAATCATCCCACCCTCTCCCGGTCCCAGAGTCCAATCTTTGAAGGATTTTAATTCTCTATTTTCATTTATTTATGTTCAATACATAGAGAATATAGGCTATATGCTGCATGCTAAGTTGTGCTGTGTGGCAAGTTGCTTCAGTCATGTCCGGCTCTTTGCAACACTATGGACAGGACTGTAGCCCACCAGGCTCCTCTGTCCATGGGATTCTCCAGGCAAGAATACTGGAGTGGGCTGCCACTCCTCCTCCAGGAGATCTTCCCAATCAAGGGATCAAACCCACATCTCTTATGTCTCTTTCATTGGCAGGCAGCTTCTTTACCATATCACCACCTGGGAAGCCCAGTATAGGCTACACCTATAAGGCAAACTTGGAACAGGATTCTGGGATTGAGTGGGAACTCAGGATCGGAGTTAAAGAGGCTCCTACTGGCCAAACATGAAGCAATCAATAAAAAATAATAAGAATGGGTTGAAAGAAAAATCCATTTAGATCCGAATTCATAATGACACTTAAAAACAAAATTTACTAGTAACTTTTAGAGGATGCAACTCATTATTTTGAATACTAGTAAATAAAATCATGTGTTTATTTTTTGCCTTTCCTATACAAATTCTGGTCCTGTGTAATCAAATAGTTGATGAGGTGATGCTTCTCCTTTTAATATTCCAGCTGAAGTAAAGAAAGAAGGGCACAATTAAACTATCAGTCTTTTGCAAATCCAAATAAGTGAGTCTAGGTCTTGAATAACAATGGCTTCTAAAACTGCAAAAGGAGACAACCGATTAGTCCTCCTGAATGTAGTACCAGGTCTATGATATACTTGCACCAGAAAATCCTGATCTTAATGTGATCAAACCTCTAGCGTGGTCCAATAGACATATATGAGCCACATGTGTAATTGTACATCTCAAGTCAAACTCAGTTTCAGTTCAAACTCAATTTCAAGTGCCCAACAGCCATAGATGGCTACAGTACAGTTCTGTCTTAATCATTAAATTATAAGAAATACAGGAACAGAGGAATATGTAATCACAATGATGCAGTTAGCTAAATCCAGACTGGGAACTCTTTAGAAAAAAAGATGAGTGAATTCCTCAAGTAATAAGTTGCAAGAGAGCGAAAGAGTGAAAGTGCAACAGTGCACAGGAAGAAGACCTACGGGTTGGGAGAAACTTAAGAGACACATTAACAACGATGCATAGACTGCATCCAGATCTTGATTTGGAACAAAATGTAAAACACACATTTCTGAGATCGCTTGAACACTGACTGGATATCTGATGATACTAAGGAGTTATTCATTTCTTTAGGTGCAATAATAGCACTATGGTTAAATTTTTTTAATGTCTTAGAGCTATATACTGAAACACTTATGAACTAATGTGGCACCTGAGATTTGCTTCAAAATAATCCAGTGTGATTGGTGGGGGTACAGATAAAACAAGATTGGCCAGGAGTTGACCATTATGTGAAGCCAGATGATGAAAAAAATTATACCATTCTCTCTACCTTTCAATGTTTGAAATTTTCCACAATTAAAAAAGAAAGACAGAAAAGAAGACCTGGGATAAAATTACAGAGATACTGTCCATATTGTCAGAAGTACAGTTTGTGAAAGAACTGTGAGTCTTACTACTCTAAGACTTCCTACTGTAAGTCTTCTTTCTGAGCTCATGACGTACCAGTGGCTGCTGCCACCATGACGACACAGGGCAATAAACCAGGAAAAACTTAACAAAACAAAAAGCCAAGCAAATAACAAAAGTAATGCTCATTTTATTAAAACTTCGCAGAAGCCGAATGAGAGGAAAGAGGGAATTGTTTTTTCCACCTGAGACTGTCTTCTCTTCCCTGGGTTCCGCTGCCTGAGTTTTCCCGAGTCCCTGCTCCACACTCCCTAAGCCCATCAACGCAGGTATCTTCAAAGCAAGGCTCTCTCAAACCAAATACATATTGTACAATTCATCTTTTATTTCTACTTGTCCTGCAGCTCACCAGAAAATGCTGGAGATTTATAACAAAAGGGCACACAGGCCTGTGGGGTCATGTGAGCCTGACCATGTCAGATTCTGAGGTTTATGAGCTTAGACACACTTTGGAGGAGTGATGGCACTCACACCCTGTTTGTTAACTCTGTAATGCATAATATAGAAACTCAACAGTGCGAATGAAACAAAGAAGGGACAAATGTGTTAGTTAGTATCTTGTACCCAAGTGCTTCCAATTACATGAAATCACTTCCAAAGTTGAGGTATTCTTTCCTGCTTATCCAGAGCTGGATTCCACATACCTCAAGTCTAGTGCTTGAGGTTTGCCTTCCTGGAGCAAATGCCTAGTTACTAAATGTGAACTTTATAGTGTGTGTGTTTCACCAGTGAGAAAGAGTGTGCAGTGATTTGGGAGGCAACAAATTGAGGGCAAAGGCTCAAATTAAAAAATAAAAATATTATTTATTTAGCTTTCTGGAAATAACACAATAATTGACAAAAAAGGAAAACCAAACCAAACAAAAAAAAAAACCTGACAATGTTATATGACTGATCATCTCCAGGCACAACAGCATTTATTAATGAATATAAAAAATAAATTTATTTTATTATTTATTATTTCAATCCACTTCCCCCCTGCCCCCCACCTTCAACTACATGTATATTTTTGGAAGCTTGAGTTCCTAAGAAAATTCCACAATTTCCACTATACTGGCTGAGTGAAGTTCATTAGGGTCCCAATCCCATAAGGAAATTAATTTTTATTGTTGGGGATTCTGAACAACCAGACTTTTAGGAACTTAAAAAGCAGGTGCTTTCATTAGGATCCTTCTAACATGGGGGACATGCAGCCAGCTTCCATTAAAACACAATCCAGTTTGGATACAAGTACTCTGCAGGCTTTCCAAGTTCTCCACATGACTAGCAGTGAGGCCACCAGCTTTTCTGGCAGCCTAGCCTCTCCAGCTGCACCAAAAGTAGAATTCACAAAACTGAAGATAAAGTCTTCCTAACTTTTCTTCCTGGAAGTTAGGGGAGTCTTTGGGTAAGAAAGGTAAGGAGATTGCATCAAGCTTGCCTTAACAAGCAGTACTGGGGGAAGGACTGCTCATCTACCCAGAGCACACCTGTGTCGAGGATATGCGTGTATAGTGTACTTACCCATTACCACGCAAGAAAGGTACAAGTAAACTTGCAAGTCACTCTGGACGAAGCCCCTCAAAACAGAGGCAAATTCGGTGAACCAAGGCCAGTGCCTGTCATGATAACCTCAGTCCACCTGGGTCTTTTCTTGAAGAATCGTATTAATCTCCCGATTCAAGAGGCACCTCTGGCTGAGACAGAGGATGGAAGGAAAATGCACACTCTGGGCAGGGCAATGCCACATGGAGTTTGGTCTACTGTGAAAGATGGCAGCGTCGCTGATACTCAGAGCTGGAAGGAGCCTTGGCTGGATGACACTCCTGCAACGTCTTTACTAATGTAGCTTAACAGCGGTTGCCCAGATGTCGTTGCTGGGGAGCGGGGGAAGGACCCATCCTTGAGGAATGGAGCTGCCTTTGGGATGATCAGATGGCACCAGGTACTGATCCCAATCATGCCTTAATAAGAACATTGTAGAACAACTGTTTATTTCTGTTTTATTCCAAGCAAGATGCTAGCAGCTAAGTATTCTATTTCAGGACTCTGCTCTCAAATGACTGATATGAATCTACTAAAGAACTTAATTTCTAGAAATTATGTAAAAGACTACTTCTTAATGTACATACAAATGGGGGAAGAAAACTCCAAAGAACTTGTATTTTATGGATAACCAAACAATGAATATAGTGTCGATCCTCACTATTTACAGATTCTGTATTTGCAAATTTGCCTACTTATTAAATTTATGTGTAACCTCTCAAATCATTACTCGTGGTGCTTCCATGGTTACCTGCTGACACGCACAGAGCAGTGAAGAGCCTGAGTCACCAAAGGGCATGTTCCCAACTGCAGTGGGACACGGTGCCACTCTGCCTTCTTGTTTTCAGCTCCCCTACTGTAAACAAGTGTCCTTTTTGTAGTCTATCTAGTGCAACATTCTTCACATTTTTGTGCCTTTTATTGGCATTTTGTTGTTTAAAATCGCTCCCAAGTATAGTGCTGGAGTGCTAAAGCTAGCATGAGAAGGCTGCGATATGCCTTATGGAGAATATATGTATGTTAGATAAGCTACCTTCAGGCATGAGTTATATGTTAATCAGTTCAATGTTAATGGATCAAAAATATTAAATAAGGTGTCTTTTAAAAAAGAAAGAAAATTTACATATTGATTGGTTGATGAAATGTTATGGTCAGAAGCTCATAGGAATCTAATGCTATTTTTCCTTTAGGAACAGGAGTTCAACATTCTCTAACTCAGCATTTGCAGCTTTATAGAATACAGCTCCTATGAATAACGAGAATCAACTGTAATATATTTAAAGGCTAACACTTGTATATTAGACAGAAATACACTTTTCCCAGAACACTGCTGAACAGCAGTTGGACCTTTGGAAGGATCCTCAAAGATCACTTGATTCGGCAGTTTTTCAAATTGGGCTTTGAAGACCCTTAGATCCAAGGAGATGCTTTGGGGAGTCTAGAAAGAACAAGGTGCTTCTAGTCAATAACAGATTTAAGCTGCCTGTGGAACCCATCCATCCATTCATTCTGTTATACAAACTGAGTTCTCAAAAGACTGCATCTGGGAGAGTACTGCTGTTCACGTTTGAAGGACACAGTCTAAGCCTCCATTTGCATCTTGCAGGTAATGAAAGTGAGGCTCAGAGCTAAAAACTTTACCCAGCTCATTAGTGACTGCAGATTAAGGTGACACTCCTTGTTCCTAGCTCTCTTGGCTTTGAACTCACAAGTCAGTCTGGGTCTTAAACAGTCTTCACAGGTAACTAAGTACACAGGGAGGGTTTCTTTTCCTTGGCCTGTCTAGCCGCAGAAGAGAATTAGGAAAAGGAATTCAATGTTTTAAGTCAACATAACACCTATAGCACGGGATAACACAGAGGGCAAGTCACAACCTGAGTTTCAGTGTCTTCACCTGTTAAAATAGGGACATGTACTTCTCAATAGTTGGTGAGGACTAAACAAGATGTAAGTAGCATCCTTCAAACTTGGAAACATTATATAAATTCATAAGAACTAAAAAAAAAAAAAAAGATATAGTAATAGACACCAACAACATAAGCACTGCCTGTTGCTACCTAAGGGAAAGAAGACATGGACAATGCCCCTCTGACCTTATCTGGATGAGTGCTGGCAGGGAGTGCTCAGCTTGGAGGTAATACTGCCGGAAAGGCTGCAAGAGATGGGCGAGCGGGAACTCATCTGAAAAAGAAAAGGCACCATGCCATGTCATGCTTAGTGTGCAAAGTGTATTTCTCAAGGCAAACCGACTTAGTCTATGATTATACAATATGATCAAACATGTCTCGCCTTCATCCCTGATTTCCAGGATATAGTTTAGAATTCAAATCCTAAAGGTGTCACTTGTCATCTACCACCTTTTAGCTTAGGTGGAGATCATCCATGAGCAAAAGAGCTGTCAATCTAGTATTTTTCTTTTCTCTACTGGCTACAGAGGAACTTACCTGGATCCCCAAATAACTTGGACTCCATTTCATGCTTCTGAAGTAAAAATTTCTCTTTTTCTTTCCTCTGTTTCTTTTCTAATTCTCTTTTTCTCTCTTCTTCTTGTTCTCCTTCTAACATAACTTGGAGGGCTCTCTCTTCAGCTTCATAGAGTTCAGAGCGCTTTTTAATGAGTTTTCTCAGTCGCTGAAGGTGATGCTCAAAAGTCTCATCTGCTGAGGCTGGAGGACAGACCCCTGGGCAACGAGATCCAAATGGTGTTTACATACAACCTCTTCTTATCCCCAAATCCATGTTCTAAGGAGCAGACTCAAAGTCCTACTTCCAGTATGAGTTTGGTTAGAGTTTACAAAATCCAACCAATCTTTGAGGCTCAATTTGACCTTTCTGAGTCTTCAATTTTGACCCTACCCTGAGTTTCACTAACTCCTCTTTCTGTATCACACCACTTAACCTTTGATTTTGTTTGTTTCTAATGTTTTTGACCCTTCAGCTGGACAGTTCCTTTACTAAAGGGAGGAACTGTCTTTTATTTCTTCATAGTAAAAACAGCACAGACACCTAGAACCAATTAATAAATAATTCTCCCTCTGATTGAGTCTGAACTTCTGAGAGTACACACTTGAGCAGTGAGAAAGAAATACCCTTAACCAGCCGCAATAACCTCACAGGCTGCTAATGAGAGCAGCATGACCAACTACTCCATTTGCCCAGTTTTAGCACTGGAAATCTGGTGTCCTGGGGGTGGCTGGTCACCCTCATTTGGAGGTCTGATTCTTTTCTCCCTCAACTACTGCATCTAAATGGCTGTGGAATTCGCTCTCCTATCTTCATCTCCAAGGCTAATGGTTCTTCAGATCATTTTGTTAGGCTTTCTTTGCTTGAACAAGTTTTCATCCACTCACTCCCACCTATGGAAACTCTACAACTCAAATCCATCTTCTACTAAGTTGATAATTATTTTCCAAATACACATAAAATTCTTATATACTGAGAAATCTAAACTGTCATTTTGTTGCTCTGTAATGAGTTTATGGTTTTGTTTCATTTCTTTACCTAGACCAAGGATTGACAAACTTTTTCTATAAAGGGCCAGACACTGAATATTTTAGGCTTGTGGATCATACAATCTCTGCTACAAAAAACTAAAATCTGCCAGTGCAGCAAAAATATACATCCACCAGCCCCAAAGTGCCTCCAGACCCATGAGAAGGTGTGGCCTGCTCTCATCTCAGTTTGCTGGGCCACACCACCCACACTCACATTCCTCAGTCTTTCATGGATCACTTCTCACCACCCAGACACATTCCCTCTGAAATGGCACTCCCCACCAACCCTCTTCCAGACCCCTTGCACTGACATGATCTGGGTTAGATGAGATCCTTCCACTGTCTACCATTACTTCTCTAGTTCGGGCAGATACCAATGCCTTCTCCTTTATTCCCCTTTATTCCCCTTGAGGCCACCCATGCCTTTGGGCCTCACCCACTCTTCAGACCTTGGCATATTTAGAAAAAAGATTCCACCCCTGAAGTCTTAAATCCAATTATTCTCTTCTCTGGCTTTTTACCTGAGACTCCATCAGTTTCACTAAAACCTCCAGTCTGAGAATTCCTTGGTGGTCCAGTGGTTAAGACTCTACATTTCCACTGCAGGGGACATGGGTTTAATCCCTGGTTGGGGAACTAAGATCCTGCATGCCATGTAGTGCAGCCAAACAAAATTAAAAACAGACAAGACAAAACCCAAAGAAACAAAAACACCCCTCCAGTCTATCAGATTTCTCCAAAATGTGTGGTCACCCACAAAGCAAAGCGCCAACAGCCCTGTGCTCTGTGCTCACCTGCCTAATGCACTCCTGTGACTGTGTGACCTGGTGCCAGTGTGCACGCTTGTCAGCTCTGCCCACAACAGCACCTCTCTGCAGCCAGATTCCCATGCATCTCTGGTTGGCTCCCATTCGTTCCTCACAGCAAGTAGTTCACACCTGCAACTGCTCTCCTAAAGCCTTCCTTCTCTACTCTAAGCAACCCATCTAGCATTTTCCCTAGAGAAAAAGAGGCCATCGGGAAGGAAATTCCTTAACATTTTTTCCCGGGACTTTGCTCATTTGCCTTACCACCCATCCTTGCCCTCTTCATTTTCATTCCAGTAGAAAATGGCTCCTTCTCCATGGATGTGAATGCCTCCATCCGGGATCTGAATCTCCCTACTTCCTATAGGACCTCAAGCCATCAACTATCCCTCCTGCTTCCCTTCACAGGCAAACTTTTAGTGAGTTGGAGTCACTGTTTGCTTTTTTGATTTCCTAGTGCCTCTTTGATCTTGTCTAGTCTGTCTTCTACTCATACCACCCCGCTGAAATGCACCCCACACAGGTCACTCATGATCTGTTAGGGATGGTCCTTAATCTTCATATTACTTGATGGTGATGGTAATAATAATAGGAAGAAACACTTAAACATTTGCCAGGATGGTTTTAAACACTTTATGTATGTTTACTAGTTTAATCATTGCAACACTCCAAGGATAGGTACTATCACTATTTCCTTCGTACACGTGAGGAAAAATCAAGGCACAGAGAAGTTCAAGTAACCTACCCATTATTACACAATCTCTTTCAGCATTTGCAACTTTTCAGAAGAAAGTAGGGAGTCTACATGGGCGCATGCCAAGTCACTTCAGTTGCGTCTGACTTTGCGACCCCATGGACTATAGCCAGGCTCCTCTGTCCAAGGGATTCTCCAGGCAAGGATACTAGAGTGAATTGCCATGCCCTCCTCCAGAGAGTCTTCCTGACCCAGGGATCGAACCCATGTCTCTTCCATTTCCTGCATTGGCAGGCAGATTCTTTACCACTAGTACCACCTAGGAAGCCCCAGGAGGTCTACACTTTCCTCCTATCTCTCTTGATTTCTTTTGTAGTCTCCTCCTTACCCAGCTTGATTTTGACATTTCCCAGGATTTTGTGTTTTTGACCCTCATCTCATACCACACAATCTCCTTAAGGTCACTCCATTTTATGGCTGCTGCTAAGCGATTATACAGTAGAAGTGAGAAATAGATTTAAGGGCCTGGATCTGATAGATAGAGTGCCTGATGAACTATGGAATGAGGTTCGTGACATTGTCCAGGAGACAGGGATCAAGACCATCCCCATGGAAAAGCAATGCAAAAAAGCAAAATGGCTGTCTGGGGAGGCCTTGCAAATAGCTGTGAAAAGAAGAGAAGCGAAAAGCAAAGGAGAAAAGGAAAGATATAAACATCGCAATGCAGAGTTCCAAAGAATAGCAAGAAGAGATAAGAAAGCCTTCTTCAGCGATCAATGCAAAGAAATAGAGGAAAACAACAGAATGGGGAAGACTAAGGATCTCTTCAAGAAAATCAG
Source organism: Tragelaphus eurycerus (assembly GCA_935064755.1). Classification (NCBI taxonomy): domain Eukaryota; kingdom Metazoa; phylum Chordata; class Mammalia; order Artiodactyla; family Bovidae; genus Tragelaphus; species Tragelaphus eurycerus. The sequence goes on along the minus strand of CAKXYN010000054.1, from coordinate 4,094,344 downwards.
AGATACCAAAGGAACATTTCATGCAAAGATGGGCTCGATAAAGGACAGAAATGGTGTGGACCTAACGGAAGCAGAAGATATTAAGAGAGGTGGCAAGAATACACAGAAGAACTGTACAAAAAAGAACTTCACGACCCAGATAATCATGATGGTGTGATCACTGACCTAGAGCCAGACATCCTGGAATGTGAAGTCAAGTGGGCCTTAGAAAGCATCACTAGGAACAAAGCTAGTGGAGGTGACGGAATTCCAGTGGAGCTGTTCCAAATCCTGAAAGATGATGCTGTGAAAGTGCTGCACTCAATATGCCAGCAAATTTGGAAAACTCAGCAGTGGCCACAGGACTGGAAAAGGTCAGTTTTCATCCCAATCCCAAAGAAAGGCAATGCCAAAGAGTGCTCAAACTACCGCACAATTGCACTCATCTCACACACTAGTAAAGTAATGCTCAAAATTCTCCAAGCCAGGCTTCAGCAATATGTGAACCGTGAACTTCCTGATGTTCAAGCTGGATTTAGAAAAGGCAGAGGAACCAGAGATCAAATTGCCAACATCCGCTGGATCATGGAAAAAGCAAGAGAGTTCCAGAAAAACATCTATTTCTGCTTTATTGACTATGCCAAAGCCTTTGACTGTGTAGATCACAATAAACTGTGGAAAATTCTGAGAGAGATGGGAATACCAGACCATCTGATCTGCCTCTTGAGAAATCTGTATGCAGGTCAGGAAGCAACAGTTAGAAGTGGTCATGGAACAACAGACTGGTTCCAAATAGGAAAAGGAGTACGTCAAGGCTGTATATTGTCACCATGTTTATTTAACTTATATGCAGAGTACATCATGAGAAATGTTGGACTGGAGGAAACACAAGCTGGAATCAAGATTGCTGGGAGAAATATCAATAACCTCAGATATGCAGATGATACCACCCTTATGGCAGAAAGTGAAGAGGAACTAAAAAGCCTCTTGATGAGAGTGAAAGTGGAGAGTGAAAAGGTTGGCTTAAAGCTCAACATTCAGAAAACGAAGATCATGGCATCTGGTCCCATCACTACATGGGAAATAGATGGAGAAACAGTGGAAACAGTGTCAGACTTTATTTTTCTGGGCTCCAAAATCACTGCAGATGGTGACTGCAGCCATGAAATTAAAAGACGCTTACTCCTTGGAAGGAAGGTTATGGCCAACCTAGATAGCATATTCAAAAGCAGAGACATCACTTTGCCAACAAAGGTTCGCCTAGTCAAGGCTATGGTCTTTCCTGTGGTCATGTATGGATGTGAGAGCTGGACTGTGAAGAAGGCTGAGCGCCGAAGAATTGATGCTTTTGAACTGTGGTGTTGGAGAAGACTCTTGAGAGTCCCTTGGACTGCAAGGAGATCCAACCGGTCCATTCTGAAGGAGATCAGACCTGGGATTTCTTTGGAAGGAATGATGCTCAAGCTGAAACTCCAGTATTTTGGCCACCTCATGCGAAGAGTTGACTCATTGGAGAAGACTCTGATGCTGGGAGGGATTGAGGGCAGGAGGAGAAGGGGACGACAGAGGATGAGATGGCTGGATGGCATCACTGACTCGATGAATGTGAGGCTGGGTGACCTCCGAGAGCTGGTGATGGATAGGGAGGCCTGGCGTTCTGCAGTTCATGGGGTCGCAAAGAGTCGGACACGACTGAGCGACTGATCTGATATGAAGTAGCTTCAGTCGTGTCTGACTCTGTGCGACCCCAGAGACGGCAGCCCACCAGGCTCCCCTGTCCCTGGGATTCTCCAGGCAAGAACACTGGAGTGGGTTGCCATTTCCTTCTCCAATGCATGAAAGTGAAAAGTGAAAGTGAAGTTGCTCAGTCATGTCCACCTCTTTGCGACCCCATGGAGTGCAGCCTACCAGGCTCCTCCGTCCATGGGATTTTCCAGGCAAGAGTACTGGAGTGGGGCTACATGCTGATAAACTCTTATCCAGGATGCCCCAAGGGCACCTCAAACTCAACAGGTCCTAAATCAAACTCATCAGCCCTGAGCCTGTCCCTGCTCCTGTTTTCCTGGTCAATTAGAACTGTACCATCATTCATTTAAGAGATCAAGCTAGAACCCGAAAGTCATTTTTTTCCTTCAGCTCCCACATGAGCTCCTCAAGTTATTTACTTACGTGTATACACGTATTTCACACACACTACTCACATCTCTTAAATCCATATATTTTCCTCCAACTCACCATCTGACCCTTATTTCACACTCCCATATTATCCATGCCCAGACAACAGTAGCCTACCAGTCTCTCTTTTCTCCTCCCTCCTAGAAGCCCCAAACCTTCCTCTACTTTGCCAGCACTAATCTTTGTCATCATTTCACTCTCTGCTAAAAGTCTTTCAGTGGTTCCACTCAGATTTAAGCATAGGTGCGATATCTAGTCCTAGTCCATAATTCTTTACAACTTGTCCCTGCTTACATAACCAGCTTTGTTTTCTCAGTATGTAATTGGAGAAGCACATGCCTTAAAGAGAGAAGTTAGAAAGTTGCACTTCTTCTTTCAAAGTATCCAACAAAACCAGTCACTAGACACTAACTTGTTTTATGGCAGGCCTGGCACTCTGTGATTCATGGGGTCACAGAGAGTTAGACACAACTGAGCGACTGAACTGGACTTGTTTTATACTCAAGGCAATTAATTCCAAATAGTCTGCTTATTTTAGATCATAATTTCTCCTAAAATTTCTCCCTGCTTTTGGAAAGTGAGGAAGGCTAATAGTGAGAAATTGTGCTGGTGAATTCACTTGATGAAAATTTACTGAACATACCTCATGGAAGACATTTTTGTCAGGAAAAGAAAGAGGCAGACACAGTAGATGCAAACTCCACTCTGACTCTTGAATGGGGTCATCTGATTCTGAGACCTGAATCTGAATCAGCCAGTCTGGAGGCCGGCACGCAGCAGCTAATCACTTAACTAGTGAATGAGTGGGCAGAATGCACACGTCCCAGAGAAATTTTATTAAGGGTCTGAGTTGTAGTTTTCAATCATATTTTTAAACCATTCAGGACAAATCTTTTGCTACTGTGGTACTTGCTGATTTGTGCACTCTCAAATATCCCTGGTGAATGACAATGGCCTACTAAATAAGGCAGCGTGCTGTCCCAGCCAGGTGCAAATGAAAAGGAGCAGCAGGTCACCTCGGCCCAGATCAGGGAAGGACGGATGATGCTGCATCTGTATTTACTTCTGAAGGACAGTGAGAGCTTAAATGGGAAAGATGGAGTTTAGGGCCCTCCAGACAAGCAGACTAGCAAGAGCAAAGATATAGGCAAGCAAACGGAAAACAAACTGGAGAACTTCTAGAAAACCAATGCTCCCTCTAGAGTCCAGAGGAGACTACTGAGGTTTTCTAAGTCCAAAAGTGGCTTGCAGGTGAGTCAGGGACACCCATGCAATCTGCAATGCACTCCCTGCCCCGTCTAACCATTCATATGTTTTCAAACAGCAATGTTTCAGGTTTGAAATGTATTTGAAGGAGCATGATAAGTTTTTGACACCTTTTGAAGCACCAAGTAAAGACAGAGTAGCTTTCACCTGGGTATATGGGCAAAGTTGACCAGCCATGACAACCTCAGTCAGAAAAGTGTGGCCAGGAATGCCTGGGGTGGGAATGATGAGTCAAGAGGAACATATGGCAGTGGGTTTCCACATCCTTTTCAATTTTGGATACCCAGGGCTAAACATCTGAGGCTTCCTGCTTCAAAAGTTCTGAGGTACTGTTGATAAGCTTAGGTTACCCTAGTGGGTGAAAATAATGAAGTATCAAGCATTTTTTTCCATCAAACACTTTGGGGAGGGGGAGGTGCCAAGGTAAAGAAAAAGAAGAAACGCAACGTCATGCTTACCTTTCCTTGCTGCAGCCTCTTTCCTAAGCTTCCTCAGTTTCTCCAAGGCCCGAAGAATATCCACCATTCTTTTGGTGTCTGCTTGTTTTTTCCTCACTTCAGATAAGACACCATCAGCAGCAGCTTTAAGTTCCTGCTCCTGAAGGAGAAAGAGAAGCCATGAGACCTAATATGGAACCTAAAGAGGAACAACCTTACAACAGAGAAAAGCTGCCTGGGCTTGAGATTTCAGAGGATCGGGCCGTCCCAGGGTTAAGAAAGACTCCATTGGGTCGACATCCCAGTTTCCTGGGCCGAGCACAACTCCCCTCTACACTGCTGCAGCCCAGGGTTTATCTTCTCTGCAGCGTCCACGTGGGCCTTTGTCTTTGTTTCTTCTTCAGATTTTCTCAAGCATGGTTCAAGGAACATGTGCATCCAACTTACCTTGTCAAGCTGGGGCTTGATTGTTAAAAATGCAGACTCCTAGATGCAAAGATTCAGACTAGCATGAGGATAAGGAATGGGGTTGGAAAGGCCCAGACTCCATGGTGTTCTCACCTAAGCACAGCCTGTGCCCCACTGCTCTAAAGTCTTTGATAGGACAGGCTTTCCAATATCTGAAAACCCACTCTTACTCTTCTTAAACTGGTTCACATGTAGACTAAATAACCCTGGTTCCTCAAGTCACTACTCACAGGACTCCCTCTCTAGTACCCTTGCAGTGGGTGGTAGGGAGGATCCTTTTGACTAAAGCTCTGTTTCCCATCTGTCAATGAGCACTACAATTTCACCATTACAGATACACCATGCTGTTTCACTCTTTTGTTCCTGAAACTGTACATGTTGCTTTGACTTAGCTTAAACATTTCCTACAAGACTCAGCTGAGATGTCACTGGATCATCTGGGATGCCTTCCTTGATACTTTCCCCCAACCTCCAGCTGAAATCCTAACACACACCATGCTATACAGACATGCTATACAGACCATGCTATCCCCCACAGTCCTCTAAGCCCCTCAAGGATAAGCTCTGTGTCCTATTCATCTCTATCCCCAGCACCGAGTAGTGGGTCCAGCAGCCCAGTTAGGTCCTCATTAAATGTCTGTTGAACTGGCTGAAATTCCCTTAGATTAAGGCACTGCCTCTTCTTTAAAGCACTGATATGTTCCTGGAAGTGTGGAGACAAAGCTTGCCATCAATACACTTCACAGGGGAGGTGGATCAGACTCAGGACTGTGGCAGATCGGAGGAGGCAGGAAATACTAGCTGGTTGTGGAGAGTGGAGGAAAAGGGGAAGTCCCTTGAAGAATTCAAAAGTAATGAGGATGCCATAATTATAATATCTGACCAATTTCCAGTTTCACCCTTGCCCTCTACTTAAGAACTTGAGGTCAGTAGGCTTTGGAGTGAAACTGTCCCCAAATTAGTTGTGTGATTGTTGGAAAGTTAATCTCTCTATGCCTCAATTACCTAAATCTGCAAAATTAGGGTAATACTGCCTACCGCTCAGAGTTGTTACAAGATCTGGCATTTGCAAGTAAGGACTGTGGGCAGCACAGTGTCTAGTATATAGTAAGTGCTCAAAAATACCATTGCTGAACTTGAAAATACAGTTGAATTTGTAAACAAAGGAATCTGGGGAAATCATCGCTATTGGCCCATCAATCAGAGTATATATGTTCCTGGAGAAACGACCCAAAGTTCTTTTTATTTTGTATTTTTTAAATCACCTAGAGCAATACAAGACGCAAGGCCCAGACGCTGTTCGTCTTGAATGTTACTAAGTAGACAGAAGGATGGAGCAGGAAACATCTGTCATCCCCATCATTGCGTAATCCTATACTTGGTATTCATGAGACTTTGCAGCGCACCTAGAGCATTTGTATTGTGTACACTAACACGCAACCAGAATGGAGATATGTGGTAGGAAAGGCAAACTATCTTTTTATTTTACGGAGTAGGAAAAAGAGGCTTAAAGCTGGGAAATGACAGTGCAAAGCCTCACGCCCCTTCAGGTGTCAAACACCACTATCCTGGCCGCCGCGAGCGTCCGCTGCTCTTACCCGCTTCTTCTCCTCCACCTCCTGCACGCACTGGACCCTCCAGCGGTCAATCTCCTGCTCGCGCTCTGCTGCCCGCGCGGCCTCCGCCTCCCGCTCGGCCTCGCGTTCCCGGACCCTCTCGCGAAGCCGCAGCCGGCGGCGCCGGACCCTCTCCAGCCTGCGCCGCGCCTCGCCCACGTAGGCGGCCTGGGTCAGCAGCTCTAGTCGCTCGGCCAGCTCGGCGCGCAGCGGCTGTGCCTGAGCATGCAGCTGCGCCCAGGCCGCGCCGTCGGCCTCGGCCTCGCGCAGGGCCTGGCCCAAGTCGCGCAGCCGCCGCAATAGGCGCAGTGCCCCCCGCAACCGGGAGCGCACCTCACCCAGGCTGGGCCCGGCGGGCGCGCGCGGGGGCACCGAGCCGCCGGCCCGCCGCGGGGTTCCGAACACCGCCTCTAGCCACTGCCGGTCGCGCAGGCGCTGCAAGGCCGCGTCCCCGAGCGTGTCGGACGGCGGCGGTGCCTCAGGCCAGCGCGGGCTCCAGGGCGGCCCCGGGCCTGGAGGCGGCGGCCGCGGGCGCTCACCGGCGTCGTTCCCTAGGAAAGGCCGGCACTGGGGCGGCGGCGGAGGCAGCGGCGGTGGCGGCACCGGGTAGAAGGAGCCGCCACCTCCACCGCCCCCGCGGGAGACTTCCCCAGGGGCCCGGGGCTGCAGAGCCAGCGGAGGCTGGAGGAAGGGGGCTGAGGCCCCCGGAAAGGAGCCAGGCCGCTGGGGAAGAGGCGGCGGGAAGGCCGGGGAGGGTAGTGGCGGTGGCGGACAGCCGAAGGGAGCGGGAGGCGGCGGCTGCGGGGGCGGCGGGCCGGGGCGACCCGGGGTGAAGAAGGGTGGCAGAGCCATGGCCACCACAGAGGGATTCTGAGAAGTGACAGGAATCTGAGTGGTTCCCGGAGAAAGTGTCTTCCGGGAGGAAGTGACGCATACCACGGGCGGCACTAGTGTGACGCCGCGGCTCAGGGACCTCCGCGCAAGGCTGGTCGGTTTCATTCAATCCTTCAAAACCACTGTCCTTACTGAGCATTCTAGGTGCGGAGTTAGCAGCTTTGCGCTAAGATTAACAGATACAGTTCCTCTCCTTGTAGAGCTACCTATTTAATCAAGTAATCATTCAACCAAATGCAAAAGTGCGGCCGTGGATGTGGAGGAAAAGAAGGCAAGAACTTATAGAAAAATTTGATTTAAAGAGGTTGGGGAAGGTCGTCCTAAGGATATGAGACTTCATCTGAGGTCTGAAGGGTAATTATGAGTTCAATAGTGGAAATCGGAGAGAAAATGAGAGGGACGCCCGGTACCGATGGGAACAGTGTTTACAGAAGCCCTCTAGTGGATTACAGGAGTAGGTCTGGTGTGGGAACTGAAAGAATGCCAGTGTTGATGGATCACAGAAAGCCTGAAGGAAACCTAGTGATCCTGGGAAGCGGACTAGATCATAGGATCCAGGATCTGATGTTTTAAGAACAGTGGAAAACCACTGGAGGGTGTTAAGCAGGAGGGGCAGGGAAGCCCATATGAATTGTAGATTCGTACGTTGTAATATATAGTACAGCAAAATCCTGTGTACTCTTCACCCAGGTTCTTCCAGTGGTAACATCTTATAGGACTAACTGTATTACAATATCACAACCGGAATGTTGATCTTGATGGTCAAGATACAGAACATTTCCATACTTCCAGGAGCCCTCATTTGCCCTTTTATAGCTACACCCACTTCCCTTGGCAACTACTAATCCTCCATTTCTGTAACTTTTTTTCCTTTTGAGAATGTTGTATAAATGGAATCATACGGTCCATAACCTTTTTATTGTTTTTGCTTAGCATAATCCTTTAGAGATACATCCAAGTTCTTGTATCCATGTTCCTTTTTATTGCAATAAAGTTGTGCAAAATAGAAAGTTGTGGATAAAATGAAACCATACTTTGTGTAGTCAGTTACCTGCTGAAGGATATTTGAGTTGTTTCCATTTGGGGACTACCACCAATAAAGCTACTATAAACATATCTATACATGTTTTTGTGTGAACACAAACTATCATATCTCTGGAATAAAGGCCTAGGAGTGTAATTGCAGGGTCATAAGCCAGTTACATGTTTTGTTTTTAAGGAAAACTGCCACATTGTTTTCCAGAGTAGCTGCACCATTTTACATTCCCACTAGTTCTTGCCTGGAGAATCCCAGGGACGAGGAAGCCTGGTGGGCTTCTGTCTATGGGGTCGCACAGAGTCGGACACGACTGTAGTGACTTAGCAGCAGCAGCAGCAATATATGAAACATCCAGTGTCTCTACACTCTCATCAGCATTTTGTGTAGTTACTATTTTTTTTATTTTAGACAACCTGATAGGTAGATACTTCATTGTGGTTTTAATTTCCACTCCTTTAATGGCTAATTTATGTCAAGTATCTTTTCATATGCTCATTTGCCATCTGTATACCCTCTTCATTGAAATGTCTGGTCATGTCTTTTGCCCATTTCCTAATTGGATTTTTTACTGTTGAAATTTGAGAATTCTTTATGTATTCTAGATACTCTTCCTTTATATGTGGCCTGCAAATATTTTTTCCCCCAGTTTATAGCTTGTCCTTTGATCCTAACATGATTGTTTTGTTTTTTTCAGAGCAAACATTCTTAATTTTGATGAAGTCTAAGTAACTTACCCGTTTTTCCTCTTAGGCTTTTGGAGTCAAGTCTAAGAACTCTTGGCCCTAGATCCTGAAATCGTTCTTGTGCTTTTTCTGAAAGTTCTCTAGGTTTGCATTTAAGTCTGTGATCCATTTGAGATTGATTTTTGTGTCAGGTATCAAAACTTAGTTTGAGGCCCCTCACCTCACCCCTTTGGGTATCCAATTGCTCCAGTATCACATGATTAGAACTTCACAGTTGTAAAGTGATGGATGTTCCCTTGGATAAGACTCCAGCTCTGTACCATGAGAAGAACCAATATAAACCTGATTTCACTTCCCAAGGGACCTCTAAGATTTCTCAGAAACATTGTAATGTAACATTCTACATATTTACTTGTATCTTATGTATTCAGTAATATGTAATATTGTACATAATATTTGAAGTCTTCACTTTTCATCTTAAAATTTATTATGTAAAGTATGGATATACCTTTATATTTTCTAGATGGATGTTGTTCAGTCGCTAAGTCGTGTCTGACTCTGTGATCCCACAGAGTGTAGCAGGCCAGGCTCCTCTTTCCTCCACAGCCAGAGTTTGCTCAAATTCATGCCCTTGAGTCTGTGATGCTAACTAACTCATCCTTTGCCACCAATGGTAACTCAGTTGTCAATACCATTTATTGAATCTTCTTTTTCTAATTTGAAATATCACCTTTTTTTAACCCTAAGTGTTAGTCACTCAGTAATGCCCGACTCTTTGGGACCCCATGGACTGCAGCCCACCAGGCTCCTCTGTTCATGAGTTTTTCCAGGCAAGGATACTGGAGTGGGTTGCCATTTCCTTCTCCAGGGGATCTTCCCAACTAGGAATCAAACCCGGGTCTCCTGCACTGTAGGCAGATTCTTTACCAACTGAGCTACAAGGGAAGCCCTTTTCAACACTAAATCCCCACATATATTTAGGACTTATTTCTGTACTTTTACCTTCTTTTCCACTGGTCTGTCCGTTTGTGCACTGGTAGGCTTAGGTATTTAAAGGTTTATAATATTTTTAAAATAGAAGGTGCAATCCCTCCTCATTCTTCTTTCATTTGTTGGTTAGGTCAAGAGGCTTCAGAATCAGTCTGCCTGGGGTTAATCCTGGCTGTTACTTAGCATTTGTGTGACCTTGGTAAAGCTATCTAACTTCTCTGGGCTCAAGTGTCTTCATCTAGAAGGGCTGATAATAGTACTTCACAGGGTTGTTGCATTAAATGCTCAGAGAGACACAGAGTAAGCACCATGTGCTTTATCATTTTACTTGTTTACCATTCTTGCTTATTTTTCCATATGAACTTTAGGATCCATTTGCCTAATTGCATTTAAAAACTTATTGGCATTTTATTGGAATATTAAATTTATAAATTAGCATAGGGATGACAGACACCCTTTCCATGTTGTTTTCCCACTGAAGAACATGGGATCCCACTTTTCATAGGTGGTGGCTTAGTCACCAAGTCGTGTCCGACTCTTGTGACCCCATGGACTATAGCCCACCAGGCTCCTCTTTCCATGGGATTTTCCAGGCAAGAGTACTGGAGTGGGCTGCCATTTCCTTCTCCAGTTTTCATTAGATTTGCAAAAATACCTACCCACCCGCTCTTCCACTTACATCGCTATCATCTGAGTCCAATCCATCATCGACTAGTAATAGCCCCTAGTGACCCTGATTTAACCATTGATCCTTTGGGGATCAAGGGTTTGGGACCCCTGGGCCACGGACCAGTACTGGTCTGCGGCCTGTTAGGAACTGGCCACACAGCAGGTGAGCGGCAGGCTAGCCAGCAAAGCTTCATCTGTATTTACAGCCACTCCCCATTGTTCACATTACCACCTGAGTGCTGCCTCCTGTCAGATCAGCAGTGGCATAATGAATAAATGTAATACACTTGAATCATCCCCAAACCATCCCCCTTTCCCTGGTCTGTGAAAATACTGAAGAAACTGGTCCCTGGTGCAAAAAAGTTTGGAGACCACTGCTCTATATTCTGGTCCACAGCCAGAGTGGTCTTTTAAAACTCTGAATCAAAACCTGGAAGGGAACTGGAAACAGCAGGATCACCTTGTAGTTTGCTGTGGAGGAGATGGGGGTTCGAGGGAGTTGTGTTTTACATGTTGATAAGAATTGACCCAGGCCAGGAGTAGCAGTGGCAGTCTGGCTGTGGGCTGGGAGCTGGCATCTGGCTCCTAGTAAGTGGGACACCGCACAGTGCCCGCCACTCTCCCTGGAATCATGGAGATGGGCACAGAGATCAGCCGTAAGATCCCAAGTGCCATTAAGGGGAAATTGCAAGAATTAGGAGCTTCCATTGATTGATTTTCACCTTATATTTGTGCTTTTCTTGAACTGGATTTTAAAATGTTTTTTTAATATTTGAAACAAATGTCTGGTAGTACTTATGAAATGAAACTTCCTGCCTATAGAAATGTTATGAATATTTAAGATGAAGAACTTCCTGATTACATTATGATGATGGTGACCAACAAGAAAAGTCAGGACCAAATGACCGAGGACCTGTCCCTGTTTCAAGGGAACAACACAATTTGATTCGCCGTATGGCTTCATGGGGTCTAGTCTGAAGTCTTCTGATACCAGCGTCTTTGATGGTAACATACTTTCAAACAAGAGCAGTTTCGGTCGAGGAGATAAGAGAAGGCACGAAGCTGCAGTGCCACCTCTCGCAGTTTCTAGCAGTAGACCTGAAAAAAGAGAATCTAGAGTTTCTACAAGTTCACAGGAGCAGAAAGCCACTAATGTCAGATAGATTTATGATAACGGAGCTGCAACCTGACCAGTGTCAACAGTGAAATCTTTGAGGGAGCTAGCACCCTCTGAAGATGTGATTAAGCCAGAACCAGATGATCTCATTGATGAAGACTTCAATTTTGTGCAGGAGAAACCCTTATCTCAGAAAAAAACTACAGTGACACTTATATATGGTTCTTCTTGCCCTTCTATTGAAATTTATCGACCACCTGCAAGTCAAACGCGGACAGTGGTGCTCATTTAAACAGGTTGCAATTTCAACAGCAGCAAAACAGTGTTCATGCTGCCAAGCAACTTGATATTCAGAGTAGCCAGGTGTATGAAACAGGACGTTTGTGTGAACCAGAAGTGCTTAACAGCTTAGAAGAGACTTACGGTCCCCTCCTCAGGAACAACTCAGAAAAGATGAGTATTGAGAAAGAAAACTTTCAGAAGAGAAAGTTGCCTGTGGTAAGTTCAGTTGTTAAAGTAAAAAAATTTCAGTCACGATGGAGAAGAGGAGGAGCAAGATGAGGATTGTGGGTCCCCTACTGGAAGCATCTCCAGCAGTGTGTCAGTGCCGGCAAAACCTGAACGGAGACCTTCACTTCCACCTTCTAAACAAGCGAACAAGAATCTAATTTTGAAGGCTCTATCCGAAGCTCAAGAATCTGTAACAAAAACAACTAACTATTCTACAGTCTCGCAGAAATGGACACCTTCAGTTGCTCCCAGAACTTGAACTCAAGAAGAATTGCTAGCAGAAATGGTCCAGGGACAAGGCAGAGTCCCCAGAATAAGCTCTCCCATTAAAGAAGAGGAAGCAAAAGGAGATAATATAGACAAAAGTCAAGAACTCAACAGAGGCAGTTGTTATCCCGATTGCAAATTGACCCCATGATGGCAGAGACTCTGCAGATCAGTCAAGATTACTGTGACATGGAATCCACGGTCCAAGCAGACGCAACGTCATTTATTCTGAAGAAGTCAAAGCTATCTGAGGAACTAGTAGTGGCACCAAACCAGGAGTTGGGGATGAAGACTGCAGATACCGTTTGGGTATCTTCAGGACACCTTATGCAGACATGAGATCTTATACAACCAGATAAACCTGCAAGTCCCGAGTTTATAGTGACACTGGATGGTGTCCCCAGCAACCCTAACCCTAACTGCCCCCTGCCAGGATACGTGTCAGATCAAGAGGATGACATGTGCTTTTAAGGAATGAGACACACACACCACCCTGCAGCTTCGTATGAGGGACTCGCAGGTCTCCTCCACCCACAGCAGTTACACTTGCTGAGCAGGTTTGAGGACCTAGATGGTAGCTTTTCAAACGTTGAGATGAGTGAACTGAGCCTGGCACAGAAACCAGAAAAGCTGTTGGAGCACTGCAAGTACTGGCCTGCCCATAAAAACGGGGACAAGCATGCTTACCATCACTGGGTCACCTTGCAAAGCCTTTCCCGATTGTAAATTTGCTGAGAAGTGTCTGTTCATCCAAATTGTAAATATGATACTGCTGCTGCTAAGTCACTTCAGTCGTGTCCGACTCTGTGCGACCCCACAGACAGAAGCCCACCAGGCTCCCCTGTCCCTGGGATTCTCCAGGCAAGAATACTGGAGTGGGTTGCCATTTCCTTCTCCAACGCATGAAAGTGAAAAGCGAAAGTGAAGTCGCTCAGTCGTGTCCGACCCCTAGCGACCCCATGGACTGGAGCCTACCAGGCTCCTCCGTCCATGGGATTTTCCAGGCAAAAGTACTGGGGTGGGGTGCCATTGCCTTCCCCGAAATATGATACAAAATGTACTAAACCAGACAGTCCCTTCACTCACATGAGCCAAGTAACCCCAGGACTGCCTCCAAAACCAGTTAGAACACCAGCACCACCTTCCAGTAGTCGGCTCCACCGTTACTTGCCAGCTTGTAAGAAAATGGAATGTCCCTTTTATCATCCACAACACTGTAGATTGAACACTCAGTGTACACGACCTGACTGTAGGTTTTATCATCCGACCATTACTGTACCACCATGACATGCCTTGAAATGGATTCGAGCTCAGACCAGTGAATGACACCCAGTCCTACCTGACAGAAGACTGGAGTTTGAAAGTTTCCATCTACTGATCAAAGACATTGTACAGAATTTGTCAAATCTTTGAAACTTGGAATATGTTGCTTTCATAATATGAAGTTTATTGCCTATCTGAAGTGTCTAAATTTTCAAGTTTGTATGTTTATTAAGTGATTTTAAGATTGGGTCTTTTTTGTTGTTGTTTTGACTATGGAAAGACAATTTAAGGAAAAGCTGAATTCTATTAAAACATTTGAGGCGTATTTATTTAAAAAATCGATCCAATTGACATATACACCCTACTGTATATAAAATTGATAATAAGAACCTACCGCATAGGACAGGGAACTCTATTCAATGAGCTATAATAGCCTATATAAGAAAAGGATCTAAAACAGAGTGGATATATGTATAGTATGTCCCCTACATATGAACAAGTTCCATTCTGAGAATGCATTCGTAAGTCCAACAAGTTAGTTTAAGTACCCAACTAACAAAATCAGGTATATAGTACTGTACTGTAATAGGTTTATGTTACTTTTCATACAAATACATTAAAAACAAACACAAAAAATAAAACATTTTTAATCTTACAGTGAAGTACTTTGAAAATACAACAGCTGGCACACAGGGGCTGGCATCAGTGAACAGGCAAGAGGAGTTACTGACTGGTAGAGGGAGAGGAGGTGGGAGATGGTAGAGCTGAAGGATTGTCAGCAACTGGAGTCAGAGGGCGAGCTGCAATCGCACTCATGCCTGACTCTGATGGCACAGGATCTGGTTCCTTGCTGGATTCAATTCTATCCACCCTCTGGAAAAACAATCCAGTGATGTCTGGGTAGTAGCTCTTTTTCTCTCAGCATAGAGGACACGGTAGCATGGATTAATTTCTGAACGGCTGCTGTGAACTTTGTCTACCATTCTACGTTCAGGTTTCGTGCCTCAAAAACAGTACCTCCTCAAATAAATAAAATCCCCTTGCTATTTCCCATGTCACCAATCTCTTGGGTTCTTCAGTTACTTCTTTTTTCTGGACCCCAATTACTAATTGGGGAAGGCAATGGCACCCCACCCCAGTACTCTTGCCTGGAAAATCCCATGGATGGAGGAGCCTGGTAGGCTCCAGTCCATGGGGTCGCTAAGAGTCGGACATGACTGAGCGACTTCACTTTCACTTTTCACTTTCATGCATTGGAGAAGGAAATGGCAACCCACTCCAGTGTTCTTGCCTGGAGAATCCCAGGGATGGGGGAGCCTGGTGGGCTGCTGTCTGTGGGATCGCACAGAGTCAGACGTGACTGAAGCGACTTAGTAGTAGTAGTAGTAGCAATTACTAATGGGTCTTCATTAGCAAGCGTGTGTTTCACAGCAAGTTCAATGAAGTTGCCCCCTTGCAGATCTAGATCCAATTTCTTGCTGAGGAACCACTAAGTTGCTGAAGACGTATTTGGACTCCTCATCCACCTTCTCAAACCCATGGAAATAGTGAACACACAGCCAGCAAAGGTACTTCCAAACCATTCATGGTGATACCTGTAACCTCACACCAAGCAGTCGGTTTTTTATGTCTTGTAGAAGTGACAGTCCTTCCAAAACTGTCCCAAAGTTGTTCCTGATTCACTGCCTGATGAGAAGTGTGACATAAATATTTCTTCAAAGTTGCTGCAACCCCCTGGCCCATAGACTGGATGAGCAATGTAGTGTTCAGTAGCAGATGCACTACTTCGACATTGGGGTGAAAGTCACCCACAAATGGGAGGTAGCCTGGAGCACTGGTGAGTAGCAAAAGAATGAGTGGGACGTCCTTCTCCAAGCAGCATTTCTCTACGTCTGGGATAAAATGGTGTTAAAGCCACCTGGAAAATGGCCTGTGTGATCCAGGCTTTGGCATTACTCTTCCACATAACAGGAAGACGGCCCTTGGCTACGGTTTTAACGGCTCTTGGGTTCTCTGAATAATAAACTAAGGTAGACTTCACATTCATATGCCCGGAAGCACTGTCACCAGAGTTAGCCTATCCTTTCCTACTTTATTGCCAGGCAGCAACTTTCCCTCTTTACTGATGTAACTTTGGTCTGCCACCCTCTTCCAGTACAGTCCTGTCTCATTCACATTAAAAATCTGCTTGGGTTAAGTGTGTACCTTCAGCCATAACTTCCCAAAGTGTTTCAGGAAATTTCCAGGAAGCTACCATATCCATACTCCAGTTGCTGACTCACCACTTGCTTTTACATTGTGAAGGTCGGCTCCAGTCTTGACTCTGGAAACACAGTCCAATTCTCTGTCTCTTCTTCAAGTCTTCATAAGGGCTTTTAGCTTTCTCTTGAATCAGCATTAAGCTGAGCAGGACTTGACACTGATGCTGATCCTGTTTCTCCATCTCCTCCATCACTTTCCCACATTTCTTTGATATTATCAGCATAGACTTCATGTTTCATGATCTCATCCTTGTTCTTTAGAATTGTGCCAGTGGTTGAATAGTTTATGTCATAAGAACGAGCGACGTCTACCATCTTTTCGCCTCCCTCTGCTCTCCTGATGATTTTCACTTTTCTTTCTTTCCATCATTATCGTTTGGTGCTTCACAGAAGTACCAGCTACTTTTTACCGCTTTTATGCTTGCTTCTGCACATCCTGGGCTTGAAATAAAGATACTATACTACTGTACTATACACAGTGCTGTACAGTACACAAAAGCACCACTTGTACAAGATGCACACACATGACAAGGTACGCCAGACACTTGAACTAACTTTTCTAACTGGACATGTGAACACATGTTTACATTTTTGAAAGTTTGCAACTTGAAGGTTCATATGTTGAGGACTTACTGTTTAACTGATCCACCTTGCTGTACACCTGATACTACACTGTAAATCAACTATACTCCAATTAAAAAAAAAAAGAATTGGTCAGACGGAAGGAAAGCAATGAGGTAGGAGATATAGGGCAAGCGCTGGAGAAATGTTTGCAAGTAGATCTCTAGTTATGTCTCCTCCAATTTACCACAGAACCTTCCCAACAATCTGAAACATCTATCTAGTGATGTTCAATTCTCATGCTTAAAATCCTTTTAATAGCTCTCCATTATGTTCTGCATAAAATTACAACTTGACCTGGCATCCTCTGTATTTTTAAAAAATGTTTGGAGCAGGTGATGGGCTCCCTTCATAATAATGTGGAGCAACTGAGTTTTGATAAAAGGGATTCTTCAGCTGTAACTGGAGAGAAAGGTTGGGTGTTAGAGCAGATAGATTTATAGATTTGACGGTGGACAGATGAGTTCCATCTTGTGATGGTTCCTCAATGACAGGCCAAGTAAGATGGAGAGGGAGAGAATATACCAAACGGCCATCTCAGAGGAGTAACGTAGTCATACGGCTATTTCTCAACTCCTAAAGCCTCCTGGTTGTTTCACATTTCTGACACTTTAATTTTCATGATTCCTTTCTGGCAAATTTCTACTTGTTTTTCCAGATTTTCCAGAATGGAATATCAAAATTAAAATCTCTGAAATGTGAAACTAGGGAGCTTTAGGAGTTGAGAAATAGGCAACAAGTATGACTTCATGTTACTCCTCCGAGATTACTGTATAGTATATTCCCAGCTGGTACCTACCTCACTTCCATTATTATAATGCACTGATGTTTGCATTTGCTTTCCCTAATAGACTAAGCTTCTTTGAAAACTTGGCCTGTACTACTAGTGTGGGGCCCATGCAGGATCACGTTTAATGGTAAACATTAATCAATGTTTAATATAAACAGACTTTTTGTTGGTAGAATCCACAACTAGGAGAATTAGAAGAATATCAAAGTGTGAAGGGTTAACCAGTCTCTAGAATAAACCAGCACGTGATACCTGTGTCCTTTTAAAAATGGCACTGCATTATGGACACACCACAACAAGGGCTTTCATTTAATCGTTTTGTTTTATTCAAATGCCAAAACAAGTTTCAAGATACAAATCGTAGTTGTGTTTAATTTAAAAACATCAATTATGCTTTGTTAACAACTTTCAAAACCCAATGTAAGTTGTTATGACTAAAACATCTCCCAGTCCATTTCTGGAGGATTACCTTTAATACATTTAATAGCTACTCCAATTTTCACTCTACAAAAAGGAAAATGATGAGCCTGTAAGAAAAAAATAATGAACAGTTATGATATGAAACCCTTCCTGAGAAGAATGTTAACCATTACTAGGGAGACCAAGGACACCAGTTTCTGTTCCATACTATTGCAACCAGGCTTAAACACTTTGCAGAAGAAGTGCATTTCTGGTCCTACCCCAGCCATAAATAGATATCTCTTATTACATCACAGAAAACCCAACACCATCAACCAGATTTAGAATTTGTTAATAGTTTAAGGTTCTTTCCCTAAGAAAAGGGGTAGGATGCAGTTAAAAGGAAAACTCAAGCGTTTATAAACCAAAAATTGAAAACAAAGGTTTAAAGGTACTCTTATTTAAACAATTTCCAATAAGGCTGAAGTGAAGGAACAATATAGAAACTTGTATCAATATAAAGGGAAAGAAAAAAATTTAAAAGGTATCCAACTATTTTAATATTTACGGCATCAAATGAAATAATTTTCGTTAAGCCCCCCAAACCTCCCCCACTGTTTCTATATAATGAAAATTAATAATTTATATTTTAGTATGAACACATTCACTTCTGCTGATAATAAATCATAGATTTTCTTTAATGTTCCATGAAGCCAAAGAATTAGACAAATATTCAGCACCAGAAAACAAAAAATTACTATTTTAGGTAAGTGTACAATATTAGGATATTTTATTTAGTTCAGCATATGGCTGTTATGACTGATGCTGTATGCTACTTTTAGAATTAGATGTAGTCTTTTTCTAAAGATTTAAGGCAGACTTTTAATTTCATCTGCTCACTCATGTACTACAATGGATCAAAGATGGGAAATAAATCAGACAAGTTAGCAGGAGAATGGTCTGCTCTTAAGGTAACAACAGGAAGTCAGTGTCATGCATCCGTGGACAAGACTAAGAACACAGCTAAACAAATCATCAAAGTATGGCTCTTCAGGGTACTTTTTCCATGAAATCTTTAACTACTTGGAAAAATTCCTGTTCCAATTTTTAAGATGAATAAAATTCTAACATTTTTCAGGAAACAAACATGAGGAGACAAAGTCAAGCTAAAGAATGGAATCCCAACTTCAATTTTAAAGAATTTATTTTCCCATTTGTAGAGTAACATTATTGTAAAATCCACAGTTATTGCAACCCCTGCACTGCTTAAAAGAACTCCTAAGATTTTCTTTTTAAGTATATTTTTTAAAAACTGAAACAAAATAATGTACATATTCTCTGGGAACATTGTGTCATTAAAGTCCATGTAATGTCAGTCTGTATAAATCAGTGTGATGTTACATAATATACATGATCTGATTTTTATCCTAAAAGCTTCTGACCATGTATATGATATCCAAGATAGATCCAATGCTTTTAATGTCAGACTGCAGAGACAGTTATGATCCTAAACAAAAGAAGGACAACTTTATATATACAACAGAAGTCTGACAGTTTAGCTGTTTGCAGCATCTGCTTGACGAGGCCACCCTTCTTCTTCAACTCCAGAGTCATACTCCTCTTCAGAGGATTCTTTGGTTGGAGCCCTATAATGAAAAGTCATCAGTGTTTTTCTGTTTTTAGTAAGAATTAGGGGTAAATACAACTTCTCAAAAAATAAATAATAAATTAATCCACCTAGCTAGAAAAGCTGCACAAAGAAAGAAAATATTAAGAGCACTTCTAATATTAAGATTGCTTAATGGTAAAATATGAGAAACATTTTGAGCACACAACCAAAAACTATAAGTAATTTCTCAATTTTTTTTAACTGAGACAAATCAACAACCAGGCTTCAACAGTGAAGGCCTGTTCTCCAGCAAAAGAAGTAGAATCTATTATTTTAACTAAAATACTTGACATTTAGTATGTCAATGGAAAGAAGTTGAAAGCTTCTGATTAAACCAATATGAATCAAATGAGCCAAAATTATGATTAGACCACAATTCTTTTGTATACTAATAGTAAACAAAATGAGAGATTATACCTCTTTGAATAAGTAAAGGTTGTTCAAAACCAATCAACTGCCTCATAAGCTACCTTAGACGATAAGCATAAAATGTAACATACCTTGTGACAGAAGCCTATTTTTTGTGTAGGTAACATTCATGTCAAGCATAATAAATATTTATTGAATAGACTGGGGTCAGTAAATGACAGCCTGCCGGCCAAATAAAGTCTGTCATTTGTTTTTGTAAATATTTATTTGAACACAGACATGGATCATTCATTTATGGACTGAACTCGAGAGTCCCTTGGACTGCAAGGAGAACCAACCAGTCCATTCTGAAGGAGATCAGCCCTGGGATTTCTTTGGAAGGAATGATGCTCAAGCTGAAACTCCAGTACTTTGGCCACCTCATGCGAAGAGTTAACTCATTGGAGAAGACTCTGATGCTGGGAGGGATTGGGGGCAGGAGGAGAAGGGGACGACAGAGGATGAGATGGCTGGATGGCATCACTGACTCGATGGATGTGAGTCTGAGTGACCTCCGGGAGTTGGTGATGGACAGGGAGGCCTGGTGTACTGCGATTCATGGGGTCGCAAAGAGTCGGACACGACTGAGCAACTTATCTGATCTCTGATCATGCTGTAAGGGCAGAGTAGCTACAATACAAATTGTATGGCCCCGAAGTGTTAAAACAGCCCTGTCCTGGACAGTTTACTGACCCCTAGAATAGTTAAATAAAAGCAGTGAAAGATATGTCAAATTTGTCAACTGATAAGATACAACTAAGAGGAAAATTATGTCAACAAAGTTTTGGTCTTATGAAAGACATGAAACAAGTAATAAATAAATTATAGAATTAGAAGCAAAGTTCATTTTAAATCTTTTCATTTAGATTACTTTATGTCTTTTTTGATACTTCTTTTAGGAGAAAAAAGTGGAGGCTAGTTTTGAAGATCAATTTCCAAGAAGACTCAAAATATCATTTTATGAACCAAAATTAGAAACTTTTTCTACAGAATATTTGATACCTGATTCCTTTATGAATATAAAGATTTTCACACAACTGAATGACAGACCAATAAACCACAGCAATTAAGAATGATCTTAAGTTTTAGACCTGTTTTAGTTTGACAATACACTTTACCGGATGTATCCTGGTTCCTTCTTTCCTTCTACTACTTCTTTGTCAACCTCCACACATACAATATCAGAATTAGGGACTTCGAACATTGGTTCTAGTAACAGCTTTTCCTAAAGAGTAAAAAAAGTAATGAATTACATGGAAAACTGAGGTTACATACAAAGTACTTGTATTCTATAGGTTATCAATCAAATTCATCAACTCAAGAATTACAGAGTCCCTATGATGCATCATGGAGAAGGCAATGGCAACCCACTCCAGTGTTGCCTGGAGAATCCCAGGGACGGCAGAGCCTGGTGGGCTGCCATCCATGGGGTCGCACAGAGTCGGACACGACTGAAGCGACTTAGCAGCAGCAGCAGCAGCAGCAGCATGATGCATCAAGAACTGAATTTTGAAAAGTCAATGTAAAAGCTTTCATATTCTTCATATTAAAACAGCCTCTAACTAAATTCGGACAGAAGTCATTCTATAAGGGAAAGCTTCTTGTCTGTAGTTCTGCCTACTTAGGTCACCTTGCACCTACAAAGATTGTACTTTCACTTTGCATGTGATCAGATGTTACTCAAGAAGCATTTGACATGCTTTATCACCAAAGGAGGTCAACTGGTAGTCCTTAATTTGAAAATGACTTATTCTTAAATCATCTCTACCAAGCTATGACTTCAAATATGCATTTGTCTCAACTGCTGCAGTAGATCTAAAGTAATTTACTAAAGAAAACTCATTTTACCTATGGGTAGCAGCTGGATTGAAGAAGGCAATGGCAACCCACTCCAGTACTCTTGCTTGGAAAATCCCATGGACAAAGGAGCCTGGTGGGCTGCAGTCCATGGGGTCGCTAAGAGTCAGACATGACTGAGTGACTTCACTTTCACTTTTCACTTTCATGCATTGGAGAAGGAAATGGCAACCCACTCCAGTGTTCTTGCCTGGAAAATCCCAAGGATGGCGGAGCCTGGTGGGCTGCCATCTATGGGGTCGCAGAGAGTTGGACATGACTGAAGTGACTCAGCAGCAGTAGCAGCAGCAGCTGAATTATGTTCCATTTTAAGGAAAATACTGGTTGAATACATCAAATTTTCTAAAAATGTCAACTATATTACCTTTTTTTCTAGTTTACATGTTTATAAATCTGTCACAGCACCTGAAGTTGACGCCTTTATTAAAGTATTATTGCAAATTATGACAGATGTGTAGTTCTGTCCAAAAAGTCCTACTTAGATAAGAGAAGTAATACTTAGCAGTGAAATCCTCAGAGAACAGACCATGTGCTTGCTTTTGCAGCATGTAGGGAAACAGTAACCCACCGTACAGCCACACCAGGGAGGGGAAAGACCTTTAAGAAAGAGGGTGGCTGAAAAGTAGGCTGGGTCTCCAGGATTTGTAACAAAATTAAAATAGTGAGTTCATACTATACTGAAGAACTTAGAAATAGAATGTTATAATATCTACAACTTAATTTCAAACGTAAAACAACAATGAGAATTTCAATGGTTCTGAGGAGCCACTCTGGAGCTTGGTCAAAAGGCCTGTGTAGGGTTTTCTAAAAACCTCCTTCCCATGATCCTGATTTCCTCTATTTCATTAATCACACTATGTGTATGTCCTTTGTTGCAAACACCTTGAAGTTCCATTTTAGAAAGAAGAAAAGGGACTTCCCTGGCAGTCCAGTGCTTCCACTGGAAGGGTTCAAACACTGGTTGGGAAACAAAGATTCTGCACGCTGCACAGTGTGGCCAAAATATACAAGAAAAAAAAATCACAAAATACATTAGACCAAATTTCTGGATATATTTCCAAAGGAAAAACAAGGAGGTTTAATATTCTCAAAATTCAGACCAAGAAATAATCTAGTTTTTGTAAATTTATGCCAACTTACCATAATGGATCGGAGGCCTCGTGCACCTGTTTTTCGTTCTAGTGCTAATCTGGCTATAGCTTTTAAAGCATCTTCAGTAACATTCAGTTCACACTACAAATACATTCAAAAGAAATAATTCAGATAATATTTGATGATGACATTTTCCCCAATAAAATCATGCAGTATTTGATCTATTACCTATTACTACCTATCACCATTATTGGTCTTTTTATAACAAGAGGTGAATGCCCTGACTTTACAGGTAAAGAAATGTTCCATAGAGTTAAGTACACTGATTCACTAAAACTTAAAAACACAGAATCTTGTGTCTTGACTGATCCTATCTCCTTTCAGACTCAAGTATTTTTAGACTGTAACTTAAGCTTCTGAAAAAATACTCATTTTAAAAAGTATTACTAACCCTCTCATCCCATAGAACAAAGGTACAATTTTAGGACACGTCTCTCTAAATTACCACAAATATAAAAGATTACTGAGAATTTAATATACCTCCCCCTACAAAATAAGATCTTGGTACTAAAAAACTTTTGGTTATTAATTTCTACCTCCAGAAAATGTAAAACTTATACAAGGTAATTATCTCTCATGATGCTTTAGAATCTTGCTTTCAAAAAGCACTTGTTTCTATGAATCAGCTTATGAGACAGTTAACAGCATGAATCAAAGTTTATCCTTAGTTCCTGAAGGTTTTCTAAATTAACATGGATTTTCTAGGACTTTATTCAACATTTATTGAACCCAGATGTGTTTAAATATTAGAAACTGAATGATGACTCAGACACCACCTTTACCCTCAAGAAACTGAAGCATATTGGATGGTGACAAATTAGCAAAATAGCATTTACAGCACAGTGTTTGCACATGGTGCTAAGAGAACAATAAAAGTGGGGACATCTAAATAAGGCTAGGGGACCACTGAAGCATTTTTAAGGAGAGGAGTAAAATAATTAGCTTTGGGTTTATTCATTCAATAAATATTAAGCACTTAATATCTATTGGTTGAACCCTATGTTCAATAATTTTAAAAAGATCCATTCTGGAAATAAAGTGGGAGATGGTATTTTGGCGGTGGTGGTCAGAGACAAACTTTAGGTAGGGAAACCCAATTAGGAAGCAAACGCATGGGTCAAGGTGAAGAATGATAAAGGAGACTGACTTGAGGTAGAAAGAGCGGCAATGTTTTGTGACACTACGTTCATAAAACCCAAACATTTGCTATCTGATTGGATATATGGCTCCAAGTGTCTCACTTCAGAGAAGTAGATATGAGAGCTAACTGTAGGAAAAAATATACCTAGCATGTCATAATGAAAGGATTTAGAATATCAAGGCTGAAAAGACAATTCTGTGTGCCTAGCTTGAGCGGTTAGCCGTAGGCTGCTAGCATAATTTCTCTCAATATCTAGCCCTAGGGTTCAAGCTACAATGCTGACTTTAATTAAGAAAAAAAATTAAGCCAATTCATAAGTGTCTAACACAACACAGCGTGCCTTCCCTGATTCGTAGATCCATATTTAGTGAGTAATAGGCTGGCCTGTTCCTGCCAACAGAATCTGCCTGCCAATGCAGGAGACACAGGTTCAATCCTTAGGCTGGGAAGATCCCCTGGAAGAGGAAATGGCAACCCACTCCAGTATTCTTGCCTGGAAAATTCCATGGACAGAGGAGCCTGATAGGCTACAGTCCACAGTGTGGCAAAGAGTCAGATACGACTGAGCAACTGAGTGCACACGTGCACACACACAGGCTGGTATTCCAGACGAGAAGTACTGCTTTTTAATTTGTTAGGCTAACACATGCAGATTTTCCATAGCAAAAAATACATGTAAGTAAGTATAAACAATAAAGATCTAACCTTATCCATGCTGAATAAGGCTTGGTACTGAGGGATAACAGCATTACGTGGCTCAGTCAGTATTTGTACAAGTGTTTTCTCATCTAGGCTATGCAAAGGAACTACCACAGGCAACCGTCCCACAAACTCAGGAATCATGCCAAACTCAATGAGATCTCTGGCTTCCACATGACGTAATAAACGATCTTTTTCTTCAATGTCTTGGTGAGTATTTGATTCTCCACTTCGATTGGCAAGGTCAGCAGCAGCTGCAGCCCTTCTACCTTTTCCCAGATTAGATGGTGTTCCAAATCCAAGATACTGCCAAAGAAAACACAGGTATTACAAATAACACAACGAAGCTGCATTGTGTTCAGCATTCTGCATGCATATCTCACGTGATCTTTGCAACAGAATAAAGTATTATCATGTATATTTTACAATGAATAAAAAAGGCTTAGAGAGGTTAAGTACCTTGACCAAGCTCTCATTTCTGCTAGTGGTTAACAATCAGGATTCAAACTTAGGTCTATCTGCCTTCAGAACTGAGAACCCAACCAACTCTCAGAAGAATGAATTCTAGTAAAAATAGGTAAGAACTGTGAAGCGAAGTCCCTTAGAACTCAGATTATGATATTGCAGGACATTTCCCAGACCTCTAGGCTAATATAACTTCCAAAATGTGCAAGAAAGTAGAGATAGTAATTATTTTGTAACCAAAATCAGTTCTGTAATACTAAC
The DNA here is from genome assembly GCA_935064755.1 of Tragelaphus eurycerus. NCBI lineage: Eukaryota > Metazoa > Chordata > Mammalia > Artiodactyla > Bovidae > Tragelaphus > Tragelaphus eurycerus. The sequence goes on along the minus strand of CAKXYN010000054.1, from coordinate 4,069,248 downwards.
AGGAGTAGGGCCTATGGAACAAGCAGCCTTACAAGTAAATTATCCATAAGTGTCTTAAGTTATTGCTAAGCATTCTATTAAAATAATAATCTGGGGTTGCATACTATCAGATTATACGATGAGTTCGAACACTGTATGAGTTAGATTTTATAAAAGAGCATGTAAGGATGACATCAAACAGAAATGGTAACCTTGTTGCAAAAGGTTGTGTAACTACAGTGTATGGACCTTGCTTTACTCACTATAAAGAACTATACTCCAGGTAACTTTCATAGAGTTTGATTTTGACATGTCATACAACTTTTGTCAAAAGTACAAGAGAAATACATGATATATGAGAAAAGTCTAAGTTAATTAATTCTAAATATTCTGTGTATGTGGACAGTGACTCTATCAGAAAGCAAAATACTGTGCATTCAATAATATAAACATTAAAAAAATTTCTTTAGGATGTACCTTTTTTTTAAAATTATTTTTAATTGAAGGATAATTGCTTTACAGGATTCTGTTGGTTTCTACCAAACATCAACATGAATCAGTCATAGGTTTACCCATGTCCCCTCCCACTTGAATATCCCTTCCACCTCCCTCCCCACACCACCAGGTTTTTACCGAACCCCAGTATGAGCTCCCTGAATCGCACAAATTCCCACTGGCCGTCTATTTTCCGGCGGTAATGCATGTTTGCATGTCACCCTCTGCATACAGCCCACCCTATCCTTCCTCCCGCTGCAGCAGTGTCCATACACCTGTCCTCAGCGTTTGTCTCCACTTCTGCTCTGCAGGCGTGCTACTGTTCAGGCACCATGTCATGCCAACTCTTTACAACCCCGTGGACTACAGCACGCCAGGCTTCCCTGTCCCTCACCATCTCCTGGAATTTGCCCAAGTTCATGTCCACTGAATCAGTTATTCATCTTATCCTCTGTCACTCTCTTTTCCTTCTGCCTTCAATCTTTCCCAATGTCAGGGTCTTTTCCAATGAGTCTGCTGTTCGCATCACGTGGCCCAAATACTGGAGCTTCAGCATCAGTCCTTCCAACAAATATTCAGGGTTGATTTCCTTTAGGATTGACTGGTTTGATCTCCTTGCTGTCCAAGGGACTCTCAAGAGTCTTCTCCAGCACCACAATTTGAAAGCATCAATTCATTGGCACTCAGCCTTCTTTATGGCCCAAGTCCCACATCTGTACATGACTACTTAAAAAATCACAGCTTTGACTACACAGAACTTGTTGCCAAAGTGATGTTTCTTTTTAATATGCTGTCTAGGTTGGTCAAGCTTTTCTTCCAAGGAGCAAGCATCCTTTAATTTCATGGTTACAGTCACCATTTGCAGTGATTTTGGAGCCTGAGAAAATAAACTTTCTGTTTCCACTGTTTCCCCATCTATTTGCCATGAAGTGATGAGACTGGATGCCATGATCTTAGTTTTTTTAATACTGAGTTTTAAGCCAGCTTTTTCACTTTCCTCCTTCACTCACATCAAGAGGTTCTTTAGTTCCTCTTCACTTTCTGCCATTAGAGTATCAACCAACATATCTGAAGTTATTAATATCTTGATTTCCGCTTATAACTCATCCAGCCCGGCATTTCGCACCATATGCTCTGCGAGTAAGTTAAATAAACAGGGTGATAATAAACAGCATTCTCATACTCCTTTCTCAATCCTGAACCAGTCAGTCGTTCCATACAAGGTTCTAACTGTTGCATACAGGTTTCTTAGGAGGCAGGTACGGTATGCCCATTTCTTTAAGAGTTTTCCACAGTTTTTATGATCCACATCAGATCAGATCAGATCAGTCGCTCAGTCGTGTCCGACTCTTTGTGACCCCATGAACCGCAGCACGCCAGTAGTCAAAGGCTTTAGCACAGTCAATGAAACAGAGGTAAATGTTTTTCTGGAATTCCCTTGCTTTTATGATCCAGTGAATGTTGGCAATTTGACCTCTGGTTTCTCTGCCTTTTCTAAATCCAGCATGAAGATCTAAAAGTTCTCAGTTTACGTAATGCTGAAGCCCAGCATGCAGGATTTTGAGCATGACCTTACTAGCATGGGAGATGCGTGCAACTGTCTGATGGTTTAACATTCTTTAGTACTGCCTTTCTTGGAAATTGGGATGAGGATGGACCTTTTCCCGTCCTGTAGCCACTGATGAGTTTTCCAATGTGCTGACATATTGAATGCAGCACTTTGAGAGCACCATCTTTTAGGATTTTAAATAGCTCTGCTGGAATTTCATCACCTCCACTAGCTTTATTGGCAGCAGTGCTTTGTAAGGCCCACTTGACTTCACACTCCAGGATATGTGGCTCTAAGTGAGTGACCACACCAACACCATCATGTTTTTCCTTATCATGAAAACTTTTTTTTTTTTTTTTTTTTTTTTCCCCTAGTAGAACAAAAAAAAAAAAAAAATTTTTTTTTTTTTATATAGGGGCGGGCCAAAAAAAAAAAAAAAATTTTTATTTTTAAGGGGTTTGGGAAAAAAGGAAAAAAAAAAAAGAAAAGAAAAGACCCCTCGTTGTCTCCGACCTTTTGCCCCCCCAAAACCCGCAAACCGCCAGGCCCCCCTATCCATCACCACCTCTCGGAGGTCCCCAAAATCAAAATTAATCGAGTTAATGAAGCCCACCCACCCACCCACCCCTCTCCCCCCCCTTCTCCTCCTGCCCTCAATCCCTCCCAGCATCAGAGTCTTCTCCAATGAGTCAACTCTTTGCATGAGGTGGCCAAAATACTGGAGTTTCAGCTTGAGCATCATTCCCTCCAAAGAAATCCCAGGTCTGATCTCCTTCAGAATGGACCGGTTGGATCTCCCTGCAGTCCAAGGGACTCTCAAGAGTCTTCTCCAACATCACAGTTCAAAAGCATCTATTCTTCGGCGCTCAGCCTTCTTCACAGTCCAGCTCTCACATACATACATGACCACAGGAAAGACCATAGCCTTGACTAGGCGAACCCTTGTTGGCAAAGTGATGTCTCTGCTTTTGAATATGCTATCTAGGTTGGTCATAACCTTCCTTCCAAGGAGTAAGCGTCTTTTAATTTCATGGCTGCAGTCACCATCTGCAGTGATTTTGGAGCCCAGAAAAATAAAGTCTGACACTGTTTCCACTGTTTCCCCATCTATTTCCCATGTAGTGATGGGACCAGATGCCATGATCTTCGTTTTCTGAATGTTGAGCTTTAAGCCAACCTTTTCACTCTCCACTTTCACTTTCATCAAGAGGCTTTTGAGTTCCTCTTCACTTTCTGCCATAAGGGTGGTGTCATCTGCATATCTGAGGTTATTGATATTTCTCCCAGCAATCTTGATTTCAGCTTGTGTTTCTTCCAGTCCAGCATTTCTCATGATGTACTCTGCATATAAGTTAAATAAACATGGTGACAATATACAGCCTTGACGTACTCCTTTTCCTATTTGGAACCAGTCTGTTGTTCCATGACCAGTTCTAACTGTTGCTTCCTGACCTGCATACAGATTTCTCAAGAGGCAGATCAGATGGTCTGGTATTCCCATCTCTCTCAGAATCTTCCAGAGTTTATTGTGATCCACACAGTCAAAGGCTTTGGCATAGTCAATAAAGCAGAAATAGATCTTTTTCTGGAACTCTCTTGCTTTTTCGATAATCCAGCGGATGTTGGCAATTTGATCTCTGGTTCCTCTGCCTTTTCTAAATCCAGCTTGAACATCAGGAAGTTCACGGTTCACATATTGCTGAAGCCTGGCTTGGAGAATTTTGAGCATTACTTTACTAGCGTGTGAGATGAGTGCAATTATGCGGTAGTTTGAGCACTCTTTGGCATTGCCTTTCTTTGGGATCGGGATGAAAACTGACCTTTTCCAATCTTGTGGCCACTGCTGAGTTTTCCAAATTTGCTGGCATATTGAGTGCAGCACTTTCACAGCATCATCTTTCAGGATTAGGAATAGCTCCACTGGAATTCCATCACCTCCACTAGCTTTGTTCGTAGTGATGCTTTCTAAGGCCCACTTGACTTCACATTCCAGGATGTCTGGCTCTAGGTCAGTGATCACACCATCATGATTATCTGGGTCGTGAAGCTCTTTTTTGTACAGTTCTTCTGTGTATTCTTGCCACCTCTTCTTAATATCTTCTGCTTCCGTTAGGTCCACACCATTTCTGTCCTTTATCGAGCCCATCTTTGCATGAAATGTTCCTTTGGTATCTCTGATTTTCTTGAAGAGATCCTTAGTCTTTCCCATTCTGTTGTTTTCCTCTATTTCTCTGCATCGATAGCTGAAGAAGGCTTTCTTATCTCTTCTTGCTATTCTTTGGAACTCTGCATTTAGATGTTTATATCTTTCCTTTTCTCCTTTGCTTTTTGTTTCTCTTCTTTTCACAGCTATTTGCAAGGCCTCCCCAGACAGCCATTTTGCTTTTTTGCATTTCTTTTCCATGGGGATGGTCTTGATCCCTGTCTCCTGGACAATGTCACGAACCTCATTCCATAGTTCATCAGGCACTCTATCTATCAGATCTAGGCCCTTAAATCTATTTCTCACTTCCACTGTATAATCATAAGGGATTTGATTTAGGTCATACCTGAATGGTCTAGTGATTTTCCCTACTTTCTTCAATTTCAGTCTGAATTTCGCAATAAGGAGTTCATGGTCCGAGCCACAGTCAGCTCCTGGTCTTGTTTTTGCTGATTGGATACCAATTTCTAAATCTAGTGACTTACGAGCTCAAAAGTAGTTAGCAAGTGTCAAGACCACAGATTCTGGAACCCAAATTGCTACATTCAATTTTTTTTCCAGTGACTTACTAACACTGAGGTTTGGCAAAGTTCCCTGTCTTTCTGGCATTCATCACATTGCCTGAAATGGAGATAGTGACTCACAATTCTGCATGTTTATTGGAAGCATTCAATGAAACAATGGGCAAGAGAATCTGGGAAGAGAATCTGAGCCTCATCTTCCAGGGATGCAAAATTCCCCCTTTATGATTATTTTTACTTGATTAAGGATCACTTGTGTTGGAACTGAGTATCTCATCATAGAATGCAATTAAGAACATATCTGAGGTTTCTCATGAGTCACAAATTATATGAACATTGTCTTTCTCACACAAATAGTAACAGGAACTTGTTACAAAGCTCTTTTATATATATATAATATGCCTTCAAGCCACAGAAAAATCTGGTCAAAAATGAATTTATTCCCATATCAATATTAAAATTTTATAGATAAGGAAGCTAAATTCTGAGAAACTAAATGACTTTACTAAGGGACTAAATGGCAGGGGAACACACTTGAACCCAGATGCTCTGATTCAAAAATCCCAGCCTCTTCCTACCACACACACTCTGCCTCATGAGCTTATCCTAAATACACACTGTAGTGCTTTGAAAAATCTTCTAATCAGGAGGGTGGGAAAAAAAAACTAATCCCAAAAGACTCTCAAATTTAAAATTATTGTAGACTTCATGTTATATCACATTTCATTAACCATAATGAGACGTCACATGTCACAAACCAGCTATTATATGGACAAGATTAATACAGCCATTCTTTAAATAACTCAGTTTGCATTTTTTGTTAAATTTAACAGTAGCTTAAGAATTTACATTTTGCCTTAAGTTATGCAAACTTTACCCAGAAATCCTGAAATAAGTTTGATTTTGATCTAGTGGGAACAACTTTCCTTTGCTTAAGGGCAAAGTGTTGGGCCCATTAACCTTTCAAAATCCATTTAGTGCAATGATCCTATGATTTTACTGAGACCTGAAGTTTAAGTTCAATTGTATGACCAGTATTTGTGACTATGGTGTTGCCATAGTAACTTACATCACTATAAAGAAGTTTAATGCATATACAAGGCTGCTATTAAGGGGGGAACAAATTCATTACAAAAGTATCTTTGATAAGAACTAACTGAAGTCCACATAGTAATGTGAAATTACTATTCTCTGGACTTTCAGTTCAGTTCAGTTGCTTAGTCGTGTCTCTTTGCAACCCCATAGACAGCAACACATCAGGCCTCCCTGTCCAACACCAACTCCCGGAGATCACTCAAACTCACATCCATCAAGTCAGTGCTGTCGTCCAACAATCTCATCCTCTGTCGTCCCCTTCTCCTCCTGCCTTCAATCTTTCCCAGCATCAGAGTCTTTCCAATGAGTCAGTTCTTCGCATCAAGTGGCCAAAGTTTTGGAGTTTCAGCTTCAGCATCACTCCTTCCAATGAATATTCAGGACTGATTTCACTTAGGATAGACTGGTTGGATCTCCTTACAGTCTAAGAGAATCTCAAGAGTCTTCTCCAACGCCACAGTTCAAAAGCATCAATTCTTCAGCGCTTAGCTTTCTTTATAGTCCAGCTCTCACATCCATACGTGACTACTGGAAAAACCTTAGCTTTGACTAGATGGACCTTTATTGGCAAAGTAATGTCTCTGCTTTTTAATATGCTGTCTAGGTTGGTCATAGCTTTTTTTCCAAGCAGCAAGCGTCTTTTTATTTCATGGCTGCAGTCACCATCTGCAATGATTTTGGAGCCCCAAAAAATAAAGTCTGTCACTGTTTCCATTGTTTCCCCATCTATCTGCCATGAAGTGATGGAACCAGCTGCCATGATCTTAGTTTTCTGAATGTTGAGCTTCAAGCCAACTTTTTCACTGTCCTCTTTCACTTTCATCAAGAGGTTCTTTAGTTCTTCTTCGCTTTTTGCCATAAGCGTTATGTCATCTGCATATCTGAGGTTATTAATATTTCTCCCAGCAATCTTGATTCCAGCTTGTGCTTCATCCAGCCCAGTGTTTCTCATGAAGTACTCTGTGTTCATAGGAGATGCTGGAATGATCTGCCACTTACTAGGCAGCTAAGGCAGACTCCAGAGGTAGGCAGAGGTGAGAATTCATCTTCTCTTTTTCTGACTCCTTGTGCCGGGCAAACTTCAATGAATCATCTTCGTTATTCTCGCCACAGTTTGTTACATTTTTTAAATGAATAACTGAGGGAAGTGATATAAAACTGACATTCCATTCTCTAAGATGCAATTCAAAATAAAACAAGATGCATCCCTGAGACACTGTCCCCTCGTGTTATCCCCAGAAAAGACAAGGCCATGTGTCATCTCCTCCCCCAAAAAGAACATAGGAAAAGACAGTCTCATGGTCTTCTCATGAGGACTCCTCTCTTTTTTTGTACAGTTCTTCTGTGTATTCTTTCCATCTCCTCTTGAACTCTTCTGCTTCTATTAGATCTTTACTTGTTTCTGTCCTTTATTGTGCCTATCTTTGGATGAAATGTTCCTTTGATATTTCCAATTTTCTTAAGGAGATCTCTAGTCTTTCCCCTTCAGCTATTTTTCCTCTATTTCTTTGTACTGTTCATTGAAGAAGGCCTTCTTGTCTTTCCTTGGTATTTTCTGGAACTCTGCATTTAGTTGATGTATCTTTCCCTTTCTCCCTTGCTTTTTTGCATATCTTCTTTCTTCAGCTATTTGTAAAGCCTCCTCAGACAATCACTTAGCTTTCTTTTCTTTTTCTTTGGGATGGTTTTGTTCACTGTCTCCTGAACAATATTACCAAGCTCTGTCCATAGTTCTGCAGCCACTCTAGTTTACTAGATCTAATTCCTTGAATCTATGCGTCACCTCCTTTGTTATTCATAGATTTAAGTTTTACCTGGCTGGCCTATTGGTTTCCCCCTCTTTCTTTAAGCTTGAATTTTGCGGAGAAGCTAATAATCTGAGCCATAATCAGCTCCAAGTCTTGTTTTTGCTAACTGTACACAGCTTCTCCATCTTCAGTTACAAAGAATGTAATCAATCTGATTTTGGTATTAACCATTTGGTGATGTACGTGTGTAAGGTTTGTATATATTATAAAGCATTATTATAAAACACTGGGGATATAAACCTAAAGACAGTCCTTATCCTAACTTAAAGGTGTTTATTTATAGTGGGAACACATAAAAATATATATATTTTTTAATTTTTTATTTTGTATTGCTACTGCTGCTGCTAAGGCACCTCAGTTGTGTCCGACTCTGTGTGACCCCATAGATGGCAGCCGACCAGGCTCCTTCGTCCCTGGGATTCTCCAGGCAAGAACACTGGAGTGGGTTGCCATTTCCTTCTCCAATGCATGAAAGTGAAAAGTGAAAGTGAAGTCGCTCAGTCGTGTCCGACTCTTAGTGACCCCATGGACTGCAGCCTACCAGGCTCCTCCATCCATGGGATTTTCCAGGCAAGAGTACTGGAGTGGGGTGCCATTGCCTTCTCCAATTTTGTACTGGGGTATAGCCAACTTTCAATGTTGTGATAGTTTAAGGGGAACAGCAAACAGAGTCAGCCATACATATACATGTATCTGTTCTCCCCCAAGCTCCCCTCACATCCAGGCTGGCACATAACACTGAGCAGAGTTCTGTGTGCTATATAGTACGGTCTTATTGGTTATCCATTTTAAAAATAGCAGTGTGTACATGTCCATCCAGATGACCCAGAGACGACACCACCCTTATGGCAGAAAGTGAAGAAGAACTAAAGAGCCTCTTGATGAAAGTGAAAGAAGAGAATGAAAAAGTTGGCTTAAAACTCAACAATCCAAAAACAAAGATCATGGCAACCGGTGCCATCACTTCATGGCAAATAGATGGGGAAACAATGGAAACAGTGAGAGACTTTATTTTTCTTGGTCTCTAAAATCACTGCAGATGGTGACTGCAGCCATGAAATTACAAGACACTTGCTCCTTGGAAGAAAAGCTATGAGCCATCTAGATAGTACATTAAAAAGCAGAGACTACTTTGCCGACAAAGGTCCGTCTAGTCAAAGCTATGGTTTTTCCAGTAGTCATGTATGGATGTGAGAGTTGGACTATAGAGAAAGCCAAGCGCTGAAGAATTGATGTTTTTGAACCGTGATATTGGAGAAGACTCTTGAGAGTCCCTTGGACTGTAAGGAGATTAAACCAGTCAATCCTAAAGGAAATCAGTCCTGAATATTCACTGGAAGGACTGATACTGAAGCTGAAACTCCAATACTCTGGTCACCTGATGCAAAGAATAACTCACTGGAAAAGACCCTGATGCTGGCAAAGATTGAAGGCAAGAGGACACAGGGATGACAGATGATGGGATGGTTGGATGGTATCACTGGCTCGATGGACCTGAGTTTGAGCAAGCTCCGGGAGTTGATGATGGACAGGGAAGTCTGGCGTGCTTTAGTCCATGGGGTCGCAAAGAGTCAGACACAACTGAGCAACTGAACTGTACATGTCCATTCCAAACTCCCTAACCATTCCTTACCCCATCCTCCCCTCTGGTTTGTTCTGAGTCTGAGAACACATGAAGATATTAAAGCATCATAAAACTGCAATGAAGGACAACTGTGCAGGAAATTTTAGCAGTGGAAAGGAAGAAAAGAGGCAAAATCTGGGGAGGGAGGGTAGGAGGTGACCAACAAAGTCCTCACAGAGGAACTGACTCATCATTTAACAGAATCTTAAAGAATAAACATATATCTGCTAACTGAACTGAGGTAGGGGAAAACATGAGCAAAGGCAATAGGAGTAAAACTTAGGACTGCCAGCAGTTTCATATGGTCAGGATATAGGTATATTATTTAATACTGTAAGCCTGGCTTTCAATGAGCTTTGATGAAAACAATAGCCAAATGGAAGTGTTTAATCCTTCATAAAATCACTGTTGTAGACTCTTTCATGTCCCTGTCTTCTCTTTATAAAAATCTATCTTTTAAAATCTTTGTCTTTCATGAAGAGATTATACCCTTCCTCTTTCAAGGAATAAAAACTAGCTCATGATTTGTCCCTAATTTCATTAAGAAGTTCAAAGATAAACAGTGACTTAATTTCCACTAACTTAAAATGATGTAAACCTTCTATCCATTTCTGATCTCTTTACTAACGTTACTTTTAACTGTTCTTTTCTATATGTTTCTAGTTTCAATTTTATTTGCAAGTATGAATTATAAATAAATATAAGAACATGGTCCTTGCTTTTGGTTACAGAGTTTCGAATATAAAGTTCTATCTCCCACTCTCCCCCATCTCTTTCATACTCACACATGTGCATGCACACACAAATAATTTCTTCTAATTTTTTTAGGCTAACTTGTGCAGAATTTCAAAAGCAAGAAAAACACAAATTGATTAATATGAAAAAAATCTAACCTTATCCATGCTGAATAAGGTCTGATTCTGAGAAGTAACAGCACTACATGGCTCAGCTGGTAGCCTTACAAGAGGTTTCTCATCTAGGCTATGCAAAGGAATGACCACAGGCAACTGTTCCATTAGCAGAGCTCTTTTTTTTTTTTTTTTTTACTACTACTGAACTGCTACTTTAGTAGCTACTAATACCAAACTAAAAAACTCAAGTAAACTGCTACTAAACATGTAAGGCCAAGAAGACAGAGCAGGCAATATACCAAAGAGGTGATCTATGATACATTCATTTAGGTATTATATAAACCTAAACATATGATGGTGATTGCAGCCATGAAATTAAAAGACGCTTACTCCTTAGAAGGAAAGTTATGACCAACCTAGATAGCATATTCAAAAGCAGAGACATTACTTTGCCAACAAAGGTTCGTCTAGTCAAGGCTATGGTCTTTCCTGTGGTCATGTATGGATGTGAGAGTTGGACTGTGAAGAAGGCTGAGCACTGAAGAATTGATGCTTTTGAACTGTGGGGTTGGAGAAGACTCTTGAGAGTCCCTTGGACTGCAAGGAGATCCAACCAGTCCATTCTGAAGGAGATCAGCCCTGGGATTTCTTTGGAAGGAATGATGCTAAAGCTGAAACTCCAGTATTTTGGCCACCTCATGCGAAGAGCTGACTCATTGGAGAAGACTCTGATGCTGGGAGGGATCGGGGGCAGGAGGAGAAGGGGACGACAGAGGATGAGATGGCTGGATGGCATCACTGACTTGATGGATGTGAGTCTGAGTGAACTCTGGGAGTTGGTGATGGACAGGGAGGCCTGGTGTGCTGCGATTCACGGGGTCACGAAGAGTCGGACACGACTGAGTGACTGATCTGATCTGAACTGAAACATATGATATAAAAGGTATCATTTGTAGCTATTATGTAAAACACAAAAGCATGGGAAATAGGCATGTTTTTGGGGTTCTTGCCACTATGCTGATATTATGTTTTATCATAAGTAGGTACTGGGCATGAACCTTAAGGATATGAAAAAAATAAATTCCAGCTAAAATCAAGGCTTATAAGAATGTTTGAGAAATATCTATAAACTAGGTGAGATCACAACCCTCCCTCAACCTCCAAACTACTTTCCTCCACTTATGAATGTCAGCAGTGATCTATGAAGACTCTATGGGCAGGGGCAATGGAAACAAGCTCTTTATTGTGCTCTAGTGAACTGGGAAAGAGAAATGAGTAGAAATTTTATTGATTTTGCAGTTACCTCAAATAATAAAAAAACTCAGATGAATATAAAATCAAAATCATCAAGTCACACTTTAAAAATGCCAATATAAAGATGATATTTAGAAATCTTCCAAATCACTACTCTGAAATTTACAAAATAACTAGGAATATATTTCTGGTATACTCTAAGAACACCTAACTGGCAGAAAGCAGATACAAGATTAGAATCTGAGGGTCTATCCTCTAATTTCGAATGCTCTCCTATTAACCATTCAGAAAAACTTACCTTTTCATTTTTCCTCCTGCTGATGATTCTGTCCAAACCATTGAAAGCACCAGACGCAACAAACAGAATGTTTGTTGTATCAACTTGTACTGTTTCTCCACGTAGCTTACGGGAATTCTTTTCTGGAACATTGACTATCGTGCCTTCCAATAGTTTTAATAAGCCCTAAATAAAGAAAAAATGATTTATGGCATCATCATATAAGTGTATTATTTATTATACTTTAGATAATGGGATTCAATGGGGAAAATAATATGTGGGTATGGTCAATGAGCATAACTGAAGAACACCGCCACATTCCTATAACTAACATGTAAATCTAATATACTATAATATTTAATTATTCATAAATTTATTTGGAATAGTATAGGACTCCTGATGCACTTAGAAGACAATCAACTTCAGATGTTGTTTTTGATGGTAAAGACATAATTCTAACATAAAGACAGAATTAGGACTCTATAAAATGGTATTCAACCACGTGGGAACATTCAAAATTTGATAATATTTGAAGCCTTGTCTTTATATTAAAATTCTACTCTACTTTTAGTGTTAAACTTTGAGAATAGTTGTATTTTGAAATGCCTTTACAAAAAAATATTATCTAGCACATTTTATCAGAGAAGGCAATGGCACCCCACTCCAGTACTCTTGCTTGGAAAACCCCATGGACAGAGGAGCCTGGTAGGCTGCAGTCCATGGAGTCGCTAAGAGTTGGACACGACTGAGCGACTTCACTTTCACACACTGGAGAAGGAAATGGCAACCCACTCCAGTGTTTTTCCCTGGAGAATCCCAGGAACGGCGGAGCCTGGTGGGCTGCCGTCTATGGGGTCGCACAGAGTTGGACACGACTGAAGTGACTTAGCAGCAGCAGCAGCACATTTCATATATGTGATTGGACCTGTCTATGTCCTGGTCAAAAAACAAAATCAATTTTCCTTACCCTGCAGTTTATGTCATAATTAGTTACCAAAGAAGTCAAGTTAATCAATAGATTATTATTACTTTAATTATGACTCTACAAGGAACAGAGCACTATTTTATCTTCTAACTAAGTGAAAAGAATAAAATACATGTACATAGTTCATTTATTCCTAGTTAGAATCAGAACTTTCTTCAAGCATCCTTTAGAAATGTTTAACTGATCCTTTTGTAGTTCATGAGTGTGATGATTGGGTATTCATGCTGCTGCGTGACATGTGCCTCCCCGCAAACCTTGTTATGACACTGGCACATTACCCGTCTGATGTGAAAAAAAAAAAAAAAAGAAATGTTTAACTGGGTCTTTGTGGAATACGCCAACAAAAATTAAATTTCATTTACTTCTTTAAAATATCTTTAATTTCCTAACAAAGATAATTAGGTATTTAAAATCACCAACAGGTTTCTCTTAGGATCTGAACTAAATAATCTGGGGAGTTTAGAGTGGGAGAAATAAAACAGAATCTAATTGAATGTGAAACCAAACGTACAATATTTGAGAGGTTGATGTATTCCCTTCCTTTTAGTGGGCTTGAACAAAATATTCAACTGCTTACTTGCTGAACGCCTTCTCCACCTACATCCCGTAACTGATGAATGCCTGGCACACTGCCAATCTTATCTACTTCATCCAGAAAGACAATTCCTATAATTTAAGGAGGATTCTATTTATAATATGAAAAAGATATATACAAGACAACCTAAGCTTTAAAAGGCTAGGTAGCTAGAGAGCAAGGTATTTAATCTTTAACACAACATATGCAATAGTTTAATACAATAAAAATGTACTGCCAACTTTTCCACACATCATTTTGTGTAAATATTCTATAATTTATTCTTACATCATTTGGGTAAAAATAACACTTGGGTAAGATTACCAATTCTCCATGACTATTATAGTTAGCTACCCCACTAATGTTTTCAGGTTCTTTATTCTAAGAAGCAGAGATAGAGGTACAGTTTGAAAGCAAAAGGTGGATACAGGGCTGGTACTAGCTAAACTTCAGCTTATTTTTTCCATCTATATTCTTGTCCTAAAGGAATTTAGACAGGAAGCTGTCAAGCTCTTCATGTAAACAAGGAGAGATGATACAGAAGGAAAGGAGAAATGTAGCATCTATGACACTCCCTGGGTAGATAAGTTAATATGTTGCTATATACACTTGCACTCTCTTGCACTTGTCTTTGACTCAAAACAAAAAACATATTATCTCTTGCTATTAGACTGCTTCCTCAACAGACTATATCTGAGGACAGACAAACTTGCTGAAACATACCTTGTTGTGCTTTTTCTACATTATAATTGGCATCTTGGAGCAGCTTGGCAATCACAGATTCAATATCTTCACCTACATATCCAGCCTGAGTCAAAGTGGTACAGTCACAGATAGCAAAAGGGACATCAAGGCATTTAGCTAGAGTTTGTGCCAGAAGAGTTTTACCTATAAATAGAAATAGTAACAACAGGCCTTAGGTTTTCTTCTTAAGAGTGAGAATCCCCCAGTCATAAGACACAAGTTACAGAGTCATTTATATTCTATTTTCTTAAATGAGTGGTAAATTTTTAAGTTATTTACCTGACCCAGTTGGTCCAAGCAGCAAAATATTACTCTTTTCAAGTTTGATGTCATCGTGAGAAGAATCCAATACTTCACCTCCTCGTTTTTCCTGAGGTATTTGTTGATTTACCTGTTGCTGCACTGATGCTCCTAAAGCATTACCATGTGGACTAATTCCAGCAATTTGAAGCAACTCTGAAAAAATGCCAAAGATATTAGAGCTTCATTTGCTTTCACTTGAAAAAATGCCCAACAAAACCTTACATCTAAAACCAATTACTTATTTAGAAAAAAATAAGTAAATATTCTGACATTTTTTGTCTTACCTAAAAGGGAAGGAAGCCTCAAATTATCTAATGACCAATGTGTAATACATGATGATTATTCATAGAACCTCAAGCAAAGGAAATGTATTCTTTTTACCTTCCTTATTTATATAAACTTGTATGAAGAATATCCTTTTACTGTAAAGAAGGCACTATAGCAGAAGAAGAACAGTGTCAGGAGTCAGAAAGCTTCAGAAATTTGGTCCTTTCTTTGCCTCTGAATAGCTATATGATCCTGAGTGTTTCTGTGCCCTAATCTATAAAATGGCTAACACCTGCCCTATCAATTTTAAACACATAACTGGAGGTTTAAGAACAAAATGCAACTGATTTGGAAGCACTCTGAAAGACAAAGGTATATGTACATATATTTGTACAAAGAAAAGAAACAGTGCTGTAGAGAAAGGGTAAAACATTGAACTGAGGAATAGAAAGCTTGGGTTCTAGCCTCAGCTCTATCACAGGAACACAGCAAGTCACTTTGCTTTACTGAGCCTGCTTCCTTAGGGAATTACTCTACAATCTCTCCCACACTTAAAAATGATGCTATGAGTCACCAAGTATGGTAAGACTCATTATCCCTGGCCCTACTTGAATTTCTGATTTTACAGGATCTCAATTGGATCACTGCATTTCCTTTAGCAGACATACAAAAATTATATGGGAATCATGTGAACTAAGAGTTTATCAGCTGGATCCCTTTTAAAAAAAAATCTTATTCTCACCCTCTCAGCTGAAGGAAAGAATCCCAATACTCTTTTGAACTAGCTAGATTTGTAAATATCTACACTGCTCCTGGCTCTCAGCATTTAAGGTACCTGGGCTCATATCATATGTCTATATTTTCTAGATTTAATTGTAGCTTGTTTCTAAGAATATCAGTATTTTCCAATGCTTTATTATTTTAAGCAAACCAACAGACAGATGTTCAGCAAACATACTACTGAAATCCTGTTCCATCTGGCTGTCATTTTCAAACCATCTTTGCGTCACATCCTTTGGTAAAGGGTTATTCTCTTCACCAAAAATAATAGGCATTAAATAAATATTTGAATTTAATTAAACTGTACTACATTTGAGGGTTAATGGTCAGTGAATAATTCACAATGCTATGCCTCATTGCAATTCAAATCAGGTTAAAAAAAAGGCAGTCTTCAGTTAGCTAGCTGTCCCCTACCAAACAAAAAGAAACTTTTTTTTTTTTAATTTCAGCAAAATCTAGTTAGGAATTGTGACAGTATAAGGAGGTGCTTGGCTGAAGAACAGGTCTGCCCAATGGGGAAAAGATGATTTAGGTAACTTGAAAAAAATTGTAAGAAGCATATTACCTACAGTGGAATCACATGACACATATATTCGACACATATATTCAACTTTATGATTTAAGTTTTTTAAAAAAGAGGAATCATTCAAATAGTACAGAACAAATGATGCTTGTCATTCCATTTATGAAAATATGCCCTAGGGTAAACTGGAGAAAACACTCCTGTTCTTTCAGTTAAGTCTCTGTTTGTACACATCTCTTATTGCCTAAGCAGCTCTTTATAATGAGGACTACTGGGTAAGCAGGCTAGAACAGTTAGTGGTATGGAGCACCTGCACCTAGAGCTCCGCTTCTCTCCCAGCCGGGCGGTCGCCGACTCTACGGCTGACGCTCGCAAGACTGTTATGGCCTACTCGGGATATGGAGGAGGGTTTGGAAATTTTGGCAATCCATTGGGACAGCCAGGATACCCTGGACACCCAGCTTATCCAGGCACTATTTCAACAGGAGACCCCATGTGGAAATGCTTCATTGCTATTGCTGGCCAGGATGGTGAAGTGGATGCTGAAGAACTTCAGAAGTGTTTAACACAGTCTGGAATTAGTGGAACTTATTCTCCCTTCAGTTTGGAAACCTGCAGAATTATGATTGCCATGTTGGACAGAGATTACACAGGAAAAATGGGATTTAATGAATTCAAAGAACTTTGGGCAGCTCTTAACTCCTGGAAGCAAAACTTCATAACTGTTGATAAAGACGGAAGTGGCTCAGTAGAGCATCATGAACTGAATCAAGCCATTGCTGCTATGGGTTTTAGGTTGAGTCCTCAAACAGTAACTACCATTGTCAAACGTTACAGCAAGAATGGCCGAATTTTCTTCAATGATTATGTTGCTTGCTGTGTGAAGCTTCGAGCATTGACAGATTTCTTTAGGAGAAGAGACCACTTGCAACAAGGGGTTGTGAGTTTTGTATATGACGATTTTTTTGCAGGGCACAATGGCAGTATGAATGTCTAGAATTTGAAAGCTGAAGAAATACTGTGAGTTTCTCTGCTTAGAAGAAATGAACTGGACTCTTTAGAATGAAAGCTTCTAAGGCTTTTCCATATTCCATATACTGAATCTCTTCTCTGAGTTTTTACTTTAGCTCACAGTGTAAAGCAATAAAAGAGATGTTTTTGTATTTGGAATATTATTGTTTTTAGTAAAGTTAAAACTTTAGAGATATCTGAATAATCAACATAGGTGTATAATTAAGTGACATAAATACCTCTTAGCTTTAATTTTGTTTCTTAATTACAAGATAGATTGTATATTTTAAAAAGATAGATTGTATAAGAAGCCAAATGATGCAAGCCTAGATAAAACTATTGGAGAAGGAAATGGCAACCCACTCCAGTGTTCTTGCCTGGAGAATCCCAGGGACGAGGGAGCCTGGTGGGCTGCAGTCCATGGTGTCGCTAAGAGTCGGACACGACTGAGCGACTTCACTTTTCACTATGGAGCAATAGGGGCCTGTACAAAACTTAAAATTTCTGTGCTTCAACTTTCTTACATGTAAAATGGTGGTAAAAATAATCATTTCTGTCTCATAGGCTTGGGGAAGATGAAAGGAGTATGTATGTGTAAAACGCTTAAAACAGTGCCTGGCAGATGGTTTTACATGTGCTTTGGAAGAATTTACTGTTAACATTAATTACTATTTTCCTAATGTGTAAGTATCTTATAACATAGCCCTCATATGCAAGCCAACTAGTTCACCTGGTATTTAACATCTGAAAAATTTATGTTCCAATGATGAGGGGAAGAAACCATCAGTCTTAAAATGTTAGAGACTGATTTCCAAAGAAATTTCCAAGAATATTTTAATTATATATGACTTTGGCCCAATGTCCTAACATTAGAACCTAATACCCCACATAGGAGAAGACTAAATTATACATGAAAGTAAATTCTACATAAGCTCTAAAAATATTAATTTCCAAGCCAATCAATATATGTAATTACAAATTATTTTGCTTACGTCCTTAAATACTATTAACATTTGTATTAAATCACTATGATAGACTTTACTAATTCATACTAGTTTCACCAGCCACCTGCCCCAAATTATGAATATATAATGACAGCATATTTTATTACATGTAATAAATTTTATGCCAGAGTTGCTGAACTCATTATGTTCTCATGGTTCATCCTGAATATACAGTACAATATTCTGATGTTCAAATATAGATGTATAATACTGTTTAGTTCAAAGGCAAATGTAAACTTATCAAACTTTTAAGTGAAAAATGTTCACATTGGTTTATCTATTATTTTTTGTCTTTTGTGACAACATGAATCTTCTTATGGTAACTATGGAACCTTTACCCTTTCTTTGTGTAGCAGCTATCTCCACCTCCAAAGAAATGAGTGCAAGACATCAGAATGGCCACTATCATTGTTTATCAAGTCATTCCACACCCTCCATCAGACCCCCTGATGCTTTTAGGGGCAGTCTAGAGCTCTCAATTGTGAGCTGGAGCTTATGCATAATTTGTAAGCCTACACTAAGTTTCATGAACACTAAAAAATAATGTAGCTTCTGGAAAACAGTAACTGAAAGATAATACACCTCCCTTAAAATCTGTCATTTACAGGCAGATTAACTTTTATTCTTTTTTTTTAAGGAAAAAAAAAGGATACAACATTCAAGGTACAAATTATAAAAAATACAACTTCTGTTAATATGCAGATCTAGATTTATAGAGGAAAACTACATATAATACTTATTTATAAGAAATATCACAAAAGATAAAATCAAATATCTAAAACAACCCAACATCTATTAACTATACAAATTAGCTATAAAACTGTTTCAAAGTTATACATGCCATGTATAACAAACAGGTTTAGATAATATATGATGCCTTTCTTAGTAATACCCAAACAAGTACATATCTATCACAACTAGTGCTGACAAACTTCAGTGAGGTAAATCTAAAAAGGAAGAATGATTACAGAGGAGGACCTGAAGAGAGGTCACTTACTTGTAAATCTGTACTCATCCTCCCGTCTTCTTATTTCTAACTCTAAGAAAGAGGATGAAAATGGCAACATGAAAATATTATATATTTGCTTACTTTAGGGGAACAAACAAGGAGTATTCCACTTCTTGCCCTCTTCCAAATATAAAGAATATGTTCATTAATGTTTTTCACTTTTCTATAAATTATGAAAGAATTTATATGCTACCACTTTTCTGTATTAAAAAAAAAAAACCAAACATGCTTAATGATGGCTGTATAGTTGCTAAGACTCACATTTGTCAATACAAAGTTGCTATCTGTTTTAAGGAAAGAAATATAGTAATTTAGGCCTTCAATAAGAATTTAAATCCCTCATTATAAAGACCATATAACCATTTGCTTTTCCAGCACCTAGAAGAGTTTAACTATTAATCTGTTGACTGAAGCAATCAGAAAAAATTATTTTGCTCCATGACCAAACAACAATATTTGGACCTTGTAAGTCATAAAGGTTCCAGGTCCTTCATCAGTTAGTATGATTTATACTTTCTAAAAAAGTAATTGATCCTACTATGTAAATATTTTGCAGTAAGTTCAAACAGTGAACAACTGTCTTCATTAAGGCAATAAATTATATATTAGTACCTACTAAAAGTAATTTAATACAAAAAGTACTCAGCAAAACTCCGTAAAATTATAACATAGCTCCAAAAAAAAGAAACCCTTATTTACATTTTACTGTATTCATAGTTTTTTAAATAAAATCATTCTGTTAATATAACATATACACTGTCCATAGTAAGTTGACATTACACAGTATATTGGTACATTAGAATCTATCATTAATAGGAATTACACTTTGAATCACTTACAAATTTGCCCTGAACCTTGCACTGTGTATTGGAGGCCAAAACGGAAAGAGTGCTGAATATCTTCTGTAAGAGGTACCATTTCCATATATCTCTGACTTAGGAAAATTAAATTCTGTGTCCTGAACCCAAAAGAGAAGAACTCAAGAGTTGTATACAGAACACTGCAATGATCTAGTCAACAAAAACTACCTGTGGTCAAGTCTACAACTCAAAAATGATGTCTCAATTTGTACACGAGAACCTAAGTACATATACCTGAAAATAAAGTTTTAAGAAATAATACTTAACAAGTTAACAGACTCTGGTATTTTCTACTCACACTTATTAACTCTCTTTTTTAAATGCTGGAAATGAACTGGAATGATTTCATGAACCACTAACGGGAAGCAACCTGTATTTTGAAAAATGCTGTACTGTACTAAAAGTATTTTAAGACAAAAGCAAAGAGTTGCAAATAAGGATTACCTCTAAGCACAGTAATCTTTATTTTGGTCAATTATCAAAACACTAACCTCTAGGTGTTAATGATGTCTGCTTCTCAACTTCTGCCTGCTGTCTCAGATTAGCTGGGATATTATTATATATTCTCTTGTAATGATTGTATACAGCAACTGAAAGCACCTTCTTGGCAAACGACTGGCCAACAACGTACTTGTCGAGGTAGTTATAAATCTGAAAAATGATTAGAAATGAACAATTTACTGTGAGTCATCACAATATACACACATTAGAGTTAAATACCGAGCACTTTTTGGCTACACCACACGCACAAAGAACTTTCCCTACCACGGATGGAACCTGTGGCCCCTGCAGTGGAAGTGCGGAGTTAACCACGGGATCACAGGGAAGTCCTATATACTGAACTCACTTGCTTACAGTTTTGAACAAAGACTCTCATTCAAAACAAAATGCCAAGGGCATGATACATTATGCAGCAATAATCTCAGAGCCCCCAAACCTTAAAGATACAACACACCATTCATTTGTTCTCTAGCTTAACCCAGTATTCCTGTACTTTCCCAGTGCTATGCCAGTTTCTGTTCTATAAACAATGCCAATGATCCTAATTTTTTAAAGTTAATATTAAAGTCAATTAGAATACCTACACTTGCTACCATGGGTCTAAAGCTATTATCATTAATGACATCAATTTAAAAAATTTTTATACCTCTTTCAATCATAGGAATAATATTCTTCACAAAGATTACATTATAAAACTAATTTTTTCAAAATAGGCATTCAGTTCAGTTCAGCTGCTCAGTCATATCCGAATCTTTGCAACCCCATGGACTACAGCACACCAGGCTTCCCTGTCCATCACCAACTTCTGGAGCTTGCTAAAACTCATGTCCATCAAGTGGGTGATGCCATCCAACGATCTCCTCCTCTGTCGTCCCCTTCTCCTCCTGCCCTCAATCTTTCCCAGCATCAGGGACTTTTCCAATGAGTCAGTTCTTCGCATCAGGTGGCCAAAGTGTTGCAGCTTCAGCATCAGTCCTTCCAATGTATATTCAGGACTGATTTCCCTTAAGATTGACTGGTTGGATCTCCTTGCAGTCCAAGCGACTCTCAAAAGTCTTCTCCAACACCACAGTTCAAAAGCATCAATTCTTTGGTCCTCGGCTTTCTTTATAGTCCAACTGTCACATCCAGACATGACTATTGGAAAAACCATAGCTCTGACTACATCAACTTTTGTCGGCAAAGTAATTCTCTGCTTTTTAATATGTTGTCTAGGTTGCTCATAGCTTTTCTTGCAAGGAGCATGCATCTTTTAATTTCGTGGCTGCAGTCACCATTCGCAGTGATTCTGAAGTCCAAGAAAATAAAGTCTGTCACTCTTTCCATTGTTTCTCCATCTACTTGCCATGAAGTGATGGGACCAGATGCCATGATCTCAGTTTTCTGAATGTTGTGTTTTTTTTCACTCTCCTCTTTCACTTTCATCAAGAGGCTCTTTAGTTCTTCTTTGCTTTCTGCCATAAGGGTGATATTATCTGCATATCTGAGGTTATTGATATTTCTCCTGCAGTCTTGCTTCATCCAGCAAGAATGAATGAAGCTTTTGCTTCATCCAGCTTGGCATTTCACATGATGTACTCTGCATATAAGTTAAATAAGCAGGGTGACAATATATAGCCATGATGTACTCCTTTCCCAATCTGGAACCAGTCTGTTGTTTCATGTCCAGTTCTAACTGTTGCTTCTTGACCTACATACAGATTTCTCAGGAGGCAGGTAAGGTGGTCTGGTATTCCTATCTCTTTAAAATTTTTTAAGAATAAAATAGGCATTACATACTCAAAAATTATTATACCCCCTGTATCAATGTGCTTTAATACTCACAAACATTTAGCTTTTTCTCAGATATTAACTTTAAAGCTATGCATTTATCTAAATGGAGTCTAAACTCTTATTCTTGGTAGAAACTAAAGCTCTATATGAAATTTGGTTATTTGCAATGGCTTAGCACCTAGGGTAAATTCTTTCAGCTTTTAGTTAACAGAAGTTAACTGCTAATATTCACCAACTCCTGAAAAGAGTTATTTTCTAGAACTTTATTCTTTAGAACTCCAACTCAGATTCTGAAATCTATACAAATTAGTGAGGAACATAAAGCTTAACAGCTGTATTTTCCATTACTTTATTTTTACATAACAAATTCTATAATGGTTGACCATATATATGTTGTTATGGTTTTTAAAAATCATCATTCTTCATGAATTACACCCACGATTTAGCACTTTTGCAGAAACAAATGCACTGGTATCTAAACAGTCAAAGAAAGCAGAGGGTGAGAAATAACAAGTGTGCAAACACCACCTGAGACACGGCCAGAGATAATAACACAGCCCAGAAGCAGGGCTCCTCCTTCTCAGAAAGCACATGCCAAGTACCCAGTGAAGCTGGTGATATACTCTGCTGTGTCTCACATGGCTAAATCACAATCCACCTGAGGCTTCAAGAAAGAGCTGACACCACAAAAGTTAAGTGCCCTGGCACATTGGTCATGAAAAAATACTTGCTTTTATTGTTAGCCTGAGGCTGTTTTACTTCTAATAAAGTAGATTAATTTAAGAGGGAAAAACTACAGGCTGCTGTTATTTAGGGATCCAAACTAACAAAAACAAATCACCAGCTGTTCTATTTTAAGGATATCATTTTAGATTAACTTAGTATTAACACTAATAATCATCAGCTGTATTTCATTGCTATAAATACAGTAATCACGATATGGGAAAACAGCAGTGGACCCCATACCTAAATTTCAAGTATCAAATATCAGTAACAATTCAGCCAGACACAGCCTATATTATAAAGAACTTACAAAACTTGTTTAGATACTAGTATTAAGATTCAATATAAAAAAAAAAGATTCAGTATAAACTGGAGAGAGGGGAAGCAATGAAATGTTTTCAAGATAAAATGTTCATAACACTGAGCGAGGACTTATACCTTCTTGGGGGGAGGAGGTGGTTTCTGTTGGAATGCCAATTTTACAGCTTCTGCTGCTGATTCAGGTTCTTTAATTATGCTTTTCTTTGAGTCTGCTTCTGATAACACAACAAAAAAATGATGACATTTTTCACACTTCACAAAGCGGGTGGATGCTGTAAAAGGACAGAGAAAAATAATTCAAATACTATTTAAAGACTCACTGAAAATTGAAACCTACGTAACAAAAAACTTGTAGTTCACTCCACTAGCCACAACAGCCAGCCTAATTTGTACTTAAAATAGATGATAAATGTGAGTTCGGTAAACTACATTTTATTCATTTCAGCTAGGTGTGACAGATTTTATCTAGAGAAAAGATTGGTTGAAACTCTTTCAACTTATCCATTCACTAAAGTTTTGGGTTTTTCTTTTGGCGGGGGGGTGCACTGCACACTTTCCGAGATCTTAGTTCCCCAGCAAAGGACTGAACCCGGACCCTTGGCAGTGAAAGCAGGGTGTCATCTAACCATTACCAGGGAATTCGCCCTGAAGTTAATTTTAAAAACTACCTCTATATTAAGTAATTATTTTATTCAAATATGAGAATGAATAAACTGTGGGGGGAAAGTAAAGTACAAATAAATTAATCTGTAATAAAATTAACATTTTACTATAAAAAAATTACAAACACACAAAAGTTGAAAGACAAAAATCCATTTTAATCCCCCCAAAATGTAAAATATATATATACTTAAGGTTCTTTTCAAACCTGTGAGCATTTCTAAGACCTTGACTTGGTAAATATATAAAATTATTTTATACCTTTCTTATTATCTTTATTCCACTAATTCCTATTTCTTTGACCTAAAAACCACTAAGAAACTGGGACCTCTCTGGTGGTCCAGGGGTTAAGAATCTGCCCTGCAATGCAGGGGACACAGGCTCAATCCCTGGTCAGGGAAGTAAGACCCCACATGTCATGGAGAAACTAAGCCCACGCACCACAACTGGAGAGTCCGTGAACAGCACAAGATCCCACGTGATGCAACACAGATTCCATATGCTGCGACTAAGACCCAACACAGCCAAATAAATAAATATTAAAAAAAAATACTAAGAAACTAACAAAATATAATCACACAGCTTTTGGAAACGGCGCAGGGCAGTTAAAAGTGAAGATGAAACAGGTTTCTCAATTCCAAGGCATCAGCTCTAGGTATCTTGTGCTTAAAACAAAAGCGATTTCCTCTTTTCTCTCTTTTAGGCACATATTCTTAATCTTATCCAAGCCTAATTCCACTAATGGTAACCAAGAACCTCAGAAAGCAGCATGGTAGAGAATCCTATACAGACTATTAACATATTCAGAGCAAAATATACACAGGAATTAGTTATATGTTGGGAGGTCTAGTAATATATTTGTGTTACATTTGTGTAATCTAACTAAACAGGTAAAAAAGCAAAGAAAAATGATTTTTAAAACTATGGGAATCTCTGCCTTTGGGAATATTATAACTACCTATCCACAGATTACAAAAAACTGCACTGACTGGCAAGCACACCTCATCAAAATTCATTATCACCAATTCGCATCAATGGAAAAGACAGTGGCTTTATGTTATGACGAGGCACCAGTTTATAATTGTTACTAATGGCAATAAACAGGGCAAGGATTAAAGGGCAGGGAAGCCTCTAATCTAGTTCAGGCTGTGTCACCGGAAAATCTGGCCTGAGAACACAAGAACAAAATATTTCTCTGAAGAAATTAGGTCAAAGGGAAAGAGAAAAGCGACAAAAGCATTCCTCTTTGCTTATTCCTCATTCCTCTTTGACGAGTTGCTCAAATTCTACCTGAATATTTGCAGTACTGTTTTACACTGAAACATGTCCAACATATATCCAGGTTCAACTTATCAAAACGCTATTTCAGAAAAACAAGCAAACAAGCATTGCAATGCATATTTTTTATTCCTAAAAATAAGGGGCAAAATCTGATTTTGTTAAATTTTCAAGGGATAAATAAACCTCCTTACTTTAAATGATTATTACAGGTATTCTATATTCCTTTACAAACAGAATATTGATGCCAATAAACATGCTTGTATAGTATATCAACAACAGAAAAAAGATTACCTTAGTAAAAACTTTTTCAGGATATTTGTTTAAAAGAAAGTTCTTCATAATTCTGAAAAAGTTTCAGAGTCAAACATAAAATCTCCAAACCACTGCATAAAAGTTTATTCTCACTCTATGAGACACATAATTACAGTAAGCCTTCAAAAAGTATTATATACATAAAAATAAAAACTAAAAGCTTCATCCAAAAGCAAGGGAACATGCAGTATGATTCTGTTTAAATGAAATACAAAAACAGGCAAAACCAATCTCTAGTGATGAAGGTCAAGGTAGTGGTTGCATTTGGGGAAGAGAGCTTAGTGACTGGGAAAGAACATGAGGGAGCCTTCTGGGGTGCTGCAAATACTGGTATGTATATCCATCACAGTGTACATTTAGAGTCCATGCATTTTCTTTCCTTTTCTGTATATAAATTATCCCTAAATTTCCCCCTTAAGTTAAATAAGAAAGAAATTTTTTAAAAATCCCAAGAAAAGCCCAAAATAAAAAACCCCATAACTAAAGGCTCTACCTTAAATAAAACTAGAGGCACTATTCATAAAGTTATTTTTTAAAAGGGAGAAAAAAAAGGGCAAAGAAAAAAATTAATATATATACTTATAATCAACAATCTTAGATATTACTTTAATTTCTGATGATTTTCTAAATACTCATAATGGGACTGAAAGAAATGGTACTTTATTTCAACAAAGTCAGTCAAGCAACAGTGATACCACTATAAGAGAACATAAACATCACTATAAACAAATTTGTGAGATGAGATATGTACAGGAAGATCAAAGAGCTAAGAACAGCTTTTACGTTTAAAAAAGTGACAATGAAAGTTAATGAAATTCCAATTTCAGTGTCATACACAGAACTTTATTGGAACACAGCCGATTTCACTCCTTTACACTGTCTATGGTTGCTTTCGTACGGTAACAACAAAGGAGAAAAGTCACAACAGAGAACATATGGCCCATAAAGTCTAAAATATTTACTATTTGGTCTTTATAGGAAAGTTAACTGACTCCTATACAGCAATTAAAAATAAAGAACTACCCATAGGATAAGAAAAATATTTGCAAATCACGAATCTAGATAAGGGCCCAGTATTTAGAATAAATAATTCTTCCACCTCAACAATAAACAGATATCCCACACACACAAAAAAAAAAGAAAAAGAAATAAAAAGATAATTCAACCTAAAAATGGACAGAAAGTTTAGTCTTCTCCAAAGAAGACATACAAATGGTCAATGAGCACACGAAGATATTTAACATCTAGTCATTAGGGAAATGTAGATCACAACCATGATGAGATATTAATCCCACTTTCTATTCCTATGATGGCTATAATTTTAAAAAAGACACAGATGTTGAGGATGTAAAGAAATTGGAACCCGTACACCTACCTTGTTAGTGGGGTTGTAAGATGGTGCAACATCTGTGTGCTGTGCTGTGCTTAGTCGCTCAGTCGTGTCCAACTCTGTGACTACACAGACGGTAGCCCATCAGGCTCCTCTGTCCATGGAGGTTCTCCAGGTAAGAATACTGGAGTGGGTTGCCATTCCCCTCTCCAGGGGATCCTCGCAACACAGGGATAAAACCCGCATCTCCCATGTTCCAAGCCGATTCTTTTCCATCTGAACGACCAGGGAAGCCCAAGAATACAGGAGTGGGTAGCCTATCCCCTCTTCAGGGGATCTTCCTGACCCAGGAATAGAACTGGGGTCCCCCACATTGCAGGCAGATTCTTTACCAGCTGAGCTACCAGGGAAGCCCTTATACCTTGTTAGCAACATCTACAGCAGTCCCTTAAAAAGCTAAACAGTTACCATCTCACCAAGCCATTCCATTACTAAGCATATAGCCTGCCTCTCAGGGCTCGTCTCAACACAGCTTAACCATTAAGAATTGTTTATCAATTAATACTGCCAGGTGGCTCAGATGGTAAAGAATTCACCTGCAATGCAGGAGACCCAGGTTCAATCCCTGGGTCGGGACAATACCCTGGAGAAGGGAATGCCAACTCACTCCAGTATTCTTACCTGGAGAATTCCATGGACAGAGGAGCCTAGTGGGCTACAGTCCACAGGGTCACAAAGAGTTGGACACGACTAAGCGACTAATATACACAAGCAAAATAAAGAAGCAAAGAGTTTTCTTAAATTATCTTATACCATAATAGTTCAAAGCATTACTAGTCCAGGAGATTTTTAGTATCTGGTGACTATAAGAGAGACTATTGTAAGTTCAGGAAAAAAATAATTCTGATGAATATAAGGTATAATGTATATATTTCTGCAATTAATGATTTACAGAAAAGGCAGGGAAAAAGAACAGAAGAAGTAATACTTACACACGAAGGTCTCTACGTGTGTGCATAAGTCGCCACATTTAGGACAGCGAAGCTGGTTTCCACCTTTCCCGGAATTCCCAGAGCCTGATTTCTTACTGCTTCCCTCACTTGCTGATTTCTAATGTTTGTGCAAGAAAAGAAAAAGTGTCAATTATTACTTTCAGGCAACACCATGTAACTTAAGTTTGTATTTAAATTTATGTTTATATTGTTTCTAATTAATCTTATTAAAAAAACCAGTCCTAGTAAAAACATTTACTGTTTCCCTTCTTTATATGCTATGATCCAGCATGTATAATAATTAGCTTTTTTTCAATGACAGTAAATACTAGAGGAAAAAATATCAATAAGCATTAGTAACTAAAAAACTTACTATGAAATTGAATTGAGAGTTATTACCACGACAAGTACTGACTCAACTTTCTTAAATCTAACGTCTGTCATCTCTAAAAAAAAGGGAGAGGAATAATTTCACCTACTTTAGAAGGGCATTGTTAGGATTAAGTGTGTATATGAAAACACCTAGCATTTTGTCTCACACATATCAATAACTCAAGTGTTAGCCAAATTTGCATAATAAAAGACATGATTATTCACTGACCTAATAAAATTACCAATCATCTATTTCCTAGCTACAGAGCTCAGTTCAGTTCAGTCACTCAGTCATGTCCGACTCTTTGCAACCCCATGGATTGCAGCACGCCAGGCCTCCCTGTCCATCACCAACTCCCGGAGCTTACTCAAACTCATGTCCATTGAGTCAGTGATGCCATCCAACCATCTCATCCTCTGTTGTCCCCTTCTTCTCCTGCCTTCAATCTTGCCCAGCATCAGGGTCTTTTCAAATGAACTACAGAGTAGCCCACCATTAAGTCATACAGATATCCAAGATTTTTAGGTAGAGGATGAAATAAGTAAGGTTTATATTATCATGAGTTTTAAGAGCTGTGTAGAAGCAGAAAAGGATGGCTATTCTTAATCCAACCAACCATCAGACTGACTACATAAATTATTCAATGAAGCTTCTTTACTGTGTTGGGGTGTTAGAAATTTTTATTACTGCTTACC
This sequence comes from Tragelaphus eurycerus, assembly GCA_935064755.1. Taxonomy (NCBI): domain Eukaryota; kingdom Metazoa; phylum Chordata; class Mammalia; order Artiodactyla; family Bovidae; genus Tragelaphus; species Tragelaphus eurycerus. Next base: position 4,040,571 of record CAKXYN010000054.1, on the reverse strand, counting down.
AATGAAATGCTTATCAAATAATGTTACAGTTCAGGCTGATACACAAAATAAAAATACATAAAATTCTTCACATCATTTTATATTTCCTACAGAAAACATGGGCTTCCCTGCTGACTCAGCAGTAAGGTATCTGCCTGCAATGCAGGACACAGGTTTGATCCCCGGGTAGGGCAGATCCCCTGGAGAAAAGAATGGCAACTCACTCCAGTATTCTCGCCTGGGAAATGCAGGACAGAGTCACCCGGTGGGCTACAGTCCATGGGGTCACAAAGAGTAGGATACAACTTAACAACCAAATAATGAAAACATATAACCAATGAAATAGAGTACTATTATATTTGTTTAAATGAGGGAACTCAAATATGTATATAGATGCCAATAAAGATAAAATACCTTATTTCCATCTCCAGAGCCATCTTTACTTATCCCATCTCTTGAGGCAAAGTATGCTGGTGTTTCTGTAAAAGCTCTAAAAGGAGCTCTTCGTAGAAGCTGAGTTTCAAAGGTCCCAAGCCTTCCTAAAACTGGTATATGAATACGACTACAAGAAATACCTGAAAATACAATGAAATTTATTTAGTCTACACATCAAATATTAACACGCCTTCAATAAATCCCCTGGAAACAAAAATCCCTTAAGCATTAAGGAAGTTGAAAAAGTTAGTTTTCACAGCAATAGTACAAACTGGTGACACCATCCTCAAAAACTGGCCAGACCTGTGCTTTGGTAGTGAGGAAAGACCAGAGACAATTAATGGCCCTTTCAAAGTGTGACAGGGGAACAAGGGCATTTATGTTCTATATTGTTATATGTCTTATAGCTACCAACAAGAACAAACAAAATGTAAATAAATAGGTGCCTGGATCTGTTCTATGGGATCATTGTTTGCTGACTCCTGCTTTGCATATAAATACAAAATAAACTCCCAAATAAATTATAGTCATTGGCAAAAGAGCCATACTCCATATTGTGAGGCAGTATTTCCCAAGTTGGTCCTTAAAAGACTGCTCCCTACACAAGAAAATTGAATGGTCATAAGTGAAACAAAATTCCACAAACCTCAATACCCTAGAGCTACTTAGAATCTTGCAAAAGCTAATAATGTACATTGGCCATGAAGCAAGTTTCCCAGACTGCTATTAGAAGGTGATTAAACACCACTGGGGGCAAGGCGGGTGGTGGAGGTGGTGCACACTTAAACTGATTTTGCCTCCCTCATTTCCTGCACAATTCACAACTCAGGATTTAGTTTCTACACCTGTAGCTGCTGCTAAGTCACTTTAGTCGTGTCCGACTCTGCAACCTCAGAGAAGGCAGCCCAACAGGCTCCCCCGTCCCTGGGATTCTCCAGGCAAAAACACTGGAGTGGGTTGCCATTTCCTTCTCCAATGCATGAAAGTGAAAAGTGAAAGTGAAGTCACTCAGTCGTGTCCGACTCTTAGCGACCCCATGGACTGAGGCCCACCAGGCTCCTCCATCCATGGGATTTTCCAGGCAAGCATGCTAGGGCTTTTTAAAAGATACACACATGTATATGTTGTATTCAAACGCAAAAACTGGTTTAAAATTATGTAGTTAAAACAATTCAAAAACAATTGCTTAGTTATGTAACTGTTTTATTAACAACTCCCTCCCATTTTCCAACTCCTTTTACACTGAATAACTTATCACTGTGCCATCTCCAGTTCCACAAAGCACAAAAATGAACCCATCAAATTACTCAACAAAGATACAAATAAGAGGAAAAAATTTATTTCTATATAAATTCACAAAGAACACTACAAAAGGATTATGACACCCCAGTCCCTAACCCCAAAAGTGTAAAATTTTGCTTAACACTATTAAGCTTGAATATTGAGGGGAAAAAAAAAAATTTGATGCATTCCTTATAAGTAACATTTTCAAGACATTTCTAATTTTCTCAAGTGTAACATTTCCATGTTTTGCAGTAAATTATGTTGGCCATTACTCTCTCGTTGGTGATGCCATTGAGTCCGTGATGACTCAATGGACATGAGTTTGTAAACTCTGGGAGTTGGTGATGCACAGGGAGGCCTGGTGTGCTGCAGTCCATGGGGTTGCAAAGAATCAGACACGACTGAGTAACTGAACTGACTCTTGTTAGATACAGTTTATGTAATTTCAGCTAAACATTAATGTTTTTTCAAGGACATAGTATGACTTAATGACTGCTGCTGCTGCTAAGTTGCTTCAGTTGTGTCTGACTCTGTGCAACCCCATAGATGGCAGCCCACTAGGCTCCTCTGTCCCTGGGATTCTCCAGGCAAGAACACTGGAGTGGGTTGCCATTTCCTTCTCTAGTGCATGCATGCATGCTAAGTTGCATCAGTCATGTATGACTCTGCATGATCCTACAGACAGCAGCCCACAGGCTCCTCTGTCCACAGGATTCTCTAGGCAAGAAGACTATGTCCCTCTAAAAAGCAAGTTTAGACAAAGTCATGGGGGAGAGGGATAGATGAAATCAAGAATGCAGAAAGCTGAATGGACCTTGGGGCTGGGTGATTCAATGTTCTATTTTATGTGTGCTTGAGAACATCCATTAAATGAAAGACAGCATAATACAATAATTTACTATAATCTATGCAACAAGTGTAATTTTTATGATATAAGTTCATATTTTTATGAACTTTTATGATATATTCACAAAGAAAACTACAATTATAACAACCTTTATATTTGTACTTGGATGTTATATTTGTACTCAGATGTTTAGAACAAAATTTATACCTGAAGTTTCACATATAGTGTATTATTTTCCACTTGTATCTTTTAAAATAGCATTTAACAATGTACAGTATCTAATACTATTAGAAAATAAGCTGAAAGGAAATTATCTTTGGGAATTTAAGAGAAATGAAAATGATGAACATGATTCTTTTAAAATCTACTTGAAAAGAAAGAAAAATAACTTTAAATAACTTATGAGGTAACATATGAAACCAAACTACACAGTCACCACAGAAAATACAATTTAAAAAACACGTTCGTGTCATTTAGACTTCTAAATTTAAGAACTTCTTTGCTGGCTCTGATAGTATGGTACTGAAGTGGTGTTTTAACATTCCATAATCTAAGGGTCGCTAGGAGTCGGACCGGGGAAGGCAACGGCACCCCACCCCAGTACTTTTGCCTGGAAAATCCCATGGACGGAGGATCCTGGTAGGCTCCAGTCCATGGGGTCGCTAAGAGTCGGACACGACTGAGCAACTTCACTTTCATTTTTCTCTTTCATGCATTGGAGAAGGAAATGGCAACCCACTCCAGTGTTCTTGCCTGGAGAATCCCAGGGACGGGGAGGCCTGGTGGGCTGCCGTCTATGGGGTCGCACAGAGTCGGACACGACTGAAGTGACTTAGCATAGCATAGCAATCTAAGGGTTACACCAACATGATGCTATAAATACTAAACCACTGGTTCCCAAATTTGGGCATGCATTAGAATCACCTGGAGGGCTTGTTAAACCACAGATTGCAGGGGATCTTCCCTAGTTCTGATTGAGAGAGTATGAGGTGGGACCCAAGAATGCATTTCTAACAAGCTCCCATATGATGTCGATGCTGCTGGTTTGAGGACGACACTTTTTAAAACCACTGTACAAAACAATGTAAATGACCAGTCATTCACCAATCATATAACATCTTCATAGAAAGCACTGCAGCAAGCCAATCAGGAATTGTTAACCGTTTTTTTTTTTTTTTTTTTTTTGTCCTCTGGCACACTGGTGAAGCCTATTCAGAACATTTTTAAATGTACAGAATACATAGGAACCCAATCATCCTGAAGTAGTTAATATAGTTTTAAAATATGCTTCTTAACAAAATTAAACAAGATCTAACAGCTTTTAAAATAACCATGATTTCAAAGTAGTGGAAAGTGTAAACAATATTTTGGGCTATCAGGAATGTAATGTGAAACGAAAACATCTGTGATTTAGACTGGTGACAATTCCACAGGTATTGCTAATACTACTACAGTTTCCTGCCTATATTTATAACTGAAGGAAATGCTACATTTCTCTCAGAGACTAGTGAAAATAAAGTTCAAAGAACCTCTGAATTTTATCCCTGGGCCTTTTGGAAGCCTGTGAACCCAGGTGAAGAACACCTAAAAGCCAAACAAGGGGAAGTATTATGTGAAGTATATTTCAAAAGACTACTTGGCAGTAATGACAGAAGACAGTTAAAAGTTAAACCACTTACAAACTTCTGTCATAAAGATAAAGCTTTGAGTTTCAGAGCAGTTGTTTTTTAAAAACTATATATTAGAATAAGGTATAATAATTTTAGGGCTTTTAAGAACAGAATATTTTATTCAATTTCTAAATACTTCCTATATTCAATCTTAAATTAAGCATTCTCCAAAAATACACCAATGATTCAGCTTAAAAGATAAACTGATCTTTAATTTGCATTTTAGAAACAGAGAGAAAGAACTAATGAAAATTTAAAACTAGCTGTTTGTAGTGACATATTTAAGTGTTTAACAGTTTATGAAATGGCAAATCAAGTCGGATGCTCTCTTAAACACCTGACTCCTAACACAAATTGGAAACAAAATTCAACAAACAGTCACGGTGCTCTGCTCGGTGCTCGCAATTTAGTAGATACTTACTGCTTTTAATAATCTCAGCTTTTTACTCTATGCCCAAGTTATTACTTCAGGAATTCTGAATACTTATTAATAGAATACTTATTAATAAAGAAAAATAATGTGACTCCTGTAATAGCTTTCCTCAAGTTAAAAATATTTGACAGGTTTTCACTAACGCTACTAATCTACTGGTCTGAAGGTGAACATGCCCAAGAAAAGAGAACTGATTAGGAAAGTGTGTAATTCCAGAAATAAAGATGTTCTATCACTTATTCATTTTGTCTTATTTAATTTGTATTGGATTTAATCACAAGATAGGGAGGGAACTAAAATCTAGCTAAAAACTATTAAGTTAGGCATATTTTGTAACCATCATGAGAATTATGGATCGCAACCAACAGGTTTGAACATCTTCAAATCTTCATTTACACCCTTATGAGGTGACACCCTTTCAATGGACAAGAACAGAAAGCATCCAGAAATCAAGGGAGTTATACAGAATTGCACAACTCTCACAGCCAAATTCAGACCAAGTATTGTCATCGAGGATTTTTTAAATGGAACAAATATTTTTGAATGCACATACTTAGAATGCAAACTGTTATATACGCAAGGTACATTTTAAAAACACATACACCAATAATGAAAACACCAGCAATCTGAGCAAAAAAAATTTAAAATTTTTACTTTAATATACATTTCATATTCAAAGAGAAGAGTGAAGAAAATAGTTAATTGGATACATATAGCCCAACAGGAAAAGGAAACAGATCTAGTGTCTAGTATGACAATTTATCAAGTAATTTTTCAAACTACCATTTAAAATTTTTACTTTAATATACATTTCATATTCAAAGACAACAGTGAAGAAAATAGTAAATTGGATACATATAGCCCAACAGGAAAAGAAAAGAGATCCAATGTCTAGTATGACAATTTATCAAGTAATTTTTCAAACTACCATTTAAATTTTTTAAGGTGTAACATGACAGATAAAGGAACAGAAACAGAGAACAGCACTGTGCTTCAGAGGAGTTATGACATCTCCCCTTTTATTCTTAAATCACTGTACAATTTCCTGTTAGAAGACTATATTGATGCGATTATTTCTATTTAATTATGTTGCTGAAATTCTTAACTCTAATTTTAAGAATAACACACTAAAGTTCAATCCTAATTTTTCTTTCACTCTCTTCCTCTTTCCGGGAATTCTAAATAAAAATAACCTTCTTGGAGGTTTTTCAGGCTTTAAAAAAAATTATATTTTTGTAGACGTATGTATAGAGACGTATGTACCATGGAAAAGAAACATTTTATGTAATTAAGCCTTGGGAAAGTCTCAAATCCATGTGAAAACCATTTGATGTTTCATTGTCACGGGAAAGTCTCAAATCCATGTGAAAACCATTTGATGTTTCATTGTCACATAAAAATATTAAATTCTATAATGATATGGGGTAATATCTCACATTTTAATTTACTCCTTAAAAATAAAATAAATAAAAATAAAATAAAAGCTATGGTTTGGTATTTCTGAAAAGCTCTAGTAAACTTGTATTAACTGAGAAACAAACAGATAATTGCTAAATAAGCCATTAATTTTTTACTTACATAAGGATAGATTTAATTTTTTAATTAATTTTTATTGGAGTATAGTTGCTTCACTAAATTTAATTTTTAAAGGAGCTGTTGTTTTGAAAAGAAAAATAAACAACTGCACACTTCCTACAATTCAGTTTTCAGGGACAATTGATAGAAATGAAGGCTTTTGTCAAAAGGAGCTTTCCCTACCCAAGGAGAACACCCACATATTTCAAACAGGCCCAGAAACAATATTATTCTTTGTCTAGTTCTCTAAACTTGAAGGTGAGGACTTATTGCCCCCTCCATATCCAGCACCAAAACAGGGCCTGGCACACAGGAGGCTGTCAACAAGTGTGTCAAATAAATGAAATCAACAATCTGTCACTTTCAAGTGTTTGCAACTCAAAATTCCTAGAATATGGATGTCTACTTGTTCAGGTTTAACAGTGTCTGGGGACTAAATTCACTCCTTTATATTTACATACCATTTTAGGAAATGCTTCTGCCCACACAACCTCATTTAATCCCTGTGTGAAAGAAACTGTCAGAAAATAAACATTTAGTAAACAGTAAGGATTTTACAATGATGCTAAATATTAGGAATACGGGGCTTTCCCCCTCCGCCCCGAGATCACAAGCTGATAATCCAAAACAAAACGAATTTGCCTAGAACTTAGTGATTAAAAGAGGATCTAGCCTGTTGTCAGCTATTCATAGATATAGGGAAGAGAAAAATGGTTTCCCTTCCGGAATCTCTTTGCTGGGGTACCATCCCTTCGCAGCTCCTGATAAACAGAAAGGAAAGGTAAACAAGCGCCACCCTTCAAAAACTATTTGCGACTGTCAAGTTAGGAAACCCGGCAAACGACTGCTGAGACACCCAAGTACTTAAAAACAACTGCTGAGATAACCGGCACCTCCTCAGACGCTTTCCCGCGGCCGCCTAGAAACAGCATGAGTCCGGTTTACGTCCCGGCGCGAGCGACCGCACAATGACTGTGACACCCCGGGCCTCGCGCAGCCTGCGCCTGGGTCGGCCGGGTCGGCGCCCCGAGGCCCCAGGGGACCCCAACAGTGGCAGCCCTCCAGCCGCGCCCTTCGCGCGGCCCGCGACAGGCCCGAGGGGAACCTGGCCGGGCTCCGGAAGAGGAGCCGCAGTCAGAGCAGCCGGCAGTCCCCGGAGGAGCTCTGAGTAGGGTCTGGGGACACTTTTTAACAAACGGAGTAAGTTGTCCCCCGCTTTCAGGGTTTCTGCGAAGCCGCCACATTCTAGCCCCAAAGGCCTGAAAGCCAGCGGGCTGGGGAACACAGGGGGTTCACCTCAAATGTGAGCAACAGCTGCTCCAGAGGTTGGCACAGTCCCATGCCACGGATGGGATTGGGGGGAGGGTGCCAGGAGAAGCACCGAGTGGTGGGGGCAGTCTCTTGCCCTCCCCGGAGTCTCCACCGCCCGCCAGGACACTCCAGGATCAAGGGCTCAGGTGAGGGACTACTTCGTTACCTCTTTGAGCGGAGCCGAGCGATGAGCTAAAGATTCGCGCGGCCGCCGCTCCGCAAGTACAAGCTCCGCAGCCCGACATCTCCGCGGGGCCTAGGCCGGGGCTTCGCCCCCAGCGGCCCTCTGGGTCTCAGCGGCCGACTCTTACTAGCAAAGTTCGCTCCCTTAGCTTCGGAATCTCTAGCCCGCGCTAGGCCCAATGCAGCGTTGACCAGCTCGGCACCAGAACCTCCGCTCTCTTCGTGCCCCACTGCCGTCTACTCAATAGACACCTAACCCCCCCACCCTCCCCCCTCCTCCTTCCCCCTCTCCCCCGCCTCCCCGCCCACCGGGCCCTGGGAGCGTGCGCGCGCCTGCGTCCTAGGTCTCAGGAGGGGCGTGGGCACGCGCCGCGCGTGCGTGCGTGGGACAACGAGGTACGGCGAGGGGAAGGGGGCGGTGACCTGGGCTCCAATGAGCAGGCTCCTACGGCAGACGGCCGACCCGAACCGGAGAACTACAAGTCCCGACAAACGATTCTTCCGGAAGTCTCCAGAGTTGAAAAGTTTGCGATAGAAGCGGAGAGATGCATGCTGGGAGTTGTAGTCCTAACTCGTCGCAGTAAACTGGTCATTTTGGACTCTTGGCTGGGAAGGTCAAAGTGAGACCGGTGGCTTGACCGCCCTCGAGAAGTCTTGAAAGCCGCCGATTCAGTAAGAGTCGATAAGTTCCTTCTTCCGAGGGTTCCACATCCTTATCCTTAGGAACACGGAAGTGGTGGCGTTTTTTTACCAAGTTCTCAAGCCACTGTTTGTTGATGACAGCTCTCTTTCCTTGTTTTTTCAAGCCTAGTGGTGACAACTTCCAGCCGTTGCTAGTCCCGGGGTTCTTTACAATCCTCTGTCCCCTTAAAGCTGAGCACACTTTGGTAAATAGTTACTTCATTCAGCTCTCTTCTGTTACCCTTACACCCCTGCGTGTGTATGGCTGCTTTCTCTCTGGATGTCTAAAGCCGATCACCCAGCTAGCTGACAAGGTGCCGGATGGTGACAAATGAATCTTTTCCCATCCGGATGGGCACCAGATTACTTTGTATATAAAATTCTGATCAACTCCGAAGCCCGGAGAAATTGCCAAGTGAGCTTGGATATCTTCAGCTCTGAGCTGGGGGAGGAGGGACGGGAAGGAGAGAGTAGGGGGAGGACGACAAGCAAGCCAAAGTCAGAGTTAATTTAACCATCATCAGTCTTGGGTCAGAGAAATGTGACTTATAGTTTCCCAGGTCTGGCCACGAGAAGGGGCATTGGCCTTGGCCCAGGCCACATGTGGTTTTTGTCTTTCTGGGTGCTAACTCCTAGTTCTCCTTCAGCTTACATTGACAGAGACCAAAAGGGAGCCCAGGTCTTAACTCAGCTGCCTTCATGAATAGAATTTTCAGAGATCATAGGCTCTACAGTTCCTTCATCCCAGTTTTTTCAAACTGTTTCTAGAATTCCCTCAGAAGCCAAAGCTCTTTGTGGGTGTGAGGGCACTAATAGAGGGGAACTCCCAAACCCTCCTTCGAGCCAATGCCGAAGTCAATCAGAGCAGCTCTGCTTTAATAAACTGTTTAATTTATTGAGGTTTTGCTTGAAAATACAGTTGTTCTGCTTTAAAACAATGTTTGAAAACCACTGATTCTAGGACAAACTTCTTTTAGCAGTAAGCTAAGTAAATCTCCTGGAATCTTTAACACCCAATTTAATCTTTTCATTCCACTCTACCTTCTATTTCAATTATATACACGTTTTATTATTATATAAAGAAGTTGTTTGCTAAAATTTATCAGATTGCTATAAAGCAAGATGAATAAAAGCATTAGTTAGGCCAGGTCTCATCTGGGGGCACCCTATGAAAGCTTCCCTTTCTCTATCTGTTCTAAGGACTTGACTTATTCAGTCAGCAAATATTTATTGAGCACCAGTTGCATGCCAGACACTGAGGAAATTGCATAGAACAAAACAAAAAAGTTTCATGAAGCTTCTAGTGGGGAAAAATAAGATGGTAAGTAAACAAAAATATCTGAAATTGCTATGATGACATATTTCAGTTCAGTTCAGTCGCTCAGTTGTGTCCAACTGTTAGCAACCCCATTGACTGCAGCACCCTAAGCTTCCCTGTCCATCACCAACTCCCGGAGCTTACTCAAACTCATGTCCATCAATTTGGTGATGCCATCCAACCATCTCATCCTCTATCATCTCCTTCTCCTCCTGCCTTCAATCTTTCCCAGCATCAGGGTCTTTTCCAGTGAGTCAGTTCTTCACATCAGGTGGCCAAAGTGTTGCAGTTTCAGCTTCAGCATTAGTCCTTCAATGAATATTCAGGACTGATCTCCCTTAGGATTGACTGCTTGGGTCTCCTTGCAGTTCAAGGGACTCTCAATAGTCTTTTCCAACAACACAGTTCAAAAGCATCAATTCTTTGGTGCTCAGCTTTCTTTATAGTCCAACTCTCATATCTATCCATGACTGCTGGAAAAACCATAGCTTTGACTAGACGAACTTTTGTCGGCAAAGTAATTCTCTGCTTTTTAATATGCTGTCTAGGTTGCTCATAGCCTTTCTTCCAAGGAGCATCTTTGAAATTCATGTCTAGGTCACCATCTGCAGTGATTTTGGAGCCCATAAAAATGTCTCACTGTTTCCCAATCTATTTCCCATGAAGTGATGGGACTGGATGCCATGATCTTAGTTTTCTGAACATTGAGTTTTAAGCCAACTTTTTCACTCTTCTTTCACTTTCATCAAGAGGCTCTTTAGTTCTTCTTCGCTTTCTCCCATAAGGGTGGTGTCATCTGCGTTTCTGAGGTTACTGCTATTTCTCCTGGCAATTCTGATTCCAGCTTGTGCTTCAGCCAGCCCGGCATTTCACATGATGTATTCTGCGTATAAGTTAAATAAGCAGGGTGACAATATACAGCCTTGACCTACTTCTTTCCCAATTTGGAACCAGTCTGTTGTTCCATGTCCAGTTCTAACTGTTGCTTGTTGACCTGCATCCAGATTTCTCAGGAGGCAGGTCAGGTGATCTGGTATTCCCATCTCTTTCAGAATTTTCCACAATTTGTTGTGATCCACACAGTCAAAGGCTTTGGCATAGTCAATAAAGAGGAAGTAGATGTTTTTCTGGAACTCTCTCACTTTTTCGATGATCCAGCAGATGTTGACAATTTGATCCCTAGTTTCTCTGCCTTTTCTAAATCCCGCTTGAGCATCTGGAAGTTCAGGTTCATACAGTGTTGAAACCTGGCTTGGAGAATTTTGAGCATTACTTTGCTAGCGTGTGAGATAAGTGCAATTGGCATTGCCTTTCTTTAGGATTGGAATGAAAACTGGCCTTTTCCAGTCCCATGGCCACTGCTAAGTTTTCTAAATTTGCTGGCATATTGAGTGCAGCACTTTCACAGCATCATCTTTTAGGATTTGAAATAGCTCAACTGGAACTCCATCACCTCCACTAGCTTTGTAGTGATGCTTCCTGAGGCCCACTAGACTTCACATTCCAGGTTGTCTGGCTCTAGGTGAGTGATCACACCATCATGGTTATCTGGGTCATGAAGATCTTTTTTGTATAGTTCTTGTGTATATTCTTGCCACCTCTTAATATCTTCTGCTTCTGTTAGGTCCATACCATTTCTGTCCTTTATTATGTCCATCTTTGCATGAAATGGTCCCTTGGTATCTCTAATTTTCTTGAAGAGATCTCTGGTCTTTCCCATCCTATTGTTTTCCTCTATTTCTTTGCGTTGATCGTTGAGGAAGCCTTTCTTATCTCTCCTTGCTATTCTTTGGAACTCTGCATTCAAATGGGTATATCTTTCCTTTTCTCGTTTGCCTTTGGCTTCTCTTCTTTTCTCAGCTATTTGCAAGTCCTCCTCAGACAACCATTTTGCCTTTTTGCATTTCTTTTTCTTGGAGATGGTCTTGATCACTGCCTCCTGTACAGTGTCACGAACCTCTGTCCATAGTTCTCCAGGCAGAGACTCTGTCTATATATAGATCTAATAGATTAGATTTATAGATCTAATCCCTGGAATCTATTTGTCACTTCCACTGTATAATTGTAAGGGATTTGATTAGGTCATTTCTGAATGGTCTAGTGGTATTTCCTACTTTAAATTTAAGTCTGAATTTTGCAATAAGGAGTTCATGATCTGAGCCACAGTCAGCCCCTGGTCTTGTTTTTGCTAACTGTATAGAGTTTTCCATCTTTGGCTGCAAAGAATATAATCAATCTGATTTCAGTATTGACCATCTGGTGATGTCCATGTGTAGAGCCATCTCTTGTGTTGTTGGAAGAGGATGTTTGCTATGACCACTGCGTTCTCTTGGCAAAACTCTGTTAGCCTTTGCCCTGCTTTGTTTTGTACTCCGAGGCCAAATTTGCCTGTTCCTCCAGGTATCTCTTGACTTCCTACTTTTGCATTCCAGTCCCCTATAATGAAAAGGACATCTTTTTTGGGCATTAGTTGTATAAGATCTTCATAGATTTTGTGAATCTTCATAGAACCATTCAACTTCAGCTTCTTCAGTTGAATGTAGTGACATTCTTCATCATAGAAATAAAATCCTGTTTTGTAATGTATTCTTCTATCATTCTCAGAACAACTGAGTATTTAATTTTATTTATGGGCTGATGTTTTGTGTACTTAGCCTGTATTCCCAACTGTACTATGAGTCTTCAAAAGCAGGTATTTCATTGTATACATGGGCTGAATATACAGTATAAATTCAATAAATACTTGATTAAGTAGTTATCTTCCAACTTCTTTAGCTTGGCAGAAAGCTGGGATGGTGTCTTCAGAAAATATGACATTAAATCAAAGCAAATTATAATTGACAATAAAGATGTTAATAGATAAAAATTCTACAATTTATGCAATGGTTGATCCAACTGATTGAGTATCCCAGAAGGAATTCTTAGAAATTAATAGAGTAGACTTTGTCCCAGAAAGTACAAAACAAGCAGAGCTGTATACAACTTAGTTTAACTTTTCCTCAAATGTGAGCAAAGGTCATGTGGCTTTGGCATCAGACTGGTAATGGTTTCATCACACAGGCCACTTTTATTTGGTAGTTTCAATACATCACCCACAAACTATGCTCTGTGGGTCAAAATGTACCAGGATTTTTAGAATCAGCCCTCAATAAATCCACTACCTAGATTGGGACATGAACTTTGTGTTAGGTTCTTTGATGGTATAAATCTTACGAAGTGAAATGAAAGTCATTCAGTCCCATCTGACTTTTTGTGACCCCATGGACTATGGCCTGGCTGCCAGGCTTCTCCATCCGTGGAATTCTCCAGGCCAGAATACTGGAGTGGGTAGCCGTTCCCTGCTCCAGGGGATCTTCCCCACCCAGGGATTGAACCCAGGTTTCCTGCATTGCAGGTAGATGCTTTACCATCTGAGCCATTATTCAAATTGGGAAACTTATACATGAAGAATTGATGCTTTTGAATTGTGGTGTTGGAAAAGACTCTTGAGAGTCCCTTGGACTGCAAGGAGATCCAACCAGTCCATTCTGAAGGAGATCAGCCCTGGGATTTCTTTGGAAGGAATGATGCTAAAGCTGAAACTCCAGTATTTTGGCCACCTCATGCGAAGAGTTGACTCATTGGAGAAGACTCTGATGCTGGGAGGGATTGAGGGCAGGAGGAGAAGGGGACGACAGAGGATGAGATGGCTGGATGGCATCACTGACTCGATGAATGTGGGTCTGAGTGACCTCCGAGAGCTGGTGATGGATAGGGAGGCCTGGCGTGCTGCAGTTCATGGGGTGGCAAAGAGTCGGACACGACTGAGCGACTGATCTGATCTGATCTGATACATGAGGATATACCAAGACTTCCATTTGGTACTTGAGCACAGAGGAATGTTGAGTTTAAACAAAGTATCATCTGTGCTAGAAAGGATTCAAACCTAAAAGAAACCACTTGACTATATGATAAGAGTCTGTTCCCAGATTCCAAGAGTTAAAGGAGTCTGTTCCAAGTGTTCCAAGAGTCTTTCCTGTCCCCCTGGGGCGATTGTCCCAACCTGTATGAGTTTCAGGTTGGGACAATATCTTTGCCCCACAGTGTGACTAGGTAGCATGAGATGGAGCAGAGCCATGAGAAAGAGCATTGGGGCTCTAGATCCATAGTAGGACCCTTCTGTCTCCTTGGTACTTTCCAGGTATCCTCTGGTTAAGTTTTTATCAGGCCACCCTCTCAATCTGGATTTGGAGGCATAGAGAATTTGAGATTTTTCCCTGTGGTAATACGGATCTTCTGTCAGGAAAGTGATGGCAGTACTTGTGGTCTTATCAGCTCTTTGGAACAAACTACTTTCATATCATATCAACTTTCAGCACTTTTCTGATAGGCTTATGTTGCTTTAAGTGAAAGTGAAGTTGCTCAGTCGTGTCCGACTCTTGTGACCTCATGGACTGTAGCCTACAGACTCCTCCATCCATGGAATTTTCTAGGCAAGAGTACTGGAGTGGGTTGCCATTTCCTTCTGGGAGGGGTCGAGAAGCAGGCAATAAAGAGGCAACAAGCAAGTGGCAAGAGTTTACGATGGAGAAAAGTGCTGTGCAGAAATACCACGCCCTCTGGCAGAGGATGGTCCTTCAGACTGGGTGGCAGGGAAAACCGCTAGAAGACACCACCTAGGAGGGAGCATCTGAGCTAAGACTGGATGAGTCTGATTCAACCCCCTCAACCCCATGAGGTGAATCAGTCCTGTGCTAGGCAGAGGGACAGCCCCAGACACGCCCATGTCAATCCCAGGGACCTGTGACTGTTAGCTTAGGTGGTAGAAGGGACTGCAGGCAGGATTAATGTCATGGGCCCTGAGATGGGGAGATTATCCTTCATTATCTGGGTGGGCCCAAAAAACCCCAAGTGTCCTCAGAAGATTGAAACAGAGGAGGATGTGAAGATGGAAGTAGGGGAAGGCAACGCGCTCATGGAAACAAATTGCAGTGATGCAGCCACAAGCCGAGGAAGGCCACAGCTACAGAACCTGGGACAGGAGGCACAGGTTCTCTCCTGGGGTCTCTAAGAGACCAGCCCTGCCTACACTTTGATTTTAGCCTGGAAGATTCATTTCTAGATTGTTCCAAATGTGAAAGAGGATAGTGAAGGACAAACTTGAATAGGAAAGCTGTAGAAGATTTGGGAAAAGGAAATTTATTTATCTTGGACTATAACGATTGCAAATAATAAAGTATGCAGTGAAATATTAAAATTTTGCAAAGCTGGGAAAAAAATGCTATTTTCCAGCTCAAATAGTTTCACTTGAGTTGAATTCTTGAGTTATTTACCTTTTGTGAACTACATGACTAAAGGCACATAATATTTTATGTCTCTACATTAACTTTTTCCTTTTATACTTGATTCTACCTCACAATATTGTGAACACTGTGACTTGCTAAGTAAAAATATTTTACAGGTTAGGGTCAGAGTCATCCAATCTTGCACTGGATGAGGAAACAGGCCTATGAAAAAGCAGGGATTTGACAAAGGGCACATACTGAGTCAGAAGCAAAGAGAAAAATAGAGTCCAAGTCTGCTGATTTTAAAACTGTGTTTTTCAGTCTTTTCTTTTTTGGGGTTAACCAAGGCTCCTTTTTATAAAAAGAAAAAAAAACCTTCTCCTCTACCAGAGATTTTCATACAGCCTCTGGGAGAGTCATCATTCAGTTGAGAATCACTGTATATTCTGAATAATGACATTTCCTTTTCATAACTGAACACTGATCCTTCAGACCAGCAGACATTGATCCTGCCAGGCAATAACAGGAGCTCAAGATGTATATTTTAAAAGACAAAGACAAAAAAAAAAAAAAAAGCTCATGTCTATAAGTAGTATGAGACTCGAAGTAATACTAAAAACATTATATAGAACTTTACAAAGTGTACATCCACCTTCTCATCAGATTCTCACAGCAAGCCTGTAAGGTATTGTTATCTGCATTCTGGTTTTGCAGCTGAGAAGATCAAGACATGGAGAGTTTAAGTGACTTGCCAAAGAACCAGGATTTGCACCCTAATCTCCACTACTGTTTCCATTACTTCCCTATATCTTCTTTCCAAAGCTGTTAAGAGTTTAGAGATTCACAGAATCATCACTCTTTACCTAGAAACATCTCATATCAGGGACTAAAATGCTGTCATTTTATTGAGGTAGTGACCAACCCTACCCGCATCCTTCCTTCTCTTAAGAATGACCTGGAGTGTTTGTTAAAATACACCTAGGCCCTTTTCCTAATGGTTTTGATAAAATACTCAGGAGTGGGGCTCAGGGATCTATTTTTTATTGCTGCTGCTGCTGCTAAGTCGCTTCAGTTGTGTTCGACTCTGTGCGACCCCATAGACGGCAGCCCACCAGGCTCCCCCGTCCCTGGGATTCTCCAGGCAAGAACACTGGAGTGGGTTGCCATTTCCTTCTCCAATGCATGAAAGTGAAAAGTGAAAGTGAAGTCGCCCAGTCGTGTCCAACTCCTAGCGACCCCATGGATTGCAGCCTACCAGGCTCCTCCGTCCATGGGATTTTCCAGGCAAGAATACTGGAGTGGGGTGCCATTGCCTTCTCCGATTTTTATTGCTAGAATACTAGAATCAGGAAATGCTAAGGTTTATTTGCAAAAATGAATAAGGTGTGTTTCACTGTGGTGCTGGGAGCCTGTGCCTTTATTTCTCAAGGCCTCTAATTTACCACCACTAATTACCACCACCTTCTCCCTCTAATTACTACCACTTTCTCTCTCAGTGAATCACTGTTCAGCCTTGGCATTGTAAGGAGACCAAGGATTCTACAGGAAGATGTTCACTATCCTCCTGTGCCTGTCCTTGGAGTCTGGTGGTAACCTAAGATAGCACAATGTTCCCCCCACCCCAAGGACTGTCCTTCATCCTGATGTTGAGGGAGATGGTCAGCAGATGGCACTAACTCACCATGGCTTCCCTCTTCGAATTCATGGGGTAGAGAGTGGAGGGAAAAGACTTGTAAAGCTAATCCATTGGAACTTTTGGTATACCAAATCTTGAAGACAGTGCTAGAAGGCTTGTTTAGTATTTTATAAAGAACACAGATGTCAGGAATAGGAGGAATGATGTGTGGCTCCTAGCTGGGTTATTTACCAGCTGTGTGACTTCCAGCAAGTTACTTCATAAGCCTGTTTTTTGCAGGTGAAGGGGATTAAGAGGTACAAGCCTTCAATTACTAATATACACTGTATTCATACATCTGTTCAGGTGAGCTTTATAACAGTTCCATGAGATACATATTATTTTCTCAAATTTATAATTGAGAAAACTGAAGCATGCAGAGGTTAGACAACTTGTCCGAGATTACACTGCTGGGCAATGGCACCCCACTCCAGTACTCTTGCCTGGAAAATCTCATGGACAGAGGAGCCTGGTAGGCTCCAGTCCATGAGGTCGCTAAGAGTTGAACATGACTGAGCGACCCCACTTTCACTTTTCACTTTCATGCATTGGAGAAGGAAATGGCAACCCACTCCAGTATCCTTGCCTGGAGAATCCCAGGGACGGAGGAGCCTGGTGGGCTGCCGTCTATGGGGTCGCACAGAGTCGGACACGACTAAAGTGACTTAGCAGCAGTAGCAGCAGCAGCAAGTTAAAACAATATTGAATCCAGGTACTCTACTCCAGTAGTCATGCATTTAAACACTGTACTATATTCCACAGGACTCATTAGATTGTCTTGGATGAAATACACTTTTTATTGCTGCTGCTGCTAAGTCAATTCAGTAGGGTCTGACTCTGTGTGACCCCAGATGGCAACCCACCAGGCTCACCCATCCATGGGATTTTCCCGGCGAGAGTACTGGAGTGGGGTGCCATTGCCTTCTCTGTTTTATTGCACTGTTAGGCTTTTAAAAAATAAAATTTTCCAAGAACATGCATGCAAATTCTTATGTTACTATGTAAGGCGAAAATTGTCAGGCAATGTTTTAAAGAATTAAAGTAAACTCAGGAATTGTTTTTAAAATGAGCAAGCAATTAGAGGCTACCAAAAGTGACCAGAGTAGGGACTTCCTACTAATGGTTAAGACTCCATGCTCCCAGTCCAGGGGGCCTGGGTTCAATCCCTGGTCATAGAGCTAGATCCCACATGCCACAGCTAAGACCTGGTATAACCAAATAAGGGGAAAAAAAGGGAGGGAAGAGCAGGGTGGTCCCTGGCGGTCCAGTGGTTAAGACCCCATGCTTCCACTGCAGGGGGCATGGGTTTGATCCCTGAGGGCATGGCAGTCCACTCCAGTATTCTTGCCTGGAGAATCCCCATGGACAGAGGAGCCTGGCAGGTTGTAGTCCGTGGGGTCGCAAAGAGTCAGACACGACTGAGCAACTAACACACACGCACAGGGCAACTAAGGTCCCATATGATGCATGACACAGCCAAAAAAATTTTTTTTAATTTAAAAAATTAAAAAATAAATAGGGCTTCCTTAGTGGTCCAGCAGTTAAGAATCCACCTTGCAAAGCAAGGGACGCCGGTTCGATCCCTGGTCTGGGAAGATCCCACATCCTGTGATGCAGCTAAGCCCGTGTGCCACAAATCTGAGCCCATGTGCTACAACTACTGAAGCCCGTGCACCTAGAGCCTGTGTTCCACAACAAGAGAAGTCACTGCAATGAGAAGCCTGCATACCGCAACTAGAGAGTAGCCCCCACGCGCCACAATGAGAGAAAGCCCACACGCAGCAACAAAAACCCAGCACAGCCAAAAAGTAAGCAATAAATCTTTTTAAAAATAAATAAGAATATATAATTGTTAAAATTATATGAATAAAATTGAATTAGTATTTGTGTAGTGGCAAAACGGTCTTCAAGCACTGAGACAAAATTAAGACATATTCAGATAATAAAAATTGATAGAACAAACTTGTAAGACTTGCACTACTTGGTGGCAAGCACTACTTGGTGGCAAAACTTACTACAAAGCTACAGTAATAAAGACAGAGAATACTGTCATAAGAATAGACATACAGAGCAATAGAATAGACTTGAGAGTCCAGAAACAAATCCTCACTTTTACAATAGATTTTCAATGAGAGCCAAGCCCATTCAATAAGAAAGAACAATCTTCAAAAATAAAAAAAAAAAAGATGCTGGTTCAACTGGATATACACATACAAATGAAGTTGGATCTCTACCTGTATCCAATATATACATTTACTCAAAATGAGTCAAAGACCTAAGTGCAAATGCTTAAACTATAAAACTGTCAGAAGAGAATAAAGGTATAAGTTTATGACCTTGAATTAGGCAACAGTTTCTTAGATAGGACACCAAAAACATAAGCAACCAAAAACAAATAAATTGAACTTTATCAAAATTAAAGACTTTGGTGCTTCAAAAGACACTCTCATTAAAGTGATATACAACCCATAGAATGGGGAAAAATATTTGCAAATCAAGTATTGATAAAGGTCTAGTATTCAGAATATATAAAGAAATCTTACAACTCAACAGTAAAAAGATAACTCAATTTTAAAAGAGGACGAATGTCTGTGTCCTCACAAAATTCATATGTTGAAACCTAATCCCCAGTGTGATGATATTAAGGGCTGGGGCATTTGGAAAGTAATGAGAACCCTCATTAAGGAGATCAGTGCCCTTATAAAATAGGCCTCAGAGAACATTCTTGCCCTTCCCACCTTATGAGCCAGGAAGTTGACCCTCACCAGATACCAAATATATCAGACCTTGATCTCGGACTTCCCAACCTCCAGAACTATAAGAAATGTGTTTCTATTGTTTATAAGTCACCTGGTCTTTGATATTTTTGTTATAGCAGCTCAAATACACTAAGACAATGAGCAAAGATTTTGAATAGACATTTCTCCAGAGAAGATATACAAATGACCAATTTGTTGTCGTTCAGTAGCTCAGTTGTGTCCGACTCTTTGCGACCCCGTGGACTGCAGCATGCCAAGCTTCCCTGTCTATCACCATCTCCCAGAGTTTGCTCAAATTCATGTCCATTGAGTCAGTGACACCCATCCAACCATCTTATCCTCTGTCATCCCCTTCTCCTACCTTCAATCTTTCCCAGCATCAGGGTCTCTTAAATGAGTCAGTTCTTCACATCAGATGGCCAAAATATTGCTGTTTCAGCTTCAGGAGCAGTCCTTCCAATGAATATTTGGGACTGGTTTCCTTTAGGATTGACTGGTTGGATCTCCTTGCAGTCCAAGGGACTCTCAAGAGTCTTGTCCAGCACCACAGTTCAAAAGCATCAATCCTTTGGCACTCAGCCTTCTTTATGGTCCAAGTCTCACATCCATACATGACTACTGGAAAAACCATAGCTTTGACTGTACACACCTTTGTTGGCAAAGTAATGTCTCTGCTTCTTAATATGCTGTCTAGGTTGGTAATAGCTTTTCTTCTAAGGAGCAAGCATCTTTGAGTTTCACATCTGCAGTCACCATCTGCAGTGATTTTGGAGCCTAAGAAAATAAAATCTGTCACTGTTTCCATTGTTTCCCCATCTATTTGCCATGGAGTGATGGGACCAGATGCCATGATCTTGGTTTTTTGAATGTTGAGTTTTAAGCCAGCTTTTTCACTCTTCTTTCACTTTCATCAAGAGGCTCTTTAGTTCCTCTTTGCTTTCTACCATAAGGGTGGTGTCATATGCCAGTAAGTATGGAAAAATATGCTCATTTCAGTCGCTCAGTGGTGTCCGACTCTTTGCGACCCCATGAATCGCAGTACGTCAGGCCTCCCTGTCCATCACCAAATCCCGGAGTTAGCCATTAGGAAAATGCAAATCAAAAACCACAGTGAAATACCACTTCACACCCACTAGATGGCTAAACTCAAAAAAGCAGAAATCACCCAGGTGGTGGTAAGGGTGTAGAGAAATTACAACCCTCCAATAGTGCTGCTGGGAATGTAAAATGATGCAGCTGCTGTGGAAAACAATTTAGCAGTTCCTCAAAGATTAAATCCAGAAATATTACATGACTTAGCAATTCTACTCCTGGGTATATACCTAAGAGAATTGAAAAGATACGTTCATACAAAGACTTGTACAGGGTGTTTACAGCAACATTATTGAAAATAGGCAAAAAATGGACACAACTCAAACATTCATGAACTTATTAATAGATAAATGGTGGTATATCCATAGAATAAAATACTATTCAGCCATAAAAAGTAATGGCATATCCTATGGCTGGTTCATGTTAATGTATCGCAGAAACCAAGACAACATTATAAAGAAATTATCCCTCAATTAAAAATAATTTTTTTAAGTAATGGCATATCAATACATGCTACAATATAGATGAACCTCGAAGACATGCTAAGTGAAAGAGACCAGTGCCACAGCTACAGAGTCTGTGCACTCTAGAGCCCATGCTCTGCAACTAGAGGGAAGTCCACATGCCACAGTGAAGATCCCATATGCTGAAACCAAGACCCAACACAGTCAAAAATAAATATTTTTTTAAAGTTAAAAAAATTTTTTTAATCGCACATAGAAACTACAAAAACTGACTAAGTACTAGGTTAAAAAGTAATACACAACAGATTTCAAAGAATTGGTGTCACACAGATCTCATTTGTTGTATTTAAAACCTCCTGATGTTTGGAAATGGAAAACTCTATAAACTCCCAGTAAATCCACTGTTGGGCTGCACCTGCAGGCCTAGTAAGCCTTGTAACCTAGCCTCAAGACCAAGGAGCAGAGAGACAGTAACAGATATTAATGGTTTATTGGACAGAGGTTCTTACACATCTAAACCAAAAGGTCCTGGAGATCTGCCCAACTGTGTACGGCAGACATGTGCTGCTGCTGCTGCTAAGTTGCGTCAGTCGTGTCCGACTCTGTGCGACCCCATAGACAGAAGCCCACCAGACTCCCACCATCCCTGAGATTCTCCAGGCAAGAAGACTGGAGTGAGTTGCCATTTCCTTCTCCAATGCATGAAAGTGAAAAGTGAAAGTGAAGTTGCTCAGTCATGTCTGACTCAGCGACCCCATGGACTGCAGCCTACCAGGCTCCTCCGTCCATGGGATTTTCCAGGCAAGAGTACTGGAGTGGGGTGCCATTGCCTTCTCTGACAGCAGACATGTACATGGTAGCAATCTTTGTTACTTGGGGGTGAAGGGAATGGAAGTCAGGTTGACTCACCAGTTACAAGGAAAACCAGCAGCCAGGGCAGGCGGCAAGCACATTACTAATTAAGCCCTATAATTAACATGATTGGATAGTCATGTGAGTGAAGCCGGGCCTGGTTGAGCAGAGGCTGTACAGAGAACAAGAGAATAGCCATCTTGAGTGGCCTGACCATACATCCACAGTGATCTGCTCATTGTTCTATTGAAGTATTTACCTTTCAGGTTGCCTCCCCAGCTCTCCAAAGTTCCTCGACACTTCCTTAGCAACCATAACCATGTAATAGGACTGCTCTTTAAACTCCACTCCCCACTATGGCCACAGTTGATTGGACTAGAGGTAGGGCCCTAATTCAAAATGAGCCAATCAGATTCTCCAAGGAATCTGGGCTTAGGTCACCAGTCTTCATTAGCTTGAAGAGAGATGCCCACCTCTTCTATAAACCCTGGGGAGCAGAGAAAGCTGAGCTGCAAAGAAATTAGGGGTTACTGAAAGAGGAACTCCCCAGGTCAGTAGGTGCCCAATATGCTACTGGAGATCAGTGGAGAAATAACTCCAAAAAGAATGAAGGGATGGAGTCAAAGCAAAAACAATACCCAGTTCTGGATGTGACTGGTGATAGAAGCAAGGTCCGATGCTGTAAAGAGCAATATTGCATAGGAGCCTAGAATGTTAGGTCTATGAATCAAGGCAAATTGAAGTGGTCAAACAGGAGACGGCAAGAGTGAACGTCGACATCTAGGAATCAGAAAACTAAAATGGACTGGAATGGGTGAATTTAACTCAGATGACCGTTATATCTACTACTGTGGGCAGGAATCCCTCAGAAGAAAGGGAGTAGCCATCATGGTCAACAAAAGAGTCTGAAATGCAGTCAGATCAGATCAGGTCAGTCGCTCAGTCGTGTCCGACTCTTTACGACCCCATGAACTGCAGCACGCCAGGCCTCCCTGTCCATCACCAGCTCTCAGAGGTCACTCAGACTCACATCCATCGAGTCAGTGATGCCATCCAGCCATCTCATCCTCTGTCGTCCCCTTCTCCTCCTGCCCTCAATCCCTCCCAGCATCAGAGTCTTCTCCAATGAGTCAACTCTTCGCATGAGGTGGCCAAAATACTGGAGTTTCAGCTTTAGCATCATTCCTTCCAAAGAAATCCCAGGGTTGATCTCCTTCAGAATGGACCGGTTGGATCTCCTTGCAGTCCAAGGGACTCTCAAGAGTCTTCTCCAACACCACAGTTCAAAAGCATCAATTCTTCGGCGCTCAGCCTTCTTCACAGTCCAGCTCTCACATCCATACATGACCACAGGAAAGACCATAGCCTTGACTAGGCGAACCTTTGTTGGCAAAGTGATGTCTCTGCTTTTGAATATGCTATCTAGGTTGGTCATAACTTTCCTTCCAAGGAGTAAGCGTCTTTTAATTTCATGGCTGCAGTCACCATCTGCAGTGATTTTGGAGCCCATAAAAATACAGTACTTGGATGCAATCTCAAAAACAACAGAATGATCTCCTCATTTCCAAGGCAAACCATTCAATATCACAATAATCCAAGTCTATGCCCCAACCAGTAACGCTGAAGAAGCTGAAGTTGAACGGTTCTATGAAGACCTACAAGACCCTCTAGAACTAACACCCAAAAAAGATGTCCTTTTCATTATAGGGGACTGGAATGCAAAAGTAGGAAGTCAAGAAACACCTGGAGTAACAGGCAAATTTGGCCTTGGAGTATGGAATGAAGCAGGGCAAAGACTAACAAGAGTTTTGCCAAGAGAACGCACTGGTCATAGCAAACACCCTCTTCCAACAACACAAGAGAAGACTCTACACATGGACATCACCAGATGGTCAACACCAAAATCAGATTGATTATATTCTTTGCAGCCAAAGATGGAGAAGCTCTATACAGTCAGCAAAAACAAGACCAGGAGCTGACTGTGGCTCAGATCATGAACTCCTTATTGCCAAATTCAGACTGAAATTGAAGAAAGTAGGGAAAACCACTAGACCATTCAAGTATGACCTAAATCAAATCCTTTATGATTATACAGTAGAAGTGAGAAATAGATTTAAGGGCCTAGATCTGATAGATAGAGTGCCTGATGAACTATGGAATGAGGTTCGTGACATTGTACAAGAGACAGGGATCAAGACCATCCCCATGGAAAAGAAATGCAAAAAAAGCAAAATGGCTTCTGGGGAGACCTTACAAATAGCTGTGAAAAGAAGAGAAGAGAAAAGCAAAGGAGAAAAGGAAAAATATAAGCATCTGAATGCAGAGTTCCAAAGAATAGCAAGAAGAGATAAGAAAGCCTTCCTCAGCGATCAATGCAAAGAAATAGAGGAAAAAAACAGAATGGGAAAGACTAGAGATCTCTTCAAGAAAATTAGAGATACCAAGGCAACATTTCATACAAAGATCGACTCAATAAAGGACAGAAATGGTATGGACCTAACAGAAGCAGGAGATATTAAGAGGTAGCAAGAATATACACAAGAACTATACAAAAAAGATCTTCACGACCAAGATAATCACGATGGTGTGATCACTCATCTAGAGCCATACATCCTGGAATGTGAAGTTAAGTGGGCCTTAGAAGGCATCACTATGAACAAAGCTAGTGGAGGTGATGGAATTCCAGTTAAGTTATTTCAAATCCTGAAAGATGATGCTGTGAAAGTGCTGCCCTTACTATGCCAGCAAATTTGGAAAACTCAGCAGTGGCCACAGGACTGGAAAAGGTCAGTTTTCATTCCAATCCCAAAGAAAGGCAATGCCAAAGAATGCTCAAACTACCGCACAATTGCACGCATCTCACACGCTAGTAAAATAATGCTCAAAATTCTCCAAGCCAGGCTTCAGCAATACTTGAACCGTGAACTTCCTGATGTTCAAGCTGGTTTTAGAAAAGGCAGAGGAACAAGAGATCAAATTGGTCCAACATCTGCTGGATCAATGAAAAAGCAAGAGAGTTCCAGAAAAACATCTATTTCTGCTTTATTGACTATGCCAAAGCCTTTGACTGTGTGGATCACAATAAACTGTGGAAAATTCTGAAAGAGATGGGAATACCAGACCACCTGACCAGCCTCTTGAGAAACCTATATGCAGGTCAGGAAGCAACAGTTAGACTGGACATAGAACAATAGACTGGTTCCAAATAAGAAAAGATGTACATCAAGGCTGTATATTGTCACCCTGCTTATTTAACTTCTATGCAGAGTACATCATGAGAAACTCTGGGCTGGAAGAAGCACAAGCTAGAATCAAGATTGCTAGGAGAAATATCAATAACCTCAGATATGCAGATGACACCACCCTTATGGCAGAAAGTGAAGAGGAACTAAAAAGCCTCTTGATGAAAGTGAAAGAGGAGAGTGAAAAAGTTGGCTTAAAACTCAACATTCAGAAAACGAAGATCATGGCATCTGGTCCCATCACTTCATGGGAAATAGATGGGGAAACAGTGGAAACAGTGGCAGACTTTACTTTTGGGGGCTCCAAAATCACTGCAGATGGTGACTGCAGCCATGAAATTAAAAGACGCTTACTCCTTGGAAGGAAAGTTATGACCAGCCTAGATAGCATATTGGAAAGCAGAGACATTACTTTGCCAACAAAGGTCCATCTAGTCAAGGCTATGGTTTTTCCAGTGGTCATGTATGGATGTGAGAGTTGGACTGTGAAGAAAGCTGAGCACCGAAAAATTGATGCTTTTGAACTGTGGTGTTGGAGAAGACTCTTGAGAGTCCCTTGGACTGCAAGGAGATCCAACCAGTCCATCCTAAAGAAGATAAGTCCTAGGTGTTTTTTGGAAGGAATGATGCTAAAGCTGAAACTCCAGTACTTTGGCCACCTCATGCGAAGAGTTGATTTATTGGAAAAGACTCTGATGCTGGGAGGGATTGAGGGCAGGAGGAGAAGGGGACAACAGAGGATGATGAGATGGCTGGATGGCATCACTGACTTGATGGATGTGAGTTTGAGTGAACTCCGGGAGTTGGTGATGGACAGGGAGGCCTGGTGTGCTGCAATTCATGGGGTCGAACATGCAGAGTCGGACATGACTGAGCGACTGAACTGCACTGAACAGAGAGGAGAGACCACACAGTAAGAGGGAGAGATTGAAAAACAGACTGATTAGAGAGGAGGAACTTAAAAAGAAACAGACAGTATTTATAAAGCATATAGAGCAAGACTGAGTTAAATTGAGATTGATGAAATAAAATTCATATTTTATGGCAAAAAAATTAAGCAAAATTTTTCTCTGCCTGTTTGGGCCTCTTCCCTCCCTTTTAGGGTGTATTGTACATCAGCATTAACCAGAAATCCTTACGTGATAATATTCCTCTTTCTTTTTTTTTTTGCATGCGACATGCAGGATCTTAGTTCTCTGACTAGGTATTGAACCTGTGCCCACTGAAGTGGGAGTGTGGAGTCTTAACCACTGGATCACCAGGGAAGTCCCTTGATTATTAGGCTTTAGTGAGAAAGCATTAGTTGATCAAATATTTTGTCCCTCAATGTCAAGGGCATTTCTTACCTGTCCTGGGTCTATCATGTCTGTCCATGTCAGGTCTTCATCTCTGTTTTATCTTTCCTTTTAGGGGGTTGTACTGATAAGATGTCTGGCAAACATTAATGGTCAATTCCAAGTTTTCCAATGCAATTTATGTCTATTTTATCTTACATGTGCATTGTGCATGCTCAATAATTTATACAAAACTATAGATGTGATCAAAATTGACAGAGTAACAATGTCATTAGTAAAGATTTAAGCTGAGATTCTCCTAAACCAAAACATTTTCACAGTATTTTTCCTAAACTAGAAAGAGAATCATTCAAAGCAGAAATTTGATTCTTCATGTGTCATGAGTTAACAAATATCTCAGTCACATGGTCATACCATTGGAAAGTTGATAGAACTCAATATGCTCACATTAAAGGCAGAGTGCAGGGGTTGTTTCCAAGACTACCCATAGGTGACCTTGAGCCAAGGGAAAGTGATTGTGCATCTTTCTAACTAACCTGGGGAGAGTCAAGGCCATAAGCTTGTTCCATAAATACACTGGATCCTGTTAGGAGCTGCCCAATATTTAATATCTAATGAAAACTATTACTTATGACAAGGTTCAGAACAGTTGTCATTAACTGGCTAAGAGGGTCCCACTTCATCATACTGGCAATAAAATTAGCTTGCATGGTACTAGAGTTTTTTCCTTCTAAAAGAAAATTGCTAGGGGCCGTTTATTAAAGAGCCTTAGAGAAGAGAAATCTACCAAGGTAACCTAGGAGTACTGGACAGAGGTAACTAGCCACAAACCCAGAAACTGGATTGAGTTTTGAAACTTGCAAATAATTGAGCCCAAGGAAAAAAATATATTTGGTTCACAAGTAAAAGTATGAGTAATTGTCTAAGTAATTAGTATACAGACTTGGTCCAGCATCTTGGGTCAGCTATCTACTTCAGATGTCATCTTCTTCTTGTCCTAGTCTGGTAGTCTGGTGGTATTAATCCTAGTCAAAGTTAGGTATCAGAAATAGGAGTTGCAGTTCATTCAGAAGAATGAAAGTGGCTGTAAAGAATCCTTTATCTGATGTCTTTTCCCGTATACATAATCTGCTGGTTGCAAGTCATGGCACATATCTTCACTCAAAGATGGATAACTGTGATAAGCTTCAGAACCAAACTTTACAATAATATAGCAACAACGAGCCACCTGAGAAGTGAGTCTTTAGCAGTAAACACAGACCTCAATTTGTTAACTAGAATTAAATATCCACTGAAACATGTATTTTTCTCTCTAAATACCCTCATTTCTACCAAATATGGCCAAATTAAGACTGATTTGTTTGTGAAATAAATATGCTTTTCATAAATTTGGCCTGATTATCTACATAAGTGTGACTGATCACATGGGCTTCCCAGGTGGCACTAGTGGTAAAGAACCTGTCTGTTAATGCAAGAGACGTAGAAGACTTGGATTTGATCCCTGGGTTAGGAAGATACCCTGGAGGAGAGCACGGCTACCCACTCCAGTATTCTTATCTAGAGAATCCCATGGACAAAGGAGCCTGTTGGGCTCCTGCAGCCCATAGGGTCACAAAGAATCAGACACGACTGAAGTGACTCAACACACACCCATGCTACTGATCTCATAGGCTCTTTTTAAGTTGGCTGTGCTGGAACTTTTCATAAGGAATCTCAGATTAAGCTTTTAAAAGGCCTCTCAAAGGCAGGAAAGCCATGCCAAGGCCTTGTCACAGATTCTGCCTGTGGTATCTATAGATCTGGATGAATTCCTCTCATTTTCCCCCAAGTACCTTAAGACTTCTGTACCTATTAGGAGGTAGCCTTCCTTATTTGGGCTTCCCTCATAGCTCAGTTGGTAAAGAATCCGCCTGCAATGTAGAAGACCCCAGATCAACTCCTGGGTCAAGAAGATCTGCTGGAGAAGGGATAGGCTACCCACTCCAGTATTCTTGGACTTCCGTTATGGCTCAGCTAGTAAAGAATCCACCCATGATGTGGGAGACCTGGGTTCGATCCCTGGGTTGGGAAGATCCCCTGGAAAAGGGAAAGGCTACCCACTCCAGTATTCTGGCCTGGAAAAGTCGCAAAGAGTCGGACACAGCTGAGCCACTTTCACTTTCTTTATTTGCCTGATAAAGTTACTGGCAAACAAAGAAATTACAGTTTCTGGAGGGATCAGGTAGAGAGAAAAGATAGATGCTTCATTTCCATTTATAAAGGTATAATTTACCAAATTAACCAAAAAGTGATGGCCTAGATTCTGAAGGCTTTGCAGTCCCTGGTTCTGGCCCTTCCAGTTGTCTGCTGGCACCCCTGTTACTTCCAACCAAAAGCCTTCCAGTGTGCAGTCCCAGCACTACTCCTTGGCTCTAGCTGATATCCCTTTGCCTGAAATTACTCCTATCCTGCACTGCCTCCAACTTGTCTATGTTCTCTCAGTCTTTCAAGCCTCTGTTCTTTTCCTGACATATTGGTCACATTTTTCTCTACCAATCTCGCTGCTGGAACTCTTCAAACTGTAGCAAGTTTTCTGCTTGCAGCTTCCTCGGTTGGGAGCAGAAACTATCTGATCGGCCCCTCTATCTTCCTGTCTGTGCCCTTCCTCCCTGCCATCTGGCGTCTGTCTTCTTACAGTTCACTCTCAGTAACTGGGTTATCCGCCAGGGTACAGCAGACTGAGCCCAAAACCCCGGGGCTTTTCTGAAATGAACGTTTTGTCCATCCAGTCTGCAGAGTCTCCGCAGGGGAAGGGAACACCCAGTGAATCATCCGCTGTTTGTTAGGGCAAAGGCATCTTGGGAACTGTGCTCTTTAGCCTCAGTGAAGAGCATGGAAAGGACTTTAGAGATGGTTTAGAGTCAGTCTAGACAAATTCTCCATTTAATTTTTTTTCTATTTACTTATAATTTAGATATTAGTTTTAGGTGTACAACCAACCCATTTATTGATTGATTTATTTATTTTGGCTGTGTAGAGTAGCATGTGGGTTCCTTGACCAGGAATCGAAAACACTCCCTGTGGTGGAAACAGAGTCTTAACCACCAGACCACCAGGGAAGTCCTCCAACCCCTTCATTTACAGGTGAGGAAAATGACTTAACCAAAGTCAGACAGCTAGCAAGGAGCCTATCTGCCTTCAGAAGCAAAATGCTTAACAAGTAGGTGTCATGAGCTCAACTCAACAGTGTTCCTTGTCTGAAGGAGAGGTATCTGCCTTCCCCCCTCCCCTCCCAATCTCCACCTTCCTGGTTTTGCACAAACGGTTTCTGCTTGTGGCCCTTGCTCCTGACAAACCACACCTTCAGCATGCCAGGTCCTATCACTCAGACCTCAAAGTAGACGTCACCTCCTCTAAGAAGCCTCTGGCCACCACCCCCTCCAAAGCTGGTGCCGCTGTGTGTAGGTTTGCTTGTTTTCTTTTTGGCTGCATTGAGACTTAGTTTCGGCATGCGGGATTCTCTAGTTGTGGTCAGCAGACTTAGTTGCCCTGTGGCATGTGGGATCTCAGTTCCCAGGCCAGGGATCAAACCCCACGTCCCCTGTATTACAAGGCAGATTCTTAACCACTGGACCACCTGGAAAGTCCACGTAGTATATTTTATATACTCGTGAAGACCTGTCTACTTGCACACATGGTTTGCATAGAATAGGCACTCAATAAATATTTGATGAGCAAGGAAAAAAAATGGACTCCAGCAGCTACCATTTGCTGGAGTCCATTTATTCAGGTCCTCAGTGGAGAACAGAAAGGGAAGGTCAGGGGTTGGGAGCCCAGTCATCCCACTTTCCCCAGCAACCCCTTCTGATGAGTTTGCAGGAAACTGGATGATCAGGTTGAAGCAGTGACGCAGCTGTACTATAGAGAGCTCAGCACTGACTCTTTGGCAGAGGCAGTCAAAACTGCGCCCCCCCCCCCCCCCCGTTATCCTACCCAATGTAGTCAGTGGGAGCCACTCCCTGGGAAGTATAGCCTGGAAGTAGGTTAAGGAGCAGTCACAAAGCTGCGAGGCCCTAGCCCTGCATACACTCACTCTCAGAGGTCATGGGAGTGGGGTGCTTAGCCAGAGAAATTTCTAGTCAATTATGAACCAAACCCCTGAGAACTGGACAGAGGCTGATCCAAGATTACAAATCCAGGCCAGACCGGAGGTGGCCAAAATGAGCTGCACCAGGCCTGCCAGGGGATCAGGGAGAGCATTTTGTCCTGATTGTAAGTGATGCCCTCTCCTCACCCCTTGGCCTCTTTTATAATAGATTCTGGAGAGGTTGGGAAAGAGGCAATCAGTGCATCTTACTCAACCCTGGCTGTTGATGCCTCCAGGATCACTCTGGCACTGTCTAGGGCCTCTGATATACTATTTTAAACCAAGCACCTTTTCCAAAAAAAAAAAAACAAACCTGTCCATTTGGACCAGTCATTTTACTCAAGGGACAGAGGCTATTATACACAACAGAGGTCTGGTGTCTGGAAAAGCTGGGCATCTTTAGGAGAGCTTGGAATGAAAAAAATAAAAAGCCCATCCTTCTGAGTGAGGCCAGCCAACCCAGCTGGAGAAGGCAGCACACTGCGGGGGGTTGCCAAAGGACCACTGGGCCAGCTTGCCAGACCCTGGGCCAAACCATTGTATAAGCTCCCCAGTATTGGAAGGGATGAAAAAAAAAAAAAATCAAGACATGTTTTCAGCTTTGTTCAGGGGCCGAGAACATGCTTTCAACTCCAGGAATCTCTGCTCTCCTCTGCAAATGGAAAATATGATCCATGAGAATAAACTTGACCACTGGATTATGTGCCTACTCACCCAGCCCTGTAACTTGGGGTTAGGTGGCCCTATGCCTCGAGGCAACTTGTGACCATTTTCCAGAGACCCCTCTCTCCCCTCTGAGCAGTTAGCTCACTTTAATGGTTTAAAGACAGGTCAGCGACCTCAAAATCAAGTACAAAATGTGCATTTATTGACATCTGTTCTGGGCCACACTGGGCTTCTAGCAAAACAATAGCAAATATAAAAGGAAACACATTAATATAGTTAGCAACCGAGTACAGTTGTGGATACCAGGTAATGTTTTTTCCAGATTTGGCAGAGGAAATATTACCTTATATTCAACAGTGTAACACTGAACATGCACAGAGTTCCAGATTCAGCAAAGAAATGTTAGTAACATTTCAAGTAACAATATAGTTTATTTCTTTATTTCACCACCTTTTATATGTATGAACTGTGATGCAGGCCTTGCTTACATCTTATGGAGCCAGGCCAAGAAATATGCTTTATATTGGTTATTTGATCTTCAACATCAGATTATCATTAGAGGTGGGCAAAACCATGCAAAAAAGAAAATGAAAGACATTTCCAGGTACGGCACTAAACGAAGAACACTTGAAGCCACAGAGTTTGCCCATGGCCAATTTCTTGTTTCTTGTAGAGAGAGAACAGGACAGTGGGGCTTTATTTTGACATTTTAGGGGCTTCATGCCAATCAGTATCATGGGACAAAGACAATAAGTAAGTAAAGGAATGAAGAAACAAACACGCAAGTTGCACCAGAACAGATGGGCTTAAATTAACCAAGTGACAGTTTGGGCATCAGTCCCACAAGGCTGTCATGTCAGATGGCAGGAGAAGAGAAGTACCACAAGCCTCAGTTGCTCAGAGGCTGCTGAGCAGCCCCAGGAAACCTCAGAGAGGCCACCCCTCCACGCTGGCTACCCTGACTTGCCCGCTGCCTCCTTGAGGGCACTCTTCCCCTGACAGTGCTTGCAGGGGAAGGCTGGGCCGGGGTGTTCTGGAGGTACTGGAAGGCACTCTGACGGCCCACCTGCCTCTCTACGCAGTTAAAGGTGAGGGCCACTCCTACATTGGCCTTCATGACTCTGGAGGAGCCATCGGATGTGCCATCAAAGCACCGGCCGAGTGCAATCTCCTTGGCTGTGCGAGGGTCCTGGTCAGTGACAGTGTAGATGCCATAGTTGTGGCCCAGTGGGTCCAAGGGCGCCAGCATGGTGTACTCACTGGTGTCGTTGTTGACCGCCAGCGGTAGGTGGTTGACCAGGTACTCATGCAGCATAGAGTTTACACTGGCTCGTTGGCAACTGCCCTGGGGGATGACCTTCACCAGCGTGCGGTCCACACGGTCCTGGTCATAGAGCATCCCACTGCACTTGAACTCCAAACAGGCAGAGGAGATGTTGGGCTGGTCCCTGTCCCGTGTGCTCTTCACATCCCGGATTCCATACAGCTTTCCCACTGTCCGCCGGTGGGTGCCCCCCATGTTACGAGATCGCACATTTATCTCCGGTGTCCCCACAATCCTCACCTTGATGTAGCAAGCCCTGAACTCCATGGGCTTGGGCCACCATGCCAGGTAGTCTTCAGTCCAGCCCATGGGGTCATCATCGTTGAAAGGGACTGTGTTATAGTCATACCGATCCCCCTCAATCTGGTAGAACCGGAAATGGGCCGCACTGGGTGGTGCATCCTCGCATGCCCGGAGGTTCTCAAATGCATAGATGGGTCCATTGCCCTCCTCAGGTGAGTTGGGCCGTGGCTTAGCCATGCTGATCTGGAAAGCCGTCTTCTTGACCCGTGGGTCCTCATGGTCTGTCCGTCGGTACTTGAGCTTGTTGAGGTAGGGCTGAGGGACACCAATTGCATTTGGGTTGAATTTAGGAGAAGACTCCACTGCTTCCAGTTCTTCCCCAGCCAGGCTGGCCAAGACGTAGGCAGAGTAAGCATCGGGGGACTGGTCATCACAGAAGGCAGGCAGGCAGGCCCCATTGGGACCCGTGAGGACACTGTCAAAGCGGCCCCAGGCCCTGGGGTTGGAGGAGAAGCCAGTCCTGGGCTCCAGGTTGATCACAGAGACCACAACCCCCTGGATCTGCTCACTGGGCAAGAACCTCTCACTCCTGTAGGCCCTCACCTTGATGAAGCATCTCCTGCTTTCTGGGACATCCAGGTTAAAAAGCCTCCTCTCACGGATCTCCATGTTGCCCACCAGGAAGGTCCTGTCTTCCCTTCTGTTCCGCCTTTGGCTTTCAGGTTTGAAGTCACCTTCCTCCTCCCACAGCCCTGTGTCTGGGTTGAGCGACCAGAGTTTCATCATGGGCACATGCTCTGGCATCTTGACCTGGGCTGAGTCAAGATGAACCTTCACCTTGCCAACATTAAGGGACTCTGAGGTGGCTTCATCTCTGAAGTCCACAGAGAACATGCCATATGTCCGAAGAGGGAAAGTGTCTCCTTCATCATTGATGAAGTTCAGGTCACTCTGGGCAGCAGTAGCTGTGGAAATATTCCGGGGATCCAGGAAGGTCACACTGGCCTTTACTTTTCCCATGTAGGGCTCCCCGTTCTGCCGGTAGAAACTCTTGGATGGGATCTCCAGCTCAGCCATAGGGTCTTCACCAGCCATATCCCCCAAGGGGATAATGTTGGTCTCCATGGCCTCCAAGGTGATGGGCTCTTTCCGCCGAAGCATCTTGATCTCATGGAACACAGCACTCCCCTTCTTATTGAAGGGTAACACTTTGGTGGTATTGACGAACTTCTGCATCCTGTCCACAAACGTGAGCACCAGCCTCTCTGTGTCCTGAGGGACATGCAGAGTGAATGTGCCCTTGTAGCCGGTCATGCTCACACGGGTGTTCCCCATGTACACGTGGCCGAAGCGCAGGGGTTCCCCATTGTCGGCTGCGCTGACTCGGCCCCGCACGATTCTCCGAGTCTCCGTACACCGCTGGCAGCTGCATTCCGTGGCCACCTTGGTGGGCAGCGTGTACCCACTGCACTGGATCTCCCTCTCCTCTGTTTTGGAGATCCCACAGCAGTGATCCACAGCATCTCGGCACCTGATCCCACTATCCTGCTGCCCTGCACAGGTCTTGACAGGGCAACGACCCACATCATAGTAGAAGGAGTTGGTGGCATTCTGGAAACAGTCATGGGGCAGCCGGATAAGGTAGCTCTCGGGGGTTGGGTTGCAAGGAATCTCATCAGGGGCTATGGAGGGAAATAGTTCAGACATTAAATGCAAGTCCTTTTTCTACACGAAGGGCACCTCAGCCTCACATCTCTCACCTCTCTCCATGCTTTCAGGTTTTCAAAGCACTGGCATGGTCCCAACTCTCACAGAACTCCTCTGAGGGAGAATGGATAGCCATTACTAATTCCATTTTATCCTTGGAGAAACAGAGTTCCTTGCGGAGACCACTACAGTAATGGTTCTCATTGGAGGGATCTTGAAAATTTGTGAGGATGCTCTGAGTTATCACCAAAACTGGGAGTGCTACTGGCTTATCGTGGGTGGGGCGGGCTTGCAGCTCTGTTTTCTGCAGTGCCTGGCACTGTGTGACATAAAGAATTTTTCTGCATTCTGCTTTCACATATTCTATAGACATTCACGTACATGGAAAGCATGTTTAAATGATCAGAACCTGGTGTTTTATACATGGTTTTACCATGCATTGAATTTTTGAAGAATGCAACTACCATATAAATTGAGCTAAGATGGTACTTTGTTCAGCTTGGGAAAATACCAAGAACTGTTTCTTGTCTCAGAAAAATCACCTCCCTACAACTGCCTACGGTCAGTATTTGTTGTTGTCACATTCATGGTGACTGGATTCAAGTGCAAGTACCTCTTGGTGGGTGTTCTTGTGTCATTAACACTTACATATTTAAATACATATGATTTTGCATTAAAATTTTTTTTTATATTTCTGTTTTATGTCATTAGGAGCATGTTCCATATATATATCTTAAAATCACATGTAGTTATTATCTATAAATTTAACTTGAATAGTAAATTACTTTTTAATTTAAAATATTAAACAAATAAAGTATTAAGAATAACTGCGACAAGCAGGGAGCACTGGTATAATAAGCTGGGAACCAGTTGACAGGGTTCCACATCTCATCTGCCAAGGTCCAAGTGCCCTGTGTCCTGTCTGTCCTGGGCTGTGTTGCTCAACTTTCTTGGAGTCTGTGAAATATTCCAGAATCCTCCCAAAAAATTTCCTCCTGACTTTTGTTTGGTTTTGTTTAGGCCAATTACTAAGATATCCTCCTTCCCCCTCACTTTGCAAGTACAGGTTCCTGACTGGTCTCAGCCTCCGGTCTCCGCTCCTTCAGCTTACTTCTAGAAGCCAGCTTGAATCAGGTCACTCTTTCTTGTAAAGCCCTCTCAGTTTCCCACTTCTATAACTTTGCTCACGCTGGCCCTTGATCTGGAATGCCCCCACCTTCATACACACAGACCCTGGCCATTGTTTAACGTCAGGGGTTCACAATACTGGCCACGAATTAGAATTACTGGGGAGAGCTTTTAACCTGAGTGTTCCCAGGCCACATTCCAAACCAATAAAATCAAGCTCCCTGGAGGTAAAACACAGGCATCAATATTTTTAAAAAACTCAACAGGTGGACCTACTGTATAACACAGGAAACTCTGCTCCATGTTACGTGGCAGCTGGGATGGGAAGGGAGTTTGAGGGAGAATGGATAAATGTAGATTATGTGGCCGAGTCCCTTCACTGTTCACCTGAAACTACCACGACATTGTTAATCAGCTATCTGTGCACACGTGCTAAGTCACTTGAGTCGTGTCTGACTCTTTGCGACCCTGTGGACCGTAGCCCACCAGGCTCCTCTGTCCATGAGATTCTCCAGGCAAGGATACTGAGTGGGTTGCCATGCCCTCCTCCAGAGGTTCTTCCCGACCCAAGGATCAAAACTGCATCTCCTGCAACTCCTGCATTGCAGGGAGATTCTTTACCACTGAGCCACCAGGGAGGCCCTAATCGGCTGTACCCCAATACAAAATTAAAAGTTAAAAAAAAAAAGAAACGGTTGATCCCAGTGGGTGGCCAAAGCTAAAAACCACTGTTTACGCCTCCAGCAACCCACAGCAGTCATTCCCACCTGGAAGTTCCCTGTTTCTCATCTGTAAGTAACATCCACAACTCCTTATCTCCCGTTTCAGCTGCATGTTTTTCTATCTCTACTGACTTGTCTCTTATTTCTCCACACCTCCTGGAGTGGCAGATCTGTGAGGGTAGGATCAAGGTCTGTGCCATCTTTGTGTCCCAGAAAGCACAGCGCTGGGCACGGCCCAGGACAGCCCAAGTTTTGTTCGGTTATGCCCACTGTGGCAGGGGTTCTCCAGGGGCCCTGCCAGGCTTACCTATGACAGTCAGCTGGGCAGTGTGGGACTTTGCAGCCCCAGCGTCGCTCTGGGCCTTGCAGAAGTACTCCCCGGCCTGGTCCTGCCGCAGATTCCTCAGCACCAGCTTGCTGTCGTGCTTGTAGAGGGAGGGGTCCAACAGTGTGTTGTTATGGTACCTGCAAGGGATGGAGAGGGACAGCCTGAGGGGACAGTGGAAGGGCTGCTATCCTTAAGGACAGTGTCAGGAGCCAGGCAGGTGACGGACAGGTCCCTGCAGATGCCAACTCTACAACTGACTTGGCTCTTTCAAGATCACTGACTGGCCTGGGAGTCAGGGGATGTGCTTCTCAGTCTCAGCCCCACCACTGACTGCCTATGGACCCTTGGACGAATCCTTTCACCTCTGAGCTTCAACTTCCTGTTCCATTCATCTGAAGTAGATGCCATGATTCCTAGCTGATCTGTAGAATTGTTGAGAGGGTCAA
Organism: Tragelaphus eurycerus; assembly: GCA_935064755.1. NCBI lineage: Eukaryota > Metazoa > Chordata > Mammalia > Artiodactyla > Bovidae > Tragelaphus > Tragelaphus eurycerus. Next base: position 4,003,522 of record CAKXYN010000054.1, on the reverse strand, counting down.
ATAAGATAATGGCTATAAAATGTTTGTAAAGAGTAAAGGACAGCCACTGGGGACTCTAACCTTGTTTGCCTTGGGGAAATTAGGACGGGAAACCTGGCTCTGTGTCCCAAGGATATAGAGTCAGGACCCTAAGACCACTGTTGCTCTGTAGGGACCCCAGCTTCAACAGGACAACAGGGCTTGCTGAGTGGCCTCAACCCTGTTGGCCCCCACTTTAAAAAAATTTTTTTTTAATTTTTTTCTCATTTTTGGCTGAACCACACTGCATGTTAGAATCTTAGTTCCCTGACAGGGGATCAAAACTATACCCCTTGCAGTCTTAACCACTGGACCATCAGAGAAGTCCCCAACTGGCCCCCACTTTTAAGTGCCCATTCCCTGCTCATACACCAGGGCCTCGTGTGTGTGTGTGTGTGTGTGTGTGTGTGTGTGTGTGTGTGTTGCGTGCACGCACTCAGTCATGTCCAACTCTTTGTGACCCCATGGACTGTAGCCTTCCAGGCTCTTCTGTCCATGGAATTTTCCAAGCAAGAATACTGGAGTATGTTGCCATCTCCTACTCCAGGGGATCTTCCTGACCCAGGATAGAACTCACATCTCTTGCCTTTCCTGCACTGGCAGCAGGTTCTTCACCACTGCATCGCCTGGGAAGCCACACCAGAGCCTTCCTTGTAACTTTATTCTGCTGGTTATTGTCATGATTAACAACTCCAGACCCAGGGCAAGAAAGCTCTGGTTTTCCAAGAGGAGAATCAGGCCAGATAGCTGGCAGAATACTCACCAGAAATACTTATCTGGTTTGGGCTTCCCTGTGGCCTTACAACACAGGGACACGCTCTGCCCAGCTCTTCGTGCTTTTGTCTCAGGGTTCATCACGATGTACGGCGTTTCTGAGACAGGGGTGAGAAATGGGGTTTGGGGTTTTTCACTGTGGCAGGTTCTCCAGAGCCTTGCACCCTCGGGTATTTTGACATGTGTTAAAATCGTACAATTTCACACACACACCCTAGACCCCTTCTAATGGTCCTAATGGAGTCCACTCCCTCCATCCACTCAGATGGATCCCTGGCCTCTTGGGCAGTATCTGGGTGAGGCAGTGGTGAACCAAAGGAACCCTGTACCAGGTAAGATTCCCAAGCATTGCCATTGAGACAGAGCTGGCTGTTTCAAATATGTCAGTACCTGCTCTTCTGATTCCAGCAGAATTTTCTGGCCATTCTGCACTGTTTCTGAATTTCCCCAGCCTCTCTCTCTATGACCTCCAAGCCTTACACTAGGAGGCAGGAAAAGAACTTATACATCTGAGGGAGCAAGCCATGCCACTATCTGGGGGAAGAATACTCCAAGCAGCGTATATAGCATGTGCAAAGGCCCTGAGGCAGGAGTGTGCCTGTGTAGTTGAGGAATAGATAGGAAGCCTTTGTAACTGTAGTAGAGTGACTCAGTGGGGGTGGTGCGGACTGTAATAGGAGTGGAGAGAAAAGGAGAGAAGGTAAGTAATGGGTGGAGGGTGGGGAGCCAGATGATGTTGGAACTTGTGGACTTTTTAGTTTTACTCTGGTCAAGGTGGGAAGCCAGCTCTGAGTACTAGAATCCTTTTATTTAAAAGTCCAGCCTTCCTCCCCAGCCCTACCCCCAGAGAACTTAAGTACCTGCCCTCACGAACTCCGCCTTGATGGTGGCTGCCTTCAGTCTAGTCTTAGGCATCATGAGGTGGATAGGCACAAACTTGGTCTTTGTGATCTTCAGGATGCTTTTGCCATCAGGGCACAACCCAGGGACTCGGAACCTTCCACTGCTGTCCGTCTGGGTCAGTAGCTTAGGTGTCTTGCTCAGGAGGTAGACAGCAGCCCCTGAGGCTGGGGCACCCCCAGGGAGGGAGACAGCCCCATACAGCACGAAGTCCTGACACATGCACGCATCACACTCAGCATTCGCCTTGCCCATGGGGCAGGTAAGGTCACAGGCTGTGGAAAAAGAGGCCACGTCAGGAGGGCATGTATGGATTCTGGCCCTCCTTCAGCCATGTCCCGCCTGTGGAGTCCCATATGCTCCCTCTCACCCTTAGGTCTTTGTTACCCTCCCGCAGCAGCCTGCGTAACGAATTCCTACTCATCCTTCATGACTTAGCTCAGGACACCTCTAGGAAGACTTAATTGATTCCCCTAAGTGACAACAATTGACCCTGCTCTGTGCTCCCACATTATCCTCTATGTCCCCCATCAGTGCACATAATTACTTGACGAGTGGATGAATGAATGAATGAACCTGTCTCAGTCTGATCCTCTAATCCATTCTAGGTTGTTTCAGCCCCAGCCCCATGCCCTACCTGGTACCAGGAGCAGGGGTGGTACCTGAACAGGCCTGTTCCATGCAGTGCCGGCCCTCCTCGGTGGCCTCGCTGCACAGTGACACCGTCTCCGCCAAGCAGGTGCGTGTTCGGGTCTGAACCCCAGGGTGACCACAAGCAGCAGAACACTTGCTCCAGGGAGACCATGGACTCCAGAGGCTGTGCTCTGTGTCTCGGCGCAAGGATCCTACAAAGAAGACCAGCAGGCAGTCTGACTTCCCTCCCAAGGGGACTCCATCAGGATGTCTGACCCTGAGGCTGCTTTTTTTCAGAGATCCAGGCCTCCATTTACATCCTAGATGTCTTTGATATTTATATTTCCTGCAAGGATTTTTCCAACAGATAGACACCAAGAGACTTGAGGAAGTGATATCTCTTTTCACAATGACACCACCAAATGGGCTATAGGTGCCCCTGAAAGGGACTTACTGGCCAAGCGCTGGGACTCCTCTCTTGTGCTGTCCTTGGATGTGGAGGGCAGCACCATCTTTACTCTCTCCCAGTGTGAAAACAGCCCCTGCTCCTGCAGAAGGGGCCCTAGGAAGTCAAGACCTGGGGCCTCAGCAACATCAAGCCCCCTCTGCCTCATCCTTGATCTGAGGCCTCTGTGCAAGAAAATGGGGGCCTCGAACCTCACCCTGAGACATTGCCCAGCCTGGGTTCCTGATCGAGGTGACTGCCACTGCCACCTGAGCCTGCAGGGCCAGGCTGTGTGCACTGGCGGAACCCCAGGAAGGGAGGATGCACAGTCATAATGGACAGGCCTGCAGCTGGCTCTGAATTACCCAGTATGGGGAGAGAGGACAGAAAGAGCATGAACTCTTGGACTCTGCGAACACAGGCCAGGGTTTAAATCCCAGCATTCCACTGACCAGCTGTGTCATTCCAAGAAGTTCCCTAACCTCTCTGAACCTGGAATAACTTGTCAAAATAAAGATTCCTCACAGTCAGTTGTGAAAGTTGGGTAATGGAGAGAACTAGCAGTGTCTGGTACAGAGGAACTAAAATAGAAATGAAAACCTAGTGCCCACTGCACTTTTCACCTGCATTAAGCCCTCTGCACTTATTATCTAATTTAATCCTCGTAAAAACCCCCATAAAGTGAAAGGGTTAGTCTCTCAGTCACATCCAACTCTTTGCAACCCCATGAACTGTAGCCCACCAGGCTCCTCTATCCATGGAATTCTCCAGGCGAGAATACTGGAATGGGTGGCCATTCCCTTCTCCAGGGGATCTTCCTGACCCAGGGATTGAGCACAGGTCTCCTGAATTACAGGCAGATTCTTTACTGTCTGAGCCACCAGGGAAGCCCAAAACCCCCCATGAAGGTATATTAATACCTCTCTTCCACATGTGAGAAACCTGAGGCTCAGAGAGTTTCAGAAAATCTACCTAAGGAACACAGTAGAGACAGTGGGCCCAGATTCAAAGCTGTCCAGCTCCAGAGCCTGTGGTCTTCCCCATCAGTAAAATGGATTGAAGGGAAACTATCCATCAACACAGAACACTGTTGGGAACATTATGGCTCTCATGAAACTAACGGGTTATTATGGAGTTGAAGCACCTGTATGTGTGTGATGTCCAGTGTTTCCATGGCCAGATGCAGGCCCTGGCCTCCCCCTGTGTGGAGGCTGGTGAAAAGTCGGGTGTGGGGGCTGGCCAGGCTCACCTGGAGGGCAGAGGAAGCGCACGGTGTAATTAGAGCAGTTCTGGCCGGGTCGCTGCTCCCTGTTGAGGCACCAGAAGCCCTCGAGGGGGCTGCCATGGACCACTTGGCCAGTGCTGCCTGCGGGTTTCCAGTTGGTGGTTCGAGCCTCTAGCCGCAGGGGCCGAGCGCACACCCGGTCCCCATAGTAGAACTGAATGGCATCCAGCCGTTCGTAGTCACCCTGCCCACCCGGGTGGTCAATGTTGAACCAGATCGTCCACTCCCCAGGACCTGAGAGAGAGCCAGAGAGAGCCAGGTGGGAGCCAACCGGGCCCCAGAGCCCCCAGTGAGCTCAACCCCTGGGAGTAATCCCCGCTACCCCTCACTGGTCTCAGGCCCCATCACATCTCTCTGGGCAGCATTTCTAGAATCTCTTACCCTTCTGCACACCCTACTGCCAAAGAGTCTCAGCAGCCTGACTATACCATGTCAATAACTTCCTGCCTGGTGTCTCTACCTCCAGCTTCCCCAAATCATCTCCACCCCTCTTCAATACTACAGTCAGGGCGAGCTTTCTCCATGCAGCCTGGGCCACACCACTCCCAGCTTTAACTCCCTTAGCCAGCTATTTAGGTGCTAATGAGATGGTATCTCCACTCTCCTCTCTCTGCTCTCTCCCTGCCAGTCTGTGCTCTGACCCCAGCAAGCCCTACAGCATTCCTGGGATCTATCAGGCAGCCTCATGCTTCAGAGCTGTCCTATATACTTGGTCCCTCTGCCTGGACAGAGATGTTGGCCAAATATCTTTTTTTTTTTAAAGTTCCCTGACCAGGGATTGAACCCAGACTCCCTGCAGGGGAAGCACCAAGTCTTAACCACTGGACTGCCAGGGAAGTCCTCAAATGCTTTACAAGTAGATTTCTATGGAAGTTCCCAAATGGCTCAGTGGGTAAAAGAATCTGCCTGCCGTGCAGGAGATATGGGTTCAATCTCTGGGTCTGGAATATCCCCTGGAGAAGGGAATGGCAACCCATTCCAGTGTTCTTGCCTGAAAAATCCCATGGATAGAGGAGCCTGGTGGGCTACAGTCCAAAGGATCGCAAAGAGTTGGACACAACTGAGCAAAGAATTCTGTCTATGGAACCCTGACATTGTCCCCTGACTACAGAGATTCTCTTAACAAGTTCAGTAAAGACCAACCCCCTCACCCCCATCAGTCCCTGCTCCAGCCACAACTCACTGTCCAGGAGGTTAGCAGGCTTGGCAAAGACGCCTGAGGTCCTCTTCCCAGTCTGGACTCTTCGTACTGACTGAGTGAGCATCATCTGCCTCCCTGAGGGCCAGGAGGAGAGGTGAGAAGCCAAGACAGTTACAGCGGCCCAGCAGGGTCCCACTACTAGCCTCTTGGGACATGGGAAGCAGGGTGATGTGGGGAATGGAACATGAGTGCTGGGCATGAGTTCAGAGTCTCATTCTGCCATTGACTGGCTGTATGACCTCAAAAGCTTTATTTTTTTAAATTTGTTTCCTCATAAAATAGAGCTTTACTCTGTTTACAATAGCTAGGAAATGGAAGCAACCTAGATGTCCATCTGCAGATGAATGGATAAGGAAGTTGTGGTACATATACACAATGGAATATCAGCTACAAACAAGAACACATTTGAGCCAGTTCTAATGAGATGGATGAAACTGGAAACTATTATACAGAGTGCACTAAGTCAGAAAGAGAAACACCAATACAGTATATAACACATATATATGGGATTTAGAAGACAGTAATGACTGACCATATATGCAAGACAGCAAAAGAGACACAGATGTAAAGAACAGACTTTTGGGCTATGTGGGAGAAGGCAAGGGTGGGATGATTTGAGAGAATAGCATTGAAACATGTATATTACCATATGTAAAATAAATGAACAGTGCAAGTTTTTGATAAATGAAGCAGGGCACTCAAAGCCAGTGTTCTGGGACAACCTAGAGGGATGGGGTGGGGGTGGGAAGGAAGAGGGAATGGGGTTCACGATGAGGGGACACATGTACATCCACGGGTGATTCATGTCAATGTATGGCAAAAAGCACAATAATGTAAAGTAATTAGCCTCCACTTAAAAGAAATACTTTTTTTAATAGAGTTGCGCCAACAATCACTGCATCACAGGGTCATGGTGCCTTTTCGGGGTGATGGTGAAGGTAAAGGGACCTGGCATGCAGTACATGCTCAACCAGTGTGGTTCTCTTTTCCCTTTTGTTCTAGAAATGGACCATGGGATGCTGCAAGGCAGCTGGGGCTCCTCCTGTAAGATCTGAGCCCATCCTTCTTGGCAGAATGGAACCTTACTTTTCTCATCTTGGAAAATGGAGATATTAGTTCCCACTGCACATGTGGTGGTCCAGTTGGCATGAGGATTCCATAAGGAAACACAAAGTCTCTGAAGTACACAGCGATTGAGACCGTGAGCCCCAGACACTGCCACTTCCTGACTGTGTGACCTTGGGCCAGGTACTTAACTCATCTGACCCCTCATCATAAAGGAAGGATAATAATAGTTCCCATCTCAGAGGATTATAGGGATTAAATAAGCTTCATAAAATCCACTTAGAGTAATGCCTAGCACAGAATGTTTGTTGAGTAAAGCATTAACAACTCCATTTAGCTCAAGACCTGGACAATAGATGTCCATTTCCTTCTCCTGGCAAAGTTTGACTTTGAGAATCCACCCTCAGCCTCATAGGATCTGGCTGGAGGAGTGGTCCTTTAATTTTTTTTTTTTTGGCCACACCATGCAAGCTGTGGGAGCTTAGTTCCCCAGTCAGGGATAGAGTCAGTGCCCTCTGCACTGGAAGTATGAGGTCTTAACCACTGGCCATCAGGGGAGTCTCAGTCCTTTAGTTTTCTGGCCGCAGCTAGCGAAGTCTCCCTGAGGAAGGGTATAGGGACCTTTGAGCCACAGGCAGTGAGCCTCCAGGCCCAGCCCACCTGAGGCTGAGTTGGAGGCTCCAAAACAGAAAGGTGAGAGGAGAGGCCTGCAAAAGCTTCAAAAGGCTAACTCTCACATGAGAGAGTCAAATTAGTATTCTCTTTGCTGCTTAACTGGGGGTGATAGTAGCTCTTTTAATCAAACTAATATGATTTCCCTTCAGATTGCTGAATGTTAATCATCTTCATCAACAAGAGCTGTCAGGGCAGAAAGAGCAAGGCAGGAGGTAGGGCACATAGAGGGTTTGGCAAGCTGCTCGGACAGCCTCTAATCCCGCATCTGCAGTCACAAAGCCTGCAGTGCTCATAGCTCTGAGAGAGAATTCTGAGCATTTTTTGCTTTACCTGAGTATGTGGCTAGAAATCAGGAAAAGAAAGGGAGGTGGGAGAGAGTATGCAGCCTGGTGCTATGAGCTCTGATGCTCAGATGCCTCGGGGAGCCCACCAGGCAAATTCTCTCCACCTGTTCCCTGGCGAACTCAGAGTTACCAGAGAATGGGGTCTGAGGACAAGGAGACCAGAAGGGGTTCTGGTGTCTCTGTGAAATTTGGCTCCAGGGTCAAAATGAATTTTCATGAAACCAAAATCAGATCTCACCCTAAATCCAGATGTGAGAACTCAGGGATTCCTTTTGCTTTGGCTATCAGGAAGCTCAGAGCTAAATTCAGCACTCAGGGGGCAGTGGTAATCCTCTTCCTCCTTCTGAGTGACATCTTATCCCTCTCCTCCTTTAAAAGATTCTGTCTTGTGAGTTTTTATATTGGGACCTATCTCAAACCCTTTAAGAAAACAAGCAGAGTATAAACTGTGAATAAAAAGATAAACCAGCCTCGGGTCTTAGTGCCACGGCTATAGTTAAGGCAGGTGCAGAGTTGGGTCCCAGACCAAATGTGACTTCCCTATGGTGAGTAGCAGCTTAGAGAGACAGGAGATACTTAGCCTGTACCCAACGCTGAGGTGATCTCCAGAACTAGGAAGAAGAACGTGCAGGCCTTAGCCGCTGCCATCTTTTCCCCCGTCCTGTGGGGAACGTGGCAGGAGCTGAGTAAGGGTTCCTTCACAGAGCTGGAATCCCTGGAATGCAATCCCTGAGAAGTTTCTCAGATCAGTGACCTGCAAAGAAACAAAGCTTATCAGGTTCCATATCTCTGAGTTGACTCTGAGGTTTTGAGCAGAACTATTTCTTTTCTTTCTTTAAAAAAATTTTTTTATTCATTTATTTTTTTTTGGCTGCACCTCACCACACGTGGGGTCTTAGTAACCCAACCAGGGATTGAACCCACACCCCCTGCAATGGAAGCGTGGAGTCTTCACCACTGGACTGTCAGAGAAGTCCCCAGAACTATTCTATTTCTTGACCTATCAAAGGTGAAAGGTGGACAGAATGAAGTCTTGTGAGGATGATACCTGCCCACATTGCAAATCTGGGCAGCTTGGGAGAGGCAGAGAGTCAGAATCTCAGTTCACATGAGGCAGGCCTGGATTCAAACCCTGGGTCCAGGTGCTAGGACCCCACCTCGAGATGGGACATAAGGGACAGTTGGGGTGAGATGTTTCCTTGCCAGCGAGGGGGTGCCTGTGCTCACCCTGAGCAGCCTCTGGGTGACTCGTTAATCACTTCCAAGACCCAGGCTTGGGGGCCTGTCTTGCTTCCCTTGATGGGACTCACGTTCCTGCACAGCAGGGCTACATATTAAGGCTGGGCAGCCCCTGCCCCAGCTACAGAAGCCTCTCACAGGACAGGCAAGCTGGAGGGTGCAGATGCTTCAGACACACCAGCTCCATGAACACATTCCCAGATGTGCACACGCTGCAGAGGGAACACATTTCTGGCCTGCTTGGGAGTCACAGCCAGAAGCCTGCTGAAGGAGAGCAGAGGGGACCCACAGGGAGAGGCTGGGGCCCCCCAGTAACTGCTGAGTGGGGGGTTAGGAGCTGCAGGAACAGGAAGAGAAACTCCCCTGTTCTCCAAGAGGCCTGGTAATAGGGCCAGGACCCAGGCTCCCGCTCAATTTTCTCTCTCCCCAGACCTCTGGCCAACCCCGATTCTGACCAGTGTCTGGAAATTCAAGAGGGATTCACTTCAACCTCCCAAGTCCAGGGTGTGGTAAGAAAAGGGAGATTCCTCCTTTCTGGAAAAAAAGATTCAAAAGCATTTAGTTGTCCCTGAAGAAGAACAGACCAAGCCCACACTGCAGACCATCCAGCTCTAAAACCACTGACTCCGCCACCTGTCTCTCAGCCCAGAGAACGGAGTGCAGGGTCTCCAGGGTCCCCAGCTCTTGTGGGCCTCACCCCCAGCTCCCAGGCTCTGAGCTGAGGGCTGAGCACTCCCCAGGGCCTGCACGGCCCTCAGCCTGGGACTGCTCTGGGACTGTCTGGAGCCAAAGTGGCTTGAGGCACCTTATGGAAAAACCATTTCCCATCTGGCAGCCCATGGAAGTTTCCTCAGCATATGCTCTGCTGGTGAGGCTCCCCAGTCCGCAGGTCTCAGAGCGCTCAAAGAAGGCTGGCTGACCGCAGGAAAAGGGAGAGTACCCAGAGGTAAGAGACCCTGACTGGGCCCTCTGAGGGCCCCCATCCTCACGTCGGGGAGGGAGAAGACTTGGGGCTAGTTCCAAAAAAGGCAAGTCTTGACTGCGGGAGGTGAGGCAGCTGGTGAGGGGCGCCCCGGGGTAGCTGAGCCAGGCTGAGCGGTGCAGGGACGGGCTAAGGAGAACAGAGCGGGGCTCACCGTGTCTTGCGCGGGACTCCTCAGCTGGGGGGGTCCGAGTTTTCCTCTCTCCAGCAGGCCAGCCACTGGGCCTTATATAGCACAGCTGGAGGCTCAGCCTGTGGCAGTGCGCCAGGGGAAGCCGCTGCGAAACCAGATCTGAGCCTGAGGAAGCTCAGCCTTCTCCTCCCCTCCCCACATCCCCAGCAGCTTCCAGAGGCCTGATTTCACTTCCAGATCCTCAGGGGAAGATGCCGCAGGGCCTGGGGATGGGCCAGGTGGGCAGCTGCCCGGGGCTCCATAGGCCAGAGCAGAGGGATGGGTGGGGAGGCAGGGGCTTGGGGAGCAGCCCTGGGGAGGGACCAAGGGGAATTCTACGTGTGGGCAGAACTTCATGGCTCAGGGGGTGGTATGCTCTTGCCTAAGCTTTGCCTGCTGATCCCCAACATTCCCCTGGCCCCGGCCAACCTATGCAGAGAAAGAACTTTGCTGCCCTTAGCACATACCCCAAGTTCTCTTAGGCACACAGATCACCTGACCTCTCATCTAGGGCTGCCTTGTCTGATTGGGCAACTACTCGGCTTCTGTGGCTCTGAGGGAGCACTCAGGGACCCTCCGAAGGGACAAGGGGCAAAGCGATTGTGGGGCCAGGAGGAGAACAGCTCTTTCCTACCCCTTCCTGCCTTCATTTGGGTGCCTGCCTATACCCAATGAATCCGAGAGGAATCCCTGCATATGGATTCTCTGAGATCGTGCCAGATGCTCATATATGTGCAACTGTGTGTTTGTGTGAAAGTGTATGTTTGTGCATGTGAGAATACTTTGGGTATGGGCACCCACCAGCAATGAGCAGCCACCTTACCCACAGGTGGCGTAAGCAGCTGCTAGTGTTTCCAGCCTTTAGCTGCCTCCCCCGAGGCATGAGCTTGCCTCTCCTCACAGGCAGCAGTTCTATAATTGTAGCATGCATTAGAAACCCCTGAAGAGCCTGTGAAAGCACAAATGCTGGACCCCACACCCACACTTTCTGGTTCAGTAGATCTGAAGTGAGGCCTCAGACTTTGCATTTTTTTTGAGACTTTGCATTTCTTTTTCTTTTTTTGAGACTTTGCATTTCTGATAAGCTCCCAGGTGATTTTGATGGGCTAGTTAATGGACCACCCAAGGAGAGAGTCCTGGATGGACCACCCAAGGAGAGAATCCCCAGTGGAGGCACCAGATGGGGAGGGGGTGAACCAGAGACAGCAGGAGTTGCCAAGGTTTGCCTTACATCCTAGGCTCATTGGGCCTAGGCTGGGCTTTCTGCCTTATGCAGGTCCTGGAGATGGAGGCCTGGCCCACGTGGCCCTCCACACCAGCGTCAGCTCCCTCCTTGCACTCACTATCGACGAGCACCTGTTTGGAGCAGGCTCTAGGCTCAGTACTGGGAGGACATAGGGAGAAAACATCTCCCTGTATGGAAATGATCCCACAGTGCTGCAGTGCACACTTAATCAGCTGTGCATGTGTACTTGTGTGTGTTTGTGCCTTTCTCTACAGGTATGTGCCTGTGTGTATGCCATATGTATGTATGTATATATATATATATATATATATATATATGGGCTTCCCTGGTGGCTCAGATGGTACAGAATCTGCCTGCAGTAGAGGAGACCTGGGTTTCGATCCCTGGGTCAGGAAGGTCCCCTGGAGAAGGGAATAGCCAGCCACTCCAGTATTCTTGCCTGGAGAATTCCATGGACAGAGGAGCCTGGCGGACTCCATGGTGTTGCAAAGAGTTGGACATGACTGAGTGACTAACATTCATTCACTTATATATATATATATATATATATATATATATATATATGTCTTTCTCTCTGTGTGAATGTGTGTGGGTGTAAGCAAGGGTTTAGGAGCTCTGTTTCCCTGAGCATCATCCTGGACAGGAGGTGCTGGGGGAGAAGCGGATGGGTGGAGGAGGGATATTAAGTAAAGACAGCCCTTAAGCAGATCCAAGGCACAGACCTGGTTTGCTTTTTCTCCTGGAGCCTCCTGGTTTCCCTCCTGGCCCCCAGATTTTGGCCCAGAGATTCTGTAGCTAGACCAAGTCTGGTCCAATTATAGTCAGAGCCAGTCCATGAAGCAGCTTTAGTCTGAACTAAGTGAAGGCAAAGTGTGAACTGAGTGAAGATCCTAAGAGCTCTGCTGGTCCATAGACAAAAGCTGAGCCCCAATAGCCTGATCAGAGGCCAGGAGAAAAACAGGAACTTGGGAGCCAAAAGTATAGTACTGGTTCTATTGCTAATTCTGATGTGTGATCTTGGACAAGTAATGACCCACATGACTCTGGACCTCCTACGCAGCAGGAGTTCAGACTGAGAGAGCTCTGAGGCCCCCACCAGCTCTTGCAAGGCTTGATAAGATGCTGACAATGAATACAACAGAAAGGAGAGAACAGAAGAAATGATAGCTCCAAAGACTCTCAGCAGAGGTTAGGCCAGAAGCCAGAGAAGGCACTTGACCACCAAGACTGGATAAGGAGAGCAAGGTAGACAGGAGAGGAAGGCGCGCAGGAGGTAAAGCAGAGGACAAGAGGTCCAAGTCAGGGTAATCAGCTTCTTTCCGGGGCCCCTACTCTGTGGAAACACAGAGTACATGAAAGAGGTCTCCCCAGCCTGTCTTCTCCTTCTGTAGCAGGAGGCAGGAAGCCTAGGACTTGGCAAAGGGAAGCCCTTTAGGCCATGATCCCTGCCTACGTGTCCTTGCTTCGCCAGGAACTCACATCTCAGGCCCCATTTACCCTGCCGTCTATGGGGTCGCACAGAGTCAGACACAACTGAAGCAACTTAGCAGCAAGGGTAGGGTGGTAGGGTAAATGGCCAGAGGGTCTTGTCATGGTTGGCACAGGGCTGAGCTAGAATCCCTGGGCTCTGCTAACCTCCCTGCCATTGGTGTCCTTCTAGCTCATCTCCTCCCATCTCTCCCGTTGAAGAATCCTTTTCTGTCCCCAAGAGGGACTGAGGAGCTAACTGCACAGGGCTAGACTGGTGGAATCTGAGCCCACCCCCACCCTCTGCTCCCAGGACGCCTTTGAGGGAGAGGCTGCTCCTCTCCTTGGCCAGGACCTCAGGATAGTGAGGGCTTGGGAGGCGGCCACAGATCCAGACTGTCCAGGGCCTGGCCTAGCTGGGTCAGCGCCAACCATGAGTGGCCACCTGGGGCTCCTTCAGGCCAGGCCAGTCTGCTGCAGCTCCAAGCCCTCTCCTGGAACCCAGGGGAAACCCATCAATCACCCCCACCCTTGTCCAGGGGATCGAGGGGCTTGGAATCCAGTTTAGCCAGGCCATCTGTGGCCCAAGCCTATGGCCAGGGGTCTCCACCCTGTGGAGAGGAAAGAAACTTGGGAATACTGGGAGGGGTCTGACATCATGCTGATGGCTCCAGAGGAAGGCATCTGTCTGTCTCTGACTCTCTGACCACCTCTCCTATGCTCCCATCATCGCCCCCTTGTGGCCTGAGGAGGCTTTGCAGGCCTGGGTAGGGATACTCCAGTGCTGATTCCTGGGGACTGGAGGACTTCACTGCAGCTCTGAATGACCCTCAGGGGCTGCTGACCCAGTATGTACGGGAGTCGAGATACCCAGAGTCTACAGGAGTGGGAGAGCTCACTCTCTGACCCTGCTGGTCTCCTCCCTGTGCTAGATACAGTCTGTCACTTTTCCCACCCAGTGCCTTTACAGTTCTATTCCTCAGCTTCCCATCTTCCTCCCCACCCATGTGAATGTCCCCCATCTTCCAATGCCCCATCTCAGTCTCCCTGCTCCTGCCCTCTCTGACCACCCAGGCCCACCTTGACTATTGCTTCTCAGATCTCAGATGATAATGTTCAGCACCCTGTAATTTACCAGGCACATTTGTGATCATCATCCCATCTTCAGCCTCGCAGCTGATCTGCGAGACAGGAATGATGACACCCATTCTACAGAGGGAAAACTGAGGCTCAGAAAGGTGAAATACACTCCAGCCGTGTGCTCCTCAGTGAGAACATGCTAGAATACTCTGGCTCTGCCTGCCTGGCACACACATCTTTCTTCTCATACACACACTAATTTCAAAAGTGTCCCTATCTAATACGATCCATACTGTGGTGGATTAAATATGGCCACAAATTCTTTGTGACTCTCCCATTATGAGGTAGAGTCTCTTTACTCACCCTTTTGGCCTGGACTGACTTTGTCACTTGCTTTGAACAAAGGAATGAGAGAAATGATACTCAAGAGATCTTGGCACCTTCACTCCCTAGGAACGCTCTCCTGAGACCACCATATAAAGAAGTCAATCTGTTCTCCTAGAGAATGACAGACCACATGAAGGAGAACTGAGACCCCCAGCCAACAGCCAGACATGTGAATGAGGACATCTTGAACTTTCTACCTCAGCAGTTGCATAAGTGAGCCAGGTAAGTCCAGCAAAAGAATGGCCTAGCCACCCACAGAATCATAGGAAATGATAATCATTGTTGTAAGGCACTAAGTTTTGGGGTGATCTGTTGTACTGTAACAGATAACCGATATACACACTCAGGGGCTTCCCAGGTGGCACCACTGCTGAAGAACCCACCTACCAATGCAAGAGACATAAGAGACATAAGTTTGATCCTTGGGTTGGGAAAAATCCCCTGGAGGAGGGTATGGCAACCCACTCCTGTATTCTTGCCTGGAGAATCCCATGGACAGAGGAGCCTGGTGGGCTACAGTCCATGGGGTTGCAAAGCATCAGACATGACTGAGGCAACTCAGCACACACGTACACATACACGCTAAGAGTAAAAGAGCTTCCAGTTGCAAGAGACAAAGCACAACTCAGATTGGATTATGCAGAAAAGGGATCTAATGGTTGTGAAAACTGAAGTCCTGGGGAAAATTGGATCCAGGGACTCAAATAACATCATCAGGATTGTTCTCCTTCCAGGTCTCAACTGCTTTCTCTGAGATGGTTTTTTTTCCCAAGGAGGCTGTAGCAAAGTCTTTATTTTCCCACGTTGGCTCCAACAATAGCTTCCATTGCACATGTTCATGTACAAGGTGATTGCCGTCCTCTGCCATCAAGAAGTAGAATCTAATTTCCCTCCCCTTGAATCTCAGCTGGCCTATGACTGACTTGTAACCAAGAACGAGGTGAGCTTTTGAGGCTAGGTCAGAAAAGGTCATACAACTTCCACTTGGGATGTCTGCTCTGGGGAAAGCCAGCTAACTTCCCAGAGACCACCGAACTGGAGAGGCCTGGTGTCGGTTACGGTAGGAGGTCCCAGCTGAGCCCAGTCTTCCAGCCCTCACCATGAAGGCACCAATCATGTGAGTGTAGCTGTCTTGGACCCTCCAGATCAGACCAGCTCATCTACTAGATGAGTGCCACAAAGTGGCCTCAATCCAAGTCATAAAAAACAAGTCATTGTTTTTTGAATTGCCCAGTCAAGCCCTACATGAGACCCTGACCTATAGAATTCTGAGGATATGAGAAAACGATCACCATTTAAGCCACTAAGATTTGGGGTAGTTTGTTATGCAACAGTAACTGAAACAGATGCTGTATCTTCCAGAAGATCCAGGCTCCTTTCTAGCATGTCTCAAATCTCCAGTTGGAAAAGCATGATTTCTGTGTTCCAGCAGAAGTCCTGGGAAAGGCTCTTTCTGAGCCCTTCCTGACCCTGTGCCCATAACATGGGGGTAGAAAGCTCTGATTAGTCCACTTCTGGAGGTAGGGGTAGATCATCGCACTGGAATCACAGGGACTGATTTTTCCCAAGGAAAAATTGTGGTGCTGTCACCAGAAGCAGGAAGAATGGATGTTAGGAAGCAAAAAAGGACACATACCCACCAAAAATACAACCACAAATATAAACCAAAAAGTACAACTCCTACTTCAGGTTGAGTAGGAGTCAACCTGAGTCTACCTACTAAGCTTTTTTTTAATCCAGATTCTTTTTTAAAAAATTATTTATTTTTGGTTTCGCTAGCTCTTTGTTGCTGTGCATGGGCTTTCTCTATTATGGCAAGCAGGGATTCCTAGCCACTGCAATGCACGGGTTTCTTGCTGCAGTGGCTTCTCTTGTTGCAGAGCACAGGCTCCAGACACACAGGCTTCAGTAGTCCTGGTGCATGGGCTTAGTTGCTCTGTAATGTGTGGGATCTTCCTGGACCAGGGATTGAACCCATGTCCCCTGCATTAGCAGGCAAATTCTTAACCACTAGATCACCAGGGATTCTAACTAACCTTGATACCAGTAGTTGAATCTTGATATCAAAACCCACTTTAATAGCTGTCAACCTCAGCATTTACCCTCCTTTTGTTCTTTGGCAAACCTACCCATGAATCACTTCCTCTCACCCTGTAACCACATCAGCACTTCCCAAAAGAGCTGGGCAAAACTGAACAACTCTAACTCCAGCTTAGAAAATGAAAGAAAAAGAAACCTTCAGAACTATGCAAGTCACGTGGTAGCTGCACACATGGTGCCTGCTGGTCAACACCTGGTCTTATGAGGGTGTGCTGACTCTTCAAAGGTTGCAGGTGGGGACCAGATACCCTGAGAATGGGCATGCTCTGCAGATGCCCCAAAACATGCCCAGCAGAGCCCTCCACCTTGTGTAACATGCTCACTGTGTTCATGCTCCTTAAACTTAAAAAAAAATTCACCTTACGACTTCCCTGGTGGTCCAGTGGCTAAGACTCCATGGTCCCAATATAGTGGGCCTGGGTTCGATCCCTGGTTAGGGAACTAGATACCAACTAAGACCACAGCTAAGAAAAACTAACATGCCACAACTAAGACCAAGAGCAGTCAAATAAACAAGTAAATATTTTTTTAAAAAAAGGTCACCTCACTGTCCTGTGGTAAACTTACCATGGTCTCAACCTTCAGTTCACACATGGCATCTCTAGTGCTCCCCACATTTACCACAAGGTAGGTGCTCACACCCACAGAAGCCCCGGTGTCTTCACCACTGACTGTGGGAGTCAGCGTGATGCTCCCCAAGCTGTCACGGCGGGCTCAGAGTCACCACAGTGTCTCCACCACACTCAGGGTCTCCCACACTGAGACACTGTTCTGTTCACTGCACGAATCGGTGAGTTCACATTCTACATGTGGATGTGTGTCCCACAGTCCCCTCTGTGTGTCTCAGGGACACCCCCACTCACAATTTTGTGCAGGACTAGGGGGTTCACACTTACCAGGGAGTCATGGCAAGAGTGTTCACACTCCCCTCCTGGACCTGTGACACTCAGGGTGACGGTTTGCCCCGGGTGTTCATCAAGCTCTCCCTGAAGCATCTGACAGCTGCCTGTTTCCCGCCTGCAGCAGTGATGCACACGGCCTGTATCAGGGCTGAGACGAGGTGGATGCAGGTGGATGTCCTCTCAGACCTTACATGCCCAGGACCCATGGCCGTTTAATGGGCTAGAACTGCGGAAAGCTGAGTGTGAGGAGCCTCCCTCTTTCTAAGCAGAATATTTCACCCATACAACACCTGGGCCATAAAGATTTGGGCCTCCAGATGGCCCTTGGAAACAGGCAGCAAGGGGAATGGAAGTTAGAAAGGCCTGGGTGGGCAGGCTTAGCCAGACAGGGAGGGACGGCAGGAGACAGCAGACATGGGCCTGCACAGATCATCCACGGTGGGTTGACTCCTTGTTTCCAGAAACATTGCAGTGTTTGGGGTGGCCGAATTGAGAAATAACTCCCACCCCCAGGAGAACAATAGCTTAGAGGACAGAATGTTGGCCAGTAACAGGAAAGGCAAAGAAAGGGAAGAAGAAAATTGAATCCCTCTTCTTTTAACTTTTTTTTTTTAACTTTTTCTTTCTTTTTTTTTTAAAAATTACTTATTTATTTGGCTGCAACAGGTCTTAGTTGTGGCACGCAGGATCTTTAGTTGCACCTTATGGGATCTAATTCCCTGACCAGGGATTGAACCCCAGGCACCCTGCATTGGGAGCTTGGGGTTTAGCCACTGGGCCACCAGGAAAGTCCCCTCACTTCCCATTTTTAAACATTGAAGCATAATTTTCATTCTGTAAAAGCACCCTTTTGAGTAGAAAATTCTGATTGTTTACAAATGCAGACAGTCTTGTAACCACTATCACCATCAAGATACAAAATATTTCCCTCATCTCAGAAACTCCCTTTGGAGTCAGCCCCCTTCCCTATCCCCAGCTGCTGACCACCACTGATCTGTCCTCTTTTCCTGTCATTTTACTTTTACGAGAATGTCCTGTAAATGGAATTCTTTGGTATGAGCCTTTTAAGTCAAACTTCTTTCACTTAGTATAATTATCCAGGTTTTTCCATGTGTCAATAACTCATTCCTTTTCACTGTTGAGTAGTATTCTATTGTATGGATATGCCACAGTTTCTTTGTTTGTTCACCATTTGAAGGACATGTGGGTTGTCTCCCAGTTTTTAGCAATTATATTTTAGCTATGAATATTTGTGTACCAATTTTTGTATAAACATGTTTTTCACTTCTTTCGAGTAAATATCTAGGAGTGTGATTGTTGGGTTATAAGTGAAGTGTATGCTTAATTTTATAAGAAAATGCCAAACTGTTTCCCAGAGTGATTACTCCATTTACTTTCCCACAAGCAACATGAGAGTTCCAACTGCTCAGCATTCTCATTAACACTTGATACTATTAAAATTACCCCTTTGGCTGATTTTAAGCCTTTCCAGTGGTTGGGCAGTGTGTCTAGTTTTAATTCACACTTCCCTGGTAACCAATGATGGTGAGCAGCTTTTCATACTTATTTGCCATTTGTGTGTCTTCTTTGATGAAGTATCTGTTCACATACTTTGCTCATTTTGTAATTAAGTTGTTTCCTCATCATTGAATTCTGAGTGTACCTTATATATTATAGATACAGGTTCTTTATCAGATGTATTTTGAAAGTATTTTCCCCCAGTAGCTCTGTTGCTTGTCTTTTTTTTTTTTTTTTTTTTTGCTGCAAAGCACAGCATGCAGAACTTCCCTGACCCAGAATCAAACCCGTGCCTCCTTCAGTGGAAGTGCAAAGTCTTAACCACCAGATTGCCAGGGGAGTTCTGTCTTTTCCTTTTCTTCCTATGCCTTTTGAAGAGCAGACGTTCTTAATTTTGAAGTCTGATTTATCAACTTTTAATTTTATGGATTTGTGCTTTTGGTATTAGATCTAAAAGTGTTTGCCAAAACCATGGTCACAAAAATTTTCTTTTGTGTTTTCTCTAAGAGTTTTCTTTAAATTTTTAGGTTTTGCCTTTAGGTCTCTTTTCATTTTTAACCAGCTTATGCACATGGTGCAAAGCCTGAGTCAAGCTTCATTTGTCGCATGTGGATGTCCAATTGTTTTTGCCCTATTTGTTGAAAAGACTTTTTTCTCCATGGACCAATCCCTTCCCCCATACTGCAGCTCTTCAAGTCACTGATGCCAGCACCATGGAGCTTTCTCCATGTTCAAAGGTCAGTAGCACAGCAAGAACAAATGCCTCTTTTGCCTGATTCAAAAACAGGTCTGTTTATGCCCAGATAAGCAAACTTTTTGGTGGAACAGTTCTTTTAGTTTTTACTTACAACCCTTCTGTTCTCCCCAGGACCCAGACATGGGTCTACTGAGAAGTGCCCCAGGAGATGGCTAAGACTTTCAAGCACAGTGCTGTGTCCAGAATTGCCCCTCCTCTCCAATGACTCTCAGATCTCCCTGGGGGGCCCTTTGAACAGAGAGGGTTTGAATCCTCTTGTTTAGTCATTCAGTCGTGTCCAACTCTTTTGCGACCCCTTTGACTGTAGCCCACCAGGCTCCTCTGTCCGTGGGATTTCCCAGGCAAGAATACTGGAGTGGGTTGCCATTTCCTTCTCCAAGGGATCTTCCCAATCCAGGGATCAAACTCACGTCTTCACATCTCCTGCACTGCATACGGGTTCTTTACCATTGAGCCGCCAGGGAAGCCCTTTGAATCCTCTGCACCCAACTAATCAGTTTCCATCAAACAGCAGAATACCCTGAATAGGCAGCAGCTGCCTTTACCTTTCTGGCTGCTTTCATCTGTCATTTTCATTGGAGCCAGATCATAACCAGTGAAGGAGAAAGCACACTGTGCAAGGTATTCCAGACTTCTGCCAAGGCCTGGCTCTTGGGGATGCTTGGGAACTTGAGTCAGCCTCGAACCCAGGCCTGGTCTCTTAATTGCCCATCCTCTGATCTTTCTCTTTTCTCACAGCAGCCTCTCTACAGGATGCAGGACAGAGTTGGCTGCTCTTTGGCATGCCAGGGAGATGAGGGGGCTCCTTAGCTAGTTACACAGTTTAACAAGAATGATGACTCACTCAGGCCCGTCTGAATAAAAAGCAGGCTTGTAAAGACAGCTGAAGTCAGAAAACTGAGCTGAGGCCGGCCAGTCTCTCACATGCTGCCTGAATGTTTCTCCAGAATGTTTCTTCAGTGGAGCAACTGTTTCCCTCTGTATGGCAGCTTCTCTCTGTACCTTGCTCATCACAGGTCCATCTCCTGTATTTCCTTAGTTCACATTCTACCAGGAGTCATTCTGATTGGCTCAGCTAGTTACTATCGCCACCCCTATTGGGTGGAGCTTTTCCCAAGAAGCGCACTTCACCAGTCACCTGCCAGTGGGTGGATAGGCTGGGTTTAGGTCAGATGCTCAGCCTGAGCCAATCAGTGGCCATTCACAAACACCATGTAACAAGTGCTTTCCTGAGTAGGAAGCAGTGGGCCTACAGTTACAGCTAGATGGGGACCCGGGGTGTGGTGGCACTATTAAGGTTATAAGCACAATATGAGAGTTTATCATCATACCTGAAACAGGCAGATGCGCCTGCTGAGCATTCCAGCCTACCCCGCTCTCCAGCCCCAGCCTATTTCCCACTTAGCCCTACTCTGAGTTGAGCTCTTTGCTCCATCTGGAAATGCTGCCTTCCTCCACCTGACTGTAAACTTCTTAAGAGGAAGAAGGCCTGTGCCTTATCTCTGTGTCTCCAACGCCTGGTTCCATGTGAGAAATTCATAGATTTGGGACTTCCCTGGCAGTCCAGTGGTTAAGACTCTGCCTTCCAATGCAGTGGGTGCAGATTCAATCCCTGGTCAGGGAACTAAGATCCCAAATGTCTTGTAGCAAGCCCCTCCCCCAAAAAATCAAAACATAAAACAGAAACAATATTGTAACAAGTTCAATTAAAGACTTTAAAAGTGGTCCATATCATAAAATCTTTTAAATAAAATAAATTCATAGATCCTCAAGAGGGAAAGGGATTTACCCAAGGCCATTCATAGAGAGAGGGGCAAGTCACGATGGAGCCCAGGTCTCCTGTTCCTCAAGGTTCCCCTAGGAACATCTAGATTCCTCTCTGCCTCCAGTAGACTCCTTGGCATCTCACTGAGATGTGACGATAGGGGTCTGCAGTCCCAGTTCTGGGCCTGGTGAGGCTTTAGCTCTGCCCTGAGGCACATCTTCCCTTGAGGATGCAGGCCCAGTCCTGACCCCTGAGCAGCTGAGTCCATTCTAGGGGTGAACATCCTGCTCTGCTTCAGGGAACCTCCAGGGGATGCTCAGAACAGACCTGCAGGTAGCCTGACCCGAGGTTCCCAATATTCTGCTTCCCGCTATGGGCCCTGTGATCCGTGAGGGCTAGAGTGCGAAAGGGATGCAGACAGGCAGGCTGACCCAGCTCTCAGCTGAATGAGGGATCTGAGCAGCGTCAGGTGTGATTAATGGCAGCCTCGGTTGCGTGCCTGCTCTGGGAGTGTGCACCACAACTGGCTGTTCAGGGGTTTGCAAGCTTGCCTGGGTGTGTCATGACCCCTGTGCGCCCACACTCAGCGCTGACCCCCAGGTACAATGTGACCTCAGGCATTTTACTTTCCCTCTCTGGACCTCAGCTTCCTCCACAGTTAAATGAGAGGATTAGATGGGCCCTAGAGTTCCCTCCGGAGAAGGCAATGGCAACCCACTCCAGTACTCTTGCCTGGAAAATCCCATGGACTGCGGAGCCTGGTAGGCTGCAGTCCATGGGGTCGCTAAGAGTCAGACACGACTGCGCTACTTCACTTTCACTTTTCACTTTCATGCATTGGAGAAGGAAATGGCAACCCACTCCAGTGTTCTTGCCTGGAGAATCCCAGGGACCGGGGAGCCTGATGGGCTGCCGTCTCTGGGGTCGCACAGAGTCGGACACGACTGAAGCGACTTAGCAGCAGCAGCAGCAGAGTTCCCTCCTCTTCGTCTTCCACCACTGCTCCTTACACCTCCCTCTGAACCGTCCTTCCTGTTTTCAGCAGAGCAGCAGCCTGTCCCTACAGGTCTTCAACTGTGGGGGCCTCATCTTCTACCTCCAGTTCTTATTAAAACCTTTCTCTTGGGATGTCCCAGGCGGTCTCAGTGGCTAGGACTCTACTCTCCCAATTCAGGGAGTCTGAGTTCAATCCCTGGTTGGAGAACTAGATCCCGCGTGCCTCAACTAAAGACCTCACATCCCTCAAGTAAGACTCAGTGCAGTCAGAGAAGTATATAAAAATAAATATTTTTTAAAACCCTTTCTTACAGAAACAGCTATCTCACCAAGAAGGCTGGTACATTCCCCACTACCTTGTACATGTGTATGTGTTTATATGTAACTGTTTGTGACTACGAGTGTGTCTGCACTTTAATGTGTATGCAATGGGCAGAGGCAAAGGGAGAGATGATAGCCCCCTATCCCACCCCAGGGAGAATGGGTCCATTTGCTGATGTCTCTCTGTTTTCCCAACACAGAGAGATAGGCTTCTAGGGTACATACCCACACTCCAGCTTTGTGAACATTCTTCAAATATCTATTTGTAGCGAACTCAGCCAGGTACCACCTCCTCCTCTGGGAATGCTTCCTTATAGCCCAGGACTGAGATAACTGCCCTTCTCCTCTCTTCAGGAGCCCTGTGCCCTGTACACTCCTCCCACAAAGAGCTTATCACATTCTATTGACATTGTCTGTTTCCTTGCCTGCCCCATCTCTATGATGAAAACCCTAGAGGACAGGGACCATGTCCAGCTTCCCAGCACCTGGAACCTTCAGAACCTGTGTATCCCAGTAAGATATTCCACACTCAGGGGCCCCACTTCTCTGTGCCCATCTCCGCAGGGTAGGGCAGACCAAGTCCAATACACCTGTGGGGCTTTCCCCTTGGAATCCCCACCCCAGGGCCTTCCTGTGGCCCAGGCAAGGCTTGCTCTAACCCTGAAGATGGAGGCAGCCTGAAATATAGGGTGTGGGTGACGTGACTGATCCCGCCTCACCCCAGGGTTTCCACTGCAGGAAGCTTTATTCCTTTTTTTTTCTGAACTTTTTGGTCCTGGCCTGAACCTTGCTGGCGCCCATGGGCTTTTAATATTTTCCGTTCCTGGCTGTTGTACAATATTTCACCTCAAAAATGCATCCTCCTCCCCAACCAAAGGGCGCGCCTCTCCAGTGAAAGGACCTGGCTGGGTGACTGGAAGTGACCCACCGCAGTCTGGAGCTTGGAGGAAGCCCAGCCCAGCATGCAGAGAAAGAAGGGGCAGAAATCTCTCCCCACTTCTGGGGAGACAGGGCCAGTTCCTGAGCCAGCCTGAGGCCTCATGGTCCCACTGGAAGCTCCTCTGGAAGCCTGGGTGCTTCCAGCAAGGTGCAGGTCTGGAGGGGACCCTCGTCCCTTTCACTTGCCCTCTGACCCCAGGCAAGTGGTTTCATTCCTCTGAGCCCATTGTCCCCACCTGCATGGTGGAGATGACGACAGTCCCGGCCTTTCAGGGTCCTTGTGAGGCTCAAAGGCCACACATTTGGATCATCTGGGAACTTTAAAACCAGTAACTGGTATGGCCATGGCCCAGACAGCAGTGGTTTGTAGAGATCTCAGGTAATTTTCATCGTATCTGAGAACCACTGCTCTGACAGGAAAGCTCTTCAGCTGTGGCTCTGAAGAGCAAGAGCGCAACTCCTCCATGTTCCCAGCAAATATGATCCCAGGGACGGTGGAGAACCACCGTCAGGGTGGAGGGGAAGCACTTGGAAAAGGCAGGCCAGGGTCCTGCAGGGGCAGGCAGGAGCTTCCCAGCTGGCCCCACCCGCAGACGGATGCCTCTGCGCCTCCGGCCCAGCCCAGCCACAGGCCAGGACAGACAAGCCTGCCCTGGTGGCCCCTCTGCTGGGCAGCCAGGTCCTCCTGAGCAAAACCCAGCCTCCCCTTCCAGACACAGGCCCTGAGCCCAGATAGAGGGCCGGGGGGTGGAGGGCACTCTGCTCTGTCACCTGTCACAGCAGGGAAGGGCCGTGGTCACTGGAGAATGAAGTAGGAGAGAGCCGGAAGCCCTGGGGTTGGGGTGGTATGTTTGGGGGCCTGGTGGGGAGAGCGACATCTGCTTTCCTCATCCTGAGGAGAGAGGATCCACAGAAGGTTCCAGAGCCCAGAGGAAGAAAACAGCAAGAGAGCCAGGAGCCCGGGGGTGGGGGTGGCCAAGTGGAGAACAGCTTCTCCCAAGGCTGCCTGCAGCCCCCAGAGCCCAGACATGGACAAAGGCAAGAGAGCCGGTTGTCTCCAAGGGCCTACAGCCCCTGCCTGGGAGCTTCACCCCGAGTCCAGTTTCCTCAGTGGAGCCCAGAGCCCTCAGCCTTCCCGGACCCCAGGTTTTCAAGAGGGCAGTGAACAGGCCGGAGCTTGGGGGCTAGAGTCCCCATGAGAGACTTCAGTCATGGGAAGAAGAGGGCAGAGACCCTGTCTTAGGGTTTCCTCAGAGTCAGGGTCCCAGGCTACTGGCCAGAGGGATGGAAGGAGGCAGTGTGGGGTGGGGGCTCAGCACAAAAGTCAGGAAGGAGGAGAGGACAGCTGAATGGGCAGCCTGGGCCCCACCAGAAGGGAGTCTAGGAAGAGCAGAGGCCACGACCACCACCTCAGGGAGCGCTGTCCTGTCCAGGTTCGTTTTCCAACTGAGGCCGCGTTGTGTGTAGGCCTGGGGATGCTCTAAGATGCCTAGAGCTGGGGCTGTGGCCTCCAGGGAAGCATAGACAGCCTCAGCAAGGCCAGAGGAAACAGCTCAGCCCCAAACGAGCCTGCCCCCACTTCCTGGTAACCAAGGTGCGAAATGCAGAGAAAGTTAGCTATGGAGCTGCCCCAAAGACCTTTTCCTGTTGTTGTTGTTGTGTGTGCAGCATGCGGGATCTTAGTTTCCCCACCAGGGATCACACCTCCACCCCGCTACCACTGTGTCCCTGCACTGGAAGCTGAGTCTTAACCAGAGAAGTCCCTCCAAAGATTATTTTGTCCAGAGTTCTTAATCTTGGGTCCATAGATGACTTTAGCGGGGCAAAAAGGTATATATACATTTTGAATGTGTGTATCTGCATTTTTCTGGGGACAAGGTCCATGACTTTCATTACATTCTCAGAGAAGATTCAATAAAGATGATTTAGTAAAGAAATGTTCCCAAGAGAAACCAGTTAGGGAGAAGGGGAAGCAGGATAGTAGGGGAAGGGGAAGAATCTAGGAAAGAGTGCAATTTTGTGTGAAAACACATCCTGACTGGCAAAACACATCCTGACTGGCAATGAAGTTAGGAATACATAGTAAGTCCCCTACACACAAACTTTCAAATTGCAAACTTTCAAAGATGTGAACGTGCCCCTGTATATGCCAGCTGTTATACTGTACCACTGCATTTTCCTAGGTGCTGTAAGATTAAAAATATCTTCTATATTTTTGTTTTTATGTATTATTTTCGTAAAAAGTATCATAAATCTATTACAGTACAACACTATATAGCCAATTAGTTGGGTACGTTGTTGGACTTATGAATGTACTCTTGGGATGGACCTCTTTTGTATGTAGGGAACTTACTGTACCCAGGCCAGAAGAAACAAAAGCTAGAATTGAGAGGGCAGTGGATTCTAACCAATGAAATTAGCTGTCAGTCTGAAGACATTGTTTGAACTTCGCGAGGTTGAGCCTCAGTTTTTCAGCCTCGTGGAAATGGAACAACATTTAGAAGTCTGTGCTTAGCTGGGGGGCCTAGGACCACTTTTATGGCAATAAACTAATGTTGACTCTCCCCATGAGGCCAGGCCTGGAACTACTTTCCCTAAACTAGTTCTCAGAGTAAAGTAGGTACCTGAATAAAGTCAGGGGTTCTTAGGCAAAAGGGAGGGGGAACAGCCGTTGGGTGGCCATTGGGAAGCAGGGCCCGCTTCACTGTGAGAAGTCAAGTGTGTGAACTTGACCCAGAGGAAACACCTTAGTGCTTGGGGAGGCAGGGGAATGGGGGGAAGAAGAAGCCGAACTCATTTCTGAGTCTGTATTCAGATTCAGCTCCTAAATTGGCCCACTGAACTCGTCTGAGTCCTACCAATGGAAATAGTGTTATTTTTTTTAAAAAAATGTAGGATTTCAAGGAGCAGATAAATTAGCTTTGGGGACTCATATAGCAAAGAGAAACATTTCTTCCTCCACAGAGCTCTTTGCCTCAATCAAGGCAGGAAAACGTAGGCCACAGGAGATGCCCTACTGGATGCCCTGAGGCTGTTTGTGAGTCCAGAGGAGCATTGGCCTGTGGACCCAGAAATACATGAGTGGGCTTTGCAGAGAGCAGAGAGGGTCCTCAGTGGGTAGATGCAAAGAATGGGTGAAATTTGGTGCTTATCGTTTTGTTTTTATTCATGTAGGTCCATTTATATCCTAGGCTATTGAGGCCTGCGGAGCCCAGGTTCTAAGAATGAAAAACATCTCTTGCACTTGGTAATTAGTAGATTCTTGGTCATTTTAGAAACAGAAGTTTCAGTGGGGTGATAGGGGCTGAAGCCAGCCTACAAAGGATAAAGAAGGAAAGTTGGGAGGTGAGGAAGTAGAGACATTGTTAATTACTCCTTGGATGTGGAAAGAACAGAAGTGGTTACAAGGTGGCCAGAAAGGGGAGGAGAAGACTCTTTCCAGAAAGGAAGAGACTCAGGACTTCCCTAACCATCCAGCGGTTAGGAGTCCACCTGCCAATGCGGGGGACACAGATTCAATCCCTGGTTGCAACTACAGAAGCCCCAGCTCTAGAGCCCACGCTCCACAACGAGAAGCCACCACTATGAGAAGCCCAAGCACTGAAATCATAGTAGCCCCCACTCACTGTAACTAGAGAAAGCCTGCGTGCAGCAACGAAGACCCAGAGCAGTCATAAATAAATAAATAAAATTTAAATAAGTAAATAAAAGACTCTGGGTTTGTTTTTTGTTTTTTTAAACAAAAAAAAAAAAAAAAAGGAATGGAAGAGACTTGAGCAAGTTGTTGAGTTAAGGAGAAAAAGCCAAGAGAATGCGGTATTATAGACATGGGAGTGAACAAAGGTGATGGACCAAGATCCCAGAATTATGGGGAAGAATTTGTAGAGCTGGGCATCTTGATCCAACATGATTCAGCAGCCTAGCCAATCACAGGAGCAGAACAGGTGGACTCCAGGTATAATACAAGGAGGGGCTGAGCCCAAGAGGATAGGAGTGCAGGGGAATCAGGAGTGCTGGGGAGAGAGGGATTCAGATGACCCTCCAGAGGTTCAGACTGGGAAAGAAGGAAGCATGATGAGAGGGGACAAAGAGACTGGATCAAAGGTCTCCAGGAAGTTTAAAAAGGTCAAGGAGGAGCTGTAGGGGGATTAAGATTGTCCACAAGTAGGAAGGTCAAGGGCTGTGTTAGGCAGTAGGATTTGACATTAAAAATTTCTGAGCAAGAGCATCTTACCCAAGTTATTTAACTTCTCCAGGCCTCTTAAGCTTCCAATTTATAAAATGGGACTAGAATTCCCACTCATAAAAATACTAAAACCATTTTTTCTCTCT
The DNA here is from genome assembly GCA_935064755.1 of Tragelaphus eurycerus. Classification (NCBI taxonomy): domain Eukaryota; kingdom Metazoa; phylum Chordata; class Mammalia; order Artiodactyla; family Bovidae; genus Tragelaphus; species Tragelaphus eurycerus. Next base: position 3,975,979 of record CAKXYN010000054.1, on the reverse strand, counting down.
GGCAAAGCATATAATTGTGGTGTCTTGGACATGCAGGCTCTCAATATTTGTAGAAGGATGAAGGATCATCTGTCACTTCCCCTCTATGGACCCCACTTTCCTAATCCTTACTGATGGTTTGCTATCAGTTACTGAGGGAGGTGTGTTAACATCTCCCACTGCATTATGCATTTGTTTTTATTTTGCTTTCCTTGATTTCCCATTTTGCTTTATCTATTTTGAAGTTATTAAATACATATAAATGTAAGATTTATTCCATCTTACTGATGAATTAGACTTTTTAATTCATTATGAAGTGATTCTATTGTCTCTCACAATGCTTTTTTTTTTTTTTTGGTCAAAGTCTATTTTGACTAAAATATATAATCTTTCTTTGCTTAGTATTTGGCAGATTTTTTCATCCTTTTAATCTTTCTGTGTTATATTTTAGATACACCTCTATAATAGCTTATAGCTGGATTTATTCACCTTGTCTAACTTGGCAATCTTTTTCTTCTTCTTTTTAAAAAACATTTATTTATTTACTTGGCTGCCCTATGTCTTATCTGCGCCATGGGGGTTTTTGTTCCCTGATCAGGGATCACATCTGGGCCCCCTGTAACGGAAACGTAGAGTCTTAGCCACTGGACCACCAGGGAAGTCCCAGCAATATTTTTCATCTAACTGAAGCATTTAGTCCATGTACTTTATTAAAATACTGATACATACACAGACACACACATATATATATGTATGTGTGTATGTTTGTAAATGTATATGTACTTTATTAATTTGTATTTTTCATGCCTTTTCTTGATTTCTTTTTCTATTGTTTCTTTATTTGATTATTTATTTTCTATTGTCTCTATTATTTGATTATTTTTTCATATTCCATTTTTCTCCTTTACTAGTTTGCAAGTTATACTTGTTTTTGCTATTCTTAGAGGTTATACTAGAAACTTTAATGTGCATATTTTGCCTGTTTAACATTAACCAATATCTTTTATTTTCTCTTAAATAAAACAAGGACCTTAGAACTAATTCTAATCACTCCCCTTTTAGCTTATATATGACTGCTTTCATATATTTGAATTTTATCTTTTTTTAAGCTCACAAGATATTGTTAGTATTATTTATACAATATTTGTTTTTACTGATACAAGTACCACTTCCTCTGCTCTGCAGTCCTTCTTGTCTTTAATTCCTTCCATCTGGAATCACTTTCTTTCTGCTTGCCAGTGGCAAATATAGTTTTTGTTCATCTCACCGTATCATTATTTTTTTCTTATTCTTAAAATATCTTTTCACTAGTTTTAGAATTCTTGTCTGACAATCATTTTCCCTCAGCACATTAAAAATACAATTCTACTATCTTCCAGCTGTTAAGCAATCACTTGTTTTAGTCTAATTGTCACTACTTTGGAAATAAACTCCTATTTAAGACTTCATCTTTGGCAATCTGCATTTTCACTATGATACGTCTACTTGTGGGTTTCTTTTGATTAATTCTTTTGAGGATTTACCAAGATTCTTGAACGCATGAATTGATGGATTTCTGGATGAATCTCATCCACTAATGATTCAAATATTACTTTTGTCTCATAATCTCGCTGCTCTCCTTCTGAAGCCTCTGATTATATGTATTTTGGACCATCTCAACCTATTCCCCATATCTTTTAACTACTGTTTCATATTTTCCATCTTTATATTTCTCTATGCTGCATTTTAGAGAATTTCTTCAGTTCTATCTTCCAGTTATAATTTTATTGTGCCTGATATATTCAACTGTGTCTAATCTTCTATTTAACACAACCATTGAATTTGTAGATTTAGTTAAGATATCTTAAATTTCTAGAGGGACATTCTAGTTCTTGTTCAAATATACTTGGTGCTTTTTCAGGGTATCTTGCTCACTGCTCAAATTTTCAACTTTCTCTTCTACTCTTTCAGCATTTTAAACATATCATTTTATACTATTTGTCTGATAATTCCAGTATCTAAAGACAACACAGATTTGTTTCTACCATCTGTTGTTTGGTGTTTGGTGATTTGCAGCTAGAAGCTACTATTTGGAGCTATCTCTGTGGGAATTCTTGAGACTTGGGATGAAGATGGGTTTTTCCAAGGGTATTTGCATTTGATTTGCCAGATTCTCACAATGTTACCAGATTGGGCCCACTTTAAATTAAATGCTGGACTGAAATTTTTCAGATCACCCAAGTAGTGTGAATTTGGGCTTCAAAAGACATAGATGTGCTTTACAGTTGTGAATTTGCAGGGGCTATTTTATTTCTCCTGAGAAGAGGGACGGTGAGATAGACATTTTTCTTTTTCTTGGGAGGTAGTGGTGCTTTTATCTGGTCCATTCATTCACTGAAGTCCCAATCTTATGCAAGAAAGGTCTTATCAGACTTCCCACCTTAGAGACAACTTGAGTTTCTCTCAGTAGTGTGCTGGAACTGGCTCCTACCAACTCAGAAGAACCAAATACTTAGGAGTTTCGAGTGTCAGTTCCTGGTACCCTTGAGAGCTTGAAACTGGCTATGGTAGGAATATTTACACCTTGGAAATCAGCAAACACTAAAAATAGGGTACTTTGTTTTGTTGGAGAGCCAGATACTACCTCGACACTTATTTCTCTCATATCATCCCATTCTAGATGACCAAGTTCAAGTTTACTGAGTTAAGAAATAAAAATAGTAAAGTGTCACTTGTGCAAAATGAAAAAGCTGTAGGGATCTGCTGTACATGATTGTGCTTATAGTTAACAATATTGTACTATACACTTAAATTAAATTTTGGCTAAGAGGAGGGACTTCCCTGGTGGTCCAGTGGTTAAGAACTCACCTTGCAATGCAGGAAACATGGGTTTGGGAACTAAGAACCCATGTGCCTTGGAGTAACTAAGCCCATGTACCACAATTACTGACCCTGTGGGCCACAACTAGAGAGTCTGCGAGCCACAATGAAAGACCCCTCGTGATGCAACGAAGATTCCACATGTGCCGCGACTAAGACCCAACACAGCCAAATAAATAAATAAAATTTGTTAAGAGCGTAGGTTTCATTATGTATATGGGAGAGGTGAAGGTCTCCACAATATAAACAAACAAATTAATTAAAAAATAGCTCAACTCACCTCTCTGGATTCTTGAGTTTTAGGGGCTGAGTATTCCTCATTTTCTTGCCAGCTCATCAGTGCATTAAGTTTTTCTTCTCTTTTATCCAGAATTGTTTGCAGAAGGAAGCTTATTTAGGGTACTTTGTCCATTTTTTTTTTTACTAGAAAATGAGGTGTTCTCAGTTTTTTAACCTAGAAATTGAGATCGCTGTGCTAACACTTTGAGGACATAGGCATTTAAAAAATTTGATAAAAATGACAGCCTAGAGACCCTCAGATCAGATCAGTCACTCAGTTGTGTCCGACTCTTTGCGACCCCATGAACTGCAGCACGCCAGGCCTCCCTATCCATCACCAGCTCTCGGAGGTCACTCAGACTCACATCCATCGAGTCAGTGATGCCATCCAGCCATCTCATCCTCTGTCGTCCCCTTCTCCTCCTGCCCCCAATCCCTCCCAGCATCAGAGTCTTCTCCAATGAGTCAACTCTTCGCATGAGGTGGCCAAAATACTGGAGTTTCAGCTTTAGCATCATTCCTTCCAAAGAAATCCCAGGGCTGATCTCCTTCAGAATGGACCGGTTGGATCTCCTTGCAGTCCAAGGGACTCTCAAGAGTCTTCTCCAACACCTACCCCTAGGAAAATACACATACAGGGGAAATGTATGTTTTTGCTCCCCCTGAAACCATGCATAGCCCAAGATTAATAAACCACAGTGACATGAATGCACTCTGAGGTTCTTGCCAGAGCTCATTTTTGATGACCCCACCATGCTCTCTGCTCTGGGCGGAGTTTCTGCGAGTCTTCTCTTGGCTAAGTATGAGTATAGACTCTTAGATTGGGGCTTCCAGGATCTCCAAGGCCTCTTGGAGCAGGAAAAACCGAGAGTTACCAACCAAAATTTATACAGAGCTAAAGCAAAGGCAATATTCCCTCAGCCAGACCTCTCCACATCTATTCATTCAGTACATCTATTGAGTATTTCTTGGACCCTGTTCCAATCCACTTCTAAGTAACAAATCATTCCAAAACTTATATATAATAACAATAACAACAATGATCAGTTATTTAATAACAGCAATCAGTTATTTTTTTCATCTGTCATGGTTCCAGGAGTAACTGGGTTCAGCTCGGCAATTCTCACTCAGGGTTTCTCACGTGTTTACAGTCAGATGGCAGCCGAGGCTGGAATCACTGCTAAGCTTCCCTCAGTACATGTCGGCGAGTTGATATTGGCTCTTGGCTAAGTTCTCAGTGGGGCTTTTAGCGGAAACACCTACCTGTGCCCTTTCTATGTGGCCTGGGCATCCTCACAGCATGGCAGCTGTTTCTGAAAGGGAGCATCCAAAAAGAAATCAGGCCAGGAGGAAACCATACTATATTTCATGACCTAGCCTTAGATGTCATACTGCATTTCTTCTGCCACATTCTGTTAACTAGAGGCGAGTCATTAGATCAGCCCGTATTTAGAGGGAGGGCAATTGGACTCTATCTCTCGATGGGAAGAGTACCAAAAAATTTGCAGACACATTTCAAAACTACCACATATTCCTTCTGTGTGCCAACCACTGTACAAGGCACTTGTGATAAGAGTGGTAAGTTATACAAACCTTCCCTTATGGTCTAGTGGTAGAGACAAACACTAATAAAATAATATTACAAATATGTACACAACTGTATACTTTGACAGTACTATGGAAGATGAGTGTGGGGAGCCATGAGAAATTATATTACACATTAGTATGACCTGGACCTGGGACTCAAGGATGAATTTCCTGAAGAAGAGACATTTAGGTTGAGATCCAAAGTATTAGTTGTTGCTAACTCCATGAAGTGAGTTGAAGAAGAACCTTCCAGGCAGAGGAAACCATAGCCATGGCCCTGCAACAGTAGGTAAGGACCTGAGAGGCAGCCAGTGTCTTTGGAGGCAAACAGCAGAGGACGAAGGTGTGAGACGAGACTGCAGAGGTGGGCTGAGACCAGGCCCCTGGACCTTGTAGATAGGTGAGAATGTTCGTCTTTGGCCTAAAGCTGCTGGAAGCTGCTGAAGGGTCACTCACTGGAGCGTGACACGAACAGATTTGTAATATAAAGGTCTCTTTGGCTACAGCATGGATGACCCCTGCCAGATGTTGAGTCAGGTCTGGAAGGGCTAGGAGATTCCTGTCCACAGTACATCCCCTCTCCATGACAGTCTCCCACACACAAGCTCAAGCTAACAGCAGCCTACATCCTATGCACCCTATACTTGACATCCTCAGTCCCTCTTCCCAGGCATAGCGAGCTCTGCCAACTTTTATTATTTAATTAGTTACTCTTTTAGTCTGTCAGTTGGTACAGTGGGTTGAATAATGGCCCCCAAAAGATATGTCCACAGGCTAATCTCCTTGTTTCGGGGAAGAAAAGATCTTTATGAATATAATTAAGCTAAAGATCTTGAGGAGATCATCCTCAATTTTCTGGATGGGCTCTCAATCCTATGACTAATGTCCTTAGAAGAATGAGGCAGAGGGAGATTTGACATCAACAGGAGAGGAGGAAGTAAGTGACGATGGAGACAGAGACTAGAGTGATGAAGCTCAGGTCAAGGAATACCAAGAGCTACCAGAAGCTGGAAGAGTGATGGAATGCATCATCCCCTGGACCCTCCAGAAGGAATATGGCCCTGCTGATGCCTTGATTTCAGCCCAGAGATCTGATTTTGAACTTCTGGCCCCCCAGAACTGAGATAATAAACTTTTAGTTGTTTAAATCCACCAGTTTGCAGTAATTTGTCACAGCAGCCATAGGGAATTAATATGGTTGGTAGTTCTCTAGTTGTTCCTTCCTGAGGAGCTTTACTGGCCCCTTAAGGGAATCTCCAAGTGTTGGAATGCCCAAGGCTATTTTAAAGCTGCTTCTTCGTCTATTCTCTCAGGGGGACTAATACTCCACTCAGACCCTTCTCTTGAAGACTAGCCACTTTCACAGGTAGACAAAAAGAGGACTCTGGTTCCATTCCCATCTCTACCCCCAAGTCTTCCTGACCAGGCAGGCCCAGCCACTCAGCACTCAAGTTGGAAATTTGGTAGCCATTCTAGATCTCTCCATTTCTCTCACATCTTATAAGTCTGTTAGTACATTTGTTATTAGGTCTCAAAATATTTCTCAAATATGTCTGAAAAGTAATAGTTGCGCAGTCATGTCCAATTCTTTGCAACCCATGGACTGTGGCCCAACAGGAGTGGGTAGGGTAGCTTCTTCTCTAGGGGATCTTCTCGACCCAAGGATTGAACCCAGGTCTCCTGCATCGCAGGCAGATTCTTCACTGTCTGAGCCACCAGGGAAGCCCCTCCTCTTCATTTCCACTGTCACCAGCATCTCTCACCAGTATGACTGTAACAGTCTCCTAAACACCCGCAGTTCCTACTCTTACCCACTGTCCAACCCCAGCCCCTTCTCCTCATAGCACCCAGAATGAATTTTAAAAGTTAGATCAGGTTGCAGTTTTTTGAGCAATTCTGGTTTTAGAAAAGGCAGAGGAACCAGAGATCAAATTGCCAACATCTGCTGGATCATGGAAAAAGCAAGAGAGTTCCAGAAAAGCATCTATTTCTGCTTTATTGACGATGCCAAAGCCTTTGACTGTGTGGATCACAATAAACTGTGGGAAGTTCTGAAAGAGATGGGAATACCAGACCACCTGACCTGCCTCTTGAGAAATTTGTATGCAGGTCAGGAAGCAACAGTTAGAACTGGACATGGAACAACAGACTGGTTCCAAATAGGAAAAGGAGTATGTCAAGGCTGTATATTGTAACCCTGTTTATTTAACTTATATGCAGAGTACATCATGAGAAACGCTGGACTGGAAGAAACACAAGCTGGAATCAAGATTGCTGGGAGAAATATCAATAACCTCAGATATGCAGATGACACCACCCTTATGGCAGAAAGTGAAGAGGAACTAAAAAGCCTCTTGATGAAAGTCAAAGTGGAGAGTGAAAAAGTTGGCTTAAAGCTCAACATTCAGAAAATGAAGATCATAGCATCCGGTCCCATCACTTCATGGGAAATAGATGGGAAAACAGTGGAAACAGTGTCAGACTTTATTTTGAGGGGGCTCCAAAATCACTGCAGATGGTGATTGCAGCCATGAAATTAAAAGACGCTTACTCCTTGGAAGGAAAGTTATGACCAACCTAGATAGCATATTCAAAAGCAGAGACATTACTTTGCCAACAAAGGTTCGTCTAGTCAAGGCTATGGTTTTTCCTGTGGTCATGTATGGATGTGAGAGCTGGACTGTGAAGAAGGCTGAGCACCGAAGAATTGATGCTTTTGAACTGTGGTGTTGGAGAAGACTCTTGAGAGTCCCTTGGACTGCAAGAAGATCCAACCAGTCCATTCTGAAGGAGATCAGCCCTGGGATTTCTTTGGAAGGAATGATGCTAAAGCTGAAACTCCAGTACTTTGGCCACCACATGCAAAGAGGTGATTCACTGGAAAAGACTCTGATGCTGGGAGTGATTGGGGGCAGGAGGAGAAGGGGACGACAGAGGATGAGATGGCTGGATGGCACCGCTGACTCGATGGATGTGAGTCTGGGTGAACTCCGGGAGTTGGTGATGGACAGGGAGGCCTGGTGTGCTGCGATTCATGGGGTCGCAAAGAGTTGGACACGACTGAGCGACTGATCTGATCTGATCTGATCTAACATAAAATTACATGTACAATTGGATATAATTGGAATATCCAATTTGATAAGCTTTGACATATTGCATACACCTGTGAAATTATCAGTAATCTTTATAACCTTGAGTTGGGCAGAGTTCTCAGATATGTTACAAATAGTGCTAACAATAAAAGAAAAAAACAACAAACTAGATGATTAAAATTTTAACACTTTTGCTATCTAAAAGAAACCACGAGGGAAATGAAAAGATAGCCACCATTGGGAGAAAATATTTGTAAAATATATCCTACAGAGGACTTGTATCTAAAATATACTTTTTAAAAACCTATTTATAACAGATCTAGAATACATTAAAAAAGAATAGACCCAGAATACATGAAGAATTTATATCAGAATATATTTAAAAATACAAATGGATAAAGAAGTTGTGGTACATATACACAATGGAATATTAACTCAGCTGTAAAAAAGGAACACATTTGAGTCAGTTCTGATGAGGTGGATGAACCTAGAATCTGTTATACAGAGTGAAGTGAGTCAGAAAGAGAAAGATAAATATCATATGCTAGCACACACGTACGGAATCTAGAAAAATAGTTCTGATGAATTTATTTACAGGGCATCAGTGGAGAAACAGACATAGAGAATAGACTTATGGACATGGGGAGAGGGGAGGAGACGGTGAGATGTATGGAGAGAGTAACATGGAAACTTACGTTACCATATATAAAATAGAGAGCCAACAGGAATTTGCTGTATGTCTCAGGAAACTCAAAGAGGGGCTCTGCATCAACCTAGAGGGGTGGGATGGGGCAGGAGATGGGAGGGAGGTTCAAAAGGGAGAGAATATATGTGTACCTATGGCTGATTCATGTTGAGGTTTGACAGAAAACAACAAAATTCTGTAATGCAATTATCCTTCAATAAAAAAATAAATTTTAAAAAAAGAAAGAAAAAAAAATATGCAGCTCAGTAAGAAGGCACAAAAAAAATATTATATTTTTAAATGAGAAAGAGTTTTAAACAGACACTTCTCCAGAGAAGATACACAAGCAGCAAATAAAAACATGAAAAGTGCTCCTTGGCTATTGCTATGCTATGCTAAATCGCTTCAGTCGTGGCGGACTCTGTGCGACCCCATAGACGGCAGCCCACCAGGCTCCCCCGTCCCTGGGATTCTCCAGGCAAGAACACCAGAGCTATTGGGGAAATGTAAATTAAAATACAAAGAGATACCACTACACATCCGCAAGTGTTGGAGAGCATGTGGCAACTGCTACGTGCTCTCCAACACACAGTAATTCTCCTACACTGCTGGTAGAAATGTAAAATTGTGTAAAAACTTTGGAAAACATTATGGTACTTTCTCAAAAATGAAACACACCCTTTGACTCAGTTGTTATTCTCCTTTTATTAATTTTTCTTGCTATATTGCACTGGCTGGGACCTCTGGTACAGTGTTAAACAGAAGTAGTAAGAACAGACCCTCTTGTCTCATGAAGGAAAGTACTCAGTCTTTAACCATTATGTGTTAGCCTCTAGTTTTTCATAGATTCCAGATTGAGGGACTTCCCTTCTTTTCCTACTTTGCTGAGAGTTTTTTTTTTAATCAAACGTTAAGTGTTGGATTTTGTCAAATCCTTTTCCTGCATCTATTGAGGTGATATTGTTTGCTTTTTCCTTGTTCAGTTTGCTAATATGGTGAATTATATGAATTGATTTTCAAATGTTTCTTCAAGCTGGCATTTCTGGGTTTACCCCACTTGGTCATGATGAATTATTCTTTTATACATTGCTGGGTTTACTTTGCTAGAATTTTTATTAATTTTTTGCATTTATGTTTATGTCTGTCTGGTTTTGGTATCAGAGTAATGCTAGTTTCTGAATTAGTTAAGAACTATTCCTTCCTTTTCAATTTTCTGAAGAATTTTATATAAAACTGGTTATTTTTCCTTATGTTTGGGAGAATTCACCAGTAAAGGCATCCAGGTCTGAAGTTTTCTTTGTGGGAAGATTTTAAACTACAAATTCAACTTCCTTCTTTAGTAGATAAGAGTGTTATCCAGGTTATCTGTTTTTTTCTTTTCTACCTCAGCACCAGCATTAGGTGCTATTTATTTATTAATTGGCCATGTGGCATGTGGGATCTTAGTTTCCCAATCAAGGATCAAACCTATGCCCTGCATTGGAAGCATGGAGTCTTAAACCTCTGAACCACTAGGGAAGTCCCTATCTATTTCTTCTTGAGTATGTGTCACACTTCCGCTTAAAGTCCTCTGGGCCTTCCCCTCTGCTGCTGCTGCTGCTAAGTCGCTTCAGTCATGTCCGCCTCTGTGCAACCCCATAGATGGCAGCCCACCAGGCTCACCCGTCCCTTGGATTCTCCAGGCAAGAACACTGGAGTGGGTTGCCATTTCTTTCTCCAATGCAGGAAAGTGAAAAGTGAAAGTGAAGTTGCTCAGTCGTGTCCGACTCTTCACGACCCCATGGACTGCAGCCTTCCAGGCTCCTCCATCCATGGGATTTTCCAGGCAAGAGTGCTGGACTAGGGTGCCATTGCTTTCTCCGGGGCCTTCCCCTCACACCTACCTAAATCCTTACTGTGGCTTACAAGGCCATGTCTGGTCTGCTCTGGCCTCCTCTCCAACCTTAGCTTCATGCTACCCTCTGCTCACTCACCATGTTCCATCAAATCAGTCTTACTACTCCAAGGTAACACCAAGCTCTTCCCTGTCTCAAGGCCTCAGCGTTTGCTTTTCACTCCATCTGGAAAGTTCTTCCATGGGCTCTCTGCATGTTTCCTTTTTTTTTTTTTCTCATTCTCATCCCCCAGTTCTCAGATTATGCATCTGGGAGATCTTCCTTGACCATTATATCCAGGGTAGGGCCTGATGGCTACTCTCTCCTATAGAATCCTATGTATTTTCTTCCTATTACATATATATATTACACCCTTGGGACTTCCCTAGCAGTCCAGTGGTTAAGACTCTGCACTTTCAATATAGGGGGCACAGGTTCAATCCCTGATTGGGGAACTAAGATCTCACATGCTGCAAGGTGTGGCCCAAAATTTCTTTTTATTATTTTAAAAACAAACACACACACACACACATCACTCTGTCATTGTTTTCTTTACTGTCAGCTCCCTAAGAGCAGGAATCTTGTCTGTCTTGTTCACTACTATATCCCCTGCACCTAGTGTAATAGTGGGCACAAGCAAGGTGCTCAATTACTATTTGTTGAATAAGTAGATTTATTGGTCAGTCAGGCTGCACATCAAGCAGGCAGTGAGTCTTCTGTGAGCTGGCCAGTCAGTCTGAGTTTCTCAGTCAGCCTGAGGTAAGTCAGGTAGGCTTCGAGTGGGCTGGTTGCTCTGTGGGGCAGGGCTGTGTGACTGATGAGTCCCCTGTAAGGTCAGCATTCTGGGGGACACAAAGAAATGAAAAGCTGAGGCTCACTCCCAAGAAGCTTCTGGCCACCTGTCTACTTGGAGGCTCACAGCTCCCCACCACCCAGCCAGGAGGGAAAGTGAGGCTGGCACAGGGTGACCAGGGAGAAGGCTACAGACCATGACCCAGCCTCTGGCAGCTGCTCCTCAACAACTGCTGCAGGGCTTCCAAACGCCATAAAAGCCTTACCTGGCGACCGCTGTGCTTAGCAAGAGCCTGTTCAGGAGACACAGAGAGAGTTTTGTGACTTCTTCCCCACCTCACCTCGCCTGAATTGGGCCCTCTGCTCATGGAAACTCCCCCAGTGGACCTGGCTGTCCTGCCCCAAGAGACAGGCAGTGGTGCGTGTCGCCAAAGCCCGCTGTCCACAGGGGCAGGACACGGGCCTGTACTTCCAGAGGCCACTCCCTGCAACTGAACCCAACCTGGGTGCCTCTCTCCCCAGCTCTCTGGTTGAACAACAGGCCTTGCACGGAAGCAGGGGACTGCACAATGAATCCCAAGTTTCCCAGGAACACCCCTGGCTGTGAGATCATGTATGTGGCTGGAGTCCTGTCACAGATGACCATGTGTAGGAGGGTATCAGAACTGCCTGCATGAGAAGCAGCTGTTCGGGATAACTGGCCAGCTGCACTGAGACCAGTGGCGCTCACTGGGCCTCCAACCTACTCACGGACAAACTGCATGACCAGGAGGCCCTCCTCGGGTGACATCACCCGCCTCGCACACCGGTGAGGGAAATGAGCTCAGGGTAGCCATCAGAGGCGGTCTGTTTACTTACAGAGACCCTGGCCGTCAGCAGCTCTTTGACCAGACATTCCCTGTCCTAGCCAGCATGAAGCAGAAATTTCCTTAAACACATTATTTTGGGCTCAACCCACTTGTGCCCTTGTTTTCAATTTTTTTTTTTTTTTTAAGAGGAAAATTTCCAGTTCTGTCTCCAAATAGAGCAGCCCAGTAATGATGGTGGGATATCAAAATAACTCCCAGAGGGACTTTTGCAGTTTAAGTTGCTCCCACCTGTCCAGTTGCCTCTGGAGCAGAGAGATCATCAAACCAGTTCTCCATCACCCATGTATGTGTGTGTGTGGAGAGATGGGTCAGAGGGGTGCCCAGGATGACCTCAAGGGCAGACCCTCTCCTTGAGGGCCTCCCTCAGCACGTCAGCTACCCTGAGCTCATACTCAGCACATTTCTCAATTCAGAATCCCTGGCTAGGTCCTAGACCCCTCCCTCATTCCCTCCAGGTCAGGGATATTTCCGGAGAGTCCAAGAGCTGCCAGTTTTCACAGGCTCCAGGGGATTCCCAAGATGGTCCCTCCCACCAGCCCTGGCTGAGAGACGCTGTCACCTGCCCTCTCCCAAGCCCCTCCGTGTCATTTCTGCTGGACCTTAGCCATTCTGGAAGACTTGGGGGGAACAGGCACTATGGAGGTCTCCTCAGTCTCCGCAGTGCTCCAAGATCCTAAAGCCATGTGCGCAGGAGCAGAGTGCTGCCCTCCCAGGAGTATCAATCATGGAAGACAGGTGCCCTCTGCCTAGCTGGGGCTGCCCACTACTGGGGCTGGTGTCAGACAGGCCCAGACATGTCGGGCAGCCTGAGGCCTTACCCGACCCAGCTCCTCCCTGTGGCCTGACCCTACTTAGCTCAGCGTCCTGGAGCACCAGAGATGGGCTCAGGGCAGGATTGGGTCAGAAAAGGGCGCTGGATCTGTGTTCCATAGTGCTTTTCATAAAACTAAAGAAAATGTCAGAGGTCCAAATCAGAGAATGGAGTGGAGGGAGAGGCTCACACACATTTGAGTTGGCAGCTCCTCAGAAGGTATTTAGGGGCCAGACTGTCTCATCCAACTGTGCCCCCTCAAGCATAGCGCCTGAGCTCCCCAAACATGAGGTTCCAATTATCTCAATTAGACATGTCTACTAACCCAGAATTTATAAGGTAAGAAAGCTGGAAAGACCCTGTATGAGGACAGAAGCTAATGTTTATTGAACACCTTCTGTGAGCCTGGTATGACGCTCCACCCTTTACGCATGCTTATCTTACTCAGTCACCACCACCACCCCGCGGGAGAGTAACAATCAAGAGGCACAGCACATGAGGCAAAGCTGGGGTTCGAACCTGGTTCTATAGGAACCCAGGCAGTCTACAACTAAGCGTTCCCAATTTGAACTTCTAGAAAGTAATTAACTCCGGAAATTAATCCCACTCCTTCCGTAAATCAAGTAAGGCCTGTAAATTAAAGACGTAGGCAATGGCACCCCACTCCAGTACTCTGGCCTGAAGAATCCCATGGACGGAGGAGCCTGGTAGGCTGCGGTCCATGGGATCGCTGAGTCGGATATGACTGAGCAACTTCACTTTCACTTTTCACTTTCATGATTGGAGAGGGAAATGGCAACCCACTCCAGTGTTCTTGCCTGGAGAATCCCGGGGATGGAGGAGCCTGGTGGGCTGCCATCTATGGGTTCGCACAGAGTCGGACACGACGGAATCGACTTAGCAAAATCCAACCTTGCCACTCTAACAGATGAGGAAACTGAGGCCAGATCCCAGAGCAGGTCCGAGCTGAGCACAGGACAGTGACTCGGACTCAGGCCAGTGTTGCTCCCACCACCCCGGCCTGTCTGACAGTCCTAAGTCCTCACTAAGTCAGGTGAGGGAAGAGTGGGATAAAAGCTGTGGGTTCTGCCCTCTAGAAGACACAACAAAGATGAACAGAAAAACACATCCACGGCCACGCACAGACAAGCACACAGGAAGACATGCAGAGACACCGTTCTATGAGAAAACAAGCAAGAAGGGGCCTTACTCCAGGTCCACCTTTTAGATGGCCACACTCTGGCTCTATTCTGACCCCCACCATCCCACCCAGTGAGGAGGCCCTGGGGTCAAGAGGATGGGCCCACGGGGAACCCAGGCCCCACTCCTAGACTACAAACCAGGTACATGAGACTGCATTAGTTCCAGCTCAGAGCCATATGGCAGACTTCAGCAGTGGTGTGGGCACCCCTAGGTGCAAAGGGTGGCCAAGGGGGATACACACATGGAGTCTGGACACATGTGAAGAATTACGCATGCATGTGAGCCACAGGATGAAGCCAGGATGGGGAAGGAGAGGCTGGGGCCACTCGCTCTGTGTTGCTGAGTTTCAGCACAAAACTCAGGAGTTGGGAATTCCGAATCAAACCCAGCCCTCCAGTTATTAGGAGTCTTTCATTTAGCTGCTTGCTGTTTTGACTTAGAACATTTAAATATTTAGCCTTCATGTGTACACTTCCCTGGGGTCTTTCAAATGTTAGGACACGAGCTAGACACCTCTCTAAAAACCCTGTGCCAGCATAGGGCCAGTCACAATGCAAGCACTTGGAAGATATCTGTTAGTAAATGAGCAAATCACTTTATGAATGAATTGAAGACTGAGTGAATGAATGCTTCTGCACAAATGTAAACAGACAAGCATCCACGCTTTCAGAGACTCACCAACGTATCAGTGACAAATATATGCCCTTGCTCTCAAAGACACATATGCCTTAACTTAATACAGCAACAAAGACAAGCACATGTTTTTACCAAACTAACCTAAATGCTCACATGTGTACTCCCACCAGGTATAGACCTACTCATCTATGCAAAGACACAGAGGCCCACACTTTCCCTCAAAGATACCCCTACACAGGAGCTTACAGAGATGTGGATATATACACATGCACACAAGCACAGAAGCACACAATTTCCCCCTGAGGAATCCAATTCCAACTGGAAATGCAGCTGCCTACACATACAAACGTGGAACAGTCACATAAATCCACACTGATACACACAGCCAGACAAAGACAAAAGAACAAGCCCAAGACAGAGTGAAAGTTAGACAGCCATCCACAGAGACCCCCCGCTACCCTGGGCTCCCACACTGTCTGTGGCCAGTGGGGGCTCCTAGAGGAATTCTTTCTGCAGACAGGCTGAGGTATTCTCTCTCCTCCCCCGCAGTCCCAGGCCAGAGCCCTAAGGCAGAAAAGCAGATGGTGTTTGCTGGCCAGGGCACCCCCTTCCCAAGTAATCTGCCCTCTGGCCCTGGCCACCTCCTATACCCTGGCCAAGCCTAGACTGGGCGCTGGATCCTGGACATGGCAGAGCCCCACTCAGGTCCTGCTGCCCCAGCTCCACTCCCAACAGGATGATTTAGGAGGGGCAGGTGAACAGTGCTTTTCCAGAGACTGCTTCCTCAGGAAATGGCTCGGCCGCAAGCCTGATCTCCAAAACAGGCGTAGGATGAAAACATCTCTTCTCCTCTCCAAAAACATGGGCCACCCCTCTCACCCAGAGCCCCTCACGTCATTCTAGCCACAACATCCCAAGGTAGTGGACAGCAAAAAAATAAAAAAAAAAAAAAAAACCTGGGGTCTTGCCTTGCTTCTGCACTGACTCACGATGGCCCACCTCTGTAAAACAAGCCTTAGGGGTGTGATGCCTTCAGATCTACCTAGAATGATGTAGGAGCTTCAAATTCCCCAGGCAGCTTTCTTGGCATGGGTGAAGGGGCTCCAAACCTAGGGACAGTGGCCTTGTCTTGACCTTGTCTGAAGTCACAAGTCATTAGTACAAATACAAAGCTTGTGCCAGGAGTGGCTGAGGTGCCTGGCAGGGGGCGAAATGGGGACTCAGGCACAGGAATGTGCTGTGCAGTCTGAACACAGATGGTCACCTCCCCTCTCCCTTCCAGCTACTCACCAGACCCCCCAGGCCTCTGCTGGAGGTAGACGAAAGGCTGCAGCCCCACCCAGCCAAGCAGGCTGGGAGACAGGAATGCTGCTCAGCACAGCTGGCTGGACAGGGGAGACTGTTTATTCTCTGATGTCGGGAACATCTCAGACAATCAGGGGGATTTGGCCGCTGGCAGCCCCTGAATGCAAGGTTTAGAAGAAGTCAGTTGAATCAGAGCAGGCTGATGGCCCAATCTCTGAGCAGGCAGTGGGGGTGGAAAGGAGAGGCCATCCCTCCGTGCCCCACATGCAGTGCCATGTGCCCCTCAGGGCTCACCTATGGGTCTGCAATGACGGGGCTGGAAAGGTGAATGAAGCTGAGCCCAGAGCTCTCATTATAGTGTGGGTATCGGGGGAGACTTCCCCTGTGCCTGTTTCCAGCATCCAGGTGCACCGTGCTTATGAGACATGGCAGAGCTAACAGTCTTTGCCTGGGAAATGAGCTCCCTTGGCACACCTTGAGCCTGGTGCTGCCCACTCCAACCCCTACCCCATCAGCCCAGATCCCTTTTGTTCAGGCAGCTCCTCTAGCTGCAGCCTTGCATTTACCTGTCTTTCTTATTATTTCAGCTCTACAGTCAGCTTTGGCTCTGCCTCTTTCGGGTTTTTTCACCTTTGGCAGTCACCTCTCCAAGCCTCTTTCTTCTCCTGTAAAATAAAGGCCTTGAAAGGACATTGTGAAGATCAAATAATTCTTTCGATATGCCCATCATGCAGGAGGCACTTAATAAATGGTCGTCCCTTTCTCCCTCATTCCTTCTATTGCTACAGAGTCAACCTTTGGTTTTCTGGAGGGCCAAGATGCGCCAGTATAATTTATAACCCGGAGCCCTGGTCTCATCTCCCCTCCACTGCTCGCAGACCTCAGAGTACTCTGGGGTTCTCTAGGCCAAAAGACTTTCTGGAAGAGTGCAAGGTGACCCAAGGAAGCATCCTGATGCTAAGCCTGCAGAATACCCCACAATATGGTGTTTTTTGTGTGTGTGTGTTGCCCAATTCTCATTTTGCACTGGTTTGAGTGCCTTGTGGGTATAGTCCAGGGGTGAGGACTGTCAAAATTCAACAATTCAGACTCATATATCTGAAAACCACATCTTTATATATTCAATAAAAGGTTTACACCAAATATAACGGAGCACCAGAGATGACAATGGGTATAAGTTATGGACTCCGTCCTCGTATTCCCCACAAGGCCCAATTTAAACTCTGTTAAATAAAGAGGAATTCATTGGTCACTTGAGCTACCATGGCTTCCCTCCTAGCTCGGTCGGTAAAGAATCTGCCTGCAGTGCAGGAGACCCAGGTTCGATTCCTGGGTTGGGAAGATCCCCTGGAGAAGGAAATCGCCACCCACTCCAGTATTCTTGCCTGGAGAATCCCATGTAGAGAGGAGCCTGGTAGACTACAGTCCATGGGGTCGCAGAGTCAGACACGACTTAGCGACTAAACCACCACATTGGTCACTTATGAAAAATCCAGCTCCAGGCATAACTGCATTCACTATTCAAACATCATCATTGTGAACCTGTTCCTCTTCCCCTCTTGGCTTTGCTTCCCGGCTGTGTTGGCATCAGCCAGAAGCCTCCCAAGACAGCAAGATGGCAGCAGAAGAAATACAAGCCTCTTTCCTAGCAGCTCGAGAAAAAAAAAATCTCCTTGGGGAGTCTGATTGGGTCACATGTCCATGTCTGAACCAATCACTGAGGCAGAGGTGCGGGGTGGTGGGGGTGGCGGGGGGCGGGGGGGGGGGGGGTGGTGGCTGAAACTCACTGATTGGCTCGGGCCTCAGCCACTGCTCCACCCCCTTGAATGTGTGGATGGGAGGGGCCTTCAGCTTTGCCAAAATCCAGGGAGAGTGGAAATTGGTTCCCCATGGGGAAGCTGGGTTTGGTACCAGGAGAGTGATATTGGACCTCAAGGGACAAGAACAAATATCAAACCAAAGAAATAAGTGGGTCAGAAACTAAGATGATAAATACTTTTCAAGCATACGTAAACCCTCTAAAAATATTATTGATGTTCTAGTTTTAAATCCCTACAGACCTCTGATAGGCGATGTGTTACAGACCTCTTTGGGATAGCCTGGACATGCTTGAGAACAGTAAGAACTACACCCTTAAACGGTATGCAGTCCATACTTCTCAGGAATTTGGACCGGCCTTGTCTGCTCCTTTTTTTACTTTACCAACAAAGTTTAAACATTACTTTACCAACAAAGGTTCGCCTAGTCAAGGCTATGGTCTTTCCTGTGGTCATGTATGGATGTGAGAGCTGGACTGTGAGAAAGGCTGAACGCCGAAGAATTGATGCTTTTGAACTGTGGTGTTGGAGAAGACTCTTGAGAGTCCCTTGGACTGCAAGAAGATCCAACCAGTCCATTCTGAAGGAGATCAATCCTGGAATTTCTTTGGAAGGAATGATGCTAAAGCTGAAACTCCAGTATTTTGGCCACCTCATGCGAAGAGTTGACTCATTGGAGAAGACTCTGATGCTGGGAGGGATTGAGGGCAGGAGGAGAAGGGGACGACAGAGGATGAGATGGCTGGATGGCATCACTGACTCGATGGATGCGAGTCTGAGTGACCTCTGGGAGCTGGTGATGGACAGGGAGGCCTGGCGTGCTGCGGTTCATGGGGTCGCAGAGAGTCGGACACGACTGAGCGACTGATCTGATCTGATCTGATCTGTCTGCTCCTGCCCCACCAGTAGGCAGTTTGACTGAAGTGACCAATGTTGCCAGGGCAGAAGGGCCTGTCAGCACTGCAGGCTGATTTCACTGGGCCAAAGGGGTTTAGGTTATCAAGTAAGTCTGACTCCAGTGGTCTCAGCCCTCTCCCTCTACCCCCTCACATGGTCAAAACTCCACTCACCCTTGAACTTCCAGGGATTTCTCTCTCACGACTTCCCTGCTCCTTCTAAACTCTTACTAAAACCTGTTCTTAGGAAAGGCTTCCTCTTCAGTCATTTATACTTGTGTATGAATAAACATCAAATCAATAATTTAATCTCTCTTAGGACTATTTGCATTGAGTCTGAGCCTTTAAAAATGAAACTTTTAAAAGACTGTCCTCTCCACCCCAATCTACTCCCAAAAGGTATTCTTGGTGACAAAGAATGAGACTCTGAAATCAACCAAAAAATGTCCACAAAATTCTCTGAAACCCTCATCCATCTGTACTGGCTTACCAGTGAATTTTTTCTTGTCTGATCTCAGTCATCTTTGCTGACATTACCCTCTACTATGGCAAAGAAATTTCGTACATCCTTTCATCTGTTTATTCAGTCAACAAGCTTTCCTTAAGCTTCCGTAATATCTTAGATACTTGGATTTACACAGATGACCTGGGCCCTGCCCTCAAAGAGCTTGCAGTAAAATTTTAGTGCAGGAAACATCACTTTCACCACCAGATTTTTAATACAAGCAAAGCCTAGCCCAGTGGTTGGTATATAGTAGGCATTCAATAAATGCTTCTTCC
This sequence comes from Tragelaphus eurycerus, assembly GCA_935064755.1. Taxonomy (NCBI): domain Eukaryota; kingdom Metazoa; phylum Chordata; class Mammalia; order Artiodactyla; family Bovidae; genus Tragelaphus; species Tragelaphus eurycerus. The sequence continues at coordinate 3,956,515 of CAKXYN010000054.1, read as the reverse complement.
CCTTCTCAGGGCTGTACTATGTGGGCACTGCAGTGGAATACTGGAAATTTTCTAAAAACTCTTTCCACGTGGATAAGAGTGCCAACAGGAGTGGGTGGAGATGTTGGTTTCTATCTTACTTCAGAATATTATGATTTATTTTGGATGTTCCAAATGTCAGGTTAGAGATTCATGCAAAGGAGAGGGGCTTATTCTAACCAGATCAGGGGTAGAGGCAGCCCGGGACACTGTCTCCATGGTGCACGGCCCCAGACAGTTTGAAAATAAACAAAAACCCATCCAGAGGTAAGAGACTGACAAAATCAAAAACAAACAAAGGCCGAGAGATGGAAAACTCTCGAGGTGGGGCAGGGTGGAGAGGAGGGGAGGGGAGGGGCTGTGGAAGGGGATTAGGGGGAAGTTTGGTCCTGGTTTTTTCTAGGGAGCTGAATCCAGCCCCACCTCACCTACCCCCTACCAAGAACCACCATGGCAAATGGCAATGAGGAGGGTGAGTCTGGCTGATTCCAAGTCAGGACAAACTTCCCGGGCTTAGCAGCAGCAATGGCCTCAGATGGATAAGTTCTAAAGAAAAAGATCTGAATTGGGCTTTTAAAATCACAACCTCCCACCCACTACTGGTTTTGCAGGCAATCAGTGTTTAACAAAATAGAAACAAGAACGGGCCACATCCCTCCTCCACATCTCTCGTACATACACATGTAGACTTATCCAAAGCCCAGAGTAAAATCCTTCCTTTTGTGGTGGAAAGTGACAGCTCATGGGATCCTTGGCACTTCTCAGAAGCAGGGACCTAGCCTGTGAAAAGTCTACTTGCCACCTCCCGTAACTGTCCCCTTCACCCCACCCTTGGCAGTGGCATTAGAGACAGAAGGCTGATGAAGTTGCTTTGACAAGACCAAGGCAGCTGGGGCCTCTGATAAGAGGCAGCTCCAATGAACCACCATCTGGTCTCATCTGCCATCAGCTGCCCAGTGGAGCTCTTGGCCGAGGGGCTTTGTTGGCAAGAAGACTGGTGCTTCCTCCTCTATGAAAGTGTCTACAGCTTGAGCCCCTGAACTCTCAACTTCCAGAAGCCAATTTTGCCCTTTCCTGAGCTTGTTGGCCTACAGGGTCTGCCTTAGATGTGGAGTTGGTGCTAAACAGAATTGAGACTAGGGTTTGTTTCCTTCCTGCCTCTTTATCCCCAGGTACCCAGGGATCTCACACTATCCCCCAGGGCCCCACACTATCCCGTGACCCTCATCCAGAGTTGGCTCATCCACTAGGTACAGTAGGCACTGGGCCTAGAATCCACATCACAAAAAGGATTTAATTCCCTTTAAAAGCAGAAGAGGGACTTCCTTGATAGCCCAGTGGCTAAGATTCTACATTCCCAATGCAGGGGTCCTGTGTTCAATCCCTGGTCAGGGAACTAGATCCCACATGCAGCAACTAAGATCCCAGGTGCCGCAACTAAGACCCAGTACAGCCAAATTAAAGAGAAAGTAGAAGGGGGAAAAATTAGCTTTTAAATGGAAGGAAACATTTTGGTACATAATAGTAATACATTCATCTTTATACCAACACAGTCCTAAAGTATAGTTTTAGATTTTTTTTTAGGTACAGGGGCCCATGAAGGCAAAAGTGCCCAGGGCTCAAGAAAGTCATAAAGTGGCCCTGTCCTATCCTAGTCTTCCCTCATGTCCATTCCAACCCTCCAGGCTCCAGCGGTTTCCTTCCCTCATATAGAAACATCTCTGTCCCTGGAGCCCATTGGCTTGGAAGCTCCTGGAGGTCAGGACCATTCTTCAACCATCCTCCCCATCATAAGCCCAGTCCCTGTCCCACAGTCACATCAGGTATTGTACAACATCTTTTTTTTTTTGGAAGGTGGGAAAGAACAGAAACCTCAGAAAAAGGGGGATTAATTTTTAAATAAATATTGTCTGACGACCCCTGGAAACTGCTCATGTCAGGTCTGTATAGTCGGGCTTTTCACATCCCCTGTGCTGCACTCTACTGAAACTGCTCCGGCCAAGTTCACCAATGATCTCCAACTCAGTAAATCCAATAAATACTTCTCAGGTATAATCCCAATTGTTTGGCAGCATTCGACACTGCTCACCAAGACTTCCTTTTCACTTCTGTGACACTTCACTGTTCCAATGTCCCTGGACATTAGTGCTCTACTTTACATGCTCCATCTCCTCTGCTGGGCCACTGAAAACAAATAACAATAATAACAGCAGCCGAAACATATCAGCTACTTGCTCTATTGTAACTGTTAAATTCTTTTAATCCTCAAAATAATCCTAAATCCATTCTCCAACTACCAGCTAAAGTAATTTTTCTGCAAACCAAATCTGATCATGTCATTTCCTTGCTTAAAATATAATGGCTTTCCCCAGCCCACAGCTTTTAAAGTCTTTGATGATCTGGTCCCTGCCTATCTCTCCAGCCCCATTTCTCACCATAGCCTCTTCCTTTATGACCCTCTCCTTTTAGCTTCTCCAGCAAAAACTCCATGTCTCTGAATGTGTTACTCACACTGCCTGAAACACTTTTCCTCCACCTCTTAGCCTAACACTGATGGCTCTTTCAGGATTCAGTGACCATCCCCTTTCCAGGGAGCCCAGGGGGGCTGTATAGCATGGTGCTTATGAGACTGACAATGAAGCCAGGTTCCACCCTCAGCTCTGCCACTTCCTAGCCATGTAACTCTGGGCAAGCTATTCAACATTCTGGGACTTTATTTTCTTGTCTGTTGTGAGGGTTAAAGAAATCAGTACATGAAAGGTGCCTTGTAGGCTCAGGGTGACCGCAGACTATGTTAAGATACCTTGCCAACTGTTTCCCAGAACTTCTTTATATTATCCTATAATGCCAACTTCACTCCTGAGAATGTCTTGGTCCGTCTACCTTGCTAGACTGTCAGTTCCATGAGGGCAGGGGCAGTTGGACCTGATGCTGCTCCTATTTCTAGTGCCTGATACAAAGTAGGTGCTCACATTTGCTAAATCAATGACTATAAATGTAATGCCTATGGATATCCTAGATACACACTCTCCAGAAAATAGCCACCCCGAACATGGAAGGAAAGAGAGGATGAAATTTTTCACAATGAATACACAGCAGCCTCGCATTAAGGCTGAAAAGCAGTCACAAAGGCAACTTGGAAATTAGGAAAATATCTTTATTATTTCTGAAATGTTCCAATATTCAATGTAGAAACCATGATAGTGGCTTTTTCACAACTTCACAAATTATAGAAAAATGACTTTCCCATCTTCTTTACAGAAATCTCCCCCCAAAATCAGGGCTCCGTGATGGCGGACACTGGGCAGGAAGGAGGGGCAGAGAATACAGCAGGTAGAACCAGTGCTCTGGAGCAGCCTGAGGCTTTTCCTGCGCATTTAAAGCTCAGGCTGAGTCCCAGAGACCTGTGGGCCCAGGAGGGAGGCATGGCCCCCACACACCTGTGGCACCCTGAGGCCGGCCTCTGCCTCAAAGGCCGGCCACCCCCAGAGGGCCTGCGGTGCGGCACTTGTGGCTGACGGGCCACGATCAAGGCACCTTCGTGAGAATGAGGGCAGGAGGCAGGCCTGCAGCTCAGATCTTTTTTCTCTAAAGCACGGCCAGGAAAGAGGCCGTGGGCACTGGCCAAATGGTGCTCTACGTTTAGAAATTCCCCTTTGTAGCTCACAAAAACAAATTGTCAAATAGTTATTTTTTAAAAAAAAATCAGAAAACAAACATTTGGTTCCATTTAGGCTGTAATCAGCAATTGGTAATTTTTAGAAAAAGACGACTTGAGTTGCTCATAGTTTTTATCAGGTCTCTGACTCCTTCCCTTCTCATCCGCGGTTGGGTGGAGGGGTTACAGCTGTAGCAGCGGACTGTTTGTTGATGTGAGAAAACTGTGAAAAGTGTTTTGCACTCGCATACAAAGGCTGATGGAATTCAAAATGATCCCACGGAGTTTTATGAGAAACAGGACTGTTCCTCTTGGGTGTCTCAAGTCAAAACAAGGCAACTGCCTAGTGATTTATAGTCCCCACTACACATTTTCTGCCTTCCAAGAAGACATTAGAGAAGGGCCGATGTCCACCAGAAGCAATTGTAAACACCCCACAGACAGCCTGGACACTTTGTTTTCAAATGCAGCAGGACTTTCTCCTTTGGCCCTGGCAAAAAAGCCAACTCCCTAAGACTGTTTAGGAAGGAACAGACAGGAAATCTCCCCCCAAAGCTAAGAGGGGCCAGTGTCCTCTGTTGACTAGAGTGGTGGAGAGCATCGTCAAAGGCAATTGATACATTTATGGCATATGAAAATTGTCCTGTGGTCCCCAAGTGGCCCCCAGGCTCGACCTGGCTGGATGGGGGGGCACAGGAGTTACAGAACGAGTTATCATAAGGCACGTGATTGAGGCGGCCCCCACACCAGGCCCAGAAAGATTATCTCTTCGCACGATTCCAAAAGTGTTGGAAAGCTGAGGAGTTGATGACACTCACTGTGAGCAGCAGCAGCAGATACAGGGTGATCATGACCGTAAACCAATGGCTGGAGACCCAGGAGAGCTGGCTGGAAGCCCTACTTCAGCGGCGAGGAGAGGTGGGGGAATGTTGGAACAAAGAGAAAAATATTTTTTTAAAGAGTATGCAACAACTTCTGGCTCAGAGAAGATGAAATGATGAATTTCGTCCTCTGAGTGAGCCATGAAATGAAGCTTCATGCGTGCTCCTTTGCTCAAAAAATCTGGAGCTGTTTGCCCTGGCACTGACATGCCTTTCACCAGAATAATTTCTAAATGTACAAGGACAGCTATGCAATGAGCTCATCCTGATCTTCTTTTATAGCTCCTCTTGTACCTTTTATAACCAGTCTTTGCTTAAGCAAGACTATGGTATCTAGATAGATGACCTCGCTAAGGCAGATGACCAGATGGCGGCAGGTGGCAGGGTATTTAGCACAGGCTTTTCACTTTCAGACATGCACAGATATCACTCTGAGCAGGGGAAATCCTCTCTGACCCACTGGGAGATGATCTAAGCCATCCAAATGTGCAGTACAGAGACATTGCAGGAAGGAGTGGGAAAGGAATGGAATTTTCAAGTAGAAAAAGCCAGATGATTTTAAACCACAGGATACTGTCCCCCAAACTTAGGAACCCCGTACATATTTCCCAGATTTAAGGGGAGACGATTTTACTAGTTTATTGAATCCTGAAGCACAGAAGCCACTGGTATAGACAGGCAGGAGTTGGGAGTATTAACAACAACCCTTTCCCTGTCTAACCTGCTTATCTGTTGCTCATCCCCATGAGAAACTCTACCAACAATGCAACAAAATCTCAAAGTGACCCTCAACCCCAGAGAGCCCTGCCAAACCCCTAAATCACACTGCTAGAACAGCATGAGGAATCACCACTCTCAGATTCTTAGGGGCTAGAACAGCCTCATCTGCTATTGGATTCAACACTCTAATTTTAGAGATAAAGATGAAGCATCTCAGGTCCAAAAAGGAGCAGGTGGTGGTTTGAGAGTCACTGTGGAAAGTGACTGAGCCAGACAGCACAGAATCAGAATTCCAGCTCAATCCCGGGCCCACCCTACCTCTCAGTTCAGCCCAGTCAGTGGACTTCAGCCTTGTGATCAGAGCCCAGGTGGCTAAGGGGCTCCACAGTTCGGCTTCATTCAGTCCCTCAAGTCATTTGTGTTAACAAAGCCATGCCTCACTAGAATATACAGTCCCCTAGGGCCAGGACCACATTTTATTCAACGTATTCCTCACTCCTTACCCCTTACATGAAGCAGGGTGCTTTATGTATTTTATACGTAGCTGCGGTTTAGGCTGAGGGAGAGGGGCCGCTGACAACCAGGAACCCAGGCCTATGAACGCAGCCCTTGGCTGTCCTCTTAGACTTCGTGCAGCAACCGCCCTTCTCACCTGTTGGGCTGCTTCTGCGAGTATACCAGCAGGTACTTCACGCGCAAGAGCTGGTTATTAGTGACCACAAAGTACTTTGGAGGGACGTCGCCCCCTTCACTGTGCTTGATTCTCGCTCTCCTGCGATCTATCTCCTTGGAATCTGAATAAGGAGAAAAAGCACAACTTTACAATAACAAAAGCAGACTATGAGTAGAAACGAGTCAAACCTCCTGCTCCTAAGGGTGGAGAGGCCCCAGCAGACACAGGAATGGCCTGTGTATGTATGGGAAGCAGGACTCAAAAACAGGAGAGTCCGACAGACAGACCACCAGGACGAGGGAAAAGGGAATAGGAAAAGACAAAAAGATACCAGAGGGTAAAAAGAAGAAGACTGAGTGGGGAAAGCAGAGGCAGGCATGCAGATTGATGGCCAAACAAAAAAATCATCTGGGTCAGCAACAGGACTTGATCTGAAACAATCCTTTAAACAGGCATTTTAAATTAACCATTCTGGATTCAAGCTTCCTAGAACACTCATCTTCCACCCTTCGTACCATGACTTGTTTAAAAAAAAAAAAACAAAAAAAAAACTTTTCCTTTTAGTAACATGAAAAAGCTGTATGAAAAAGAACCAAAAAAACAACAACCAAAAGAGCCCACAACAGGCCGAAACTTCGTGACAGCAGACATTACAAGGTTTGTCCTGATGTTTAATGTCACGGTGTGCAGACTTCCTAAGAATTATACAAGCGAATATTCGTGCTGTCTGGTTTGGGAGAGTGGCGTCAGACCTGGGCCCGTTTCTCAGGATTCCAGTTGTTTTACATTAGGGGCCAGGAACAGTTTTCTCAATTCTCCTTCTCTCAGTGGAACCAACAGGCCACCTCTGGAGTCCAGAATGACAGTTCTGTGACTTCTCTGCCTTTCAGGACAAAACAGCAAGGGGCAGAGCTTTAAGGGACAGATTAGGAGAGTGGACTGAGGGGCCCACTGGTTGTCTGCTCACTGGGGAGCCCAGGATTTACCCCCATGGCCTCAGCTGCCCCTCACACCCTCCTGGGGCTCCAGCACACACCAGAGCAGCCTGGAGGAACAGGGTGAGATGCATCATTAGCTTCAGTTCAGCAAATGTTTATTGAATGTCAAGTACGTATCAGGCTCCCTGCTGACACTAGGTGCCCAAAGTGAATGAGACCCAGTTTCTGCCTTCAAGGAGCCTGTGCTCTGGCCTTGCATGTTCATTTTCCTCTTCTCTACCCCAGAGCTTTTCCTGAGCACTTGGACCCACCGTGACTGCCCCCTCGTCTGAGCTATCCCACGGACCTCATCAGCACCCTCAGCCGGCACTACTGACCTACTTACTGCCTTGCAGCAGATGATATCCTTTTCACCTTGTGTTCAGTCCTTAAGGAGACGGCTCACCCCCTGATGGCGGGCTCTATCCTACACTGCTCTGCACCCAGCCCATCCCTTGCCATGAAATGGGTGTTCCACCCAACAGCTGGGCCAAAGGCAAGAGCCTGACACCCAGAGGCCTGCAGCCCAGGGCAGGGCCGAGTGCTTACTCACCCTTCTTCTTTGTTTGGCACTTGACGTCTGGATGGTCAATGACCTCACACACAGCCACGCAGCTAAGGATGGGGCCGAGGAGACTATGCTGCCACCCGTGGCCATGGGGGCTGTAAATGAGGGCCAGGCTCAGGTCACTGGTGAGGTAGGTCCCTTCCCCAAACAAGGATGTCTGGAACGGTGGAGATCAACAGAAAACAAACAGGGCTGGGTGAGTGCCGAGTGGGTCCAGCAAAACAACACAGGTCTTTCTTCAGTAGAGTTGTTAACACAAAGCCTTCCAGCCTCTCCTTCCCCCAGCAAAAGACACAAGATCAAACAATCCCATGACACCATCACAGGAATATTACAAAACACATTCCTATCTGACCAGTTTAACTGATTGTGGATGTGGCTAACTAAGCTGGCAAACTAGTCGTTCTAGTGCTCAAGGCCGAGTAAGAAAAACACAGGTGTGAAGAGCCCAAACGGACCCACGTTTGAACCCTGCCTACCCCTCTAACAAGACAGCAAGTAATATAAATTCCCTGGGCCTCAGTTTGTACACCTACAAAGCGGTGATGATAATCTCTTCTTCACAAGGTCACAGGCAAGGGTTCAATGAGACAATGCACGTAGCACACCACACAGAATACCTGGCACGAGAGAGGGGCGGGTATTCCATCGCAGGCTCTTGTGTCTTAGGGAATCAGTGATTCCTGCTACATGGCTGAATTAAGCAGGGTGACACTGACAGGCTTGCAGAAGCAAAGTCATGCCCGTGTGCAGGGAGAGGGCCGTCACACCTAAGCAACTAGGGGAAGTGATCTGAGTCATTACTTGGAAAAGAATCTCTCAGACCAGACACTGTAACCAAATAAGGCAGGACTATATGAGAAGCAGGGTTAAGTTTTGTGTTGGTGCAGACCAAGAAAAGGTCCAGAATTCTAGGAGACAGATCGCTGGTGATAGGTGCTAACTTGCTGTCCTCCACAAGGAAGCATGCCACGTAAAAGAGAAGGCTCTCAGGTGAAATACCTGCACGCTGAGGCCACAGCAGGCGTAGCAAACACATCCTTTGCCCATGTAGACATCAATAATCAATCACGATGCCAACTTAAAAATATCAATCATGGCACTCATTCATACTGATTCAGACTCCTCAACACAACATTCCAAGTAACTGCTACCAGTGGATGGAATGTGACGTAAGTTGTAATTCAAATTCTATCTCTGGGCCTCAGTGTCAGTGTCTTAAGATGATTGAACGGCCTTACGCAGCTCAGTGAACATCCTCTACTTGAGAACTGAGAAACATCCTATTCAGTGGCACCAAGCTTCCACAATCTCAACCAATGAAGTGAAGCTTAGGGGAAACGAAATGAGCCTCTGCATGGCCAGTTTACAATGTCCCCATTATCTCAAAAGCTAGCACAGACCTCCAAGGAGGCGATGTCTCTGATCTGACCCTGCAGCCCTTTCTGCTTATGCCTCCCATGTATACACAATTCCCTAGACTCAAGAACCATGCACAGGGGAGCACAACAGCAGGAAACTTGGGAGTATCTCTACCAATGAAACACTCTTAGAGCTTCAGCTGGCAGGCAGGCTCCCTCAAGCAAGCCCCTCACTGAAAACCCAGACAGAAGCGGCCAGAAGAACATCCACTTCACCAAAGGGCTCTGATGAGATGCTTCTAAGCAGCAAACCCCTCAGCAAACCCCTCAACCAAGCAAAGGCTTGGTTACAAGACTGGAATCAGCAGGCAACTTCTTCAGACGTGCTCTAGTGTGAAGTGTAGGGCCCCTGGATTCCAGTAGCCTGGCCATAATAATAAGCTGAGAGCCAGAGTAAACAAGCCAGTCCTCCTCAACAAAACTCAACTGTGATAATCAGCTGCAGCAGCACTGGAAAAGTCTCTCCTGCCTCGGAGCTGCGTCAGCTACAAATGAGCCCACGGTTCCTGGAGCCAGCCCCCAGACAAGGCCGATGCTGGCACAACTGAGGGAGAAGCTGCAGCCCTCCAACCAACCCCCAGTCCCTCTCCTTCAGCCTCTAAAAGAACCCACAGCTTCCTTAGTGTGTAAGTACAGGACAGCCCTTTGCATATGTGAAGTGTTTCAGTCCTGTCAGGACACCAGAAGGTGGGGAACAGCATCCTGTTTTACAGATGAGGACCCCAAGGCTCTGAGAGGTTAAGTAAATTTGCTCATTTAAAAAAAGGGAAGAAAGGGACTTCCCTCATGGTACAGTGGTTAAGAGTCTGCCTGCCAATGGAAGGGGACACATGTTTGATCCCTGGGCTGGGAAGATTCCACATGGTGTGGGGCAATCAAGCCTGCACACCCCAATGAAGAGTGGGCCCCACCTGCCCCAACTAGAGAAAGCCCATGTGCAGCAACAATGACCCAGCACAGGCGCCCCCCCCCGCACCGAAAAAAGAGGTGCGGGGGAGCTCAAGGAGGGAGCTCCTCTCAATTTCCTCAATGACTGACTCTCTTGGAGGGTCCCTGAGGCAAGTACTTCTCAAACTTCAACGTGCATATGAATCACTTGGGAGTCTACTAAATTGTGATTTCTCATATGATGGGGTCTGGATGGGTCTGAGATTCCATGTGTTCAACAAGCTCCCAGTGATGTGGTCCAGGGATCGTGCTGGGAAGACCAGGCTGGCCACACAGTAGCATCACCTGGGGGGCTCTGGAAGCATACTGATGCCCAGGCCCCACTCCCAGAGATTCTGACTTAACTGGCTGGGGACGTAACCAGGCATCCAGACTCTTAATAGCTCCCCCAAGCGATTCTAAATGTGCAGCCAAGGCTGAGAACCATCTTTAAAGCGACACTTCTCAAACTTTCATCAGTAGAGGAATCCCCTGGAGACCTCGTTAAAATGCAGGTTCTGACTCAGGTCTGGTGGGCCAAGGATTCTGAATTTCACAGGCTCCTAGGTGATGCTGCTGGTGAACAGACCACACTTTGAGGGGCAAGACCTTGGTGAACCTACCTACCCCCACCCTCACCAGCTCTGGCCTCCCCCCTCACTGCCCCCTGATGTCAGCAGCCTTGGGCCCCACCTTGTTCAGGTGGCAGTGCAGGCCATTGTGGATGATGGAATGGAAGTTCTCTAGGCGGCTCCCGTGGAAGGCGTAGATGAGGTCGCGTTCTCCTTTGGTCTCATAAAATTTGGCGTTGGCTGGGTCAGAGTATTCGATTTCAAACAGGAAGTCCGGCACAGGGACAGGCGTGTGAGGGGTACCAGTCAGCTTTTGGATCTTTTCAAACTTGAAAACATGCAGGAAGTCGCAGTTTTATTTGGGAAGCTGGTAAAATGGCCTCCTAAAGCCTTGGGCTTAGCTCCTATGGGCCCTGCTCATGAGAACTGGTTTCACAGGAATAAAAACATCAGTTTATAAACAAGTTCAGGGCCTACAGCTCAAGACTGCTTTCCTCTAATGGTGTTTTCCCCTACAGTCAGTTAACTAAGAAGCATGAAAATTGTACCTTCTAACTAAAGATGACATCTAATTTTCATTACACTTTCACATTCATTTCCTGCATTCCATCTTTACAATACTATCAGGAGCTAGAAAGGTGTGATAAATTACAAAACTGGCCACGGATTTTTCCTCCCATCCCTGTCCATTCACCTTTCTGCAATGTGACTTTGCAGGTGGAATTCCACCAAGATTTCATAGGGAGATGGAATCAATTTCTCCACCCCTTAAATCTTCACTTCTCTTGGCTAATGGGACCTTGGTAAGCATACAGCAGAGACTTGAAAAGAGCTTCCCTTTCCCTTGTCTACTGCTGGGAACCCTTCACAAGCCCTGCAAACCTTCTACAGGATGACAGCCTTGTAGAAGCAGGCACCAGCCACAGCAGCCTTCAGCTGGGATAGCTGAAGACCCACACGCTTAGGTGAGGTTACCCTAGGACAGCCCTGCGTGAGCCAGCCCTGCTCAAGAGAACCACCCGACCAACCCAGAGAATCGTGAGAAGCAGTCCATGTTGTTGCAAGCCAGTAGATTTGGGGGATGGTTTGTGATGCAGCAGAAGTCAACTGATATGCAAGGATGAACTCCTTCCTAAGGGGTAATAATGCTCTTCAGGGCAGAGACCCCATCATTTCTGTAATTTCCCAACAGTATATCCCAGACCAAAGTCAGTCTGTGGTAAAGTTTTCTCTGGGTTATGATTAAATGACAAAAATAAGGGCAATTTCACAGATATATTTACACTGATGTAAGGTTGCCATGAGCTCTTCTTTAAAAGAACTATCCTTTTAGCCAGAGGTCAGGACCATCCTCCCTTTTTCATATTAAAATGTCCTTTTGTAAAATGATACGCGGTAGACTAATGTCCTTACTTGGGCACGATAAATAAAAAGTTGATAATCCTGGACCCCAACACTTCATATTTTAATGGAATTTAACTGCTCTATAATCAAACATCAAGAAGCAATTGCTTTATCTACTTTGCCTATAACACCAAACAGCCAGTAAACGCGTGATGAGGAAGGAATAAATCTAAATTTAACAGATAACAAAAGTGAAACCCAAAGAGCATAACCCAGGAGTTAGCAGCCCAGCCTGGACCTGAACACAGGTATCCTGACTCCCACTCCAGGATGCTGATGTTTTCTTACCACCCAACGTGGATGGGGGATGTCCCTAGACACCAGAAACTGAGATACCAAATTCTAGGCCACGTAAGGAGGATTTTTGTCTTTATCAGGAACTTATAAAATCAAATGCTCTTAAGTTAAAGATGATTAAGTGAAGAATGGTATAGACAAACCCCTGTTACCACTTAGAGGTAAGAACACCAGATTAGCAATCTGTCGGTCTACACTTTGACCCTTGTCATCCCAGCCTGGCCTGTAAGATCCCAGCCAGGCAAGGGGAGCCAAATTACGGAGTGTCTGCCCTGTGCCAGAAACTATACTGGGGGTGACACATTCTGCCATAGCTCCCTTCTGAGCCATTAATATTCTCATTTTACACATAGGGCACAGAAGACTAAATAATAGATGGGATCTGAACCCAGCCTGAGGATATCCACCACTTAAGTCTGCCTCGTTGCTTCCTGAGAGTGGGAATCTTTTAAGCTGTGGTCAAGGATCCCCACCTTTTTAGAAATATCTGGGGTGCTTGTGATAGCCAACATTTTCTGAGCCCTTAGCATGTGTCCTTAGGCATTATTCTAAGTGAGAAAATTCATTTAATTCCCAGAGCCAGTTCACTGATAGAAGTATACTATTATTATTCCCATTTTACAGAGTGAAAACCCAGGTACCGAAATGCACCCAGTAACCTGCTCAGTGTCACACAGCTAGTAAGGAGGGAGAACACAGCTTTGCCCTGCCAGTATGCAAACTCCTGGCCCCACTCTAGACACAGAATCATAATCTCTGGGGATAGGGTCCAGGAATCTACATTTTCAACAAGCTGCCCAGGTCACGCTGGTGCACAAAGAGGTCCCACAGCTCTCCAGGCCCAGGAATCTGTGAACCTATACACCAAAGTCTCACCTCTGACTTGCCTGCACTGTGGATTGTCAGGACCTTTGACGATAAAATCCAGCTCATCAGGTCCCAGGCCCATGGGTCTTTTTCTCCTGAGGACTGGAGAAGTTCTTTCAGGTTAGGTAACTTGCTGGCATCTGCAAGCTGAAGTGAGGAAAACTGTTAGCAAGGATCCTGGGGGAAAATGATAGTACCCAGGTGCCCTCTAGTGGTAAGGCAAGCAACCTGCACTTCTTTCATGGTCCAAGGAATTTCTTAAGAGGGCAAAATGCCTAAGTCTGTGATCCCTTTCCAAATACTGCCCAACTCCTAACACTCTGAACACTGGAAGGTTATATGTAACTCAACTGGTACAAAACCCAACCTGAAGGGCTTCCCTAGAGGCTCAGTGGTAAAGAATTCACCTGCCAATGCGATTTGGGTTCGATCCTTGGTCCGGAAGATACCAACGCCACTGAGCAACTAAGCCACAACCACCAAGCCTGTGCTCTAGAGCGGGGACCTGCAACTACTGCCTCACACAGCCTAGAGCCCGTGCTCCACGACAAGAAAAGTCACAGCAACGAGGAGCTCGAGCACCACAACTAGAGAAAAGCCCATGCAGCACGGCCAAGAATAAATAGATAAATACTTTTTAAAAAACTTAACCTGAGCAGATGTGAAGTTCATTTCATCAAATTATCTCACTTTGTGTTACTATTAACACAATGTCTTTTTCTGCAGGACTTTCAATACCTGATTATGGGATGCACCCTGCTGGAGGTGTTACCAAATACACAGTATATACTGTGGGTAAAGGGTTAACAATGTCTTTTCTCTTCAGCATGAGTTAATTTCCTATCCACTTGTTCCCCTGGAGACCAGATAAAAGAAATATAGCAATTACATACATAACTAAGCAACACTGCTTATGGTAACTACAACCCAAATGGTAACTGCAGCTAGACTGGAAGAAACTGTGAGTGGGGAATCCATGGTTGGGGTTTCCTTGAGTGTGGTGACTTTTTGTGAGGACCCTGGTAGTTATGTTCATGATATTGTTACTAGAGGGGCCAGCCTCCATGGAGCATGGGGCTTCATTAGACCAGAGCAGTTCCTGCAGTCACTCAATGTGAATCTCACCTCCTTAACACCTGAGTTGTCACATTTGAGGGCAAAGACTAGCTCCTGAACCTCTTTGTGGACCACAACAAGGACTTCTGCAGAAATGGAATACCTGTTGTGAGCTGTGATCCATCCCAGAGCCTTCTGATATAAGCTAGGACCTGGTGTGTGAGGTGGACAATACTGCCTCTGTAAAATCAGGCAGAATCTGAATTCCACAACAGATTCGGTGCCAGGATTTCTGATAAGTGACTGGGGAACCTAGACTAGCAGAGAGATATCTGTAGCTTTTACTCAGAAATTAGAACTGACTAGAAGCCAAATCTCTCCAGAATGGGATTTAAAACACCACTGCAGACTGGTGCCACCTGTGAACATACTTCCTCCAAGCTTTGCTCACTCAGTCCCCTGGAATGCCCCTTCCCTCAACTCTACCAATCCAGGCAACCCCTCGCCTTCAAACCCCTAAAGCACTCAGCCCCAGTACTGTCTCTCCAAATTAGCCAGGATTCCCCAAGACCAAGGACTGTCCTGTGTTTTCCAAGTTCTGTTTCCCTGCATGTAGAGGAAAGAAAAGATGGATCTCAGGTTGAATCCCCAGTCCTTAGACCTGGCTCCACCACTAGACCTGGCTGAGCCTCGATCTCCTCTCTAACATGAGGACCCCACTATCTCCATGTGGGTTGTCAGGAAGATCAAAGAAGGTAACAGAATCTCAGGGCCTGGTCTATACAGCGTATGTCCATTTCTTTTCTTCTAATTTGTATTTCTCCCTGGACAACACATACCTTTCCTAGGTATGTAGTTGGTACTTCATGAATACCAGCAGTTCTTTCCTCTGTTTCTAGCTAGTTCACAGTTGCAAACCTTGGGGGGTTTATTCCCTAACCCTGTAACATTTCAGAGTTGTTTCATTCCTATCTCTGTTTCTAAAGATGCAATCAATAGACTCAGGTTTCTGATTAAACTAAATCTGCATGCTTTGTGGGCCATCAGTGGGGATTCAATTTAAAAACAGGGATGTGTAGATGCTCCACAAGAATTGATGCTACGCAGTAGGGAAGCAGGAAGATAAGTAATTATGACTTACAACTATTCACTGTCATAACAAAGATAGGTACAAACTACAAAGGGGAACGAGACTCCTGTTGGGTAGGTGCTGGGAGAAGAGGAGCGGTCAGAAAAGGCTTTGAAGGGGAGTGCTGTGTGACAGAGTTTGACAGGCAAAGGGACAAGAAGCACGTAAGTGCCGCCTGTAATCAGGGGCATTGAGGGCAACAAGGAAAGTTAACCGCAAGCTCTTCTCCCAGGTGGCTCAGGTCCAAGTCTGGGCTCACCCCTTACTAGCTGTATGACCTGGGTGAGTTAACTTCCTGTGTTTCAGTTTCCTCAAACATATAATTGGAATGAAATCAGCCACTTGTAAGGCTCCTGCTGAAGGTTAACCAAGTTAAACTAGTACTGTGCTCAGAGCAGTAAGAAGGCAGTAAGTTAGCGGGGCTGCCTAGAGTGTTGTCATCATTAACTGCAACTGGGTCAGTGTGGCTACAGCTTAGGAGTGTGGCGGAAGCGTCACCAGGAGGAACAGAAGTGAGAAGATGACTTGAGATCAGCCTGTGAAGGACGCTGTACCCTCCTTGGGGACTCTTGACTTTTGCTCTGTAGGCAACATGGAGCCACTGAGGGTACCTGAAGATGCATTCCAAATGATATACCCTGAGGTACACCGTGGTCTCCACTGGCGCTCTTTCCTACTCCTGGTCCACAACTGTTATGCCAGAGTCTTACCTCCCATTGGAATGACCATACCCATCGCTGCTCTCAGATCCCACCTGCGAGCCACTGCTGCTGCTGCTGCTGAGTTGCTTCAGTCGTGTCCGACTCTGTGCGACCCCATAGACGGCAGCCCACCAGGCTCCTCTGTCCCTGGGATTCTCCAGGCAAGAATACTGGAGTGGGTTGCCATTTCCTTCTCCAACGCATGAAAGTGAAAAGTGAAAGCGAAGTCGCCCAGTCGTGTCTGACTCTTAGCGACCCCATGGACTGGAGCCCACCAGACTCCTCCGTCCATGGGATTTTCCAGGCAAGAGTACTGGAGTGGGGTGCCATTGTCTTCTCCGAGAGCAATTCTAGGAGAACTTTAAGAGGCTGCTTGGGAAGCTCTAGGTATGTTTCCTGAATAACACAGCTAAGACAGCTAGCTACTGTCTACCCCTAAGCCCTGTCAAAGGGCTTAAGAAGAAAGATGTATGTCATGTGAGGTATGGGGAGTGGGGTCGGGGGTGGTGTCAAGAAGACAAACTCTCCATCTAGACAAGAGTAAGGAACCACAGTTGGTGACACTAGAAGGCATTTATCAACAACTGGATTGAGGGGGAAAGTGTTGAGGAGGAGGGCAGGCATTTATGGGGGCTGAGGGGAAGGCAGACGGAAGGGTTTTCAAAGCAAGTAGGGTGGGAGTGGAACCTTGAGTGAGGATGTAGAATTTTGAGAGGAAGAGAATTCCCAGTAGGAAAGAGCATGGCAAAGAGGCAGAGAAGGGAACAGTGCCTCTCCCAAAAGATGGTCCAGGGCTCAAAGGCCCCAAGGCCAGGCAAGTGATGAAGAAGAGAAAGAGGTTGTCTAGGAAAGAGCAGTGAGGACTGTGTGGCACTGGAGGCCTACTAAAGGGCCCAGCCACCAACCTCCAGCTGCTCTCTGCCTAAGGGCCACCTCTACTGAGGCTGTGGAGCCTCAGACATTTTTCTTGCTTGTAAAAGACCAGATGAAAAACAAAACCTGTCATCCCACAGGCCACCTTTTTGCAGCCTCTGCTCTAAGGAATAAAGAAGGATTCAGTTGGAGAAGTGGCTGAAGGAGCCTGGGCCAGTCCTGAACATTGGACACTGCTAAGTGGTCAAAGGGGTTTGAGAAAGGAAGAGGTGGTCTGGGTGACTGAGAAACCAAGAGCAGGGAACCAGCAAGGGACAAGCAGAAGAGAGAGGGGACCAATGACCTTAGGAGGAGACAACTCAGTCTCCTTGCTTCAGGTCCGGGTTGGGGCGGGGGAGGGAGGGAGTTGGGAGAGGCACAGGACAGCTTGGCGGACACCTGGCAACACCCCAGAGTCCAACTCTCTGGGGACGTGGCCCAAGACACTGTGTTTACAGAAGTTGCCACAGTTGATTCTTATCATCAGGAAAAGCAGGGATACTCAGGCTTAGATGTTAAGCAATGTTGTCCTAGAAGGGCTGGCAGCAGGAAAGAACATCTGAAAAAAAAAAAAAAAAAAAACCCTTGTCTAAGAAGATGCCTGAGGCCATGATTACTAGCTGTGGGTGGAGGTGCTGGTAGGAAATGAACCAAAGGTACAGCCAAGGTCACCAGCCTCAGGGACCTGACAACAGAATGACACCTGGAAAAATGGGGTGGCCCACTGCCATGAAGGCAGGAAAGATACGACAGCACAGTTGCATACAGGTTCACCTTGCACAAACCTAAGGTATAAAAACCTCCAGATGTTCAAGCTGGATTTAGAAAAGGTAGAGGAACCAGAAACCAAATTGCCAACATCCATTGGATCATAAAAAAAGAAAGACAGTTCCAGAAAAACATCTACTTATGCTTTATTGACTACACCAAAGCCTTTGCCTGTGTGAATCACAACAAACTGTGGAAAATTCTTAAAGACACAGGAATAACAGACAACCTTACCTGCCTCATGAGAAATCTGTATGCAGGTCAAGAAGCAACAGTTAGAACTGGACATGGAACAAGAGACTGTTTCCAAATCGGGAAAGTTCAGTTCAGTCACTCAGTCATCTCCGACTCTTTGCAACCCCAGGGACTGCAGCATGCCAGGCTTCCCTGTCCATCACCAACTCCCGGAGCTTGCTTCAATTCATGTCCATCGATGTCTCCAACCATCTCATCCTCTCTCATCCTCTTCTCCTCCTGCCTTCAATCGTCCCCAGCATCAGGGTCTTTTCTAAGAAGTCAGTTTTCCTCGGTGGCCAAAGTATTGGAGTTTCAGCTTCAGCATCAGTCCTTCCAATGAATATTCAGGACTGATTTCCTTTAGGATGGACTGGTTGGATCTCCTTGCAGTCCAAGAGACTCAAGAGTCTTCTCCAACATCACAGTTCAAAAGCATCAATTCTTCAGCGCTCAGCTTTCTTTATAGTCTAACTCTCACATCCATACATGACTACTGGAAAAAATATCCCTTTGACTAGATGAACCTATGTTGGAAAAGTCATGTCTTTGCTTTTTAATATGCTGTCTAGGTTGGTCATAGCTTTTCTTCCAAGGAGCAAGCATCTTTTAATTTCATGACTGCAGTCACCATCTGCAGTGATTTTGGAGCCCCCCAAAATAAAGTCTGTCACGGTTTCCACTGTTTCCCCAACTATTTGCCATGAAGTGATGGGACCGGATGCCATGACCTTAATTTTCTGAACACTGAATTTTAAGCCAACTTTTTCACTCTCCTCTTTCACTTTCATCAAGAGGCTCTTTAGTTCTTCATTTTCTGCCATTAGGGTGGTGTCATCTGTGTATCTGAGGTTATGGACATTTCTCCTGACAACCTTGATTCCAGCTTGTGCTTCATCCAGCCTGGCATTTCACATGATGTACTCTGCATGTTTAAGTTAAATAAGCGGGTGACAACATACAGCCTTGATGTACTCCTTTTCTTATTTGGAACCAGTCTCTTGTTCCAAGTCCAGTTCTAACTGCTGCTTCTTGACCTACATACAGATTTCTCAGGAGGCAGGTAAGGTGGTCTGGTATTCCCATCTCTTAAAGAAATTTCCAGTTTGTTGTGATCCACACAGTCAAAGGCTTTGGCGTACTTAATAAAACAGAAGTTTTTCTGGAACTCTCTTGCTTTTTCAATGATCCAACAGATGCTGACAATCTGATCTCTGGTTTCTCTGCTTTTTCTAAATGCAGCTTGAACATCTGGAAGATCACGGTTCACGTACTGTTGAAGCCAGGCTTGAGAATTTTGAGCATTACTTTGCTTGCGTGTGAGATGAGTGCAATTGTGCAGTAGTTTGAACATTCTTTGGCATAGCCTTTCTTTGGGAATAGAATGAAAACTGGCCTTTTCCAGTCCCGTGGCCACTGCTGAGTTTTCCAAACTTGCTGGCATGTTGAGTGCAGCACTTTTACAGCATCATCTTCCAGGATTTGAAACAGCTCAATTGGAATTCCATCACCTCCACTAGCTTTGTTCATAGTGATGCTTCCTAGGGCCCACTTGACTTCTCATTCCAGGATGTCTGGCTCTAGGTGAGTGATCCCATCATCATGAATATCTGGGTCATGAAGATCTTTTTTGTGCAGTTCTTCTAAGTATTCTAGCCACCTCTTCTTAATATCTTTTGCTTTTGTTAGGTCCATACGATTTCTGTCCTTTATTGTGTCCATCTTTGCATGAAATGGTCCTTTGGTATCTCTAATTTTCTTGAAGAGATCTCTGGTCTTTCCCATCCTATTGTCTTCCTCTATTTCTTTGCATTGATTGCTGAGGAAGGCTTTCTTATCCCTCCTTGCTATTCTTTGGAACTCTGCATTCAAATGGGTATATCTTTCCTTTTCTCCTTTGCCTTTACCTTCTCTTCTTTTCTCAGCTATTTGTAAGGCCTCCTCAGACAACCATTTTGCCTTTTTGCATTTCTTTTTCTTGGGGATGGTCTTGATCACTGCCTCCTGTACAGTGTCACGAACCTCTGTCCATAGTTCTCCAGGCAGAGACTATCAGATCTAATCTCTGGAATCTATTTGTCACATCCACTGTATATCATAAGGGATTTGATTCAGGTCATGCCTAAATGGTTTAGGCATGCCTAGTGGTTTTCCTTCAGTTCAGTTCAGTTCAGTCGCTCAGTCGTGTCTGACTCTTTGTGACCCCATGAATCGCAGCACACCAGGTCTCCCTATCCATCACCAACTCCTGGAGTTCACTCAGACTCACGTCCATCGAGTCAGTGATGCCATCCAGCCATCTCATCTTCTGTCGTCCCCTTCTCCTCCTGCCCCCAATCCCTCCCAGCATCAGAGTCTTCTCCAATGAATCAACTCTTCGCATGAGGTGGCCAAAGTACTGGAGTTTCAGCTTTAGCATCATTCCTTCCAAAGAAATCCCAGGGCTGATCTCCTTCAGAATGGACTGGTTGGATCTCCTTGCAGGCCAAGGGACTCTCAAGAGTCTTCTCCAACACCACAGTTCAAAAGCATCAATTCTTCAGCACTCAGCCTTCTTCACAGTACTTTCTTCAATTTAAGTCTGAATTTTGCGATAAGGAGTTCATGATCTGAGCCACAGTCAGCTCCTGGTCTTGCTTTTGCTGATTGTATAGAGCTTCTCCACCTTTAACTGCAAAGAATATAATCAAACTGATTTTGGCATTGACCATCTGGTGATGTTCACATATAGAATCTTCTCTTGTGTTGTTGGAAAAGGATGTTTGTTCTCTTGGCAAAACTGTTAGCCTTTGCCCTGCTTCATTTTGTACTTCAAGGTCAAATTTGCCTGTTACTCCAGGTAGCTCTTGAGTTCCTACTTTTGCATTCCAGTCTCCTGTAATGAAAAGGACATCTTTTGGGGGGGTGAGTTCTAGAAGGTCTTGTCAGTCTTCATCAAAACATTCAACTTCACTTTCTTCAGCATTACTGGTTTGGGCATAGACTTAGATTACTGTGATACTGAATGGTTTGCCTTGGAAACGAACACAGATCATTCTGTCATTTTTGAGATTGCCCCCATGTACTGCATTTTGGACTCTTTAGTAGACTATGAGGGCTACTCCATTTCTTCTAAGGGATTCTTGCCCACAGTAGTAGATATAATGGTCATCTGAGTTAAATTCGCCCATTCCAGTCCATTTTAGTTCACTGATTCCTAAAATGTCGATGTTCACTCTTGCCATCTCCTGTTTGACCACTTCCAATTTACCTTGATTCATGGACCTAACATTCCAGGTTCCTAGGCAGTACTGCTCTTTACAGCATCAAACCTTGCTTCTATCACGTCACATCCACAACTGGGCACCGTTTTTGCTCCAGCTCCATCCCTTCATTCTTTCTTGAGTTATTTCTCCACTCTTCTCCAGTAACATATTGGGCACCTACTGACCTGGGGAGTTTGTCTTTCAGTGTCCTATCTTTTTGCCTTTTCATACCATTCATGGGGTTCTCAAGGCAAGAATACTGAAGTGGTTTGACATTTCCTTCTCCAGTTGGGAAAGGAGTACATCAAGGCTGTACATTGTTACCCTGCTTATTTAACTTATATGTAAAGTACATCATGCGAAACGCCAGGCTGGATGAACCACAAGCTGGAATGAAAATTGTCAGGAGAAATGTCAACAACCTCAGATACACAGATGACACCACCCTTATGACAGAAAGTGAAAAAGAATTAAAGATTCTCTTGATAAAAGTCAAAGAGGAGAGTGAAAAAGTTGGCTTAAAACTCAACATTCAAAAAACAGAGATCATGGCATCCGGTCCCATCACTTCATGGCAAATAGTTGGGGAAACAATGGAAACCATGACAGACTTTATTTTGGGGGGCTCCAAAATCACTGCAGATGGTGACTGCAGCCATGAAATTAAAAGATGCTTGCTCCTTGGAAGAAAAGCTATGACCAACATAGCATATTAAAACGCAGAGACATTACTTTGCCAACAAAGGTCCATCTAGTCAAAGCTATGTTTTTTCTAGTAGTCATGTATGGATGTGAGAGTTAGACCATAAAGAAAGCTGAGCACTGAAGAATTGATGTTTTTGAACTGTGGTGTTAGAGAAGACTCTTTGAGAGTCACTTGGACTGCAAGGAGATCCAACCAGTCCTTCCTAAAGGAGATCAGTCCTGAATATTCACTGGAAGGACTGATTCTGAAGCTGAAACTCCTCATTAGAAAAGACCCTGATGCTGGGAAAGATTGAAGACAGGAGGAAAAGAGGAAAACAGAGGATTAGATGGTTGGATGGCATCACCGACTGGATGGACAAGAGTTTTAGCAAGCTTCGGGAATTGATAATGGACAGGGAACCCTAGCGTGCTGCAGTCCTGGGGTCACAAAGAGTCAGACACGACTGAGTGACTAAATGAACTGAACTGAAGGTATGAAAATCCAGACTGACTAAAACAGATTAGGGTTGAGAGTCTAGAAAAGTCCTCTTCATTAAAAGAGCCATCACAGGGGCCCTTTAAAAGGGTGGTTTTCTACCCTAACCCCACACTAGCATCAACTGGAAGCTGGAGAGTTGTCTGCCACCACCTCATATACTGATGAGTGGATGGTGACAGAGATGATAACAGAATCTACATCACTGAGTTATTAGGAAGATTAAATGTGTTACAGTCCTCCTTAAAACAGAAATAAAAAAATAATCTGAGAGATTGAGAGGTTTACATTGAGATACCAAGTATGTACCTAAAGGACACTTACCACACTGAATCTGTTTGCTACCATTTCCTCCACTACTCAGCACATGCTGCTGCTGCTGCTAAGTCGCTTCAGACTCTGTGCGACCCCATAGACGGCAGCCCATTAGGCCCCACCATCCCTGGGATTCCCCAGGCAAGAACACTGGAGTGGGTTGCCATTTCCTCCTCCAGTGCATGAAAGTGAAAAGTGAAAGGTGAAAGTGAAGTCGCTCAGTCGTGTCCGACTCCTAGCGACCCCATGACTGCAGCCTACCAGGCTCCTCTGTCCATGGGATTTTTCAGGCAAGAGTACTGGAGTGGGGTGTCATTGCCTTCTCCCACTCAGCACATGAGTGCTCATGAAATGATCAAATCACTTACTAGAAAAAAATTTAAACTACATATTCTCTACAATATGTAGAGAATAATAACAATAAACAAAAAACACAATGCCTAGGTTCCACCTCAAACCAATTAAATCAGAATATCTATGCGGTGAGACCCAGATGTCAGTAGTTTCTGAAGCTTCTCAGGTAATTCCAATTCAAGCCAAGGTTGAGGCCCTATAAGGGGGAATGATCTTCCCAGTAAATGTTAATATTCAATTTCCAATCTGGAAATAAGCAACAAAAGCCTTCCTTAGAAAGGTCTGTTAGCTGATGAGCCAGCAATTTCACCTTTTGGAATTTACTTCAAGAAAATAACTAGAGACATAAGCAATGATTAATGTAATAGAAGGACCTTAGTTTGCTGACCAGGGATCAAACTCGTGCCCTTGGCAACAAAAGCATGGTGTCCTAACCACTGGACCCCAGGGGAATTCCCGCCACAGCATTATTTATAAGAGCAAATTTGTTAAAATTGTGTAGGAACCCAGACAAAGGACTCCTACCTGCTAGGAAGTGGAGGCACAGAATAAGAGGAGGTTCCAGCTGTATGTCAAAGGATGAAGCAGAGTTTGCATGGACAGAGAGGAGGTGGCCTGGAGAGGGCAGGCATGCCCTGGGGCAGGGAAGAAGCGTATTTACATTTTAATCCAGACATTGAGGAGTCAGTTTGTCTATTAGCCAGACCTGAACCAACAGTCACTGGAGAAGTTTGGGCCCCCGAACAGGAGATGGGAACAGTGCAGACTAGCTGCGGTGCTTCTCAGGCTTTACTAGGCACACAAACCCCCAGTGAAAGTTGCTCAGTCATGTCTGACTGTTTGTGACCCCAAGGACTATACAGTCCATGAATTCTCCAGGCCAGAATACTGGAGTGGGTAGCCTTTCCCTTCTCCAGGGAATCTTCCCAATCTTCGACCAGGGACCGAACCCAGGTCTCCCACATTGCAGGCGGATTCTTTACCAGTTGAGCCACAAGGGAAGCCCACAAACACCCAGAAACACCCATGGATCTCCTTAAAATGCAGATTTTGATTAGGTAGGTCTAGGGTGCAGCCCAACAAGTTGCATTTCTAACAAGCTCCGAGGTGATGCTGATTCTGCAGGCCCTCAACCACACTTTGGGTGGTAAGGGGCTGAAATTAATACAAAAGAGCCATCCCCACCCACCTCCCACCCCCAGCAAGGGTCTGTGGGCTAATGGAGAACCAGGGCATGGTGTTTTCTAGGGGGAAAAACAGAACAAAAAACCTTACGGCTGGGACACCAGTGACAAGATTCTGTGTCAGTGATTCAGGAGTGTGAATTGCACAACCTGAAGTTCGAGGGGGCTGATGGTCACGGCTATTGGACATTCCAAGAATGCTACAGATTCTCTGACCTGAAAAGAGCTTAGTCAACTCTTTTCCCAAGAAACAGAATGAAAAACCCTCAGCCTGGGCAATCAGCACATACCCAGTGTGATTCCTCAAACATCTGATAAGCACCTCCCAGGCCAGGCACTGGGAATACAAAGAACTAGTACAAAATCAAAACGCTGAACACTGACAGACATGTTCTCAAAGCAAGGCACTTGAGAGATGACTTGGAATTTGGGGGGCTATGAAATAGTCAAACCTGGGTCTCCTATACTGCAGGTAGATTCTTTACTATCTGAGCCATCAGGGAAGCCCATGAAAGAACAGGCCAGAGCCATGCTAAGCCTCAGAGTGTGGCTCAACAGGAAAACAACTGTTAAGGAAGTAATTTAAGCCAGAGCTCTAATTTTTGGAAACTGCAACAAGTGTGTTACAGGTGTTAGGACACCTCATAGTGTAGAGAAAATTAATTTTAAGTGGCTGAAAATAATACACTGTTTCACATTACTTCCAAGTGCTTTTAGCCAAACAAATTAAAATGGGAGATGTTTTTCCAGCAGTTGTGACACAGGAGCTCAGTTGCTCTGAGGCACATAGGATCTTCCCTGATCAGGGATGCAAAATGGGAGACTTTTAAAAGCTACAAACCTTCCTTCTCCAAGTAACCACAAAATGATCCACAAGGCCGAGTCCAGATCTGACTCCCTTTTAAAGGTTAACCTTTGAGTCAGGGAGACTCAGGTCCAGATGCCAAGTTCTCTGCACCTTTTCTTTAACTCATGTAACATGTGGCAAAACGAAACCTAAACTGTGTTTATCTAAGAACATGCGCATGCCCCCAGAGGTCGTGCCAGGCCGTGCCTAGTGAGAGGTTTCTCCTCAGAAAGAGCTTCTGAAAGCTCTGCCTAAAAGAAAACCAAGAATCTGCACGGCCTGGGCTAACTTCCCTCACTCTGGGGCCCAATAAGGAATGGTAACAGGTTGGGATGCTAAGAATCTGCGTTCTTTCAGTGGTCCCTGAGAGAAAGAGTGTACTGTCTAAAAATGGCCCCAAAATGAGCCCCATGCGCAGGACAATCTATCCCTACAGAGGCGGCGGCTATTTGGGGCTACCCAAATTGTCAATGCTCTCCTAAGGGATTACCAGTATGGGAGGAAGCGTATGCCTCAAACTGAGTGCACTAGTAGCCATGGAGAGGGATGTGGGACAGGGTGAGCTCCATCAGGGGTGCTTATACTTTATCACTTGGATTTTTTATAACAAGAATATAATCAAACATTACTTGTATAAGTAAAATGAATTTTTTAAAAGCATGAACAAATCAATGTGTGAGCAACTCCAAAGATCCCTCTGCGTTTATCCCATATCCATCAAAGTAACCTGATTCTGTTCTAGCAGAGAGAGAACATGCTGAGCATTCTAGTCCA
The DNA here is from genome assembly GCA_935064755.1 of Tragelaphus eurycerus. Classification (NCBI taxonomy): domain Eukaryota; kingdom Metazoa; phylum Chordata; class Mammalia; order Artiodactyla; family Bovidae; genus Tragelaphus; species Tragelaphus eurycerus. The sequence goes on along the minus strand of CAKXYN010000054.1, from coordinate 3,930,830 downwards.
TTTGGATGTTTCTTGGAAAAAAATAATAAAGCGTACTGTGGGGCACCACCTCTGGTGAGTTTGGTCCCTCTGACACCCAGTTTTTTCTCTCTCTACTCCTGAACAGATCCCGGTCACCCTGTCACCACAAGGGTCTTATACATCCTGGATGTCACTACTGCCCTCCCAGACCAAGGATAAAACTACACATCTGGGCAGATCACGCCCAGCCCTGCTTTCTGGTCGACCTCATCTTTTCCTGTTCCCCACAAAAGTCACACGGAAGCACAGACTTGTCCTTGGTGAGACCCTGGTACTCTGCCCATCCTGCTACACTTCCTGGAACACCCTTTCCTCCTCTTAGCAACTCCAAATCCTCCATGTCCCTGGGGACTCAGCATGGTGTTGTAACTGCCCCTGGTTAGTGCTCTCTGATTCCAGCCCACTGCCAAGGTGTAGAGTCCTGTTCTGGGCCTCCATGTTGTATACAGGGCTTACCCCATAGGATAACTGATCAGACTGTTAACCTCTCCTTTATTCTTTTAATTTTGCATCCTTAGCACCTGGCTCACAGCAGGAACTCAGTATATATCCACTGACAAAACTGAAGAAAGGTTCATTCCCCAACACTCTGATAGCACAAATGCACAGAATTAAATATTTGAATTTGCAGAACAAACCCTGGGGGAAGTCAGTCTGCTTGCCTCTTTCTCCAACCTCCCATTCCCTGTACCCTGGAACCCCTATGCACTGTGGTCAAGATCTGAAGCCCCCTCAACACACCCCTAGCCTAAGCTGCAATGGACAAGGCAGGGGTCAGGAAGCTGGGCTGTTGTCCCTTGACCATCTGGGAGTGAAAGTAAAAAGGGTCACCCAATACTGACCAACTCGTCAGAGATAATTTTAAACATCTGTTGATTCTAATCATGATCAACATTCTGTAAAAATGGCTTGTAATATTAAGAGATTTTCTAATGTTGAACTAATTTCACATTTCTGGTAAAAACCCAACCTATTAATAAGTAATTATTCTTTTTATATATTGCTAATTTTAGGATCCTAATAGATGATCTCTATATTTATACTCTTCAGTGACATTGACCTATAATTTCCTTGTATCATTTTTATTAGATTTAGTATCAAGATTACACTACCCTATTTTTCTACTCTGGAAGAATTTGTGCAAGACTGCAATTACTTAGTTCCTCAGTGATTGGCAGAACTCACCAATGAAACCCGGGTAGGCCTGGAGTTTTTTCTGAGAGAAAACCTCTGAGTACAAACTCAATGTTTTTAAAGCCTATCAGCTTTTGATTTTGTATTTCTCACAGAAGCAAGTTTCGCAAGTTCGATTTTTCTAGGTAATTCCAAACATTTGGATTACAAAGATAATTAATATCTGGAAGGCTGACCCTGAGGTGAACTCAGCAAGAAATTAAGTGCCTCCTGAATCATCAGAGAAATAACAGCTTACATGTGCACTGGACATATGTTACAATTTATAAAAGTACTGGCCACATATTACGTCATCTGAAGATGAGGTCCCGGTGGCTTTGATGACGTATGATGTCTCATTATTTGCAAAGGGATAGATAACTTCCTATTTAGCAGAATCAGCTGATTCACTAGGAAATGCTGTGGAGGCCAATGCAACTGCTGAATTCCTAACTTCATCTCGGGGAGTCACTTGGGAGTGTCAATATCTAGGGTGCTGGGAGTGTTCTGAGCTCCTGGAAACAAACCTTCCCCAAGACCAGGCTGGGAGTGTTAAGTGCGTGGCTGCACCTTCACGAAACACGGGTTCCACACACAACGCGGCCCGGACGCAGTGCCGGGGGCGACGGGGCACACTCACCAAGGCCTCGAAGTCCTTGCAGTCGTGGCGGGCATAGGACGCGGGGAAGGGCCGCAGCACTGAGTCGCGCTTGTAGCTCCGCAGGGCCGAGGCAAAGAAGCTGCAGCGCAGGTCGGCGGCCAGCACGTCACGGCCTGCCGCCTCCCTGACGGCCGCCCACCCCGCGGGCTGCATCCCGGCGCGCCGCGCGTCGTCCGGGGAGACGCGCCGAGATGCGGAGGCCGGGGGTGGAGGGGTAGGTAGGGCCAAGCCTGCGGTCAGCGCGGGGCTGGGCCCGCGGACAATGGGCTGGAGGGGGCCGGGGTCTCTCGGCCGGGGACAAGCTAGGCGGAGAGAGGAGATGACAGGGTGAGAACGTGCTGACGAGTATCTTCTATGGGGGGGGCCGAGCCACTCGCCGCCCAGGGAGACGGACGGGTGAGGAGAGGGACCCGGCCAGGACCGCGGGCCAGCGCGAGGGGTGGGCCGGGGGATAATGGGGCCGGCCGGACGGGGATCCCGGACCTGGGGGAGGGGCTATGACATGGGTGAGACGACAGCGTCCTGACACGTGTCCTCTGAAGCGGCCTGGGGTGGGGGCACCCCAGAGAGGACCGCGGCCCGAGCCCGCTCCGTACGCCGGGAGAAGCTGCGGCGCGGCCCGGGCCTTCCTGTCTCGCCTTCGACCGGCGCCGCCACAAGCCCCGGCGCTCGCCCGGCTGCCCTCGGCGTTGCCTGCGTTCCTCCAGCCGTAGGTGTCCTCTTGCCGCGCGGCGCCCCCCGGAAGGACTCCAGCGCCCCGCCGAACGCAGGGGCCTACCTGCCTTCCCGGCGGAGCCTCGGGCGCGGCCTGGCGCTCCGCCCCGCCCAGCGAGGGCCCGCCCCTTCCCGCGTCCGCCTCCGCCCACTCCCAAGTGCTGGGAGCGTCAGCGCGCGCCTGCCCGCGTGGTCCCCGGCTAACCTGTGTGTGGCCCGGGCGGGGTCGCCCACGCTGCTGCGGGCCATCCTCGCTGAAGCCCCGAGTAGAAACTGACTCAGGCGCACTTTTGACCCACCGCGGGCTCAGCCTGCTGGTCTCGGCTGGAGAATTGCTACTACCTCCTGCCTCCCTCTGGAATCATATCCCTCCAAAATGGGCTGATGCAGAGTTATTTAACACCCAGGGCAACTGGGTCTCAGAGGGCTGCCATGATTGCCCAAGGTTCCACAGCCAGCTGCTTGAATCCGAGATTCTAAAAACCAAAAGACCTTTCCTCTGCTTTTCAGAATTCGCTGCACTGCAAAAGTCTCTGGCTTCTCAGACAAGACCTTTGACAGCCTCCAAGAAAGGGAGCCCCTGGAGACAAGTAATAGGTGCGGGCAGAGGGCAGATTGACCCAATTCTGCAGGAGCGAGGGGACAGACCCCCATCCCCTCCTCCAACTCACAACCCCATTAAGATAACCCCCACATTTTGGCCTCATGGTCACATGGAACTCTAAGCACACATGATGGCTAATTCCTATACCAAGAAGCCCCTCAACACCCTGCCCACACCTTTGCACTCAAGCATCCTCCAAGGGAGAAACTTCCCAAACCTTCTCCCTCCAGACTGAGTAGCACCCTGAGCTCAGAGGAGAGGTCCTTGCTCTCGTTTATGTATGACTTTGGGAGAAAGAGCAAGACTAGACCACCAGCCATCATGTGGTTTCCCAGGCCCACTTCCAATCAGTGCTGGCTGCTCCCAGGAGTCCACATCAAACCTCTGGATGCTGTGAGACCTGTACTGCTCCAGAAGCATCAAAAAGTGTCTGAGAGCCTTATGGTCTCAGAAAAAACTCTTCAGTCAGTCAGTTCAGTTGCTCAGTCACGTCCGACTCTTTACGACCCCATGGACTACAGCACACCAGGCTTCCCTGACCATCACCAACTCTCGGAGCTTGCTCAAACTCATGTCCATCCAGTTGGTGATGCCATCCAACCATCTCATTCTCTGTAGTCCCCTTCTCCCCCTGCCTTCAATCTTTCCCAGCATCAGGGTCTTTTCAAATGAGTTAGTTTTTCAAATCAGGTGGCCAAAGTATTGGAGTTTCAGCTTCAGCATCAGTCCCTCAAATGAATATTCAGAACTGATATCCTTTAGGATGGACTGGTTTGATCTCCTTGCAGTCCAAGAGACTCTCAAGAGTCTTCTCCAACACCACAGTTCAAGAGCATCCATTCTTCGGTGCTTCCTTTCTTTATGGTCCAACTCTCACATCCATACATGACCACTGGAAAAACCATAGCTTTGACTAGATGGATCTTTGTCGGCAAAGTAATGTCTCTGCTTTTTAATATGCTGTCTAGGTTGGTCATAGCTTTTCTTCCAAGAAGCAAGTGTCTTTTAATTTCATGACTGCAGTCACCATCTGCAGTGATTTTGGAGCCCCCCCAAAAATAAAGTCTGTCACAGTTTCCATTGTTTCCCCATCTATTTGCCATGAAGTGATGGGACTGGATGCCATGATCTTACTTTTCTGAACGTTGAATTTTAAGCCAACTTTTTCACTCTCCTCTTTCACTTTCATCAAGAGGCTCTTTGCTAAGTCACTTCAGTTGTGTCTGACTCTGTGCAACCCCATAGACGGCAGCCCACCAGGCTCCCCCATCCCTGGGATTCTCCAGGCAAGAACACTGGAGTGGGTTGCCATTTCCTTCTCCAGTGCATGAAAGTGAAAAGTGAAAGTGAAGTCACTCAGTCGTGTCCAACTCTTAGCGACCCCATGGACTGCAGGCTACCAGGCTCCTCCATCCATGGGACTTTCCAGGCAAGAGTACTGGAGTGGGGTGCCATTGCCTTCTCCGAGAGGCTCTGTGTTCAAGTCTATGCCCAAACCAGTAATGCTGAAGAAGCTGAAGTTGAACAGTTCTATGAAGACCTACAGGACATCTTTTGCAGGGGTGAGTTCTAGAAGGTCTTATAGGTCTTCATAGAATCATTCAACTTCAGCTTCTTCAGCATTACTGGTTTGGGCATAGACTTGAATTACTGTCATATTGAATGGTTTGCCTTGGAAACAAACACAGATCATTCTGTCATTTTTGAGATTGCACCCAAGTACTGCATTTTGGACTCTTTTGTTGACTATGAGGACTACTCCATTTCTTCTAAGGGAGTCTTGCCCACAGTAGTAGATATAATGGTCATCTGAGTTAAATTCGCCCATTCCAGTCCATTTTAGTTCACTGATTCCTAAAATGTTGATATTCATTCTTGCCATTTCTTGTTTGACCACTTCCAATTTACCTTGATTCATGGACCTGACATTCCAGGTTTCTATGTAATATTGCTCTTTACAGCATCAGACTTTACTTCCATCACCAGTCACATGCACAACTAGGTGTTGTTTTTGCTTTGGCTCCATCTCTTCATTCTTTCTGGACTTATTTCTCCATTGTTCTCTAGTAGCACACTGAGCACCTACTGACCTGGGGAGTTCATCTGTCAGTGTCTTATCTTTTTGCCTTTTCATACCATTCATGGGGTTCTCAAGGCAAGAATACTGAAGTGGTTTGCCATTCCCTTCTCCAGTGAACCATGTTTTGTCGGAACTCTCCACCATGACCCATCCATCTTTGGTGGCCCTACACGTCACGGCTCATAGTTTCATTGTGTTAGACAAGGCTGTGGGCCATGTGATCAGTTTGATTGGTTTTCTGTGATTGTGGTTTTCATTCCAAAAAGACCCTTAGTGCCCTGAAAATCCTGGGAGCCTCACGGGACTCCCCATCTCTAACATGGCTGCCAAAGGTCAGACCCAGAAAGGCAGAGCCTGTGGCAGGGAGGCAGGGGATCTGGGAGCTACTGCTCTTCTTCACCATGGACCCTTAGACAAGGCCACCTTACTGGCCTCAAGGATCGTTTGTTAGATGAATACCTGAAATTTGCTTTTCGCTGAGTATGCTATCTCACACATGAAATGAGAGTCACACTGTTAATACCCATGTTCCAGGGGATGTGGAAAGGTCTCTGAGGATGCCACTCTAGAGGCTGGGAGCTCTTAAGAGCAAGCTGGGTTATCTAGTTCCATATCACTGTGGTTCTTTTTATTTTTTTTTAAAGCAGCTTTATTGAAATATAATCCACAGCCCATACAATTCACATTTAAAGTGTAAAACAAGAGTTTTTAGTACATTTGCAGGTATGTGCAACCATCGCTGTCATGAATTTAGAAACATTATCACCACATCGAAAAGAAATCCTATATACCTAGGCTATCGGCACCCTATGCTCTCAAGTACCCCAGCCCTAAGCAACCATCAATCTGGTTTCTGTCTCTTTAGGTTTGCCCGTTCTGGCCGTTTCACATAATGGGGTCACATGCCATGTGGTGTTTTGTGACTTGGTCTTTACTTAGAGTATGATGTTTTCAAAGTCTGTCCATGTTGTGGCATGCGTGTATCAGTCCATGTGTGATGCATCCATGCATCAATACTTCATTCCTTTCTAGGGCTGAATAGCATTCCATTATCTGCATTTACCACTGTCTGTTTATCCATTCATTAGTGAGCGGTCATTTGGATTGCCTCTCCCTTTTGGCTATTATGAGTAAGTGATGAGGCATTATTCTCTTGCTGCTTTCAAGATTCCCTACTTGTCTTTGGCTTTGGGCATTTTTATTCAATACTGTGCCGTGTCTGTGGACCTCATTGAATTGTATTTTATTTGGAATCCATTAGATTCCTGGATGTGTAAATGGTTATTTTTATAATCTGGGACGTTTTTAGCTGTTATTTCTTCCAATGTTTTTTCTCTTCTTTTCTCTGTCTCTTGTTCTGGTACTGCCATTACACGTATGTTAATGTGTTTATGGTGTCCCGCTTTTCTCTGAGGCTCTGGTAACTTGTCTTCAGTGGTTTCCTCTCTTTTCTTGGATTACGTAAACTCTCTCAGTCTATCTTCAAATTTGCTGATTCTTTCTTCTGTCAATTTACATCTACCACTGAGCCCTCTAGTGAAATTTTCATTTCAATTATCATACTTTTCAACTCCAGCATTTCCATTTGTTTCTTTTTGAATAATTTCTCTTTCATTTCTATCAGTAGTCTCTATTTGGTGTAACATTATCCTTATTCCTTCCTCTCTTTCTTCAATCACTTCCTTTAGCTCCTTGAACATATTTATAAAGGTTACTTTGAAGGCTTTGCCTGTTAAACCCAACATCTGGTTGCTTTCACAGGCAGTTTTTGTTGACTGTTTTTTCCCCAGTGTATGAGTCACACTTTCCTATTTCTTTGCACGTTTCATAATTTTCTGTTGCAATCTCAAGGCCAGGTTATCACCTGTGCTTCTGACCAACTAGCTGTAAATCAGAGGCTTCCATGTCCCTGTCCTTGGATTTGATTAATTTGCTGCAGTGGTTCACAGAATTCAGAAAAAGTTACTGCCTAGAGTATAAAAATATAGAATCACAGGAGGAGCCAAATGAAAGCGATGACAGGGCAAATATGTGGGAAGGGGCTTTCTCCATGCTCTTTCGGGGGGGGGGTTACCATTCCCCCAGCATCACTACATGTTCAGCAACCCCAGAGCTCTCTGAACCCTATCTTTTTGGACTTTTATGGAGGCCTCATTACTTAGGTGTGGTTGATCCAATCATTGACCACTGGTGATTGATTCAACCCCTATCCCCATCCACTCTTTAGAGCTGATTAATGTCATCATATCAACAGTGATAAATTATGTTGATGTATGTACCTTTGAAATGAAATTATGAAAATGGCAATATACCTATGTAGACTTCCTCTCAGAAACATATTACCCCAGTCTGATCATGAGAAAGGGTTTCCCTGGTAGCTCAGTCAGTAAAGAATGCAGGAAATGCAAGTTCAGTCCCTGGGTCCGGACGATCCCCTGGAGAAGGAAATGGCAACCCATTCTGGTATCCTTGCCTGGGAAATCCCATGGACAGAGGAGCCTGGTGGCCTATAGTCCATGGAGTTGCAAGAGTCGAACATGACTTAGCAACTAAACCACCACCACCCCCAGTCGTGAGAAAACATCAGACAAAGCCCAGTGGGGGAGGGGGGCCTTCGTTGGTGGTCCAGTGGTTAAGGGTCCACACTCTGATGCAGAGGACATCAGTTTGATCCCCGGTCAGGAAACTAAAACTGCTGTGGGGCAACTAAGACCATGCGCTTCAACTAGAGAAGCCCCACGCACTGCAAGGAACAGCCTGCACAACCACAACAAAGACCCAGTACAGCCACACACAAAAAAACACTGATACAAGGAGAGTCTGTGAAATATCCGCATACCTCAAAACTCAAAGGCATCAAAACAAGGAAAGTCTAAGAAACTCAGAGGCCAGAGCAACCTAAGGAGACATAACTACTAAATAAAATGCAATATCCTGGGTAGGATCCTTGAACACAAAAAGGACATTAGATAAAAACCAAGGAAATCTGAATAAACTATGGACTAATTGATTCATTAATTTAATAAATGTACCATATTGATAACATTAGTGATTGGGATGACTGAGTGTGGAGTATACAGAAACTCTGCATTATCTTCACAATTTTTCTTTAAAATTTTAAAATGTTTGAAACTTTTCTTACAAAATTAAGTCTACTTAAAAATCCATTGTTGCTAAATTGAGTTTAGTTTATACATGCAGAGTTAATTTATGATACAAAATCTATGAGTATAATTTTCCATATTTATATATTAAAAGGGAAAACTTACGATTGACTCAATATCCACCTACACTGCAAGAAGAAAAAAAATGCAATATAGTAGGAGTACAATGCTATTAGCTTAGTCAAAACAATTCCACCAAATAACTTTTGAGGTCCAGTACAAAATGAAGATGCAGGATCATTTTTCTCTTTATATATGTGCATGCTAAGTCACTTCAATTGTGTCTGACTCTGTGCGACCCCATAGACGGCAGCCCACCAGGCCTCCCCGTCCCTGGGATTCTCCAGGCAAGAAAACTGGAGTGGGTTGCCATTTCCCTCTCCAATGCATGAAAGTGAAAAGAGAAAGTGAAGTCGCTCAGTCGTGTCCGACTCTTAGCAACCCCATGGACTGTAGCCTACCAGGCTCCTCTGTCCGTGGGATTCTCCAGGCGGAGTACTGGAGTGGGGTGCCATTGCCTTCTCCGACTCCCTACTTAAGTAACCACTATTCTGGACTTCATATTAACAAGTACTTTACCAGTCCATTCTGAAGGAGATCAATCCTGGAATTTCTTTGGAAGGAATGATGCTAAAGCTGAAACTCCAGTATTTTGGCCACCTCATGCGAAGAGTTGACTCATTGGAGAAGACTCTGAGGCTGGGAGCGATTGAGGGCAGGAGGAGAAGGGGACGACAGAGGATGAGATGGCTGGATGGCATCACTGACTTGATGGGTGTGAGTCTGGGTGACCTCCGGGAGCTGGTGATGGACAGGGAGGCCTGGCGTGCTGCGGTTCATGGGGTCGCAAAGAGTCAGACACGACTGAGCGACTGATCTGATCTGATCTGATCTTGCTATCTATCCTCAAGGACCGCCCCCATCTCAACTATCAGAAAATTATTTTATTTAAAAGATACCAAAAAAAAAAAAAACATATCAAAGTCCCATTGTGTGAACAGATAAACTCAGAATGTCTCTAGTAGACCAACCCGGAGTTTAGATCATAGGCAGCCAAGCCATGGCTTCGGCCCTTAAAGTTGGCCCCAGAGCCGGGTTTGAATATGGTACTTTCCGAGGGGGAAGGGCGATCATAGGCTCATTTGCATACCCACAATGCACTGCAAACAGTTTAATAGTTTTTGAGTTTAACAAAAAAATTTTACTTAGTTGAATTTTCTAAGTGTGAAAATATTATTTTCAGGATTCCTTGAGTAAATTTCCTCAGGTAGTAACTTTGGGGATAAATAGTCACCATCAGTGTTGTAGGAGTTGTAGTTACTGGAAATGAATTATGGGCAACAGCAAGTATACTCTGGTTTCTCTTCAAAACGTATAAATCTTTCGCCTTTTACTAAAGATTTCCGTGGAGAGAAACAATTTTGAGTCTTGAACCAATTTTTTGAGGCCTTGCTTAATGCAAGGCTGTTTGTTTCTGTCTAAAAAAAAGAATTAACTATTTTCTGCGGTTTTGTAGAATAGCACCTTGTCATATATTTGTCATAACACGTTAGTTCTATATATAAAAGCAGGCAGGCATGTACAGTCTGACTTTCTGGTTTTGTCGTTTGCTTTTAAAGGTTTTCTGAGGTGATTGTCTATTTGGTTAAGACAGTAAGAAGAAATAGATGAAACAACTTTTATTAACACAGCTAATTAGAACCAAGTAGATTCTTCCAATATGTTCTCCAAACGTTGTTATCATAACACTTTATTAATCATGGAGGTGCTTTTACAATGTTATTCACATGTGTTTTGAATGCTGTGAAAATGAAGCCACTCTGTCGTGTCCGACTTTTTGTGACCCCGTAGATTGTAGTTTACCAGCCTCCTCCGTCCATAGAATTTTCCAGGCAATAGTACTGGAGTGGGTTGCCATTTCCTTCAGGGGATCTTCCCAAACCCAGGTCTCCCACATTGAAAACAGACGCTTTACCCTCTGAGCCGCCAGAGAAATCAAATCCTGTAGAGAGAAGGGGACAACGTAGAGAACAAAACGGTTCTGGAGAACACGTAGAGAACATCACCAACTCAATGGACATGTGTTTGAGCAAGCTCCCAGACATGGTGAACGACACGGAAGCCTGGTGTGCTGTAGCTATGGGGTCGCAGAGTCAGACATGACAAAGCGAGTGAGCCTCCAGGAATTGAACCTGGGGCCTCAGCAGTAAAAGCACAGCGTCCTAACTTTTCGATTGCCAGGGAGTTTCCAAAGTTAATCTTATTTAAGAGTACTTTCATAAAACTATTTTTCTTTGAGCCAATATTTTGGAGTTACAGCCCTGTTATTGTTTATTTTCTTTGCTTAGTGTGATTCTTTAGCATTTGATGTTAGTTATTTGGGGGAAAGTTTGTACTTTCTGCACCTAAAGTATCTTTCCCTGCTGGTGCAGAGAATAGAGTTTGCCTGCAATGCGGGAGACCCATCCCTGGGTCGGGAAGATCCCCTGGAGAAGGAAATGACAACCCACTCCAGTATTCTTGCCTGGAGGATCCCCATGGACAGAGGAGCTTGGCCGGCTACAGTCCATGGGGTCGCGAAGAGTCGGACGCGACTGAGTCACTTCACGTTTATGTTTTCAAAGTTTCTTCCCAGGTGGCGCTAGTGGTAAAGAACCCGCTTACCAACGAGGGAGAGGAGAGGCGGGTTGCCTCCCGAGGTCAGGAAGATCCCCTGGAGGAGGAAATGGCAACCCACTCCAGTATTCTTGCCTGGATAATCCCATGAACAGAAAAGACTGGCGGGCTACAGTCCATGCGATCACCGGACAGCACGCAGGTACTTGTGGCAGAATTGAGCACTAAAAGGGGAAGCAAGCGCCCCCTTGTGGCCAACAGAGGCTGCAGCAGAAAGGAGAAAGGGACAAGAGCTGCTGTTGCTGCTGCCGCTAAGTCGCTTCAGTCGTGTCCGACTCTGTGCGACCCCATAGACGGAAACTCACCAGGCTCCCCTGTCCCTGGGATTCTCCAGGCAAGAACACTGGAGTGGGTTGCCATTTCCTTCTCCAATACATGAAAGCGAAAAGTGAAAGTGAAGCCGCTCAGTCGTGTCCGACTCTTAGCGACCCCATGGACTGGAGCCTATCAGGCTCCTCCGTCCATGGGATTTTCCAGGCAAAAGTACTGGGGTGGGGTGCCATTGCCTTCCCCGGGACAAGAGCTGAGAGAGGCCCAATTTACCTTGCACAGGAGCGTGCTTCTCCACTGCAGAATCTAAAGGATTAGGTGTTGCTCTAAGTCTCAGATCTGCCACTTGTAGCTGTAGCCTCTGGGATCCTAACAAAAAGGAACTAGAGAAGAATCCACAAGAACAGGTAAGGCTGATTTAACATCAATCTCTTAATGTAGACCCTCACTGGAAGAGATTAGAGCAAAATCATTCTATAATAATTCCACAAATGCAGAAAAAGAATAAATTCAAATGCCCATTCATTATACATTTAGGTGTGATGTTGCAGAGAAGATGCTTGTCCATCCTAAAGGAAATCGATCCTGAATATTCATTGGAAACTGAAGCTCCAATACTTTGGCCACCAGATATGAAGAGCTGACTCATTAGAAAAGACCCTGATGCTCGGAAAAATTGAAGGAGGAAGTAGAAGGGGCTGACAGGGGATGAAATGATTGCATGGCATCACCAACTTGATGGACATAAGTTTGAGCAAGCTCCAGGAGATGGTGAAGACCAGGGAAGCCTGGCGTACTGCCTGTCCATGGGGTTGTAAAGAGTCAAACATGACTGAGCAACTGAACAACAATATAGATAAAATTTAACATCTGCCTAAGCGACTTAAAGGATGAGATGGCTGGATGGCATCACTGACTCGATGGATGTTCTGGGTGAACTCCGGGAGTTGGTGCTGGACAGGGAGGCCTGGTGTGCTGCGATTCATGGGGTCACAAAGAGTCAGACACGACTGAGCGACTGAACTGAATCGACTTAACAACAATATAGGTAAAATTTAACATCTGCCTAACCTAAGAGAGAATTTTAGCAACCAAAAACCTGGAGCAAACACCACATGTAACAGAAAGTGTTATAAATGTTCCCTTTAGAGTCAAGAAGAAGACAAGAACAAATCACAATTTCAAAAAAATTCCAATAAAGGTCTTCGTTTTATATTTTTTAGTATGCCTTTTATCAATGCCTGATGATCTGACGGGGAGCTGATGTAATAATAGAAATAAAGTGCACAGTAAGTGTAATGCACTTGAATCATCATGAAACCATCCCCCACACTCCCAACCATGGAAAAAGTGTCTTCTATGAAACTGTCCCCAGTGCCAAACAGGTTGGGGACTGCCACCTTATATTGCATATTAGTATGAATTGTTGCCAGAAATGGAAATTCCAGGCACACTATAAACAAATTGTTCCAGCCCCTCAAACCTCATATTTATAATCAGAGGTGTGTCCATGCTCTGGAGTCGGAAGTCCTGGAAACATCAATGGAGCCTGGAATGGCTAAAAAACAAGTTAACCCTCCTTGTAGTTCTCTAGCAAGTGAAAGCTGCCTAGGACCCTTTCAGAATGAAGGAGACCAGAGGTCCCCCCAATCTAGGAGCAGAGAAACACTTTTCTTGTCCCCTCAGTGACTGAGCCCCTGGCCAGGCCCTGTGAGGTGTAACTATCGTCATAGGGTGAGAACACTGCACCTCCATGGGTCTTTAACTCCCCATCACACTGTGAAATATGGAAGAACACAAAGGAATCTCAAAACGAATGAATGAATGAATGGTGTGAATGAATCTTAGAAACAGGCTAAGTGAAGGAAGCCGGTCACAAAAAGCCACAGGTTGTATGTTTTCACTGGTGTGAAATGTCTAGAATAGGCACTTTAGAGACAGAAAGTAGTCAGTATTTGGCAGAGGCTGGGGGATGGGAGAGCTAGGGAATAACTGCTAATGGGAACTGTTCCTTTCTGGGATTGATGAAAATGTTCTAAAACTAGATTGTGGGGACTTTGCTGGCAGTTCAGTGGTTAGGACTCCCTGCCTCCACTACAGGAGGTGCAGGTTCCACCCCTGGTTAGGGAACCAAGATCCCATATGGTTCAGGCCTGCCAAAACAAAACAAAAACACTATTGTGTGCCTGCGTGTCAAGTCACTGCAGTCCTATCCGACTCTTTCCGACCCCATGGACAGTAGTCTGCCAGGCTCCTCTGTCCATGGGATTCCCTGGCAAGACTACTGGAGTGGGTTGCCATTTGCTTCTCCAGGGGATCTTCCCGACCCAGGGATTGAACCTGAGTCTCTCAAGCCTCCAGCATTGGCAGGCAGGTTCTTCGCCACTAGCGCCACCGCATTGTGGAGATGATCGCACCATTCTGAATATGCTAAAAGCCACTTTAGATGGGTGAACTGTGTGGTAAGTGGATTATATCCCTCAAAAGCTGTTTTCGACAAATTTAAACCAAATACAATGTCAAATATATTGTGAGCAGAAAAACTAGCAAACCAAACATGACGACTGAGAGGTATCAAAGTTGGGAAGTGGAATATTGACACGGCCTCCAGACAAGAAAGAAGAACTGCAATTTCCTTTCCCAAGACTTTCAGTTACCACAATCGTTAAGGAGTCTCTGTAGACTGTTGGAGCCTGTTCCTGAGCACTGCAGAGGAGAGTACTGCTCATGGGGTTTGTTTGTTTGTTTTGGGGGGGGGGGGTTGTTTTCTAAATAAGATGAGACTCGAGGTCTGAAACTGAAATAAGATTTCATCGCCACATGTAGCATCAGGTCAGGAAGCAGGAAATCTGAAACCCAGCGCGGCAAGCGCCATTTTTTTTTTTTTGCCTGCGCATTTTGAGGGATCTTAGTTCCCCTACCCTGGGTTGGGAAGATCCCCTGGAGAAGGAAATGGCAACCCACTTCAGTATTCTTGCCTGGAGAATTCCACGGACCGAGGAGCCTGGTAGGCTACAGTCCATGGGGTCGCAAAGAGTCAGACACGACTGAGCGACTTCACTCAGATCCCCTACCAGGAAGGGAACCAGCAGGGAGTGAAAGCTAGAGCCCAAACCACTGGACCCCCTGGGAATATCCAAAGCTCCAGTTTTAAACAGGACACGGCTATGAATTTCTCTCAAACGGCAGAATATTCCAGAGTGTACATCTTGGACGTGCATGGTACAAACAGACAAAACACCTGTGCGCCCACCACGCAGTTCAAGAAAAAGGAAATTGTCAAACTTTGAAAACCCTCAATCCACCGAAGGGAGGAACCACGGTCATGAATTTTGTGCCAATCACTTGCTATTTTTTTTTTTCTTTTTCAATTTAACAGCAAAGTCTGTAACAGAAATCAAACTCAGACATCCACATGCACAAAACATCTAAAACCCGGGTCTCCGCTCGGTGCGGCGTGTTGACGCCAGCCAGCCAGCCCGCCGCATCGCCCCCTAGTGCTGACACAGGGGCGCTGCGTGAAGACAGCTTTCCCGAGCGGAAAGGCCGCCCACTTGCCTTATTTGCATACTCACCGTTCACTGCACACCGTACAAGTTTGAAATTATAAAACTTCAAATTTTCTTTTACCTATGTTTTCTGAAATCAGACCTTGTGTACAGAGTAATCTAGAAATTTTTATTCAGGCACTGGCTCTCTGTGTTAGCTAGTCACTCTCACTGACCCAGGAGTTTCTGTTACCCGAGCTGTGAATTACGAAGCAGTAGGTCATACTCTAGTTTCTCTTCAGATCGTATAAATCTTTCGCCTTTTACTAAAGATTTCCGTGGAGAGGAACAACTTTGAGTTTTAAACTAATTTTTTGAGGCTTTGTTTCGACAAAGCTAACTATATTGGTTAAAAAAAAGACATAATACTTTAATACAAGAGTGTTATTAGTAGATGAGAGAAAGATTTTTTAATAGGTGTTTGTTTTTGCGTTAGTCAGTTTGGTTTGTCAATGAGTCAGATTTTTTATGTATCAGGTGGCTTAAAGAGAAAGGGAAGTCGCTCAGTCATGTCCGACTCTTTGCGACCCCATGGACAGTAGCATATCAGGCTCCTCCATCCATAGGATTCTCCAGGCAAGAATACTGGAGTGGGGTGCCATTTCTTTCTCCAGGAAATCATCCTGACCCAGGGATTGAACTCAAGTCTCCCGCTTTACCCTCTGAGCCACCCAGTAATTTCGTTTCAGCACTGGTCTTTCCAGTGAAAATTCAGGACTGGTTTATAAGGTGGACTGGTTAGATTTTCTTTTTTTCTTTTTTTTTTTTTAAAGTGAAGCAAATGTTTTATTGAAATCGGTTGTCAAATCACAATTTATCCAAGCTTTTCCCAACGCTATAGTTAAAAAGCATCAACTTTTCAGTGTTAAGCCTTCTTATATAGTTCAGTTCTCACATCTATACACTATTACTGAGAGAAGCATATGTTTGACTAGATGGACTTTTGTTGGCAAGCTTAGTGTCTCTGCTTTGTAATATGTTGTCTAGGTTGGTTATATCTTCTTCCAAGGAACGAGCGTCTTTTAATTTCATAGCTGCAGTTACCATCTGCAGTGATTTTGGAGCCCCCGCCAAAAATTCTTGGACTGCTTCCCCATTTATTTGCTTTGCAGTGATGGGACCAGATGCCGTGATCTTCGTTTTCTGAATGTTGAGCTTTAAGCCAACTTTTTCACTCTCCTCTTTCACCTTCATCAAGAGTCTCTTTAATTCTTCTTCACTTTCTGCTATAAGTGTGGTGTCATCTGCATATCTGAGGTTATTGCTATTTCTACCAGCAATCTTGATTCCAGCTTGTGCTTCATCCAGTCCAACATTTCTCATGATGTACTCTGCATAGAAGTTAAATAAGCAGAGTGACAATATACAGCCTTGACGTACTCCTTTTCCTCTTTGGAACCAGTCTGTTGTTCCATGTCCAGTTCTAACTGTTGCTTCCTGACCTGCATACGGGTTTCTCAAGAGGCAGGTCAGGTGGTCTGGTATTCCCATCTCTTGAAGAATTTTTCCACAGTTTGTTGTGATCCACACAGTCAAAGGCTTTGGCATAGTCAATAGGGCAGAAGTAGATGTTTTTCTGGAACTCTTTTGCTTTTTCAATGATCCAACGGATGTTGGCAATTTGATCTCTAGTTCTTCTGCCTTTTCTAATCACAAGTGGATTAATGAGAAAGCGTATGTTTGTTTTCCTTATTTACATGGCTTAATCTTCCTTGATGAGCAGTTATGTGTGAAGTTGATGGGGGGTTTTGATTATTTTAGGGGCTGGTTAGTTAAATAATTTTGGGAAAAAAGTGGTTATTGTTTTTTCTTTTGTATTAAGTTTGAAGTCCAGGGTGTATTTTATGATTGAAATGTTTTAATTGGGACTTTTGTTTTTAAAATGCTGAACCAGATTGTAACTAAAAAGAAGCCAGCTCAAATTATAATAGACTGTAGATCTTATTCTCCCTTCATGGCTTTAGGGCTGGATTGTCTGTTTTATTTATTACAGGTTTGGTTATTAGAATAGTGTTTTTCTTGTTGAGACTGTGTAAGGCTTTCTTTCCCTAAGAATGAAATGGAGTCTCAGATTTCTTAGGGCAGGCACGTATAATAATTTGTACCCAAAGCGAGTGTACCCGTTTACACTTCTGCCAATGGCCTATGCATATTCCCTTTGTTTCTCAGCCTTACTGGCCCTTGGTATATTCAGGTTTTAAATTTCACCCCTCTGGTAATCATAAAGTTATTATATCTTAGTTTTAATGTACATTTCTTTAATTACTAATGAGGTTGAACATCTTTTTAAAGACATTTTGGCCATTCATGGTATTTCTTCTATGAAATGCATGTACTTGTCTTTTGCTGCAATGTCATTTTCTAAGTGGTTGTAGTTTTTGATACAGACTCTAGAGACTTTAAGTAAGACTTGTGTTTTCATTTATTTATGGCTGCACTGGGTCTTCATTGCCACTCAGGCTTTCCCTGGTTGCTGTGAGCAGGGGGCTTCTCTCCTGTTGCAGCTTCTGATTGTGGTGGCTTCTCGTTGCAGAGCACTGACTTCAGGCACGCTGGCTTCAGATGTTGTGAATTGCAGGCTCTAGAGCACAGACTCAGTAGTTGTGGCACACAAGCTTAGTTGCCCCATGGCATGTGGAATCTTCCCAGACCAGGGATGGAACCTGAGCCCCTGCATTGGCAGGTGCATTCTTAACCACTGGGTCACCAGGGAAGTCCTCCAGAGTCTAAATACATACTCTTTGCTGGTTATGTGGTGCAATTTCCTTCTCCCAGTTTAAGCCTTCTCCGTCCAATTTTTTAGTCTCTTCTGGTGAACTGGTCTAAATTTTAATATTGCCAGATTGATTTTATTTTAAAAAGTTGTATTCTGATTTTGTGCTTTGTGTGTGTATTTAATAATTGCCTCAAGTTATTAAATTCTATATCTTTATATTTTTATTATATACATATATAATTTTTTATCTTTTCTTTTTGGCCATACTGCACAGTATGCAGAACTTCCTCTGTGTGCTGTGCTTAGTTGCTCAGTCATGTCCAACGCCTTGTGACCCCATGGACTATAGCCCGCCAGACTCCTCTGTCCATAGAGATTCTTCAGGCAAGAATACTGGAGTGTTTTGCCATGCCCTCCTCCAGGGGATCATCCCAACCTAGGGATTGAACCCAGGCCTCCCACAGTGCAGGCATATTCTTTACCATCTGAGCCACCAGGACAGTACAGAACTTCCAGGAATTAAACCTGTGCCCCCTGCAGTGCAGGTGGGGAGTCAACCGCTGGACCACCAAGGAAGTCCTGTATCTTTTAAAGTTATGCTTTTCGTAACTTTATATTAAGTTATGAATTAAGTATATTGGTATAATATATATACTATATATAATATAGTATACTATATATAGTAATATATAAGTATAAATATGAAATATATTAAGTATATTAAGTTATATCATAACATATATTTAAGTTCTTGATTCATCTGGAACTGAATTTCTGTGCAGTAAGTCCTCTACATATGAACCTTCACGTTGTGAACTTTCAAAGATGCAAATGTGTGTTCACATGTCCAGTCCCATAAGTTAGCTCACGTGTCTGGCGTACATTGTCATGTGTGTGTGTCCTCTACAAATGGCTGTGCTTTTGTGTACTTTACTGTATAGTGCTATGTAGAGTACAGTAGTACAGTAGCTTTATTTCAGCCCAGGATGTCCGGAAGCAAATGTAACAGCAGTTGTGATGTAGCCGAAACTAGTATACTTTTCATGGTACTATACTGTGAGATTAAAAATGTTTTCTTTATTTTTTTATGTATTATTCATGTGAAAAATGTTATAAATCTATATGGTGCTGCTGCTGCTAAGTCACTTAAGTTGTACAGTACTATATAGCCAACTGTGTTAGTTGGGTACCTAGGCTAACTTTGCTGGACTTATGAACAAACTGGACTTAAACGAATGTGCTCTCAGAATGGAACTCATTTGTATGTAAGGGACTTATATGGTGTGAAGTGCGGGTCACTTTCATTTCCAACAATCACCCAGCACTGTTTATTGCTGTCTCTTCCCCACTGATCTGCAGTGACAGCTCTGACAGACATCAGCTTTCCTTGCAAGAGTGGGAATGTTTCTGTGCTCACTGTTTTTTTCTTCAAACCACACTACTGTGGAATTATTGACCCACAGAAAGCTGCACATGTTTAAGGTGTACAGCCTGATGAGTTTGGAGTTAAGTACATACCCATGACGATCCGTGATATTAATGTATTATATGATTAGATTTGAGTTTTGTTTTGTTTTTTTTGCTGTCTCGTTAGTTGTATTTGAAGTAGTGTATTGGAGAAGGAAATGGCAACCCACTCCAGTGTTCTTGCCTGGAGAATCCCAGGGACGGGGGAGCCTGGTGGGCTGCCGTCTATGGAGTCGCACAGAGTCGGACGCGACTGAAGCAACTTAGCAGCAGCAGCAGCAGCACAGACCCATGAAATTGTTACCACAATCAATGTCATAAACACTCTGGGCTCTCCATTCTGTTCCGTGGGTCTAACTTATCTATCCCTGAGCTAATATCACACATCTTAATTCCTGTGGATTTATAATAAGACTTGAAAGTGGTAGGCTTAATCCCTCTCTTTGGTTTTCTTTTTCAGGAGTAACTTGGCTATCCTTTGTTCTTCCAAAAATGTTTAGAATAGCCTTGTGATTTCCATGAAAATTCCTACTGGGGATTTCCCTGGTGGTCCTGTGGTTAAGACTTCTGCCAATGCAAGGAAGGGATGCAGGTTTCTATCCTTGGCGATAAGCTAAGATCCCACATACCTGGTGGCAAAAAAAAAAAAAAAAAAGTGCAAAATAGAAGCTATATTATAACAAATTCAATAAAGACAAAAAATGATCCACATTTTAAAAAAAAAGAAAATCCTATGGGATCTGAATTTATTTATTTAATTAAATAAATTACTTATTACTTAAGTAATTTATTTAATTAAATAAGTTATTTACTTTTGGCCATACTGCCTGGCATGTGAGATCTTAGTTCCCCAACCAGGGATCAAGCCCCAGCCCTTTGCAGTGAAAGCATGGAGTCCTAATCAGTGGACCACCAAGGAGTTTTCATAATTTGAATTTACTATCTAACTACACAATTTTTTTTAAAACTCCTTCTCTGATTTTTTTCTCTTTTATTATTGAACAGTTAGCATATACAATGTTGATCTAATATAATATGAACTAGAAATGATAGTGGACCTCTTTTTCTTATGCCTGATCTTAAAAGAAATGCTTTTAAATATTTCTCCATTGAATATGATGTTTCTTTAAAGTATTAGATAACTTTTGTAGAGTATTTGCTTATACTCTCTGTTTACTTAAGTTTTGCTGCATCTATTAGGATGATCATGTGCTTTTTTCTTTTAAATTGTCAATGTGGTGAGTGACTTTGATTTTGAAATGTTGAGTCAATTTTGCATTTCTGGGATAAATTTGTCTTAGGCTGCTATGACAAAATACTATAAACTACTGGGTGACAACTGAGACTTCTTTCTCACAGTTCTGGAGGTTGTAAGTCTGGAGTCAGGATGCCAGCACGGGTCTGGTTCTGGTAAGGGCCGTCCTCCAGATTGCAGACTGTTGACTTCTTGTATCCTCACAGGGCAGAAAAGAGAGCCAGCTAGCACTCTGGCCTCCTCTTATTTATAAGGGCACTAATCCCATCTGTGAGGGCTCTACCTTCATGGCCTAATTACTCTCAAAGTCCCTGTCTTCTACTTCATCACACTGGGTTTAGGGTTTCAACATATGAATTTGGTGGGAGAGGACACAGACTTTCAGCCCACTGGAAAACCCAACTTGGTTATATTATTAATTAATTTATTTTTTATTGCTTTTTAAATTTTTATTTAATTTTTATTGCTTTACAATGTTGTATTAGTTTCTACCCTACAGTAAAGGGAATCACTATACATGTGTGTATATATGTATTTTTGTTGTTCAGTTGCTCAGTCATGTCTGAATCTTTGTGACCCCATGGACTGCAGCCCACCAGGCTCCCCTGTCCCTGGGATTCTCCAGACAAGAACACTGGAGTGGGTTGCCATTTCCTTCTCCAATGCATGAAAGTGAAAGTGAAGTCACTCAGTCATGTCCAACTCTTCGCAACCCCATGGACTGCAGCCTACCAGCCTCCTCCGTCCATGGGATTTTCCAGGCAAGAGTACTGGAGTGGGGTGCCATCATCTTCTCTACAAGGCTTCCCTGTCCTTCACCAATTCCTGGAGCTTGCTCAAACTCGTGACCATTGAATCGGTGATGCTATCCAACCATCTCATCCTCTGTCGTTCCCTTCTCCTCCCACTTTCAGTTTTTCCCAGCATCAGGGTGTCAGCTCTTTGCATCAGGGCCAAAGTATTGGAGCTTCGGCTTCAGCATCAGTCCTTCCAATGAATATTCAAGATTGATTTCCTTTAGGATTGACTGGTTTGATTGCCTTGCCGTCCAGGGGCCTCTCAAAGAGTCTTCTCCAGCAACACAGTTCAAAAGCTGTGATGTGTATTGTGTATATATATATATCACACTGTGTTGCTGGAGAAGACTCGAGAACCCCTGGACTGCTAACACCACTCTTTTGTTTGTATTTCCTTCTCGTTTAGGATACCATTTAGCATCAAGACTGGAGTTCCCTGTGCTATGCAGTCAGGTTCCCATTAGTTATCTATTATTTATTTTTTTAAATTGAGATAGAGTTGATTTATAATATTATATTAGTTTCAGGTGTATAAGATAGTCAGTTTTTCTAAGAGAGATCCATAGACAATACATTTCCTGCAGTTGTAAGATTTCTCGGCACACAGTTTTATAATCTCTATTATTTAGGTCTCTGCTGTCCCTTCAGTTATGTCCCCTTTTTTATTCCCAATACTATTTACTTACTATGCTTTCGCTCCTTTTTGAGCTGACAAATCTTGTCAGAATTTGTCAATTTTATTAGTTTTCTTTCTCAAAGCACTAAATTGGGACTTTGACATTTCTCTCCAAATGATCTTTTTCTTTCTGACTAATCTCTGTTTACATTTTCAATGTATTTTTGTGTTTACTTTCTCTGAAATGTTTCTATTGCTTCAAGAGGCCTTTTCAAGGCACTCAACAAGCTAATTTTAATACTCTTTTTGGAAAAGGAAAAGACCTCGACTCTCCCCTTCTGAACGCTTCTTGCAGTGATATTTTAAGAGAGCACAGCTGGTTTCACGTTCTGCTGGATGTCACCGCAGGCTGGGCTTTCCTCCCAGGCTAGAAAGACGCTCCCCTTGACAGATTCAGTCCCATCCTTCCTGTCGTCCCTGGCCAGGACAGTGGAAATGTGAAAGGAGCGGCAGGAAAAAGACAGTTTCCCGCTAAGTGATCTCCACAGGAGGCAGTCCTCTCTGTGAGAAAGTAGAGGTGTCTCCCTGCCTGCCTCACAGGGTGTGGTGAGAAGCAGAAGAGAGGATGGATTCAAAAGGGAGATGTTTAAAAGTGATATGCCAAATAAAACATTGCTCTCATCTTTCAAAACTAGACAGTAACTCAGAGGCTTCCTACGGAGACCTTCCCTGTGTCTTCAGAAACAGGCATATCCTGCTTCAGACACACAGAGGCAAATAAAACCAGAAACCAGGTCACACAGACAGACAGACACACACCATTTGCCCCAAACTCTCAAGGTCTGAGAGCCTCTGGTGTCTTCCTCACAAAAGCCCTGCAGCCAGAACTGCTCTTGGCCACGCCTCGTCAGCAAGCAAACAGCATCTCAAGGATGCAAAGGACAGCTTGGGTTGCACCCCTCAGGCCTGCAAGCGCTGTACTCACCCAGCCTCAAGTCGGAAGAAAGAACCTGGAGTCAGCAACAGAGGCCTCCATGGTTTAATGGATGGGGGATCCTACATACTGAAGCTAGGCCCTGGAGAGACACCTCACCAGCAGTCTTTACTTCTGGGAAAGGAGGGAGGTTACCAGTTACATAAATTGACATCAGATCAGTTTGTCAGTCGCCAGGGAAACCTGCAGAGGCCCACGCCTTGCACTGCCCCTTTAATAAATCACCTTGGTGGAGCAGTTCTGATGGAAAGATTACAACAAGTGCCAGCTGGGGCCGGGAGCCAGTATGTAGGCTTACCCCTGTGATTAGGCTCTATGGTTAAGAGGGAAGGTCAGTCGGGTGAGGAGGGTATAGGAGAGGCAGGGACGAGTCAGGCAGGTAGAGAGAGCAAGAGAACAGCCATGTTGGGTGTTCTGATCATACAGACGGGAACGTCCATTCAATGATGGCACCTTGATTTGGGTGTCTTTGGGGCATGAAAAGATCCCTTCCTTGTTTTCAGTCTGTCACATTGCTGAGAGGGCAGCCCCAGACACACATCTATTTCCTCAGGGCCCAAATCCCAAGTGCTAACTGCCCTTCCTTTCAAAGCCCACCCCCACATCCACTTCCCACCCTGCCTTTCTAATGGCAGCCCCGGGATGGTCCAGAACACATAGAAATTCCAATGTCGCCCCCTTTCCAGGACAATTGGGTTGTCTAACCGTTTCCCCACCACAGAGAAGCCTCTTTATTTCCTCAAAGGTAATTTACCTCCCAAGGTGACACAGGAGACTTTCTGACCCTTTGTTTTGATGAAGAGACCAACAACCTCTCCTGTTCAATCTGTTCAATCTCTCCCAGAGCTCCTGTTACCCCGTCATGCTCCATTCATTCATTCCACAAACATTCCCAGGACCTTCCTCAAAGACACAATTTCCTGTTTCTTCTCTTGAAACCCCACATAGTGAAAGAATTTGCCCACTGCATCAGGGTCTTTTCCAAGAGTCAGCTCTTCAAATTAGATGGCCAAAATGTTGGAGCTTCAGCTTCAGCATCAGTCCAATGAATAATCAGGGTTAATTTCCTTTAGGATTGACTGGTTTGATCTCCTTGCTGTCCAATGGATTCTCAAGAGTCTTCTCCAGCCCTACAGTTGAGTGCTCAGCCTTCTTAATGGTCCAACTCACAGCCTTATATGACTACTGTAGGTCAGACAAAAGTCTGGGCAGTGGGGTTGTGCAAGAGCACGAAACTGGACGGGGAGATGTGGGTTCTCATCCCAGCTCTGCCCCTAAGAAGCTGAGTGCTTTCAAAAATCCAGAACTAGCTGAACTAAAAGAACCAAATCAATAAACAGTAGTTCAGTTCAGTTCAGTTCAGTCACTCAGTCATGTCTGACTCCTTGCAACCCCATGGATTGTAGCACGCCAGGCTTCTTTGTCCTTCACCATCTCCCAGGGCTTGCTCAAACATCCATCAAGTCAGTGATGCCATCCAACCATCTCATCCTCTGTCGTCCCCTTCTCCTCCTGCCTTCAATCTTTCCCAGCATCAGGGTCTTTTCCAATGAGTCAGTTCTTCAAATCAGGTGGCCAAAGTATTGGCGTTTCAGCTTAAATACTGTTACTAAACAATATTAAATAAGAGTTTATTATGCCTATAAAGGCAGTTCACAAACTGGAAGGCTTAAAATTCAAAGACTGATGTGAAATGCAGGGGCATGAAGTTACAAGATGGCTTATGGTGATTACATTGGGTTTTCAAATGGCAGAGGACTGGTTTGAAGCGATCATCTCATACCATTTTTAGGAAAATGACTGAAGTTTTCTTTTATGATTGTCAGAGGCATTAACAAGAAATAACCTAAAATTGCATTTTACTTACCTTCATGAAATAAGCAAGATTTTTGTTTTGCTTTCAGAGCCTAGATGGTTTTATCTGCTCAAGGAATTCTCAAGTCCAGTCTCCATTTTATATTTAACTTTAACAGTATCCTCTCTGGGGCTTAGTGTCTCCATTTCTCAAGGGAGGGCCTGAGTTAGATAATCTCCATGTTCTCATCCCGGTGTTGGCATTTTATGCTAAGGTCTGGGCTCAGGGAAGTGGGGATAAGAGTGTGACAGAAACAAACACCACTGCCCTTGATCTGAGCAGCCTCTCTCTGCCTGCAATGACACAGGTGATCTGCCCATGCCTGCTCCCTGCGGGGATGGAAGACGCCTCTCAGCCAGCGCAGGGCTGCATGGTCACACCAAGATGGCCATGCCCACACACGCACACCATGCATGTGCCCATGCTCGCATCCATGCACGCATGCACACCCTTGTGCACACACACTGCCCAGTGCTGCCTGCTACATAGCACCTCCAAGTCGGGGAACACACCTGCTTCAGGCTGGGTACCGGGCATCATGCTGGCCCATAAGCTCTGTCTTCCCTTCCATCCTAGTGTTGTTGAGAGATTCAAGTGAAACATCAGAATAAGTTTTCCAAATATTGCTTTCCGATAGAGCTTTGGAAAACAAACATATGTGCCTAACTGCAGGCTGAGGGCTGCCCATATTAAGGCTGAGAGGCAGTGTGGTACAGTGGTTACCACCCAAGCACCAGAGCCACCTGCCTAGGTTGTGATCCCAGCTTTTCTAACTTCCTAGCTGTGTGACCTCAAGCAAGTCATTTAACGTCTCCGTGCCTGAGATGCTTCATCCATGAGCAGGCATGATAATGGTAGTACCTACCTCATAAGTTTAAAGTGTGTCAACATGGATATGTGACCTCTAGTCTGTGCTCTATAAGGGAGTCCATCATCCATTACTAAAATTAGGCACTGACCCTCTCTGTTGATCTGAATCAAAACAAAACGAAAAGGGACTTCCTTGGTGGTCCAGTGACTAACTCCGGGCTCTCAACACAGCGGGTGCAGGTTTGATCCCTGGTCAGGAAACTAGATCCCACGTGCTGAAACTGAGAATGTGCACACCACAACTAAAGATGCTGCAAGTCACAACAAAGACCAAAGATCCCTCGTGCCACAGCTAAATCTGGGTGCAACCAAATAAATAAATGAATGTTACTTTTTTAAAACACAGATGATAGCCTTTTTTAATAAATAATTTTAAAAAATTTTTGAAAAGGAAAAAAAGAGAGGATCTCACTTAAGACATGTTTTATTTTTAATTAAAGACATGTTTTATTTTTCATTAAAATTTTACCACACTAAGTATTTTAACCCATATGGGTTTTGTTTTGGGAGTGTTGTTTTTTGGCTGTACCACACAGCATGCGGGATCTCAGTTCCCCGATGAGGGATTGAACCTGGCCCCCCTGCAATGGAAGCTCGGAGTCCTAACCACTCACTGGACTGCCAGGGAAGTCCCTATGCATGTTTTATTTGCATCACATGACCATTTGATTATGGTGCCATTACTTGTTGCTTTGTGATATAGAGTTTTAAAATATTTAATGTCCTTGAAAAAATGCTCAGTCCACAACATTTGCAGGGTTGCTGTGATACATGATGGCTGAAGCAGGTGGGAGTCCTGGGGGTGCTGGCATCCTGCGTCCACTTTGGGCAGGAGCCAAAGTGGGCAGGGGATTTGATTGGGGACTTGGCCCCAGGGGCTGCAGGTTCATTCCTAGCACTGGTTCCAGAAGGATTGGAGGGTCAGAGAGGCAAGTGGGTGGGTGGGTGGGGGGTGTCAAGCAGATGGAGAGGGATCAGGGGACAAAGAGAAGACAAGACACCAAGAAACTGGAGAAGGAGGCCAGGTAAGAAAACAAATCATGCCAACCTGAACAACCACAGTATTTAGTGAGTTAATCCCTTCTGAATCAGCTAAGGTGGATGGATGAGGCTTGTCGGGATTGAACTGGGCACTTACTGATGGGCAAAGTTCCTAGGATGCTCTGGGCAAGACAGGAGCAGGCTGAGTCCTCTCACCGTCTGCTGGTGGCCAGTAAGCTCACACAGTCACTAACGACGGTCATTCCACGGGCCTGTGGCCCAGGACCCGGCAAATCCTCTCATTCCTGCTGTAGAGAAACACATACTGCCGACTACAGAGAGATGGCCAAGGGTGTCAAAAGCAGCACTGAAAACTGGAAACAGAAAATAAAATGTCATTATTGTGTATACCGTATATTTGGTTTAAGGTTTCCCTGGGGCTCAGCAATAAAGAATCCGCCTGCAATGCAGGAGACTCAGGTTCAATCCCTGGGTCAGGAGGATCCCTCGGAGGAAGGCATGGCAACCGACTGCAGTATTCTTGCCCGGAGAATCCCATGGGCAGAGGAGCCTGGTGGGCCCATACGGTTGCAGAGAGTCAGACACGGCTCTTTGAAGTGACTGAGCACGCGCACACACATATTTGACTTGGGTGCTTATAGAAATCTATAATTACACAGAGAAAGGCCTGGAGGGATCTTATATCACACTGACAAGATTAATTATCCCTGGGAGGGGGACTGCGTTTGGGGTGATTGAAGTGGGATCTCTGTAATATTTTACTTTCTTTTTTGAGACTTGTGGGATCTCAGCTCCCCAACCAGGTATGGAATCAGGACCCTCAGCCGTAAGGGTGCCATGTCCTAACAGTGGACTGCCAGGGAATCAATCCCCCTCTTTTTTTTTTTAACAGTGAGGACTTTTTTGTGTATTGCTTATTTGACTTAAGCTAACTTTAAAAATTAAAAGACATAGAGCAAATTGATCCAGAGGGAGGAGGGATTTGGACAGGAATAAGAGAAAATCCAGTACAGACTGGAGTTGGAGAGAAAAGAAGAGAGGTTTCAAAGTGAAAGTGGAGCCATGAGGTGAGAGGGAGAAAGGTGGGCAAAGAGAATACTCCGGACTCCTTAGCGTATGGTATGTAATATAATTGATCCTCTGACACCTCTTCCAGGCTGTTCAGCAAAGACTTAAGTAGATTTTCAATTTGTTTTTGGATGTTGGGTCTTTCTCTCAAAGGTGAAACTGAGATTGACCACAAGACAGATTTTATTTGGGTTACAATTTACTTGGCAAATATTCATGGGAACCTTCTCTGGTGGACAGTGGGCTGGGCCCTAGACAAAGGGGCGTTAGGAAGAGCTCCACGGTGACCTCTACTATGTTGAGACAAGTCATACAATGAGGCAGAAACACGAGGCTGAGGGAGCAGGAAAGCAGGGAACATTGGTTCTGCTCCAGAGTCATGACAGCCTCATGGAGGGATGAAGCCTCGACACAAATGTAGGAACATTCCAGAGAGAAGAATTAGAGAAGTGCATCTCAGGTTGTGATGGTTGTGATGGGTGGCCTTCTTCCCAAATTTCAAGGTTGCCGTCTGTGGTCCTGGAAGAATCCCAGAGAGCAAGCTTCTCCAGTGGCCAGTGCCGACAGCGCCCCCTGGTGGAATCATTTACTCGGCATTCTCTCGACGCTAGGAATTCCCCCAAGAGGCTGAGAACAAGCTTTGGCCTTGGAGCTGGAAATACTGCATCCCTTGCCAAGAACAGCTGGCATTGTGGGCCTCCAGATGTGAGGCCCTACTACTTACTGTAACCCAGCTGGACACTATGGGGCCACCCCGACCTCTGCCTGCCCCTTGTCTGTGGAAAGACTTTAGCCTCCAGGCCTTACCCCAGTTTCAAAGAAGTGAGGGAAATGCGGAAGCAAAGAAAAACAGTCAAAACAGTAATAGTTTAGCCCTTGAACAAAGTTGAGGACCTTTTTAGTTCCTCTTCAAGGGCTAGAGGTCATCCTCTGAGACATGTCCTTTGCACTATTTTGCACAGATTGAAACCCCCACCAGGTGGAAGAAGGTATCTGCTGACCACAGCATGTAGACCCCAGACTGATTGAGAGCTGAAGGCTGATGATGTCCATTCCGGGTTACCTCACCACCAAGCAATCAGAAGAATGTCCACGAGCTGACCATACACCCCACAACCCTCTCCTCAACACGTAGCCCCTTCCTCTTCTCCCTGTGTAATTTCTGAGCAAAACCCTAGGAGTTGGTGCTCTGGGACAAGAGTCCACCTTCTCCCCAGGGTTGCCAGTTCACTCAATAAAGCCGTCTTTCCCTTTTGTCTGACATGTGTCTCTCAGTATTGGATTCTTGAGCAACGAGTGGCTGAACCTGAGTTCAAGAACAACAGAACACTCTAAATAGTCAGGAGGAAACATAAGCTCACATGGGGGTTAATCTGAGAGACAACTGACCTTGCTCCTTTGGAAATGTCAGTGTCAGGAGGGACTTCCCTGGTGGCCCAGTGGCTAAGACTCCACGCTCCAAATGCAGGGCCCCCAAGTCCAATCCCTGGTCAGGGAACTAGATCCTAAATGCTGCAACTAAGAGCTTGCATGCCACAGGTAAGACTTGACTCAACCAAATGAATATTAAAAAAAGAAATGGCAGTGCCGGGAAAAACCAAAAGGCTGGTGCTGTTCTAGAAGAGGAAGAGAGGAAAGAGACAGGATAACCAAGGGAGTGGATGAATCTTGGCTGGATCCTGGGTGGGGGAAACACGGGTGAGAGGGGAACACTGTTGGTACAATTGGGGACATTTCATAATGGACTATATATTAGATGGCTCAGATGGTAAAGAATCTACCTGCAATGCAGGAGACCGGGGTTCAATCCCTGGGTCAGGACAATCCCCTAGAGAAGGAAATGGCAACCCACTCCAGTATTCTTGCCTGGAGAAGTCCATGGACAGAGGAGCCTGACCAGCTACAGTCCATGGGGTTGCGAGGAGTCGGACATGACTGAGAGACCAACACTTTATGATTTTATATATTAGATAACAGTGCTGTATCTTTTTTTCTTTAAATGATGGAAATGAGAAGAACAGTTACAATATTCCACTGGGTTAGGAAAATGGGGTAGGTGGGAAGAATCCATTATTTTACAAGGAGAACAAAAGCTTGGATTCCAGTGCTGGCCTTGCCACTTCCTACCTGTGATAAGTGGGACCTGTTTTGCCACCACTTGGACTCTATCCCATTATCTGGGAAAGCAGGGTTACTGTAGTGCTCACCACGGGTGGCTGGTGAGGGCCGAAAAGCACACACAGGAGAAGCTGGGGACGGTGGGGAACTCACTTCAACCAGCAAAGAAAGCTTAACGGAAAGGAGGCTCCCGCTGAGTCAGGCTCTATGGGGCTCCCTTCCCTCTGTGTGGGAGAGGGCCTGCATCCCTTTGCTTCCCCTCTCCCCACCCCACTCCTTTTCCCAGTGGATCCCAGAAAATGTGCTCCCAACAAGATGTTTCAACCTCAGGGTGCAGCCTGGAAATGTAGCTTAGATCCCCTTTGTTGGTTCCCAGCAAATTAAAATTTATCTCTCAGGGAGGAAATGAGGGGGTCGGATTTTTTTTTTCTTCCTCCCTAATGGGCCCTGATGAAGGAAATGAATGCGGGGGAAGGGATCAGAAATACGATCCACCTCTCGCTGGCGCAGAAAGGTCTGGGGGCTCCTTGCACCCTCAGAGGGGGCAGCTGGGCACAGTGTGTTTTATTATATAATTAACCTTGACCCTTCTGGGTTCAAAGAGAGAGGTTAGTTGGAAATAAATCAATAGTCTGGTCTGGTCACTTCAAAGGCTTCAGGACCCGCTGGAAAATTCCATGTTGGTTCAGTGTGTAAATTGGAGTAGGGTGTGCAATTCTTTTTGAAAGGTTGTGGGGTGGTTAGGTCTAAAATTGAAATGAATTGTGTATCCGCTTCCTTTAATCAAGCAATCAGGAGTCTTTATTGTGTTTCTTGGTGGGGGCAAGGGGTGGGTGGGAAGGCCTGGGAGAAAATATAGTGTGACCTCTATGTGACCACTGGGCCCAGCTCTAGGACAATGGGCAACTCTCCGAGCTTAGGAAGCCCATCTCCTCACCAGCCTTGGCTTCCAACAGGTCTGGGATTCTTGGAATCACTGAACCATCACCATTATAATACACAGCAATTTTTGAGTGCTTACTATGGGCCAGGTGCCAGAGATTTTCTAGTAGTTTTCTCATTTGAGTCTCATAACAACCTAATTAGATAAGTACCATTATTATCTCTATTACAAATGAAGACATTGAGCTTCCAAGGGGCTCAAGAGCAGGTCCAAAGCCACTGTGAGGTTTTCAAAATCTGTTCCAATGATATGGCTCAAGGGATGAAAAGAAAGCCGAGGAAGGGTTGCAGATGACCCCAAAGTCTCCGGTCCCGGCATTCTTTTTTTCCCTGAAGTTGTTGGAAGGTGAATGGAGCTGGTTTCTCTTCTAGTCTCTCTTGGCTTCATCTCTAGTTTGCCTTCATCTCTCTTTCCCCCTTTCTCTTTGTCTTTTCTTTCTTCCTCCGTCCCTCTTTGTTTCCCAGACGGCACAGTGTAAAGAATCTACCTGCCCAAGCAGGAGACACAGGAGATGCGGGTTTGATCCCTGGGTTGGTAAGATCCCCTGGAGAAGGAAATGGCAACCCACTCCAGTATTCTTCTTGCCTGGGAAATCCCATGGATAGAGGAGGCTGACGGGCTACAGTCCACGGGTTCAGACTGAGCAACTGAACACACACACCCTCCCTCTTTGCTTTCCTGCTTTCTCTCCACAAGTGTTTATTAAGTATTTAGTGCTCTCCATAGCAGCACCGGTGGGTCATAGATAAGAAACCATGCCTGTTCTTAGGACGCTCACATCCTAAATTCTCCGAGCAGTCATGAGTGGCACACATCATCTGCATTTTACGCTACAGAAGGAAATAGTTCTGTGTGAGAGGATGTGGAGGAAGGGCAAAGGCAGGAAAGGAGAGGATCAGGGAGGACTGGGGGAGATCATGTTTGGAAGGATCTGGAAAGAAGAGATGGTTGAGCAGTCTCATTGCAGGCTGAGGGAACAGCGTGCAGAAAGGGCCTGGAGGCACCATGGCACGGCGTGTTCCAAAGAAGCCAGGAGCCTTTGGCCCATTTTTTGATTGGGTCATTTATGTTTCTGGAATTGAGCTGCTTGTATATTTTTGAGATTAATTCTTTGTCAGTTGCTTCATTTGCCATTATTTTCTCCCATTCTGAAGGCTGTCTTTTCACCTTGCTTATAGTTTCCTTTGTTGTGTAGAAGCTTTTAATTTTAATTAGGTCCCATTTGTTTATTTTTGCTTTTATTTCCAATATTCTGGAAGGTGGTTCATAGAGGATCCTGCTGTGATTTATGTCAGAGAGTGTTTTGCCTATGTTCTCCTCTAGGAGTTTTATAGTTTCTGGTCTTACATTTAGATCTTTAATCTATTTTGAGTTTATTTTTGTGCATGGTGTTAGAAAGTGTTCTAGTTTCATTCTTTTACAAGTGGTTGACCAGTTTTCCCAGCATCACTTGTTAAAGAGATTGTCTTTTCTCCATTGTATATTCTTGCCTCCTTTGTCAAAGATAAGGTGTCCTTAGGTGTGTGGATTTATCTCTGGGCTTTCTATTTTGTTCCATTGATCTATATTTCTGTCTTTGTGCCAGTACCATACTGTCTTGATGACTGTAGCTTTGTAGTAGAGCCTGAAGTCAGGCAGGTTGATTCCTCTAGTTCCATTCTTCTTTCTCAAGATTGCTTTGGCTATTCGAGGTTTTTCGTACTTCGATACAAATTGTGAAATTATTTGTTTTAGCTCTGTAAAAAATACCGTTGATAGCTTGATAGGGATTGCATTGAATCTCTAGATTGCTTTGGGTAGTATACTCATTTTCACTATATTGATTCTTCTGATCCACGAACACAGTATATTTCTCCATCTATTAGTGTCCTCTTTTATTTCTTTCACCAGTGTTTTATAGTTTTCTATATATAGGTCTTTTGTTTCTTTGTTTCTTTTATATATATGTCTACCTATATATTATTCTTTTTGTTGCAATGGTGAATGGAATTGTTTCCTTAATTTCTCTTGCTGTTTTATCATTATTACAGACATTTCCCCAAAGAAGACATCAGATCATATCAGATCAGTCGCTCAGTCGTGTCCGACTCTTTGTGACCCCATGAATCGCAGCACGCCAGGCCTCCCTGTCCATCACCAACTCCCAGAGTTTACTCAGACTCACGTCCATCGAGTCAGTGGTGCCATACAACCATCTCATCCTCTGTTGTCCCCTTCTCCTCTTGCCCCCAATTCCTCCTAGCATCAAAGTCTTTTCCAATGAGTCAACTCTTCTCATGAGGTGGCCAAAGTACTGGAGTTTCAGCTTTAGCATCATTCCTTCCAAAGAAATCCCAGGGCTGATCTCCTTTAGAATGGACTGGTTGGATCTCCTTGCAGTCCAAGGGACTCTCAAGAGTCTTCTCCAACACCACAGTTCAAAAGCATCAATTCTTCAGCTCTCAGCCTTCTTCACAGTCCAACTCTCACATCCATACATGACCACAGGAAAAACCATAGCCTTGACTAGACGAACCTTTGTTGGCAAAGTAATGTCTCTGCTTTTGAATATGCTATCTAGGCTGATCATAACTTTCCTTCCAAGGAGTAAGCATCTTTTAATTTCATGGCTGCAGTCACCATCTGTGGTGATTTTGGAGCCCAGAAAAATAAAGTTTGACACTGTTTCCACTGCTTCCCCATCTATTTCCCATGAAGTGAAGATGCGATGATCTTTGTTTTCTGAATGTTGGGCTTTAAGCCAACTTTTTCATTCTCCACTTTCACCTTCATCAAGAGGCTTTTTAGTTCCTCTTCACTTTCTGCCATAAGGGTGGTATCATCTGCATATCTGAGGTTATTGATATTTCTCCTGGAAATCTTGATTCCAGCTTGTGTTTCTTCCAGTCCAGCGTTTCTCATGATGTACTCTGCATATAAGTTAAATAAACAGGGTGACAATATACAGTCTTGACGTACTTCTTTTTCTATTTGGAACCAGTCTGTTGTTCCATGTCCAAAGAAGACATACAGATGGCTAACAAACACATGAAAAGATGCTCAACATCACTCATTATCTGAGAAATTCAAATCAAAACCACAATGAGGTACCATTTCATGCCGGTCAGAATGGCTGCTATCCAAAAGTCTACAAGCAATAAATGCTGGAGAGGGTGTGGAGCAAAGGGAACCCTCTTACACTGTTGGTGGGAATGCAAACTAGTACAGCCACTATGGAGAACAGTGTGGAGATTCCTTAAAAAACTGTAAATAGAACTGCCATATGACCCAACAATCCCACTGCTGGACATACACACCGAGGAAACCAGAATTGAAAGAGACAAGTGTACCCCGATGTTCATCACAGCACTGTTTATAATAGCAAGGACATGGAAGCAACCTAGATGTCCATCAGCAGAAGAATGGATAAGAAAACTGTGGTACATATAGACAATGGAGTATTACTTGGCCATTAAAAAGAATGCATTTGAATCAGTTCTAATGAGGTGGATGAAACTAGAGCCTATTATATAGAGTGAAGTAAGTCAGAAAGAAAAACACCAATACAGTATACTAACGCATATATATGGAATTTAGAAAGATGGTAATGATGACCCTATATGCGAGACAGCAAAAGAGACACAGATGTATAGAACAGTCTTTTGGACTCTGTGGGAGAGGGAGAGGGTGGGATGGTTTGGGAGAATGGCATTGAAACATGTATATTATCATATGTGAAACGAATCACCAGTCCAGGTTTGATGCATGATACAGGATGCTCGGGGCTGTGCACTGGGATGACCGTAAGGAATGGGATGGGGAGGGAGGGGGGTTCAGGATGGGGGACACATGTATACTCATGGCAGATTCAAATCAATGTATGGCAAAACCAATACAATATTGTAAAGTAAATAAATATTTCTTCAGTGATTGAAAAAAAAAAAAGAAGAAGCCAGGAGCCTAGCTTGTAGGACTGAAGTGAATGACAGGTAGAAAAGTAGGCTCTGTTCTGAATAATAATAGTAATAGTAAGCACAGTCCTGACTGCTTTCCATAACTGACTTCTTTACTGCTCACAACAACCTGTGAGGTCTGTGCTGTGCTTCTCCATAGTTCATAGAAGAGGAACCTTCGGCACCCGAGCTTAAGGGATGTCCACTGGGCCACAGCCAGACAGTGGCTGAGTGGGGATTATACACTTGAGCCCATGTTCTTAACCCCCGGGTGACACTGCCTCTTGTGAGGGAGGCTTGAATGCCAGGCTAAAGGCCCTGGACTGCTCTGGGGTCAGCAGGGAGTTCGGAAGTTCCTCACTCAACCTGCATTAGCCAACATGCCCACCTCAACCCTCCTCTTCAGGGCCTCCCATCCCTGCATCTCTCCTCAACATTCAAAAAGAAAATCTTCATTTCAGTCCATTTAGACCACATCTCCCTTCAAGCCTGCCCCCACCAGTCTACAGATAACAGCAACCAGCATGGGCTGCACATAAGGAGGCCTTCAGGCCCCAGTCCCACCACCTCACTTCTCTGGGCCTTGGTTTCCTTATTTGGTAAATGGGAGGATGACAGTAAGTCCAGCTATGTTTGCTGCAAGGCTGTGCGAAGACTCCAAGGAGGTGTTGTAGAAATGTCACCAGAAGTAGTAACAGAGAACTCGTCCTCATCAGCGGGGCACCAAGGACTCCGTAGCGCCCCTTTCCATTTCCCGAGGAAGCTCCAGGCTCTGTGGCTTTCTCACTAGTTCCCTTCCCACCTGGAAGGCCACATCAACCGTGTAAAAACATATGCCCTGGAGATTTAGTAGTCATTCATTCGTACGTTTATTGAGCATCTATTAAGTGCTAGGTCTCCCGCAGCAAATGACAACTTCCTGGCTGCTCCATGATCTTACCGTGTTCATTGCTTACCCTTTTCCTTCAGCCTTGGGTCTTCCCTCTTCTCCACTTGTCTTTGAAGTCTTCCTTAATTCTGGCCTGCAGTGAATCATGTTTTCTTCGGCTTTCCCAGCTTGCCAGTGCCCATCCGAGCCAGTACCTGGATAAGTTGATTTTAATTCAAGCCCATACTGTCTGCTCACTGAGAGCTAGGTCTGTCTCTCCAGTGTGGGGCTGAGCTTAGTTGCTAGCTTCCATCAAGCGAGGGTTGACAGGCTTTCTTTCCTGTAGCTGTAATCCTCTCTATCTCCACACGGAGGCAGCAAACCTCGCCAATCACAGCCTTTCTCCGTGGAGCTGAGACACTGCAGGCCAGGCTCCCTCCGTTCCACGGAGGCAATGCCAGATGCAGAGGTCCCCTCTTCTTTATCTCACTCACCCTCACTCACTTTGTTCTGCCCACTTCCTATGCCTGTAACAATGAGGTCATCTGAACACTTAAACTGAACTCTTGGCTAATATGAATTCATTGGGTGCAATCAGAATATACAAACCAATCCCCGTAATGCTTCTTTGTGGGAGGGCATGGGTCTAGAGGGCCCACTCCCTGACTCTAGCCTGAACTCGGTTCAGGATAGGTCCCTCATCGTTGGTTGCGCCCACTCCCCCGTTCCTACTGCCAGCCCAGCTTCTCCCAACCCCTGCTGCCCCACACCTGTCCTGAGCAGGAGGACTACTCTCCTCCCTGCCTGCCCCCAGGTCCATGTTCACACCTCCCCAACCCCATTCTCCCCAGGACCCGGGCTCCCCATCAACTGTAGCCTGACTAGGTTTAGTGCAAAGGGCTCCTGGCCTCCAGCCCTGGCCCTGCCTCTAACTCCTCTGTGAACTTGGGCGATTCCTGCTCCTCCTGGCTCGTGGTTGTCTTCTCTGTCTCATGAAGGGGTCAGTGGTCCCTCCCTGCTCGGTCATTCTGGGGCCCACCACCCCTGGTGGGTGGGGATCTCAGGTTGGCACCAGCTCTCCCTGGCCCCTCAGCCCTCGCTGCCCTGAGGGAGCTGGTGGTGGAGAAGACCCTTGCCAGGTGTTCATAGAGGCCTGGGACTCCCTTCCTGTGACCTCAGGACTGGCCCTTCAAGACCGATCTTCACTAATTGTAGGGATGAGACCTACAAACATGGTTTGCCTAGGGGTCGGGAGCACTGCTTGTCTTCCTCCAGCCCCTCCCATCATACCCCAGAGCCTCCGGGAGCAGCCTTCCTGCTGCCCAGCCTCCCAGCTGCCCAGCCTCCCAGCTCACACTTGTTCTCCACCCACCCCTCCAGTGTGGACCTGAGGTCAAAGAGGCCCACAACATCTCTGACTCCACTCCTGTCCAAAGGTGGAGGAGTCTAACTCCCCTCCCTGCAATACAATGGCTTCAGTGACCTGCTTCTCAGGAATAGAACATGGCAGTGATGCTGCGGGATGTTCAGGGCTAGGTTCTAAATTTCCTAGCAGTTTCCGCCTGGCTCTGGCTCTCAGGACGCTGATCCCTGGGTCCCAGCCACTGGGCTGTGAGGCAGCCCAGGCACATGGAGAGGCCACATGTAGGTGCTGAGGCTGACAGCCAGCATCCGCCACCAGATGCAAGCAAGCCTTCAAATGACTCCAGCCCTGGAGCTTCAGGCTGCCACAGCTGATGCGCAATGGAGCAGAGACAGCTCTCCACGCTGGGGCCCAGCCCAAACTGCAGATGTGTGTGCAAAAGAAATGTTAGGGTAAACCTCTAACATGTGGGGTGGTTTGTTACAGAGCATTAGATAACTGGAGCAAACTTAAGCCCTGGCTGCTGCTGATTTCTACTCAAACACGCGCATGTGTGTGTATCTCTATGTGTCTGTGTATGTGTGTGTCTCTGTGTGTCTGTGTGTGTGTGTGTGTAGGTATTCAGCCAGAGGCCACTGGATCATCTGAGATCTCAGGACCTAGATTCCAGCTGGGCCACTCAGCTGAGAGCAATTTCTGCTAAACTTCCTAATTGGAACCCTGCTTCTCCTTTTACCTCAGTTTAAGGTCTTGTTAGAACAGATCCTTCCTTTATTTGCATGTGATCTGTGTACAATTTGCATATATCTACGTGAGTCATATTAGGTGGTTTTTAAAGGTTTCCGGGCCCCTCCCTTGGGGAGGTACTAGCCTCTTGGACCCTTGGAGGGACAGGAGCACTGGAGGCTGGGTGGTCTGCCCTCCTATCCTAACGTCTGCTCCTCCATATGACCCCCCATCACCTCCCCAGGTAGTCCTTGGATGGCTGAAGTTGAAGAATTTCTGTTTGTGGAGTTCTGTGTAAAGAAAGGTAAGGTATTATTTCTATATTTGGGCTTAGTTCTTTCCTCTGGGAAAATCAAGACAAGTCAACCACTTCTCCCCAAGACCCATGACGGTACATGTGGCCTCAGGCTTCTCTCTCAGCTCAGCATCCACTGCACCATCACTGTCTGTGGCCTGACCTTGGCCCCAGACACCCCTGCAGCCCTCTTCCAGAAGTGCCAGGCCAAGGGCTTTCAGATGTTTGTTTTAGAAGCAGTACCCTGTTTTCAAGACTTCCCTGGTGGCTCAGACGGTAAAAGCGTCTGTCTACAATGCGGGAGACCCGGGTTCGATCCCTGGGTCGGGAAGATCCCTTGGAGAAGGAAATGGCAATCCACTCCAGTACTATTGCCTGGAAAATCCCATGGACAGAGGAGCCTGGTAGGCTACAGTCCATGGAGTCGCAAAGAGTCGGACACAACTGAGCGACTTCACATTCACCCTGTTTTCTAATGAAAATCTCATGCAGAGTTCAACTTAGAAGACAAAAAGTCAAGCTGCTATAGGTGTGATGGGCAAGGAGGCTCCCCCAGACCCTCTAGCCACAGCTGGAGAACTCAGCTTGCCAATTACGGTCCTTGTCTGTTCCTCTCAAAAGATGCCTCTGGGTATAGAACCCAGCCCTCCAGACTTGTAGAGTCTGCCAGGGGTGAGCCTTGGCTTTCCATTTGAGCAACAGAGAGGATATTGACAGTCTAAGCAGTTGCGTTACACCATTGCTTCTTACTAAACTTGAGGCCCACTGAGCCCTCCAGATCTTCTTTTTTAACTTTTCGGCCTTGCTGTGCGGCAGGTGGGATCCAGAGACCAGGGATCAAACCTGTACCCCCTGCATTGGAAGGGCAGCGTCTTAGCCACTGGACCTCCAAGGAAGCCCTGAGACCTCCAGATCTTTGTCAGCAAGACACTTTTAAGCCCAGTCTCTCTTGGCCTGTTCTCAGACTCAGCAGCTTCAGGAGTCTGGACTGAAGAGACCACAGGGAGGAATGGAGAGGCCTGGCCAAGGGTCTGGCTGTGTGTCCTGTAAAGACTCAGCGTCCTTCCTCATAAACAAGGCAGAAAAAAGCACATAGCTGGGACTTCTCTGGTGGTCCAGGGGCTACGACTCATGAGCTCCCAGTGCAGGGGGCCTGGGTTCAAGCCCCAGTCAGGGAACTAGATCCCACATGCCACATCTAAAGATCTCACATACCACCACGAACACTGAAGGTCTCGCATGCCACAACCAAGACCTGGGGCAGCCAAAGTAATTAACTGATTATTTTTAAAAGCACATAGCCCCACCCGGCCGCTGGCTCTGTACGTGGTGTGTCACCATCTGGTGGAAGGAGTGGTCTCGGATCCCTTCCTGCCAGCTAGGGAGGCATGAGCCACGGTCAGAATGCAAACTCTGGAACCAGGCCACCTGGCCTGGGTGCAAACTGATCTCTGCCGACCCTGCTGAGATGAGCCGTGTGGGATATAAAAGGTTTCTTTCATTTCTCATCCTTTCTCGGTTCCATCATCTGTGAGAGGAGATGGTAATGACGAGAACATCAAACCCCCTCCCCTCCACCCAGGGAGTCTGTGAGAACCTACCTGGCTCCCCCACCCGCGGAGAAGATCCAGCAGGCAGAGCTCCTGTAAGGAGCACCCAGGGCTCCGCTGTTACCACCCTGGGCTCCGACCCTGTCAGGATCCACCTGGGTCGCCCAATCACCCAGCACTCCCACCCCTCCCCTAGGACCTGCCACAGGCACCCAAACACGAAAGCTTCACTTTGGCAACAGGACTTTTATTCAGTCAAAATGAGTGTGACAAACCCAAGACGGGCCAGGTGGCCCCATCCGCCCTCCCGCATGCCCACCCTTCCCTAGGGAGAGGGGGTTCCAGGAGGAAGCGAGTGTGGAGACCACGCTGCAGGGACCACGGGCACTGCCTGGGAGGTCTGAGGCACCCTGGGCTCAGGCCCAGCACCAGGGAGAAGGGACATGGCCCTTCCCTGAATCCACATGGACAAGACTTCAGTCTTTCTGGAAAACCCCATCAAGTGTACCTCCTTCAGCTAATCCACTAAAGTCTGGGGTGGGGAGTCCCTAGAGGGTTGGGGACTTTATGGTCTAATCTCATACTTAAGGAATACATTTTTTTTTCTTCTTTAAAACAAAAGTTTTCTTTCTGCTATTTAAAAAAATGTTTGCGTGTAACCAAAAATACGTATTTGTTTCCTTTTCCTTTTTTCATCTTTAACTAAGTCTTTCGAAGAACACAACAGAAAAGAGAAACAAGAAATCACAAGAACATAAACCTTTAAACACACCTCGTATAAAAATAGTTTCCGGCCGTAGCTGCTAACAGTGGTTGGTCCACTGCCCGGGGGTGGGTCAAGCTGGCAGTGTCCCAGGGGACAGAGGGCTGGGGGACCCCCCAACGTGCACACAGCCAGCACACAGTACATTCCAGGGGCCAGTCTGCTCCAGCAGCTCTGAGGGCAGGCAGGCTGCGGGGTGACGGCCCACCACCCAAGGCCCAGGTACAGAGAGGGTCCTTGGGGTCCCAGTCAAGGATGAGTTGGCTGAGAGGGTCAAAATGGGAGTGGACAGGCCGACGAGACGGAGCCCCGGCAGGGTGCTGAGAAGCGGCAAGTCTGGAGGGAGCAACGATTTACACTCCCAGGAACAAATTTTCCTCTTATTTTTGGCTTTTCTTTTTTTTCACATTTTCTTTGACCAATGCCATCTTTATTTCTGCAGGCCCCAAGAGACCCACCCTTGGTGAGGAGCCAGGAGGGACGGTCCAGTGATACAACACAGGCCTGAGAGCCAGCGAACTTCGAGGTAGACATTTTCTTTCACACCTGGAAATGGGGAAGTGCTTTTTTTTTTTTTTTTTTTTTTTTTTTTTTTTTTTTTAACTCTGGGCAATAATGTGGGGAAAGAGGTGCCCCCAAAGGGGCTTGAGGTAGGAGTGCATTCGGGGTTTTGTGGGGCAAGGGGCTGAGGCCACGGCCCCACTCCCCCGAGGACATTCATTCCGGCTGAGGTAGGTGCTGAAAGCCAAAACAGCAAAACTCCATCCTGAGAAAACAAGGTCGCGGAGGCTGACAGTGTCAGGCGCCCAGCCACAGCAGGGGCATATTTTTGGAGTCTAATTCACCTTCTCTCTTCTCTTTCTCTCTCACTTTTTTTTTTTTTTAAGTTTGTTCTTTTCTTAAAGGAAAACATTAGTTCAGTTCCAAGTCATGTGGGTACAAGCAGAGGTGAAGAGGGGCCTTGGCCCAAGGTGGGGGCTCCTGCAGGAACTCCTTTGGGTCCTTGGAGGGGTTCTTGCTGAGGCTACTGTAGGTCTTGAGAATCAGAGGATCAGTCAGGACAGAAGCGCCTGGGAAGCCCCTACGTGAATCCCACATGACAGGAGAAATCTTGCCTTTGACCTGAGAATGAGGGCTGCTCCCTGCAGAGCTTGCTGGACACCGGCTACGGTCCTGAGGGAGCAGGCTGGGCAGCCGGTCCTTCACTCAGGAGGCCAGGGCGCACGTCCTGGGGTGGCACGGCCTCCGACGGCATCTCCTCCAGGAGGCTGAACCCCTGAAGCGGCAGCATGGAGAGCTGGGTCTCCTCACACAGGGCAGGGGCCTTGGGGTCCTGCTGGGGAGACGGTGAGTCACACAGGCCTCAGCAAGGGGGGCCAGAGGACCACGAGCCCTGAGTCAGAGGGTCAGGTGCTGGAGCTGATTCCACTCAGGGCTTAGGTCTCCAGGCCTCCCTGCCTGACTTGGGGGCACAGAGAGAGATGCTCTGTGTCTTGTAGCTTGGAAGAGGCTGGTGACCGAGGCCTACGGCCAAGGTAAGGAGGGCGCAGCCTAAAGCAGGGGGCTGGCTCAGGCAGGGGCACTCACCGTGGGTGTGGGGTGAGGGCTGCGCAGCCCCTGCTCGGGGGAACAGCTGCTCCAGTTCCTTCACATCCACACGTTTCCCGTCTCGGCCCAGCTGGCCCCGCTCTGCCCGTCCCGCCCCATTCAGTGCCAGGATGCCAGGGTCCCTCTGGCTCTGGGGGCCCTGAGGAGGGGAGAGCTGGTTTTCTACATCCTTGCACAAGAGGACCCTGGGGGATGAGCCAAGAGTTAGGAGGAGGGATGTGGGAGCAGCAAGAACACAAGGATGGAGACAGTGGGCCCCAAGCTGCCCCTCCCGTGTGGCTCCCCGACCCCACGCCTCCCCGCCCCATGCCAGCCCAGGCCCCACCTGCCCCTTTGGCCAAACAAGAGGAAGAGGACACAGAAGATGATGCAGGCGACCCCGATGTGGATGCCGACGACGATGCCCGTGGTGGACGTCTGGGTGGTGGCCTCCTCCTTCCGACAGTCACATGGTGGGCTCAGGGCTGGGGTGCAGAAGCAGGGGCAGGTTGGGGGCTGTGGCTCCCAGGCACCCAGCCTTCGTGGGTTACTTCTCCCGCAGCTGCTCCTACCCCCCTAGTCCACATGGCATTTGCCCTTGTCTATGGGGTCCCATAGACATGCAAAGAGTTGACTCATTGGAGAAGACTCTGATGCTGGGAGGGATTGAGGGCAAGAGGAGAAGGGGACGACAGAGGATGAGATGGCTGGATGGCATCACTGACTCGATGAATGTGAGTCTGAGTGACCTCCGAGAGCTGGTGATGGATAGGGAGGCCTGGCGTGCTGCAGTTCATGAGGTCGCAAAGAGTCGGACACGACTGAGCGACTGATCTGATCTGATCTGATCTGATGGGGTCCCAGCCCAACCTTTTTGGTTCTTTTTACCAATGACTGAACACTAACTTGGTGCCAAATACTAGGAATAACAGTTTACGTGGACCATTTCATCCTCCATACACTTCTGTAAAGGTATTACCATCTCTGTTTTATGAAGGAGAAAATGGGGCTCAGAGAGGTTAAGTAACTTACCCAAGGTCACGCAGCCAAGCGTCAAGCTCAGGTTTAAGCCTCTGTTCTCCAGCTCTTCGTGTATTGTTTGACCCTCCTGCTTTCCCTGGATGCCTGCTCCCCCAGCCCCCCATTTGGCTTCTGGCCTCCCTTCCTGAGGGCCAGTCTCTGGCCAGACCCCACACCCACTCCTCACCTGTCCTCTCAGCTGCTCCCCTCAGGGACACAAAGCGGACTGTAGCATTGCCGTCCCCATGCTGGTTGTAGGCGAGCAGCTTAACCTCGTACACTGCAGTGGGATCTGGGGGGAAGGGCAGGTTGCTAAGGGACCGCCCCAAGCCCCACGCACTGCACCCCGGGCCAGCGCCCCAAGCCCCAGGCCGCGTCCGCCTCACCGAGCTGGCTGAGGTTGTAGGAGGAGACAGCTCCGGGAAGCAGGATGGGGCCAGTGAAAGAGGCCTTGCTTGCTGGGCGGTAGAACAGCTTGAAGCCGCCCTCGTGCTGGGCCAGCCGGGGCCAGGACTCCCACAGCAGCTGCAGGGTGGAGCTGCCCAGGACCCGCACTGACAGTGGCGGTGGGGCGGGGGCTGTGGGCGGAGAAGGAGGCTGAGATGTGAGGGCCTGGTGGCCATCGAAGCGCTTCCCTCCCACCTGCCAACTATGCCCCAGACCCCACTGCCCTGAGAACCCAGCTGCTCCCTGACTCTACCCAGGGCCTCTGCTTGCTCAGACAGCACCTTTGCATGAATTATCAACAGAAAAGGACACCCCTTCTTCCAAGCAGATCCAGTCCCGTCTCAGCCCCAAGGCAAAGCTGTATGTGCTGTGCACAGCCTGAACAAAGGTGCACGGGCGTTCTACCTAATACCCTGGGACTTTGCGCTCCACACCCAGACCTCACCTTCACCTAGAGTGCTGGCCAGGGTCGGGGCAGAGGCTGAGCTGGCTCCCCGGGGTGTGTAGGCTTTGATGTAGAAGCTATAGGCAGTGGAAGGCTCCAGGTCGCTCACCAGATGCTGGAAGGTGCTCTTGCTAACTGCTTCCTGGTACTCC
Source organism: Tragelaphus eurycerus (assembly GCA_935064755.1). Lineage (NCBI taxonomy): Eukaryota > Metazoa > Chordata > Mammalia > Artiodactyla > Bovidae > Tragelaphus > Tragelaphus eurycerus. The sequence goes on along the minus strand of CAKXYN010000054.1, from coordinate 3,887,070 downwards.
AGCTCCGGGGGGTCTGGGGAGGCCAGGGTGGGGCAGGCAGTGAAGGGGCAGGAGAGAATCCCACCCACACTGGGGAAACGAGGGAGGCCCAGGGAGCAGTCCAGAAGAGGAAGGGAAGGTGTCGGGTCAGGAGGGTCAGGACACGTGGGACTGAGGGGGTGAGACCCAGGGAGTAAGAGGAAGGCGCTGCAGAGGCAGCCTTGCCCTCCGGGACCCCACCCACCGGCAGCCTTCCTGATGTGTAGGACATAGCCGATGATCTCCCTGGTGTTCACCAGGGGCTCGGTCCAGGACACGCGGACCTCGGTGGACGATACGGAGACCGCCTGCACGTTGAGGGGGGCCCGGGCAGCCCCTCGGCCCACAGCACGGTCAGCCTGGCGCTGGCTTGAGAGGAGCCGGCGCTGTTCTCGGCCACGCACTGGTAAATGGCCTCATCTTCCGGGCCAATTCCAGAAATGGTCAAGGTGCTGCAGGGGGAGGAAGAGGCTCAGACCCCCTCCTCCTCCCAGAGCCTCGGAGGTGGGCCACATCTCCCCACAACCACAGGCTAGTCTGAGGTCTCTCAGCTAGTTAGGGGCAGACCTGGGACTCAAACCCAAGTCTCCAGATCCCCAATTTAGTGTTCTTCCCCAGCAGGAGGTGCAAAGACCTGCCTGGACTACTCATCCGAGACCCCCTTTCCCTGTTTCCTCCCCAGGCCTCACTCCCACACACACACGCCACCCACGTGCCTGTTGTTATTCTTGAGCCTGACGTGGCCTCCGGGCCCCAGGACCTGGCCATTCTTCAACCACGTCACATGAGGAGGAGGCTCACCCTGGGCTTGGCAGGTGAACATGGCTGTGGTCCCAACTGGCCTGGAGATGGACTGGGGGTGCTGGACGAACTCTGCCGGGGCTGGGGTCAGGGTGGGGACACAAAGAAATGTGAGGGGTCGGGGGAGACGCAGGGGACACCTCCGAGTGAAGGGATGAGGAGGGGGAGAGGGTGGGGCCAGAGACCTGCAGGAGAGCTGGGGGCAGGGAGACTCCCCCAGGTGGGGCCCACCCTCCAGCCTGGTCCAGTCTCCAGGATATGGCAGCCCTCACCTCCCTCCGCCCCAGAGAGGCAGACCCAAGAGAGGACTCCATTTCAACGACTATTTAAAAGACTGACATTTGTATCCGAAAGCAATCAAGCTGAGCTCCCTGTTCAGGAAATTGTTAAATAAATAAATGTGCTAATAGGTTTGGCTGCACCTTGAAGGCGGTAATGACGGGGAGATGGATGAGCCCTCAGAACCGGCTCCCCTCACCCCACATTCTGTTCCGCTCTCCTCCAATCCCAAGCCTCGAGCTTCCATTAACACCCGAGAAATGAAATGCTCCATCACTTTCATTTGGACAGATTAACGGCACATGGAATGCTAAACAAACAGGCATTTAAGTTCCTAATTCCACTCTCTCCCATCTCCTCCCCAGCTCTCCAGGAGGGAACAACCACAGAACCGGCCCCCCACCGCCCCCCACCGCCCCGCCCCGAGAATGGACCACCAAGCCCAGTTCACAGAGACAGCTGAGTCCAAGGACAGGAGGATGGACAGAATGACCTGGTCAACCGCAAAGGGCCCGCATGCTTCAGGAGGGGAGTGTGTGTGTGTGTGTGTGTGTGTGTTTGCGTGTGTGGGGGGAGCTGGGATGTGAGAGTGTGAAATGACAAACATGCTGAGAGCCTGCGTGCAGGTGTGAGCGTGGAAGTGCCACATGTGTGAGAACAGCATGTGACGGGAGGGGCCTCGGGGGAGGGGGATGGCACAAGTCGGGGAGGCCCGCTGAGATTACAAGGTGGAAATGACTGGGGGGGTGACCAATGACCAAAGATGCCCTTCCATTCCCAACACATACATTCCGGGGGGGGGGTGGGGGGACAGCTGCTGGGGCCCTGGAGAGGGGCAGGGGAAGGTTAGGGTGAGGATAGGCACGTGGGCAAGTATCAGGCCCTGGGCTCGGGCAGGATGGGGCAGGTGGAGGGGCAGCGCGGGCGGCGTTGGGTGGGAGGGGTCCGTACCTTGCACCACCAGCCGGCCCTGGGCTGTTCTCCGCACCCGGGTGCCGGGCCTGTTGGCTGCACAGACGTAGATGCCTGAGTGTTGCACAGTTACATCTGAGATGATGAGATTCCCCGTGCCCAGCACCTGGATGCCCTCCACCCCAATGGGGCGGCCATCTAAAGAGGAAGGGAGGGTCAGGGAGGGAGGTGTCCAGGAACGTCCCAACTTGACTGCCATCAGTCCCCCAGGGAGCCCCTGTCTTTGCCCCTGTCTTTGCTTCTCTCCAAGCATCACAGCCTGCTGGAGGGGGCAGGGGCAGCACAGCAAACTCCTGCCCCGCAGGAGGGAACTGGGTCCTAATCCTAGCCTTGTCACCGCCTCTCTGGTGACCTTCAAGCCCCTCCCCCTAGTTTCTCAAACAGGAAAGTAAGGTCTTAAGTGGACATTTCCCAGCCTGATTTGTCTCTCCTGAGCAAAGTTCCTTGATCAAATATCCATTCTGCTCCTTGACTATCCCAATGCCCATTAATATCAAGGCTCTGACAAGTCCCGTAGCCAAGGCATCTGGTTAACTCTGTTTCCCAAACTTGCTGGACCACCAAGCCATTCCTTCCCCTTGCAGATCACGCTTTGGGAAATGCTCTCCCAGATGGTCTTTACCGGGCCTGTGGGCTCCTCCTAATGGTGAGGCCACTCTTTTCAGCCTCTCCCAGGCCCTGGGCTCTCCCCCCACCCAGGATCAGATTAGCACAGTCAGAATGCGAGGAGACAGCTCCCCATTCAGCCTCTGAAGTGGTGAAATCTACTCCATTATCCCGCCTGCTGCCCCCTCCTTCCCCGTCACTCAGCTGCTACAATGTAGTGGGTCTCCTTGTGAATGCGACCCCACCCCGTCCCCTCCAGACTTTCCTTCCCCCAGTGACCTCTCCACTCAGACAATGTGGGCCCATCTGCACCCTTTCATTTCTCTCCTTCAGCTGCCTAGGGATTTAGGCTGGGGATTTAGGGGACCAGGCTAGAGACTCGGGCACTCAGAGAGAGGGTGTGACACCCGGCTGAGATTTTGAGGGGTTTGGGATTGCATCGCTGGGGAAGATGGCCAGGGTGTACAGGACAGAGATGAGCCGGAGAGGGAAGTGACTAGGGGTGCTGAGAGCTGCAGAGAGGTTCTGGAGGCCCCAATGGTGAGGCCAAGGGTGAGCGGAGCATGGAGGAGGGTAGCTGGCACAGGACTGGAGGAGGACTGGACGAGGTAACCCGGGGAGCTAAGCCATCTACACGGGGGGAGGGAGAATGCAGTGGGCAGGCGGACCTCCCTGGTCCTGCCAAGGAGAGGGAAACCACCCCCTCCCTAGGACTTGGAACGCAGACCCCCACGGAGAATAAACAGGATTCCAAGTTCCCCCCAGTGCTGGGAGAAGAGACGGGCCCTCCCAGGGTTGGGAGAGGCGGGGGCTGCAAGATGGGGCTCACCCAGGCGGCTCCAGGACACAATGGGGCGCGGGTTGCCCGTGGCGACACACTCGAGCACGGCGGTCTGGTGCACAGTCAGGGTGAGGTTCTCAGGCCCCACGAGGATCGTGGGCTCCTTGTAGGCCCCAGAGCCCGAGCCTGGGAGGAAGATGCCACGTTGCTCCACTGTAGCTGGGACCCTTCCCACCTCCTCACCACACTCCCCCCATACCCGCATACACAGCTCAGGCCATGGCGGGTGGGAGACAAGTTGCAGCCCCAAGCCAGGTCCGGTGAGTGGAGAGAGGAGATGCTGGCTGTCCCTGGACGTTATCACACTCATCTTTCCCGTCAGGGCCTCTCGCGGTGGGACAGCCACCCCCACCCAAACACCTAGAAGCAGAGGGTGTGCTTCCTCCAAGAGAACTGAGCTAGCGAGGGACCTCGGGGTCCCTGAACCCTCCTCGGGGTCCCTGAGCCCTCCTCGGGGTCCCTGTGCCCTCCTTGGGGTCCCTGAACCCTCCTCGGGGTCCCTGTGCCCTCCTTGGGGTCCCTGTGCCCTCCTTGGGGCTCCTGTGCCCTCCTCGGGGTCCCTCCTCATGCCCTCCTCAGGGTCCCTGCGCCCTCCTCGGGGTCCCTGCACTCTCCTCAGGAGGAGGAGCACAGAGCTAGGCGCTCAGAAGGTGCTCGTACGCACTCGGCAGTCCAGGCCCTGGGGCTTCACTGAAGGGAGGGTGATGTAGTGGTGGGGGGAAGAATGCAACAGGGCAGAGGCCCGCACCTGTCACGGTGAGCCTGGCCCCGTGGCTGACCCGGACACTGGCGATGTTTGAGGCCACACAGTGGAAGACGCCGCTGTCCTCAGCTCGAAGGCCTGTGATCTGCAGGACCCCCTTGGGCAGCAGCGTGTACCTGTGGTGGGTGCACGGTCAACCACCGGCACAGCACCACGGGCCCAAGGACACTCATCATCACGGACACAGTCCACCACCCAGCCAGTCTCACCTTCGTCATTGCAGACACACTCTGGGACTCTCACTGGTGGACGCACCTGCAATTCCAGCCTCAGCAACAAACAACCACACACCCATCTTCTCACTGACTCAAGTATTCCATCTGGGCCCACAAGCCACACAGATACTCAGTCTCAACAAAGCTGCAGGAATACCAGCCCGGAGGCTGCAGGCAGGCCTGCTTCAAGGCCCAGACACTGGACTGGGCCTGCCTCCTGGTCCTACCACGAGCCTCCCGGTCATGGCCACCCAGGGCTCACCTCTCATTGTCCGTGTCAATGGGGACCCTGTTCTTCTCCCAGGTGATGAGGGGTTTGGGGAGCCCGTGGATTTGGCACTGGAAGCGGGCCACACCGCCCTCCTCGCCCACGGTGGCCTGGGGATGCACGTAGAAGTCTGACATGGCTGGAGAAAGAAAAGGAGGTGTGCAGGGGGAGGCACCCTGCTGAGGAGCAGAGGGGACGGGAGACGGCGTGGGGGCCTCAGATTGCACAGCAGCACTTACACTGCCTCCGACCTGTGGGAACATCTCCCCCAAAGGCACAGTATAGGCCTGGCTGGGACACTCTGAGAAAGGTATGGCCGAATTCTGAAACAGTGGACTGTGGACCCACAGAGGCGAGTCATAGAAAGCCTTGCTCCCAGGGCCTGCTCCCCACTTTTACAGCTGCTTTTGGATTTATTTTTTATAAACTCCCCCTCAGGTTGTTGTTGTTCAGTCGCAAGTCATGTCCAACTTTTTGTGACCTGCATGGACAGAGGAGCCTGGAGGGCTACAGATTTCCCAGGCAAGAATATTGGAGTGGGTTGCCATTTCCTTCTCCAGGGGATATTCCCAATCCAGGGATTGAACCCAAGTCTCCTGCATTGGCAGATGGATTCTTTACCACTGAGTCCCCAGGGAAGCCCCCCTCCCCCGGCTAAAGTATGCAGGTGCTAAATATTATGCTGCACATTTTACAGAATAGGAAACAGGCCCAGAGAGGGGAAGTGACTAGGCCAGTGTCACCCAGCAGGCCCTTAGACCCTGGTGACCAGAGCCCAGTGGCTTTCTTTGCCCTTCATCACCATCCCTTTATCCCCAGTTCTTCTGCAGCTTCTCAACGCACCCCAAGAGGGTAGTATATCCATCGAAGGTGACAAGCCTCTCAGAAGACTGTCAGACCCACCAATCTACATTTCAATGTGTCATAAATATTCAGGGGCTGCTTCCCCACCTTTTGGGGATCTGAACTAACTGCTTGAGCACTGATCATGAGAGGGGCCGATCATGAGAGGGTCCATAGGCCACCCGCCTCCCACCCCCCCACCCCCGCTCCATTTTCAGCTGGTTAAGTGTCCCTGCCCACCCTCATTCCCAGCCATCCCCACTCCCCAACCTGTAAAGCCCAGAAGGGGCCCCTCCCACGCGGCTTCCCAGTTTCAGCACCAGGGCTGTGATTTCATTAAAATCCACTTTGCTTCAAGTGCGGGAAGGCGGCTCACCATCTGTCCAGGCAGGCAGCCCCTCCCCTCCAACACTCCATCAATGGGGACAGTTGTCCCCTCCCAGAAGGAGCCCTCCCCCACAGCAGCAGGGACCCTGGAGCTTGTCCCAGCTCCGGCTCCCAGCTCCCTGGTTGCAGGCGGGCACACCCCATGTCAGACCCGTTCAAACCTCCAGCCTGTGCAGGACTCCAGGGCAGCTCAGAAAGGCCAAGCCTTTGTGCCCTTCTTGCCAGAGTCTCTGGGGGCTGACTCTTTTGTGGCATGTTCTCCGTCTCATTTGCATGTGGTTCATTAAATATAAACATGCATAAAAATCCCCAGCCTTGCCTCCTCCTCTTTCAGGGCCTCTTGGGAGTGCGGCTGATGGGTGTGAGCGCCTCCTTGCACATGTGTGCAGGGCTGTGTGTGCGGGAGGACGGGGCTGTGTGTGTGTGTGTGTGTGGTGTGGTGTGAGGGTCTGAGGCTGGATGTGAATGGAGGTTTGTATCCCTCAGCTCCTGTGGCTGGTGTATGGTTCCGCTTCTGTGGCTTCTGTGTAGGTAATCCATCACACATGTCCCCAGGTAGATATAGTCCTTACAAAGGGCACCTTGGGCCCTAGGGGAGAGCGGTGGGGGCAAGTGCCCAGCTGGTGTCCCCATCAGGCTTGGTGAAATGATCCCCAGGGAGCACCGTGAGGTCAGCCTACCCTGTCTCAGGCCAAAGGCTGTGTTTGGCCAAGAGTCTGCAGGTCAGCCCAGAGGTTCAGGGGAGGGGGCAGACACACCAGTGGGACCTCTCTACTGCTTCCAGGCCTCAGCCTCCAGGAGGGCAGGGCTGGAGGCAGGCCTAGGGAGTGGAGAGGGCACACAGACTCCTGGGTCAGCTGTCTGTGCCCCCACAACCCGGGCCGACCCACTCAGGAGCTGGGGAGCTGCCTGCCATCCCCCTTTCCCCCCACCCACCCCCCACTCCAGCTGGAGAGAGCCTACAGTCCCCCAGGGGATTGGGGCGGGGACTAATGGCTCTGCTGACTACAGATGCCTCCTCATTAAGGAACCGAATCCTTTTGTGTTTCCAGCCCCCATTCTGGGCTCCCTGGAGGTACAGAGAGCTAGGAGCTGGCCTGGGGAGAGATACCAGGGAAGGGACTGCTTCTCCTCAGGGCACTGGGGATGGACCAAGTTTGGCTTCTAAGCTTCTTCCTCCCCCTAAAACTAAACAATGACAAAGCCCGGCTTGAATGCCCTGCTGGAGAGGAATGCTGGAGCAGGAAACGCGGTAGTTGCGGAGTAGTTAAGGAGTCGGTCTGCTCATCTTTTCACTGTACAAGAGTCTGAAAGGTCCCCAGGGCCCCTGGCAGGCAGCCAGGGCCCCTCCCCACCCAGGAGGGCTGCTCTGTAGAGCAGCACCTTGATGAACCTCTATCAGCTTCACCTAACTGCCATTTTGCCAAACATCTCCTTGGAAGGGTAGCTTTGTTTTGAAAAGTGCTTGAAAACCACTCATCGCAAGCCAACCCATTTAATTTAGGAAGGGGAAACTGAGGCCCAGGCCCAGTTGGTGGCTCTACCAGCCCCAAATCAGAAGTTCCACGCCCTAAACCCTGTGCTGGGGTGTCCCTTAGTTCTCCAGCAAATTGTTCACTCTCCAAGGACAGGTGACCCCAGAGTGGACTGCAGACGGGACGAGCCTTTTCTCACTGGTTGGGAGTTACCACTGTGCTGCAAGTTGCAGTGAGCCCCAGAGACGGTTCCTAAATCCTGCCCCTCGAGCCCAGCTGGCCGCATGGTGCGCTCCAGGTGGTGTGATAGGAGGGCAGGCCCCCTGTATCTGAGGCTCCTTCTTCCCTCCCTTTCCTCCCACTCCTATTCAACCCTTGGGTCAGCCCTGCAGTGTCCTGGGGGACTACAGTGAGGCCCTGGGCAGGCAGTGTCAGAGGGTGATAAGGAAGAGCAAATCTGACTCCATGCTGGATCCCTTTCTTTTACTTTAACCTTTTATTCTATTGCTTTTGCTACAAGCTCATCTCTAAAGTGATGTTGCTTAAAGTATACATAATGGCCCATCTCTGGGAACCCTGTTTCTGCTGCTTCAGTGTAACAAAAGTGCCCGCCCTCCCCTCCACAGATGAAGGAGTGAACAGGTGCCCCTCAGGGCCTACTGTCTCTGATTGCTGCCACCTTCATAAACAGGCCTTTGCTTCCTAGTGGCTCAGACAGTAAAGAATCTGCCTGCAATGCAGGAGACCTGGGTTTGATCCCTGGGTTGGGAATATCCCCTGGAGAAGGGAATGGCAACCCACTTTAGTATTCTTGCCTCTGGCAGGCTACAGTCCATGGTGTTGCAACGAGTCAGACCTGACTGAGCAACTAACACTTTGACTTTCTCTTGTCCATTCTCAGCTGAGCTGGGGTCTCTGGGAATTGTCCACTCACTCCAAATTCACTCCTGACTTCTTTAGGAAGTCAGGGGAGAAAAGTTTCTCGGGGCCACTTAGATCTCTGATCTCTCAGAGTAGGACGTGTTGGGTTGACAAGTCTATACTGCATTGGTTTGTACAACCTGGCCACGGAGCTAGGGGAAGTGGTCCTTGATCGTGTCTCGCTCTGGGAAGGGGTCCCTGGGCAGCCATGGGGCTGAGGAGCTGAGGACTGGACCTCCGGAAACCCTGACCCCCGAGCAAGCCATCCCAGAGGCCACTGTGTGGTAGATAATGGCAGACACAGGTCACCGTGGTGGCTGGAAACACTGCTCAGAGGCCAGAGTGGGCAGCAGGGCGGCCGTGGCTGGTGCATGTGGAGGTGGTGCTGTGGCGTATGGCTGTTGGTGCTTTATCCTCCTGCTGACACCTGTTGGTCAGGTAGGAGCCGCTGTGGGTTCCTTGCTTCAAATTGGGTTATGGGAGTGGGTCGTGTTGGGACGCCCTCTCTGGGGTGAGGACCAGAGAGAGTGACAGGGTGGCCAGAGGTCTGCTTGCGGGGGGCGGTCACTGTGGAGAAGCGAAGAAGAAAGTACCTTTGTCCCCAAACAGTCTGCAAAGGAATCTCGCAGCCACTCCCTGTTTCCACCATGGGTACACCCAGGCCATGAGCAAAGAGGGTTCAGAGAGAGAGCCCAGCAACCCACCAGCCTGGAAGGGAGCAGAAACAGGCAGGATATGGCTCCTGGACACCTCTATAAATCACCCAAGGGGAGAGGAGTTCTCCTGAGAGCCAGATCTAGAGAGGCTCAGGGAGGGGAGGGGGCTTTCCTCCTGGTCCAGGACCTCTGGCGAGGTCAGGCCTGGATCTGATTAGACAGGCTCCAGGGGGACGCTGCGGGGCAGGAAGGGTCGGGGCAGAGTGCTGGGAAGGAAGCCGGCCGCATACCCCTGGCCCGGCCTCTAGCCCTTGGCTACAGCCAGACTCCTGTCTGGTGTGTGATGACAAAAAAAATCAGTGGGCTTGCCAGGATAGAGAGTTCAAAACATAGCCTTTGTGGAAGCCGGAGGCACTGGGGGTCTGAGGCACCGACTGCCCCCATTCATACCACCCTTCAAGAAGAACAACCACGATCTGCAAACTCTTCCAAAGGCCATCAAGGCCAGTCCCTCTCTTTGGATCCCTCCCTGCCAAGGACCAGGGATATCCTGAATACCCTGCTGCCCCTCAGCCAGCTCAGATGTTAACACTTTTCCTTGTACTAGAGACATGCCTGAACCCCATATGCTTCCATCCAATGCCCCAACTTTCCCCCTGAGAATTTCATTTTCCAATAGAGGAGCTAGCTATTAAGCACTTGAAATGTGACCAGTCCAAATTTAGTTGGGCTGTACCTTTAAAATACACACTGGAGTTCAAAGATTTAGTACAAACTAAAAGACACTGAGCATTAGAGAAACGCAAATCAAAACCATAATGAGATGCCACCTCACACCCATTGGGATGGCTACAATCAAAGCAACAGCAAGAAATAACAGAAAATAACAAGTGTTAGCAAGCCTGGGGAAAAAAATGGAACCATTGTGGACTGTTGGTAGGAATGCTAACTGGTGCAGCTGCTAGCGAGAACAGTGAGGGTGTTCCTCAAACGCTTAAAAAGAGAGGACTTCCCTGGCAGTCCAGTGGTTAAGAATCTGTCTGCCAATGCAGGGACCACGGGTGTGATCCCTGGTCTGGGAAGATCCCACATGCCACGGGACAGCTAAGGCTGTGGGCCACAACTCCTGGGCCTGTCTGCAAGAAATACTGAAACCCCCTTGACTAGAGCCCATGCTCCACAAGAGAAGCCACCACAAGGAGAAGCCCGCCCACCACAGCTAGAGAAAGCCCGAGTGTGGCAACGAAGACCCAGCCAAAAATAAATAAATAAACAGAAACTTAAAAGCAGAACCACCATATGACCCAGCAATTCCACCTCTGGATATCTACCCCAAAGAATTACAGGTCTCAAAGAAGTATCTGTACATCCACGTTCAAAGCAGCCTTATTTACAATAGCTAAAATGTGAGAGAAGTTCAGGTGATCATCAACAGATGAATGGATAAACGAAATATGTTTATACAATGGGATATGGTTGTTGTTTAGACACAAAGTCATGCCTGACTCTTTTGCAACCCCATGGACTGTAGCCCGCCAGAGTCCTCTGTCCATGGGATTTCCCAGGCAAGAATACTGGAGTGGGTCGCCATTTCCTCCTCCACGGAATCGTCCTGACCCAGGGATAGAACCCGCGTCTCCTGCATTGGCAGGCAGGCAGATTCTTTACCACTGAGCCACCAGGGAAGCCTGCAATCAATGGAATGTTACTAAGCCTTAAAACAGAAGGAAATTCTGACACATGCCACAGCGTGGATGAACTTTGAGGACATTATGCTAAGTGAAACAAGCCAGTCACAAAAAGACAAGTACTGCGTGATTCCACTTATATGAAGTACCTAGAGCAGTCAACTCACAGAGATAGAAAGTAGAATGGAAGTTGCCACAGGCTGATGGGGAGAGAGGTTGAAGGAATTACTGTTTAATGGGAACAGAGATTCACATTTGGGATAGGAAAAGAATTCTAGAGATGGATGGTGGTGGTGGTTTGCATAATAATACGAAGGTACTTGGAGCATCCCAGGGACAGAGGAGCCTGGTGGGCTGCTGTCTATGGGGTCACACAGAGTCGGACACGACTGAAGTGACGCAGCAGCAGCAGCAGCAGCAATGCCACTGAACTGCACACTTAAAAATGGTTAAGATAGGGACTTCCCTGGTGGTTCCGTAGCTAAGACGCCTGGCTCCCAATGCTGGGGGCCTGGGTTCAATCTCTGGTCAGGGAACTAGATCCCACGTGCCACGGCTAAGACCCAGCATAGTTAAATAAATAATTTTTTTTTAAATGGTCAAGACAGTAAATTTTATGTTACGTGTATTTTACCACAATTAAAAAGTTGGAAAAATAATAACTTTAATTGATAATAATAGCTTGTAATTTTAAATACTGATGAAGTTGAAACGATAATAGTTTGGATTTTTAAAGACAGTCCAAAAATATCAAAAAGTTATAAAAAATTTAAAAGTAATGATTTTGCGTTGGAATAATAATACTTTGTATATATTAAGTAAAATAAAGTTTATTATTGAAATTAACTTCCCTGTTTTTTACTTCTTAAAAAATATATGTGACTATTAGACCATTTAAAATTATCTATGTGGTTTATGCTATACTCCCACTGGACACTGCTGCTCTAGAAGACACAATTCTATTCTTCATGTAACAGACCTTCAAATACTTGAGGTCCAGGGTGTTTCCTGAGAAGCATCTTCTGAGAGGAGTGAGTAAAAGTTGCCCAGTTACGTTCGACTCTTTGCGACCCCATGGACTGTGGCCCGCCAGGCTCCTTGTCCATGAGATTCTCCAGGCAAGAATACTGGAGTGGGTTTTGGTTCACTTCTCCAGGGGATCTTCCCAACGTAGGGATTGAACCCGGGTCTCCCACACTGCAGGCAGATTCCTTACCCTCTGAGCCACTGGGGAAGCCCACTGAGAGGAAATACCCTTAACTTCTTCAGCCACTTGTGATGATGAGTGACGTTCAGGTGTCTTGAGCCTGAAGACCATGGACAACACTCTGAACCCACAGAGCCTTCCACCACCAGGGACTTGGAGCAGATTTCAGCTATCATCTGTAGGGACCATCCCTGTGCTATCCAATATGGTAGCCACTAGTCACATGCGGTCACTTAAAATGAAATTACAAATTCGGTTCCTCTGACTCACTAACTGCCTTTCAAGTGCTCAGCAGCCGCAAGTGGCTACAGTCTACCTTATGGGACACCACCAATAAAATACTTCCGGTCTCACAGAAAATCCTGCCAGACAGCACTGGCCCACACCCAGTGCAAAGCCTCAGGCCCACAGCTGCCTTCTGCATCGTTCGTTTCCTCTCTCTTGCTACCCCACCGGAGAGCCCCTCCCTTTTTCTGTATCGTCATGATTAGCCCAGCTTTGCCCCTGCCAGATCCCCCGTCTCCCGGCCACATGGATTCAGAGACTGCTGACAAGGCCCACGTTTGATTGCATCTGTGCATGGCAGGAAGGGCCTCACACAGCAAGATTTCTGCTTCTGGTGGGGGAATACTTGCTAAGAGCCTTTTGAGGGAGCGGTCCAGTGAAGAGGTTAATGGTACAGGCTCTGGAATGAGACAGAACTGGGTACAAAACTCAACACCACCACTCTCAGCTCTGTGACATTAAGTGAGTTAGTCTCTCAGAATCTCTATTTTCTCACTTATATTAATAAAAATAGGGTTGATAATAGTTCATGTCATTAGAGCCGCTGCACTGGGGGAAATCAATGAGACCTGTTTGTAAAGTACTTGGCACAGTCCTCATAAAATAGCAAAAGCTTGCTACCTATTGTTGAGGGAAAATAGAGGAACTGAGTTAAAAGATACTGAGACGTTATGGGACTTCCTTGGTGAACCAGTGGTTAAGATTCTGTGCTTACAATCCAAGGGGCTTGGGTTCAATTCCTGGCTAGGGAACTAGGATTCCATATGCTGCACAGCACAGCTGAGAAAATTAAGGAAAAAAAAAAAAAAAAACAGGTGCTGAGGTTATGGTAGAGCATGATAGGATTGGGGGTTGGTAGCCATCTCCTCCAAGAGAGTAGCCATATTCTCACGGACAGGCAAAGGCTCAGAGAGTTAGCGGTAGAGGCTCTGAAAAAGTGAGTAAAGATAGAATTTGCAAGGCTTGAATGGTGAGGGGGTCAGTGCAGGGGGAAGCGGGCAGCGGGGTATAAACCAAACTTTGCTTCTATTTCACTTCTGCCTGGGGGCTTCACAAAGGCTCTAATAGGCGAGCTGTCAGTTGGAAGAAGCCATTGGGTAATTGAGGCCTTGACTTCTCTAGTAAAATGTTTATGAAGCCCATAAACTCATGCCTTTATTGGCCGGGCTCATTCCGGGGGATGGATGTGGCTCTCCGAGGTGCAGTTAAAGCACCTGCTGAACTCCGGCACCCTACAGCTACTCCGGGCTCCACCCAGACCCACCAGGCAGTGACCCTGGAGGGTGAGGAGGCCAGCCAAGTCCCACCTCACGTGCCCTTTAAACTCCACAAAGCACTTGTAAATGTCCTATCTCTACCTGTGAATGGGAAGGAGGGAGGTGAAGGCAGAGAGTCCTGAGTCCTGGGGAGGCTGGCAGCTTGCCACAGTCCCCATGGGATACTGGTTTTGTCATCAGGCTTCTCTGGCCCAGGTTCACCCTTCCTAACCCTTTGTCCCAGTCTCCCCAATATCTGGGTCCCCGCCTTGCCCATGACTTTGACTCTGTTAGGGAAGAGTACCCACATTGATTGGCTGCTGACATTTGGGATGGAGCAAAGTTAGAACTTTGAAGACCTGTATTTACTTCCCTGGGCCTCCAAAGGGAAGTCTGAGAGTTGAATTAGATTTTGAATCCAGGGAGTATGGTGTTTTTGTTTTTGTTTTTTGGGCGGGGGGGCTCTGTGTGGGGTTTGGGTGGATGGGTGTGGGCGGATGGTGTCTGGGGCTTACAAACAGCCCCAGAAGACTGCAATGGCTCAGAGGCCCCGCTCAGCTTTGCTGGGGGTGATTGATTCATCTGGGCCTTTGCCTGGTGACCCTGCTCTGAGAAGCCTCTGGATCCTTTTGTCCCCCTCCTCAAGCCCCTTACCCCTTGCCTTAGGCCCCTGAACCCCAGACCCTCCCTCCCACCCTCCCACACCACCACCAGCTCACCACTCCCCCGGCCCCAATCCTAACACAAAAGGCAACTTTGTCTTTCAAGTCAGCAGCCATAAATCCCCGTCTCTCCCCTGCCTCCTGGCAGCCACCCCTGACAAATGGGAGGAGTGGGGGACAGTGGGGGGCCGGACTCAGCTTGGGAAAGTCCCTGCACCCAGTTGTTGGCCCACTGTAGGCTGGTGAGCGTCGAACCTTTATGGCCTGATCTTTGATTCCAAAGGACAGGAAAGACCCAAGGCACAGCTGTAGGGGAGGCAGTCGGGCTCTCTGCAGTCTCTGGGCTGGGCTTTTACTGCCAAAAAGCACAAAACCTCTCAAAGCCCTCCTTTCAATTATTCAGCCCATAATTCGGAGGCTCCGGTTCTTCCTCCACATCAAGCACTGGGCTCCCCATCCCTGCCCTACCTCCAGCCCACCACGGAGGACGTAAATGTGTCTGGTGGAGTGTGCTGTGGGACACGGGTGAGGCCCTGCCCGACGTGGCATCCTGGGTGAGCCACTAGGTGGGTGTGTTCCCCTGCCATCAGTGCGGCCCCTACACACGGGAAGAGAAAGGCGAAGAGAATCATTCACCCCCTGAGACCACCCTACCCACTCCATGCTAAGTTTTCAAAAGCAGTCCCAACTTCAAATATTTTGCTCTGTTTTTCATCCCACATATCAGGCAATGAGTCAGAGGATGTGTCCTGGTCTGGGAAATACAGTCATCTGTCCTATATTTACATAGCACACCCACTAAATCAACTCTAAGCATTCATTCAACAGATACTTACTGATTGCTAACGTGTCAAGAGGATGTCCTGGCACCCTGGGGCAAAGTCCCTCCTCCCACAGACCCTGTCTTTAAACTTTCCACCCAAGCTTCTAGAAAGGTTAAAACACCAGAGCCAGAGTCTTAGGTATGATCATAGTTCTGTGACTCTGAAAAACAGAAACCTGCAGAAGCCACTGAGGGGCAAAGCTAAGATATTACGTCAGTATAACCCTGAGAGGTAGGGAGAGACCGTCTGATGCACCGAGAGGTTAAGCAACTTGCCCAAGGTCACACAGTCATTTAATAATGATGCTCACACATTAACATTTGATGATGCCACAGTAGGCATTTGAACTTAAAATGTTCTAACCTATGCTCTTTCCTTGCATCACAGCTGTGAGACACACACATTCAAATGCTTCTCAAACAAGACTGACCATACCTTTGAACAATGGCACAGAAAATCACAGAAGTACATGACATCCTAGACCCTTAAAAGTATCACGCCCCCCAAAAAAAAAAAAAGTATCATGCCTACGTACATTCAGAGACACCCATGACATAGCAGGCTTCACTTTAACTGAATTCCCCCAGGGCTTGAGGTAGGTTTCATAGAGCGTAACTAATGCAGATAAGCACTATGATATGACAGTGTTATTAGCCTCCTAATGGTCACAGAGCCCACACATGTTTCCTAAATTCTATTAACACAGGTAAATAAACAACCCAGACGCCAGTCCCCAGGAAGCCCTCCACGAGCATTTTCGTGCTCTTGGAAATTGGCAAACCAAGAAACCAAGCTGCAAGGGTGGAGCCTGCAGAGTTATTTCTGTCACTTGTCAGGCCTTACAAAACAGAGGAATAACTTATTTTCCAGGTTTTGCAGGAAGAGGACAAAGCACTGTGAGAGGCCAGTGGCTTCCATGGCGTGAGTGGGGGTGGTGGGGCAGGGAGAGAGAAGGTGAATGTGTTAAAGAGAAGGGTTGCCGTGACTGTTTCAGTCCCTTTAATAACTGGGTCTTGATAAAGCCAAAGTCCCTCTCTGGGCCTCTTATTTTCCTCCTCTGTAAAATGGACGAGTTGAACTGGGCCGATTACAAAGTCTATCCGGTCTTTGAGACACACGTGCTTGCAGGCAGCAGCCAAGGGTGCAGGGTCAGGGGCTAGGAGTCAGTTTGGGAATCCCTCTCTGCCTTAGACTTGAAACTGTCCAGGCCCAGCAGGGCCCCTCTCCACAGACTGCACGTCTCCACCTGTGTCAGGGTCACCAATCTTCCTTATGTAAACGTGCCCGGGGCCCACGACATCCTAACTTCTGTCATTCTGGTCGGGATACCGGATCTCCCTCACCTCCCGGAAGGACATCTGGCTAGGGGGCGCAGGCTGGAGCTATTAAGTAAATTGCTTTCACGTGACCATGAGGACAACTCAACAAAAACAGACACTGCCTCCAAATTTCCAGAACCATACATTAGGATTTGTAGAGGACTAATCTAGCAGGTATTAGGTAATGGGGGAGTGGCCTGATCACACCTGTGTGTGTGACCTTTCCATTTCAACCTTGGTTTTCTCATTTTTAAAATGGGAGAGGAGGAGGATAGACAAGATAATCTGTAAGGTTCATACCATTAATATTTTGGGATAACACTAGGTGAAATGGTCTCTCTCTCTCCTCCCATGAAAGAACTCCTCTTCTCAAATCTTGATCTGATGCTGTATTTACCTCTCATGATTCTACAGAATCTCTGGCGGCTCAAGTCTGAACCATGATTGTTTAAGGCCTGCAGACCCTCCACCCCAGCAACACTGCAGGAGAAGCCTTGTCTGCTGGGGAAGGAGAGAGGCCTGCATTCCATGAGGGGATCATGAATTTTCTTGGCTGGGGCACCAGCTCTTGGAAGTAGACTTATTTGGTGAACGCCACTGCTGTCCTCTAGTTGTCAGAGGTCTCCCACAGCCCTAGGAATCTTCTATAGAAGGTTTCAAAAGCCTTCCCTTAAATTCAAAAGTTTCACCACATCCATCCCTAACCTCTTCCTTTTCTTGCGATTCTTAGAGCCTCACCATGGGCCAACTACCCAAGCTAGAACAAAACAAGGGGTCACTGCCACACCTGTTGCCCTCTCCCCAACAGTCAACTGGTCATTAATCCCGGGCTAACCTCCCTTATTGCTCCCACTGCCTTGGCTCAGGCTCTCAACACTCTCAACTGTTTCTATAATAGCTTCCCCTGTCCAGTCTCCCCATTTCTAGTGCTCCCTTCCTCTGCTTCTTGGGCTTCCCTTGTGGCTCAGCTGGTAAAGAATCTGCCTGCAATGCGGGAGACCTGAGTTAGATCCCTGGGTTGGGAAGACCTCCTGGAGAAGGGCATAGCAACCCACTCCAGTATTCTTGCCTGGAGAATACCCATGGACAGACGACTTGACGGGCTACAGCCCACGGGGTCGCAAAGTGTTGGACCAAGCTCCTCTTCTTAGTTCATCCTGAAGCCATAATCATCTTCCTGAATATCCAATTAACCATCTTTGGTGGTTCTCCATTGCCTTGAATCAAGGTAGTCTCCTTGGGATGGCATTCGAGGTCTTCATTATTAGATCCTGATTCATCTTTCCAGCTTCAAAGGCAGCTAGTTCTCTCTTCATGTAATTTGCACTCTGACCGTGTGAGACAGGCTTGTCTTTTCCAGACATCAGATGTTCATACTTCTCTTTACCTCTGCTGTCCCCATTTGCCTGGAACTCTTTTGCCATTTTCTCTACTAGCATCTCATCTTCTACAGCCCCCAAAGGAGGCAGAATTAATTCCTGCGTTGCCTCTGTGTCTCTCTCCTAGCCTTCAACAAAACATTTCAGAATCTGTTGCTTACACATCGATCACCTACTAGCCTTTGAGTCCCTTGTGGGCCCAGAATGGTCTAACTTGCCTTTCTATCTCCAGCACCTAGAACAAATACTAGGTAAATAATAAGTCTTCATTAACTGTGTCCTGAATGCTAGCGTTAAGGGTCATATGATCTTGGGATCACTACACATTTTCTCTTCCACCCAAGTTCCTACCCTGCCACAACTCGTTGTTTATTTGGGGCAAGTTACTTTCTCTCCTTGAGTCTCAGCTTATTCAATGAGATGAAGGATTTGGGACTAAGCACCCCTACTCCTCTTCTCAAACCTGACTGTGTACCAGAATAACCTAGGGCGCTGAGTAACTGCAGATTTCCGGACTCCACTTCCTTGGTCTGGCGCGGTGCTCAGGAATGTATGAAAGCGCAGGAGGCTGTCACATGTGCAAGGCCAGCATTGAGTCCCCCCGGCCTGGCAGGTTCTCGAGAATCCTTATCGTCCCCCGAGCTCCAGCATCCGACAAGGGCAGATTCTCAGCCCAGCACCCATAACCCCACCCACCCATCCCACCCCTCCAGCAACGAGGCCAGCTAGTTAATCCAGGCAGTCTGACTCCAGTGCCAGGAGCCGGCAGCGGGGCGGGTGGAGCATGTGGGAGCCCGGCCCCCACGGGGCCCCCAGTGCTGGCATTCGGCTGCCGGGCGGGGTCAGGGCCCCCGAGCATGGGGCCCTGAGAGCCGCTCGCTCGGCGGCAGGAGTAAGTGGGACCATCTGCTCCGCTCGGGAGAGGTCAGCGCTTTGTGTCAAGCTCCCATCCCCCCTCGCTCCTCCCTCCACCTTCCCCTCTTTGCCCTTTGACTCCCGGGACTCAAAAGAAAAAAAAAAAAAGCCCTTGAGGTCCTGATGAAAGTGGGAGTGTGATGGGGAGCGACACCGGAGCTCGGGGCCCGGGCAGTGCTGAGCCTGCGCCGGCGGAGAGCGCGCGGCGGGCGGCTGCGGGCCGGGGAGGAGCAGCCGCGTCCGGTCCGCCGGGCCCGGGCCGAGCCGGCGGGGCGGCTCCCGAGGGAGGCGGCGCCGGTTCCCACAGCCGGCCGGGCCGTCGGGCCCCTTTGAAGTGGCCGCAGCTGCACACCCCGAGCCGCGGCTAATCCCCGCCGACGCGGGCGTCCTCGCCCCCCCGCATAGCAATAGTGTCCGCGCTGAATGGCGCTGGCTAATTACCTCGCTCGCACCGCCGCGGGTGAATGAGAGAATCCGGCATTGTGCGCGGCGAATGGAGAAAATAAGACAACCATTGTCCTCGCACGCCAAACGAGGGTTTGATGTCGCTGGGGCGAGCGAGGCACCATTTCCCGCCACCCCCTCCCCCCAGCGGGGCAAATGCCCCAGCTGCGCCCGGGTGGACCGGGCCGGCCCAGGGAAACTGAGGAAGCACGTCCCGCCTCCCCACGGAAGAAGCCCTCCGCGCCCCTCCTACCCATGGAAGCCCGGCGGGGGCTACGAGTCTGCCCCGGGGCTCCCCTCTACACCAGTGGGTTATTGGGGGCACCTACTGTTAGCCCGGTTCGGAGAAAAACCAAGCGGCCCTGCCTTCACAGCCTAATTAGATTTCGCTGGGAACACATGAAACAATGGGAAGAGTCGAGGATTTATGTTCTTCAGTGCCCAACTGTGTGCCACCAGCTGAAAGGGCTGGAGTCGTTCAGAGAATGGCTGGGAGAGATGTGAGGAGAGGAACAGGGCTCTGAAAAGAAGAGGCAGGAAGATGAGGGAGCTGTGGGGGCTGAGGAATGGACTGGCATGTTCCGGGAGGAAGAGAGAATGGTTGGAAAGGGGAGGTCCTAACAGTGAGGTCTGAGCCAGGGTTCAGGACTGGGATGTGATACCGGAAGCGCCGAGGCCATTGCTTTGATCCAAGAAAGGTCCCCTTGATGAGAATGGTGGATGGGAAGGAAGGACTGGAGTTTCAACCGCTTGCCTGTGAAAACCGACTCTTCATCAGGAACTGGACTAGCCTGAGGCACTTCCCTTTTCTTTTTGTATAAGGATGTGAAGAAGAGGCTCAGCTTAGAAATCAGCACTAAAGGAAAATCGTGATGCAGATGGACTGGCTGACAATCACACTGTTAATCAATTCAACAGATTCTGTGCTTTATCAGGCTGCCTTCTCTCCACTATCACCACCAGTTATGGTTGCTTCTTGACAAGGCGGGAAGAGGAGTTCGCATTCTTCAAGATCAGGAGGTGTCTTATCTTTCTGTCCCTCAGAGTCCTCAGCTTAGAGGCAGATAGGTGTAGGAGAGATGTTCTTAGAGATTGGTTGATTTGATAACTGACCTGCTTTAATATCCTTCAGTTCCAGTATCCTTTTCCTGGAAGCATGCACTTCCTAATCCCTTCTGATGGGCTCTTAGATTATGTCTGCCTAAAGGAAGAACATACATGATCCAGTGTCCTTTCAGGATTCTCAACTGATAAAAAGGTCCATTGCTCAGATCAACAGCAGGCTGCTGGGCTGACCCAGTAGCCCTTGGTTACCATCACTTATGATGCATATTACTGGGCTCTTTCTAAGGCAGCAATCTTTTCTAATGTTCTAACGTCCATGTTACCACAACGAGATTATGAACCCTTTGTGTACAGCCGATAACTAGACTCTGAAACAGGACCACCCATAAAGTGAAGTCGCTCAGTTGTGTCCTGTTCTTTGCAACCCCATGGACTGTAACCTACCAGGCTCCTCCATCCACGGGATTTTTCCAGGCAAGAGTACTGGAGTGGGTTGCCATTTCATCCATCCGTTTATTTGAGAATAAAATTAAAGACTGGACAACACTTGTTGAGAGACTAAACAGCCGCCAAAATGGGTCCTTGTCTTGACTGATCAACCACGTCTAATGCTACTGAGCACTAGTTGTAACAGTGATAGGTGAAAAAGTATGCTTTTTAAAGAAAAGAAAAATCTAAGTATAGGTTATTATTTTTCTAACCCAATTCTCAATCAAGGTATAATTTAACCTGATCATAAGTGCCAATATGATCGAAATGTTTTTCTTAATAATTCTCCTAAATCTTCATCTCAGAGTCATGTTTCTTCTGCCTAAGGCTCTAGAATCTTAAGCCTATTTGGTATCCCAGCACCTGCTGAACTACTCCCCTGCTTAGGCCAGTCTACCTAGTTAGCTGATCTGCCTAGTTAGTTGGTCTCAAGAACTCCAAAACAAAACAAAAAGGTAACGCAGAACTGCTGTGGATATGGTAAATGTGAGAAGCCTGAAGCTCCACCAATCTGACTTCTCTTTCCCTCATCTGCAGTCCCTGACCCCCTTCACACACTCAAGGACTGTAGAGAATGATGCTGAACATCCCTTCATCTAGAGAAAAAAAGGACCTACCCAAGGAAGCAACAGTTGGTTTGTAGTAGATCAGAGATCATTCTAATGCCATACAGGCCACTAGCTTCATTTTACAGGACTAAAATGACCATTCAAACAGAAACTATAGTTGTTATTATATAGTACTATACACGTGTCTTTATAGTTTGTCCAGATTTCAACAAGAGTGCCTGAATATCTAATCCCCAAAAAATTACACTTGGGAAATGATCCACTATTCAAAAAACATGAGGCGCCTCCAGGCCCAAACTGGAGATTCAACACTTTTAACTAAAAAAGTGCTTTCTAAAGGAAGCCTATTTCTCCTCACATCTCTTCTTTCCCCAAACCCAAGACCATTAAGTAACTTTAAAAATAATGCTCCATGGGTGAATATTTTGATAAGAAGATAATGAGTATAATACTGAGAGTGTGTTTTTTTCTCTTCTGATCCATTCCCACAGCAACATGCATTCACAGGAGGCTTTGTTATCATCAGATCAGATCAGTCGCTCAGTCGTGTCCGACTCTTTGTGACCCCATGAACTGCAGCACGCCAGGCCTCCCTATCCATCACCAGCTCTCGGAGGTCACCCAGACTCACATTCATCGAGTCAGTGATGCCATCCAGCCATCTCATCCTCTGTCGTCCCCTTCTCCTCCTGCCCTCAATGCCTCCCAGCATCAGAGTCTTCTCCAATGAGTCAACTCTTCGCATGAGGTGGCCAAAATACTGGAGTTTCAGCTTTAGCATCATTCCTTCCAAAGAAATCCCAGGGCTGATCTCCTTCAGAATGGACCGGTTGGATCTCCTTGCAGTCCAAGGGACTCTCAAGAGTCTTCTCCAACACCACAGTTCAAAAGCATCAATTCTTCGGCGCTCAGCCTTCTTCACAGTCCAGCTCTCACATCCATACATGACCACAGGAAAGACCATAGCCTTGACTAGACGAACCTTTGTTGGCAAAGTGATGTCTCTGCTTTTGAATATGCTATCTAGGTTGGCCATAACCTTCCTTCCAAGGAGTAAGTGTCTTTTAATTTCATAGCTGCAGTCACCATCTGCAGTGATTTTGGAGCCCAGAAAAATAAAGTCTGACACTGTTTCCACTGTTTCTCCATCTATTTCCCATGTAGTGATGGGACCAGATGCCATGATCTTCGTTTTCTGAATGTTGAGCTTTAAGCCAACCTTTTCACTCTCCACTTTCACTTTCATCAAGAGGCTTTTGAGTTCCTCTTCACTTTCTGCCATAAGGGTGGTATCATCTGCATATCTGAGGTTATTGATATTTCTCCCAGCAATCTTGATTCCAGCTTGTGTTTCCTCCAGTCCAGCATTTCTCATGATGTACTCTGCATATAAGTTAAATAAACATGGTGACAATATACAGCCTTGACGTACTCCTTTTCTTATTTGGAACCAGTCTGTTGTTCCATGACCAGTTCTAACTGTTGCTTCCTGACCTGCATATAGATTTCTCAAGAGGCAGATCAGGTGGTCTGGTATTCCCATCTCTTTCAGAATTTTCCACAGTTTATTGTGATCTACACAGTCAAAGGCTTTGGCATAGTCAATAAAGCAGAAATAGATGTTTTTCTGGAACTCTCTTGCTTTTTCCATGATCCAGTGGATGTTGGCAATTTGATCTCTGGTTCCTCTGCCTTTTCTAAAACCAGCTTGAACATCAGGAAGTTCACGGTTCACATATTGCTGAAGCCTGGCTTGGAGAATTTTGAGCATTACTTTACTAGCATGTGGGATGAGTGCAATTGTGCGGTAGTTTGAGCACTCTTTGGCATTGCCTTTCTTTGGGATTGGGATGAAAACTGACCTTTTCCAATCTTGTGGCCACTGCTGAGTTTTCCAAATTTGCTGGCATATTGAGTGCAGCACTTTCACAGCATCATCTTTCAGGATTTGGAACAGCTCCACTGGAATTCCATCACCTCCACTAGCTTTGTTCCTAGTGATGCTTTCTAAGGCCCACTTGACTTCACATTCCAGGATGTCTGGCTCTAGGTCAGTGATCACACCATCATGATTATCTGGGTCGTGAAGCTCTTTTTTGTACAGTTCTTCTGTGTATTCTTGCCACCTCTTCTTAATATCTTCTGCTTCCGTTAGGTCCACACCATTTCTGTCCTTTATCGAGCCCATCTTTGCATGAAATGTTCCTTTGGTATCTCTGATTTTCTTGAAGAGATCCTAGTCTTTCCCATTCTGTTGTTTTCCTCTATTTCTTTGCATTGATCGCTGAAGAAGGGTTTCTTATCTCTTCTTGCTATTCTTTGGAACTCTGCATTCAGATGTTTATATCTTTCCTTTTCTCCTTTGCTTTTTGCTTCTCTTCTTTTTGCAGCTATTTGCAAGGCCTCCTCAGACAGCCATTTTGCTTTTTTGCATTTCTTTTCCATGGGGATGGTCTTGATCCCTGTCTCCTGTACAATGTCACGAACCTCATTCCATAGTTCATCAGGCACTCTATCTATCAGATCTAGGCCCTTAAATCTATTTCTCACTTCCACTGTATAATCATAAGGGATTTGATTTAGGTCATACCTGAATGGTCTAGTAGTTTTCCCTACTTTCTTCAATTTCAGTCTGAATTTGGCAATAAGGAGTTCATGGTCTGAGCCACAGTCAGCTCCTGGTCTTTGTTATCATAGTTATGATTTTTCAAGATAACAGGAAGATAGGCGTGTACATATGCAAGGATAATCCTTCCCAAGAGGATGCACATGGAGCACAAGGGAAGAGGGACACTTCCCAGCATGGAACTAGCCTGTTAGCCTAGCCATTCTGGGGATGAGGCCAAAGGTCTGGCATCCTCGGACTTTCTATAGCTTGTCTGGAAGGTGAGCTTCCAGAGCTGAGGTGACTGAGTATCGGTAGCCACCTCTCCTGGTAAACTGAAGTCTGAATTCACCAGGCCAACCCCTTCCCCCTCAGCACTCAATCGCCTCACCTGCAGCTTCGTCCAGTCTCCATCCTCCCCCAAGTGGCCAGCAGTGGGACCTTGGAAGAAGGCTGTTTTAAGCAAGGGAACATTAGAGGGAGACAGGGGTGCCTCTTAAGACTAGAAGAAGCTGGGGTGCCTCTTAAGACTAGAAGAAGCTAGAAGGAGACTGGTGATACAGTTAGATGCAGACATGGCTGCTCTTGGCTCCTGACAGCAGGGGCCTCAGAAGCCTGCAGAGAATGGCTTCAGTGAAAGTACACTGTAGGCTCTCGAGTGATATCCGCCTCAGCCTTCCTTGCCTCCCCCAAGTCCAGGCTGTTGAGCTCCAGAGGAAGAGTGTGCTGACCACAGCAGGCAGGACGTGTTCCCACCCTCCCTTTCATACGCCCGCCCACAGCTTTCCATTCTAACCCTTCCCAGGCACCACCCTGTGCTCAGCGCTGAGGATGCTCAGGGGAGCTAGCCCCACCCCTCAAGGAGTCTGCAAACCAGTGGGAGGAACAAGCTTCATACTTACTGTCCCAGAACAGACTGGGGTGTCTTCTGATTCTCCTCACCCCCTAAAAGCCAAGCTGGGCATACAGTTCAATGACTCCTTCCCGAATTGATGCAATAAAAGCTATATGGCTTTATTTCAGGGAAGCCTTGATCCCATCAACCTTATACTTAGCAGCCTTGCTTGTAATGATCTTGGTTTTGTCACGGTTCAGTGGGAAAATGACTGATTTGAGAAGCAAAATCAGAAACACAAGAGAGCAGGAATGTCAAACAGGCTCAATCCTGAGACTCATTCTATGATACATCATTACTGGTCTTCTGATATAGTGGAATCAAGGATATTCTGACCCATTCTTCAAGAGGGGTCAACTTAAAGACAGGGTTTCTCTAAGGTATTAGAGGTTTGGCATACAATTTTCATGGTGGTGATGGTGTTCAGTTGCTAAGTCGTATCCAACTTTTTGTGAACCCATGTACTATAGCCCATCAGGGTCCTCTGTCCATGGGATTCTCCAGGCAAGAATACTGGAGTGGGTTGCCATTTCCTTCTCCAGGGGATCTTCCCGACCCAGGGATTGAACCCATGTCTCCTGCATTGGCAAGCAGATTCTTTACCACTGAGCCACTAGGGAAGCCCAGCATTCAATTTTAGGAGACCTCTAAAAAATTAGGGTGAAGGGAACTACTGCAGAAAGAGAGTGACATTCCATATAAGCTGGGATGTAAAAGGCAAAACAAAAATAACCCACGAGGAGCAGGGGAGGTGAGGAAAAAAAAACAGCCAGATGTGAAGATGGCAGGAAAAGATCCAGAAATTGCTTATCACAAGCAAATACTGGGTTTCAGTGTTCTAAGATCCTGGCTCTCAAGTTAGAATCCCAAATCCCATTTGGCCAACCAGCTCATTGGAAAGAGTGCCTGAATGCTTTCTGTCCCAGTTCTGTACACCAGGACTTGGGGCAAGGCCTGCTCTCCGTGTCTCAGCTTCCACAGCACTGATGTGAGAAACAAGGGCAAGAGACTGGAGGACAGAGCAGAGCAGGGTGAGGGTGCATCAGGAAAACCTGGAAAGGTCCCTTCTCCCCACTCCTGCCTGCCCCTGGGGGGAGCACACTCCCCAGCACTGTCAGGGCGACAAGCACACATCTCCATCCCAGCTGCCCTTCTGTGAAGGTTCTGGGCCCCACTCTGCTTCCTGCTCAAAGGCTGGCCTACAAACTTTTGTCCAGCCCCCGCCCCTTGTCAGCAGTCCCTGGCCTGCACTCCAAGCCAATCGGGAGGAAGGAGGCTGGGGGCCCTAGACCTCCACTCTCCTGTTCCATTTTGCTCCCCAAGACCAGTAAGAGGCCTCCAGTCGGTGGTAGCCAGTTCCCAAGTTACCAGGTGAAGGCCAGGGAAGTAGTGGAGCATACAGGAGCTCCAAGGACGACACAGGCACATTCGCAGACCGCAGATACACTCACATAGGCACACAGGTTCTCACATCCACAGACACACAGGGCACGGTAACTTGACAGCCCCGCGACTGCGCTTCGCGGGTTAATTGAAGGCACATAGATTCTGCCAACCTGCCCGGCCCAGCCTCGGTGAGAAGCAGCCCGCTTTGTGCTGACGGTTGGGCCATCCCTCTTCCCCGATGCAAAGATAAAGAGTCGTTTCCGGAGCGCAGCAGCTCCTCCGGGTCCACTCATTTCACACAACGCTTGCCACAGGGCGCAGGGTGGAAGGCCAGTCACTGCGCAGGGGGTTGAGCGCCCCTGCCACACCCAAATCCCAGGGGACTCAGTAACCCCGCTTCGGACACGGGTCCGTGCGCTGGCCGGAGCTACCGGGCAGCAACCGCCCAGGTGGGGGTTAGCGACAGAAGGTGAGGATAAGAAAGCTTTGCTGTAGAACTGTGATCTTGACAGTTCAAAAAGGAGGAAGCCAAGCCCAGCACGGGAGAGACAGAGGAGTGGGAGAGGGAGATGGAGGAGAGAGCTAGGGCCAGCCTGGGGAGAGGTAGAGAGGAGAGTTGGGGAGGGGGGAAACTACCTTCAAGGCAAAAGGAGTCAGAAGTGAGAAGAGACTTTGAGAACCTTGTAATCTGGTCCTCTCCACACTACCTTCCACCCATGGGGAAACTGAGGTCCAGGAAAGTGAACCTTGGGTTTTGTGGGTCCAAAACCACATGGGGATGAACTGAATATTCATATATTACAAGCAGCTCCTGGTTGAAGTGAGAGTCAAGGAGGACACAGAAGTAAGGAGGACGTCTAGGTCAGGTCCAGGCTCCTCCCAGTCCGCAGTCTTGGCAGACACTTTCCCAGGTGGGAAGCAGGAAGACTGGGAGGAAAACAAGCAGGCAGGGCCCCAGCTCAGGGCGTATGCCCCAGGAAACATCAGCCCCCAAACCGAGGCTTTCAGGTAGGGGTGGGGGCAGGATCCAGGACCCTCCCCAGAAGTCAGGTTGCTGAGAGTGAGGGTGAAGAAATGCAGAGCACCCAGGGCTGCCGAGGCATCCCAAGAAGGTCTGGTTGGTGCTCCCTCCCCACCGCCATTACCGGTTCTCACTCATAGACCCAAATTTCGCCCTGTTCTAGGGATCCCAGCCGCAACTGGCCCCTCCCTGTGGCCAGTAAAGCCCCCGCCCTGTGCCCTCCCAGCAGGCACAGCCCGCCCCCTCCCTGCAGTGCTGCTGGGTTGACCATGGAGCCTGCGGTCCAACACACTGCTCAGTGGGGCAGAGGGGGGGGGGGAGGGCGGGGGGGGGGGGGGGCCTCAGTAGACCACTCACCCAGGATGGGGTAGTAGCCGAATCTTCCAGCTACCACAGCGGGCAGGGACTGTGGTCAGGGGTGGGGGCCACAACTCCACGAGGCCTTAGGCCACCTTGCCCGGGCAAGGGGACAGCAAAAGGACAATCAGCAGCCTGGCTCCTCCATCTTCCAAGGCTGATTACGTCTCTTCCCTACTACCCAGCCCCCACCCCCGGAACCCCTAGGGAGAAGGATCTTACTCAAGCCACACCAATTCCTTTCCTGTGATTTGTTCTGAATTTTCAAACAAAGAGTAATTATGACAGATGTGGAGCAATCAGCATCATTATGCAGGGGAAACAAGAAAGGGAAAGGGAGATGAGGGGCCCCGGGGGAAGGGAACTTGTCTTTCCTCCTTGAAACAAGCAATTCCCACACCTACAGCCCAACACCCTCCGGACTTCTCCTGCTGGGAACCTGTATCCAGCTACTCTGCCAAGCCTCTCAGGTAGGACAACTTTTCTCTGCAGAGCACCCCAGCAGAGCACCCAGCCTAACTGCCCTCCACATTCTCCCCAGACCTCCAGCAGCAGCTGGGGGTGGGGATCATGTAGCCCCCATCTAGCACACCCAGAAGTGGCTCCCACTTTGGCCAGGCTTCTAAGTTGTTCGCTCCTAATACTCCAGCACAGGAGCATGGCTCTATTAATATTTCTTAGGCAAAAATACTGATTATGTTCTCAAGGGACTCTAGTCCCCCTTTAAGGACACTCAGGCCATTGAATTTTGAGTCAGACCAGGTTTAAATCCCAGCTTCTCTACTTACTGTGTATCCTTGGGCAAGTTAATTAACCAGTCTGGGCTTCTGTTTGCTGCTGCTGCTGCTGCTGCTGCTAAGTCGCTTCAGTCGTGTCCGACTCTGTGCGACCCCATAGACGGCAGCCCACCAGGCTCCCCCATCCCTGGGATTCTCCAGGCAAGAACACTGGAGTGGGCTGCCATTTCCTTCTCCAATGCATGAAAGTGAAAAGTTCTGTTTACTCATCTGTAAAATAGGACTAGTAGTAACACCTACTAATGGAAATCTGTGGGAATTAAGTACATTAACATACAAAGGGTTTAGGACAGTGCAGCCCCCTTAGACTAGGAAGACTCCTGCTACTACTACAGGTTCCCCACCAGAGCCAGCACGTAGGTAGCCCTCACACCACTCAGCTCAGCATCTGGGGTGCTCTGGAAACTCAGGGAATCTCTGAGATGTGGCATGGATGTCAGGAGCCTATACCCACTGGCTGACACTCACATTCAGAACCATCCCCACAGACAGGGGTGGGGATAGATCAGGAGAAAAATGGAAATATATGTGCCAATCTGCCTTGAAGGCGATATAAAAAGATCTCCCCCATCCCCAACCAGAAAGTGGTGAAGCATTGGGCAGGGCAAGCGGCAAGAGGGACTCAAGGGGCTCTCCAACCTGCCCAGGCTGGAGGACCAATCACATCCTTGGGCAGGATACCTCCTCAGGGCCTAAGTTTTCACCTCTGTAAAACGAGGAGGTGGGACCAGGCAAGGTCCAAATGGATGCAGTCTGGATGCCTGTGGTCCCACTGCGGGGCTGGGCAGACCTCCAAGGTCCTAGATGGACCAGGAATTTTAGGCTTCTTTGTAGCCTGCAACTCAGTGAAAAGGCTAGAACTTGGTCCTCTCTCTTGGTGGTCTGCCCCCTCCTCTCCATTTAGGTGGTCTGGTCTCCATCTGCCCACTCCAAGTCCCTGGGGCCTCTTGCAAGTCCCCCCTCACATTCCAATGGCCTTGGGGGCAGCAGCCAGACCAGAAAGTCCAGTTCCTGCCCATTATCACTGCTTGCATCTGCACTGCAACCCAACACCAGCATTCCAGAGAGTAGCCTGGGGCTGCCCCCACCACCCACCGTGGTCAGTGTCCAGGCTTAGAGACAGGGCCCAAGCAGGGGCCAGCGTTCTCAGATTCCTCTTGCAGGGAAGGTGTGCCCCAGCGAGACTCTGACTTGCTGGGGAGGCCACAAACACCTTCCTTTCAGATCCTCTTTGCACCTCATCCTCTCTGACTCCCCTCTTGCCATCTCTTTGCTCTGTGCCGAGGCCTGAGCTCACCTACTTTTGCAGCGGTGTCTCCCTCCAAGCACAGCAGCGGAGGGTGGACACAGGAATTGCTACAATTGGAGCCCGAGGCAGGAGGAAACACAGAACAATAAAGAGAGCTGGAGACAGGAAGAAGGGAGGGCAGGAGAAACCAGGAGGCAGGAGGAATGCTACAGACAAAGACCCCCCTCCCCGAACATGGCCTCACAGGAGGGCAGAGTGGGGGGCAGAGTGTGTGTGGGGGTGTCAAAGACTGAGGAGCCTGAGATCCAGGGAAGAGATGGAGAGGGTGGGCTAAGAGCCCTCTGCATCAAATGGTCTTCCCTCTGCCTGAATCAGGTGGTGAGCTGGCCTGGATTAAGCCCACACTTCCATCCCCTCCGTCTGCCTGGGGTCCAGGGTCTGGCCTGGCACTCCTCCTTGCTTGCCCCTCTTCAGGCCCTTGGGGCCCCTGTCTTTGCCCTTCCATAGGTCACATCATCACCTGTCCAGGAAGCGCCTCTGGGGCTGCTCCGATTCACAGAGAACACTCTCTTCTCTGCTCTTCCCTTATCTTCGAGGGCAGTCAGAAAGGGTCAGCCTTTCTTGAAACAGGGTGAACAAAGCTGGGAGCAAGGGAAGCAAGCTCAGACATCAAAGAATGGTCCTTTGGTGGAGGTGGGGGTGGGGGGTGGTTGGCACACGAGCAGCCCAGGCCAGAGGCTTGCATTGCAGCCAGATTGCTGGCACTTGCCTAATAAGAAAACCATGGCCTAGATTCCCAGAGTTCGGAGAAGGCAATGGCACCCCACTCCAGTACTCTTGCCTGGAAAATCCCATGGATGGAGGAGCCTGGTGGGCTGCAATCCATGGGGTCGCTAAGAGTCAGACATGACTGAGCGACTTTACTTTCACTTTTCACTTTCATGCATTGGAGACAGAAATGGCAACCCACTCCACTGTTCTTGCCTGGAGAATCCCAGGGACGGGGGAGCCTGGTGGGCTGCCGTCTATGGGGTCACACAGAGTCGGACACGACTGAAGTGACTTAGCAGCAGCAGCAGCAGATTCCCAGAGTTACTATGGCCAGGCCCCCATGACCATCATGTAAGCCCCATCCTCTGCCAGCGACCTAAGGCTAGCTTTTCCTCCTTCCTCACTTCAGCTACAGGACCTAATAAAATGATCCACCACCCCCTCTTGCCCTGTACCAGTTCTGTCCATTCTAGATCTCTAGCCTGGTCACTCTGCTCAGGGAGGAGGGATTCCCGCAGGAGAGTCCTTTGAAAGCTGGACCTTTTAAAGGTCCAGGATGAGCTGGGAAGCTCATCCTGAGCCCCATGCACCCTTCTTCAGCACGTAGCTCTATGCTCAGGTGCCCATAGAGGCCCACGTGGCAATATACACACACATTACTGGTCTCCATGGGCTTCCCAGGTGGCGCTAGTGGTAAAGAACCTGCCTGCCGAGGTAGAAGATGCAGGTTCCATCCCTGGGTTGGGAACATCCTCTAGTGAAGGAAATGGCAACCCACTCTGGTATTCTTGCCTGAAAATCCCATGGACAAGGAGCCTGGCAGGCTACAGTCCATGAGGTCACAGAGTCAGACATGACTGAACCAACTTAGCACTAGCACTGGTCTCTGCATTTCTTGTTGCAACAAGGCTGGGGCCAGAGATCTCAGGGAGCCATAGGTTAGTTACACAGGCAGACGTTTTTGGAACTACTCGGTCCAGCTTAAACAAAGACAGCAGTGAGCTGTTTGGTTTTCCATCCTGGGTGCCCTTCTGCTCCATTCTACTTGTTTTTTTGAAGGCTGTGTTGAGCAGCCTTCAAGCTGCTGTGAAAAGTCTCTTACACACACACACACACACACACACACACACACACACACGCCTGCAGGGACTTTGGAGAGGCGAGGGGAAGGCAATACAAGAAGGCCAGAAGTGAAAAAGTCCTTTCTCCCGGGGTGGGGGTGGGGAGGGAATGGGGGGCTAGTGGGGGAGCTGGGGGCCTGTTTCATTTGCAGGCTGCAAATGCCTCCGCTATTCACCGGCCCGCATTCCCAGCCAAGGCGCCCGGCCATGGACAATGCCGGGAACGGGAACAGAGAAGATCTGCACATTGTGTTCAAGGGGCCAGCTGGCTGCCTGCGGCAGCGGAGCCAAGGTGTGGGAACCAGAAGCTTGCAACTTCCACACTCAAGTCCTGCTGCTGGGGCGAGGGGCGGTCCTCCCACTACAGTTGAGGCCAGCAGGCCTGGGGACACAGCCTTTATCCAGCCAGGGAATACAGTCCAAGGCAGGAGACCCCAAGACCCAGGCATGGGGGCCACCAAGCAATGCGGTTTCTGATTCACATGCCATCTGCCGAGGAAGAGAGTCTCAGCTCCTCTAGAGAAAAACAAGCAGCCACAGCCACCCTGAGATTTTGCCCCTAGTGTGTTATCCCATTCACCAGCTTCTGTCCCTTTGAGCTATGCTATCAATTACGAGGTGGGGAGAAACAGAGAAAGTCAAAGAGAAGCAGAGAGCGATGGAGCTTTGCACCTACAAGGCCACATATTCATTTAGTTTTTATAGGGCTCCACAGGCAGAGGACGTGAGAGATACAAAAGAGAGAGAAGCCATTTAGGAGCTTAAAATTGAGTTAAGGAAACAGATGGAATATCCAGCCACAAAACAGTTACTTAACAATGCAGGCAGCCCCCATTGAGAGGAAGGCTGAGCCTGAATGCCACAGACCACAAGTACTCCCCGCCTTAGGAGGGCGAGGAAGAAATTACTGTGAATTAAGTGGTCTTTGGGGAGGGATCGGGTAAGGGATGAGCAGGGGCAAGAATAGACTGGGAAAAGGCTCAGAAAGGCAGGCAGTCCCAAGGACTAATTGGATGGGAAGGAAGCCTTAATATCGCAGCACAGAGATGAACGTTGGGTCCAACGACTCAATATTACAATCAGAAAAACAAAGTCCAGAGAGGGTGACTGACTTGCCCAGAGTTACGCAGGACTCCGGTGTCCAGACAAGGGCCTTTCCACCACGCCTCACAGCTTCTCAAGAGCATCAGAAGAGGTCAGGCTGTGAAGTACTGATTTCCACCTACCTCTGCACCCTGGCATGCTTATGGGTGACCTGCCTGGTGTGACAGTAGGCCTTGGCATGTCCATCACTCGTCACACTGGTGACACCTGAGCAGCAGCACCTGCGTTCTGCTCTAACAGGTAGGTGGAGGCATGTGAGGGGCAGAAGGGAGATTTCCTCAGGGTTACTTTGGAGAGAGTCCCCTGGACAGCAAGGAGATCAAACCAGTCAATCCTAAAGGAAATCAGTCCTGAATATTCTTTGGAAGGACTGATGCTGAAGCTGATACTCCAATATGTTGGCCACTGATGTGAAGAGCCAACTCACTGGAAAAGACCCTGATGCTGGGAAAGATTGAAGGCAGGAGGAGAAAGGGACGACAGAGGATGAGATGATTGGATGGTATCACTGACTCAATGGACATGAGTTTGAGCAAGCCCTGGGAGATGGTGAAGGACAAAGAAGCCTGGCATGCTGCAGTCCATGGGGTCACAAAGAGCTGGACACAATTGAGCGATTGAACAACATCCACTTTGGCTGAGCTGCCCCTCAAAGAGGAGAGAAAAGCTTGGGTTTCACACACCAGGCCTCCAGGTGACAAAGGCCTCCAAGGTCACCAGTCACTGTGCCAGGAACCACTTCCCTGCACAACTTGCTGCCCTACACTGAGGCGCTGCCGGGGTCCCCTAACCATACTGAGCCCATCACACAAGCTGTGCCACTCAGCAGCTCCAGCCCATAGTTTTCCCAACCTGCCCACCCAGACCTGGCTCCACAGATCTGTGCTGAGACCCTGTCCCCACATCCACACAGGCATGGATCTTGCTGCTAGAAGAGATTTCAGAGTAGCCGGTGAAACTGCCCTCACCCAGGCAGGTTGAGAATGGTTCAGACTTCAGGAGCAGGTGACTGAGGGCCTGAGCAGCAGGTGACTTAGTAAGGTGGAGACAGCAGGGGACTAGACCTGGACTTCCTTCCCTCTCACCACACCCCACTGCCTCTTACTAGGAGTCCAGGCTACCAGGGACCCTCCTGGAACCAGAAGCTTAGAACTTCACATGTCTTACCTTTGTTATCACCCCAGAATAATAACAGTATCTAAGGAACATTTTCTATGTGCCCTGCACTGTGCTAAGTTCTTTACACGTATTATGGGGGCTCCTCCTAGCATTTCTCCTTGCTAAGTATTATTTCCTCCAATTTAAAGATGAGGAAACTGAGACTCAGGGATTCCAGTGACTTACCCAAGTCCATCCAGCTGGGGATCTGTTTCCCTCCACAGCCTACCCTCATAACCATCAGTGGGCACGCCCAGTCAGGATGGCTCCGGCTTACGGGGGAGGCAATCCTGGCACTTCAAGAATCCTACCTGCATTGGAACAGGCTTGTCTTCATCCTAAATTAGCACTCAATACCTATCACTAGGGGCTTCCCAGGTGACTTAGGTAAAGAATCTGCCTGTCAATGCAGGAGATGTGGGTTTGATCCCTGGGTTGGGAAGATGCCCTAGAGAGGGACATGGCAACCCACTCCAGTATTCTTGCCTGGAGAATTCCATGGACAGAGAAGCCTGGAGGTCTACAGTTCATGGGGTTGCAAACAGTCGGACACAACTTAGCGACTAAACAACAGCAACAGCAAACCTAATACTAACAATAGTACTTAATGAGCATTTCTAGAGGCCACACCCGGGGCCAGATACTTTCCATCCATCATCTCATTTAATTCCCCAACGGCCCTGATAGGATGACGAGATTATGCTTTTTTTTTTCTTTTCAAATGAAGGCACAGACTCATTTGACTCAAGAGAGTTGAAAGGAACTGTGCTAAGGACATGGCATCTGTGAGTGGCAGAGCTGGGGTTCAAACCTACCCAGATGTGACCCCGAAGCCCATGTTCTCCGGACTCACTGTCCTGCCCACAGACGCCCCTAAACTAGCAACTGTGATGTGGGAGGGGCTCTCCTCTCACGCCTGTGGGCCAGCACTGTGGGCGTCACCAGGGATCCCTTAGACGTGCAGGCGCACTGATTCAAACTCTGAATTTTATCAAGATCACGGGCACAGCAACGTCTGACAAATTGTGTTCCAGATCATCTACCTCTTTACTCCAATTTCCCAAAGGGCTCGAGACCAGGAACTGAGGCCAGAAAGTGAGCCGCAGGAACTAAGAGTATCTGCCTGAGGTGGGCTGAGGGTGGAGGGGGGCTGGGGGTGGAGGGGAGCTCAGTGTGGAGGGAACCTGGGGGTGGAGGGGAGCTGGGGGTGTGGAGGGGAGGGGCTGAGGGTGGAGGGGGGCTGGGGGTGAAAGGGAGCTGGGGGTAGAGGGGGGCTGTGGGTGGAGGGGACCTGGGGGGGTGGAGGGGAGCTGGGGGTGGAGGGGGGCTGGGAGTGGAGGGGAGCTGGGGGGGTGGAGGGGATTTGGGGGTGGAGGGGAGCTGGGGGTGGAGGGGAGGTGGAGGTGGAGGGGACCTGGGGGTGGAGGGGATTTGGGGGTGGAAGGGGTGGAGGGGGGCTGGGGGTGGAGGGGAGCTGTGGGTGGAGGGGACCTGAGGGTGGAGGGGAGCTGGGGGGTGGAGGGGAGATGGAGGTGGAGGGGACCTGGGGGTGGAGGGGATTTGGGGGTGGAAGGGGTGGAGGGGGGCTGGGGGTGGAGGGGACCTGAGGGTGGAGGGGACCTGAAGGTGGAGAGGGCCCGGGGGTGGACGGGGGCTGGGGGTGTGAAGGGGAGTTGGGGCTGTAGGGGACCTGGGGGTGGAGGGGAGCTGGGTGTGGAAGGGACCTGTGGGTGGAGGGGGCTGGAAGGGGGCTGGGGGTGGAGGGGAGCTGGGGGTGGAGGGGAGATGGGGGTGGAGGGGAGCTGAGGGTGGAGGGGAGCTCAGTGTGGAGGGAACCTGGGGGTGGAGGGGAGCTCAGTGTGGAGGGAACCTGGGGGTGGAGGGGAGCTGGGGGCATGGAGGGGAGTTGGGGGTGGAGGGGAGCTGAGGTTGGAGGGGGGCTGAGGGGTGAAAGGGAGCTGAGGGTAGAGGGGGGCTGTGGGTGGAGGGGAGCTGGGGCGTGGAGGGGGGCTGGGGGTGGAGGGGAGCTGGGGGAGTGGAGGGGATTTGGGGGTGGAGGGGAGCTGGGGGTGGAGGGGAGTTGGAAGTGGAGGGGACCTGGGGGTGAAGGGGATTTGGGGGTGGAAGGGGTGGAGGGGGGCTGGGGGTGGAGGGGACCTGAGGGTGGAGGGGAGCTGGGGGTGAAGGGGAGATGGAGGTGGAGGGGACCTGAGGGTGGAGGGGATTTGGGGGTGGAAGGGGTGGAGGGGGGCTGGGGGTGGAGGGGAGCTGCGGGTGGAGGGGAGCTGGGGGTGGAGGGGAGCTGGGGGTGGAGGGGACCTGAGGGTGGAGAGGACCTGGGGGTGGACGGGGGCTGGGGGTGTGAAGGGGAGTTGGGGGTGTAGGGGACCTGGGGGTGGAGGGGAGCTGGGTGTGGAAGGGACCTGTAGGTGGAGGGGACTGGAAGGGGGCTGGGGGTGGAGGGGAGCTGGGGGTGGGGCCCCCATTTATCTCCCCTCCTTGTAGCCAGCCCATCCCTCTTTGGAGTCATCCAGGCACACAGATCTCAACAGGTGTGAGTCACTGCCTATTCCCACTGGATCAGGTGGCCAACATGCCCTGCCTGGAGCCTCTCCAGGGGGATGGTAGAGGGTCTCACAGGGCAGCCAAGCTTCAGCGGATGCCCAGAGGCTTGGGAGAATCCCCAGACCCTCCCAGGAAGGGGTTAAAACAGAACAGGTTGCACTCAGCCTCTGAAGTGAGAGATTCACTCCCTGAGAGATTTTCCTGGAGTACTCCCTAACTGAATCCCAGTGTGGGAGAAAGCTGGGGGCTGGGAGTAGATTCAGGAGTCTGCTTTTGCTGGCAATGTCACTGGGAGTGAAAGTTGCCCAGTCGTGTCCAACTCTTTGTGACCCCATGGACTGTACAGTCCATGGAATTCTCCAGACCAGAATACTGGAGTGGGTAGCCTTTCCCTTCTCCAGGGGATCTTCCCAAGGGGATAGAACCCAGGTCTCCCGCATTGCAGGCAGATTCTTTACCAGCTGAGCCACAAGACTAGAATCGCCTTTAAAAGAAGCAAAGAAGATTGACTCCATTACTGAGTGCCAACTCTGTGCCAGGCAAAGCGTGGAGTGTGCTAGTCCTTACCGCCATCCCACCAAGGATTATATTTACATTTCACAGGGGAGGACACTGGGCCATGGAGCAAGTAACTTGTCTAGGATCTCTTCCTTCACAAGGGTCGCAATTTTCAGCTCCCAAACTATAAACACATGGAACAGCAAGGCAGAGAAACCGGAAAACCAGACAGGCTGGAAGCATGAGTATTCCTAGGACCCTGAGCCATTTCATCCCAGACAGGAGACACTTGCAGTGAAGCCAAGGAATGGGCCTGGAGTCCAGTCCATCATGGTCAGGCCATCTTTCAGTGACAGCATCCAGGCCCACTGGATGGAAGAGGAGGCGTTCCCAGCCATCAGCCTCTGGCTGGTGCCCCACACCGACCTGCCTTACCCGGTGCTGGGTGGATTGTGTGTCTGTGAGGGATGCTTAACATCCTCTTGCCCTGTCAGCCCCTGTAGAGCAAGCAGGAGAAGCAGGGGCTCTGGAGGGCACCTCACAACCTTTCAGAAGGCCTCCTCCCATGTCATACGACATCTGCCCAGCCTGTGGGCACATGGGCAGGGCATTGTTACCAAAGGAGAGAACCCAGGCGGCTAATCAGCTTTGGAGGTTTCTAAAACCTCACAGGGACATGAGCCTGTGACGTGAGGAAAGGAGATCCAACCATCCAAGCCTTCCCCGAGGGGTCACAAGCCTTGCTGGGGAGAGAGCCCGTACCAGGCTGCCAGGGTTTTGAGCCAAACCCCCAGATGTCCCCAGGACCCCAGAGGCTTAACCAAGCCGACCTCACCTGCTGGCCCTCCCCGCAGCCAGAGCCCACAGCTCAACTGCTTATACTGTTAGGAGTTTAAGGAGGCTGAACATCTTGAAGGTATTACCATTTATAGAAAAGCACATTTACAATTAGCTCTATATAAACACCTGGGGATTTATCTCCCAGAAGTCTAGGCTGGTGATGTAGAAGCCATCGAGCCCTCGGAGTTGACACAGGCCAGGGAGACCTCCCTGAGAAGTCTCTTCTCTTCTGTTCGACAAGCTTGCTTGGGTCCCCACTCTCTGTCCACACTTTCCCTCCTCACACCCAGCCATCTGCTCGGAGGATGCACCAGCCTCCCCTACATGGCCAGGAGGGCTGGAAGCTGAGGGGTTGCTGAGCCAGAAGTGATTCCGTCTCAAGGTCCAGGGCTGCGTCCCAGAGAACTCCATATGGGGGCCTAGAGGAGCCTTCCTTAGAACAAAGGGGCATCTTAAACCCAACGAGAGGCCTCCTGCCTCAGAACAATTCATCATTCGCCAGCCGTTCAGAGCAACTGTGCAAATGCCCTCGGAGCCAGGAAGAAATTGGTCCGTGATCAGATAGGGAAGAGGCAGCGTGCCACAAGGGTTAAGTGGGAGGGTGCAGGATTCAGAATACCTAAACTGCAGTTCTGGCTTCTCTGCTCACCAGAAGGTCGCCAATCCCCCTAAGTCTCAGTGTTTTCATCTGTAAAATGAGGCTGACGACTGTCTATCTTCTAGTGTCATCACAATGACTAAATAAAATAGTTCATATAAAGCACCTGGGCAGGGTGCCCAGTACGCAGCAAGTGTTTAATAAGCATTAGTTTGAATGATTACCAACCAAAACTAGAGCAGCCTTTTAAAGGGACACCACCTCAAGACACCACCCAGAAGTACAGAGCTTATGGGAAGCAGAACATTTTCCACTTGGCAAAACTTTTACCCTTTCTCAAAAGCAGTGGTTCTTGGGACTTCCCTGGCAGTCTAGTGGTTAAGACTCCCTGCTTCTAATGCAGGAGATGTAGGTTTGATCCCTGGTCAGGAAACTAAGATGCTATGCTGTGCGACATAGCCAAAAAAAAAAAAAGAGAAAGAACCAGAAGTCTGTAAGCAGACTTCCCACCCTCATAGCTTGCCACCTTCCCAAGATACATAAATAATTTTGGTTTATGTGATAATACCTATGAGTGTACACAGATTAAACAGCAACAGCAGACCTTTGGCAGGACAAAGCAGTAGAGCACGACCATAATTTCATCACCACAGTGACTGCTAAGTCCATCAGCTAAGCACAGCTCTAGAGATGAAACACCTCTTCTCTCTCAATCAAAAAAGCATACCAAATATCAAGTCATCATAATGTACGCTTTAAATATCTTATAATTTTATTATCAATTACACCTCAATAAAGCTGAAATTTTTTTTAAAGTACACCAGCAGGAAGGTGAGTGAGGGGAATGTCATCACTGTGTTAACTCTGAAATTATTCTATCATATTTTTTGTAAAGCAAATCGCTGAAGCTTCAGAATGTTATCACTGGTACAGTGAGGTTTATTCTACCCCAAAGGTTTGAAAGTCAGCACGTAATTAAAAACTGCATGTAATCAAAATTACTCTTCAAAATCCTCTTAAATCACCCCCAACGTTTATCTTTAAACACAAAAATCATACTCAAAAGACTGGGATGCTCACAGTATACAGGCATATGGAAGCTAAGATACACTGAACCAAGGGCTGAATAAAGCTGGCTTTCTCTCTCCCTCTTCCTACAACAGTGTTTGGCTACATTCTTATCAAATTGCATTCCAAGCAGTTAAATGAGTAAATGATATAATTTCACCACTGCGAATTGCTGCTATGCTCCTCTCAACTGACCCATGCTGAG
The DNA here is from genome assembly GCA_935064755.1 of Tragelaphus eurycerus. NCBI lineage: Eukaryota > Metazoa > Chordata > Mammalia > Artiodactyla > Bovidae > Tragelaphus > Tragelaphus eurycerus. The sequence continues at coordinate 3,847,685 of CAKXYN010000054.1, read as the reverse complement.
ACAGTTCTCCAGAAGCTACATAGGATGGAACGGCTCCCTTTATCCCTCCATGACCTGGGCACCCACTTACTTGCAGCCTGGATTCGAGCCTTCCGACTGACCACCAGCCCAAAGCGGTTCTGAGCCACACACTCATAGTCCCCCTCATCTGAAGGGCTGCCTCCTCCATCCAGCAGGAAGTGGCGGATCATCAAGGACCCATTGGCCAGCACAGTGGAGTGGGTACTGTCCACCAGCTCCACCCCATTCTTCCTCCAGGTGATTCGCACTGGAGGAGTCCCCTCCACCTTGCAGCCCAGCATTACGAGCTGCCCAGGGACTACAACGTCATCGCTTGGCTCCACAGCAAATGCCAGTTCAGCAGAGTGGCCAAGACCTGCATCAGGAGGGGGAGAGAAAGTAAAAGGAGAATTTAGTGTGGAATGAACTTGAAAACACAAGGCTTCCAAGTTCTCTGGATCTGAGTGTCCCATCCCCACCATTCTGCTATATTAACTGGAATCTCTATTAATATATAGAAATGTATATATTATGATGGGTCATCTCATGCTCGGAATCTCTATTAATATATAGAAATTTCTGCATTATGAAGTGTCATCTCATGCAGTACAGTTACTTAATCAACAGACCGTCTCAGACAGATGGATATTATTTCTACCACCTTTCTTTTATTTGTATGTTTTAAAAAAGTATTTATTTACTTGGCTGCGTTGCAGCACATAAGATCTTCATTGTGATGCATGGACTCTTTAATTGTGGCACGAGATCTTTATTCATATCTTTTACAGAAAAGGAAACTGAAGCCCACAGATGTTAAGCAACTTGTCTGAGACCTCAGAGTTCATAGTTACAAGTCTGAGACCTAAAAGCAAGACTGATTTCAGCATAGCTGCTGCTACTTCTGTGTCTACCTGGTTAAACACTGAAGCCCCACAGACTTTCAGAGTGTGACCTCAAGTAAAGTATTCAATCTGCCCTGGCTTCTCCATCCTCATCTCTTTAAATAAGGAACAACAATATGGCTTGTGTTGTTTGTACATGCTAAGTCACTTCAGTCATTCAGTCACTTCAGTCCGACTCCTCGAAACTCCATGACCTGTGGCCCACCAGGTTTCTCTGTCCATGGAATTCTCCAAGCAAGAATACTGGAGAGGGTTGCCGTGCCCTCCTCTAGGGGACCTTCCCAAGCTGGGATCAAACCCTCTTATGTCTCCTGCATTGGCAGGTGGGTTCTTTACCACTGAGCCACCAGGGAAGCCCTATGTTAAATATGACCTGCAGACATAAAGGCACTATGAAAAGTTTAAATTTCTAAACAAATATAAAGTGAGATAGTAATAAATCGCTGCTGCTTTTTGCTGACAACACCATCTGAACCGGGAGAAGGGTGTGTGGGTCCAGGACTGGGTACAGGCTGGCTTATGGTCCAGCTCCACTGCCCCACCCCTAGGATACTCTGCGGTTTGGCAGTTCCGTTTGCTTTGCCTTTGTCATAAAGAGAATGAGGGATACCAAACATCTACTCAGATTTCTCAAAATTCAGAAAGAAGGCTCCTAAAACCTTTCTCCCAGCAACCTCTTCACTCCTGCAGAAGAGAAAGGAACTGGAAAACGGGAAGAAGAGGGGGAAGAAGAGAAGGGAGAAGATGAGGGTGATCAGGGAACCAGCAGTGGGAGAGGAGGGACGAGGGCTCCAAGCCCAGGCATGATGCCAAGTCTCCAACTTCTCCAGCGAGCAACTTACCAGACCAGTTACAACTTCAATCCTGGAGAAATGAACCCACCTGGGCTGGGAAGGCAGCCACAGACCCCCTCCACATTTTTGGGCAACTAGTGACACGGGAGCGGGCCCCTCCCTTCACAGGCCAGCGCCCTCCCTGGCTGCGGGGAGACGGGGCAGAGAGCGGGGGGAAAGGAGAAGGAGGAGCGCTGCAGCTAGGGGCGTTACCCCCACCCTCAGGGACGTGTAATTCGTATTTTGAGATATTTGAGGGTCACGCCCCTCTAGATCCCTACCCATCTTTCCCAAGACTTGCGTTTCAGCTGCCTCGGCTCCGCACCCCAACCCCGGAATTTTAATAGCAACTGGGGGCTGGATAAACTTTCTACTAGATGCGCTTGCGACATCCTGCTTCTCCGGAGCTAAGAGGGGAGAGAATACTGCCCAGAGCAGTGTCTGCTGAGAACTTGGGGTGGGAGGCGAAGCGACTAGATTTTCACCGCTCTCGCGTGAAATGGGCTCGTTACAGTCCCTGGGAACAGGGTGGTGGTGACGGAGCTCGGGGCAGCAAAGCCGTCAGACCCCGAGCTCTGCGTGTGCACCCTCCGAGGTAGGGCGGGCACGTGGGCATCCCCGCCGCGCTCTCGCCCTCGGTCGGCTTCTCTTTCCTTTCCTCAGTTCGCAGGGTGTCTCCTCCTTCCCACGCATGGCCAGCCGAGGACCTCCCTCTTCCTCGATCTCTCCCTCGCACTCCGCGTCCCAGTCCCTCTCCAAATCCACGACGCGCTCTCTTCACCCGTCGCAGCCCGCTCAGTCCCGGACTCCGCCCTCGGGGTCGGCGATCTCCTAACCTCGGCCACCGCGGGCCACTCTGTGTCCACCCTCGGGCTCCGTGCTCCCCAACTCGCCCCTCGGACCGGACTCAGCCCTGAGGTCTCCCAAGGCTCGTTCCCCTCTCTCCCCAACTCCAGTCTGCCCGCCGGTCTCCTGCTTTGCAGCGCTCCTGGCCGCTTGGTCCGGGCTCGGACACTACTGAGTCTTGGAGCCGCGGCGGACTGAATGTGAGTCTCTCTTCTGGGGGTCCATCCTCAGCATCGCCTGGCTCCGCGTTCCCGGCAGCCGGGCCTCGGTGCCCTCTCGCCCGGCTCCGCCCCGTCCCGCTCGTCTCCCCTTCTTAGGCAAGTCCCTCCAGCCCGCGGTCCGCCGGCAGGTCCGCGCCTCTCTCCCCAGGTCCGCCCCTCGCGCCCACTTACTCCCTTCTCGCCCTTCCCGGGGCTCGGGCCCCAGCAGCCGCACCGCGGGCGCCCTAGCTCACCGTCGCTTGGCGCAGGCAACAGTAGCAACGGCAGCAGCGGCAGCAGGAGCCGGGGCCGGCGGCGCGGGGGCGCGGCGCGCGAGGCAGCCATGGGGCTCGCGGTCCGCTCAGATCGGCGACGCGCGGCTCTGGGGCCTCTCGCGGCTCACAGTGTCCCGCGGGGCCGGCGCCGGGGCCGGGGCCGGGGCTCCGGCCCGGGCCGAGCCCGGGCGGCTGGGGGCTGGGGCCACATGCCTGCCTAGGAGCGCCGGGGGCGCAGGGCGAGCGCGGCCGCTTGCGCCATCTTGCACCCACCCGGGCGATCTGTCAGCCTCGCCCGGGGTGCGCGCTCCGCACTCTCACCACCCGCCCCGCCCTCCTCCCGCCGCCCCTCTTCCTTCCCCTCCCGGTCCCCTCCCCCAGCCCCTTCTCCCCGGAGGCCGGGTCTGGGGAACAAAAGAGCCGGCGAGCGCTTTAAGCGGCCGGACATTCCCGGCTGCGCGGCGGACGCGCCCCCTGCGCTTTGAACTGGGGCCGGAGCGGCGGGCGCCATCCAGAGCTGCGGCCCCGGACCCCTCCCCGTGGGCCAGCTCCGAACTTGGGGGGCTGGGGGAGTGGAAACCCAGTGGACTGCGGAGTAGGACCGGGTTGCGGAGAAACACGCAAAGCTGCCGGATTCTCTCCTACCCACTCTTTCTGCTGCGCCCTTCTGCAACGTGTCCAAGTCTGTATTGTCGAGATAATTCCCTAAAAGCTGCACAAAGTTGTCAAAGATTCGGTTTTGCATGGGTTTCTGGTTCTTCCACCCAAAGGTTAGGACGTTTAGCTGCAAGGTTGGCCTCTTTAGACCGAAGAGTTCTGGCGCTTGGGTGGACGGGAGGGAGGAAGAGTGGGAAGGCGGCTTGGTCCAGGGCCCTGAGAGAGACGACCTAACAGGACAATGAGAACGCTAAAGTAAGCCGGATTCTGACCCCACTTCTCCCTGCGGTGTAGTTCAGCAAACCCAGGCGGGCACTCTGAGAGCTCATCTGAAAGATAAAGATATCCCGTCTCCCCTGCTCACTCTCAAGGAAACGGAAAGGATACACGTCATGATAAATGACCTGATAAACTGGAATAGCACCCTGAAAGTTAAAATTCCCAATAACACTTCTAGGCCACAAAGACTCAATGTTTCATGTCAGAGAACGTAAAAGGAGACAACATCAGTTTCAGGTAAGGATTGTTATGGTAGATAGGCATGCCTCTTAGGAGATACAGCCCCGCACTGGCCTGCAGAGATCATCAGTCTTGGCCACTCGCTATTAAATGATCTTCTGTTGAGTTCAGCATGATGTGCTAGTCCATCAAAATTACTGAGCATCTACCAAGTTCAAGGAACAAGAGGTTTAAAGAGAGTAGTCTCTGCCTTACTCAGCTATTGGCATTGAATTGGTCAGGCAGAGGAGTAATTACATCTTTCTTTTGATACCAACTGTGGAATTGCAGAGCAGGAGGGTTAACATATATAAAACTAACTCTGATGCAGATAGGTAAAGAAAGGGCCTCCAGAAATCAGGTTAGTTTACCAGTCCCTGGGTTTGTGCAGCCCAGGAACTCTGTAGTAGCAATTGGAAGATGAACAGGACTTGAGACATATGAGCAAGCAGTAGGAGCCAATGGAGAAATTCAGGGTCAGGGAACACACCGAAGTCCCAAGCCAATTTCCTTACAAGGAAGGACAGGAAGGATGAGCCTCTATTGGCCATAGGAAAGGGGATAGGTGGGGGCCTTCCCTGGGCGGAAAGGCCTGGAAATCCCTCCTGCAGGGTTTGAATTCTCAACAACCCCTTCTTGGCTTGTCCTACACTCAGGAGAGGTCAAATTGGTGTCCTGAGTTGCTGTCATTTTAAATTCATTTTGACAAGTGTTTAATTCTTCTTTATCACAACGCTTGGTCTGAGAGTGATATGCAAATAATGGCTATTCTCCTGCATGCAAAATGTGCAGTATCTCCCCCTACAATGTGTCAATTAACCTAGGGCTGGCTCACCAGCCACGTTAGGGGTGGTCCTGTGCAGGAAGGCCTCTGGTTCTTGGTTCTCAGCAGTAGAAAAACACCCATGGTCCAGGCACTATAAAGATCCTAGCAGAGCAGTTGCCAACTGTAATCCTGAGATGAGTGTGGGGTGTAAGCGTGGAGTCTGATGTGTGACTATTGTGCCTAGGTTTGAGTTAATGGACACCAGCATGATTGTGAGTATGAGAGTGCATGTATGGGTCTCTGAGCTCATAGGCACTGCACCCATATGTGCGAATGGGTGTCACGGGCAATTTTGGAAGCCAGATTTATACAAAGAAGATTTGTCGAACCCAATCTCTGGAGTTTGGTGGTTCACTCCTCCCTTGCATCCGACAAAGTTAAAAAAAATGTGTGTTCAGATGAAAAGAGATTCTTGAAGAGCCTAAAAGAATGCCATCAAAGAAAGCATCTTCCCTAAGTTTAGGTGTTTTTTCTAAGTGCCTGTTGTGGGAGGGACATGGTTCAGTCCGTTTTTTGAGGTGAGGGGAGGAGTTCCTATCCTAGGAGTCTGAGTAACCTGTTTTTTTACTTTATTGAAATATAGTTGATGTACAATATTATATGTTACAAGTGTACAATACAGTGATTCGTAATTTCAAAGGTTATACTCCATTTATAGTTATAAAATTCTGGCTCTAGTCCCTGTGTTCCACAACATATCTGTGGAGCTTATTTTATAATAGTAGTATGGACCTACCCCTATCTTGCTCATTCCTCTCTCCCCATGGTAACCACTAGTTTGTTTTGTATATCTCTGCATCTCTTTCTTTTTTGTTATAATCACTAGTTTGTTGTATTTTTTAGATTCCACATGTAAGGAATAGAGTATTTGTCTTTAACTTATTTCACTTAGCATGATACTCTCCCAAGTCCATCCATGTTGTTGCAAGTGGCAAAACTTCATTCTCTTTTATGGCTGAGTAGTATTTCATTGGAGAAGGCAGTGGCACCCCACTCCAGTACTCTTGCCTGGAAAATCCCACGGACCGAGGAGCCTGGTAGGCTGCAGTCCATGGGGTCACTGCCAGTCGGACATGACTGAGCGACTTCACTTTCCCTTTTCACTTTCATGCATTGGAGAAGGAAATGGCAACCCACTCCAGTATTCTTGCCTGGAGAATCCCACGGACCGAGGAGCCTGGTGGGCTGCAGTCCATGGGGTCACTGACAGTCGGACATGACTAAGCGACTTCACTTTCCCTTTTCACTTTCATGCATTGGAGAAGGAAATGGCAACCCACTCCAGTATTCTTGCCTGGAGAATCCCAGGGACGGGGGAGCCTGGTGGGCTGCCGTCTATGGGGTCGCACAGAGTCGGACACAACTGAAGCGACTTAGCAGCAGCAGCAGCAGTATTTAATTGCTTAACCATACCACACTGTCTTTCTCCACTCATCTGTTGAATATTTAGGATGCTTCCATCTTGGCAATTGTAAATAATGCTGCTGTGAACATTGACATGCATATATCTTCTTAAATTACTGTTTTGTTTTGTTACATACCCAGGAGTGGAAATGCTGGGTCATATGGTGGTTCCATTTTTAGTTTTTTGAGAAACCTCCATACTGTTTGCTGCAGTTGACTGCACCAATTTACATTCCCATAAACAGTGTACAAAGGTTCCCTCTTCTTTAGACAAAGTCCAGTTCTTTCTTATAACTACCTGCTCTTCTGCTCAAAACTCAACATTTCCCATCCTGGTAAGAAATACATTCTCTAGGGCAGAAAGGCTGAGGAAATTCTAGTCACTTGGTTTCAAAAACAAGAACATTTTTGGAAAATAGTTTATTAATTCATTACAGGGACAGGTATATGATCAATGCATTGGCTTAACACTAAAGAATATCATAATTGTAAGGAGAAAAAATGCTGGAAAATAATTAAATAATACAGCAAAACTACAGACAAATAAATGAGCAGGTACCGATTATACTTGTCATGCATCAAGAAAAGGTTTTTAAATGAGACTCAAAAACCATAAGGCATCCATGGTAGGTGACAAAAGGATTAATACCCTGTAAAAGGCCAATGGACTCTTTTCTAATAAAAATACTGCTACAAAGACACAAACCTAACACTTCCAAATTACCCAGAGCCCAAATCATATATAATGCTAGTGAGTAATGGCCATGTTCTTATCAACTGTGAGTTATAGGCAGATACCAGATTTATTACTTATTTGCTTTTGAGAAACAATTTTCCACCCAACCTAATGGGTTATAAATTGTCTCATTTGCAGCTATTTAATTTAAACCAGAACCTCAGTGCCTGTTAAACAAGAACATGAAAAATGACTATGTGGTATAATGCTAAGAGCCTACTGTTAAAACAGCTATTTAATTCAGGACAGTTTTTTTTTTTTTTTTTTTTTTCCTTTAGGAAAAAAAAAAAGAAAAAAAAATCAAACCAGCCAAATAAAATGAGGCTTTTGACCTTCAGAGCAGTGATGAAACGTATACAGTAGTGTTAGCCACAGCAACGCTGAATGCGACAGAAATAGTACAGATGACAGTTCTGTCCTTAACGAGGCACAAAACCAGCATTAATAATCTTTAGTGTTATCATAGGCTGCCTGAAGGGGGAGGAGGAGGAAATGTAGGTGCGGGTGTCAGACCTGAGTGACACCCGAGTGTAATAAACACAGATGCTGAAAGGGTCTGAGGAAGCTGCACCTCCACTGAGAGACATTTCACCATTAAAAAAAAAAAGGAAAGATAGACTGGTTATTTCTAATTTGGCTCAGAAGCCAGAGTTAACCCTTGATGTGCTTGCTGCTCGGTGAAAAAAGATGAATTCAGGGAGAGGAGACCATGTACTAAATGCTCCTGTGAGAGGCTGAGGTGCAAAATCAAATACATGAAACAAGTCAGGCTTGTCCCTGTGTGGGGGGGTGGTCAACAGAAAATGACTTCAGGATTGAATTTAAAGAAAGAGCAAAATGAGATGAGCCCATTACCCTTGTCCTGTATGAAGACCCTACTTCCGGCACCCTAGAGGATGATTCCTCCCAGCCCCACCCTGTCAGTTCCTGGACAAGGTGCACAGAGTGGGAAGCGAAGGGGCTGCCCAGCCCCTAATTCCCACCCCCTTCTCCCTTTCAAGCTCCAGCTGGGAAGCAAGGTGCCTCAAACGCCTCTGTCCAGCAAACCAGACTTACCGCATGGAAGGGAGGGAATAATTGTATCCCAAGCCTCTGGATCATGTTCCCCTTTCCCTGTCTCAAAACCCCCAAGGATGACTTGCATTCATCCTCTAAGGAGAACCCTCCAGTCTCAATCCCAGGGAGAAAGAAGCAAGGGAAGCTGAAAGGTCTTCTCCCAGCCCGCATTGGGGGTGTGCAGTCTGCCTGGGGATGGGGTCTACAGAGGCACAGAGAAGCAGGGGCAGAAGGATGATGGCTGAAGTGGACGGTGGACACAGGAGTCCCATCACGGCCCCAGACAGACATGAGGTAGTCGTGTTGTGAGGGAAGGGTGCTGAGACTGAACCCAGGCAGGAGAGCCACATGACACAGCGTGGGAGAGGCGAGAGAGAGACAGCTGAGACAGACAGAAGCCACAGAGAGGAGAGGACAGAGTCCCAGAACGGAAGGGAAGGGCCCTAAGCTTGGGAGAACAGGGGCACAGAGAAACAAGACCCTAGAGGAGTGAGGGGGAGGAGAGAACAGAGAGCAAGAGAAAGCAGATTTTCAAAACCAGGCACTTCCCCAATTACAAAATTAGGTGCAGACTCGCTCTGAGGGGAGCTGGAGTCACCCTCTCAGTTTGGGCATGGGGCACACGGCAGATGGGAGATGACGCAACTAAAGTGTCAGGCATTCAGAGCCTACTTGCACTCAGCCCAGCCCAACCGGAAAGCGGGCTGGGGCTGTCTTTGTCAGACAAGGCATTGGAGACACTCTCAGAGTGTGTAATAAAAGGCTGGGTGACAGAGTAGGGGCCCGCAGGCTGGGGACAGACCACTCTGGGGCAGTGTCCTGACCTGGAGGATCAATTAGGCCACAGTGACCACTGCCTGGACCAGAGCTTCCCAGCTGACCAACCAGCACACACACATGTGCTTCACACATGTGCACATCACATGTAACTGTGCATCACATGTCTCACATATCACATGTGTCAAAGAGTATGGGGGGAGTGAATAATCCAATCCTTCCTCTCCCCGAGCCAAAGCACCCCGGGAGGCTCCAAGTGGCTTGATGATTTGCAGGCAGAGACACGTACACGTGTAGCTACACGTGTCATGTCGCATGATCCAAACCAGCCTGTCCCAAACCGTGCCCTCTAGGGGAGCTAAGTAGAGGAGGATGAGCCTGGGGCTTTGGGCAGGCTTGGGCTGGCTCCTGGAGGGCAGGGGGCCTTTGGCTGGCAGTTGTTCCCAGGGGCCTCCTCCAGAGCCTCACTGGACTGGAGGTCCGAGTAGGGGCAAGTATCGCTGGCTGCCTCTGGCAGGCAGGTGAGTCTGTCTGGCCCAGGGGCTGTTTGCTCACACCCGCCTGGCTCCCGGTCCAGCCAGTCTTCCCCTTGACCGAGATCCACAACACTCGAGGTGAGGTCAGGAGCCTCTGAAGGCAGGGAATCTTCAGGTTCCAGGTCTTGGAGGTGGAGGTCAGGGGTCCCATTGGATGCACTGAAGTCAGAGTGGACGATGACTTCCGCCTCCACCTGGTTCTTGCAGGCTGGGGGAGGCTTCTTCCTCCCGTTGCCCTGGTCAGAGCAGAGCACACAAAAACCATCACTGAGTGTGACCATCAGAAGAATGACTGTCATTCTCGGGGTGGAGAGAGGCTGACTCCCAGCCTAGAGCCCTTTATCTATCATGCGGGAGTTGGTAAGGAAAGAACAGTGACTGTCCTCCAGGAGAGGATGATCAGATCCATGGGAAGGCAGGGAAACACTACGATTTGCCCTTGTCACAGAATTTCAGAAATACCAGATACGGGCAGGGCTCTGTGAACACAAAGAAGGGCTGAATGCATGTCAGACTGGTGCACCCTCAGATCCATGGGAATTCTGCAGTGGCCCATTTATGCCTAGCTCGAGGAGGGACTGTCTTCCCAAACACTGGCCTGCCCTCCACCCACTCACCTTTAGAGGCTCCGGGGGTCTCCAGGCTTGACTTCTACCCCCAGGGACGTTACCACCAGGGGGTCTCCAGAGGATTCACTACTTGCTCTTACCAAGCATGGGACGCTTCTCTCCTTCCCTCCCCCTTTCCAGGACACTGACCTTTATGGCCTCGTACACCAGAGCCTGCAGCAGCAGTGTCTGCCCAGTTCCAGCAGGGGGCAGCAGGGCCCGGGTCAGAGAAGGCATGGGGCCTGCCTGGGGCAGCTCACAGCCTGCCCAGGAACCTGCCCAGCTGGGCCCACCGGGCTGAGCCCAGGAGATCTGCACAGGGAAAGAAGCAGGAGCTGAGGGCTTGGCTGGGGATATAAGCAGGAAATGGCTGGAGCCCCCTCCACAGACTCTTGGCCCCCTTTCTACTTCCCTCCCCAAGGCAGTGGGGACAGGCACAGAATGAGCTGAGAGTCTGGGGGTGAATTTGAGGATAGAAAGATGCTCCTGCAGAACAGCCCAGGAGTTTCTGAGCCAGGCAAGGTCTCCTTCACCACAGAGGCAGGGAGAGGGTGAGAAAGGACTCAGGGGTTAGAGCTGGCTGGTCAGAGAATGCAGGATGACAGGACCCGGCCTGTGTGGATGCACCTCATCTGGATCCCGGTCCTACCTGGCCACAGCCTACCTGACCAGCCTCTTTCCCCCACGCTGGGGAGAACCGAGTCATAGAGCTCTCCCCAGCTCCCAGGATGAGGCGCGTTCTGGCCACCTTGAGTCACCCGCCAACAGCCCCTCTGGGGCTCGCCCCTCCTTCCTGAGAACCAGGCTGACCTATTCTGCCAGAGATGGAGGCCCATCTGCTTCCCTGCCTTGCCAACCCTTTCAAAGAGGAGGGAGAGCCTTTTCTTCTGCAGCTGGTCCAGGGAGGGGAGTGGGGAGCGGGCCTCTCGCAGGGTCACACAGCATGCTCTCGCGCCCCCTGGTGTCCTATTTGGGAATGAACCGCGGTGTGGGGCTCGGCCTCCCCGGCTCCAGGCTCACCTTTCTCTTGGAGTGACCACGGCCGGCTGAAGCACCACCACCCATAAGGCTGTGCACTTCAGCCCTGTCCTCGATGTCCGAGGGCGGTGGGCACCAGTCCTGGGGACGAGGGTGCACAAGGGACTCCAGTTCATGGACAGCTGGGGGGCTGGGGGGTGCCAGGCGGGCTCGGGAGTACAGTGCAGGGTTCCCAGCAGTGGCCGAGGAGGACAGCCCCGGGAGGGCTTCTCTGGAAGGGAAGATGGGGAACAGACAGTGTGGTCAAAGAGAGGGGCAGGGGTGGGATTGGGATTGGTCCAGCCTATGTCCCTGTGCAGGTTCCTACCCATCTCTGAGACTTAATTTCACCCTCTGTGCAATGGATAAGAAATTCTGAGACTGTTCACAACAGCTGTGACACTGCACTGAGGTCCTTCCTCCCTGGGCTCTGGGCATCTGGAGATTTGGGGGCCCTCTTTGCAAGACGCTAGCAGCTACCAAGGAAGTCCATGAGGTCGCAAAGAGTTAGACACGACTAAGCGACTGAATAATCACCACCAAGGAAGCAGGAGAGAGGCAGCTATGCTACGCCAGCCCTTACTGAGGGGATACGCTGGGGGCTTCCCTAAACCCACTCCGCTCCCCATTCTCACGAGGACCTCACCCCAACCCATTCACCCCAGACAACTTTAATGGGGCCCCCAGGAGGGGCTAGAGCAAGTCACAGCCACTTTCCCTGCTCTCTCTTCTCTGCAGAGGAAGTTGCTCCTCTCTGTGGTCAGACTGGTCCTTCCACCCACCTGTGGGGGCTGCGGCGCAGGCCAGCACACATGCAGGCCAGGAGGCAGAGGAGGCCCAGGCAGACGCCCACGATGATGCCTGTGACTGAGTGCACATCCAAAGAGTCTGGCAGGAGGGAAGGAGAGAATAGAACAGATCAAGGACAGGAGAAAACCTGAGGTTCATAGACCAGGACATCCTGGGGCTTCCTCCTGAGGCCACTGGCCTGAGTCTCTTCCTCTGGACACGTGAAATCTCTGATGCAAGGATCAGAGGGCCCCACAGACTCACAGGGACCACCACTACCTCTCTCTCCAACTGTCAGCCCCATTGGACACCCGGAAGCTGGAGCTCCTCCCCATCAACCCGGCCTTTCAGTGAAACATGCCTCTTGCCTGCCTAACAGGGCTGGTTTCGCAGGTGTGTAACACATGCAGTGGCACGTGGCCCATGCTTAGAAGGGCTCTGGGCTTGGTTTAATGCTCTGCTGTCACCACCTTCGGAGAAGGCGATGGCACCCCACTCCAGTACCCTTGCCTGGAAAATCCCATGGACGGAGGAGCCTGGTAGGCTGCAGTCCATGGGGTTGCAAAGAGTCGGACACGACTGAGCGACTTCACTTTCACTTTCCTGCATTGGAGAAGGAAATGGCAACCCACTCCAGTGTTCTTGCCTGGAGAATCCCAGGGACGGGGAGCCCGGTGGGCTGCCGTCTATGGGGTCGCACAGAGTCGGACACGACTGAAGCAACTTAGCAGCAGCAGCAGTCACCACCTTGAAATTCTTGCTCATTTTTCTTTTTAATGTATTTATTTGGATATGCTAGGTCTTAGTTGTGGCACACAGGATATTTTTTTCTTTTGTGGCTGCTGTGCAGCATTTGGGATCTTAGTTCCCTGACCAGGGATTAAACCCATGCCCCCTCTAGTGGGAGTGTCGAATCTTAACCACTAGACTGCCAGGGAAGTCTGTCTTCTTCATTATTTAATAAGGGGTCCCACATTTTCCTTTCACACTGGGCCCTGCAAATTACAGTGTAGACAGTCTCATGGCCTGAGACCTCCACTGTATAAAGCTCATCACCTCTTCAAGCCAGTTCTCCAGTGAAAGTAAGCTCCCAAAGAAACCAAGCCAGTTTCCCACAAATCTGACCTTTCAACTGAATTACCACTGAACCTCACCCATTTCCCCTTCAAATTTGTCCTCTCTATACCAGGCTTCCCTGGTGGCTCAGATGGTAAAGAATCTGCCTGCAATGCAGAAGTACTGGGTTCGATCCCTGGGTCAAGAAGATCCCCTGGAGAAGGGAATGGCTAGCCACTCCAGTACTCTTGCCTGGGGCATTCCATGGTCAGAGGAGCTTACAGTCCATGACGTCACAAAAAGTCAGACATGACTGAGCAACTAACACTTTCACACCAAATAGAGAGGGCAGCTGTCCAACAACATGTGCCTGAACACAAGGCCTTGGAGGAGATGACTTCAGGATTAGAAGTCAGCTCTGGGGACCTCTGAAGAGCTTGGGCTGCCCCAGGCTGGAGCCCACCCCTTCCTCCCTTTCCACCTCTTACCTGAGAGCTTCTCCTGGAGAGTAATCACATCCTGCAGGCCAGAGAAGGGCCCAGGCCCCACCTCTGTGCGTGCCCCCATCTTGAAGAAGTACCTAGTGTCGCTCTCGAGGCCGTGGACCTCAGCACTGAAGATGTTTCCTGGGGGGCGGGGGAGCCAGAGAGAGCAGGGTTGGTGACCCGGGTAGGGGGTGGCCTGCAGGGCTGGGCTGGAAAGTGGCCCTGGGAAGACCTGCTGCTCCCACCCAGGTAGCAGCTTCTGCCTACTCCTCCTACAACAAACCTCCGTGGCCGTCTCAGTACTAACCCAGCCACTGAGGAGGCTGGAAAGGGGTGGGGGGAAACCCCAGAGGTCCTGGGGTGAGGGCACTCACCCTCTGTGGTGAGCAGGGTCCACTGGTGCTCGGGCTGGGTGTGATTGTTGCTGTAGAGAATCAGATACTCCACGATCTCCCCGTTGGGCTCCGTCGGGGGGCACCAGTGCAGCCGGACGGTGGAAGGTGTCAGGGGGCTCAGGCGCAGGTCAGATGGGGGTGTCGAGGGCCCTGGGTGTCAGGGGAGGAGACGGGAGAGGCAGGGTCACTAAGAGCCCCAGCCGTGGGCAAGCTGGGAGCCAGGGCACGAAGGCATGGCCTCCTTGCTTCCACCTTTACTGGAACAAACCACGAAGCAAAATGAGGTCGGGTCTCTCACTGGGGAATTTCTGGAAAACAGCTAGGGAGGGGTCTTTGCCACCATTCTGGCCCTCTTAGAAACTCTTTTCCACTCTTTGGAGCAGAGCTCTTCAAATTTCCACACTCAAATACTTTCAAGGGCTGAGGATGGTGTCTGGTCCTCAGGGGACCTGGGGGCAGAGCTCAAAAGTTTTTGGAAGGCTCACATTTCATTTAAACTCATCTCTTCTGTGGTAACATTTAATATCTAAGTAGTGTTTGAAATGATTTATTATTTAAAGTTCCTAACTCCCCTTGTCACCCCAAACCTTCAAGTAAAATTGGTTGACGCCCCGTATAGCCTCCATGTACGCCTGCCCAGGCCCAGGACCTTAGAGTCACAGGAATCCTCACGTGAGAAGTACTACCTTGAAAGGCTTTGTGTTTTGTTTTCAGAGAAGTTGACGGGGCGGGGGGAGCGGGGCAGGAGTAAATAAGGAAGGGAGGGGAGGGGAGGGGAGACAGGAGGGACAAAAGGAGACTAGTGAGTTGGGAAACAACAGAAATTTGGGGGCTCAGGTTTTCAAGGCCCAACAGAGGGTGAGATGGGGACCCAGGGCTATAAGGCTTTAAAAAGCCACAGCACCATGGGCTGCCAGAACCCTCAACGGCCCCGGGTGACTCCCCACTTCTCAAGCTCTAGTCTCCCCATCTGTGAAAGGAGAAAATATTCCCCCCTCTGTAATCAGGTCAGTTGAGCTGGGGATTCCATGTCATAGTCTCCCCTGAGAAAACATTGAGCCTCCCTAAACTCCACGTGCAAGACCACGATAAACGGAGCTCTTGGGCTTCCCTGGTGGCTCAGACAGTAAAGAAACTGCCTGCAGTGCAGGAGATCCAGGTCTGATCTCTAGATCGGGAAGATCCCTTGGAGAAGAAATGGCAACCCATTCCGATATTCCTGCCTGGAGAATTCCATGGCCAGGCTCCTCGGTCCGTGAGGAGCAAAGAGTTGGACATTGCTGAGTGACGAACATCACCACTTGAGCTGAGGTCATGGGTGCGTGAGAAACAATTTGTAAGCATTTTTTTAAAAAGTGCATTCATGAGGGTGGATGGCCTCCCCACCCTACCCTATACACCTATCTCAGATCAGGAACAAAGGTCTGCTGATAGAAAGGGGGGCAGAACCTAAGAGGCTGCTGTGAGGACAAAGAGCCAGTTGTCTCCAGATGCGTTTCCAGAGGGTTCCAGAGTCACAGACCTGCAGAGCTCATGGTCCCATCTTCCCTTTTTACAGATGAGGACACAGAAGCCCTGCTGGGGAAGGGGCCTGCCTAGGTCTCCCTGTGTGGCAGGGGCAGGCTGGGGACCCAAATGTAGAGTCCAGCATGCCTGCCTCCAGAGCCAGCCCTCCGCACAGCTCAGTGAGGTCTCGGCACAGCCTCTTAAAAGAAACCACTCCTCTAAATCTCATGTGATCATGCCTGCGAGTAAATGGTTAAGACCAGCACTGGACTGCCAGCATAAACGCAAAGCCAGTGACCGGAACTTATGGGGTTCTGAGGGGCATTTCAGAAGAGGGCTGCTGGGGCAAGGAGTTCAGTGAAAGATGGATTTGTGGTCAAGGGGCTGAGGGGCCACTCACGGTCAGGCAGGGTGGAGCGCTCGACCACGGAGCCGAAAGGCCCATCCATGTCCACACCATGAGACTGTACCGCAAACTCGTATTTGGTGAACGGCTTCAGCCCGCCAATGAGGATGTCTTCTCCAGAGCTGCCAAGGTAAGAAATGCAACTAGGACTCTCAGGCCCCTTCAAGTCTCCTCCCCCAACCCAGCCCCAACCCCTGCCTTGGGCAGGGAATCTGCTCCCTGACACCGGGGCCACTAACACCATCCAGAGACCTGCAGAGAGATCTGGATGGATGGATGTATATATCAGATTCCAAGTCCAATCCCCAAGCCAGGACCCCTCTTTCAAGAAATATTCCTGGGTTAATCCATGTCATTCTCCACCCAAAGAATCCTCCCTGAGGCATCTTCTTGACTTAAAGGAAAAGATGCATAACTTTTCCTTCAGCTCCAATTGTATTAATATGTATCTATTGCTTTTTATGCTTTGTTTTGTCTGCCAAACCAACAGAGACCAAGAGGTCTCTGACTCCCCATCCAACGGGGGCCTCTCAGGACAGCAGCTGGGCTGTCTCTTCCCCATCACCTGAAATTGAAGAAATAGGTCTGTCCTGCATGATGTCTCCCAGGGTGGAGCCCTCGGGTGAGGGGACAGGACTGGATGGGCTCTCCTTTCCCATCTGTCACCATTAGGTCATCAGACTCTCAATATGCCCCCAGTTTAACACATGAGTCATGAAATGTCCCTGAACCCTCAGGCCCCCCTCTTCACCACTGCCTGCTGAAGTGGTGAAGGCACTCCTTCCCTTCCACTTCCCTTGACAGCCCCTCTTCCCACCTGGTGTAATAGGTGACCAGGGAGGCATTCCTGAGCCCCCACGGGCTGAAGCGCACAGTGTAGTTGACAATCTTGACTGTGGTGAAATCTGGCTTTTTCCACCGAAGCCAAATGGAGGTAGAGCTGTTTGATTCTGCATGGACGTGGGCAGGGGGCAAGGGTGGCCCCCTCTGGATGGGCAGGTCTGGAGGGTGAAAATTATAGAGTGTGGGAAGGGAGGGAAGATACTCATCTGGAAATATGTACTGTGGTTTGCAGTTCCCAAGGCACTTTCTTTTACCCTTCACTTGTGATCCTGTGAGTTGGGAATAATGCTTTATTTCCATTTCACAGATGAGGAAACTGAGGCCACCAAGGATTTAAGTGATTTTGGCCAAGGGCATACAGCTAGCAGACTCTGGAACACTAGTATGTAAGAATGTAAGAGAGAGACAGCAAGTCATGGTAATTATGAGCATAGATTCTGGAGCCAGGCTGTCTTGATTCAAATTCCAACTCTGCCATGTACTGGCTGTGTGACTATGGAGAAGTTAATTAACCTCTCTGTGTTTCCATTCTCTATTCCGTCAGTGGGGCTAATAATAGTATCTACATTTCATAGGGTTGTTATGAGGATTAAATTAGTTAATATTTGTAAAGTATATAAAAGTGTCATGGAATGAATGTCTGTGTCCCCGTGCAAAGTTCCTATGTTGAAATTTGAACATACGGTGGAGTCTTGTCTGTTTGGGCCGCTGTAACAAACCACAGACTGAGTGGTAAGCAACAGAAATTTATTTTTCACAATTTCAGAGTCTAGGATCAAGTTTTGGTGAAGGCCCTCTACTGGGTTATAGACTATCAACTTTTCATTGTATCTTCAGGGCAGAAAAGGGAAGCGAGCTCTTGTGTGACTCTTAAAAGGGTACAGACCCCCCAGGCTTGGGATGTGGGGCCCATCCGGCTCAAGAAGAAAGTGAAGCAGTATGAACTAATCTAATCCTAAATACCTCCTAATACATCACACTGGAGGGTAGGGTTTCAACGTATGGGTTCTGGGGGACACAGATTTTTTGTCCATAACAGTGCCCTTATAAAAGAGACCCTAGGGAACTCTCTAGACTTCTTTCTGCCCTGTGAGGACACAGCGAGAAGATGGCCTATGGTCTATGAATTGGGAATCGGGTCTTCACCAGACACTGACTCGGCTAAGGCCTTGATCTTGGATTTCCCAGCCTGCAGAACAGTGAGAAGTAAATGTTGGCTGTGTAAGCTACTCAGTCTATGGTGTTTTGTTACAGTAGCCTGAATTGACTCTGAGCCTCAGTTTCCTGGTGGGCCACATAGGGATACCCTCCCTGCCTAGAGCAGAGGAATAATCTCAGAGATAGTGTGATGAAGGTGGGTCATCTTAAAAATTGTTTAAAGGTCAAACTTGGGGCCAGAAGTCACTGATGAACCATTGGGTTTCTCTGTCCAAACCTTCCAAATTAGCACTGCTCATGGATAATGAAAACACGAGCCCATGAGCCAGACGCGGGAGCTTCTCTCTGTGATCTAAACGAGCCAGTAGAATAGGTTTGCAGGTGGCTGAAACTTCCAGACGGCCTGCCCACGAGGGCCGGCCCAGAGGAGAGGGAAAGGAGGCCATGCACAGCCCTGCTGACCGAGCCCTCCCGCTCCGCTTCCCCAGCCTCCTCACCTGGGGTGGGGGCCTTCTCTGTCTTGCCCTTCCACACTGCCGCATAGCCATCCTCGTGTTTGTTGAACGCCACGAGCTTCACCTCGTACAGCCGGCCAGGGACTGGGGAAGGCCATGGGGGTCACTTGCTGGTTAGAGGAACTTCTGGGGTCACTCTCGCATCCCCTGAGAGATTCCGTCTCCAACCACCAGCCCAGCTTGTCCAGCCCCCCGCTGGACCTGTGTCCGTCCCCCCGACCCCCGAGGTGGCCCTCCTCACCTAGCTGGGTCAGTTCATACTGCTTCACTTTCTTCTTGAGCCGGACAGGCCCCACATCCCAAGCCTGGTCCCCACGGCCCCCTGGAGGGCTCTCACCATCCGTCTCTTCCTCCTCTGCTCCCACCTCTCGCCAGTACAGTTTGTAGCCAGAGATCTGGGCGGGGTGGGGGGGTGGCTGCCAGGACACGACCAGGGACTCCATCCTTGCCCGTACCTTCAGCTCTGTGGGTGCAAAAGGGACTGGAGGCAGAGGAGCAGGAAGGGAGGAGGAGTAAGAGAACCAAGGAGAAGGAAGAAGGGGAGGCCAGGGAATGGAGGAGGGAAGAAGCATGAGGAAGCAGAAAGCAGGAAGACAGCATTGAGTGAGGCCCTCGCCAGAGTTCTCCTAATATATCTCACCACTCAGCCACCAGCCTAACGGTCAGGCCCAGGCTGGGTCTAGAGGAGAACTCACTATTCCACAAGCCCAGAGTGCTGGGAACGCAGGGACGTGTCCTGGGGGTTTGCAAAGACGTTGGCCAAGAGCACTTCTGGGGCAGGGCTGACAATACCTGACTTAGAGGAGGGCTCTATAAATCTTCTGAAGGGATGAAGGCATGGGCACCAGCAGAAAAGGATTATCAGAGGGGTTGCTGAAGCCAGGAAGGAGGGATGGAGCCACCGGAGTGGGGAGACCTACTTGGAGCCTGAGAGTGGGTTGGCTCACTGTGTGTCTGATGCTGTTCTAAGCACTTCATAGCATGTATCTTAACTTTATTCTCACAACCCTACAAAATAACAAACCCACTAGTGTCCCTATTTTACAGATAAGGAAACTGAGGCTCAGAGAAGTCCAGTAACATGCCCAAGATGACACAGATAGTATGTGTGCCAGGCTGTGTCTTCATGTGACCACTCAACAAAAGCCACAACAGTCATAATCACAGAAGCAGCTACTATTTATTTTTTCCCAGCTGTGCTGTGCGGTACATGGGAATCTTAGTTCCCCAGCCAGGGATCGAACCTGTGACTCCTGCTGTGGAAGCATGGCTTCTTAACCACTGGACTTCCAGGGAAGTCCCCTATTTGCTATTAACCAGTTCTAATTATGTATCAAACTTTTGTTTATGTTAATTAATCTTCATGATACACGTGGTAGTAGTAACTGAAGTGTTAGAGTTGTGAATGGTCTGTCTAAGGTCACACAGCAGATGCAAGGGATACATGAGCCCAGGGGTGTCTGCAAATGCCAGCCCTTTGCCTCTTCACCCATCAAGCAGGGGTAGCCATGGTAGATCTCTCATGGAGGGGGTGGTTCGGTCTGGGTTCCCAGGGCTCCCAAACGCCCACACAGTCACTCACATCACCCCACCTGTCCCCTCTGACCCTGTACCATGGCTCTGGTTGTGCACACTGGGCGTCCTGTGCTGCATCCACTGGGAGGGGGCCCCGTAGCCAGCCCCTGTGCCAGCTGAAATCCGCACTCGATACACCTTGTTGGGCTGAAGCGAGTTCAGCGTAAACTGCGTCTCATTCCCCGGCACGTCGGTGGAGAAAATCTGATCTGCTGGGACAGAAGACACTGGCTCTGGGTGGCCCCCTTAAGAACTCCTAAACCCCCCTACACTGCCTCTTCCACCTCAGGCCCTTGACCCCTCAGTGACTGGATGGATTCCATGCTTCAGTGAATGCCCAGGCCTCTGACCCTGGCTGATGCCAGCCATGAGCCTGGGCTCACAGTGGGGAGAATCAGGGTACACGCTCCCCACTGTCCCAGGAGCTGGCCCACACACACCAGGGCATGGGCACAAGGGGCTGACTGTGAAGCCACCAAGCACCGCCTCTTCCAGAGCCCTGTTGGCCATCCACTCCCCCTTCCTCACCCTTCCCTCCCTCCTCGCCCTGGCCCCCAGCCCCCAGCCAATCGCCTTCTCCTATGTCTTCATCAATTTCATTCCTTCTCCCTGAGATTCTTGACATCTGTCCTAACACCCCATCCATGCCTCATTTCCCTCAATCCCACAAGCAAACCCTGCATCTCCCCATCCCTTCTGAGCTGGGAGGGACGTCAGGGATTACCTAGGTCACCTGCCTCACTTCACAGACAAGGAGCCTGCGGTAGGGACTGTCGGATTATGCGCCACAGCTGTATAGAAGGTGGGGCTAGCCCCCAGCCCTACCCCTGTCTTGAGTGAGCCCTTCCCTTCCACTCCTGCCCTCCCAACCCTCAGCCCACCTTCCACTTTTCTAGGTTCACCTTGCCCTACTCCACCAGCCACTCTGTAGGACCCCTCACCTCACTGATTCCTGCTCCCACTCACCTTCCTTTCCCAAACCGTACTCTATTTTGTACTTCACCACCTGCCCATTGCTCAGGCTGGGAGGCAGGGGCAGCCACGCCACCCTGATGTCCGAGGGGTTGGGGCTGGACAGGGAGAGCTGGGGCGCTGCACTGGGGACTGAGACAGAAGAACATCAGCGTGAGCTCTGC
Source organism: Tragelaphus eurycerus (assembly GCA_935064755.1). NCBI lineage: Eukaryota > Metazoa > Chordata > Mammalia > Artiodactyla > Bovidae > Tragelaphus > Tragelaphus eurycerus. The sequence continues at coordinate 3,826,650 of CAKXYN010000054.1, read as the reverse complement.
TCCACCGACGTGGAAGGTAAGGCCCAGGAGCGGTCAGAGACTTGCCCAGGTCACACAGCAAGTCAGAAGTAGGCCCAGGACCAGGATCTGAGGGAGGAAAGGGAGCCTCTCAGGGGAGCCCCAAGCTGGAGAGGATGGGACAGCCTTCCCAGGACATTCCCCCAACACAATCTTCTACATCCAGCGGACTGTCAGTGGCTCCTGTCTGACTGGATGGTACCTGGGTGCAGCAAAGAAGGAGCCACCTGATTACAGGCAGTCATGAAACCTGGGCTCAAGTCCCAGCTGCACTATTGACCTTGGGCAAGTCACTCACTTTCTGGGCCTCAGTTTCTTCAACTGGAAATTAGGGAGATGAACTCTTGTCCACTCCTTTACAGGGCACAAAAGATGGCACAAGGCAGGTAAAAGCACCTTGGCGTACAGGAGTTAAGAGAAACCAAGTTTCCGTCCCCAGGGAATTCCCTGGGGCCCAAGGTGCCCACGGCAGGTGCAGAGGCCCTACCATCATCCAGTGTGTGGACCAGAGCCGGAGAGGAGGTGCGGCTGGCCCCCAGCTGCGAGTAGGCCACCACGTAGAACTCGTAGTCTGTGTTGGGTTCCAGGTCGCGAACCTGTAGCTCAGTGGTGTCATTGTTCACTGCAAACTGGTATTCCACATTGTCCACGCCTGAGTGGGTTAGGGGACAAACTGTCTGTCACAGGGCCACCGCCAGAGGCTTCCCTGCTCAAAGCTGTCTAGGGAATCCTTCGTGTTGTCCAGTCCCTGGAATAGCCTCTTTCTACCCACTCCAGTGTTCTTGCCTGGAGAATCCCAGGGACAGGGGAGCCTGGGAGACGGTCGCACAGAGTCGGACACGACTGAAGCGACTTAGCAGCAGCAGCAGCTAAATCATTCCAGATAATCTGAGTAGGAGACTATCAACTCCCTTGACATCTAGTCCCACTGTATTAGTTCCTCCCACTGGTTAGAAGTCTTTTCTAGCCTGTAACTGAAGTGGCTCCTGCTGCAATTAACAAGTTGGCTGCAGGAATGCCAAGGCATTTTCCCTGGGAGCAGCATCCTCTCGCTGCTCTTTTAAACTGTGGCTGAAGGGGAAATGCGCTAACTCATATCTACACACAGGTCTCTCACCCCATCCCATCCTATCCCCAAAGGCAACCCTTCAATCATCCACCCTGTGCCGCGTCCCTTCCCTCCCTCCCCCACCACCGGAGGCACCCCCTGCAGTAGGTCTTTGCTGGGGTGTCTTAGCGCCGGGCAGACGCACCTCGTGCCTTCTGGTAGTGCAGGGAGAAGCCAATGATCTGCTCGCTGTGGAGCTCGGGCCGCTCCCAGGCCACCAGCACGGCGGAGCTGCTCAGCGGCGTGGCGGTGACCCGCGTGGGGGCGCTGGGGAGCCCCTCGCGCACCACGACCGCCAGCGGCGCAGCGGCGCACGCCGTTCCCGCGCCGTTCTCGGCCACGCACTGGTAGTAGCCGGCGTCCTGCAGGCGGATCTGGGTGATGACCAGGCTGCCGCCGCCGCCCTGCACCTTGACGCGCCCGTTGGGCCTCAGCGGCGCCCCGTCGTGCAGCCAGCGCAGCCACGGCCGCGGCTCGCCAGACGCGCGGCACACGAAGCGCGCGGTGCTGGCCCGCGTCCGCGACAGCGCCTCCGGTGCCTGCGAGATGACTGGAGCGGCTGGGGGACCGGAGGGGAACGCTGATTGCGCGCTCCCACCGCTAGAGGCCTGCCCCCGCCTCCAAATACCCAAGGGACTCCCGCAGCCCCTCATTTATTCTCACCTCTCCCTGATTCACCCGTCCCCCCAAAATACTCTCAGCAGCGCAGCTCTAGCTCGCTTTCTCCTTCTGCCCCGGACCTACACTAACCATTCTCTCCAGGCCTCCTCGGCCTCCCCAAATACCCTGGCTTCTCCAGGATCTAACCCTTCTCCCCCACTTATTCCGTCTCCCCTACCTCCCAGGACCCCACACCTATCAGATATACCCCCCAATAACTTCACTCTCATCCTTCCCCACATTACCCGGGTCCCACCCAGACCACCTCTCCAATAACCCAAGCAATGCCCTTTATCACCCCTCTCCGCTTCCTCAACTCCATCCTCCAATCTCCTCCCAGACTTGTCTCCTCTAATTACCTAGTCTGTCCCCTCCAAGGCACCCCACCCCCTTACGAAGGACTCCTCCCCAGGTGCTGGGGTCCCGCCCCCCTCAACCTTATCTTCCCTTTTCATTCTCCACCGTCGCCTCTGACACGCCCACCTGTCCGTTTTCCCACTTCCTATTCCTCCTGCGCTCAGCCCCCGCTAAACCGCCCCAATGCAGTCTCCCCCTACACCTGCTCCCCGGTCCTTTGCCCCATCTCAGTCTCCATCCCTCCTCACCCAGCACGCGGAGCTCGGCGGCTGCGGTGGCGAAGTCCCGCGTGCGGGGCTTGTTAGCTCTGCAGACGTAGATGCCAGAGTGGCGGGGCTGCGCGCTGGTGATGAGTAGGTTGGTGCGGCCCAGGACGATGACATCGGTGGAGATGGGCTTCCCGTCTGCGGGAGGAGGGAGAGTGCTGGAGCGGGGAGCTGACGGCTGCCCCTCCATCCACTCTCCGGACCTCGGACCTCGAGTGGGGGCGCCCTCTCCACCCGGGTTAAGAGAACCTAACAGTCTCTGGCTGGGATCTCAGTTCCGCCACTTGCTAGACCAATAATCCCCTCTGAGCCCTAGGGTCTCTCTCTGTAAAATGGGGAGATAGTCCCTTGCAGGAAGGGCTGTTCTGAGGGTGGAACCAATAAGGTCTGTGAGGCTGGCCCACACAATGCAGGCACATTAATAGGTGCTCTGAACACAACTCAGTTACAACTATTACCATTACTGTTAAATTCATTTCTCTCAAGGACACACTCCTGCCATATGACCTCAGCCCAGGGCTATGATGAGGATATGGCTGGAAAGGTCTGCACCATTACCAGAGACCTGAATATGGGAGACTTATTTTGATGTGAAGTGAGGATCATTTGGAAAGCCCTTGCCTTACAGTCAGGAGCTGAAATGCAAACCGCCAAGAAACTATTCTACTTCACAAAACCAAAGAAATGCATGTCAAAACACAGATGTTCATTTTCACCTATTAAAATGGAAAAGTTTTTAAAGACAGTATGTTGCAATGCCTGAGAAAGGGTAAATTCGGATAGGGCTATACAGGGGCCCCAGCTTGACCTTGAAGCCAGGATTCCACTTGTGGGCACCCTGTGGTGGGGAGCTGTTAACAGTGCTGATCACCTCAGTGTTAACTGTAACAGTGGAGAACTGGGAAAGACTTCAAAAATTAAATCATGGCTATACTCAAATGATGGACTATCAGTTATTAAAATTATTTTTTGAAAAAGCTTTAGAGCTGGAGAGGGAATCCCCTAGCAGTCCAGTAGTTAGGACTCTGAACTTCCACTGCAGGAGATATGGGTTCAATCCCTGGTCAGGGAACTAAGATCCCACAATCGGCATGGTGTGGCCAAAAATGAATAAATAAAATAAAGATGGGGAGATGCTTATGATGTACTATTGAATGAAAACAAGACTTGGAACTGTAAATACAGCATGCTTTTATTTGGTGGGGGAGGAAATATACATGTGCATAGGAAAAAACTCTGGAAGAAAACACACTCATATGTTAGCAATTTAATCTCTGAGTGGTGGGATGTTTACTGTTTCTGTTTTTCCTTAGTTTTCTATAATGAATATGTACAGCTTTTGCCATCAGAAGAAAACAAAACAAAACAAAAAAGCCATGCCCCTCCCCTGACTTAGTGGAGTTGCTGTTGTGTTACTCGCTCAGCCGTGTCCAACTCTTTGCGATCCCATGGACTGTAACCCACCAGGCTCCTCTGTTCATGGGATTCTCCAGGCACCAATACTGGAGTGGGTTGCCATTTCCTTCTCCAGACTTAGTGGAGTAAGTTCCTGGAAAAAGAACAGCACCCAGGGACAGGAGTGAAGCCAGTCTCTGTCTTCTAAGTGTGCTATTGGCAGAGTTTCAAGTGAGATCCCAGAACCACAGTGTCTGGACCCTCTAGGACAGCAATTCTCAAATCCCCACTGTGCAAACAAATCACAGAATCGCAAGAGACCTGGTTAAGATGCAGAGGCATCAGGCACCCTAGTTTATGCATTTCTAACTTCACCCAGGAGGTAGGTAAAGACCACACTTTCAGTAGAAGGACCTTAGGAACTTGTTAAACATTAAGAATCCGAGGTCACGATCTTTCAGGCGCGAAGGGAGGGAGTCTGCAGTTTGAAGAAGCTCCCTGGGTCATCCTGATGCCTGGTCAGGATTTGAGAAGCACTGATGATAGAACTGGGCGACATCACAGGCTTACCCCAATAATACTATGAGGGTCCTGCTGGCCCAAGATTCCCCCTAACTAGGCAGGTGTCATGAGTCCAGTGAGGTCAGGTAGGTCAGGGAGGCACAGATAACCAGCACTGTTCTTTCTCATCAGCTCGGTGGGAGTACGCAGCCATCTTGGGTTATTATTTTTCTTTAAATTCTATGTATTCATCATTATCTAGCCTTGAATGTACTCCAATACTCTTGCCTGGAAAATCCCATGGATGGAGGAGCCTGGTGGGCTGCAGTCCATGGGGTGGCGAAGAGTCGGACACAACTGAGCAACTTCCTTTTCACTTTTCACTTTCATGGATTGGAGAAGGAAATGGCAATCCACTCCAGTGTTCTCGCCTGGAGAATCCCAGGGATGGGGGAGCCTGGTGGGCTGCCGTCTCTGGGGTCGCACAGAGTCAGACATGACTGAAGTGACTTAGCAGCAGCAGCAGCAGTCTTGAATGTGAGATACAAACTTACAAAAGGGAGTGTGGGGTCATGGACTGAACCAGGGAAGAGGTGTAAAGAGAGCTGGATTTAAGACTTACTTCTGCCATTGACTTGGGACACGTCACTTCTTCTTAACAAATGGAAACAAGTAATACTTGCTTTTCTCCCATACAGAGCTGTAGGGGGTGGTGTATCAGAGAAGGAACAGGCTCTAAAGTTTGGGTCCTGGTTTTCCACCTGCCTTTCTGAGCTTTAGTTTCCTCATCTGCCCACCAGGAATAACAGCCCTGGCCCTTAACCTCTTCGAACAGCTCTAGGAGGCTCCGGCAGGAAAGTGGGTTTCGTGCTCAGTAGGCTACAAGGTCACATTGGCCCGGCGCTCTTATTACCCTACAGCACCTTCTGTAATGCAGCCCGGCTTGGCACTCATCACTTGCTGCCTGATACCACCAAGTCTCTTGGTGGATATATGTTTATCTTCCTTACACAGACTGTAAGGGAGAGGCCCTTACAGTCCCTCAGAGGGCAGGGGCCCCATCTCTTTCACCTGGGTCTTTCACTCACTGTGCCCAGCATGAAGCCGGGCACACAAAGGCAGCAGCAGACTGGGTGGACCAGGAGTTAGACCAGCACAGAGTCCAGGTGCTACCTGACTCACTGGCCCCACACTCACTGTTTTAAGGACTGGAAACATAGAAGGTGGAGAACAAAGCCCAGCGCCCACCCCCAAGAAAGATCTCAAGAGTGATTTTGTGAGTGGCAGATTGAGTGGGCTTCATAAAAGAAACTTGCTAGACAGATTGATTCATTTGGTCCAGGCTCCTCTACCCACACTCCACCCTGGGACAGGAGTTAGTTCCTGCCACACCGAAGGTTGGTGACCATACTGTGGTCATGCTTATCGATCCTTGACTTGGGAGTGTGTGCAGTGCCATCCCCTTCCTCTCCCATGCCCTCAAGTCCTCTCCCTCCACTTACCCTGTCGAACCCAGGACACAAAAGGGGTGGGGTCAGCCGAGGCCACACACTCCATCACCACACTCTGGCCAGACACCACGGTGGTATTCTCTGGGGCTGCCACGATGACCACGTCCTGCCCCCCAACGGATGCCAGGGACCCTGGAGAGAGGGAGTCTTACCATCAGGCGTCTTCACATTCAGCCCCTTACCTGATGCTCACAGTCACTTGGTGAGACAGGTGGGGCAGCCAGGGTTCCATCGGACATATAGGAAAGCTGCTGCATAGTTCAACAGAGCTGGGACTGGAACTCAGAGGTCTTTCTCTGGGAGCCAGAGAGGAATAACCGGGCCTCTGATACAGTGCCTCCATTCTTCCTGCTGGATGGAACCCACCCTCAAGGCAGAGAACCAGCAGAGTTAAGAGTAGACTTGCAGTCTGGACTTGAAGTCAACAGTTGGAGTTTCTAGTTCTGGCAAGTCCCTTCCCTGGAGCACCTCAGCTCCCATGTGGGGAAGGCAGGGGATGAGCTCGAGTTTCTGCCAGCTTGGTGGCGCCCGGAACACCCATTCCCTGCCAAGTTCTCAGCATGACCCTGGGTCCCTGGGTCAGCATGGTAAATACCCGGTTTGTCCAACAGGTGGAGGCAGAGACCCCGGGCACTGAATGGGCAGCAAACCAGACTCCGCTCATCAGCTAAGCCCCGGGAAGTAGGGTGGGAGTGAAAGTGGACTGGATGAGAGGGGGATGGGAAAAGATGAGCGGAGGGGTGGGGGTCGAGGGGAGCTGCCTTGGCAAAGGAAGGCAAGATAGAGGCCTTTGCGGGAGGCCTGAAGTGAGATCTACTGAATACCTGCCAGGCACCAGGCACTTCCCATTCCTATCTTGGCGATTCTCACCACCTCCCTGGGCTAGACATTTGATAAGGAGCCCAGGGTCACACAGATGGTGAGTAGAGAAGCCAGGATTCAAACCAGGTCGTTCTGACCCCAAAGCCTGTATCCTTTCTACCGCGTCCCTTTGGGACAGGAGATTTTCAGAGACATGGAAATAGTCCCAGACCATTAGGAGCCAGATGCACAGCAAGGAGCACGGGGCGGCTTCCCAGGGCAGGGGCAGGCACCTACCCTCTCCACAGACACCTCACCTCCCCGCACCCGTCCCCAGCCCTGGACACCCCATCCACCCAAGGAAACAGAGTCTCAGCAGGAAGGGAGCCCTGGATCAGAAGTCTTGGGTTCCTGCCCTGAGTGCTATCTCTGACTTGGGTGGCACTGCCTTCTTTGGGCTTCATGGCCTCATCTGTCACCTATTTGAAGGCAGGTCTTGGACCACTTGAGGTCTCTCCCAGCTCTGAGATGGCTGATTGCCCCACCCAGCCAGCCCCCTTACCTCTGTGGGCCACGCGGAGTAGGGCCTCCTGGCTGAAGCGCTGTTGTGCTGAGTTGGTGGCCACACAGCGGTAGGAGCCTGCATCACCTTCCTGTACATCCAGGATCTGGAGGACCCCATTGGGAAGGGTGATGAGCCTTGGGAAGGGACAGAGGGCACCTGTGAGGTGGACAGGAGCTCTACAGGGAGGGTGGCGGTGCTCCAACTGTCCTGAACCCACCTCCCCCTCCTTCCTGAAACACCTTCTGTGGCTTACTAAGCTCACTTGTAATAAATGCAAATTAAAACTACAAGATACTAGAACTTCCCTGGTGGTCCAGAGGTTAAGAATCTGCCTACCAATGCAGGGGACCTGGGTTCTATGCCTGGCCAGGGAACTAAGATCCCACATGTCACGAGGTAACTAAGCCTGTGCTCTCCAACTACTGAGCCCACACTCTCGAGCCTGCGAGCCACAAGTACGCCGCAACTAAGATCTGACACAGCCAAATAAGCATTTTAACCCACATGCACCTATTCGGAGAAGGCAATGGCACCCCACTCCAGTACTTTTGCCTGGAAAATCCCATGGACAGATGAGCCTGGTAGGCTGCAGTCCATGGGGTCGCTAGAGTCAGACACGACTGAGCAACTTCACTTTCACTTTTCACTTTCATGCATTGGAGAAGGAAATGGCAACCCACTCCAGTGTTCTTGCCTGGAGAATCCCAGGGACGGGAAGCCTGGTGGGCTGCCATCTATGGGGTGGCACAGAGTCGGACACGACTGAAGTGACGCAGCAGCAGCAGCACATGCACCTATTAGACCCAGCAACATCACTTCAAGGACTTCATCCCAAGATATTCTCATACACATACACAAAATGTATGTTTAACAATATTCACTCCAACCCTGTCTGCCATAGCAAAAGTGGGACCCTGGCAACAATCCAAGTGTCCATGTGTAGGGTGGGAACTAGCTAAAATTGTTCGGGTACATTAATAGAATGGAATGCTAGGCAGCTGTTAAAAGGATTCAGCTTCTTGTGTGCTGATACAAGACCATCTCCAAAATATGTATGGTACAGAACAGTGTGTGGAGGACATGTACACTTACATGCTTTTGCACAGAATGTTCCTGGTCATAGTGGTTGTCTTAGAAGGGGACCTGCGATCCGGGGAGCTCTCAGGAGGAGACTTTATTTTCATTAAATAACCTTCTGTAAAATTTGAATTTGTTTACCTCTTGCCTGTATTACCTTCTCTCTCCTCTGATAAAATCCCTTCTAGTCACATGATCTCAATCTGAACCTTGAAACAAGCCTAAGAGATAGAGGGGATCATGGCCTTCATTTTATTGGTGACAAAACCAAGTCTTGGAGGGAGGAGGGTATTTTTCCAGGGTCCCACAGTTAAAGCAGAGTTAAAATTGGAACCCACATCTCCGGGTGCCAAATCCCACGTTCTTCCCACCTGCCTGTCTTAGCAGCCATTAGATGGCTAACAATGCCAGTGGGTAGGGATGTAGTCCCAGCAAGTGCCCCTGACCGCCAGTCAACATGTACATTACGGAGGAGGGGCAGGATGGATGAGGGTGGTGTTGTCTGCCCTTTTGGTGAGGGTTGGAAAGCAAGTTGGGCTAGAAGAGCCCAGAGATCTTGCTTAGAGACAGTGCAATCCTAGGCAGAGAAGTGTCCATGGGGGCCTGGGTGGTGGGAAGCAGAATAGGCTCTGGCCCCAGCAGGGAGGGAGTGGGTCTTCCTGAATTTTCTAGCTGTGATCTCTGCAGGGTCAGCTCAAGGATGAGACTTCTAGTTTCTCACTGTGGATGCAGGCTAGGCCAAGGTCAGGGAGGGAACAGGGCAGCTGTGCACACGAAGATCCTTTGGCTTGTGGGGAAAGCAGGGTATGAGAAAATCTAAACACAGGAGAAAAGCACTAGCTCAAGGGTATTGGGAGAGAATTCTGGCCATAAGCCTAGAAATCTGCTGTGGCCCAAAGACTTAGAACAAAAACATAAACCTTCATCCCTCCTTCCCTCACCTCACAGGCAAACTCAACTCTGCCCCCAGAGCTCCAAGCTCCAAGAACTGCCTGCAGCAGTCTGGGGCCAGCAGGGGAGAGGTGATGAGGAGCTACAGGGTGTCTAGAGCTAAATCCTGGGCCAGGACCCAGCCTGCCACCACGGAGAATTTGATGGGAAAGACAAGGACCCATCTCAGAAACAAGGCCCCCACCCCCATCCTGGTCTCCTCCACCTTATATTCTCTAAGATCTTTCCTCCTTCCTCAGTCTCAATAGCTGCCCACACTTCCTGACCCCAAAGGTGCCGGGTCTTTCCAGGGAAATGTTGCTCCAGGTATCCAAGAGTTTCCCTGGTGGCTCAGTGGTAAAGAATGCGCCTGCTGATGCAGAAGACATGGGTTTGGCCTCTGGGTCGGGAATATCCCCAGGAGGAGGAAATGTGGGTTGCCTGGGAAACCCCATAGACAGAGGAGCCTGGAGGGCTACAGTCCGTGGGGTTGCAAAAAACACGACTTGCGACTAAACAACAAAAACAACAATCCAAGAGCTAATACCTCCTTTGACAAGTAATACTGCCTTAATTATGTGTGTTGAATGAAAGAACAAAGGAACGGATACCTTTCCTTGGGTGTGGTGCCGTTGCTGCATTTGCTACAGCCAAAGAAGTGAGATAGTACCACTTTTAATGTTCATTTAATATCTTTTCTGCTTTTTTAAAAATGTGGTTTCAAAAGCTCTGTCCTTGGAAGGATGTCCAAGACACATTGGTTAGTGGAGGGGAGCGGAAATCACAAAACAGTGTTTACGGAGCAATGCTATTTTGGGGAAATAGATAAATGATATGCTAGGATATGCGCAGGAAAAGTCAAGGGTGGTAAAGCTCACGTCATTCGTGGAGATTTTCTCAGCAAGGGGCATTACTGCGGGGGGCGGGGGGGCTCTTCTTTGTCCTGCTTTTAAATTTCTTAGTTACAGTGAACATTTATTAGTTTGGGAATATAAAACTTAAAAAAAATTAAATGGAAAAATGCACGTGCCCTTGTACACTTTATTTTGTAACTCCTGGCTCTGGAATAAAAGCAGCTGTGGCATAGTGAGGAGAATTGATTCCAATATATGTGATTTTTAGCAAGTGACATCCAATGTCCAGGCCCCAGGTTTCTCCTTTGAAAAACGGGCTTCATAATTCCTACATATTTCACACCCCTGACCCTGTTAATGTGTTATAAGCCCACATAAGATCATGGTAATAGCTATCTGGTCAGTTTGTAGGTGACTTTTTCTCCTTTAAGTTAGTATATTTTATCGTTTTAAAATGACTTCTACTTGTAGAATGAAAGCAACCTCTATCTAAAAGGGAGGAACCATTCTCTTCCCAAGCCTGAGCCTGCTTCCTGTGCCTGCAAAAAGACACTTGAACCCTGGGATTCAAGTGCAGAGAAGAAATGGTAAAGCTGCTCTGAATGTCCTGAGGGCCAAGGCGCCCCACCTTGGGGCGGATTCAGAGATCCACCCCAGGAAAAGGGACATGAGCTGAGGGTCATATGAGGATGACACAAGATGGACCCTGGGAGATGGGCAGGGCAGAGGACTGGACCAGGGATCCTGCAGGACTTAAATCCATTCATTTTAAAGTGTGAGTACGGGAAGATCCTCTGGAGAAGGAAATGGCAACCCACTCCAGTATTCTTACCTGGTGAATCCTATGGACAGAGGAGCCTGGCAGGCTCCATGGGCTCCATGGGGTCACAAGAGTCAGACACAACTTAGCGACTAAACCACCACCACCACCAAAGTGACAAAGCAGACTTCCCCCCTGGCTCAGGGGTAAAGAATCCGCCTGTAATGTGAGAGACCTGGGTTCGATTCCTGGGCCGGGAAAATCCCCTGGAGAAGGAAATGGCAACCCACTCCAGTCTTCTTGTCTGGAGAATCCCATGGACAGGTGAGCCTGGAAGGCTACAGTCCATAGGGTTGCAAAGAGTTGGACACAACTGACGTGACTTAGCACGCACACACAAAAGTTATAAAAGAGAGAGTTGATCTGAAGAAATGTGTAAAGTGAGTGATTGTATAAATGCCTTAGGGGTGGCCAAGATTATGACAGGAGTTTGTGAATGCCTGTGATTTGGGAAATGCTGCTCTTGGTGATTATTGGTTCCCGTGGAAGAAAAATGATCCCCTCTCATTAGAAATTAGTGTAAGTATCAGGCAATTGCCTTGGGGTCTAGACTTTGCCGTCAGTGCCCAAAATAGGCATACAGACCCTGACAGTGTGTGCTTATTAACTGCACATGTGCACAGCCTGCACCTGGGCATATGGTCTCCTTCAAATCTCTGAGTCGAGTTTATGAATAGCATATTTATACATGAACTCTATCTGGGCATGTGTAAAAATACATACCTTGGCCATAATCAAGTTGCTGTTTTAGGTATTTCTTTATCCCCCACCCCACACACAATGTGCTGGGACATATGAGCCTGGCTTATTTATAGATGAGGATCAATTTTCAGAGGACTTGGGGGCAAACACTTCCAGAGTCCAGGAACTGGCAGCTCCAGCCTCCTGGGAGAGGCCTAACTAGATGCTGGGAGGTGTGGGAACTCCTTTATTTATGGAGAAACACTGAGGAAGAAACTTCTCTCCTCTGAGCATAACTGGATCCATCTCTAAGCTCACCTACAACAGGAGCTTCTTCAGACCCTGCGGTTTCCCCACCCCAACCACCATTAAATCATCCACCCCAGGGCTCCAACGCCAGATACTCTTGGCAGCAGCTGTGTGACTTGAGGCAAGTGACTAGTGTCTCTGATCCTCAGTTCCCCCGTTTCACAGTTCAGAGAAGAGCATCTGCCACAGCCACACAGACAGATCTGGAAGGGGGTTCTGTATGCATTAAGTGAAAAAAAAAAAAAGCAGGAATTTCATTTTTGTTTTCTATAAAAAAGACTGAATAAAAATACCCAGTATATATCATCCAAAATTTTTAATATTTATAAACATATAGGGGAAAAGTCCTGAAGGTAGACATCAAAACTAACAGAAGCTTTCCATGAGTGGCAAGAAGATGAGTCATTTTTGTTTCTTCTTCTCTGTTTATATGAATTTGAAAAATGGATCTAATAGAAATATAAACAAAGTAAATAGAGGAAAATGTGAAAACTAAGAAACCCTTAGCTTGAAGGATGACGGGAAGGATTAAGTGAGAAAACACCACTCGTGTTAAGCAGAGCCTCTTGTGACTTTTAATGCGGGGAGAGTTTTCTGCTCTCTCCCACCTCTCGCATGACCCTCACCCAGCATCTCCCTGGAAGCGTCCACCCCAGCAGTGAGGGGCACCACACGAGGAGGCACAGAACTTAACACGCCGGTGCTGGGAAGCTGGGTTGGCAATCTCAAGGCCCCACCCTAGAATGCTCATTCTGGGGATAGTAGAAGGGCATGGCAACCCACTCCAGTACTCTTGCCTAGAGACTCCCATGGACAGGAACCTGGCGGGCTACAGTCCATGGATTCGCAAAGAGTCGGACACAGCAGAGCAACTGACACTATTGAGCAAATGACTCTAAGAGGTGGTTGAACAAGTTAAACAGGTTCTCAGCACAGGGCATCTTGTCAACTCCAAGAGGGAGATTTATAGGCACTTTCCTGGTCTTATTTGACCATGGAAAAAGAAATTTTTTTTTTCCAAGAATCATCTTTAGGGACTAATATTCTAAAAAAAAACTCACTTTGGAAACCACGATCTAGTCCAACCCATTGGACCACGGGGGCTGACTGATCACCAGAATCACAGGATCATTTACATCTTGGCTCTCACCCTTCTTCCTCCCTTCCAACTGTTGCAGAGATGTGGCCTGCGGCTTTTCTGTCTAGAAGTTTCTCTCACACTTTCACCCCTACCGAGACATGGGCAAAATCAGAGGAGCTGGGCCAACTCAATACTCTAAAGACAGGTTAGTTCCAGGGCAGAGAGATCTGGAAACCAGTATTTCTGAGCCTGAGGAATCTCACCTCAACTGGGAGAGGAGAGAGTGGGCTGGTAACTACAGCCAGAGAGATGCACGGAAAGGAGGCCAGGGTGGCTGGGTAAAGGCTTTTGGAGAAACCTTTTCAACATGTAAGAATCCGCGGGGTGGGACTCCCCTGGTGGCACAGTGGTTAAGAATCCGCCTGCCAATGCAGGGGATACAGGTTTGATCCCTGGTCCAGGAAGATTCCACATGCCTCAGAGCAACTAAGCTCGTGTGCTGCAACTGCTGAGCCTGGGAGCCGCAACTGCGGTAACCAGAGTGCTACAGAGCCTGTGCTCTCAGCCACAAAAGAAGCCACCGAAATAAGAAACCCACGTGCCGCAACCAGACAGCAGCTCTGGCTCATCGCAGATAGAGAAAGCCCACGAGCAGCAACAAAGACCCAGCGCATCAGATAAAAAAGAATCTGTGGGGTGGCAGCCAAGTCACGAGACCAACTCCAAGTCCAGGGATGCAAACGAGCCTCAGGCCTGCCGGACATGCTCTGTGTACGTTTGGGCCTTCGCAGGAAGCCACAGGAGCGATCAGGTCCTGGGTCTAGCCTCTGCTCCTCCTCTGCCCTAGAAATCATTCCCTGGGATTGCTCCACTGCCTTTATGGGGAGAAAGGAGGGGAAACAGAAAAGCTGTCCACAACCCAGATGCTACACCCCACTGGATGAAACTGAGGGAAGAAGAGAAGTTATGTACCTAGGGTAGAAACTTCAGAGGAACCTGCAAAGGGAAAGCCTCCCAGCAGCCTCCTGGCCCTGAGCAAACAACAAACATCCAGCCAATGCCTCACTGTGTGGCCTTGGATAAAACACAGCTCCTCTCTGGCCCTTGGTCTCCTCCTCGATAAAACAAGTGGTTGGGCTACATATGCTCTGAAGTACTTGATCACTGCTCCTAACCCAAGCCCCATAGCTTGGTAGGTGGCTTTTCTCCTAGGCAGCAAAAACCTCTGGCCCAATTTCTCTTTGGGACCAGAAATGAGCTCAGCATCTGGTGGCAGTTGGCTCCTAAGTCAGTTTGGGCAAATGGAGCCACCTTGACTCTAAGGATCCCAGTTTCCAAGAACGTCCCAGAGCCCAACCTATCTGCCCCCTGGGACCCACTCCCCACTCCCCTGCAAGACACTCACCGAGGCTCCTCAGGCACTGTCACCTGGTTCTTCTCCCAAGTAATGATGGGTGCTGGCAGTCCTTCGATTTGGCACTGAAAGCGAGCGGTCCCGTTCTCCTCCACAGTCTGAGATTCTGGGTGCAGGGAGAAGCCTGCAAGGGCTGGGGATGAGGACAGTGAGAAAATACAGCGACAGGAGAGGGGCACGAGAAAGGAGGCACAGTGAGCACGGATGGTGAAACACACAAGTGCACGGACACGGAGGGACGCCGGGCGACAGAAACACGGGCAGAGAAAATTCAGCCCGACGCAGACAGGCAGGCAGAGGGTAAGTGGTGATGACTGGTCAGATGAGTCCCCCTGCCTTACTCATGTCAGACTACAATGTCTCCTCTGGCCTCAAAATTATGTCATGGTGATCTGTGCCTCCTAAGAGCCCCCACCCCCCAGGGGTGGCTGGAAGATGCAACCCGGCTCCACACACTCTATGGGCGTGGGGAGCACCGTTGTGCTCCTGACACTCAAGTCTTTCTGGTGGGCTTCCTGGAGGAAAGCACAGGTCTAGACTCTTTAAGTCACAGGGAAGGAAAAAGAGGAGCAGCAGAAGAGTGGGGAAGAAGTGAGACTATTGAACAGTGAGACAGATAATAGCAGGAAGGGACCCACTGAGCAGGACAGGAGGCAGGGGAAGAGGGGTGGCTCAGAGACAAGCCTTTGTGCAAGTAAGTAATGGCGGATCCCAGTTCCCACACCCCACATCGTGTGGGTCTCAGCTCAGCCCCAGATGTAGCACTTACTGGCGAGCCTGACCACTGCAGCCTGGCTGGCCATCACCCCGAGGGGTCCATGGGCCAGGCAGGAATAGCTGCCTTCAATGACCTCAGAAGCCCCAGGGTCTGCCTCGTCAGCGCCATCTACTGTTGGCAGCTGGGACAGCCATAGGGAGCCATTGGGTAGCAGGCGAAGGTGCTCGTGCTCAGGGAGGGCGCCTCCATCCTTGCTCCACGTGACGCTGGTGGGGGGTCCAGTGGCAGCCGCCCCTAGACTGCAGTCCAGCACCAGGGCTTGCTCTGGGCCCAGGATTACTTGCAGCGGCCCTGCTCCACAGCTCAGCGACACGGTCGTCTCCTGGGGCAATGGCTGCTCCCCTGAGTAGAGAAGGGACACCAGGACCATCAGAGTGTGTCCTCCTACACCCCACAGCCTCCAGCTCCTGAGTCACTTGCACCAGGGTTGGGGACAAGCCTCGGAGAAAGAGCGCTCATGAGGAAACCTGTGTCTGGATCCCAGCTCTGCCTCTGACTAACTGTGATCTTGGGTCAATGGCTACG
Source organism: Tragelaphus eurycerus (assembly GCA_935064755.1). Taxonomy (NCBI): domain Eukaryota; kingdom Metazoa; phylum Chordata; class Mammalia; order Artiodactyla; family Bovidae; genus Tragelaphus; species Tragelaphus eurycerus. The sequence goes on along the minus strand of CAKXYN010000054.1, from coordinate 3,810,999 downwards.
CTTCATGCCCATCGTGCCCGCCCCTCAGCCCCACTCAACTTCCTCATCCACTAAATAACACAGTTCTTAGCAAAAAGTGGAAGCAACTCCAATGCCCAATCACCTGTGCGTGTGTGCTAAGTCGCTTCAGTCGTGTTCAACTCTGTGCGACCCTATGGCCCACCAGGCTCCTCTGTCCATGGGGATTCTCCAGGCAAGAACACTGGGATGGGTTGCCATGCCCTCCTCCAGGGGGATCTTCCCAACCCAGGGATCAAACCTGAGTCTCATGCTTCCTGCACTGGCAGGCAGATTCTTTACCTCTAGCACCACCTGGGAAGCCCACTCACTTGATGAATGGATAAATATATTACTCAGCTATCAAAAGAAATGAAGTACTGACATTTGCCTCAGAGGGAATAAACCTTGAAAACTTTATGCAAAGGGAAAGAAGCCAGTTATGAAATGCCACATATTGTATAATGTGATCTCATTTCTATGAAATGTCCAGAATAGGCACATCCATAGAGACAAGACCATAAATTTATGGTTGCCAGGGACTGGGGAGAGGGAAGAATGAAGAGAGATGGCTAAGAGATCTAAAGTTTCTTTTTTGGGTGCTGAAAATGTTTCTAGAATTAGATAGTGGTGATGGTTGCACAACCTTGTGAATAAACTTAACCCACTGATTTGTACCCTTTAAATGGTGAATTTTGTGGCTTGTGAATTGCCTCTCAATTTAAAAAGACATAGTCATTCGTTCTTCAAAAGGCTGCCATGAGCGGTCAGTGAGATGCTGTGTGCTAAGGGAGAGCGGCACAGCGGCTGAGCTGGCTCAGTAATGTCATTCCCTCTCCTGGAATCCTGCAGATCGTCTCACCCATGATTGTCCAACCCACTTCTGCTGCAGCAACTGCAGGAGTTAAGCTCTCCTCCCTGCAGCTGATTCCTCCAGAGCCGCACAATGAGCCAGCACACAGAACCCAGGCCTCCAACCCTCTGCAGATGCCCCAGAAGAGCCCGCAGCTCCAACACCACCCTGGCCACAAAGGTGGACAGCAGAGGAAGGGAGCAGGAGGTGACGCAGGAGGACAACAGAGGCAGGGAATGCCATCCCAGGGTCAAGGCAAAGCACCCAAATGACAATGTTTATCATTTTAAGCAACATCTCAGCCAGGCCAGTAACCATTATTCACAGGGAAATGGTTGGTTCTCCCCATTGTATCTCCCACAAGGTCGGCCTGCTGTCTCCTTGTCCCACAGATGCTCCAAGGCTGAAGGCCCCCTTCTATCCTCTGGCCTGACACCTTGCTTAAAGGCACCATGGTGTGTCTGAGAGTGAGTCAGGGACAGAGGTGAAGACAATGGCCCATACTCATTACCAGGCAGGCCAGGGCTGACAGCGTCCCGTCAGGGGCATGCGGAAAGCACAGTGGTGGGGGACTCAGGTGACCCTCAGTTCTAGACCTGGACCTGTCACAGTCTAGCTGTGTGGCCTTGGGACTTTCTTGCTCCCTGCTCTTGTTTACTCAAACATAGCAGGTGATGTCTGAGAGTCTATGACGGCAGGATTGTTCAGTGAACTGGACACACCTATTCCTAACCTGATTTAGAGTATCATCTAGCTGTGCAGAGCTCAGTCACTTCAGTCGTGTCTGACTCTTTGCAACTCCATGGACTACAGCCCAGCAGGCTCCTCTGTCCATGAGATTTTTCAGACAATACTGGAGTGGGTTTCTAAGACCTCCTCCAGGGCATCTTCTTAACTCAGGGATCGAACCTGTGCCTTCTGCATCTCCTGCATCTCCTCCATTGTAGGCGGGTTCTTTGCCCATTGAGCCATCTGGGAAGCCTGTATCATCTAGATACACACAACAAACTATAGATACCTTCCACATCTAAACATGTGCACCCGAATCTCTGCTATGCCTAGACACATATATGCCAACACTTAAAGCCCTGAATAGGATCAAGATGGAGGGAAGAAGTCCTGACAGGTTGAGATACAGAGGCCAGGGCAGAAGCCAGGACACCACAGTGGGAAGACAGACAGACAGAAGGGGTCTGAACGGGCCTCTCTGCCTTTCTTAAAGGCTCTGTAGTCACCTTCAACGACACAACTGGTTTCAGCAGTGCTAGAGGGTGCAGCCAGGAGAAGGCAGCTCTTGCCCTCACCTGGCTTCCAGCCAAACTGGGGAAGGAAGCCACAAACAGCACCTGATCCCAGGGCAGAAGATCAGCTTCCAATCATGCTGCCCCACCTACTGGCTATGTGACAAGCCACTCACCTCTCTGGGCCTCAGTTTCCACATCTGTAAAATGAAGGTGATACTATGGAGCCTGTAAGGATGACACCAGATGATGGCGGGCAGGGCTCCAGGTCAAAGCCTAACAGGCACCAATCAAGGAACGGGAGCTCATTCTTTAGAGGCACTTCATAAACTGGAGCTCTCACTGGTGGCTCAGATGGTAAAGAATCTGCCTGCAGTGCAGGAAACCCGGGTTCGAGCCCTGGATTGCGAAGATCCCCTGGAGAAGGGAATGGCAGCCCACTCCAGTATTCTTGCCTGGAGAATCCCAGGGACAGAGGAGCCTGGTGGGCTACAGTCCATGGGGTTGCAAAGAGTTGGACACGGCTGAACGACTAATACTTTGACTTCATAAACTGGAAGGGGATGTACAAATGCAAATCACTATTCTCAACATCCAGTCCCTTGTCTATCTGAGGCCCTAGATTCTGATGCAAACGCGGTGGGGGCAAGGCCAGCCTGGGCTGTCAGCCCAGCGGCTTCCAAATGCCCCATTCCAGACGCCACGGAGCAGTCGGTTTGAGTTTCAGGGAAGAAAAGCCCCACATGACTCGAATCCCTGAGCCCTCTGGCAGCCTCCCTGCCCCCCAAAGCATGTCGGAGGCTTGGAAAATCCCCCGCCGTGGTGAACAAACAATGTGAACAGTTGGGGCCCCGAGCAGCTGCTGGGTCTGTCAGCAGCCTGGGCTCGGACAGGCAGGATGGCGGCCAGAGGGGCCGTGGCTGGCTGGGGAGCCCAGAGAAGGCTCCAATTCCTTCCTGAATATTCATGGATCAGCAGATGTCTGGCTGCCCCACCTCAGAGGAGCTCAGCACCCATCAAGACCAGGCAGCAGTGGAAACCAATAGGGATGTAGATGTGAGGAGAACATGGGGTCCTGGCAGGTACAGGGCTGTGCCAGGAGTCCAGGTCAGCTCACGTTAATGAAAATATGTGCAGAGCCTGAGACTGCTCATTTTATAGACGGGGAAACTGAGGCCCAACAGGGGAGGGTCTCGCCTCTCTGGGAGATAGTCTGGGGAAATTGTCCTTCTTGGACATCCCAGGGGTGAACCCAGCATCAAGGACAGAGCTGCTCCCAAATAAGAGGAGGTTCTCTCTGCCTCAGGGCCCAGCCCAACTTCTGTGCCCAGGACATGTGCATCCTTAGGGGCTCAGCTCAGGTGCCACATCCTTCCATGAAGTTGCCCCTGTCCCCCGAAGGAAGGTTTTTCCTGGGTCTCACAGCATGGAGCCACTCAGAGGTCCCCTACCCATCCTTCCTCTTGCCTAAGACAGACCATGGGATGTGGTGGGACCAGCCTTGGCCTGGAGTCAGAGTCCTAGGCGCGTCGTGTGTTGTATGATCTTGGTCTGTTTTCCTCCTTTCAGGTTGCGTTTCCCTAGTTTTAAAATGAAGAGCTGCCACAGTGCTCATTTTCACCAAAATTCTCCCAGCAGTAGAGGAGATCAGACTCAGGAGGCTTACTGACCAACTGAAATGCTTTTATTTTGAAACCTCTGGCCCATTTTGCATCCTATTCCGCTACACAGCAGTGTTTGCTTTCATGTAAATGTGGCTCCTACACCACCAAATCTTTTTGCATAAAGTGATGCTCCGGAGAGTGGGCCATGTTTGCCCAGTGGTTTCATGGCCCCCCTTTCTCACCACCCCCAGCCCCTCCCACGAGCACTTCTCAGCCCTTCCTCTCAGGCCAGGGCAGACAAAGCAGACACTTGCTGTGGCGAGCTTTCTGCTCCAGGGGGTCTCCCTCCCCCCAAGCCCTTCTCCTCACTCTCCCCGGTGGGGAGGGGGGAACCCTGCTGGAGATACAGAGCTTCTATGCTCCGGAGCCCCAGGACCATCTCTCAGTCTCCTTTTTCTGGCATTATTTTCCCCATTTGCAGGATAAATTAGATTTTATGAGGCCAATTAGGACCCAGACAGAAAGGAGATTCGCTGCTGAGCCCTGGGGCCAGCTCAGTGCTGTTCTGCAGGATTTGTGGGGGCCTGGCATAAGCCAGGGTTCCGTTCCTCAGTGAACTTTCAGAAAAGAGGATGGGGGAGTGGGGGGAAGAAGGGGGACAAAGCTGAGATGCCGCCTTTGTTAAGGCAAGAACTTGCCACAAACATCAATGCCTTGTCATTTTTGAATTTCAGGGCCCAACAGATTTATAACTTGTTTTTAGTCTACAAGGGCAATTCTCCATGACACCAACACCACTCTCTTTCCCAGGAGACACAAGTCAGTTTCTTCCAGAAACCTCCTTCCCCACTCCCCACCTTGGCCCCCTCCCATACCACACGCAAAGCCCCTCCCACAACAGCTGGAAGGAGAGCTTGGGATGGTTGCCTTGGACTCGAGGAAGGCAGCATTCCCTTCATCTGTGATCGTGCGGGAGTCAGGCTCGGCCCCAGCAGACTTGACAGCAAAGCCACGCTCTGCTCGACTGGCCTACCTCCTGCTTCCTGTCACGCGGAGCCCCCACCAGACCAAACCACTTCCTGTTCTCGGAAACCACTGCTGCTCTGTCTTCCCTCAGTAGCTGTGCCATCCCAGGGTCTGACTTCGACGCCACTCCTTTTGCTCCTTTTGCTGCCCCGTAGGACCCTGGGTACCTGGGCCATTGCAGTTAGAATGGCAGATTTCTGACTTGCCTATCTCCCAGCGCGAGGCAACAAGTTTGAGATTATCGTCCTGGTCAGCGTTCCCTAGGACCTAAAACACTGTCTGGCACACACAGGTGCTCAATAAATAGTCTTTGAACAGACGAGAGGACAGACGGAGAGACACGCAAAAGGACAAGACACAGAGCCCCTTGTGCTTTTCCAAACATCCATTTCCTTATCTGGAAAAATTATAGGAATTCCCTTCAGGGCTGGGGATGACGTGAATAACACATGTGGGAAAATGCCTAGCATAGTATGTGGCACCTATGAGATATCCAACAAAATGCTGAAAATGCACCAAGGCAGGGAATTCCCTGGCGGTCCAGTGGTTAGGACTCTGAGTTCACTGCCGTGGGCCAGAGTTTCATCCCTGATCAAGGAACTAATGACTTAAGATCGTGTAAGCTGTCCAGCGCAGCCAAAAAAAAAAAAATGCCCTGAGACAGAACAGCAAACTCACATTCAAAGAAATTCTGTACTTAAACATTACCAGGACTGGGGAGCTCATTACCTCACCTCTGCTGCTAAATGGAAGGTCTGATTAAAATACCTTCCTTGTGTGCCCACCTTTGTCTCTCTTATGCTCCATTCATTTGCCAGAGCGCCAAGCTATGTGCAAGGTAAGTGAGCCCCTTATGAAGCTGTCTGGAAGTCTCGACTCTGCACCAGCTTGTGTGTTCAGGTTTGCGCCTGAGAGATGGTTTCCTGAGCCTCTGCTTCCCAACCCCAGGGACCCCACAGCCCCTCAAATCCAGAAGATGCCTTAGCAGTGAGGCAGTAGTACCTGGCAGCACAGCCAGCCCCAAGCACAAGGATTCCATTTCTTTGCATGTCAGGCCCAGATCATCCTCTCTGGTTTTCTTCTCTCCCCTCAGCTGCCATCCCCCGTCTCTGACCAGGCTAGGGCTGGGGTCCTCCCCCATCAGAGCCACTCTTTCTCTTCCTCCCCTGTGACCCGGGGAGCTGGGAGCCCCTAGGCCTGCTTGGCAATAACATCTGTTCTGCATCTGGAATTCTGTGTCAAGTCTGGTTCCTGTATCTCAGAAAGAGTGGAGGCAGAACAGGAGGCAGTGGGTGGGGGTGGGTGGGGAAGAGTGGATTCCAGGGCCCAGACCCAGACACACAAAGTGAGGGGGCTAAGCCCCAAGTTGTTGATAACTTCTCATGTGAGGGGGAGGGGTGAAGAGAGACTGAACTCGGGTTTAATGTGTACCAAATCCCTGGAAGGCATGGCTACTCCAATAGCCAAGAGATTGGTTACGGTCCCAGTTCAGTCTCCATCCACGTAACTCTGGGAAGTCACTCAGTTTTCTCATCTGCAAAATGAGTTCATGCTAAAATTATTTCTAATTTCTCCTTAGTGCTGACCTTTGAAGACTCATTGTAAGATTAATCAACTTGAAACTTATGATTAACTGAAGTGAAGTCACTCAGTCGTGTCCGACTCTTTGCGACCCCATGGACTGTAGCCTGCCAGGCTTCTCAGTCCACGGAATTTTCCAGGCAAGAGTACTAGAGTGGGTTGCCATTTCCTTCTCCAGGGGATCTTCTCAACCCAGGGATCGAATCCAGGTCTCCTGCACTGCAGGCAGATGCTTTACTGTCTGAGCCACCAGGGAAGCCTGAGACATGACTAACTGAGCCATGAAAATACATACAAGATCAATGAAGGTTTAACTGGAAGGTTTAACTGGATTCTTTAGATTCACTATTAATAGAGATTATGTTTGGGACTTGCTGGCGGTCCAGTGGTTAAGATGTCCCGTTCCAACATCAGTGGTATGGGAGCTAAGATTCCACATGCCTCTTGGCCAAAAAACCAAAACATAGAACAGAAACAATACTGTAACAAACTCAATAAAGACATTTTTCAAAAATGGTCCACATCAAAATAAAAAAATCTTGAAAAAAAATAGAGATTGTGTTTGACATAGTTCCTAATCCCCAAGATGAAGTCAGAAAGGGCCACCCCAACACTCCAACTGATGGAGGTTGGCCTCCGAGCCTCTGGGCTGAGAAAGGGATGGGAGGTGGGAGTTTCCTGGTGAGAAGAAAGCAGCTCATCTATTCTTAGAGCCCTCCTCCTACTGACCTCTTGCATCACTACCCCCTAAATTCTGCTTGTGGTGAAAACAGAGCACTGGGCATCCCACCACCACTCCCAGATAGGATCCCATTCACATCAACATTTCCCCAGCTCCCAACCCCTGACCAGAAGTGTGCTGGGGAGACAGACAGTCACAGTCTTGACTCCAACATGTCAAGGTGGCTGAAGTGTCTATTATTTTTTACTTCTCCCTCCCTCACTCTCTACAAACTCCCTGAAACTATCATGCTAATTCTACTTCCTAAATATCTCTAGAATCCAGCTACTTGGCCATCCCAATTGCCACTACTTTAGTTACCATCACCCTTTCTTCTGGATTACTACCACAGCCTCCCAAGAAGTAGCAGCTTCCTGCCTCCATCCCATGCAATCATTCTCTACCTAGGTTGGAGTGAGCCAATGCAAAACAGATCTCAAAACCCTCCAGGGTTTCCCTGGTGCATCAGTGGTTAAGAATCCTCCCCACAATGCAGGGGACACCATTTCGATCCCTGGTCCAGAAAGATCCCACATGCCAAGGGGGCAACTAAGCCCCTGAGCCACGACTACTGAGTCTGCGCTCTGGAGCCAGCGAGCTGCAACTACTGAGCCCACATGCCTGGAGCTTGTGCTCCACAAGGGAAGCCCCGGCATCGAGAAGCCCACACACAACTAGAGAGGAGCCCCCAATCTCCCAAACTAGAGAAAGCCCACAAGCAGCAACGAAGACCCAGAGCACACAAAAGTAAGTAAATATTTTAAAAGAAAAAAAAAAAAAAAAAGGACTCATTTGGGTTCTCAGGCCAGAAACCCTGGTGGGGCTTATAAGCCCCTTCATGAGTTGGATCCAGCTCCATTTTCAGCCTTCTCTTTTTGACACTCTGTGGGCCCCTGGCCCATTCTTCCTTAACCTCCCCCACCCTCATATCTTGCACTCTAAACTCCAGCCAGATTTAGTTTCATTCGATGGTCTAAAGAAAGTCACTTCTGAGCTTTTGCACGTGCAGTTCTCTCTGCAAAACTCTCCCCACCATCGCTCTCCTTCCGTGCTAACTGACCCTCTGCACAGAGCTCTAGTCTTAACTACTTCCTGAAGGAAGCCGTTGCTGACTACCTGTCAGTCTCCTCCTTATTTACTATATCCAGGCACCGGTCACATGCTAGCCAAAACGAGGACTCAGTAAATATTTGTTGAATAAATGACCTCCATCCAGATGGGACTGGCTAGTCAAACTCTAGCCTGGGGAATGTCCCCAGGACTGAGAAGATTTGCACACTCAAAGGATTTAGCACTGAGGACCGGCAGCGCAGTAGCTTCAGCCAAGCACACTGCTGCCAAGGGAGCCCCAGCTTTGTGCACTCGGAGTCCGGAGAGGCCAGGTCTCTGAGGCAAACTGAGCCCCTGGCGGGAGGCCCCACCGCTACTCCATAATGCGCGATTGAGTGCAGTTCCCAGCCCTGACTCCGCTTGGCTGGATGATCCCGACCCCGGTCTGGAGCTCTGAGAAGAGGGTGGGTACAACTCTTCGTTAATCCCTAGGCCTCCAGAAGCACAGACGCCTCTCTGGCACTTCCCTGCACCCCACCTGACAACCCCAGACCCTCCACTACCCTGGCCCAGTGGCCGGGACCCTGCCCCCAGGCGGCCTCCAGCCGGGTCAGCAGTCGGGTCTGAAAAGGGGCGTGTCTTTGTAGGGAGCTAGGGGGTCCGAGAAGTTCCTGATACTTTCCCACCCGCTGTTTGGGTTTCCTGGAGAAGGGCCGGGGCGGGCTAGGCGGAGGCTCCTTCCCCCCTCCGCCGTCCCTGCCTCCTTCCCACGTGGCCTGGCTGAGTCTCTCTGGAAAGCCGCAGCAGCTGGAGAGAAATCCCCCTCCCCACCCCCACCGCCAAGTCCCTCCCCGACTAGCCCTGGACACATCCTCAGCTCCCCGCTAGGCAGAGAAGGCAAGGACTAGGCGAACAAAGCGGGCAGCCCATCCCCCTCCCCAGCGCTCCCAACCACCTTCCCCCTGGGCCGCCCCCCAAACGCACACAGGGCCGAAAGGGAGCGGGCCGGGGTGGAAAAAGGCTCCCTTAAGCATAGACACTTGGGACTTCGTCACCCCATCCCCAGCCCTTTCTCCAGCTAGGACAGCTCTGGAAGAGTTACCTACCCCCAATGCGCACTGTGCTGGGGGGCTGGAGGAGGCCTTGCTGACCTCGTCAACCCTTTTCAGATGTGTCCCTCGGGGGTGGGGCAGAAGTGACACGCGTCCCAGCCCGACAGCGAGTATTGGACTCGTCCACGAAAGCAACTGGTTCCTGCCCCCTCCCCCAGCCCACTCCCGACCTCGGGTTTAGATGGGGAGGCAACAGTCCCCCGCTCCCCCCCGCAACCAGCCTCAGGGACACACCCACTGGACAAAGTTGAGTATTTTATCACAACTATCCCCAGTCAATCCGGAATCTCCTACTCCTGTCCCCCCACCAAGGGCAAGGACACTCCCCAAAAGCCAAGGCCAAATATTAGCTCAGTGCCATGAACACAATTACACACAATCTCAACACACACCCCTCCTCTTTCACACTCCCAATCCGGAGACGCGCGTGTACAAGGCAGTACCCGCCCCGCACAAACCACCGGCAGTGCAGCCACTGCCCGCGATGCCACGCAGCGATCGGCCACGCACTGCGGACCAGTGCGCCAGGCAGAAGCCCCCTCCCCACCCTCTGCGCGCGCGCGCACGCACACACACACACGCACACACTCGAACACTCACTCCGGACTCCACAAACCAAGGACATACACACCCCCTACGGACAAGTACGCGCCGCGAACGCCACCCGCCGCGGCTCGCGGACCCCGGAGCGCAGGCATCACCGGCGCAAGGGCGCGCAGCCGGCGCTCCACGGTCCCCATTCGCTCGGGACTCGGGGCGCGGCGGCCCCACAGCCCCACGCAGCCCGGGGCGCACAGTCACCCCGCAGGCGCTCCCGCCGCTGCCTGGGCGCCCGCCCTTACCGCGCGCGGTCAGCAGGCAGAAGGTCAGCGCGATGAGCCCGCTGCCGCGGCCAGCGTCCCCCCGCGACATGGGGCCGGGCCCGGGCTGCCGCCGCCGCCGCCTCCCCGCGCCTCGGCCGCTGCCGCCGCCGCCGCCGCCGCCGCCGCCGGGGGAGGGCGCGCCGGGCGTCAGTGGCCCGGGGAGGCGCGGCGCCGCGGGCGGGGGCGCGGCCTCGGGGGCCCGGGCCTGAGCGGGGGCCGGCGCGGGGGCCGGGGCTGCTGCCGCCTCACCCGCCCCTCCATCGCCATCTTGGGCGAGCCGCCCAGGCGGGGGCGCCAGGCGAGCGCGGCCGGTCGAGCCCCGCCAGGGACCCTGGCCCCGTGCTGTGACCTGCGCCTCGTGGGTGCTCCGCCCTGCTGGGGTCTGCGCGCGTGTGCCTCGCAGGCTTCAGGTCGCCATGGGCCCCCCAATTTGGGCGGTTGGTCTCTGGGTCTGTTTGTCTCTTCGTGTCTGTCTCGGGATCTCTTTCTGCCTCGATGTCTCTATTTCTTTTCTCTGCAGCTGCCTCAGGGTCTCCAACGTCTGGGTTCCGGGCTCAGTGGAGGCAGATTGAAGGCCTTGATTTCGGTCCTGATAACCCCATCTTGCCATTTGAGTCAGTCCATTCCAGCCCAGGTCCTGGCCTGAATCCTCCTTAGTTTCTCCACCGACAGACCCTCTGGGGACACGACGGTTCCCTTCTCATCTCCATTTCCACTGCCATAACAAACTGATGGCTTCTGTTGACCTTTTGGTCTTGGAATAACCAGCCCCAGCAGGGCATTTACTCTACTCCAAGCACTGCCACAGGCTTCCCAGGTGGCTCAGTGGGTAAAGAATCCTCCTGCAGTGCAAGAGATGCCAGTTCAATCCCTGGGTCAGGAAGATCCCCTGAAGGAAGGCATGACAACCCACTCCAGTTTTCTTGCCTGGAGAATCCCATGGACAAAGGAGCCTGGTGGGCTAGAGTCCATAGGATCACTAAGACGTCGACAAGACTTAGCACCCTGCCATACTTGCACCTCTCTGCAGCCCTGGGAGAGACAAGGAAGGTTTGATTGTTCTCATCTTACATGTAGGGAAACTGAGGCTGGGGGAGCAAAGTGACTTGCCCAAGGAAACGAGGCCAGGGAGTAGCAGATAAAAGACCTGAACTCTGGTTTTCTGACTCCAGGAGGTCATTTCCCACTCACAATTTCAACTGTGCTTTCTGTGTCCTAGCTAGACTGGTTGTCTTAGTATCCCAATCACTTCTTTCTCTAAAGCCAGGGACTCAGTGGTCAGGCTAGGGAAGGGAGTGAAGTACAGACAGAATGATCTATTTAAGGTCATTTCTAAGACCAAGATGCCGTGGTTCTTCATCTCCTCTGTCTCCATGACTTAGAGCTATTTTGTCTCTGAACCCAGTGTGTACCCGTACCCATCTGTTGCTAATTAACCCTTAATAATGACCAAGCACTTAGCAGGTCCAGTGGAATTTAGCATTCATTCATTCATTGCCAAGCGCGTCAGTAGCATTTGACTTAGCCCATCACTCCTACTTGTTTCTCTTAGTGATCTCATCTGGTCATCCAAGCTGTAAATTAAATCTTTATGCTGAAGATGCCTACATTTATATCTCAGCCTGCACCATCTCCCTTGAACTTCAGACTGTGTCCAGCTACCTGCTCAACATTTCCATTGGCCAATGCGCATCTCACCGTTAAAGTGTCCAGGGAACCCCCTGGTGGTCTAGTGGTTAGGATTCTGTGCTTTCACTGCCACGAGCACAGATCCAATCCCTGGTGAGGGGGACTAAGATCCCCGTAAACTGCAAGGATTGAAACAACAACAGCAACAAATTCAACATGCCTAAAACTGAGCTCTGACCTTCCCTATTAAATCTGCTTCTCCCCCAGTCTCCCCATCTCAGTTCCTAGTGGCTTCATCGTTCCTGATGCTCAGGTCAAAAGCCTTGGAGCCATCCTTGACTCTTCACTATCTCATCTTTCACACTTCACTTTCCTGCTACTACCTTCAACCAAGCACCATCATCTCTCACTAAATTGTCACAATAGCCCTCTCACTCGTTTCTGTCCTTGTCCCCCTTCAGTCTTTTCTCAGCATAGCATCCAGAGTGATCTTATTAAAACGGGGATGAGATCATGTCGTTTCTCTGCTCAAAACCCACCAGTGCCTCCTAGCTCAGAGCAAAAGCTGGAGTCCTTCATATGACAGGAAAATCTATCTGATCTGGAAGGCCGTTCTACCTCTCTGACCTCTCCTCCAATGCCATTCCCCCCAGCTCACTGCCTCTCCAGTCACACCAGCCTCCTTGCTGTAACTTGATAGCAGCCAGTCCCCCGCTTCCAGCCTCTAGACCTTTACTCAGCTGGTGCAGGTCTGGAGCTCTGTCCCCCACATCTCATATCCTCACAAGCCCCCCTACTCTGCCTGTGTCCTCATTTTTCTAACATGCTCTGTACGTGCTAAGTCGCTTCAGTTGTGTCCGTCTCTTTGCGACCCTATGGACTGTAGCCCGCCAGGCTCCTGTGTTCATGGGATTCTCCAGACAAGAATACTGGAGTGGGTTGCCATGCCCTCCTCCAGGGATCTTATCTCCATGCCCTGGATCTCCTGTATTGCAGACAGATATTTTATCCCTGACCCACTTGGGAAGCCCCTCTAACATCCTCTGTTTTACTGATTTCATTTATAATGTCCACCCAACCAGACTGTGGGCTTTGTGAGGACAAGGATTTTCACAGGCTGGGTTCACTGCTGAATTCTAAGCAGTGAACCAGTATTGAACACTGTGTAGATGCCATGGGGCCAGGATAAGATCCAAGTCACTGCCTATGGAGACAGCTGTGTCCTAAATGGCATGGGGTGGCTGGGAGAATGGGAATAGGAGAAGGAGGGACTAACTGTGTGTGGTGGGGGGCTGGGGAGTAGTTGAGGAAAAAGCCTTCACAGAATTGTTAATTGTTGCGGATGTTTGGCCTAGGTCTTGACAGTTTTAAGGAGGGTACAGCCTTGTTGGGGGAGGAACAGCCATGGCAGGGGAGGAAATGCGCTATGCAGAGGCCCTGTTGCGTGAGGGCACGAGAAACGGCACATGGATTTTATCTGTTATTTGTGGAGAAGTACTTCCCAATAGATCCTAAAATCTTTTCTTTCACATTTCAGAAATAAAACTCAAAATTTGTTTTTTTCACTTTAGCACAAAATGCAATCACCAAAGGAAGGCAATATTTATTTATCTATTTTTGATCCTATAACATATGATTAAATTTCAATGTACATTTTGTCCCCAAATTTTATATATCATCTTGTTTGTTGACAGATCAAATGTTTTTGCAATTAATTTAAAACTAGTGCCCATCACTTCTTTGATAGGGAAGAGTGTTTTTATAATCATCAGTTTACTTAAGTACTTTAAACTTGTCTTAACAATACACTGTTACAATTCTTTTTTTCTTAAAATAACTTTCTTGGGACGGTCTGTGACAGAGGTAACATTGTGGGAACAGATCAATGTAGGGAACTAGAGACTGGGAAAAGGCTAGAAGACCATAGTTTCTATTAATTTGGCCAGTTGGGTGGAATGTCATTAAATAAAGAGAACAGAGGGAAGATCTGGTTAGAGGAGATAAATTGTTTTCTAACATCTTGAGTGTGAGGAGCTTTCATGGCCTGACATCCAAGTGAAAGATATTAAAAATCTTGGAAACACCGTTTTCATCTGAGCCGAGAGATCAGAACCAGAGAAATTATTCTGAGCTGGTACTTCTATCGGTGCATCTAACACACTTTATTATAATATACTTCATTAAGTTGTCTGGCTCTACTGCCATACACTAAGTTCATTATGGCAGGAACCATATATATCTTGTTACTTTCCTGGGATCCAACACAGTGTGCAGTATATAGTAAGACCCCAGTGGATGCTTCTTAAGTAAATGCTTTAAAAAAGTTACTCTTTTGTCATTTACTATACAAAAATGACCAGAGTTTTAAATCACTAAGGAAGTTGTCAAGACAGCATATTACTGTGAAAGGGATTTGAGCATCAAAAAGCATTGGCAAGCATTTGCCTGAGTAATCTAAGATCTCAGTACGTTCTATGATTCTAAATTAATCATTTAAGAAACACTTGCTCTGTAGGACCAGCAGTGGGAGTCTGTGGCATTCACATCATTCTAGAATAAATACCAGAATCGAGGACCGTAGTGATTTTTAAAGTACAGTCATCCCTTGTCTCTCAGTATCTGTGGGGGATTAGTTCCAGAACCCTCCATGGATACCAAAGTCCATGGATGCTCAAGTCTCTTATATAAAGTGGGGAAGGATTTGCATATAATCTACATATAGCATCCCATACACTGTAAATCATTTCTAGATTACTTGTAGTGTCTAGTACAATATAAATGCTATATAAATAGTTTTAAAAACAATGTAAATGCTATGTGAATAGTTGGCAATGGGTGGAAAATTGAAGTTTTGTTTCTTGGATCTTTCTGGAACTTTCTTTTTTTTTTTTTAATTTTCCTCTGTGGTTTGTTGAATCTACAGATATGGAACCCACAGGTATGGAGAGTTATACCAGTTCTTTGACATCCCTCCCTTCAGGTAATCTCCTTCCCCTGCATTTGAATATAGTGACCTTAGTGATTCATTTCTAAAGCACTGTATGTGGGGAAGGCGGTACTACATGGCTGTGAGATGTGTCAAGAAAAAGATGCAGCTCCCACCTGGCTTTCTCCAGACGACATGTGCCTTTGGATCCCTGAACCATCAGGTAGGAAGTCTAGCCACCGTGAAGTTGCCATGCTGGAGAGAGTCCATGTGGGGAGACCTTATGGAGATGGAGATGCTGGAGGAGCCCCAGTTGTTCCAGCCCAGGAGCCAAAGGTGTGAGGACACCTTCCCATGTCCACCCCAGCTCCTGTCTGACGGACTGCACCACATAGGAGATCCTGAGACCAGTTAACCCCCAGCACTGTGAGAAATAGTAACACATGGTTGTCGGTGTTTTGCACCGTTAATTTTGGGATGGTTTGATATGTATTACCAGATAACCAGAACACATGCTAGAGTCTTTACTGGGTTGGGTTCACTACTAGAACCACTCTCTGCTTCTGTCATTCATCCCCTTTTGAGGAAGATACTAAAGAGAGATATGTTGAGAGTATCTTCACTCTTCACATTTAAAATCATCTCCCACAGGACGCCTCTGCTCATATCCTCTGAGCCAGGGGGATGGGTGGTTCTTCTGACCCTAAGATATCTTTTCATTTCTTTCTTATCAACAGATGCTAACAGATTTGTGAAATTATGGGATATTTTCATTTTTCCTTTGTGCTTTTCTGTTTGTTTTGTTTTGTTTTTGCCAAATTGTCTACATTGAACACATATTATTTTTGTAAACAGAATAGTAAATGCAACTAAGGAAAAAATACATCAGTTAAGGAAAATGAGAAAGTTCTGAAGATAAATAGTGGTGATGGTTGAACAACAGTGTGAATGTACGGAATGCCGCTGAACTGTACACTTAAAATGTCTGAAATGGTGAATTTTGTTATGTATAGTTTACCACAATGGAAAAATATATACAATCCTGTAAAACTCGACTTGAGTCTCAGCTCCTTCAAGGTTACCTTCCAGATCTCACCAATCCAAACCTATTAAACTCATTAAATATCTGAAATGCTGTATATTGGCAATGAAAGTGTACTTTAAAAAGAAAACACTGGAAATGTTAGCAATTAAAACAAAAAATATCAGTGGAAAGGGTGACCAGTTTGGGATTGAATTTGTAATAAATACATGCACTTTTAAAAAAATTACTATTAAAAAATCATCTTATTTACTTATTTTTGGCAGTGCTAGGTCTTCGTTGCTGTGTAGACTTTTCTTTATGTGGAGCAGAGGCTACTCTCTGGCTGCTGTGAACAGGCTTCTCATTGCAGTGGCCTCTCTCGCAGAGCACATGCTCTAGGCTGAGTGGGCTTCAGTAGCTGCAGCTCCCGGGCTGCAGAGCACAGGCTCAGTGGTTGTGGCTCACAGGCTTAGTTGCTGCATGCCATGTAGGATCTTCCCAGACCAGGGATCGAATCCGCGTCTCCTGCACTGACAGGCAGAGTCTTTACCACTCAGTCACCAGGGAAGCCCATACAGACACACTTTAAAAAAAAAGATAATTATATAGATAAAACAAAGTTCTACATGAATGAAGATGATTCAAAGTTTATTACAATACTACATTTACATAGTTATAATGATGTAAACACTGAATATTGATCTAAAACTGCAGTAGAACTGCTCTATTGAAAAGATGAGGAGGCAGGGTAAGCGGTGTATGTGTTTGGTGGAAATGGGAGGGAAAACAGCTAAATTCTAATCTTTCGTAGTGGGACACCACTAATGAAATAAAACTGGAAAAAAGAATCACAGAGTAATGTTACAAACATGTTATTTAGAGATTTTAGAACTTGACTTCTTAAGCTATGTGGCTATGTAATGATGATATAATTAAAACTTAAAAAAAGAGATGATACAAGTATTGTTCACATGGTGGCCCCACTGCCCTGAGCCCACAGCTTTCTACACCACCTTGCTGAGCCCAGCAGCTAATTCTTGCTGGAATCACAGCTCTTGGATACCCACTTGTGCCTAAGGCCACCTTGCCCCTGCAGGCCTGGGTTTGGAGTGGCTCTTTCTGTCCCCTTGTGTGGGGACTCTGTACACCCAGCACGGTGGGCTGAGACCAGCTCTCTCCCAAGGTCTCTGGAAGCTCCGCCTGTAGCTGGATATACTGACTGTGGCAGGATTCGAGCCCTGCCTTCTGCGGAACTGAAGGTAGGTGATGCTGGTCACACTGTCCACCTGTCTTTGGAAGCTGCACCCTCCATGCTGGATACTGTGGCCTCCTTCAGCCCTTGGGGGCCCAAGTCCTCCCCAGGTCCTGTCCTACCTAATAGCCTTTTTCCTCTTCACTTTCCCCATTAAAGTATATATGTCTTAGGGGCTTTCCCGGTGGCTCAGTGGTAAAGAGTTCGCCTGCCAATGCAGAGTCCGCCTGCGATGCAGGAGACACAGGTTCCCTTCCTGACCTGCGAAGATCCAACATGCCTCAGAGCAGCTAAGCCCGTGCGCCACAACTGTCGAGCCTGACTCTAGAGCCCAGAAAGGGCAGCTACTGAGCCCACGGGCCAGGCCGTAATTACCAAAGCTTGCGCAACCTAGAGCACGTGCCGTAATTACCAAAGCTTGTGCACTCTAGAGCTCGTGCTCTGCGATGAGAGAGAAGTCACTGCAGTGAGAAGCCACGCACAGCAAACAAGGGTAGCCCTCACTCTCCACAAGTAGAAAAAAGCTTGCACAGCTAACAAAGACCCAGCAAGGGCAAAAGTAAGTCAATAAAGTTAAAGTATATCTGCTCATGACCCACCTTCTCTTCTGGTCTCTCAGACAAACTGAACCTGTGGAGGTGCAGCCAGCAGGAGAGGGGCAGGGGGCAGACGCACAACCCTGTGGGCTCTCACTGTTCAAGGCCCTTACAGCCCATCCCAGCACTCCCCTTCCCTGGCCCTCCCCGGCCACACTCAGCTTCCCGCCTTCCAGAGTGCCAGCTCCCAAACTTCACCCGCTTCATGCCTGTGAGGAAAGGATTCTTTGCGTAGAATGACTTACTCTCACCTGGAGAAATTCACTCCTTGACACCTAATCCAAATGCCACCTCCTCTGTGCAGCCCTACTTAATCATCCTCTTTTCTTTTTAAAAAATTTTTTTATTTATGTATTTCTTTTTTGCTGCTCTGGGCCTTCATTGCTGTGTGCGGGCTTTCTCTCGTTGTGGTGAGCAGGGGCTCCTCTTCATTGTGGAGCGTGGACTTCTCGTTGTCGTGGCTTCTCTTGTTGCAGGTCCTAGGCTCTAGGGTGCACAGGCTTATTTGTTCCAAGGCATGTGAGATCTTCCCAGACCAGGGATTGAACCAGTGTCCGTTGTACTGCAAGGTGGATTCTTAACCACTGGGAAGCCCTGACCATCCTCTTTTCTACTGCCCAGAGAAAAGAGTCACTCATATTTGTTGAGTGCTATGTGTCAGATACTAGGAATTCTGCATGCACTTTTTTTCATACTGAAGCTCACAGCAACTCCATGAAGTAGTACCATTAATAACTCTATGTCATAGAAGAGATGGCTGAAGCACAGAGAGGTTAAGTAACTTGCCCAAGCTCACACACTAGGAAGTGATTCGGTGGAAGACAGGAAGACAGACTCTCTGGGTCAAATCCCATTGTTCTAACTGCCATTCTTCCCTACCTCCTTGGGGTGGAAGGGCTCACACAAGACTCAGCACTCAACATCTCTCTTTGTACTGACCCTGTTTTGTTTATACATCTATGTCTACTTCTGGATTGAGAACCGTTGGAGAGTAGACTGACTCCTCTGAGCATTCCCAGATCCCTGAATCCTTCAGCATGAGCCAGGTCATGGCAGCTGCTCAACTCATGTTGCTTGCTCAAGGATGAGCAAAACCAGGAATAACATTCTGCTTCTGCACTGTGACCTTGGACAAGGCACACAACCTCCCTGAGCTCTCATTTCTTTCTCTGGAGGAAGAAAAAAAAAAGCAACCTGGTGGGAAGAGGTTAGCTTTATCCAAACTAACTAATCTTAGCTTACTATGAAGATCAAATGGAACATGATGCTGTCATGAGGAAATATAGTGTAAGCGGTGGTACACTCACCATATAGGTGCTAGCAGTTGCTATTCAGGGTTTCCTTGGTGGCCCTAAAGAACCAGGGTGCCAATGCAGGAGACATAAGAGATATGGGTTTGATCCCTGAGTCAGGAAGATACCCTGGAGAAGGACATGGCAACCCCCTCCAGTATTCTTGCCTGGAGAGCCTCCATGGACAGAGGAGCCTTGCGGGCTACAGTCCATACAGTCACAGAGTCAGACATGACTGAAGCAACTTAGCACGCAGCTGGTATTCAGAGGGAAATGTGTCAACTGCTCACAGGTAAAACATGTTATGCTAACAAGGGTCTTACAGTTAATGATACCTTCATCCAAGTTAATGTGTAATTCTGGAAGATCAGCCTCCAGTCAGGCCAATGAGAAGTATCTGAGGTCAAGGCAGAGCCTGGTCACCCCCATGGGAGGCTTCTGTCCCCGCCCTCCTTACTTGTCCTGGAACCTGGTCTTCTCCCAAGGTCTCTGGGGCTGGCTCATGTTCCCCTCCCCACCCAGCATCTAACTTCTCCCCAGGGCTTGGGTCTGACAGCTCAGGTCTTGGAAAGCAGACTGCTCCCCTTGGCAGCCCTTCACTCCTTGGAGGAGATGAGGTCAGATCAACGGCAGGAGTGCCAACTTGAACTTCATAAATCACTTCCAACATGTTGACCTCACCACAACTCCGTGAAGAAGGTATTAGAACCCCACTGTAGAGTCCAAGGTTACAGAAGCCAAGGGCTTGCTCAAGAGCACAACTGCTGGACTCAAACACAAGTCTATCAGATTTCAAATATGCTAGTCTTTCTCATGCTCCCCCTTCTTTCTCTGGGCAAGTTCAGGAAGATTCATATCCAAGACCCACCCAGTATAGGCTTTCTGAGCTCAGCATGCGTCCCCAGAGGAACTCAGATTTCAGGCAAATTCCATATTTCCTTGATTCTAAGATGTATTCTTATTCAGTTTTATATTTCTGATATGAAGATCATAAAAATGATAACATCTGAGATTTGAGGAAATTTAGAAGGACTCCTGGGGACCGCATACAAGTGTCTCTATTCAGTTACCAACTGGTTCTGTGCCTTTGTGCTCTTGTCATTTTACATGACTGTACCTCAGGGAGTTGGCCTGATTTTTGGCACTGGCTCTGCCACTTGACAGCCATGTGGCTCTGTGGTCCTCTCTGGGATTTAGTTTCCTCATCTCTGAAATAATTGGAGGGGTCACTGATTTTATTTA
Source organism: Tragelaphus eurycerus (assembly GCA_935064755.1). Taxonomy (NCBI): domain Eukaryota; kingdom Metazoa; phylum Chordata; class Mammalia; order Artiodactyla; family Bovidae; genus Tragelaphus; species Tragelaphus eurycerus. Next base: position 3,790,990 of record CAKXYN010000054.1, on the reverse strand, counting down.
AATTTTTGGCTGTGCTGGGTCTTTGCTGCTGCGCACGGGCTTTCTCTAGTTGCAGTAGGCGGTCTTTTCACTGTGATGGCTTCTCTCGTTGTGGGGCACAGGCTCTAAGGCACGCAGGCTCAGTAGTTGTGGCACACAGGATTAGTGGCTCCATGGCATGTGGCCTCTTCACGGACCAGGGATCAAACCCCTGTCCCCGCACTGGCAGGGGGATTTTTAACCACTGGACCACCAGGGAAGTCCAAGATGATTTCTAAGACTCTGTTCCGGCTCTGACATTCCATGAATGAAGTCTTCCATTGCTCTGTCTCAAAGGTTCTACATTACTCTGGCTGTATATTAGTATCATCTAGGGAGCTTATCGGAGAAGGCAATGGCACCCCACTCCAGTACTTTTGCCTGGAAAATCCCATGGATGGAGGAGCCTGGAGGGCTGCAGTCCATGGGGTCGCTGAGGGTCAAACATGACTGAACGACTTCACTTTCATTTTTCGCTTTCATGCATTGGAGAAGGAAATGGCAACCCACTCCAGTGTTCTTGCCTGGAGAATCCCAGGGACGGGGGAGCCTGGAGGGCTGCCATCTATGGGGTCACACAGAGTCGGACACGACTGAAGCGACTTAGCAGCAGCAGCAGCAGCAGGGGAGCTTATCAAAAACTACTAAAATATGGCTGATCACCCACCATGTTGATGTAACTGACCCCGGGAAAGACTCATACACCCACCTTTCTATAAGCTCCCCTGGCAATTGTGACTGCAAGCAGGGCTCAGAAGTACCACTCCTCCAGACCTAAAGCCTCAGTGGGGGACAAAGAGTAGAAACTCCAATGACATTTCAGAGGAGTCTTAAAAGCTTAAATCTGGGCAGAATTTTCTTTTGCAGTCTTACAAAGAGATTGGTGAATGGGTATTCAGGAACCTATAACCTATCAATTAGATGATCCCATATAGGGGAGGTCAAAATAATTTTTTCATTAAAAATTTTTTGATATTCAAGTATCTAATAACTGATTCCTACCTGACTATAGTAGGTATGATGGGGAGAGTTCAGATCAGATCAGTCGCTCAGTCGTGTCCAACTCTTTGCGACCCCATGAATCGCAGCATGCCAGGCCTCCCTGTCCATCACCAACTCCCGGAGGTCACTCAGACTCACATCCAGTCAGTGATGCCATCCAGCCATCTCATCCTCTGTCGTCCCCTTCTCCTCTTGGCCCCAATCCCTCCCAGCATCAGAGTCTCCTCCAATGAGTCAACTCTTCGCATGAGGTGGCCAAAGTACTGGAGTTTCAGCTTTAGCATCATTCCTTCCAAGGAAATCCCAGGGCTGATCTCCTTCAGAATGGACTGGTTGGATCTCCTTGCAGTCCAAGGGACTCTCAAGAGTCTTCTCCAACACCACAGTTCAAAAGCATCAATTCTTCGGTGCTCAGCCTTCTTCACAGTCCAGCTCTCACATACATACATGACCACAGGAAAAACCATAGCCTTGACTAGGCGAACCTTTGTTGGCAAAGTAATGTCTCTGCTTTTGAATATGCTGTCTAGGTTGGTCATAACTTTCCTTCCAAGGAGTAAGCGTCTTTTAATTTCATGGCTGCAGTCACCATCTGTAGTGATTTTGAAGCCCAGAAAAAGAAAGTCTGACACTGTTTCCACTGTTTCCCCATCTATTTCCCATGAAGTGATGGGACCAGATGCCATGATCTTCGTTTTCTGAATGTTGAGCTTTAAGCCAACCCTTTCACTCTCCACTTTCACTTTCATCAAGAAGCTTTTGAGTTCCTCTTCACTTTCTGCCATAAGGGTGGTGTCATCTGCATATCTGAGGTTATTGATATTTCTCCCAGCAATCTTGATTCCAGCTTGTGCTTCCTCCAGCCCAGCATTTCTCATGATGTACTCTGCATATAAGTTAAATAAGCAGGGTGACAATATACAGCCTTGATGAACTCCTTTTCCTATTTGGAACCAGTCTGTTGTTCCATGTCCAGTTCTGACTGTTGCTTCCTGACCTGCATACAAATTTCTCAAGAGGCAGATCAGGTGGTCTGGTATTCCCATCTCTTTCAGAATTTTCCACAGTTTATTGTGATCCACACAGTCAAAGGCTTTGGCATAGTCAATAAAGCAGAAATAGATGTTTTTCTGGAACTCTCTTGCTTTTTCCATGATCCAGTGAATGTTGGCAATTTGATCTCTGGTTCCTCTGCCTTTTCTAAAACCAGCTTGAACATCAGGAAGTTCACGGTTCACATATTGCTGAAGCCTGGCTTGCAGAATTTTGAGCATTACTTTACTAGCGTGTGAGATGAATGCAATTGTGTGGTAGTTTGAGCATTCTTTGGCATTGCCTTTCTTTGGGATTGGAATGAAAACTGACCTTTTCCAGTCCTGTGGCCACTGCTGAGTTTTCCAAATTTGCTGGCATATTGAGTGCAGCACTTTCACAGCATCATCTTTCAGGATTTGGAATAGCTCCACTGGAATTCCATCACCTCCACTAGCTTTGTTCCTAGTGATGCTTTCTAAGGCCCACTTGACTTCACATTCCAGGATGTCTGGCTCTAGGTCAGTGATCACACCATCGTGATTATCTGGGTAGTGAGGATCTTTTTTTGTATAGTTCTTCTGTGTATTCTTGCCACCTCTTCTTAATATCTTCTGCTTCTGTTAGGTCCATACCATTTCTGTCTTTTATCGAGCCCATCTTTGCATGAAATGTTCCTTTGGTATCTCTGATTTTCTTGAAGAGATCCTTAGTCTTTCCCATTCTGTTGTTTTCCTCTATTTCTTTGCATTGATCACTGAAGAAAGCTTTCTTATCTCTTCTTGCTATTCTTTGGAACTCTGCATTTAGATGTTTATATCTTTCCTTTTCTCCTTTGCTCTTCGCTTCTCTTCTTTTCACAGCTATTTGTAAGGCCTCCCCAGACAGCCATTTTGCTTTTTTGCATTTCTTTTCCATGGGGATGGTCTTGATCCCTGTCTCCTGTACAATGTCACGAACCTCATTCCATAGTTCATCAGGCACTCTTAAGTATCAGATCTAGGCCCTTAAATCTATTTCTCACTTCCACTGTATAATCATAAGGGATTTGATTGAGGTCATACCTGAATGGTCTAGTGGTTTTCCCTACTTTCTTCAATTTCAGTCTGAATTTGGCAATAAGGAGTTCATGGTCTGAGCCACAGTCAGCTCCTGGTCTTGTTTTTGCTGACTGTATAGAGCTTCTCCATCTTTGGCTGCAAAGAATATAATCGATCTGATTTCAGTGTTGACCATCTGGTGATGTCCACGTATAAAGTCTTCTCTTGTGTTGTGCCTAGACTAACAGTCTCCAATATAAGTGCAGAAACAGAATCAGAGACAAACAGTATGGTATAAAATTAAGTGCTAAATCTAAGATAATTTTTATTGAGCACTTTTATTGCATGCCAGGCACCAAGTGCCTTCTAGTATATTAAATGAATTTAATCCTCACAATAATGCACTGAGGAGGGTTCTACTACTATTCCTACTTCTCACTTAAGGAAACCAAGGATCAGAGTGTTATGTAAACATGCACAAGCCCATAAGACAGCAAGTAGCAGATGCAAGGGTTGAAGCCAGGCTCCAAAGCTGACGCTGGTACCATTGTGCAATATCACCTGTGTTGGCTGGGAGACTCTCATATTAGCTCTGTAGGGTACTGAGAGGAACCTGGGTCTGGCCTCAAAGCATGTGTTCTAATTAAAAGAAGAAGAGAGGAAACTTTCCAGATGCTTGTGGGTGACAGAAGAGACCATGTGAGGGAATGTGAGGTGACAAGGGCTTTGAGTGTTGAGTGGATTTGACTACGGACAAGAGTGAGACAGTGTTAATTTATCATGCCGTTAAGAAGGTGGCAGTGCTCTGCCGAGTGCACTAGTGAGGTGAAGTTGGTCCTGAGGACCTGCTGAGGGCAAGGTCCTCTCCATCTTCATTTCCTCATGGTCTACACAGGCCTGGCACATGATTGCTACTGTGTTTGGTCAGTGAAGTTGGCAACTGCTTCTTTGAAGTCACTTGGAATTGTTTTTAACCTTTTATTTTGTATTGCTGCTGCTGCTAAGTCGCTTCAGTCGTGTCCGACTCTGTGCGTCTCCCATAGACGGCAGCCCACCAGGCTCCGCCATCCCTGGGATTCTCCAGGCAAGAACACTGGAGTGGGTTGCCATTGCCTTCTCCATTGTGTGAAAGTGAAAAGTGAAAGTGAAGTCGGTCAGGTCCGACTCACAGCGACCTCATGGACTGCAGCCTACCAGGCTCCTCCATCCATGGGATTTTCTAGGCAAGAGTACTGGAGTGGCTTGCCATTGCCTTCTCCAATTTTGTATTGGGGTATAACCAATTAACAATGTTGTGCCAGTTTCAGAACATGGAAGGGACTCAGCCATACATATACATGTATCCACTCTCCTCCAAACTCCCCTCCCATCCAGGCTGCCACATAACACTGAGCGGAGTTTCGTGTGCTATACTGTAGGTCCTTGCTGGTGATCCATTTTAAATATAGCCATGGGCACATGGCAATCCCAAACTCCCTAACTATTCTTTTCCCTTGGCAACCATAAGATCATTTTCAAAGTCTTGTTGGTCTCTGTCTTGTGAGTAGGTTCTTTGTATCATTTCTTTTTAGATTTCACATATAAGGGATGTCATATGATATTTCTCCTTCTCTGAAGAAAGTCACTTGGAAATCTTTTGTTTTTAAGTAGAAAATAAAACTTTAATGAAAATTTGAAAGCTCCAGTATGAAGTAACAAAATCAACCACCTACACATCTTCCAGTCCTTTGCCTTTCAAGCAAAATATTCTCTTCAAAAAAATGCCCATTTCATAATAAATATCCCCATCTATAGGCTAGGCATGTCTGAGCTGATACATGGATATAAAATTCAAAAGAGAAGGAAACGAAAATATTTTAAAAATAAAAATCTGAATCCTTTCCTTGAGGTGTATTGCAGTATGGTTACCAACATATGCAGCACCTTGTAATAATCAAGTTACTAATTGGAGTCCTGGAACAGCCCCTGAAATGAAAGAACAAGAGATCCTAGTTGTTCGTGAGTCACAAGTTGGCAGCAGCAGAAAAGCTGACAGCAACTGGACAGGAACTCAAATACATGAAATCCACATGTTCTGAACAATTACACACTCACTTCAAATAGCTAATAGTCTATATGGTTTTACAAAAGTAAGGAGCTCAGAGCCTGGAATATGGATAACTGCCCTCTGAGTGATGGGCATTCCTAAAGCATCCTTAATGCTTTTTTTTTTTTTTTAAATCAACACAGGACTCCATATGAGGGGACCAGTCAAACATCAGATCTCATCTCACAGATTACCTCGGGTGTAGAAACTTCAGGTGCCACTTGTTATTTTGTTGTTTTTGTTGCTAAGTCATGTCCGACTCTTCGACCCCATGGACTGCAGCCCGTCAGGCTCCTCTGTCCATGGGATTTCCCAGGCAAGAATACTGGAGTGGGTTGCCATTTCCAGCTCCAGGTGGAATTCTTGATCTTCACTTTCTACTCCAACCCAGCATGACATTGAAGGTTCTGGACTGAGGAGGTAGGAGCAGAGACAGGAATGAGGATGGACAGTTGAGACAACGAAAAACAATGACGTGGCTCAGCCACACACCATCAAGTGCCCAAGTACGTTAAGTACAGAGGGTGGCATTCACATGCCTGCTGACGGACGGCACTGTGGCCATACATGTGCCCAGAAACCGAGCCAACATGGAGAGTCCATTTCACAGAAGAGCACCATGGTTTCCAGAACCTACCTGGCCGGAGGACCTTCCTGCAAATGATTGTCACTTGTGAGAAGAATGCTAAAAGTGAAGGTGTTAGTCACTCAGTCGCATCAAACTCTGCGACCCCAGGGACTATAGCCCGCCAGGCTCCTCTGTCCCTGGGATTCTCCAGGCAAGGATACTGGAGTGGGTTGCCACTTCCTTTTCCAGGGGATCTTTCCGACCTAGAGATCAAACTGCATTGTAGGCAGATTCTTTACCATCTGAGCCACCAGGGAAGTCTGAGAACGCCTAACTATGCCCTTCCGCAGAGTGCTTTTCCAGTGAAGATGTGCAGGTGGGGGCAGTGGCGGGGCGTGGGTTCCTGACCTTGGCTGAGGACAACCGTCCTGTTCCCAAACTTCTATTTCAAGAACACAAGTGGGGAAGCCAATTTAGAAGGTGTGTCTTTCAGCAAGGAGCACACAAACTCAGAAATCTAATTTCCTGTCAGAGCTGATCCCACGTAATCCATTTCAGTGAGAGCTCACCCCCATCCAGGGTGGCATGGCCAGGGCACCAGATCTGTGGACAGAACTAGGCTGATTATTTAAATCCTGCTAATTCCCCAAACTGCTCCAAGCCCCCAATAAAATTATGGTTATGAGATCCTTATACTGCAGTTGTTTTAATTCTGCTCCCCTCCAAAGCACCAAGGGATCAATCCTTATTTCTCATAACCACTACGTGGGTGAGGTCAGGCCAGAGGGCCGTCAGAGGCCTTGAGGTCATACACTTGCTCCGACAGGAGCCTGGAGCCCAAGAGCCACTGGTAAGTCTGTACGGCCATCCATCTTTGTGGGATGATTATGGCCAGTTTGAAAGCTGATTTTTGATTAGCAATTAATCCTGGCTAAATTAAAGAGATCATAGTCTATAAAAGTTTCTCACCTGGAGTGCCATAAATTATGTGTGCTGAGGTACTAAATTTCTTTAGTTTGGGTGGGTCTGGCTGATCATTTCTGGCTAAAAGTAACCTCAACAGGTTAACCCAGTGCACCTTAGTTTATCCCTGAGTCACTGAAATGTCTTTTTTTTTTTTTTTTTTTAATATGTCATGAGGGAAAAAGGATAGATCTATGGCAGTAGGATGTTTAAAGATAATCTTTTATTTCTAAATTTTTATATATAAAGTTTAAAGACCCTAATATAGAACACAGCATTTAAAAAAAAAAACAAAAACATTATCCCTTTGAGAATCTGATGCCAAAGCCCTGCTCCCCAGAATGCACCCCCACTCATTCATGGAGTATTTTGCATACAACTTCAGAGGGCTAGAGAATCCAAACTGAAGGTCTGTTCTGGAAGAATTATGAGACAAATACAAATTTACTATTTTTAGAGGGGTTCATCTGCTTCTTTCCTCCACCTTTTCTCTAGTTCAGCCTTTAAAGACCAGAGAATTGCCAAAGAAATCTCTGAGGAAAGTATTACACTGAACTCCCTTGTAACTTCCCAGGGAGCATGCAGAAACCACTGTCAACTCCAAGAGGCATTCCAGAGAAACTGCCAGCTGCTTAGGGAGGAGATGCTAATCATTGGCTCCAAGGATCCCCCACCCTTGCAGTACCAGCTCTGGGTGCTGGGAACCACTTACACATACAAAACATACCTCCCTCTGTGTCTGGATGCATGTTTTAAAGTGCAAGTGGCTCAGCTGTATCCAACTCTTTGCAACCCCATGGAATATTCAGTCCATAGAATTCTTCAGGCCAGAATACTGGAATGGGTAGCTTCTCCCTTCTCCAGGGGATCGTCTCAACCCAGGGATCAAACCCAGGTCTCCTGCATTGCAGGTGGATTCTGTACCAGCTGAGCCACAGGGGAAGCCCAAGAATACTGGAGTGGGTAGCCTGTCCCTTCTCCAGGGGATCTTCCTGACCCTGGAATCGAACCAGGGTCTCCTGCATTGCAGGCAGATTCTTTACTAACTGAACTATCAAGGAAGCCTGGATGTATCTTTGGTTAGTATCTATACTAGAAACCACATGTAATCAATCACCTTGCAGTCTCCATTCTCCACTGCAAGCACATGATCTTGTTTGTGTGTTTTAACCAGTCACAGTTGCCACTAGTCAAAGCAAGAGTGTACAAATGCGGAATGGGGGAAAAAGGGACATTTACATCAATTAATTTTAGCAGCATCTTTATTGCAACAAAGAACTTGTAATAAAATGCAACAAAACTAAGGTTTCACTTTACATGATTAAAAGCCATGTAGCTGAAAATGAGAAAACCCATAAACTTACTGGAGTGAGACATGCAGTTCTTTTTATACAAGTCAACGCTTAAAACAGCAGGCACTTTATGTTCTAAAATTAAAGACCTGAACTCCAATTGTGCTGAATACAACATAAATTTGTATTTGGGTTATTTAAAAACAAACATACATACACTACTTCTCTCTCTCTGTGAGGGACTTCTTAAATGATTACCTAGAATTGTCTTTTGACAAAGTAATAAAAAACTGGAGCCAGCACCTTGCACTAACATGCCTTCATATTTTAGGCTGCAAGATGGATAGGTGAGGTTGGGCTGTGGAAAGGTGAAAGTCAGGAAAGTTTCCTATGTCTGCTGGGAATGGACACTCAGCTTCCATATCTTAGTTTAGATATGGCCATGTCTCTTTGCTTACTTTAAATAGCTCTAATTAGGGTTCCTAGGCTTAAACAAGCACTTTATATCCCAAGCCCCAAACCTCCCACTACACCGAGGAAGACATGTTGGGTTTAACAATTTTAATTAACTTCAGAATGTCATATACTAATTAGAAGTACTGCTTCATTAATAAGCATGCTTAGCATTTACTTCAGAATGGAAAAATTAACCATTTTATGTTATCTTTAAAATGTTTCATAGGAATATATTAATAAATACTTCTTTAAAAATTTGCCTTTTCTACATATCATTTAACTACCATGAGTTGGGATATCTGGATGGAGTCTAGTACTGACAAAGCACTAAGGGGCTGTGTGGCCACGGATGTATTTTCTCCTCTCTATATGGAGGTTCCTCCTCTAAAAAATGAGAACATCAGATTATATCAAAGATATAATAGCTTGAAAGTTCTGTAATTCTATAATAATGACAGATCTCATAGGAATCATTCCACCTAAAGAGAGACAATGTTACAGAGAGGTGGGATACACTTTTCTTCAAGAAATAAAACAAGTAAAAGCAAGCATCAGTTATCTATGACCTCATTCTTTTAAAAAAATCATGCATGCATTGTGACTCCTTCCTCTTATGTATGAGGCATTGGAAACAAGCCAGGAATAGCAAGAGGGAAAAACCTTCATTCCAAAATTAATCTCCAGACCAAGGGGAGATACAGTTAATGATACCTTCTGCTTTTTTCAGAGTGAAAAAACAGCCAATAATTATCCTATGAAGAGCTATCTTGACTATTGTTTTAGGTTCTTGAAAATCAGTCCAGTGTAAAAATCACCTATTATTTTCTTAATCCAACTCAGTCCTATAGGAGAGTTTCTTAAAGTAGCCCCACAAATGGCTTGCTTTAGAGACACCTGGAAAGCCTGTTAGAAATGCAGATTCCTGGTCTCCACTTAATCAACCAAATCCAGATTTCTAAGAGTGAGGTTCAAGAGTGCATTTCTTTTCAAAAACATCCCAGATGAATCAGATCTTGAGTCTCACTGCTCGACACACAAGCAACCATACCTACCTGATGGCTGTTCAAGTGCACTCAATTATCAAACCTGCAAAACTCCCCCTTGATGTTTAACCTAGTATTTTTTGGTTCTCACTAAAAATGTTGCTATACTCTTGCCTTTAAGTTTGTTGCCCATACATAGGGTACAGATAGTTTTAGTGAGGTTTCTACAGATTGCCTGAATTGACTATGCTTTTCACATTGATTTTAAATATCAAATTCAGTCAAGTTGTCTTTCTGCATGCAAATTCAGTCAGGTATTTTCCCCCCTCTATCGAAGGAGAATGGCCTTTAACTGACTGACAGGGAATGATATCAGAAGCATTCATTGTGATGGGAGGAAAGCAGATGGCAAGATGCAAAAGGAAAATACCTGTGAATTTGAGAGTCCATGAGGTTCCTTTAAGGTTTGTTTTGGTAAAATATGAGATGCCATTTTGAAAACACAGCCATATTGGGTAAGAGGTTTCAAATGAACAGCTGTCTAAAAGCTACTGTATACCATTTCTACTTTGCATATTATATAAGGATATATCCTCGGAGGCCAACTAGGTCCACAAAAATCGTCTTCAGTAATCAGATACAAACTTAAGTCATGGGGGAAAATACTTTCTTGGGGAAGAATATTACCCAAATCAATTTAATTTAACACTGAAAAGAATATAAACATATCTCAGCATGGGAAAAATATCATAAACAAGAAAATCAATACATATACAGTCATACGGAAAAGTGTGGTACCTATAATACAGTATAAATACAAAACCAGCAAAACCCAATCCCCCTCCATGGACAGAACCACCAGGTCACCCTGCCATCTCTGGACCTCTCCCACCTCCCATGTGGCCCTCAAAGATGAGGTCCACATCTCAAGCACAGTTATCTTTACTAATGGAGGCTGTGCTCTCTAGGATTAGGAATCTATTCACTCTGTAATGGTGAGAGAGAGTAAAATTTTTTTCTTTTGGAACATTGTTTAGAAGTACTGATAACAACTTTCCAAACATTGAGGCTTGTGATAAAAAAGGGTCAAACTCTTGGGTGCCTTCTCTGACACTGGCTCCAATGTGACCCAGCTAGCACCCTAAGATTCTAAGATGACAGATCCCAATCAGCACCAGTCAGCACTATGAGCTCCCTTAATAGTCAAGCGCTAGGGCTAAATCAGGAAAATGTCATGACCATTAAAGAAATCGCTTATAAGCTTTGAACACTGAAAAAGAGAGTCATGGCTGGCTGGGGATCAGTTTATAGTAAAGAGGTTGTCTGGAAACCTCTGTATTTTAAGATCACAATATTTAAATGATGCTCAAATTATAAAGGTTCAAGAAAGTTTCAATTTGCAAGGCTTCCAAAATTAAGAAGAAAATAACAAAAAAATTAGAATTGAAATGTAAAAGTAACTGTAAGGAGCTTTTCTTCCCCTGAATAATGTTAGTCTGTAACTGTTGGCAAGAGAGTGACTTCTTAATTCTGGTTTCCTTAGCTAATATTCTAGGAGTTTAAATTTCAATTCTTAAACTTTTTCATGAGTATTTTTGGTCAGATTATACTTCTGCTTAGTTCTTAAACTGACCCTTGCCTTCTCCTCTCCTTGCCATTCTCCACACCCTGGTCTCCCTGACTCCACCAAAATTCCCTTCCATTGCCCTAAAACTCTGGAACATTTCAGTGAGGAAAATACCCAATGGAAAATGGCACCATTAAATTTTCTGAAGAATATGAGTGAATGTGTACTTTTTTCTTTTCCCAAAGGGAAAGGAACTGCCTGCAAGTATTTAAGCTCTAATTATCTGATTAAAATTTTCCTGCCTATAATTATCAATATTATAATCATGCTTGCTACATATACAGTTACTTGCCTTTATGTGAAAAGAAAAACCCACTCAGTCATATCATCAAAGAGAACCATTTATACTAGATACAATTTAAATTGGCTAAAAACTGGTCAGAGTTTGAATGAAACAAAGTAAGTGTCTTTAGGAGGCCACTAACTTAACCTTGAACAATCATTAATGATTGGTTAAGTCATAGGTTTAATAGTGATTACTTCATAACATGCTGGATACACCCCAAGCAATGAAGCAGAAGCTATTCAATTACATTTAAGTGCTATCAAATCTGTAACTAGTCAGAGATTCTGGAATTGAACCAAGCCAATCACTAATATCATCATATTTTAACAAATTCAGAAGTATACTGTAAAAATACACTAAGTCCATGAGGTTTCATAATGCTATTAAAAATGAAAATAAGGTAGTATGAATACATGGTGCTAATGTCTTATTTCTTTCAGTGATTCTCAAGGTATTGCTGGGTCCCTTAGAAATATGTATCATTTAATTTTGTGTGTGTATGGTTAAGGTATTAGATTACTATCCACAAGCTGTAAACACCTGCATGGCACCAGATATACTTCCAGAAGTAGATGCTATGTGGCAAGTACCAAAATGTGATGATCAATTCTCTATTGATTAAATTTAAACTTCCTCATTTGGTTAAACAGCCAGTGTACACCAGAGTTCTACACAGGTCAAAATTATATCACTTTCAGAGCAGCAATACGTGATCCAAGGTTTTCTTGAAGATAGTGCAAAAGATGCAGTTCATAATGTTCTCCAGATTCAGGAACTCTTATGCTGTGTCTCTCCTGAGGATAGATCTTAAAAAACAACAACCAAATCAAAATACAAAAAAAAACAAGAACTTAGTATCTCCTTCCAAAGCTTTCCAGAGATTCTCAACAGGATTAATAACATGGAGCAGAGCTTCTCCAAGACATTGCATACACACCTTCAATGTAAAGGCTCTCCTCCTTTTATTTATTTTTATTATTATTAAAAAAAATTTTTTGGCCACGCCCCACGATGTGTAGGCTCTTAGTTCCTGTCCAAGGTAGGAACCCACGCCCCCTGCACTGGAAGTGTGGCATTTCACTGGGGAAGTCCCTCTTCTTTTTGAAATTCCCTATGTATCACTAAGCTTACAGAAGGATCAATGGTTCTCCAAGTGTGGTTTGCAGACTTCTGGAGTCTTCAGAAACCCTTTCAAGAGATACACAGGGTCAAAACTACTTTCAGGACAAAACTAAGACATTAAGGAATAAGCATTTATTCACTGTGTTGGCATCTGCACTGATAATGAAAGGCAATGCTGGGTAAAACTGCTGGGGCCTTAGCATGAATCAGATCAGTGGCGTACACTCTAGCAAGTAAGAAAAAACGCCAGCTTCATTTAAGTAGAAGTAAAATTTAGAATTTTATTAAATTGCAACCCTTGAGCAGAAGTCTTTTTATATTCTGTGGTGATAAAATGGGCAGAATGCATAAAGCACTTCTGCTACAGGATGTCTGAAGGGAAAGACTTGTACAACTGAGTTTTCTTTATCTGTGCCTCGAGGCATGCAAGCTCTTAAGTCCCCAACCGGGAATGAAACCCACGCCCCCTGCACCGGAAGTGTGGTGTCTTAACCACTGGATTGCCAGGGTCTCTAAAACTGAGTTTATAAATGGAATTCCATTTTCTCACTTGAAAGAAAGACATCTACGGTGATTTAGACTTGGCTATTTGGCAAACATTTTCTCAAAAATAATAGCTGGCTACTTCAAAGACAACATTGACAGTATTTGTTGCTAATGATAAATTTTGAGATTTTAAGTGAAAATTAGAATTTTGGAAAATTTGCATCTACCACTACTATTTCATGAGTTTCCCAATACCTGGAAGACTTTTCTGTTGGGATTAGTGGCAGTATTAATGTATGTGATTTTAAAAATATTGTATGATGAAATGAGTCAACAATTAGAAGTGAACCAGTGTTTTCCAGATGACCAATGCATGGATAAAAGATGCATCTGAAGTACAAGATCCACCCAACAGAGTATAACAGAGCATGAAAAGTTTACAGATATGGCTTCGGATTCTACACCAAAACTAACCTTTAAGAACTACCATTTGTCCAGTTTTAGTGTAGCAGCAAAGAAGAACAGCCATTATTATCTGAAAAAGCTAAAATATTATTCCCATTTCTTAGCTAGGTATTTTGTGAGGCCGAAATTTCTTCATTTACTTTAGCCAAAACAACATTTCACAACAGAAGTAGATATGAGCATTGAGGTGTTATTTCTTATTAAGTCAGATATTAAAGGGATTTACAAATATGTAAAACAGTACTAACTTTCCCAGTAAACTTTAAATTGTTTTTCTCCCATTAAAAAAATGTGCTAACATATAATAAATGTGCTAACATATAATAATAGTTTATCATTGGGAAATAAATATTTTAAGATTTTCTTAGTCAATGTAAGAGCAATACTCATAGACATAACTCATGTAAACAAAAACTTTTTGGTATATAAAAGGGTCCTGAGACCCTTGAAAACTGATGCTATAGCTAAATATCTCATTGTTTACCTAAAGAAATGCCAACTGAAACATAAAAGAAGGAAAAGTAATATTTTTCATTTCTTACGAGCATATAATCCATGCAAGGAGTAGAAACAAGGAAGAAAAGGAAGAACAGTTTCTCTTAAAAGCTTTTTTTTTTTTTTTTTTTAAATAATGGAGCAATGGAGGTGGGTAACTTTTGGTTTCTATCCCAGTGTCAATATAAAATAGAAGAAAATTAAAAGACCATATATTCAGGTCCTAAAAATCCTTTACAACAATGAAATCAAGTAGCATTTCCTCACCCTTCCAAGGGGAAGAAGAAAAGCAAAGGAGGATAGTGAATGGACTCCTGTCATCTTGTCCACGATTACAAACTGAAAGCAGATACAGATACACAAGTCATGTAATCGGACAGGCCAATTTTCATCCTGACTTCAATAGAATAGAATGTTAACTTTTATCCAACTAGAGGCACTGCTAACTATGCCTATTATTTCAGTTCTCTTAAGCAGAGAGTGGCCACAGCTGAAAATTCAACCTCACTCCATAGTTTATTATATTTCAAAGTAACCAATCATGAATCATGACTATATTAATCAGAAAATTAAAAGAACTCACCTGTAAATCATATGGCTTTCCAGCCCTCACTAAAAAACTCAGTAATATACTGGTGTGTGCAAAATGAACATTCTCATCCAAGAACCCATGTAAGAGCAGTAAACGATTTGGTCTGGAGAAATGGAAATATCAGAGGATGAGGTAAAATAGAGTATTTGGGAAAACTACTTAACTTGTTAAAACTAACCATAACCTACTACAATAACTCCTTATACTGTAATGTTAGAATAAGGATTCAACATTTCAATATTAAATTAGTAATATATTAACCAGATGCTACATGTAATGAAAAAAATTAAATGTGTTCCATTTCCTATTAAGATATTATCATACATCAATAATTACAGCATGTCCCTAGAAAAAGAATAATCATATATGCTATTTGTAAAATATATGTAAGCAGAAATGGGATTTTTTCTACTCTGAAACACTGGTGTTGTGCTGAGCTTAGTTGCTCAGTCACGTCCAACTCTTTGAGACCCCATGGACTGTAGCCTGCCAGGCTCCTCTGTCCATGGACATTCTCTAGGCAAGAATACTGGAGTGGGTTGCCATGTCCTCCTCCAGGGAAACAGTGGTATACTTAATTAATAAAGCCTCTTTTAGCACTTAAGCAATTGCTTCAAATATAACTTGTTAAAAAACCCAAATTATATGAACTGACCTATAATTCAGCTTTAAGAAAACAGCCATGCTTTCTAGTAATCCATAAAATATTAGTTTTATTTTTGTCATATTTGTAGCTTTCCTTATTATTAAAGACAATCTTAAAAAATACAATTTTAAATTTATAATTTTAATTTTAAAGCTTTAACTTACTCAGAGGGGAACTTTTCTGCTTGCATGGCTACAGATCCTAAGTAATAGCCTTGTTCATTCTGGTCAGGGTGACCCATATAACGTTCCGTGTAGCCTGTATCATAGAAGATCCACAGAGTGACTGGGGCCCCGGCAATAGCAACCTACAGAAGATAACAGTGATAGTCAAATGTGGTTCAGAAAAGAATGGTTAACACCGACAGTCTGTAACTGCAAATTTATAGGCTAAAATTATCTTTAGGCTTTAGCCTCACAACTGCGGTCCCAGGCAACTCAGAAGATCAAAGGGGAATGCCAAGCAAGGTCAAGAACTTGATACTTAATGAGTCAGATAGCTTCATGTTCCACAGAGGTGGCACACACTAAATCCTTAACCTGGGCTGGATGAAACATAAACATGAGTCTCCATTAGAAGAGGAGGCTGAACTAGAACATATGAACGCCTCAGTGTAAGCTGAGGAAAAAAATATGGGACAAGTGTCAGCTTTACATAGGAAGAGCAGTCATTTTCTTTTTTTTTTTTTTTTTTTTAGCTTCTGTTGGCAGTACAGAATTTAAAACAATGAATGAAATATATTTACGTATTAAACACTTGTCTCATTTTAAGGCTCCCACACAGTTTTATATTTAAATATTGTAATTACTTTCTTGACAGCTGCAAGCCTGGGAAAATTATGGCAGTATTCAGACTTCATTTTGTGGTTATTATAAATAAAGATTATCTGAATATACAAAAACCTTGTCACTTTTATTCCTAAAAATAATTTCCACTGTAAAATAAAATCATGTTAATGAAATATTAAAAAAAGAAAAATGCTACTCATTATTTCCATTTTCTTAACAGTTTTTAGCATGTTTTTTCTAACATATTTTTCTAAGAGGTTGTTTATAAAGTTGTAATCACTGCTTATATATTTAGTAGTTTATTCATTTGGTACAGATTTACTTAGGACCTACTATGTACCAAGCCTTATGCTTGGCTGCTGAGGATACAGCATAAGTCAGATAGATCCCTGCCCTCAGAGGCTGTAGCCCAATAATTAAACAAATAAGAAGCACCCAATACGAATGTGGGTTTTCCTAATCATGACTATCTCCCATAATATTTGGCATATGTCTGTTAATAGCTAATACCTGATCAAGCTGACAAGTATTTTATACAAATATATACAAAGAAATATAAATATATATCCCACAAGTTGACAAGATAAATCTATTATTTCTCATGGCTGCTAAACACACAAACCCTAACATTTCATAATACTGTCAACTTCAGAAAATTGGTTCTTTTCTTGTATCTCAATTTATAGAAAATTCTACCCTTATTGCAAAAGAAATACCATAGGAAATCACATACCCTGAATATATCTGACCTCTGCATTAACGCCATCAGGGACAGGTATCCTCCATAGGACCAGCCATGGATGCCCACACGATCTAAGTCAATGAAATCATATTGAGAGGCTAGATACTGGAGTCCTTCCACTTGATCGTCAATTTCTATTTGACCCTGTCAAAAAAGGGAGAACATTTCACTGATTCTGATCAATAAAAATCTCATTATAGAGTGTTTTGAAAGCTGGCAAATGTTCTTACTAAAAACACCTGTGGTTTTTTTTTTTTAGAAAAGAACTTTTTATTGATTGAGATTCTGTGGCTTGGAAAAAAATTTTTTAACTCTATTTAGAGATAGGAGCCTATAGTTTCTGTTGCTAGCCTGTCCTAGAGTTTAGTTACCCCTTAGTCACAAAGTTCTTTCCTACTGCAACCCCAAATGTCCTTTGTCATATGGTCATATGGGTATTTCCCATTTCCATTTGTTCTGTTGTCTGCTAAGAGGTCAGCATCTTCCTTGTAACAAGCCTTCCTATACCCAAAGATGAAAAATTAGCCCGCTTAAGTGGATGACTAATTTTACTTCTCTTTAAAACTTCATGCAATAAAGTGGAAGGAATCACTCTTGAGGTCTTGTTCTCCTCTTTGCCCATTATCTACCTCTAGGAATTGAACATACAATTTCTTTAAAGTCCTATATAGTCCTGATTCCTATCACCACCACCCTATCTGTATTACTAGGCCTGCCAGTGCACACAATCTCACTTCACTGAGCCAAAAACAAAAATAAAAACAAAAACTTACATGAGAATACAACATAAGGTCAAAGAACTGGCTGTGGGAGAAAATCCCCATGTCTTACTCAGCATGTCCAATACACTGGCAAACACAGTAACTGCCTTACTGTGCAAAAGGAACATCGGATTCTCATCATTTCCCAAAGCAGCAGAAAGGACATGGGGCATCTCTAAAAGGTAGCATTTAAAGCTTCCTGTAGAGAGAAAGAGGCTTGTCACAAGGAAGGCACTAACCAGTTGGTTTCTCTCTTCACAGAGGACAGAACAAATCTCAATTATTCCTCTTAATGGTGTACAGGATGCTGAAAATTAAATGTGATGCCTTCTGGCTAAACTGGACATAAAAAAATAGAAAGAGAGGGGGTTTCTATGTAAAAGTGGTTCTATCTCAGCTCCACAAAGCTGCTTATAGGTAGACTGGAATAGCCTAGTGAGGATCAGGTGGCACCTTCCCTCCCACCCCAAACACATGCTCACACATGTGCACATGCACACTCACTCAGTCCCTTCCCCATTTCTGTCTCTGGGATTTCACACCAAACAAAGCATCAAAAACTGCAAATGTCTTTAAAAGAGAAATGCTGGTATGCTCACACACCATTTTATACTTAAAGGCGCCTTCAAATTTAAGCCCCCGGTGGCAGGACCCCCTGTTGTCTATCACCACAACCACATAGCCCAGAGAGGCCAGGGTGTTCAGTCGGAAGTACTTCACTCCTTTAAACCGATTATTCACCAACTGCACCTGAGGAAGAAAGACAACTTCAGTGAAATGTATTCTATGGTAACATACAAAAGCATATTAGAGGCAGGATGCTGCAAAAAATAGAAAGCTTACATTTTTAATATTATTTTGCCTATAAAATGAAATTATTTTCTTGTGGCAAGAACACATAAAATGGACCCTCTTAAAAATTTAAGCGTACAATACCGTATTGTTAATCATAGGACAATTCTGCACAGCAGATCTCGAGAACTTATTCATTTTGCATAATTGAGGTTTTTCTTTATGGTCACTGTTTAGTAACTTCCTCTTCCCCCTTCCCTGATATATTTTTGTTGCTGCTGCTAAGTCGCTTTAGTCGTGTCCGACTCTGTGCGACTCTACAGATGGCAGCTCACCAGGCTCCCCCATCCCTGGGATTCTCCAAGCAAGAACACTGGAGTGGGTTGCCATTTCCTTCTCCAATGCATGAAAGTGAAAAGTGAAAGTGAATTCGCTCAGTCGTGTCCGACTCTAGTGACCCCATGGACTGAAGTGTACCAGGATCCTCCGTCCATGGGATTTTCCAGGCAAGAGTACTGGAATGGGGTGTCATTGCCTTCTCCGTGATATACTTTTAAATTAACTTAAATCTTCTCATGTTTATGTTATTTCTTTTCTTTCTTAACTTCACATGCAAAGTTCAGAGGATTAATGAACAATTACAGACTTCAAAATTTTAAGATATTAACTACTGTAAGATACATGATTTAGTCTATTCCATAAAAAAAGTTACTAAAATGATTACTTCTACCCTGAGAAAGAAATGCACCCTTCAAATGATGGAACAGGACCATTTTTTTTTCTCCCTACCTGTATCTTCTGGGATTGTCTCTGACCAGTAGAGGGAAAACTTCAGTACTTTAATAAAATACTCTGACCAGTCAGCTTACTTTTTCCTGTTACACAGATCAGTGCAAAAGGTAAGATAATTCTTAAAAAACTTTAGCACCCTAGAAACTATACTTCAAAATGACTGAGAAATTAAATGCAGTTTAGTGCTTCACCAGAAGTAAACTCTCCAGTGAAAAGAAGACTTTAACTAATGGGCAAAAAGCTACAGAAGTTCAAGGTTTTGGTGGACACTAAGAGCAAAGTGGAACTAAAGAGCCTCTTGATGAGGTGGCGGAGGAGAGTGTAAGAGCTGGCTTAAGACTAAATATTTTAAAAACTAAGATAATGGCATCCAGCCCCATTGTTGCATGGCAAATAGAAGGGAAAAAGTGGAAGTAGTGACAGATTTCCTCTTCTTGGGCTCCAAAATCACTGCAGATGGTGACTGCAGCCATGAAATCAGAAGATGATTGCTTCTTGGCAGGAAAGTGA
The DNA here is from genome assembly GCA_935064755.1 of Tragelaphus eurycerus. Classification (NCBI taxonomy): domain Eukaryota; kingdom Metazoa; phylum Chordata; class Mammalia; order Artiodactyla; family Bovidae; genus Tragelaphus; species Tragelaphus eurycerus. Next base: position 3,771,446 of record CAKXYN010000054.1, on the reverse strand, counting down.
TGACAAACCTAGACAGTGTGTTGAAAAGCAGGGACATTACTCTGCAGACAAAGGTCCGTACAGTCAAGGCTATGGTCTTCCCAGGGGTCACATGTGATTGTGAGAGCTGGACCATAAAGGTACAACGCCAAAGAACCAATGCCTTCAACCGTGGTGCTGGAGAAGATGCCTCAAAGTCCCTTGGACAGCAAGAGATCAAACCAATCTTTTGTTTTGTTTTGTTCCATTTCTTGGTGCCAGAACCTGGGACAAACCAGTCAATCTTAAGGAAGATCAATGCTCAATATTCACTGGAAGGACTGAGGCTGTAGCTCCAGTATCCTGGGCATCTGACGCTAACAAATGACTCACTGGAAAAGTCCCTGATGCTGGGAAAGACTGAGGGCAGGAGAAGAGGGCTTCAGAGGAAGAGATGGCTGGAAGGCATCACTGATGCAATGAACATGAACTTGGGCAAACTCCAGGAGACGGTGAAGGACAGGGAGGCCTGGCATGCTGCAATCCATGGGGTCACAAAGAGTCAGACACAACTGGGGGACTGAACAACAACAACAAAGACAGATAATAAACAAAAAATGGATTCCGGCAAAATTGAGAAAGGTTCTCTGGTGGAAACCATTGGGAAAACCAAGTTACTCAGGAATTAAAATAAGAATTGGTGCTATCTTCACTCAATCAATATCTACTGATCATTTACTGGGCTAGACTGGAGGTGGGCGTGTAAAAAAATCTTCCTTTTGAACTTCTGGATGTTTAGTTACCACTGTAACAACTGCCAAACAGGTCTGTTTCTATACTTGTCCTCCATATAATCTATTCTCATAGTAACAGACGATGTTTTAAAAATGTAAACCAGGTATGACTTTATAGCTTGGCTCCTTCTAATGGCAGGGCATTTAGATCAGAGTAAGATCTAAACGCCTTACCGCCTTCGAGACCCAACAATATTTGGTCCTTGGCTATTTTCTCTCACCTCATCTCATCCCATATCTCCCCCTTGAGCACTGTACTGTAGTCTTACTATCAATTATATTGAGTTGGTTCTAACCCCAGGACCTTGACATTTATTTTTCCCTCAGTCTGGAATGCTCTTCCCTCAGATCTTTAACATGGCTCATCCCTTCTCATCCTCTGCAACCTCAGAGAGCTTCTTTGCCCTTCCAATCGGAACCCTCATTTTTAGTCACTTTGTTATCTTCCTTCTCAACAATTATTCATAACACTGCCATTATATGAAGTTATATAATTTATCTTATTTTCCTTATTAATCTTCATGAGGGTGGGACATTAGTCTGACTTGTTCATTGTGGTATCCTCACTGCCTAGAATACTGCTTGGTACATAACAGGCACTCAGTAACTATTTGCCAAATCAATGAATGAAAAATAGAGAATGATGGTTTTCCTTTCTACCTTGGGAAGAGGTAGGCAAAGGTGCTTGCTTTTAATGGAAGGGAGCTGCAAAAAGAAGTAGTAAGCCTAGAAGAACACAAATATGAACATATAAGAAAATTAACTCACTTCTTTGCCTGCTGTAAATCACCGAAGAAGGCCTCAGTTGCCTGATAGAACATTTTCCCCCAGAGCCAATGTTTTTGCCTTTGTAGCCTCAAGGCCTGCTTCTTCTTAGAAGAAGCTTATTTCTGGCTTCTTCTTAGAAGAAGGTACTTAAACATAATGCCCTTTAGCACCAAGAATTCAAAAGTTTTCTTCAGTATCAATTCTTCAAAACCTATACTCTGCTATTTTAACCTCTCGTATGCATTTATGTTTGCAGAACAGTGTCCAACACATAGGAAGTGTAAGTATTTGTTAAATGAACATTTTTAAACAATACTACTGCTATCAATAAAAGGTTTAAAGCAATAAGCCTTAACAACTTCAAATAGAATTATTTGTTGCTTTCCTTGGTTTCACTTATGTCCTACTGCAGGCACTGCTACATTTAATCAGGAAGTAATTCCTTTCATGTTATGAATTGAGACACTGTTCTTTACTCAGAAAGACTTCCACTTTGACCTGAATATCCACCAAGGGAAGAAAAAAAAAAAAAAGGCTTGGGATCACTTTTAGGATTTAATCAAATTTTGCAAGGTTACTGTGTGCTAGTACTAAGATCTGGTCTTACATTAAGGAGTCTCTTCATAACTAATCAAAATGATTATCAAACACAAGGATGAATGATCTCCCAATGGGTTGAAGTGCCAACCGATTCTATTACTCAAAGTCTTATGGTGAAATCTCCCTGCAGACTGAACACCAGATTTTCCTGTGGCCTCACCAAATTTGAATGCATCCAAAGAACACTTTGAGAAACAAACAGCTCTGTTTTAGTGGTATTAAGTACATCCACACTGCTGTACAACCACCACCACTACTGATTTCCAGAGTCTTTTCATCATCTCAAACAGAAACTTCAACTCTTTAAACAATAATTCCCTATCCGTCCACCAGTCCCTGACAAGCTCTATTCTACTTTCTATCTCTATGAATTTGCTTCTTCTGGGTATCTCACACAAGTGGAATAATGTAATATTTATCCTTTTGTGCCTGGCTTATTTCACTTACACAATGTCCTCAAGGTTTATCCATGTAGCATAAGTCAGAATTTTCTCCTTTTTTAAGGCTGCATAATATTCCTTTATATATCACATTTTGTTTACCCATTTGTCTATCAATGGACACTGGGGTTGCTTCACCTTTTGGCTATTGTGAATAATGTTCCAATTGACACTGCATACTTGTAACTCAAACAAGTATCTGAGTCTCTGCTTTCAGTTCTTTTGGGTATATAGCCTGAAATGGAATTGCTGGGTCAGATTATAATTCTATGTATAAATTTTTGAAGTACTGCTATATTGTTTTTCACAGTGGCTGCATCATTTTACATTCCCATCAGAAAAGTAGAGTTCCAATTTTTCTACACCTTTACCAACATTTATTATTTTCTTTTTTATTAAAAAAAAAAAAGAGCTATTCTAATGGGTATGAAGTGCTATCTCATTGTGGTTTTGATTTGCATTTCCCTAATGGATTAGTGACACTATCTTTTCATATGGCTTAGACTTTCTAAACTTAATTACTAATATAAGAGGGCTTCCCTGGTAGCTTAGACGGTAAAGCGTCTGCCTACAATTTGGGAGACCTGGGTTCGATCCTTGAGTCGGGAAGATCTCCTGGAGAAGGAAATGGCAACCCACTCGTACTCTTGCCTGGAAAATCCCATGGACTGAGGAGTCTGGCTACATACAGTCCATGGGGTCACAAAGAGTCGGACATGTCTGAGTGACTTCACTTCACTTCATTAATATAAGGAGTCCTTTAGTCTTAAAAATCTAGATAACCAGCTAGTTATTATTGTATGTTTTTCACATATCTCATATATCATTTCTTCATTGGGAAGAAGAAACATCCTTCTTATTTAAATAATAGAACATGTAAAGCTTTTTAAGAGTGCCCTGTAATTTCTCTCTTGAATTTCTTTATATTACACCTTTAAGTTCACAAAGATCTGGCTTCCAAGTTTTTAAGAGAAGTCTCACTTAACTCTTTCATAATTTATGTGTAGATAACTACAATGAAAATCATGTTTTGTTTGTAAAACACATCAAACAATGGCAAAGTGACTTAAGTTGATATATGATCATCACTACTGAGATGTTATGGCTTATGTAGCTACCTTTTATGTTTTTGATAACTTGACACCTAGATACACTTCCAGATCTGAATAACTGGATATAACTATAAAATAGGATATTTACTGAATTCTAGAGTTGTAATTGGACCTCCCTGATGGTACAGTAGATAAGAATCCATCTGCCAATGCAGGAGACACAGGTTCCATCCCTGGTCTGGGAAGATCCCACACACCACAGTGCAACAAAGTCCATGTGGCACAACTACTGAGCCTGTGCTCTAGAGCCCAGGAGCCACAACTCCTGAGCTGGGAAGCCCATGCTCCTAGAGCGTGTGCTCTGCAGCAAGAGAAGCCATCGCTGTGAGAAACCTGCGCAACTGCAACAGGGCAGCCCCTGCTGGCCAGCCCTACATAACGCCTGAGGATAGTAACGAAGACCCAGCACAATCCAAAACAAATTAATTTTAAAAAAGAGACAGTTATATTAGGGAAAAAAACATATATATATGTGTAATTCTAACTTCTTTAGGGGCTCAATGTGAGATATATAAACAAGATTAAACTTTAAAAAAAATTACCAGTTAACCAACTAACCTACCCCAAACACTTTACTCTGATAGTAAAATTTCCTTAATACTCACATGCTACTATTTAATGCAGAAAAAAAAGAAAATCAATGTGCAAACTTCTGGCAGTGCTGAACAGTAGTACGTGCTGTACTGAGCTGCTTCAGTCATGACTCTCTGCGACTCCATGGACTGTAGCCCACCAGGTTCCTCTGTCCATGGGGTTCTCCAGGCAAGAATACTGGAGTGGGTTGCCATGTCCTCTTCCAGGGGATCTTCCCAACCCAGGGATCGAAACTGCATGTCTTGGGTTTGCTGCATTGGCAGGCAGATTCTTTCCCACTAATGCCACTTCGGAAGCCCCGGTTTAAATTTTAGTGTCTATTTAAAAGCTGTGTGACATGTATGGACTAGTGTCACTTAGCAACTGCCCTGCTGCTGCTGCTGCTGCTGAGTCGCTTCAGTCGTGTCCGACTCTGTGTGACCCCATGGACAGCAGCCCACCAGGCTCCTCTGTCCCAGGGATTCTCCAGGCAAGAATACTGGAGTGGGCTGCCGTTTCCTTCTCCAACGCATGCATGTACGCCAAGTCGCTTCAGTCGTGTCCAACTCTGTGGGACCCCATGGACAGCAGCCCACCAGGCTCCTCTGTCCCAGGGATTCTCCAGGCAAGAATACTGGAGTGGGTTGCCATTTCCTTCTCCAGCAGCTGCCTTAACTAGCTGATAAAAGTATTATAACTTGCTTGAGAGATCTGGCCTTAGAATGAAGAGGGGGAATTCATTAGGATACCAAAGGTTTCAAAAATATCTGTTAAGACTCTTTATTAACCAAGACATTTAATTATTTAATATTATTTTCCAAACAAGTTCTCTACCTAGAATACAACATATTTACTAACTGACATGACTATTACATTCCCCATGACAGTTACAGTCCTCACTGTGAATTAAGAAATTGACCTTGAGGGAATTCCCTGGTAGTCCAGTGGTTAAGACTGTGCACTTTCACTGCCAAGGGCCCTGGTTCAATCCCTGGTTGGGGAACTAAGATCCCACAAACAAAGCAGCATGGCCAAAAAAAAGAAAGTGACACTGATTTTCAAATTCACTACCTAAAAAAACCCAGCTTCCTAAACTCCTAAACTGGGTATTGAGAGCATAAGCCAGAGTCAGGAACAGCAGAGGCTCAGCAATGCTCAAATCTTAAACAACTGACCAGACATTTAAATAACAAATTATCTAAGAAAAAAAAAAAAAAGAAAATGAAAACACATACACATATGTACAGAAATATGCCTACCTGAGGACCACCATATATAAACAGCACAGTGGGGTATTTCTTTCCAGGTTGTAGATCATGAGGTTTGTACAGCATCCCATACAATGTAAATCCAGTAGTGCTTTCAAAAGAAAAAAATTTCTGGAGGGGTATAGTCAGGAAGAGGACCTGGGAGGAGGTAATACATTCTGTAAAGTTCTTATGTGAGCTTGACAATCTGAGAGCAAGGAAAAAATACCATAAACCCACTACCCTAATAACTAACTAACCCTCCCTTAGATGACAAGCAAGAAATTAAGCACAAATAGTTATACTTAAAAAAGGAAATCTAATGAACACATCAAATTATCCATTTCAGAAGCAGACACAAAGTATTATCAATAATCATTGGAGCCCAGGAGGTATTTACACGCAGAACACAAATATTTTGCACTCAGCTTGTATAACTTATCTATGGTTAAGCCATACACCTGATGAGAAAGTGAAAGTACAAAATAACTTAACTTGCTCACAGCAGGTGCTCAAAAAACATTTCTTTATGATCATTAGTGAATAAGCCTAATCAGAACCCAGAAAAAGAAATCATGATCAGTGTTTGGTTTTACAAAGCTACACAGACCTCTCCCAAATCTGTGTATACCGGATGATGCTCCAGTTGAAGCAGAGATAGGCGTATTACAAATTCTAATTGTGGACATCAGAACATACCTATACCTTATGGTTTTGCACTAATTTCTTAACCCCTTACGAGATATTTATGAGTGAAAATACCTAACAGAAAAAAGGATTTGGGTATAAAATGAATTAAAAGATATAACATATTAGTCCATTATTTATATTTAAGAAATCAAGCATTTTAAATTCAGGTAATCACAGTGCTCTTCACTCCCATACAAAATGAGGATTTATCTTTTATTAAGATGGCCGTTGCAAGTGCTGGTAGAAGTTTAAGAAAGCTACCAGCTGAGTATTCCTTAAAGCTTCAGCTTCCCTGCTGAAGAGTATTACTAGTTCAGTCTATATGACATTCAAGTTCCCTTGTTTACCTGGGAAATCATTCAAACATGTGAATAAATCACTTCCTAGCTGTTATCTTGATTATTTTAATCTTATTTTCAAAAAGGCTGTCCAGTCTTGCTCCTGCCTGGAGTAGGAGGTAACCAGCCTTATTTGATAACTAATCCCAGGGTCGGGGGAGCCTGGTGGGCTGCCATCTATGGGGTTGCACAGAGTCGGACACGACTGAAGCGACTTAGCAGTAGCAGTAGCAGCAGCAGCAGACTAGGTGGGGTGGGATCAGCCAGCAGTCGAAGGACAGGCAGTGGTGAGAGACGGGAAGGCTCTGTCAGGAAACGAGGACCTACAATATGGGTTCAGAGCACTAATGTACTAATCTTGCTTAACATCAGGTTCAGGAGAATGAGTACCTGCTGAATCCAAGAGCGTGGCCCAGAATTCTTTTGTCTTGCAGGTTGGGTCGTCGTCAGGACTCGACAGCTTGTAAAGGGACACACAGTGTGGGCTCTTCTGGTTACTATACTTACTTATAAAGAAGTCACAATGCTAGAGAAAGGAAGAACAATTATTTTTTTCCCCCAGGGAAAACTAAAAAAAGGTTATCTGTTGCTATATCTGCACTGATGCTATAGCAGGGGTATGGTAACAGTCTGACCATTTATGTGACTATACAATGCTAAAGTTAAGGCTAAGGTTTTTATAGGCTGTTTCAGTTTTCACATTACTAAAAAGTAGTATTATATGAGCAGAGGTTTTTTTATATGACAGGAAACCCTTTTCAAACAGGGACTTAATACCCGGCTGATGCAGCAAGAGTGCGAATAACCACGGTCAGTCAGCCTCGTCACCTCTCCAGGATTTACATAACTGACCACATACAGGTGATGTTCTAAAGGAGAGTCTTTGGTGCCTTCAAAATATACCAGCTTTCTGACTTCATCAACCTGGATCTGTCAAAATAACAACATAAAAATCAGTGCTAGTATGACCTTGGCAAGACCAGTCAATTTTACTCAGAATCATCTGAGTCACACACTGACTTTGATTTGTCACCGATGTTAATAAGCTTGAGTGGTTTTGTTCATGTCTTAATAGATCCTGTTCAGAAAGTTAAAAGGACGCCTGAGCTGCATGCTGCTGATAATTTCCTATATGGTAAAACGTGTGCTTTTCTTAAAACACAAAAATTATTTCATTAAAACGACTACCCTTTACAGAGAAAAAATATCTATATCACAGCTCAGGTCAGCCAATCACGCACACCTAAAAGAGTCTAATTTTAGCATCCTGTCTATTTCTCAGTGCAGCAGTAGCTCCTATTTCTCAGTTAGTGCAGCAGTATGTTAGGTAGCGTTTTCTATTTTTTTGGTCTTTTGTAAAAATTTGCAAAAATGTTTTATCTATTGGGTTGGGGAGTAACTCTACTCAATCACTCCATCAGTTTCAATACTGGCATAGTTTATAAATAAGTATGAAGGATCTTTTAAGTCTTCATTCAGAACACAAAAAAACTGCCAGTACACTCACAGCTGAATTCACTTAATATTCCTCCCAAATTACAGTGAGATTCTAAATAAATGGCTTTTATTGTTCCTTTTCAAAATCTTCCAGCAGCCTAATCAAATAATGTTTAATAAAATCCAAACTTTTATACAGAAAACAAAGGTGTATTTCTAAAAGCAAATATTTTTAGATGCCACATTTTCTTCAAGAAGCTTCTTAATCATTGCAAACATATTTTAGCATGCATGGATACAGAAATAAACACAGTTTACATTAAGTAAGGCCTATATGACACAGACAGAAAGAACACAAAGGATAAGAGATGGCAGAACAAACTTTCATGAAGCTTCACAGGTATGTGTTAATCTGTGTAAAAGGTCAGGACTGGTTCTGCTCTTGACTTAGCAGTTAGAAGTCAGGCCTTTCAAAACTAAATAAATAGTTAATTTCTTATTCCTTTTTTCTTTGTTTCCTATAACAACTTTACATCAGAATTATCTGAGGGGTTTGTAAAACAGATTGCTGAATCCTACCTCCAGACAACTTTCTCCATTCAAGAGGTCTAGGGTGGGCCTAGTAGTTCTAAAGTTTCCAGATGATACTGATACTTTGTGGTCTAGAGACCACACTTTGAGAACCCTAAGTGGCTAACAGACTTAAAAGCCTCAAAGATTTATTCAATTACTGGCATTAAAAATCTTTGGGTGAACAGGTCACCTGAAAAAGTAGAAAATGGAAAGATAACTTAAAAAAAAATAAAGCAAGAATAGAGGGAAAATAGAAGAGTAAGAAAGAGAGATAAATATATCACATAAATAGGCATGATAGAAAAGAACTGATGCACCTTATAGCAAGTAACAGAAAGACATTTAGGTTGCCCAAATAAGGTTCAGCTCTGTATAATTTTGAAGTTTCCCTCGGTATTATCTAACCATTACACAGCATGAAGTTTATATTAGTGTAAATTTTTATTATCAGAACTTAAGAATGCCACTAACATCTGACAGTAACATTTAAAGGTCCCTAACTGAAACAGAAAAAAGATATAATGAGTATATAATCAGAGGCCAATTGACACTGCCCGTGGAAATGAGACTTGAAAGGTCACCTATTATATTCTAAAGTCATCACAACAAAAACCAATCTGGGGCCTGTATCTTCATTCTTTCTCCTTAATCACCTGAGGAACTGTGAGTGACTTCTATAGTGGCCAGTATACATAATTCTTCAATAAATTTCTGAATCAATTTGAGGAAACCATAGGCCTTCACTAAACCCTGGTAGCATACCTCAATTTAACTTTATGTATCACACATATAAAGGATGGAGTTCTTAAGAGAGCTCATGAAAATGACCACCTAACTGAAAGTTGAAACAAACAGAAGGTACTATGAAAGGCAAAAGAAAAAAATTAGAGTTCATTGAATTGCTATAGCAAGCCATATGCCAACAGTGAAACAGAGGGTGGACTTCCTCCCTTTCCTTATCAATCTATGCTCTGTATAAACGTCCATTATAATTTGCAAGTGGTATATGAAACTTTAAATTTGTGAGATAAGATCAACAGGTGAATGAAAGAGCATCGCTACCTCAGGAACTGTAAACACACCAATGCAGAAATGACACAAGTAGTCTATAAGAGAATCAGAAATAATTTTCAAACTATATCCTCACTCACTTTTGCGAGACTTGGAAAGTATGGACCAGCCCTTTCCTTGCTAAGACACAACACTGCATCTGAAAATGGTGACCTCTAGTAACCAGAACACATCTAATATCAGCATTATTAAATGGGTGAGATTTAGAATTCAAACTAAGATTCTTCCTTTCCAACAACTTGGGTTTTTTGAGGCCCTAGCAGTATTTTCAAAATACTGAGGTCATATGAAGTTGCACTACTGATACTGCATACACATAGCTGATGTTGACTAAACATATCAGTAGAATAAAAGAACATACATTAGATCCATGCCGGCCAAGAACTTCCCATTCACCACTGGTAATTGCTATTTCCTCTTTGATAGGACACTTGAAATCACCTAAAGATAAATATAATTATAATTCAGTACTTTACATCAGACTATAAGCAAATGAAACAATGAAAAATAGTATTCTAAACTCTTTTTTTCAAAAAGGGAACACTGAAAAATTCAAAGTTATGTCTAGAATAATGAAAATCCTTTGGAACTAAAGAGGTGGTAGCTGCACAACACTGAATGTACTAAATGCCACCGTTCATTCTAAACGTTCCCTTTAAAATGGTTAATGTCATGTGAATTTCACCTCAACATAAAGTCTACATTTAAAAAAAATTCCAAGTTATGAGTCTTCTTAATAGTAATGGAATGATCCACGTAACTAAAGTTAAAACAGCAAAATAGACTCTTACGGTAAAGACAGAAAAGAACTCAAAAAGCACTTGCATTCCTAGACCTTTGGTTAGACAGACAAAAACAATCTAATGTGTCAACGAGGCATTTATTCTAGAAATGCAACAAACTACTTAAGCCAGAGAAGGAAAATTTTAATACAACTGTTTATGATTTGCAAAAACCAAATTGAATATTACCATAGTAAATAACAACATGTTCCATTTATCTTTGAAAGATTCTGTCTTGGTAGATGAGGCTCTCTTAGTGGCCTAAGGAGAAGGTTAAAATAAAAAAAGAAAGAAACCCCTGCTTTCTGCCTAGATGCTGCCAGCTCTGGCTCTCAAAGTGATAGCTGAGAAGAGGCTAAGATGATACAGGATCTTAAGTAGGGTCCTACTCAAGTTAAAAAAATAGACTCATTTCATTTTTCTTAGATACAAAAATTCAACTTAGTACTTTAACTTTTATCACCAGAAAATAAGTATTATTTAATATATAACAATACTAATTGTTACACATCATAGCCACTTATGGAAAAAAAAAGAGGGAAGAGGAAAATAAAATGGACATCAAGGAAAAGGATGAAGATCTGGAACAAGAAAGTCTAAGTAAGAAGGAGGGAAATGGAAAGAGGCAGACAAGCTGAAGGGCCCAGAGGCAGACACTGAGAGGGAACAGGAGCTAAGTGTTCTGAAAAGAATGTTAGCTGAGGTGACAGTGCTTCTTATTCTTCAATACAGTATAAAATTTTAAGTTATCTTTTAATCCCTGTCCCAAGATTGTTGTTTTAGTGAATTACTATTCATAGCTCTCTGACCAGTCTTCATCACTAAACTTTCTGGAATCTATAAGTATATTTAATTTCTGAACAACAGAGGAACAAGTAAGAGCAATTTCACACCAAGGGTCAAATTAAACTAAGGCTCTTAGGGAAGAAATCTCCATCTTGGATATACAAGATCCAGTCTGATTAAAAAAAAAAAAAATTCATGCTAAGAGAAGGAGCAAGTCATAGGTGGTATTTACTCTGCTGTCCTAAACTGTAGGTCAGTGTTTCCCAAATAAGAATGATGTTAAAGGGCATGTTGAAAAAACAAATAATCCAATTAAAAAGTCCACAAAGAATTCAAATAGACATTTCTCTAAAGAGATGCAAACTGGCTAAATAATATGATGTTACTAAACACTAAGAAAATGCAAATCAAAACCACAACGATATACCACTGCACATATATTAGCATGGCTCTTACCAAAACCCCACCAAAAAACCAAACCAAAACAAAACAAAAAAAGAACTACACCCAGAAAACAACAAGTGTTAGCAAGGATGTAGAGAAACTGCAACTTCTGTGCACTTTCTAATGGGAATGTATTAAGGTGAAGCTGTTATTGAAAGTGAATGGTGGTTCCTCAAAAAACTTTAAAGAATTAAAATACTAAGCAATTTCACATCTGGATATATACTCAAAAGAATTGAAAGCAGGGTTTCAAACTGGTATTTGTCCACCCACGCTCATTACAGCATTATTTAAAATGGTCAAAAGAAGTAACCTGTTAATAGACAGATGAATGGGTAAACAAAATGTGTTTACACGTACAATGGAATATTATTCAATCTTAAAAAGGCAGGACATTTGACACATTCTACAATCCGGACAAACCTTGAAGACACTATACTAAATGAAATAAGCCTGTCATTAAAGGACACATACTGTGTGATTCCATGTATATGAGGTAGCTAAAGCAGTCAAATTCATAAACATAGAAAGTGGCTGCCAGGGCCTGAGAGGAGGAAGGAATGGGAAGCTATTAATTATTTACCACTAAATTGGATATTATTTATTGGACAGAATCAGTTCTGGAAGACGAAAAAGAATGCTGGAGATAGATGGTGGTGATGATTGCAGAACAGTAGGGAATATACTTAATATCATGAAACCACACACTTAAAATGGTAAATTTTGTTATGCATATTTTACCACAATTTTTTAAAAATGGCTATGTTGAGTCTGTTAAGTTATAAATGGCAGTAAGCATACAACATAACATCATTAAATATCTAGTATTGTAAAACAAACTCTGTATTATTAAAGTAGAAAACTGTAACTCAGTCTTTTTAAAAACACAGAAGTATCCAATGCACTATTTCTTCTTTTCTAGGCTTACACATTCTCCTTTCAGCCCCTGGCAGCCACTTTCTATGTTTATGAATTTGACTGCTCTAGCTACCTCATATACATGGAATCACACAGTATGTGTCCTTTAATGACAGGCTTATTTCATTTAGTATAGTGTCTTCAAGGTTCGTTCGGATTGTAGAATGTGTCATATGTCCTGCCTGATATTCCATTGTATGTGTAAACACATTTTGTTTACCTATTCATCTGTATTACATTTCCCAGAAGGAAACCCAACACTCTAAAAAAAGAAATTAATTTCAGCTGACATAATATTTAATTTCACTTTGGAAAACAATTATATCAATATGAAGAGCTATACCTATAAGTCAACTTCAGCACAGGTGCAGACAGTATAAAAAAATCTAGTACATACAAATACCTAATAACTTTGTAACATTTTAAAAGTAGCTTTTTAAAAAATAAATAAATAAATAAAAGTAGCTTTTTCAATCTAAAAATTACATGAGTTCACTTGAAACAAAAAGTATAGTCAAGGCAAAAACGGAAAGTAGCAATAAGTAATTTCAATACCCAAATATTACCCAGTATTAATAGTTTTATTATGTATCCTTCAAAAACTTTGTCCTATGCTTATAAAGTACACAAAAGAGACTTTACATTGCCCTGACCCTCCCACCTTCTGCCTCTTTTTAAATAGAAAGTAACTTCTTACTTGGGGCAGGCAGCCCACCACTGGATCGTTTATACTTGCTCTCCTTCAAAATGGATGTGATTTTATATAAATGACGGAATCCTGTTTTGCATTCAGAGGCAAAAATAAATTCAATTTCATCTTCATGACTTTGGGGAAAAACATGAAAGATGTCATGGATCTGTGAAATAAATAGATTAATTTACTATATACATTAATGAGAATACTATGCAAACAATTTGACTAAGCCAGAGAGAAAGAAGAATTACTTGATAAACATTTTCTGAAATATAAGTAACTGTCAGATTACAGGGTATGGTATATGTACAATTACAGATTTTGCCTGGGCCTTTCATATTTATCTTACTTTAGTCAAAGACGTCATCCACTGAGAAATAAATGTTTCCAAATGGAGAAAAATGAAAAATACAACCAAAAGCTGTTTCTTACTCACTATCTCTGGAATTCTTTGAAAAATGGCATGAAGTTTATTTAATGATATAAATCTTATTACAAGAATTATGAGAAAAAATGTTTTTTTACTTTTCTTTTCCAGAGAAAAATATTCTAACAATTCAAGGGAAAACAGATGTCATCTGTTAGGTGAATCACATGAAGCCTATATGCAGCCAGAGGAGAGTGAACTGGCTTTATTTATTTTGTATCTTGTGTAAGTTTTTTCCATTAAACTGGAAAATGAAAAATTCAATCCCAAATTGGTATATTTTGGGATAGTTTACCAACTTAAAAGAGAAAGTCTTTTCTAGTCAGGACTCTTGTGGTCCTCTCAGAGGCACTGGTGAGGTTGTGTTTTCAATATCTGATGTGTCCAGAAACAAGGGCAATTCTGCATTCAGGGAGATGTCATTGGAATGGCATCAACCTTTCATCTACAAACCATTCCTCATTTTGGAACCAACATTCCAATTGGAAATGTTCAAACTAAGCAAATAACATTCAAAATTTCTGTGAACTTAAAAAATTTCTTTTGATAGTTTGCTATCAAGATTCATTTACTTTAGCATTCTGAGAAAATATTTAAACCAAGTATTACAAGAAAACATGTATACATTTATCCAGATGTCTGTTGTTTCTTCATAGATAATCAGTGGTGTCACAGAGTCAGGCACTGACTCGATGAATCTCTGTCTTTCCATGGCATCATCTTCTACTGGGATAAATAATTCAGGTGAGATCAACACTATCTGTAGGCGAGTCTGGGAGCGATCTAGTAGGATGGCCCATGCACTATTTACAGGAACAAAAGAAAAGCACAAAATAAAGCTCTCTTTCGGAAAATGAATATTCCTCTAATCTTTCCCCTAGCACCCATCAGTTATTTCTGTAATCACAGTGACAGGATTGCTTTAGTTTATGTTAAATTATCACTTACAAACAGCTAATGAAAAGTATTAGTTCATTCTACACTTATTTTTTTAAGTTTATTTTTAATTGAAGGATAATTAAAATATAGTGTTGGTTTCTGCCTTACATCAACATGGATCAGCCATAGGTACACATATTCCACTTATTTTTTTAAACTTAAGCTTGAGTAGAGGTTTTAAAAGTAGTTTTCTTTAAATTTCCAAAATCACAGGTGGTCTTTAAAATTATTTTCTCCCTTTAATGTCAACAAATGCCAGCCCCATGAAAACTCCTGTTGTCCACATCAGACACAGGAAATACATGTAATCATCCTCACATAAAGCTGTACAAATATTTCTGCTTAAATTATACAATTAAAAAATATATATATACTTACATATGAGCCTGAAAGTCCTACTTTAACCACAAATAACACTGTGAAACTGTCACTGGCTAAGTAAGAGACAGAAATAAAATGCAATGCACCTATGCTTATAGGATTACAAGTCCACTTAGTTCAGGAAAAATTCTTTGTGTAGAACTAACTACCTTGCAAATTTACATGTGAAAACAGCTCCAAAGGAAAGGAAGAGCCTAATAGCACAGACAGTTCTGGGTCCTAAATTATTTGTAAAGAAGTGACAATTTAACATACGCACTATTTTCCCTCTGGAGTCCATCCAGCTCTGGCAATATATTCAACTCCTTCAAACAGAATCTCAAAAGGCTGAATTAGTTCCTTATCTATGACATCTATAATCTATTGAAAAAGAAAAAAGGAATCTAGTTATAGAAGACTGATACTGGTCTACGTAAAGCACTATTTTTAACAGCATGACACTTGTTCAGTCTTAGGTACACAGGATATAGCAAAACCAGCAGTAAGTCATGGGTTACCTTTATTGGTGTTCTTTATGTCTAAAAAAGCTCTAACTAAAAGACTTAGCATAGTCTAAAAGTTTTTTTCCATGAGTTTATACTAATAGAACTCTTGATAGTAACTGGTAAAATCAGATTTTAATCACTTTATAGACTTTAGTGTCTAAGAAAAATAGTAGTCTCTAGTTCCTTACATTTTAGTTTAAAATACTATGTGTAAAATATATTAGTGAAATGGTCTTAAGTAAGCAAACTTTTTTCCCTAGTCTGGCTAACACAATTTAAAATATAAATTTTTAAAAATGAACAAAAGGATCTGAATAGACTGCTCTCCAAAGAAGATATACAAATGGCCAATAAGCACACGAAAAGATGCTCAACATCATTAGTCGTTAGAAAAATGTAAATCAAAACCATAATAAGACGCAACTTCAAATCCCCTAGGATGGCTACAAGACAAATAATAACAAGAGGTGATGAAGATGTGGAGAAGTTGCAAACCTCATACACTGCTGGTGGAAATATAAAGTAGTGCAGCCACTGCGGAAACCGTTTGGAAGTTCCTCAAAAGGTTAAAACAGAATTATAATATGACCCAACAATTCCACTCCTAGGTATCTAACCAAGAGAAACGAAAATGTATGACCGTACAAAAGCCTGTACACCCACATTATTGGTGGCATTACGTTAGTAACCAAAATTTGGAAGAACCCAAATGTATAAAACCGATGAGTGGATAAATAACATGTGGTATATATCCACACAAAGAGTATTTTTAGGTGATAAAAAGTAGTGAAGTGCTGTTACTTGGTGCCACAGGATTAGTGCTTGAAAATAAGATGTTAAGTGAAAGAACAGACTAGATACTGTACGATTCCCTTTACATGAAATGTCCAGAACAGGCAGATCCATAGATAGAAAATAGATTAGTGGCCGCCTAGGGCTGGGGGGCATGGAGAGGTTTGGGGGTGATGACTAAGGAATGTGAATTTCCTTTAGGAGTAAGGAAAATGTTCTAAAATTGACTGTGGTGATAGCTGCACAAATCTTGAGAATATACTAAAAGCCATTTTAAACTTTAAATGAGTGAATTATATTGTATGTGAATTGTACTTCAATAAAGCTAGACTTTTTCAAAAGTCTAGCAGAGAAGATTGTTTTTTTAATTAATTATATGTACATTAAGCTTACAGGCATCTGACTGTGGAAAGCAGCAGTATAAAAGACATGAGGGATATTTAATCTAAGACAGACAACTACTCAACACAGAGTGTAACTCATCAGTCAATAACCACTATTTAAGAAATACTGATCTGGAGAATTGACAAAGGCAGAGAGGAAAAACTACTGGAAAGGAATGGTAAATATGCATCTTGCCATACTCCTAACTTGGGAACCAGTAAGAAAGTTTTCAACGTAGAAAATGAGGTCAACCTGAAATCATGATCTACAGATGTCTCAGCAGGTTCCACAAGTCCAAAATATAAGAAAGCATATCTACAATCTCTGTTGACAGATGAAATGATACAAAAAGTTAACTCAGCATTTTATACTTACCCTTCCTTCAGCATCAATCAGTATTTCTGACATCTTAAAAGTGACTTTTGGATTTGCTGTGCCTTTAGGAAGAGATGTAAACAAATAGTAATACAAAGCTATTCAAACTAATTTTACCAGATGAATCCTTTTTAGTCAAATCAGAATATTGCATTTAGTCAGGGCTTTATTACATAAAAAAACTCAAAATTCTATCTTAAATTCATCATTTTCAATATGACTATAAAAGAAGGAGCCAAAAAACACCTGGAGTTAGTAGGTAATGAAGGGGAATTCTATATCATTTCACAATTGAAATGCTGTAAATAGCAATATGGGGAAAAATTGCTAATTTATTAAGAACATAAGCTCTTAAAAATCTTTATTTTGTAGTAAAGATACTTCTTTATCTGTTCCTTGAAATAATCAGTTTTGTGCACTTTCGTATCTCTGAAATAATTTAAAAGGATCAGCCTATAATTAAAAAAATTTACTTCAGAGACACTTAATAATCTATCCTTCGGTCTGTAAAGGATCAATGTTATTCAAACTTCTGAATGAATGCAGAAGAATCTTGTTTGAAAAGTAGGAATGAGTGTATATAAACATCAGTGGAATGCAGTACCTGTTTTAGGATAACGGAATGAATCTGCTCTCCTTGTTTCCAACATGGGGGATGTAACGTGAATAATTTCCACCTCAGATTCATCATTTTCTTCATAAAGAATTCTAAGAATTTTACTGCCACTGGGAGCTTAAAAGGAAATTAAATATTGAAAATTTGGGAGTATTATGCCAGAAAATCAATCACAATTGACCATTCTCTCTAATATTCTATTTCCCATAGTAAAAAATAGTTTATGTATAAAATATACTGCCTTTCATGTATGAAAATACTACTAATCTTTGCAGTGGCAAGGTGAGTTACTGCTAAGCCACTTTTATTGGTTAAAGGTTACTACTCTTGGAGATAAAAACTGAAGATCATCATACACACACATACACGCACACATAAAATGGGAGAAACAGATTTGTGAAGTATTTCAGTTCCCGCATACCTTAAAATGCATTCCTTTCAGGAATTATTATACTTACAATATTTTCTATAACAAAATAAACCCCACTTTAAAAGAGTCCAGGTTTTTTTTTAATGGTTTCTCTAATTCATGTCATAATCTTGTTCTAACAACATAGTTATGGCAAAACATTTACATCTTAAAAATGTCCAAATCTAAGATATGGCTTAAATATAAATATTTTTCATGGTCCCTTAGAGATGTGTTCAGAATGCTATGTGCAATTCATTAGTGGGTATGAAATCTTTTAGCTGGTCATAATCAGCATTTTAAAAACAAGACAAGCAAAAAAAATATATGAGTGCATTACATGTAAGATTAAGCACTGCTTCATGAAATTTGTTTTCAGTTTTATGTAGAATATATGTACAATGTATTAGGCTAGAATGTAAAGCAAATTTCTAACCAGATCACAGTCAAAAAGTTTGAAAGCTTCTGCTTTAGAGAGCTGTTTCTCAGCTAGTGAAATACTTGTGAATTCACAAAGAAAAAAGGAATTTTTGCCTTTTTTTCCTGATCCATTCATATACTAATTTGGCCATCTGTTCATGCAGACTCTCTAGGCAATCTTATATTCTTATAGCAACTCCACTAAAGGGTGGTATTTTTTATTTTGCTACCAATGTTGCCACCAACCAGCTTCTAGATGAAAAACTGGCGGGACTTTCATAGGGGGTCCAGTGGTTGAGACTCTGCTTCCAATGCAGGGGGCATAGGTTCGATCCCTGATTGAGGAACTAAGATCCCATAAGCCGCATGGTGCAGCCAAAAATTAAAAATGAAAAAAAGAAAAAAAAAAAAAAAAGAAAAACTGGCAAGGAGAGTTGAAGGACCTGGGGCACTGAACCACAATACAACTAATTGTTTTTTATGAGAATTCATTATGGTGGTATACAGCCTGAATACTCGCAGTAACTACTGGTAAGATCCAATCTTCATCACTTAAGAATCTACTATTCAGAATTAAGAATCTGTGCAGTTACCTAACCGGTAGTTCAATCTCATAATGCTTTAACTGACTTATAGTATATTATTTTAATCTCTCTTACTTGTTTCAGCTTCTGGACACCACCAATAACCAGAGTATCTATCAAATTCTTCTTGAAGAACAAAGGTAGCAACTCCGGCTGATCTGGGATCCTCTTCCATGTTGGCTAGCTCTAAACAAACATAAAGGCAAAATTTTCACAGAAGTTCTCATCTTTTCACAGGTACAAAGCAGAACGATCCATTTATTTTTGAAAGGCAGCCACAGTATCATGGTGAACTGTGAAGTCAAATGCACTGAATTCAAATCTGGATTCCATCATCCACCAAATGACTGATCCTGGGCAAATCACCTGATCACATTCCGTTGCAGTGTCCCATTTGTAAATGGGAATAAGAACCTACCTTATATGGTTGTTATGAGGATTAAATGAGCTATTTTACATCAAGTACTTACAACAAAACCTGAACCAAAGTATGTGCTCCATAAATGTCAGTTTTTATTTTCCCATTTAGCTAGGACCATGGGGAAAAGAATACATGAGAAGGGTCACGGTGCCTTGTAACTCTCCTAACCCTACCAAGACACAGAATATTTCCATCCTCAGGTCCCTTCCCAGTCAATGTCCATTTCTGCCTCAGAAGCACCACTGATCTGATTTCTATTACCAAAGGTTAGTTTTACATATTCCAGACTTTCATGTAAGTGAAATCATACAGTACATAGTTTATGTTTGTTGCTGAGTGATAATCCATTGTATATCACAATTTTTTTATCCATTCATCTGTTAATGGACATATGAACAGCTTCTAGCTGCTATTATGAATAAAGATGCTAAAATCATTCTTTTATTTTTCTGACACTAGTTACATTTATGGGGTGTTCATAGAATTCAAGTTATCGCTCCATCTCAAAAACTTCACATTCCACAGTGAGTTTGTATAGTTTCTATGAGACTTGATCTTACAACAAAACAGAAGTCTGATACATCAGTTTCAGCTAAGAATTTTATTTTCAATTCTGAAACTCACACATTCGCTCAGAAAAAATTTATCTGAAGCAAACTAAGTATTTGTTTAAAAATGTCATTTATCAATTTACAAAAATGTAAGATTTTAGTTTAATCTTATTTGATGTTTAAAGTTTACTCTGCAGAAAAGGTTTTTGTGTTTTTCTCTGAGACTTCTCATTTTCATTCAAGTTTTCTGATCACTCAGGATACTGACAGAAGTTTGAATTATTCCCATGGAAACTCTGATATACAATGACAGGTTAAATACTTAGAGGTCTTCTGACATTTATTATATTCATAGGTTTCATCCAATCCTAACAGTTAGCTAAGCTATGTGCATTTAGCCAACAGACCAAAATCTGTTCGAGCTCAACAAAAATCATTCTTGTATAAAAATCTTTGTGAACATGTGTTTTCATTTCTTTGAATAAAAGCCTAGGACTGGAATGGCTGCGTACGAATGTGTAATATGAACCAATTGCTCCTTACCAAAAAATTTTGAGAAGGAAATGGCAAAAGAGTTGGACACCACTAGTGACTAAACAACAAATATTGGTTTCTATACACACACGTAAAAGAAAAGAAATTGGCACTCTTAACACAAAGGTTCGCCTAGTCAAGGCTATGGTCTTTCCTGTGGTCATGTATGGATGTGAGAGCTGGACTGTGAAGAAGGCTGAGTGCCGAAGAATCAATCCTTTTGAACTGCGGTGTTGGAGAAGACTCTTGAGAGTCCCTTGGACTGCAAGGAGATCCAACCAGTCCATTCTGAAGGAGATCAGCCCTGGGATTTCTTTGGAAGGAATGATGCTAAAGCTGAAACTCCAGTATTTTGGCCACCTCATGCGAAGAGTTGACTCATTGGAGAAGACTCTGATGCTGGGAGGGATTGAGGGCAGGAGGAGAAGGGGACAACAGAGGATGAGTTGGCTGGATGGCATCACTGACTCGATGGATGTGAGTCTGAGTGACCTCCGGGAGCTGATGATGGACAGGGAGGCCTGGCATGCTGCAGTTCATGGGGTCGCAAAGAGTCGGACACGACTGAGCGACTGATCTGATCTGATCTGAACATAAATAAACTATTATATACAAAATTAGATAACCCAAAAGGACTTACTGTAAATCACAAGGAACTCTACTCAATATTTTGTAATAATCTAAGTGGGAAAATCATTTGAAAAAGAATAGATATAACTGAACCACTGCTATACACCCAAAACTAACACAACACTGTAAATCAACTATACTCTCATATAAAATAAAAATCAAGTAAAAAAACAACAAAATTTTGAGTCCAGAAGTGTTCAGAACACAGAATCTGGGGAATTCTTTTCATGTTTATATATCAACACATAATTATGTCATATCTCCCACAGGGTAATCAAATACCTTGTAATCAAATACACTAATATTCCTGCAGCAAATTTAGGAATAGGCAAACTAAGTAGGATTAAGACTATAAATAACCTCAGGTCAGTTCAGGTCACATCTTGCCACCAAAGAGGTTTTCGCACCAACTTAATCAACACTAAGCTCTGTTCTCCGGGTTTCTGGATTTTGTAATTAATGATGTAGCCATCAGTGCTCCACTTTCTTGGATCATTCAACGACTCCAAAGTTATACCTCCCATACTGTTTTATGTTTTGTTCCCCTGTAGATGTGATAATATGTATCACTCATTTATATCTATCATTTATTACGGGTGTCCCTGGTGATGACCTCAATTACTAAGATTAATTAGATGAATAAATGGTATCACCTTGTTCTCCCAATAAGATATGTCCTTTGAGAGTAGAGGTTGGTATGACATTACTTTTAAGTTTCTCTATTATGCAAGGCAGAGAATAAGCAAATGCAGATGCTGAGTGATTAATAAACCCATGTAAAAGAAGACTTTCATTTGGAAATTTGTTGTGATAAGAGAAATAAAAGTGATGATGCTTACTCTCTACCTACTTTTCTAAATAAACAAATTAAACAGTACTTACTGTGTTTCAGACCCTGTCTAAAACACTTCCCAAATATTAAAACTTCAATAACAACCTCATGATGACATGCTATTCATTAACCTTTTTATAGATATGAAAACAAAGATAGGTTAAACAACTTACTCAAAAGAACAGAAGTAAAAAAGAGTAGATGAGACTCAAATCTAGATACTCCAGTTCTAGATTGTATTTTTAACTACTACACTAACCCTGAAAATAAAAAATATACCTTCTACCTACATGCACAGAAAAGAAATTAATAAAAACACTATTATAGTGGGCTTCCATGGTGGCTCAGTTGTAAAGAATCTGCCTGCCAATGCAGGAGACACAGGTTCAATCCCGTGTCTGGGAAGATCCCATATGCCACAGAGGAACTAAGCCTGTGCACCACAACCACTGAGTCTGTGCTCTAAAGCCTGTGAGCCGCAGATACCGAGCCCATGTGCGTCAACTACTGAAGCCCACGTGCCTGCAGCCCTGGCTCTGCAACAAAGAAGCTACCACGATAAGCAGCCTACACATGGCAATGAAGAGTAGCCCCCACTCACCGCAACTACAGAAAAGCCTACACATCAGCGAAGATGCAGCACAGCAAATATAAATAAAATTGTTAAAAAGAAAAATGTCACACGAATCACTTCTCAGATTTATAAAATAAATTCCAACACACACACACACACATCCAGCAGGATTTCAGTGGTTTTTACTTTAAATTCTGCCAATTTTCACAATAATCCTGTATGGAAAACAATCCTACCGAAGGAAAAAATGTACAGACTAAAAACATGCCTTATTTCTAACAGTCAATGTCAAAGCAGTCCCAGCCTCAAGAACAATAACTGGTACATAGTGAGTCTCTAATGTTTGTTGAAACCATGAACAAATGGCTAGGATTTCCAACCCAGATTTACTAACTACTAACCTAAACTTTGTTTTTCCAGTGGTAGCTGTCCTGATTTCCTGACTCCAGATAAAGACTCATTAAACACCAAAATATGGACATTTTACTTAAAATTTCCCTACTCCACCCCCTTTTCTCTATTCTACACCCTAGTTTTAGGTTGTTAAGACCTGGGTATTTACAGTATTTACACTAGTTAAGCTTTGCCCTTTCTCTAGACTTGCACTTCTCAAATATAACTTTCACAAAGTATTCAGAACAATTTATCTACAATATGACTCTGACCACACTCAGATCAGATCAGATCAGTTGCTCAGTCGTGTCCGACTCTTTGCGACCCCATGAATCGCCGCACGCCAGGCCTCCCTGTCCATCACCAACTCCCGGAGTTCATTCAGGCTCACATCCATCGAGTCAGTGATGCCATCCAGCCATCTCATCCTCTGTTGTCCCCTTCTCCTCCTGCCCCCAATCCCTCCCAGCATCAGAGTCTTCTCCAATGAGTCAACGAAGAGTTGGCATGAGGTGGCCAAAATACTGGAGTTTCAGCTTGAGCATCATTCCTTCCAAAGAAATCCCAGGGCTGATCTCCTTGCAGTCCAAGGGACTCTCAAGAGTCTTCTCCAACACCACAGTTCAAAAGCATCAATTCTTCAGCGCTCAGCATTCTTCACAGTCCAACTCTCACATCCATACATGACCACTGGAAAAACCATACCTTGACTAGATGAACCTTTGCTGGCAAAGTAATGTCTTTGCTTTTGAATATGCTATCTAGGTTGGTCATAACTTTCTTTCCAAGGAGTAAGCGTCTTTTAATTTCATGGCTGCAGTCACCATCTGCAGTGATTTTGGAGCCCAGAAAAATAAAGTCTGACACTGTTTCCATTGTTTCTCCATCTATTTCCCATGTAGTGATGGGACCAGGTGCCATGATCTTTGTTTTCTGAATGTTGAGCTTTAAGCCAACCTTTTCACTCTCCACCTTCACTTTCATCAAGAGGCTTTTTAGTTCCACACTACTCAACTGCTAAAGCTTTTTCCAATGAACCCCCATATCATGATAAAGGCCATGTTCATTTACATAAGAAATTGTCTACCCTTCTTGCCCTTATGTGCCAGCCTCATCTTTCTCTATATCTTGACTCATACCTCATGCTTTAGGAGTGTAGGACTGCTTTTAACTCATACAAACTATGGTGCCTTCTGCATCAAGGCCTTTCCAGGCTGTCCTCCTGCCTGGAGTGTACTGGCTAATGTACAGACACTATTTGAGAGCAGTTTAAGTGTCATCTCTTCAGGTAAGCCTTCTGGGACCACTACCTTGGCTTGTACTCTTAACACACCCAATGTTTGCTGTTTATCATTCTGGTCTATTATTTGTTTACAAAGTTTCCTTCAGGGCCAGGAATCTTATTCAACTCTGTATCCTTAGTTCCTGCCACACTGTCTGGCACACAGGAACCTGATATATCTTTCTTGATTGACAATGGTTAGAACAGATTTCTTGACTTCTAATTCAGTGCTTTTTTAGATCAATGTAAGTTGTTCAGAAAAAGGCTTCTTCTATAACACTGACTATCCTAATGATGAAAAAACTGTTGCAAATACACTATCATATTCTAAAATAATTTATTAAGGAAGATGCCCATGCCCAATAAATCAGTTTTATGACCATCAAATTATGGGAAAGTTGGACAATAAATTTTTAGAGGGACTGTTCTTCATCATGAAGCTTAACCTTAAGGTCTACTTCCATGTTTAAAAAAACAAAACAAAACACTATTTCCCTTCTTTCATTTGTATAAAAGCTTTAGAGGAAGAGGAAAAAATCCATATCATTTCTGTGCTTTTAGTGAAAGTGGCTCAGTCATGTCTGACTCTTTGTGACCCCATGGACTATATATATAGCCCAAGGAATTCTCTAGGCCAGAATACTAGAATAGGTGGCCTTTCCCTTCTCCAGGGGATCGTCTTAACCCAGGGATCGAACCCAGGTCTCCTGCATTGCAGGCGGATTCTTTACCAGCTGAGCCACAAGGGAAGCCTTTTTAGTAGTGCTTAGTATTATTAAAGTCATTTCAATAAAAATTAAATATTTCCACAACACAGAAAGTTTTATTTTTCCTATTATGACAAAATAACTAAGCAGGCTCTCCAAAAAGGGAAAATAAAATTTTAAGTAGTTCTTACAGTGTGTATTGAGTTTTTCTGTTTGTTTTCCTAAAAACAAATTTTTTAAATTAAATTTTATTTCAATCAGAGAAGTGCCACTGTTGTGCTGTCTGAAAATAACCATTAAAACAAGGTAGCATTACAATGATTCTTTTTGTTTGTTATTTCATTTTTGGTGGTGGTAGAGGTAGTTCTTTCTTTTACCTCAAAGGAAATTTTATGTAATCTAGTGTTCTCAGAAACTTGTATTCTTTTTGTTGTTTAAGCTTCACTATCATCTTTTCTAAGGTTTACTGAGGCATAACTGACATTAAAAGTGCATGCATTGAATACATACTTGATTATTTTGGACATGTGAAGACACCTATAATATCAGCAAAGTCAAGACATTAAACATAGCCATCAACTTCAAAAAAAAAACAAGTAGCATTCTATAGGTGATACATATAAGTTTATAAAAAAAAGTGTTTGTTTTCTAATTTTAAAGATTTAAATTTAAAATATAAAGATTATCCAGCATGCTTCGATTTCAAAATGTAAGCAAAAGAAAATTAAATTTTAAAAATATTTTTTAGGAAAATTGATTTGAAGGACCTGAATTACCATTGTGCACATAAGTGAGCCTCCTTTCTTCTCTCGTTACAATGTTTGATATCCAAATATCATTGCTATGTATAAAAGCAATCCAGTCTGGATCAGCTGGGCATAGTTTTGGATCCATCCGAATGTTGGGACAACTAGTCTCCACTAAATTGGGCCGTAAGGGTTGTTGCTAGAAAAGTAAACAACATTTAAAGGCAAGTATCAGGCTTATACATATGTATTTACATACATACAATACAGGGTGTTTACCAGCACCCTTCCTATAAAATGAATAATAATCCCAAGTATAATATCAACTGTGATAAC
The DNA here is from genome assembly GCA_935064755.1 of Tragelaphus eurycerus. Taxonomy (NCBI): domain Eukaryota; kingdom Metazoa; phylum Chordata; class Mammalia; order Artiodactyla; family Bovidae; genus Tragelaphus; species Tragelaphus eurycerus. The sequence continues at coordinate 3,745,403 of CAKXYN010000054.1, read as the reverse complement.
TGCTCTCCAGAAAAATGTACTTATGTGCCTTAACTTATAAGAAATGAATCATTTTTTTCCTATGAATTAATAAGCTAAGCATAACAGGAATGGAAATAAAGACAATATAACAGCACCTCATAAATTTTGTTGACCAAACCTATTAAATAGAGTAATTATTGTTTGTTGCATACTTTTATTAAACTTATATGCCTATTTCACTTATTAAATGTTTCCATTTAATTCTACCACTGTAAAATAATTTGTTCATAAAATTGTAATGAAAGCTAGAAGCATCACAATTCTATCAGAAGAATAGTTCTAACTGCCTGGAATAAAATCAAAATTTTAAGCTATTTATTGAGATGAATTAAGCTTTCAGAAGAACCAAAAAGGGATTGTCTTGTGATATCATTATCTTTGAAAATCCAACTCAGCAATTACACAAAAAATGGTATACTGATTCCCTTTACTCTTTCTACATAACAAGTGTTTTCAGTATTTTAAAATTATATAACTAATGTCACTGAAAAATTAACTAAAAATTGGAAATTAATACCCATATTTCCTATTTTCTTTACTACTAAGTTAGTGGTACATAACTGGTAAGCAGAATTTTTTAGTTTAACTATCTTTCTGATTTGGACACAAATAATTTTAGGACACCTAGCAGTTTATCAAGTAGTAAAATCAACTTACAGTAAATCCTTGTGGCCCTCCATCTTTTACATGGTAAATTCCACTACCAGCTTGAAAGAGAAATGTTCCACTTCCTTGGTGATAATCATAAGAAGCAATTCCAACTGTTCCAATGCGTTTTCTTTCCCGTAATAGTTCTTCTTCTCGAGAATACATTCCATAGTCTAGTGTCGCCTAATGCAGAGAGAGAGGTCTCCTATTCCAGTTTTCTGAAAGCCAGCTTTTTGCTTTTATTAATAGCACTGAAATTCTAGCATCTACGGTATTACTGAGTTTACACTTTGAGTGATCCCAAAATTTGTTACAACTTTAAACAGGTTAATTTCGGGAAGATGAGTACTGTATACATTAGTAGAGAGCAAGAGTTAAGCTCCATCACTTTGACTTGGCATTCAAGATCTCCTACAACTTAAATGTAATACAGCAGCTCTGCATGCATTTAAGAGGAGACTCTGAAGTGGTTTAATTTCTTCAAAAGTAGTTTTCTTCACTTTCAGAGTAGTAATAAACCATCTACTTCAGCACTGTGAAGATTAACTTAGATAAAAATATGTAAAATGTTTATTAGCACAACGACTGGCACAGAGTCAAGTTCTCAAACATCAGCTGTCAGGCCCATCACACTACTGATGTAAAACCCAGTATGTGCTGTTCTGGCTCCTGGCCTTTGTTCCATTTCCCTTCACACCCAGAGGCCATTTTTCTTTCTGTCCATCTGAGTTTTACTGCTATCCCCAAACCTTAGCCCTAAATCAATGCTGGCCAGGAAAGTTTCCTGATGTTTCTATGAGAGTTACTATCTCTTTTACTCATTTGGATATAGTTTTGTTTTTCACTTTCAGTAAATGAATTTAAAAAAACTTGAGAGCAGAATCTGTCTCATTTTGTTTTCCCACTTAGAGCAACAGCTAAAATCTCCCTCAAAGAATATTTGTAATTAATGACTGATGATGATGAGGGGTCTTCCCAAACTAAAAGTATTATCTGATACATATATATAAAATTTCACATGTATAAGAAGAAACATAAAGAAAACAAATCTAGTAAGTGCTAGTTTTAAGAATTTATATCCACATCTTCCCTAAGAGCACTTTATGATAAATAAAGGGATAAATAAGGGAAACAGACATGGTTTCCACTATCGAGGACTAATTATTTTATTTTATTTAGCCATGCCACAGCTTGCAGGATTTTAGTTTTCCAATCAAACTTTGGTCTCCCACAGTGGAAGCATGGAGTCCCAATCACTGGACCATCAGGGACATCTCAAGGACTAATACTTTAAATGTACTCAAGTTTATATATCTGGAAAAACACATAATTTAAAAAGATACATGGGCCCTAACATGCATTGCAGCACTATTTACAATAGCCAGGACATGGAAGCAACCTAAATGTCCATCAGCAGAGGAATAAACACAAAAGATATGGTACATATGTGTGTGCAATGGAATATCACTCAGCCACAAAAAAGGATAAAACAACGCCATTTGCAGCAATATGGATGGACCCAGAGATTGCCACATTGAGTGAAGTCAAAGATATGAGACTACTTATATGTGGAATCTAAAAATACATATAGATATCAAGTAAGTGGGAGGAGGGATAAATTGGGAGATTGGGACTGACATATATGGAGTATTACGTATAAAATAGATAACTGATAAGGACCTACTCTATACCACAGGAAACTCACTCAGTATTCTGTAATGGCCTATATGAGACAATAAGCTAAAAAAGCATGTATATGTAAATGTATAACTGATTCACTCTGCTGTATACCTGAAACTAAGATAACACTGTACGCCAACTATACTCTAATAAAAATTTAATAAATAAAATAATCATATGGATTGAAATCTTTGTATTTTCCTCTCAATTTTATGGTAAGCCTAAAATTGCTTTAAAAATCATTTTTAATGAAAAAAATAAATAAAAGTATGTATGCATATCCAAATCTATTAAACTCAATACTTGCAATTTTTATATGTCAATTATACCTCAAAAAACCTTTAAAAAGTGAAACCATATAAAGCACTAGATGAAAACATGGGTAAATTCTTTTATAACCCAAGTGTAGAAAAACTGTCCTATGACAGAAGACAAATTCTAGAAGCAATATCAAAAGGATACATTTTATCATACAAAAATCTTTTATGTGGTGCATGAGCACACGCACACACACACCATAAAGAAAGTAAAAATACAAATTACAACTTCATGAAAACATCTGAAACTACATCACAGACAAAGGGTTAATATCTCCAGGAAATAAAAGGCTTCTAAAAATGAAAAAAGGACCATGTTACATAAAAATGGTTTATAGATAAAAAGATGATCAACTCTGCCTATAAAAGAATAGCAAATTAAGCTACAATTGGGATAGCATTTCTATAAGATTTGCAAAAAATCCAAATATCTGACTATAAACTGTATTGGAGAATCTACGGGAAAACAGGTACAATTTTTCCTTGCTGATGGAAATTCATAATGGCACAGCTCCTATGGAAGGAAATTTGATACCTAGCAAAATTGCAAAACCATGTACCGTTTGGTCCAAAAATTTCAGCTCTAGGAATCTAGTTTAAAGATACACTGGCAAAATGTAAAAAGTTGTATGCCCAAGCTATTTTAATGCAGTACTATTTATAATACAAAGATTGAAAATAACTAAAATGTCCATCAAGAGGGAACTGGTTGAATATGATTTGTCTGTACAACACAACACAGATGTAAAAACAAATAAATGTACACGGCTTGTCCCTCAGTATCTAGCACTCAGATCGAAGTCTCTTAATACCACTTTCCTCTAAAAGAAACAGAGAGATATGGCTGATTCCAAGCATGGAAAAAGCAATGTGAAAGATGATCATGAAACATCTCCATACCACCAAGTAAGAGAAATACCAACTACTACCAGGATCATGTCAAAACGATTTGGTATGTCAAGTTGACGGGGATTCTAAAAGTCAAAAATAAGATAATTTGTACAGTAAGAATAACAACTGTCAATGGATCAAAAGATACCAAACAGGCTTACACAGTAAGTTAATAAAGATATAAAAATGAAAACAAAATACCCTCCAAAACTCCTAATTTATCACACATAGAAGACTGTGTTTGAAAAATGGGAAATAAAGGAAAGAAACATCCTGCCTTTCTATCGTGAACTCCTCCTCAGGATAACTGAATAATTGTTGAATAGCAGTTTTCTCTTTATAGAAATTCCTCAGTTAATAAAAGAAGGAATGATAAAAACTCACTGTTTTATACTAGATCTAGATAATGATCAAACGATGCTATCATCACAAGCAACTAAAGCTCTATATGACTTTTTTATTATTATTTTTTATTCTATATGACTTTTGATGGGGGCATACATTATTGATGAAGTGTTCTTTACTTTTTAAATTATTGTACAAAAAATATATATACATATAAATAATATATATAACATAAAATTTACCACCTTAACAACTTTTTTAATTTTTGATTTTTTGTGTGTTTTGTCCTGTTTCTTAACAGCTTTTTTAAGTGTACCAATCAGTACTGTTAATTATATTCACATTGTTGTGCAACCCATCTCCAGAACTTTGCCATTTCGCAAAACTGAAACTCTATATTCATTAAACTTATTAAACAACACCTCCTCACTTCTCTCTCCCTCAGTACCTGGCAACTACCATTCTGATAGTCTATCTGACTACTTTAGGCATCCCATATAAGTGGAGTCATATAGCATTTGTCCTTTTGTGATTGGCTTATTTCACTTATCATAGTGTCTTCACGGTTCCTTGATGTTGTAGCATGTCACAATTTCCTTCCTTTTTGAGGCTGAATAATATTCTATCATATGTATATGCCAGATTTTGTTTATTTGTTCATCTGTCCATGGACACTTTGGCTATTATGAATTATGCTGCTATGGACATGGTGTAGAATTATTTGGTCAAGACCTTGCTTTCAATTTTTTTGATCTGTAAAGTAGTCTTGGGCGGGGAGGGGAAGTAAACCTGTTTCTAATTAAGCTTCTAGATCCGACTACCTTATTTCTATTTATAGAAAATATAGGAAACTGAAGAACGTATCAAATAACACCATAGGAATACAATCAGCAGAACAGACCCTCTTTCTTCAATAGATAAACTGTAATGGGGAGAAAAGGACAGAAAGAAAATCAGAGGATTAAAAGGAAAAGAAACTTAAGAAACCTATCAATCAAATGTAACATATGAAACATTTCAATTCTATTTAACAAATCAAGTGTAAAAAAAAAAAAGAACATTTATCTAAAAATCAAGAAAATTTGAATATTTTATATGAAGAAATGATCAATGATTTTTTACAGATATGATGATACTGTGGTAATATCTAAAAAGAATATATATTCTTCAGAGACATGATCTATTTAGGAGTGAAATTATATATTTTGGATATTATATAATCTGAAAAGTGGGGGTGGGGACTGGTGAGGCTGTAATGAAACACTGATGGCCAAGATGTGACCATTGTGAAAACTAGTTCACATGGGATTCTGCTTTTGCATGGTTTGAAATTTTCCATAATAGACCTCAAAAAACACACACAAAAACCTCTGACTCACTAATTTACAACCTATTCATGCAAAGATGGGCTCGATAAAGGACAGAAATGGTATGGACCTAACAGAAGCAGAAGATATTAAGAAGAGGTGGCAAGAATACACAGAAGAACTGTACAAAAAAGAGCTTCACGACCCAGATAATCATGATGGTGTGATCACTGACCTAGAGCCAGACATCCTGGAATGTGAAGTCAAGTGGGCCTTAGAAAGCATCACTACGAACAAAGCTAGTGGAGGTGATGGAATTCCACTGGAGCTATTCCAAATCCTGAAAGATGATGCTGTGAAAGTGCTGCACTCAGTATGCCAGCAAATTTGGAAAACTCAGCAGTGGCCACAAGATTGGAAAAGGTCAGTTTTCATCCCAATCCCAAAGAAAGGCAATGCCAAAGAATGCTCAAACTACCACACAACTGCACTCATCTTACATGCTAGTAAAGTAATGCTCAAAATTCTCCAAGCCAGGCTTCAGTAATATGTGAACCATGAACTTCCTGATGTTCAAGCTGGTTTTAGAAAAGGCAGAGGAACCAGAGATCAAATTGCCAACATCTGCTGGATCATCAAAAAAGCAAGAGAGTTCCAGAAAAACATCTATTTCTGCTTTATTGACTATGCCAAAGCCTTTGACTGTGTAGATCACAGTAAACTGTGGAAAATTCTGAAAGAGATGGGAATACCAAACCAACTGATCTGCCTCTTGAGAAATCTGTATGCAGGTCAGGAAGCAACACTTAGAACTGGACATGGAACAACAGACTGGTTCCAAATATGAAAATGAGTACGTCAAGACTGTATATTGTCACCCTGTTTATTTAACTTATATGCAGAGTACATCATGAGAAACGCTGGACTGGAAGAAACACAAGCTGGAATCAAGATTGCTGGGAGAAATCTCAATAACCTCAGATATGCAGATGACACCACCCTTAAGGCAGAAAGTGAAGAGGAACTAAAAAGCCTCTTGATGAAAGTGAAAGTGGAGAGTGAAAAGGTTGGCTTAAAGTTCAACATTCAGGAAATGAAGATGATGGCATCTGGTCCCATCACTTCATGGGAAATAGATGGGGAAACAGTGGAAACAGTGTCAGACTTTGTTTTTCTGGGCTCCAAAATCACTGCAGATGGTGACCGCAGCCATGAAATTAAAAGACGCTTGCTCCTGGGAAGGAAAGTTATGACCAACCTAGACAGCATATTCAAAAGCAGAGACATTACTTTGCCAACAAAGATTTGCCTAGTCAAGGCTATGGTCTTTCCTGTGGTCATGTATGGATGTGAGAGCTGGACTGTGAAGAAGGCTGAGCGCCGAAGAATTGATGCTTTTGAACTGTGGTGTTGGAGAAGACTCTTGAGAGTCCCTTGGACTGCAAGGAGATCCAACCAGTCCATTCTGAAGGAGATCAGCCCTGGGATTTCTTTGGAAGGAATGATGCTAAAGCTGAAACTCCAGTATTTTGGCCACCTCATGCGAAGAGTTGACTCATCGGAAAAGACTCTGATGCTGGGAGGGATTGAGGGCAGGAGGAGAAGGGGACGACAGAGGATGAGATGGCTGGATGGCATCATTGACTCAATGGACGTGAGTCTGAGTGACCTCCGGGAGTTGGTGATGGACAGGGAGGCCTGGCGTGCGGCTATTCATGGGGTCGCAAAGAGTCGGACACGAATGAGCAACTGATCTGATCTGATCTCGTGTGAAAACGACCATTATTTTAGTTCAACACACTATCTTAGAATAAGAAATGTTTCTGCTTTAAAGAAAAGTCACAAACCAATGTGAAGAACAACATCCTTGATAAATAGTTACAGTCAAAATGGTTAGCTGTCATGGAAACCTTTTTTTTACTTCCTAAGAGATATATCACATTTTGGTTCATTTAGCCCAAATATGCCATTCAATAATATTCAATGTAAAAATATTAAGTAAGAACCTAAAAGTAGACAATTGTACCCAAACTATGATCTTGTTCTTTTGATGTTTTCGACCATTTTCATTTTGTCTAAAGACAAAATACTGAAGGAAAAAAACTTAACCTTTGAGTTTCCCTAAATTGAATCATGCTATTTAGAAACAAAAACTGAACTTAGTACCTTTATTTAATCCCTATATTAGTACTGTTACTAAATATTAGAACTACAATTTAAAGATTTAAATAAAAGCTTTCTGGAAATATATATTACTTCTTTTATGTGAACAATTCTCTCCCAAAATGTGAGAACCATGTAACTAGTAAGTTTACAGAAGGGAAAGGTGGTTAAACAGGGAGAAGGTAGTTAAACAAAAAAAAATCTGGGAACTTCCCTGGTGGTCTAGAAGTTAGGAGTCCGTGCTTCCACTGCAGGGGGTGTGCGTTTGATCCCTGGTAGTACTCTTGCCTGGAAAATCCCATGGATGGAGGAGCCTGGTAGGCTGCAGTCCATGGAGTCACTAAGGGTTGGACATGACTGAGCAATTTCACTTTCACTTTTCACTTTCAGGCATTGGAGAGGGAAATGGCAACCCGCTCCAGTGTTCTTGCCTGGAGAATCCCAGGGACAGGGGAGCCTGGTGGGCTGCCATCTACGGGGGTCGCACAGAGTCGGACACGACTGAAGCGATTTAACCAGCCGCAGGGGAATTAAGAACCCACATGCCACACCACACTGGGTAGCCAAAAAAAACCTGAATTGTATTAATAACACCTAATATCCCTAGTCTCAGATTTTGAGAATTAAATGAAATTTCAGGGTCATACACGGAAAAACATAAAAATGTTTTAATTCTTTTTTTATATTATGACTTACTGGTCTTTTAAAATTGTTTTTATTATTACATTATTAACATATATCTTAATTCCTTTTGATTCATATCTACTTCAAATATAAGATCCCAATTGAATTTCTGCCCCTAAATAAATGCAATACTAAAAACATACACAAAATCATAATAATAACAATATTTAATCCTACCTGAAAAAGATCCAAAAGAGGCTTCCAAGAGAGCATTAAGACTGCTGCTCTGTTGATGGTTTTGGGAATTTCAGAATAAAACAGTGTATTTTCTCTGTTCTCGCCAGACATAGCTATAAAAGAAAACAATCATTTTTTGTTACTTTAAAAAATGGTAATCTGTTTACTACAATCACAGCAGTAAGTACACAACACCTCTTACATACTGCAGGATGCTGTACTCTGTGGGACTTATAATGCATGTCAACAAGGCAGAGATGTGCACGCATACGCCATGGCAATTTTCTTCAGTAAAATCCAGGCTCCCAGAAAATAATTCAAATTTTAGTCCTTTTCAAAGCAAACATAAAAACTGTATAAGATGTTGTAAGGGTTAAGTGTCATTTTTAGTTTTTTTTAAATTGTTAGTGTCTTACAAATTGGCAACAGACTTACTAGATTCAAATGGGGGTGCTTTGTGACAACTTCAGATGATTAAGCTTCTTTTTCTGAATCATTTACAGTATTCATTTAGAAATATACACAGGTCTAACTGAATTTGAGTTTTTCTTCAATATAAATATTCTATCACTATAATCACTAATAAGCTTCAAATGAAAGGACATTCACATTAAAACAACACAGAACCTGATATCTGATTTGCTAAAAGTCTCTTTATCCTTTATTCAGGAACTGTGAAAGAAAGAGGTCCACGCTAAGTAGAAGACGGGTCTATTCTGTGAAATCATAGGATAACTGAATGGGAAGATCACAGCAGTGTAGAATAAACTACATAACAGAGAGAAGTAACAGAAATACAACATGGTTATGAAGAGGTGAATCAAAGAAAACTCACAGTAAAATAAAGTCCTTCTACTCTACCATAAAGGTACCAGAAAGGTATCACTTCCCAAAAAAAGCTAGGGGAGAGAGAAGGAGAAAGTAAATAACACAGGAGGAACAAAATCTCTCTCCTAGCAGAATAAATCTTCAGCCTGTAATTCTGATAACGGCAGAGAACGCAGTCTGTGGAAGGACATGCTAACTTCCATGCTAAACCTTGCAAAGATTGGGGATGAGTCCCCAGAGATCCACAGCTTCCTGTATCCCTTTATTATCTTAAATTTTACTTAAGCCTTTCTTAGTCTCTCTTGCCTTTTGGAGTAAAAGTTAGTTATCAGCTGATACTTATTTCAGCATTTGTGGGAGTGTTAGTCGCTCAGTTGTATCCTGACTCTTTTGTGACACCATGGACTGTAGCCTGCCAGGCTCCTCTGACCATGGGACTCTCCAGGCAAGAAGACTGGAGTTGGTTGCCACTTCCTTCTCCAGGGGATCTCCCCAACCCAGCACTTAGTTTTGCCCTGAATCTACTTTGCACATTCCAGAGTTACTTTGTTACATATTTCTTTTTTTTTTTTTTTTTTCAATATAAAAATAAGACTTTTAATTAAAAAAGAGCACATAAGCAGCTCTGGATACATCCTCAAAACAACAGCAAAGTACAGAGCGGGGCTTTCCATCTGGCCGCGGACTCTCAAATCGCGCACGACGTTGGATGCTGGATACTTTCAAACTCTCAAACAGAGCCGTGACCTTCCGCAGCAGGCCTCGCTGGGAAGTGGCTGCGGGAGGAGCAGGTCTGCAGGCTCTCTGGCTGTGGAGTGAGGAGGCGGAACCTCCCGCAGGGAGCACGGCGGCTGCTGTGGGGACCGGGGGGCGCCAGGTCCAGCCAGGGGAGCACATCTGCCGCCGCACGAGGGCTCGAAACCATGCCTGCGACCTTCGTCTCCCGGCGCGGTCTTCTACCGGTCCTCCGTGTGGTTAAAGTGTCCCCGCTGCTGCTGCTTTAAAATAGATTCTTGTTGCTGTTTTCATTTTTAACTTTTGACTCCGTTTACGAATTTCTCCTACCCCTCACGCACCGTTGCTGGCAACCACCAATCTGTTCTATGAGCTTTCTTTTGTTTTGTTTTTAAGATTCCATGTATAAGACAGAATCTGTCTTTCTCTGTCTGACTCATTTCATTTAGGACAATGCCCCCAGATGCCATCCATGTTGCTGGAAACGACGGCATCTCCCTCTTTTATGGCTGAGTAATATTCCACTGGATAAAGAGCACAATTTCTTTATCTCCTCCTCCATCCTATTTTTGCAAGCTCATCATGGTCAACAATCTTTGCTGAATATTAGTTTTACTAGTTTATCTGCAGATTTGCTTGGATTTTCTATGTAGATGATGTCAGGAAATAATAATTTTGTTTTCTTCCCCTTCTAATTCTTATAGCCATTGTTTCTTCTTTCTTGTTTAATTGTCTGAGTTAGAAACCCTGCTAAGCAGAAGTGGTGATGGCAAACAAATTTGCTTCTCTCTTCATCCAAAGAAACACTCCCCCTAAGTGCAGAGACCTTTCAACCTCACCAGGATAAGCCCTCTATTTCTGGTTTTATCTTGAGTGGGATTTGGAGTAACTGGGCAGTTTCTGCCTCTATTAAGATGACAGTTTGATTTGTTTCTTTTCTTCCTCCTTTGATCAAATAATGTAGTTCTTTTTCTAAAGCAAGTCATCTGTATGTTCCTTTATGTATAATTTCTTTTAACCTATAAAACCATCTGGGATAGTAGCTTTTGAGAACTTTCCCAAATTATCCCATTGGGATTCTCTCTTCTGGAGTTAGTTCTGGCAACTGAATTACTATGAGGGCAAGGGAATTCCCACTGCACTGGTGTCCCCAGGTCTGAGCATGTTACAGACACATGTTCACACGGGACAGTCCCTTAGCAATGCAGAGCGTTATTCCAAGGTCCTTGGTGTCTGTAACTAATGGGGGGTCTGCTGTCACTCGAAGCACTGTTCCTTCATGGCTATCCGTGGCTTCTCTCCAGCAGCTCTCCAGAATTCTCTTTCACCATGATACATCAGACGTGCAGATCTGTCAGGTCCAAGACTCAGCAGGAAGACTCTCCCGCGATGCACCTCGGGCAAGGCTGGGCCTGGCTCCTTCCGCCGTCCGGAGGACCCCCCATGCCTGGTCGGCCCTGGCCGCTGTCGGGCCGTGGTGAGGGCAGATGGCCTCTGCGCTGGGCATCCAGGGACGCGGGCTCCTCGCTGCCCCAAGACACTGGGATGCGCACCCTCAGCTGGGGGCAGTCCCGCTCGGGCGCCACGGCATCCAGCCTCCTGCACGCCCGCTTCTTGCAACACTTGTGCCAGAAAGGGCGTGGTCTTAACCTCATCACAGAAGATGCTGGACAACCCACATGGACGAAGAGTCTTCTGCCAGATAGCTGACTGCTGCTCCGTAAATGTGCCAGGGTCAGGAAACCAAGGATGCGTCAGTGACTGGAGGGGTGAGCAGGCTCAGCGCAGTGTGGGGTCCTGGAAAGATGCATCGGTGACTAGAGGAGAGAGGACTCAGCGCAGTGTGGGGTCCGCGTCCCCCGGGACCTGCAGATCCTCAGGCCTCCGCCGTCGCCATCGGCCCAGCGCCAGGGTGTCCATGCGACCCCAGGCCCCAGGCGGCCGGGCCTTCCAGCCCCCGATAGCCTGTTACATATTTCTAAGACAGTAGCCACTTATCCATACTACTCATAATCTTACAAAATATGATCATATCCTCCTTAAGCCTTTCCCTTCTAAGAGCTTTCAGTACGCAACTAGGATAAAGTTAGTTCTCAATGGCACCCCACCCCAGTACTCTTGCCTGGAAAATCCCATGGATGGAGGACCCTGGTGGGCCGCAGTCCATGGGGTCGCTAAGAGTCGGACACGACTGAGCGACTTCACTTTCACTTTTCACTTTTATGCATTGGAGAAGGAAATGGCAACCCACTCCAGTGTTCTTGCCTGGAGAATCCCAGAGACGGGGGAGCCTGGTGGGCTGCCGTCTCTGGGGTCGCACAGAGTTGGACACGACTGAAGTGACTTGGCAGCATCTATTCTCAGTGAGTCATTTCCCACAATCCCTTCACATTCCCTTCTTGAAACTGCTACTGTTCCATGTCTTCCAGGATTCAACCGTGACCAATAAAAATTTCTAACGTACACACACACCAGCTCTGTGTAACACAGAATGACCTTTTCCTATTGTTTCTTTCTTGTTGACACAACAGTATTTACTGGTGTCTGAAGTATATTATTGCAGATGGTGACAGCAGCCATGAAATTAAAAGACGCTTACTCCTTGGAAGGAAAGTTATGACCAACCTAGACAGCATATTGAAAAGCAGAGACATTATTTTGCCAACAAAGGTTCGTCTAGTCCAAGCTATGGTTTTTCCAGTGGTCATGTATGGATGTGAGAGTTGGACTGTGAAGAAGGCTGAGCACCAAAGAATTGATGCTTTTAAACTGTGGTGTTGGAGAAGACTCTTGAGAGTCCCTTGGACTGCAAGGAGATCCAACCAGTCCATTCTGAAGGAGATCAGCCCTGGGATTTCTTTGGAGGGAATGATGCTGAAGCTGAAACTCCAGTACTTTGGCCACCTCATGTAAAGAGTTGACTCATTGGAAAAGACTCTGATGCTGGGAGGGATTGGGGGCAGGAGGAGAAGGGGACAACAGAGGATGAGATGGCTGGATGGCATCACCCACTTGATGGACGTGAGTCTGAGTGAACTCTGGGAGTTGGTGATGGACAGGGAGGCCTGGCGTGCTGCAATTCATGGGGTCGCAGAGAGTCGGACACGACTGAGCGACTGAACTGAAGTATATTAATTTTTTTGAAACAAACTTATATGGAAAAAATTAATATTCAGGTAGATATAAAACACTTGAGCAAATAAAATGGCATACAATTTTCTTGAAAAGCTCATTATTTTAAAGAGGACTTCTCTGGTGGTCCAGTGGTTAAGAAGCAGCCTGCCAATGCAGAGGACACGGTTTCGAGCCTTGGTCCAGGAAAATTCCACATATCACAGGGCAACCAAACACATGCATGGCCACCGCGGAGCCCACGCGCTGCAGCTACTGAAGCCTCGAGCACTAGCGTCTGTGCTCCACAGCAAGAGCGGTCACTGCAATGAGAGGCCTGAGCACAGCAACAAAGAGGAATAACCCCTGCTCACTGCAACTAGAGACAGCCCTTGTGCAGAAATGATGACCCAGCACAGCCAAAAATAAATAAAGACTGTCAGTTTTCCTAACTTCATCTGTAAATATAATGCAATCCTAACATAACACAGTTTAAGAAGGATTGGGAGAAACGAGCTTTAAGCTAATTTAAAGTTCTCACAGAAAAACAAGCAAACAAAAATAATCCGGTAAAGTATGAGAAAGAATAATGAAAAGTACTGTTTGTTTACTATCAAACAGTAAAACATCTAAAGTTATAGTAATAATAGTAAGAGCAGCATAGTATTGGCCCTTGATTTGACAGACGGATCAATGGAGCAAAACAAAGTCCAAAGTACATAAGGATTTCAAAAAAATACAATCTGGAGTTGAGATAGCCTTTCTAGATGTCTAGTTGGGATACAAAACTACATAAAAAGTAAAAATTTAACTACCAAAAAAAAAAAAACAACCCACAAATTTCTACAAAAGGGCAAAAGGCACCAAAGGCAAAAAACATTCAACATTCAGGAAAAAAAATATCACAATGGATTAATTTCCTCACTGTACAAAAAAATGCTTTAAGTTGACAAGAAAAGTACCCACAACCCAATAAAAAATAGACAGTGATTACAAACAGATCAGTCACACACAAAAAAACACAAATGCCTTGTATTTATGTGAAAGGATGCTCAACTTCACTCATAGGAGAAATACGAATTAAAACTACGATGAAACATGGAGATACAATGAACAGCACGATGCCTCTAATTAATAATACTATAGCGCATATTTGAAAGTAGCTAAGAGAATAAGTCTTAATAGTTCTCATCACAAGGAAGAAGTTTTTTTTATTAATTGTATGGTGACAGATGTGAATTCGACTTACTGTAATGGTCATTTCACAATGTGTACAAATATTGAATCATTATGTTGTACACATGAAACTAAGAATATGTCAATTACACTTCAATTAAAAAAACAATAATAAATAAAAAAATTACAGTGAGGGATTGCTATTCACCAATTAGATTGGGAAAGATAAAAAGTTTGCTCACTCACTATTCGTACAGGTACAGAGAAATACATACTCTGAGACAATGCTGACAGGGATGTAAACTCTGTAACCTCCATGGAGGGGTAGTTTGACAATATCAATATGAATTCAGAATCTGTACACCTTTTGTCCTAGTAATTCCACTCTTCGCAATTAGTCCTATTAAGTAAATTCACACATGTATTAAATGATATACAGTGATATTTGCTCCCTCATTTTTTGTAATACCAAAATAGAAAGACCTAAATGCCCATTAGTAGGGGCCTGGTAAAGTAAAATATGGCACAATTATATAATGGAATACTCTGAAATTGCTTAAAAAAAATCTATAATTACTAATGTGGACTCATGCAGGGAATATCTCTTAAAAAAAAATCAAACACTTTTGGAGGAGGGCAGGAGACCTATTTTTAAAAACTTGGTAAACAAAGGCACATCAGGAGGTCAGCGGCCTCAAGCTCATCTCAGCCCGTCCTTTCCCACCCAACTCTTAGCTGTGGGAGTTTACTCGGGCCTCAGCTCCTTCAGTGTTCTCATCTCTCACATTCTTTTCTTTCTCACTCTACCAATCAACACCAACCAAATATTCATTCCCTCAGGCTGTGGGTTAGGAAAATAAAATAGCATAGCATGACTACATGAAGGAACTCCAAAATTTATGGGCTTGGGATCCCATTTCAACTACTGTATTAGGGGTGAAATCCCTTTTGGTAAGCACTTTTAATGGTAATTAATAAACATTTTTGTGAGACATTTGTTTACAGTTAAGAACTACAGACAGTATGGCTATAATTTTTAAATACTATACAAAATATAAGGCCTTCCCCGCTAATTCTGCCCAAACTCTCTTCCAACCAAATTGCCAGATTTAGCAATTATGGATGAGCTTCTCCAATCAAAGGAAAGTCTGATTTTCTGCTTTCAACAATGCCGCAGCATAAGTTTCTTGAGAAAGATATGTATGTATTTCCAAGGTGATTTGGGCTTCCCTGGTGGCTCAGATGGTAAAGAATCTGCCTGCAATGCAGGAGACCTGGGTTTGATCCCCAGGTTGGGAAAATTCCCTGGAGAAAGGAAGGGCTACCCACACCAGTATTCTTGCCTGGAGAATTCTATGGAGAGGAGTCTGGCAGGCTATAGCCCATGGGATCACGAACAGCAGGCATGACTGAAAGACTCACTTTCACTCAGACGATTTACCTAAATATTTCAGTACCATCTCTCAATAAATGTATTCAATGAGTGACAATGAATGAATGAATGGGCCTTTGGGACTCAAGCTAATAATAGTACAAATAATAATGACCAGTTGGTGAATACTAGGTAGCATACTGTAATTTACAACTATTATTTGTTTTTCTTTTTCCAGTATTTTTTACAACTATTATTTCTAATCCTAAAAAATAATACTGTAGTGCAGACAATCGCATAACAAAAAAATTTTTTTTTCTTTTCTTTTTTAGTTTTCTTCTTCAGACTAGCTGTAGTAAAATTTGTTTTGGTTGTACAAGAACAGTATTGTGTTTATTAACATTTGTTTAAATTTGGGTTGGCCAAAAAGTTCATTCAAGTTTTTTCATACGAGCACACAAAAACCCGAACAAACTTTTTGCTCAACTCAACACTTAAGACAATCCGATGAGATAGATATTAATCCTTGTTTGATAGATGAGGAAACTGAGACTCACAGGGTTAGTAAGTCAGCCATGGAGTTGATACCAGAGCCTAGGCTTCCGACTCCAAGACCGCCTCTCTATCTACCGCCCTGTGTCTATGTATGTGATAGATCAGTCATTTCTTCCAATGCTGTGCTGTGCTTAGTCACTCAGTCGTGTCCAACTCTTTGCAACCCCATGGACTGTAGCCCACCAGGCTCCTCTGTCCTTGGGGATTCTCCAGGCAAGAATACTGGAGTGGGTAGCCTATCCCTTCTCCAGGGGGATGTTTCCAACCCAGGAATTGAACCAGGGTCTCCTGCATTGTAGGTGGATTCTTTACCAGCTGAGCTATCAGCTGTGCCTAAGCATGCTCGGTGCTGTCTTTACTACCTATTCCTTTTACCGCAACATCTTAGCAAAACACTTAAGGTGTATAAACAAAAAAGAAACAAAAAAAGTCAATCAGTGATACAATAGACTTAATGTCAACATATCTTAACTCTGGACTGAATGGGCTCAGGAAGAAGAGACCAAGACCAGCCTTGACTTAAAAAAATGAAAGCAGCAGCTGTTGAGAGTGGGAACAAACTACTGGCTTTATTATTTGTGTTCCTCATCCACCATTCCTAAAGAATCTGACCATTCTGAAGGAAAGTCATTTACAATTAGCTTTAGGAAGAAGTAATATCTGGCATCTTTACTTTGAAAGTAAGATCATGATCAACTGATTTGTTATCTGCAAATAAAAACAAAATTAACGGGACAAAAAGTTAAAACAGTACAAAAACCGAAGTTTTTCAAATTATTTTTTTCTCTTTAGTGGAGCCATCACTGATTCACTTATTTATTCACCAAAATTTGAGTGCCCATTGCATCTAGCCTCTAATTCTGAATTAAGAAAACATTTCCTTTCAGAAACTATGACTTCATACTCACCAAGGTAATAGATTCTGTCCGAATGAGGCCCATCTGGGTCATTCCTCTTCACAAACATAAAATCATGTGGTGCCTTAGCCATCATGTAGCCATGGTATTTTCTGGTATCAGCAAGTAGCTTTTTAAGCTGACTCCAGGAATATCGCTCGACATAAAATGGCTCCAATTTAGGCCGATCCTGTGATTCAATATTCTCCTCACACTCTGCAGTTTCAAAGATCTCAACGCCCAGCTGTTCTGTTTCCATCGCTGCTGCCATGTTGCATTTTCCTAAAATAAATAAGCCACATGAAGTTCACAGATCTGTCCTCTCTTACATTAATCAGAATGACAGACTGATTAGGGTCCCTCTTCTTCCCCCTAAAAAAGGGGAAAAATGCTTTTCAGTACAGTTGCAATGAAACTTGGTAAGAAAGCAATAGCTCCCCCTTCTCTGTGTTCAGTTTGAAACTGAGATTTTAAAAAAAAAATTGAGGTCATGTCTATTTCACAGTGACTATAAATCTCTTTGGGAACTTTTATAAAAGGCTCTCCTTAGGTATCTCTTGCCAAAATTCCTTCTTCTTTCCCACACTGGAAGGAAACAGGCCATATGCCAGTTGGCTGCTATGTTCCTTCAAAGAGCATGTCAATAGTGAGGCTACATGTGCCAAGGGAGTTAAGTGTTTTTGCACTTTAAAAAAAAAGTAATACATTTGATAAATTGTGGACTTCTTCAGCTAACAGAAATAATCACAACCAATCAGAACACTAATAAAATTGTTGCAAAAAATGTACTTGTAATAATCATCCTGGAGCATTTACCCAAGACACCATTTCCTTTTAAAGAGGAACTCCAAACACCAAAAGGCCTAACTGGTTGGTACGTTTTTCTTGTCTTCTGCTCTTGCCTAGATAGCACTATTTTACCATCTCTTGTGTACCTTTATACTTTTATTACCGATTACACAACTTTTACTCTCATGATTAAATGAAAAGAGAAGAAAGGGGCTTTAGTTGTAATTTATGCTGAAAACATTTAATGTTTGTATTACCAATATTTTGACAAAAGTCTGAATCCAATTTACCAGTTCAACCCCAAAACAATATTAACATTTTATCTACTAATGATGTTTCTTTCATTTTACAAATCCATATGATGATTTTTTTCCTGTATCCAGTTCAATATTTAAATATAACAGGTGAAAAGTATCAGAATAAATAACAAGAAGTGTTATTATAAGCCACTGTAAGATATTCTGACATGCATTATTTATAACACTACCAAAAAGGAGCAACATAAAAATTTGGGGCAACCTGCTCTTTTGGAACTAATAAATGCCAAAAACATGAGGACCTGGGAGATAAACTAAACTGCATTTGTGTAACCAATTCACATAATTATTAACCACTTCTACAACAAAAATCAATACACAGCCATAAATTTAACATGTCTTTTTTAAGGTTTAATTTCACAGGTTAACAGGAGCTCATGGTAAAAATGAACCAACCACAGAGAAAAAGACTAGCAAGTAGGCTGTGAATTACTCCATCAGGTATCCTGTGTGATGAAATAAACAAAACTGAATGGCTAGGATACTGTGCCTTTTTTCAAGTTACAGTGAATCACACTGCCATTTTCAATATAACAGTAGCAAGAGCGGTCAGAAAAACTATTTCGAGAGTTTTATAGGTATACAACTTGCAACATTATTACAACTGGGCATTTACCTCCAATGATTAAAATCCACAAAGCTCAATAGAAAAGTCATCCAGCTCAACTGACCCTCAGCACACTGATGTCAAGTAGCAGTGTATGACAGTGGTGGTTGTTTGCCCATCTAAAAGCTGGGGGCGGGGGGGGAGTCTGTTTTCTATCAAATATAGAAATGGATCTAGTTTGATTCCCGAGAGTGAGGGACAGGTTAAACAAGGAGATATACAAACCGGGCTCAATCTTGCCTACTCCTTGTGTTAAATTTGGAACTTCATCTCCAAATCACTGCTTGAAACAATAGAGCAGGGGATGGAACAGGGAGCTTAGCAGACAGACCTCCCAAGCTCACCGCCCAGCTTCTTGAGCTACTGACATCTCTTGTATGTAAACCTGGCATTACCTTGCACTTAAGCATAACTATCAGATATTCCTCAATTGTACTAGATGCCCACACTCACCATTTCTCTTTCTCCACTCTCTCTTTCTCACACACACATTCTACAGTTCAAATGACACTACTCCTCTGTACTTTATGGTAAATGTATATTCTGCATTTCCTTGCATAGACCTGATATTACATAATTTTAGTAATATACACAAATGTGTAACTCATTTCCATATTTCCATAACACCTTATATATACATCCTCAAAACATGTGACCAGAGTTTTGTAATTTCAACAATGAGAAAATAGGCCAGTACACATTCTCAGTACCGTACATTTATTTCACTGCCCCACCTACCTCTTCACTTGAGGAGGCCCTTCCCTGGTGCCTACCTGATTGTATTTTCATCTGTTCAGATCTCTTCCACATTCAAAGAGATCTTTTTTCAAGTGACTCAACTTCAAGCATAGATCCCTCTGCTCATCCTGCTCTCTTCTCACAGGAGTCTTTCCTTTTCTCACCATCCAATCCTGCTCACCAGGATAATGAAATAAGATATAAGCCTGTTGATCGTTATTAAAATGGATCATATGTGCCCCCAAAATATCAAACCTAAAGTCTCAATTAGTACTTAGAACTGATATATTCTTTTTGATATAATATACAATGCCTGGATTATTTTGTATCTTCATTTTCTGAAAATTATAAAATGATTTTATTTCAGAAATGTACAGCTGAATTTACTCCAAAGACTATCTACATAGTTTAGTCCTCACATTTGGATACATATTAAAAGGTAAATTATAGAAATTATTTTAAAAGTATAAAAGGCATACAGATGTGAGATTACTCAGTGGCTATTACAAATTCTCAAAATGACAGATAATGGATAATAAAATTTATTTCTCTGTGCCTGGTCCTGTTTTTCTGTCTTTTACATAATAATAAATTTGTATTATTTTACAGAATTCACATTTAGCAGATTGGAGATAGAACACATTCAGTATAATAACCAGTAAGAACTATTAATACAAAACAGGCCACTTCTGTGGAAAGAGAACATGCTGTTAACATCAAGATTTTCACAAGATAAAGAATGTTCTATCCATTTTCAGAGCACTCCATTTTTGCTTCTTTCCTTTCCATGTATACTTCAAAAACATTGGTAACTGAATTAGGTAACTTCTCTGAAAAATGGTAGTGTTAAGTTTGTTGAAATTCTGGCTTAGTAAAAGAAAAAAAGCAGAGTCTGTGATTACACCCGTTATTTGGTTATCGGTTTTAATCTGAGGCTTTCATAGCCCTGACAGGTGATGGAGAGACATGCGGGTCACTGGCAAATGGAGGGGGAAAAGTGAAGTTGTGCTAACACAGCCAACAACAGGACTAAGAGGTCAAGACACCTTCTCATGCACTGAGACTCTCATTCAGAGAAGAGTATGTCGGGTTAGAAAACAGGACTCTCGAATCTGGACCCACTCAAATATCATTCCTTAATTTTTAATCCATGCGCCTGTTAGTCCACTTAAACACCCCAAGCCTCACTTGAAGCCTAGTTATTTCACCCTCCAGGATCCACATAGCTAGTTGAGAGGTTTATTATCACAAAGTGGGCAAAGACCTTGAGAGCTAGAATGAAGAAGAGCAGAAGTGTAGCAGAGAATATTAAGGGGACTTGGGAAGGTGCCGAGACTTAAGAAGAAAAATGTGTGAGAGAACAGGTTTGAAATAGGAAAGGAAAGAACCTATCCTGCCCTGGTGGGTGAAATAGAATGAGAAGGGGCCAGTGAACAAGGAGGGAAGGAATCGACCTAGAAATGGGGCAGTAGAAAGAACATCAGCTAGGAAACCAGAAAATCTCAGTCCGAATCCGGTCTGCCACAGTCGGACTTTAGGCAAATCCCTTTGCCTCTGTGGACTTCCGCTTCTCATCTGTAAGCCTGGACAACACCCGGCTCCCAACCCCAGCAAGGCTCAATTAAGATAACGGACGTGGAAGTCCGGCGGCCAGCACCCAGCGCTCAGGGGGCGTCCAGTGAACGTTGGCTGACTCGGAATCTGAGAGCCTGGGCTTCCTGTTCCGGCAACTGGGGCTCTACCACCGGCTGTGGCCCGCGCAGAGCGGAGCGCCGGGTAAACCGCAGAGCTAGCTAACCGGGGGAATGCGTTGGGCAGCTCCTCCGAGAGGCGGAGAGGCCCGAGTGGACAGGGGCGCAGGCCTCGCGGGCGAAGGGGAAGGAGAGAGGGCGGATACTGCACCTTCCCCCCTCCCCGGCCCCGCCCGGACCGTCCTGACGCGCGCTAAAGAGCGGGCCTGCGCCGCTTCATGCCGCGCCGCCTCCACTCCAGACCCGGCTGCAGCGGCTTCCTTGGCGACGGCGCCGGCGGTAACCGAAGGGGTGAACACGGCACTTAAAGACGGCGGCGGCGGCGGCTCCGGCACTTCCGGTTTCTTGCGCGCTGCCCTCCGACCAGGGAAGGCGCAACGGGGCCAAGAAGGGCGCCTCTCTCTGTTAGACGGGATTCGCTTTCGACAGTGCCGTCTAGTGGCCAGAGGGGCGAACGAGGAGCCGGAAAGAAACCGCGAGAGTGGGGGACAGAACAAATCCAGAAAACGGCAGTAACTTGTTGGAAATTACAGGAAGAATTGTGGCACGTCTCATCTTTTTGTTTTCCTTCGACAAATACATATTGACTGCCTCTTATGTGCGAGGCGGAATTGTAGACGCTGAGATTAGAACAGGGGCCAAGTCAGGCGAAAATCCCTGTTCCTTCATGGAGGAGACATGGAGAGGGAAGGGACCTCCGCCTGGGGATTTCTAGGTGTCTCATCGCTAAGAGTCGGACACGACTGAGCGACTTCACTTTCGCTTTTCACTTTCATACGTTGGAGAAGGAAGTGGCAACCCACTCCAGTATTCTTGCCTGGAGAATCCCAGGGACAGGGGAGCCTGGTGGGCTTCTGTCTGTGGGGTCGCACAGAGTCGGACACGACTGAAGCGACTTAGCAGCAGCAGCATTGTTATGGTGCAAAGAACCCTGAAAGGACGTCCCAGGTGGCTCAGATGGTAAAGAATCGGCCTGCAATGTGAGAGACCTGGGTTCGATCCCTGGGTTGGAAAGATTACCCTGGAGAAGGAAATGGCAACCCACTCTGGTATTCTTGCCTGGAGAATCCCATGGACAGAGGAGCCCCGTGGGCTACAGCCCATGGCATCGCAAAGAGTCGGACACGACTGAGCAACTGACACACAAAGAAATCTGAACTTGGAGTCAGAAAGCTTGGCTTTTGTAGTAATTAATGACCTTCAGGGAGAAGGCAATGGCACCCCACTCCAGTACTCTTGCCTGGAGAATCCCCATGGATGGAGGTGCCTGGTGGGCTGCAGTTCATGGGGTCGCGACGTCGGACACGACTGAGCGACTTCACTTTCACTTTTCACTTTAATACACTGGAGAAGGAAATGGCAACCCACTCCAGTGTTCTTGCCTGGAGAATCCCAGGGGCGGGGGAGCCTGGTGGGCTGCCGTCTGTGAGGTCGCACAGAGTCGGACACGACTGAAGCGACTTAGCAGCAGCAATGACCTTCAGCGGGTTAGTCTCTTGAGCCATGGTTTCTTGATCTGTGAAAGTGCTATACTAACATCACTTGGTTACAATTAAGGAAAACCATGTGTGTCATACAGACACAGAAAGATGGAGAAACTGGGGCTCAGGGCAAGGAAGTGAGTGATCTTGCTTTTAGCAGAACCAGAGGCAGGTCTCTTGACGGGTAATTTATTTTCTATTCTGCACTACACATTGGCTGAGAGAAAGAGGAAAAGGGAGCCTTGGGAGATGACTGGGAAGGTGCTAAGTGTAGAATTAAACAGTGGACAAGCTGGGCCTTCCCTATTTTCTTTTATTGCAAGGAACCATTTGTCAGAGGTGTCATGAGGATTTATTTATGGAATTATTCACCCTGAACTTAAATGTGTCTTCACTCATAATTTTTTTTTCAGTTGTTCCCCTAAAAGAATAGTCATTTTTTCACTGGGACTCGTCTATAAATTTTGTGCAAAAAACTAAAACATGAAACACTTGAAAGGACTTTGAATGCACATGTAACAAAATAAACAAAACATCATTTCATTAGTGAAAAAGCTAGCTTTAAACATTCAGATAACTAAGATATGGCATCCAGTCCCATAACTTCATGATAAGTAGATGGGGGAAAAATGGAAACAGTGACAGACTTTATTTTGGGGGGCTCCAAAATCACTTCGGACAGTGACTGCAGCCATGAATTAAAAGATCCTTGCTCCTTGGAAGAAAAGCTATGATGAAACTAGACAGCATATTGAAAATCAGAGACATCACAAAGGTCCATAGAGTCAAAGCTATGGTTTTTGCAGTAGTCATGGGATGTGAGAATTGGACCATAAAGAAGACTGAGTGCCAAAGAACTGATGCTTTTGAACTGTGGTCCTGGGGAAGACTCTAGAGAGTTCCTTGGACAGCAAAGAGATCAAACCAGTCAATCCTAAAGGAAATCAACCTGAATGTTCACTGGAAGGACTGATGCTGAAGCTCCAGTCCTTTGGCCACCTGCTGCGAAGAGCCTACTCAATGGAAAAGACCCTGATGCTGGGGAAGACAGGTCAGGAGGAGAAGGGGGCGACAGAGGATGAGATGGTTGGATGGCATCATCTACACAATGGACATAAGTTTGAGCAAACTCCAGAAGATCGTGAAGGACAGGGAAGCTGCCTGCAGTCCATGGGGTCACAAAGAGTCGGACACGACTGAGCAACTGAACAACAAAAATGTTTTCTGAATCTCTGCCATGTGCCTGCCACTGTTCCAAGCACTGGGGCTATAATAGTAAACAAAGTAGGCAAAATCCCTGACTTTGTGCAGTTTACATTCAAATAAGAGGAAAGAGACCTCCTCAAAAGCCAACAAAAACTATATAATTTTATTGATTAAAAAAAAAAAAACAAGCTCCAATAGATAACCAACAAAGACCTACTGTGTAGCACAAGGAATTCTGCTTAATATTCTTTAATAACCTATATGGGAAAATGACTTGAAAAGGAATAGAAACATGTAAGTGTGTAATTGAATCACTTTGCTGTAGATCTGAAAGTAACACAACGTTGTTAATCAACTGTATCAATATAAAGTAAAAAATAAATAAATTAACAGTAAAGCTCAGGGGAAAAGAAAAACACCAACCCCCTCAAGACAAACACACTCCAAAGAGGTAAAAGGTTTTCTGAAGTCATGTGGCTAACGATGGACTGAACTAGATTTGAATTCGGATTTCTTGTTTTTAGTCTTATTTTCTCTTTCTATGGCAGGGTTACGGCTCCCTTGATGGCTCAGTGGGTGAAGAATCTGCCGGCAATGCAGGAGACATGGGAGACAAGGGTTCAGTCCCTGGGTCAGGAAGACCCTTGCAGCAAGGAATAGCAACCCATTCCAGTATTCTTGCCTGGAAAATTCCATGGATAGAGAAGCCTAGTGGGATACAGTCCAAAGGGTTGCAGAGTTGGACAGGACTGAGAGACTAAGCATACACACACACAGCAGGCTCAAAAAGCCTCTAACCCTGAGAAAGCTGTGGGAGAACATCTCCTTCATGAACCCTGGCCACCTTGTAGGTAACCACAAAGGCTTCCCTCCCAGGTAAAAGGATCAAACTGATACTTACCTGAGTTGTAGCAGAATGCTTTGTGACTTTCCTGAAACTGGAGACGACTAGAAGTCTCTGAAGACCTTGTCCCCCTGCAGGTCTGATGAGCTGGACACTCTGCCCTATCCCCTCCTACCCACCAGAATAGAGCTGAGAATATAAAAACCTCTTAGCTACAGCCTAGAACTGGCTCCTTAGCATGCAGTTATCCCAGAACTTACATTGCAGTCACCTGGCCTCTGTTGCCTCAGGAGTGTGCTTTTTCATAAGTGGGATAAGGATCACTGGCAGCTGACATCTTGATACATTCTCCCCTTTGTAGTATATGTAAGTAATGGACTGTCTGAGGCTAAACTGGCTCCTTGCTTTTCTTTTATTTTGACCATGCCATGTGGCATGTGGGATCTTAGTTTCCTGGCCAGGAATTGAACCCACACCCCGCTTAGTTGGAAGGGCGGACTCTTACCCATTGGACTCAGGAAAAGGCAAGTTATTTAGCACACATGGTCTGAAGAAATAGCATGGTGGGGATGATCCAAATCCACCCTTGCTGATCAAAACAAATCAAAAAGCATCATAAAACAATCATATTCTGACATAATGGACAGCAGGCAGGTAAATGTGAGTGAAAGCTAGAGTGGTAAGGCCAAGTGAGAACCCTTTCCAGGGAACCCTGGCTGCGACTTAAAAAAAAATTTTTTTTTTTTTTAATTTAAATTTGGCTACATCAGCTATCAGTTGGTTAGGTATTAGCTGCAGCCTGGAGGATCTTTTTTTTTTCCCCTTGTGGCCTGTGGCCTTCTTTCTCATTGTGGTTCAGGAGCACAGGGGTTCAGTAGCCCCTCTTGCCTCTTTCATAGTCTCTTAGTCCCAGAACAGGGATAGAACCTGTGTCCCCTGCATTGGAAACTGGATTCTTAACCACTGGGCCACTAGGGAAGTCTCTGGACTGCGTCTTGAAATCCATGCCTGTTTGAGGTAATCAGGTCCTCATACAATTCTGGGCTTCCCAGGTGCCTCGGTGGTGAAGAATCTGCCGGCAATGCAGGAGACAAGGGTTCAATTCCTGGAAGAACCCTGAAGTAGGTAATAAACTATTTCCTCTGAAGTAGGTTCTTCCCTGAGTCAGGAAGAGCCCCTGAAATAGCAGCCCACTCCAGTATTCTTGCCTGGAAAATTCCATGGACAGAGAAACCTGGCAGGCTGCAGTCCAGGGGATCACAAAGAGTCAGACACGACTGAGCACACCAGCAGTTCTGACCTTATTTTTAGAAAACCTGACACTTTTTCACACTGAGCCTCATCAGAGACCAACCTGTCTCCCAGTCTTTCTGCATCTACCAGTCCATGATCTTCAGGCAGTGGTACTTTTGCTCAGGTACTCATGGGTCAGAGCCTGGATTTCTGGAGTCAGGTAGTCCTGGGTTCCCATCCTGGCTCCTCTCCTTACTAACAGATTAATATCAGGTCTCTCTTTTTATTTCTCTCATCTGTAAACATTCTCCTCCCTCTTATACTTGGAAATTTTAAAATAAAGTTTTAGAGTATAAAAGAGATAGAGAAAGCTTCTGACATACACATCAGAAGGGGGCAGAAAGAGTGCCCGGAAAATTTTTATTTGGTCTGCATATTACTCCAAATATTTTCTGTCTTGAATGTTCAACTGAGGTTAAAAGAGAAGAATCTGTCTTTGTTTTCTAACCCCAAAGTTACAACTCCCAGAAAACAATGGTTGCCTCATGTTAGCTCCCTCTATTGGGAAGGATCAAGGGTTTAAAAAGGAAATAAACAAAAACACAAGTTACTCCCTAGTATCTTACCACTATATAAAGTTGTAATCAAAATTTTTGTATTATCATAAATATTTTCAATACTGCTAGTTTCTTATTATTTTGCACAGCTGTATAGTTTTTCTACTGAATTGTCATCAGATCAGATCAGATCAGTCACTCAGTCGTGTCTGACTCTTTGCGACCCCATGAATCGCAGCACGCCAGGCCTCCCTGTCCATCACCAACTCCCGGAGGGCACTCAGACTCACATCCATTGAGTCAGTGATGCCATCCAGCCATCTCATTCTCTGTCATCCCCTTCTCCTCCTGCCCCCAATCCCTCCCAGCATCAGAGTCTTCAATGAGTCAACTCTTCGCATGAGGTGGCCAAAGTACTGGAGTTTCAGCTTTAGCATCATTCCTTCCATAGAACACCCAGGGCTGATCTCCTTCAGAATGGACTGGTTGGATCTCCTTGCAGTCCAAGGGACTCTCAAGAGTCTTCTCCAACACCACAGTTCAAAAGCATCAATTCTTCGGTGCTCAGCCTTCTTCACAGTCCAGCTCTCACATCCATACATGACCACAGGAAAGACCATAGCCTTGACTAGGCGAACCTTTGTTGGCAAAGTAATGTCTCTGCTTTTCAATATGCTATCTAGGTTGGTCATAACTTTCCTTCCAAGGAGTAAGTGTCTTTTAATTTCATGGCTGCAGTCACCATCTGCAGTGATTTTGGAACCCAGAAAAATAAAGTCTGACACTGTCATACCACAATTCATTTGGTCATTCTTAAGTCCCAATGTTTTTCTATGTAACACTGTAAACATCCTCATATATACATCTTTCTTCCTTGAAATTATTGTCTTAGAATAAAATCTCCAAAGGGAAATTACAAAGCCAACCAGCATAAACATCTCCATTTTTCTTGCTACCTCTTGCAAAATTGCTTTTCAAAATGATGCCACGAATTCACACTGCCCTTAGCTACACTCAGCATGAGTGTGCCCATCTCACTGAAACTTTTCTTCTAGCACTGGGCATTATCATCAACATGTACATTTTAAGCATTTACTTTCTAAAACATTGTACTAGATGCTATAGGATACCAAAAGGAGACAATCTGTGTTGCAGGGAGGTTTACAACTTAGTTCAGGGGTTCCCCAACCTCTGGACCATGGACTGGTACCTCTTGTCAGATCAGCAGCATTAGATTAGAAATAAATTGCATAATAAATGTGATGCGATTGAATCATCCCCAAACCATCTGCCCTGTCTGTGGAAAAACTGTCTTCTATGAAATCCATCCCTGGTACCAAAAAGGCTGGGGACCTCTGATCTAGTTGAGGAAACAGATCTCAAGCAGGTAATAGCAGCTGACTACATCATATCCGATGGGTTAGAGTTTGTTTTTCCACTTCCTCTATATTTTGCACCTTTTTGGAGACAGTACAAACCAAGCTGCCATAACAAAAAGGAGCCTTTTCAGTTAATTTTCATATTTAGTTTTTTTTAATAAAGGCGTATATAGTAAAAATATCCTCCTATGCTGGTCTTTCAGTCACTGTTTCCCTCCCCACAAGAAACTGAGGTTTTTAGATTCTTGCATTTACTGTCTATGTAATATTTTAACGTGTGTGTATTAGTCACTAAGTCAGGCACGACTCTTTTTTGCAACCCCATGGACTGTAGCCCACCAGGCTCCCCTATCCATGAGATTTCCCAGGCAAGGATACTGGGGCCGGTTGCCATTTTCTTCTCCAGGGGATCTTCCTGACCCAGGGGTTGATCTCGTGTCTCTTGCATTGCAGGCAGATTCTTTACCACTGGGTCACCTGGGAAGCCCATTTTATGATATTGACTTGGCCAAAAATTCTTTTGTAACAGCTTACAGAAAAGCCGGAACAAACTTTTTGGCCAACACAATACATAAATTTATTGTCGTTCAGTTGCAAGTTGTGCCCGACTCTGCAACCCCCATGGACTGCAGCACGCCAGGCCTCCCTGTCCCTCACCATCCTTGGAGTTTGCCCAAGTTTGCCCATAAACAAATGCCTATATGTAAATGTAGTATTCTTCTCTCCACTCCACTATTTTTTCCATATATGGTGGCACACCAACTATCCTCCTGGCAACCATATGGGCAGCCCAGAAAGCCAAGACTTATCAGGTAGGTCAAATGTAACAGGGTGGAAAGGCCCCTCCCCACACTCAAGGAAAGGGGCATCTCTGCACAGTCATCCGAAATGGGGATTGACAGGTTGAGGGGACGGTTTTTACAGCAATGATTGGCTGCAGTGCTCACCACCCTCTTGGCACTGTTAAGAGGTTACAGAGGTATGAACTGGGTGAGCACAGATTCCCCAGTAGATGCCTGGGCTGATCTCTCAGTCTTGCTCCACTCTCAACTTTGTGCCATTTCGATAGAGTAACTTGATCTCGGTTAAGGATATCTGGTTGGGTGATCCTGGGTGAGACACAGCACAGCCAAATTCAATAGTTCATTTTCCAAAGTTTCTTATAGATATAAAAAGCTTCTATAAAATGCTGGACAAGGAGAATGTGGATGATGACTTGCCAAAGGCAGGAGTACAGATTTATATACTGAGCCTGTGCTTCAGCCCCGGGAGAAGGAAAAGGCAACCCACTCCAGTATTCTGCCTTGGGAATCCCATGGACAGAGGAGCCTGGCAGGCTACAGTCCATGGAGTCACAAGAGTCGGATATGACTTACACCACCACCACCAGGTGCTTCAGCTACAGAAAGCACTCAGCAAATGCTTCTGGTGGCCAGAGGAGGGAGGGGTGATCCTGGGCCAAAGAGGGCTGGGGAGGCTTACCTGGAAAGTAGAATACAAAGACTGTGCTTCGTTTGCATTTTCATTTGACTGGTATCATAAAACCCTCAGCCCTTCCTAATTCAGCTTGGCAGGGCTACTTCTGCTCTGCCTTTTTACACCCTCTGCTATCTTTTATAATTTACCTGGATGCTACTCTTTCTCTTCCCCATTTCCATTTTTTTTTTTTTTTTTTACTGTATTTCCCATGGAGAGAGAGTCCCACAATAGTTTCACAGGAAACTTTAGGAATAGCTGAGAAGAATATTGGCGGGCACTGACTCTAACTCTTTCATTTAATGGATATGGAAACTCAGGCCCAGAGAAGTCATCCAATGGGTTAGTGGTGGTGGAACCAGCCTGGATAAGTCCCCTTCCACTGGACTTTTCTTATGGAGCATCTGAGGCAGAATGTCAACGTTCAGTCTCCTTGCTTACCAAGAGCCTTGAATTCAATTCAGCTTGGATAGAAGTCAGTTGATAAACCTCAGGGTTCAGATATGCTGGACTAAAATTATTTTTATTATACAGCCTCCAGGATGACCAGGGCTTTCCTGGTAGCTCAGCTGGTAAAGAACCCGCCTGCAAAGCAGACTTGGGTTCCATTTCTGGGTCGGGAAGATCCACTGAAGAAGGGAACGGTTACTCACTCCAGTATTCTGACCTGGAGAATTCCATGGACTGTATAGTCCATGGGTTTGAAAAGAATCAGACATGACTGAGTGACTTTTACTATCACTATCAGGATGACTAAAATTTAAAAGTACCAAGGAAACAGAGCAACTAGAAAAAGCAAGAGAGTTCCAGAACAACATCTACTTCTGCTTTATTGACTATGTCAAAGCCTTTGACTCTGTGGATCACAACAAACTGTGGAAAATTCTTCAAGAGATGGGACTATCAGACCACCTTACCTGCCTCGTGAGAAATCTGTATGCAGGTCAAGAAGCAACAGTTAGAACTGGACATGGAACAACAGACTGGTTCTAAATTGGGAAAGGAGTATGTCAAGGCTGTATATTGTCACCCTGCCTATTTAACTTATATGCAGAGTTCATCATGCGAAATGCTGGGCTGGATGAAGCACAAGCTGGAATCAAGATTGCCGGGAGAAATATCAATAACCTCAGATACGAAGATGACACCACCCTTATGGCAGAAAGTGAAGAAGAACTAAAGAGCCTCTTGTTGAAAGTGAAAGAGGAGAGTGAAAAAGCTGGTTTAAAACTCAACATTCAAAAAATTAATATCATGGCATCCAGTCCCATCACTTCGTGGCAAATAGATGGGGAAACAATGGAAACAGTGAGAGACTTTATTTTCTTGGGCTGCACAATCACTACAGATGGTGACTGCAGCCATGAAATTAAAAGACACTTGCTCCTTGGAAGAAAAGCTATGACCAACATAGACGGCATATTAAAAAGCAGAGACATTACTTTGCCGACAAAGGCCCATCTAGTCAAAGCTATGGTTTTTCCAGTAGTCATGTATGGATGTGACAGTTGGCCTGTAAAGAAAGCTGAGTGCTGAAAAATTAATGCTTTTGAACTGTGGTGTTGGAGAAGACTCTTGAGAGTTCCTTGGACTGCAACAGATCAAACCAGTCAATCCTAAAAGAAATCAGTCCTGAATATTCATTGGAAGGACTGATGCTGATGCTGAAGCTCCAATACTTTGGCCCCCTGATGTGAAAAACCGACTCATTGGAAAAGACCCTGATGCAGGGAAAGATTGAAGGAAGGAAGAGAAGGAGATGAAGGAAGAGAAGGGGATGACGGAAG
The DNA here is from genome assembly GCA_935064755.1 of Tragelaphus eurycerus. Taxonomy (NCBI): domain Eukaryota; kingdom Metazoa; phylum Chordata; class Mammalia; order Artiodactyla; family Bovidae; genus Tragelaphus; species Tragelaphus eurycerus. The sequence continues at coordinate 3,714,332 of CAKXYN010000054.1, read as the reverse complement.
ATGAGATGGTTGGATGTCATCAGTGACTTGATGGACATGAGTTTGAGCAAGCTCCAGGAGTTGGTGATGGACTGGGAAGCCTGGCGTGATGCGGTCCATGGGGTCACAAAGAGTTTGGACATGACTGAGCGAATGAACTGACTGACTGAGAGCAACTAGAACTTTCAAACTTTGCTTGCTGCTAAGTCACTTCAGTCATGTCCGACTCTGTGCAACCCCATAGACGGCAGCCCACCAGGCTCCCCTGTCCCTGGGATTCTCCAAGCAAGAACACTGGAGTGGGTTGCCATTTCCTTCTCCAATGCATGAAAGTAAAAAGTGAAAGTGAAGTCGCTCAGCCGTGTCTGACTCTTTGCCACCCCATGGACTGCAGCCTACCAGGCTCCTCTGTCCATGGGATTTTCCAGGCAAGAGTACTGGAGTGGGATGCCACTGCCTTCTCCATCAAACTTTGCTTATGCAAGTGTAAATTGATCAAAACTCTTTGCAAAACTGCCTAATAGTATCTACAAAAACTCAACATACATAGTCTATGACCTAGCAATTCCATTCCCAGGTATTTACCCAAGAGAATTGAGTACTATATCCAGAAAAAGCAAGTACATAAATATTCATGGCTAAAAATGGAAAACAATGCAATGTCCATCATCAGGAGAACAGGCAATTTGTGAAAACTTTATACAGTGAAACGCTATACAAAAACCAAAAAAGTATGAACTGTTGATTCATACAACACAGATAAATCTTAAATACATTATGTTGAATGAAAGAAACCAGACACAAAGTGTACATATGTCGATCTTATTTACATGAGATTCGAGAATAGACAAAAACTACTCTACTGTGATCGAAGTCATGATAGTAATTATTGGGGTGTAGGGAAGGGTAGGCAAATGTTTATTGACATGAAAGAACATGTAGTATGTTAGAAATGTTCCAGACCTTGATCTGGATAGTAATTAATTATACAGGTATAAACATGCAAAAATTCAGCTTAAGTCTAATATTTAAAATTTGCCTGGTTCCTATACCTCAGTTTTTAAAATGTGCCCTATATTGTGTCTATATTATGCTATGCTAAGTCACTTCAGTCCTGTCTGACTCTGTGTGACCCCATAGACGGTAGCCTACCAGGCTCCCCCGTCCCTGGGACTCTCCAGGCAAGAACACTGGAGTGGGGTGCCATTAAACTGTAGTAAAAGCAATGCAATAAAAGTACTTTCATAATTTAAAAAATATTTTATTTTGAAAATTCAAGGCTGTCAAAGGTTGCTGTTTTCATTATGTCATAACAGGAAGATTATATCACCTCCAACTGGTTTGCCTACTACTAATTCCTCCTCACTGGTTTTTTTTTTTTTTTTTTGCCCAGTGAAGATATGATTTTGCTAATCTCCTGTAACAAACTTCCTTGACTCCTCCGTGTCTGTAGGATAAAGTACAAACAGCTATTAAAACAGACTTCCCTCATCCAATCCCTGGGTCTTTTGAGACCCAGGGCTACTTCTCTTCTCCATGCCCTTAACCCCCAGTATGTGTGTGTGTGCTCTGTCCCTCAGTCACGTGTGACTCTGCAATCCCACAGACTGCAGCCCACCATGCTCTGTCCACAGGATTTTTCCAGGCAAGAATGCTGGGATCTGTTCCCATTTCTCCCTCCAGGGGATCTTCTCCACCCAGGGATGCAACCCATGTCTCCTGCATCTCCTGCACTAGCAGGCCAACTCTACCACTGAGCCACCTGGGAAGCCCCCACTTCCCAATATTCAGAACCTTCCATCTCTCTTCAACTTTGGACTCCTGCTCTGTGGGTCTACTGCCCTACCTCTGCTTCTTCCTCTATCAAATTCCTCCTCACATTTCACAGCCCAGCTCTCAAGGATTTGCTCTCAAATGTCTGCTACTGGTTTCTACAACCCTCAGCTCCTACCCTCCTGCCTCTTTGTGAGCTCAGCATATTTGTCATATTGAAACCCTCTATATTTTATATGACCTACTACTCCCTGAGCTAAATGTTTTCTGAGAACTGGCATCATTTCATCTCTGGATCCCTGTGCTCAGGACTTTGCTGAATAAATGGGTACTAACAGATGTCTCAGATTTCTGGTTTTCGTTGTCATGTTGCTTCCTATCGAATTCTTCGCTCCAAGCCGACTTGGGGCTGAAAGTGGATACAGACGCGATAGTTTAAATTAGATATAAATTGGTATTCTCTCTAGTTTGGGTTTCCTATTTAGAGATACAAGTCTCCTGCGCTGTCCCATAGAATAGCCATTAATTTGCGACGTTAATTAATAGCCATTAATTTAAATTAATTAGAAGTAAAGGAAATAAAAAATTCAGTTTATCAGTCTCTTTAGCCACATTTCGAGTAGTCAAAAAGCCCCATGTGGGCAGTGCCTACCGTTATGGACAGGGCAGAATGGAATATTTCCATAATCGTGTAAAGTTCTATGGGACAGCGTTGGAAATCTTTGGCCTTTACGGCTACTCTCCTCTCTTAGAACACTCTTCCGTCCTCTTCCTCGCTTTCCCACCTCTTCCCTTATAACCATCATCATACTTATTATGTCTATAATTCCTTGCGGCTTTTTTTTTTTTTTAAATAGACTCAGTGTTTCAAGACGTCAGGTACTGTGACTTACTCTCGAAGCTTCGGTGTTTTATCTTTGCAGCTCAAGCACATAGCAGACGCTCAACAAATGTTGAATTAATGAGTGACAAATGGGAGGCACCTTCCAGATACACCAATCCCAAGTCCTTTCTCTATGCTAATCGGTTCTTCATGAATCTCCAGCGTTTTTCAGTTTTTACACTTATTTTTTAACCGTCCTCCAGCAGGTAAGAGGGAACGACAACACACCAGCCAATTCCCGAGGCGTTCGCAGCGAGCGGCGGCGCCACACGCGCCCTTGGCCTCCCCATCCCGCCTCCGCCCCGCCTCCGCCCCGCCCCCACCCGGTTCTCCGCGAGGCCGGGAGCCGGCGCCGCGGCCCCTCGCTCACCACTGCGCAGGCGCGGCCCGCGAGTGTGGGTCGTCTGGAGGCTGCGGACTGCCGGCACTTAGGAGCTCGGGGGTTTGCGGCCTTCGTCTGACCAGTTCCAGCCGCGCAGTACCTGAGACAGCGAAGCGCCGCGAGCCGCTCTGGGTAGTGTGGTTATGGAGAATCAGGTGCTGACGCCTCACGTCTATTGGGCTCAGCGGCACCACGAGCTGTATCTGCGCGTGGAACTGAGTGATGTGCAGGTAAAGGCCGGGCGGCGGGACGTGCGCCGGGTCTCGGCTCTGAGGACCCGCTGGGACCCCCATCCCCTTTTTCCGGAGAGCCAGCAGCGCGTCAACGGGATCCAGGACGCGGTGCGCTCTGGGCTGCCAGCCAGAGCATGGGCTGCCCCTCATCAAGGCAGACCCCTGGCGCGACCCCCTGAAGGCTCAGGTTCCTTGGGTGCTGCGTGAGCCCCGCGCAACAGAGGCTGCCCCAGCAGCCTCTTTGTTCGCAATTTGAGGCCTGGTGGCGCCCGAGCCTGGCCCTGGAGGCCTGGCTGTCTGGATTCGGGTTTGCCGAGGCCCCTCGAGGCGTGGGATGAGCTCGTTGGGTCGGAGATGCAGTGTGACAGTGGCTTGCTGGACGTCCAGCGCTGGTCTTAGAGGTCCAGCGGTCCCCTCGGACCTTCAAGAGGCCCGCTGCTGCCTCGGGCGAGGGGAGGGGGCACACCCACCTCCCAGCCATTCAGTGATGGAAATCATTCTTGTTTATTTTAAAGTCCAGAAGACCCCGAAGGAGTGATTTCCCCCCCCTCTTCTGAAGACTGTGGGCTCACGTTTGCTGAGTTGCATGCAGAACTTCACAATTAACTTAACTCACATTGAGCATTTATGCTTGATCTCATGGATTTCCATGTGAACAAGCTGAGGCTTCTTAAATGGTGGCCATCTCAGGACCTATGTACCCCTCTGTCTCTGTGAAAACCATCCAGGATTCCCATCGTTGAGGAGCTGAAGTTTGTAGTCTGGAATGTTCTTTCAATAGTGGTTCTTACTCCCTACTCTCCTTGACATCTATGGCACTTTATAACCTCCTTCACTCCTGCTTAACTGTCTCTGCCTCTGAGTCAGGCGTCTATATTCAGTCTGTCAGCCCATCTGGCATATTGTCTTGGAAGGTATAGGTGATTTTTGATTGTAGACTTGAGTTTGTTGAATTCAATCTTTGCTTCTGGAATATAAACCTGTTTTCCTATTGAAAGATAGTACTGGCCAGAATGCTTTAGGCTGTGACATGGCACGCTGTGTTGTTGTTTAATATGTTAAAACAGGCTGAATTGTACTTTTACCTCAGAGGATGAATAAATGTTCTATGCAGTGTTCCTCTACTCTGCTTCAGGGTGTTTTAATAAAAAAAGGAAAAAAGCAAAATCTTTGTAGATGGGAATCAAAGTCTCTTTCTAGAGAGAATTCTAACAGTAATCAATAAGAAAAGTATGGACCTTGTGTCGTGGCAATGTCTCTTAGGTTTTCAGTTAAACATTTTGTAGACCAGTTAAACTCAGAGACCCTCTCTAGTTGTAATAAGGATGTGATATCCTGGCGTACTTCTGAAACACAAACAGAAAAGCTGTTTTTAGGGGAGGTAGGGTGGTGTTGGTGGGGGGAAAAAATGTAAATTTGTTGGGCAAATGAAAGCATCACACTTAAATTTTTCCTGAAAGTTATAAACCTTTTAGTTAAGAAACATGAACATATGTGTTAATTGTATTTGGTATATTTTCAAATATGAACGTATGCGTTTGGAATATCTTATATTTAAAGAAATGTAAAGGTGGAGGGAAAAAATGGGATTTTCTTTTATTGAAAGAGAAATCCTTTTTTATTTTTAGGGAAAAAAATAAATATTTTGTCCCCAGTTGAGTTTTTTTTACCTAGATTTCTCGTCAGTAATTCTGAGGCATCCATTGGTGCTACCATTAGTTTTAAAGTGACATGTCAGTATCATTCATAAAAGAAATCCCCTACCATGTGTGAAATACTACAGATTTACAAAGATGAGTCAGACAGACTCAGCTTTCCAAGGGTATTTTGTCTAGGAGGAAGGATATTACATACAAACAAAAAATTCTGTGCATGAGTATGTTTATGTATAGTTTTGGGGTTGAGTATTAAACCAGGTCCCTGGTGTTAAAGGAATTTGTTACATCTCTTTTATTAATTCCCTGGTGGCTTTTATTAATTCTTTTATTGCTTCGCTGGTGGCTCAGACAGTAAAGCGTCTGTCTGCAATGCAGGAAATCCGGGTTCGATCCCTGGGTTGGCAAGATCCCCTGGAGAAGGAAATGGCAGCCCACTCCAATACTCTTGCCTGGAAAATCCCCATGGGCGAAGGAGCCTGGTAGGCTACTGTCCATGGGGTTGCAAAGAGTTGGACCTGACTGAGTGACTTCACTTTCACTTTACAGAAATAAGATGAAGTATTCTTGTCAGACTGAAACTGGGAGAACTTTCTGGAAAGAGGACGGCATAGACTTTCAGATCATCTGATTTGTTGTAGGAGTCAATGCCCTATAACCAGAGACTGCCAGGAACACACCTCTAGTTAAACAAGTTGTGTTTATTGCTCATAACAGCAAGGGAGAGCATACCCTGTGGGCTAGCTCATTAGAATGTTAGAGCTGATTATAGGATTTGGACTTTGGAGACTGAGGGATAGACTAAGGAAGCAAGGATTCACTTTAGATTAGATACTGTGAGAAAACAGGACCAATGCTATGGTTGGGTATCTGAATAAATCAAATATAGGGAAGAGAGATTAGAACAAGAATAAAACTAATTGGTAGAGAAGTGGCAGTCACTTATTTTGGCCGAGGGGCAGGGTAACTGATGTTTTGTGAGTGGCAGTGTGGCCGTGTTTTTTTCTGTGCTTGCACAGAATTATGAAATGGCTTTATCTCCTTTTATCGAGATATTCTGTTTTTGTGTAATAGCAGAGTAACGTGTCCTAGCTGTGAATGCCAGGCCAGCTTTTGAATGTCAGGGGCTGCTCCTTTTTAAAAACTTCCCAATTAATTGCTCCACGCACGGCCTGTGGAACTGGTGATTCTGGCTTGGGATGAAGCATTTCGTTTATTTGCTTAATGAAAACCCTTTGTGGAGTACCTGCATTAAGCTGGGTTCTGGGTTGTTGGACAGTTCTCTATCGCCCCCTGCTTTCTGTAGCTTATGTGTAAGTGAGTTTCAGTATTGCCAGTTTGAGGGCATCAGACATGCTCCCTTCCTGAGATACAGAGAACTGTCAGGGTTTCATATCTCTCCGTCTTTGGAGCTGTAGAGCTAGTGCCTGATGAGAAACCACCACTGAAGTGAGAAGAAACAGGCTTTGTCAGCAGCTGTTTCTGGGTTTGAGGTGAGCAGTAGCAAAGACACCAGTGAAAGTCCACTGGGGCTAAGGCACGGTTGCTTTCAGAATAAACTTGGTTTACAGGATAAGCATGAAGGACAGATTTGTGCCAACAACCATAGTTGTTAAGGCATTTGTTCATTTTTCGAGGTTTTTGTTCATTTCAGTTGTATGAGGGCTGTGTGCTTAGCTTTGTTTGGGAGCTGCTTGAAAAATGGTATTCTTGACCTTACCTAATAGAGAGGCTGGTGGAAAGAGTTGGTTCCTTACTCTTCCACTTAATATCTGGTGTCCGTGGATTATTAACTTAACGTTTATGAGCCTCAGTCTCTTCATACAAATAAATGTGAATAATAACACCTAATTCACGGGATTGTTTTGAGGCTTGACTTGGATAATAGATTTGAAAGTGCTTTGTGAATTCTGGTGTGCTACTCAAGTGTAAAACATTATTATTGTGATACTAAACCTTAGATGAGAAACACAAAGAGCAATAGAACAGAATAGACTTACCCATGTGTGAAAACTTATTGAACCGCAGTGGTGGCTTTACAAGTTAATGGAGGAAAGGGTGAACCATTCAGGAGATCGTGTTGGGACAATTGGTAATCCAAGTGGCAAACAGATAAAATAAGATCTTGTGTTATGCCATACACAAAAGTCAATGTCTCCATTTCTGAGTCCTTCAGAAAAGACTCAGTTGGGTGTTGTGGCTTGAGGTCTCTCACGTGGTTGTTTAGATGTCATTTGTGGTTGACAGATGGAAGAGTCTGAAGTAGACTCTTCAAGGATGTGCCGCTCACCTTATTGGCAAGTTATCTGTGAGTTAATCCTCCACAGAGGATACATGGGGCTGCTTGAGTGTTCTCATGCCCTGGCGTCTGAGTTTTCCCAGAGCGAGCTCAGAAGGAAGCTGCAGTGCTCTTTATGACCTAGTGTGAGAAGTCACATGGTTCATTTCCACTGTGTTCTATTGGTTACACAGATTCCTGATGTCATTTGGAAGGCGATTACACAAGAGTATAAATACCAGGGGCAGAAGATCATGGGGGGAGGGGGCATCTTGCAGGTGGCATTATACTTGCATTTCCAGAAAAGAGAAAGAGAGAACATTCTCCAGTTCATTTGGTGATGCAGTTATAAGAAAGGGAAATTATAGGCCAATCTCATTTATAGACATAGATGTTAATTTTTTTTTTATCACTTCCGTGTCTCTTCCTTCCCAGTTTTGAGCTTGTTTCTGGCAAATTTTTTTTTTTTTAATTGAAATATCTTCCTTAATTACCAACGCCTTTGGAGAAGCTGAACCTGATGTGCCCATGTACTGCTGGGTAGGATTGATGGTGTTTCAGTTGCTAAGTCGTGGACTCTTGTGACCCCATGGACTGTAGCCCACAGGCTTCTCTGTCCATGGGACTCTCCAGGCAAGAATACTGCAGTAGGTTGCCATTTCTTTCTCCAGGGGATCTTCCTGACCCAAGGATTGAACCCTGGTCTCCTGCTCTGCAGGCAGTTTCTTTACTGACTGAGCTACCGGGGAAGGAGTTAGCATCTAAAATCTGACTCAGAATGCTTAATGAGCTGCAGGCCTTGGGCTGTGTCTAGAGCTGAAACCTTGGCTGCTCACATCTTACGTCTGAGGAGAATAAACTGAACCCCCCACAGACTCCTTTTTTCCCTTCCTGGTGAATTAGGATATGGGGAACACAGAGTAGGCAAAGAAGTGACTTAAATAGGAAATGTACCACTAAGACATCCCAGAATGCAAGCTTTCATGATAATACTCACAATAAAACCCTGCTTGCCTTATAGAGGAACCATGCCCCTGAAAGTATAACTTTTTTTGCTGAAGTTTCTTAATTCCCTCTCCCTGGCACAGAGAAGATCATCTGGCTTATTAGCCCCTGTGGGTGAGCTTCTCAGCCTCAAGTCTATACTCTCACTGGGGAGGTTCTTGGCTTAAAAGCTCCCTCACCCAGCCTTCATGCTCCCCCTTTTCCTAACACTTGGCTATGAGTGAAGCATTTAGGCTCCCACTGTTAGAATAAACATACCCTTCACCTTCTCTCTGTCTTGTTTGTTTTCTTTGAGCAGAGCCTACAGAAGAAGAGTAAATGAACTCTTCTAGTTATGGCACTGGAAACATGCTGCTTCTTGCCTCTTAATTTTGATCTGGGAGTGAGGATGCAAACTGTTTCTCATCCCCTGGAAAAAAAAAAAAAAAGAGTTAAGTTGCTAAAAGGCACATAGCAACTTCTGGGAATAAATGAACGATTTAGAGAATTTCCATCTCTTCTAGTCTTGGTTTGGATAGAGGTTAAGAGAGTGTGGAGCCTAAGACTAAGGGACTGCACATTTTCATTTTCATCCAGCTGCCTGTAATCTACAGCCCTTCACTTAACATACAGGAATTAATTTGTTTTTCATGATGTGGTATGGGTGTCCCTCCCAGTAAGGCTGTCCCCAACCGTTCTGTTCCTGTTGTACTCACTCTCTTCTTAAACTCCCGTAACACTTAACTGTTTTTTTCTACTCTTTTGGTCTTGAGCATATGTTACTTGATACTATATTGTTTCTTCTCACAGGATATGACTCATCTGTTCTACCAGATTCCCTGCCTCCACAGCTCAGGGACTGAGCCTTAGAGATCCATGTGTTCCCCCATGGCACCTCACACGGCACCATCTACCACTGACCATGAGCAGAATGGACTGATTCAGTATATGATTGCTCTGCACGGCAGAGCAGTTTAGGGTCCTTCTTGCGGGAGCCTGCAATCTGCCATGTGTACAGATAGATACAGAGAAACCCTCCACGGAGATGGGAGTAAATGACCAAATATATTCTCTGGAGGAAGCACAGGGCAGGAAGGTCGAGTCCCCAGGGTGGAACGATGTAGGGAGGGAAGTAAGCCACTGGTTTTAATTTGATTTTTCTCTTCATTAAAATGTCCTTCTTGCTTTCTTGGTCTCTTTCCACAGAATCCTGCCATCAGCATCACTGAAAATGTGCTACATTTCAAAGGTCAGTATCTGGGCAAAGGTTCCCAGGCCTCTACACAGTTAAAGAAACATTGTGATGGTTGCTTTTTATTTTTATCTGTTTATTTTACTCACTCTCTATTGATGTTCACCTTTCTGATACTCGTGGGGTAAATTATATTGTTTTGAGGTATATGATCAGAGAGCTCAGTAATTTAACATCCCCTGGGAAAGGCAGGAGATATAGCAAAATGGTATCCTAGGTTAGAAATGAGGAGATTTATCTTTTAGCTTAAAATTCTGCTACTACTGTGGACAACTTATTGATTTCTGTGGGCCTATAAATTTAGGATATTGGGTTATAATTTGTGTTTCTTAAACTTGAAGATCCAAGGACACTTGAACGTACATCTACAGGATCCTCTAGGGCCACAGACCCTAGGTTGAGAAACATGTTAAGAGTTAAATATGGTCACTGTAAGTGATATTTGACTCCATTACACTTGTGAACGCAGTGGCAAACAGCTGCTGAACTCATATAAGTATTCCTTGATTATAAGGTAGCTATCTAGATGACCCCAGATATGCTTCTTTTTAAAAATATTAGAACAAAACCCCAAAATAGAAATTTACTTAACAAGACATTGTGGCTCCCTGATGTTATACTTACAGACCAGTTTAATAAACACTGTACTTTAGACGATATCTGAAGCTTTTCTAGCTCTGAGAGTCTTTAATTCTGTGAATTCACCTCCATCTCCTTCTTAGTTCATCAGCAAATTTTCTGCTGAGCCTGAGAGGGTAGGTCGGGATTCACTGATACCCAGTAGAGTGGGATTCTCCCTGCTGTCTTTCTATTCTGGTTGCTTGAAATGTCATTAGTAAGTGACTGGGGTTATGGGAGATTGAAGAGTTTCTGCCTTATGTGAAACTCCATCTACCTTAATATACTTACGTGAAAGCACAGCCTGGCTTTTGAATCTACTTTGCCAAGTGAGAGCCATGGTAGTAATGGCTCAGACTTTGGAGGGAGCTCAGCATTTGGAAGGAAATTAAAATGGTAAACGTGTATGTTGCCATGTGGAGCTTTCTAGACCGTCCTCGGGGAAGGCAATGGCACCCCACCCCAGTACTTTTGCCTGGAAAATCCCATGGACGGAGGAGCCTAGTAGGCTCCAGTCCATGGGGTCGCTAAGAGTCAGACACGACTGAGTGACTTCACTTTAACTTTTCACTCTCATGCATTGGAGAAGGAAATGGCAACCCACTCCAGTGTTCTTGCCTGGAGAATCCCAGGGACAGGGGAGCCTGGTGGGCTTCTGTCTATGGGGTGGCACAGAGTCGGACACGACTGAAGCGACTTAGCAGCAGCAGCAGCAGCACATAATAGGCAAGTCCTTCCACACACGATCAGATGAGGAAAGATAATCCCAAGAGTTAGAGGGCAGGGACATCCCGTAGTCACTGGCTTTTAGGCATGGCAACTGCTGCCTTTGGGGGAAAATGCCATGTCAGGGCACAGGAATGGCATGATGGTCAACCTGAGGTCTTTCCTCCTAGTTCCATTTGTCCTCTCGGGAATGAGCTGAAAAAATGTTATTTCTCTTTTTTATTCCATTTGGAATGTGCTAAAGGAGCAGTCACCTGCTCCATTGTCTACCCCTGGTTGTGTGTGCAAGTTGCTCCAGTCGTGTCCGACTCTTTGTGACCCCATGGACTGTGGCCCCCCAGGCTCCTCTGTCCATGGGATTTCCCAGGCAAGAATACTGGAGTGGGTTGCCATGCCCTCCTCCAGAGGATCTTCCTGACCCAGAGATCAAACCCATGTCTTATGTTTCCTGCACCGGCTGGCAGGTTCTTTATCACTGGTGTCAGCTGGAAAGTCTCCCATCTCTGGTTGGAAGGTGTTAAATTTAGAATTTTCTTTGAGACAGTACATTAGAGGGCCCATGTACCCTGCAGCTTTCCTTAACTGCAGTCAAGGGAATACACCTACTTGACTTTTCTCTGCTGTGGATTCAGAGTCAAAGTAAATGTGAACATTAAATTTATTTATCTTTGGCTTTGCTTTCTGTATTCTTTTACCTTGTCTGTTATTTATACTGGCCATCATTGAGGCCTCATTAGAAGATTAAATATTCTGGAACTGATCACCAGAAAGGCATAAGGAGATAAACTTTTGTTGAGGATTTAGCTTTCATCTAGCTGTTGAGTAGCTCTGCTCGCAAGCCCCCACTCACTTGGCAGGACCCATTAATATTTGCATACCTCTGAAAGAACTGCACCAAGCTAACATTTGAATGGCATTGCTCTGCTCAAGTTCACAGCAACCCACATTTCTTTATAGCTCAGGGGCATGGTGCCAAAGGAGACAATGTTTATGAATTTCACCTGGAGTTCTTAGACCTTGTGAAGCCAGAGGTATGTTCTTTCCTTCCTACTTCCCTTTCTATTTTAAGAAATAAATACTTGTAGTTTTGTGAAATGGGGGGCAAGCCTTATGGGGAAGAAGAAGATAAACCTAAGCAGAATATACTTTTGTTTGGAACAGAGCCCAGGTGTTAGCCACAGAGTAAGAGGAAAATTGGAGAACCTGAGTTGAATCTGGGCTCTGTTATTATTAGTGGTGTGAAGAAGTCTCCTCACTTCTTTGCATTTCCGTTTTCTCATATGTTACATGGAGGATTGGGTTAAGTGGATCTCTGAGGTTCTTTCCAGCTGTGAGTTTCTTAATAGTCAGCAGTGGTTTAAGGGTTTCTTAATAGTCAGCAGTGTGGGACTTGCTTTGGAGGAAAAGAGAGAGGCCATACAAAGAAATAATGAGCTGGAGCAGCCCCTAAGAATTTGAGTTTAGTTGAGAAGGCTCTGTAGTGAAAGACTGCTTTTAAAAAAGCTGTAACTGATACAGTACAGTTCTGGCCTTGGTGCAGGCTTTTCTAAATGCTGGAAACCACTGACCATTTGAATTGAATCATCTTCATGGGAAGATTTGGAAGGCAGTGGTGCACTTGAGAAGGTGGTTGGATGTAGAGCCTGGCATGATGTAGATCCAGTAGGGAGTTCATGCTAATTTCTGCCGAGATAACCAAGACTATCTGCCTTTCTTGTCAGGCTTTCCTCCTGTGTCCCCAGCGGGGCAGGGTGGTGGGGAGGGAACTGGAGCAAGATACTGCTGTTCTTGGCGTTCTTTCTCATGCCAGTGCTTGGTCTAGATGTTCTCTTTGCCCGAGGACTTTTAGGAACTGAGAAGGAACGGCAGTAAGTACCATGCAGCTTCTCTGTTCAGCCACAGTGGTTTGTGCAATTTCAAGGGAAGGAGTGGGGGATGGGAAAGGGCGTTCTCACGTTCTTGCTTTCTCTCCTAGCCGGTTTACAAGCTGACCCAGAGGCAGATAAACATCACCGTACAGAAGAAGGAGAGTCGATGGTGGGAGAGACTCACCAAGCAGGAGAAGCGCCCACTGTTCTTGGCTCCTGACTTTGATCGTTGGCTGGACGAGTCTGATGCTGAAATGGAGCTCAGAGCCAAGGTCAGTAAGAATCTGGGATCTAGACAGAAGTCATGAGGAACCCAAGTTATTTGGGCCACCCCAGATATCTATCAGGATCTGATAGAATAAGGACAAAAATATAAATTCACTGAATGACCTGGAGACATGGTTTTATAGAAGTATTTGGCATGTATTTTGCAGACTGTTCCTCAGTCGGGTTTTGTTTGATGTTTTTCCTCATGATTAGCTTAGGGTGATGGGTTTTGGGTAGGAAGGCCACAGAGTTACCTTCAGAGTTACCACAGAGTGCCATTCTTATCATGTCATATCAAGGTTGTAATACTCTCAACATGACCTACAGCTGTTGATGTTAATCTTGCTCACCTGGATGTGGTTAATTTTTGGTAGGTTTCTCCACTGTATGGTTTCTCTACTATAATGTTACTCTTCTCCTTTCTTTACTGTTTTCTTTGGAAGGAAGTCACTATGCACAGTTCACACTTAACGAGCCAGGAGTTATGCTTCCCATTCTTAGGGTGGAGTATCTGTATACTTTATTTGGAATTCTTCATGGGAGATTTTTCTTTTCTCCTTTATTTATTGTCATTTATTTATATCAGTATGGATATTGTCATTTATTTATATCAGAACAGATTTGTTTTATAGTTGGGCTGTAATCCAATAGTGTTATATATCTTGTTGCTCAAATTGTTCTATCTTTGGCCACTGGAAGCTCTTGCAGTTGGCTCTTGTGTCCCTTTGACACAGCTCCATCATCATGGGCCTTTTATTTTTTTAAGTGCATCCTTAATTTCTGGCACTGTAAGCTGCTCCAGGTTTATCTTGTATATTCCCAGGCCTGTTGTTTTTATTGCAGGATGAGAGTGGAAACCAGGATCTGGGTGATCTGGGTGCTAAGTGTGCTCATTGCTACTGAGGTATTACTTTTAGGTTCTCTCAGCTGAGGCAATGGCACCCCACTCCAGTACTCTTGTCTGGAAAATCCCATGGATGGAGGAGCCTGATAGGCTGCAGTCCATGGGGTCACTAAGAGTTGGACACGACTGAGCGACTTCACTTTCACTTTTCACTTTCACGCATTGGAGAAGGAAATGGCAACCCGCTCCAGTGTTCTCGCCTGGAGAATCCCAGGGACGGTGGAGCCTGGTGGGCTGCCGTCTCTGGGGTCTCACAGAGTCGGACACGACTGAAGTGTCAGCAGCAGCAGCTGACAGCACAAGGAAATATATGTGTGTATACCAGCCCGTGTATATGCATGCACCTATAAGTATTTCCACATATATCCATCTATGTCTATATTATCCTAATATAAGTTCACACTAATGTTGGAGATTTGATTTTTAGCTTCCAGAAAATTATCGAAGTCTTAAAAAATGAAATAGCAATCTATTTCCTGTCTTAAATTTCTGTTTTGTTTCTACAACCATGACAGATTTTCTAGATGTCTTTTCCAGCTCTAAGATCTTAAGGCTGCCTGCCCACTTTGTAGTTTGGAAGCCAGCTGATTGGTTTAATTCTGTGAGCCCTGGATGGGTCATTCTGTAGTGCCAGTGCTACCCAGTAAGGAGTCAGGCTTCTTAGTACCGTGAGTTCAGACCTTCTTCCCAAGGAAGTGAGAACACAATTGGAGGAGGTGGCTTTGAAGGACTCAGATCATTTATCTCTCATGTGGGCTTCTGCAAGCATCTGGGAATTTTAACTTGTGTGTTTTTTTTTCAATTTATTTTTTTACTGAAGTATAACTAAAATACAGTGTTAAATAGATTATTGCTGTACAGCAGAGTGACTCGTTTATACTCATGTATACACATCCTTTTTCATATTCTTTTCCTTTATGGTTTATCACAGGATATTGAATATAAGTCTCTGTACCATAGTCTAACTTGTGTTCTTGGAAAACTTCTGTCCAAATTCTAGGAAGAAGAATGCTTAAATAAACTCAGACTCGAAAGCCAAGGCTCCCCTGAAAGTAAGTTGCCCCTACTGCTATGGTAGTTACCAGTTAACCTGGGACAGAGATGGGAGTGTGGATGAGTGTGAAACGGCAGGAGGGCTTGTATTGGGCCGATGAGTTTGTGAGAAATCCTTAATGCCCAACGCTTAAGCTGTGCAAACCCACATCAGAAGTGTTACTTACTTGTAATGTTTCCCTGCTGTTGGGGGGCCTGACATCCTCTGAGTACACCAAGGTTGGTGTAGCAGAATGGAAGAACCTCAGCCTCCTGGACTGGCCTGGTAGGGTGCTAGGTGGCAGCAAGTCCTGCAGAGACCTGGAAATTACTGCATAGGTCCATGACTACAGTTCTTCCAGTCTGGTGTTGTTTTCCTAACTGAGATCATAAGGGCTGTGGTTGTCAGCCTTAAAGATGGAAAGTATTCTGTATAGTCCTGCTGTTCATTAACCTTTTAAAAATTCAGTTCTACTTCTATGTCTGTCCAAGTGTGTCTGTGTCTAAGTGTGTTATCTTCTGGGTATCATAGATTAAATTCAGCAGCTGTCTTAAATTCATGCTTTATGGAAAGCATTGTCCTAGGCCTTGGAGCTTTGGAGCCAGTGAATCTGTCAGAGCACCTGTGCTCGAAGAGCTTATCCCTTCTAGTTGGAGGACCATGCCGGTCTATACAAAACTAATGATGAAAAGCAGAATGAATAAGTGTTCCTCATGTGTCCAAAATCACAAACTTTTCACGTTTTAGTGGCACTTACTTGGCATGCCATAAGTAGGGAAAGAGCTTCCCTGATAGCTCAGTTGGTAGAGAATCTGCCTGCAATGCAAGAGATCCTGGTTTGATTCCTAGGTTGGGAAGATCCTTTGGAGAAGGGATAGGCTACCCATTCCAGTATCTTGGGCTTCCCTTGTGGCTCAGTTGGTAAAGAATCCGCCTGCAATGTGGGAGACCTATGTTCGACCCTTGGGTTGGAAAGATCCCCTGGAGAAGGGAAAGGCTACCCACTCCAGTATTCTGGCCTAGAGAATTCCATGGACTGTATAGTCCATGGGGTTGCAAAGAGTCAGACACGACTGAAGGGGAAATTTTAGAACACTTGTTTTCAAGCTTTGTACCATGGTACCCCAGGGATTCCCAGAAATGCTTTGGAGAGGTAGGGCAAGCAGGCAGGTCCACTTCAATTAGAGCAGCTTGGCTTTTGTGTTTTATGTATTAGCGTCCTGAATAACACTTCTTATGGAAGTGTTTATGGAAGTCCATGCCATTTCTTATGGAAAAGACAATTTGTTGCTTTAAAAAAATTTTGAATAACCACTAATTTAGAGGAATTTTCTGCTTTAGAAAAGCAGAAGAGGGGAGAGGATTAGTGGAGATGAAGAATAATGACATAAAAAGGCCACCTTTGGTGTCTAGAGGGATAAACTTCTGAAATATGTAAAAATTCTTATGTATGGATTATTTTATGATCTTAGAAAAAGCTTTAGCAGTTTCATCTAAATTCATAAAGTCTCCTAATAAAGTTCTTTAAATGGGGAAATATACATTTTTGTAGTTTTGAAGAAAAAAATTTTAATTTGTTAAATGTTGCTATGACTTTTTCGACCCCTTGAGATAAGGCTGTTTTTGATTGGACATACTAAGTGTGATTATTTGAGCATCAACCAAGTGCCTATGCTGGATATCTCTATAGAAACACTGATATGTGGCTATAAAAATATGTAGGTAGGAATAAATGCGTAGCAGCAAAACCTGAACTCCGAAGCTCTTCTTAAGAATTATCCTTTGCTTTGCCCTACTCCTTTGACTCAACAATGACTCTGTCTAAGCTCCTTATTCCTCCCTTAATTCCATTATTGGCTATGTCTTGGAAAACCCTTAGGCTGCAAAGTTAATGACCTTTATTCTCCTTCCTTCTTCTTGGTTTGCAGTTTTCTGTTTGGTTATATCCTCATTCTTCCATCTTCCAAAGCCCTGATTAGATAACCATCTCATCCATGCAGATTTGGCCTGATACATGCTTCTCCAGCCTAAAGTCATTTTCTCACCTTGAAATTCTCACAGGATATTACCTGTCACTCTCAATCTTGAAATATGGATTTTAGATTGTAAACTCTCTGAGGGGAGCATCATGTCTTAACCATCTTTGAAGCTCAGTGATGCCACTCACAGTATCTTGCATGTTGTAGGTGTTCACTTAATGTTTGGTTGGATGGATACATGGTCAAATATTAGATTTTTTAAATTCAGTTTCTATTTCTTTGAGGTAGTTTGACCTATATGCCCTAAAAAAATTCTAAAAAAGAAGAAACTGTAGATTATATTAAGATGACAGGAGCAAGGACTGAATATAGCTTTATTTCCTTTCCTTATAATGCCTCCTTAGCTAGTCAGTTATTCTTTGCCAGATGTAATTTTCCCTTTTCCTTCTTGGATTTGTTAAGTCTGTATTCTTACCCTTCAAGAATGTGAGGGAAAAGACCACTGAAGCTATGCCTTGGACTACAACGTTCCTTATAATTTTGCTTATCTGTTTCCTATGGGACCAAGAGCCTGGTTGGTGCAGACCTGGGCCAGGTATTTGTTGAGGAGCTTAGGGCACCCACGTACGAAAGATGGATGCAGTCATCCAGGTAAACCCCATATACCTGTCTCCTGCTGTGACTACTACTTTTAACATCTTTCTGCCTTTCTTTGCTTTTCAGCTCTTACAAGCTTGAGGAAAGGATACCTGTTCATGTATAATCTAGTGCAGTTCTTGGGATTCTCCTGGATATTTGTCAACATGACTGTGAGATTCTTTATCTTGGGAAAAGGCAAGTACACAGTTTCAAAGCTTGCTTTCTTTTTTGAGTAGTTTGGCCCACTGGTCACCAGAAGTAACACTTTCTGCCTTTCAGCCTGCCACACCAACCCCTTCCACCCCAACCATGTTTACGTAGCACTTCAGACCTTTCACTGTACGTTTGCATCTCTCACTTCCCATGACCTTGTGAAACAGGCTGCCTGGATGTTCTGTTCATTTAATAGGTGAGGAAACAGATTTGGAGATGGTCAAAGAAATGGTCCACATCCACCCAGCTAGCCAGGGGTACATCTTGGACTAACATCCCTTTCTTATTCACTGCTTGGTAATTCATTTATAACTAACTGAATTGATGTGATACTTCTAGTGTCACGGTTACACAGAGTCCTAAAGGGATCTCACTCCTTTGGAGCCTAAATAGACTAAATGGACTGTTGTGAAACGGAATGAAAAGACTATCATAAAGGTATTAGTTCTTCCCTGGTAGCTCAGACGGTAAAGCGTCTCCCTACGATGCAGAAGACCTGGGTTCAATCCCTGGGTCGGGAAGATCCTCTGGACAAGGAAATGGCAACCCACTCCAGTACTCTTGCCTGGAAAATCCCATGGACGGAGGAGCGTGGTAGGCTACAGTCTTATGGGGTCACAGAGTCGGACACAACTGAGTGACTTCACTCACTCAAATTAATTTATATGTTTAGCAGAATTCTGGCCAAAGTAAATGACAATAGAACATTTTTGAGAATGTGATCTAAAGTATTCTGGAATTTTATTGTGAACCATAAATAGTAAAATTTGAGGGAAAAAACAATAATGGGAGAGGATTTTCTCTGCTATGAAAAAATATTATTAAAATAGTATAGTATTTGTATAAGGATAGACTAATTAATAGAGCAGATTAAGTAGCTCAAAAATAGCTCTTACATTATATATTATTATTATTATTACAATATTACATTATGTAATATATATATCCAGATTATGTATATGATAAAAAGGAATTTTGAATCAATGGAAAGGAAAATATTATCCAGTCATTCTTTTCTATTAGATGGGAAATCTAATAATGTTCCCAAGGAAAATTGGCTTGATTTGCGAGGCAGATAATCTGTTTAACTCTTCTCACACTGTATATAAAGGGAAAAAAATCCCCCCAAAAGACTTAGGAGTCATATATCAAAAAGTTAAATCATAGTAGAAAATATAAATAAATGTTTATGAAAATCACATGTGGAGGGGTAGGATTTTCTAACCTTAAAAATAATAGAAGAAATCATAAAGAAAAAGGTCAATGTATTTGACCACATAAAATGCCTAATTTCTATCTATCTAAAAATATCCATGCAAAACAGCATTAAAGATGAAAAGCATATTGAGATGAGCAAAATGGGGATGGAGGGTTGGTGGAAAACTGTAACAAATACTGGCAACTTTTTTTTTTTTTTTTACATATAAACAACTTATAAAATTGATTTTAAAATGTGAAAACTCTACCCAATAGATAAAGATCATGTACAGGCAGTTCATAAGAGGAAATAAAACTAATTTAACATACAACAAAATGTTTAACTCAGTAATGGTGAAGGAGATGAAAGATGCTGTTTTTTATGTATCAGTTTTGCAAAGTTCTAAAAGAGGCCTAATTGAAAACAACATGTGCAGAAATAAACACAACAGTGGCTCCTGGGGAAGGGTGCATAAGTACAGCTCTTTGGGAAAATCATTTTGCAAGGTACTCAAGAACCTCCAGTACTCTTGCCTGGAAAATCCCATGGACAGAGGAGCCTGGTGGGCTGCAGTCCATGGGGTCTCTAAGAGTCAGACACGACTGAGCAACTTCACTTTCACTTTTCACTTTCATGCATTGGAGAAAGAAATGGCAACCCACTCCAGTGTTCTTGCCTGGAGAATCCCAGGGACGGGGGAGCCTGGTGGGCTGCAGTCTCTGGGGTTGCACAGAGTCGGACACGACTGAAGTGACTTAGCATATAAGCATAGCAAGAACCTCAGTAACCCAGATAACCACGATGGTGTGATCACTCGTCTAGATCCAGACATCCTGGAGTGCGCAGTCAAATGGGCCTTAAGAAGCATTGCTACAAACAAAGCTAGTGGAGGTGATGGAATTCCAGCTGAGCTATTTCACATCCATAAAAGATGATACTGTTAAAATGCTGCAAATAAATAAATAAATAAATAAAATGCTGCACTCAGTATGCCACCAAATTTGGAAAACTTTGTGGTCACAGGACTGGAAAAGGCCAGTTTTTCATTCCAATCCCAAAAAAAGGCAATGCCAAAGAATGCTCAAACTACCGCACAGTTGCACTCATCTCACACGCTAGTAAAGTAATGCTTAAAATTCTCCAAGCTAGGCCTCCACAGTACGTGAGCTGTGAACTTCCATATGTTCAAGCTGGATTTAGAAAAAGCAGAGGAACCAGACATCAAATTGCCAACATCTGTCAGCTCATAGAAAAAGCAAGAGAGTTCCAGAAAATCATCTACTTCTGTTTCATTGACTTTGCCAAAATCTTTGACTGTGTGGATCACAACACACTGTGGAAAATTCTTAAAGAGATGGGAATACCAGACCACCTTACCTGCCTCCTGAGAAATCTGTATGCAGGTCAAGAAGCAACAGTTAGAACCAGACATGGAACAACAGACTGGTTTCAAATTGGGAAAGGAGTATGTCAAGGCTGTATTCTGTCACCCTGCTTGTTCAACTTATATGCAGAGTATATCAAGTGAAATGCTGAGCTGGATGAAGCACAAGCTGAAATCAAGATTACTGGGAGAAATAGCAATAACTTCAGATACACAGATGACATCACTCTTATGGCAGAAAACAAAGAGGAACTAAGATCCTGATACTGGGAAAGATTAAAGGCAGGAGGAGAAGGGGATGACAGAGGATGAGATGGTTGGATGGCATCACCGACTCAATGGAAAGAGGAAAGGGAAAGAGGAGAGTGAAAAGGCTGGCTTAAAACTCAGCATTCAAAAAGTTAAGATCATGGCATCCAGTCCCATCACTTCCTGTCTAATAGATGGGGAAACAGTGGAAACAGTGACAGACTTTTCTTTCTTGGGCTCCAAAATCACTGCAGATGGTGACTGCAGCCATGAAGTTTAAAGACGTTTGCTCCTTGGAAGAAAAGCTATGACCAGCACAGACAGCATATTAAAAAGCAGAGACATTACTTTGGTGGCAAAGGTCCATATTATCAAAGCTATGGTTTTTCCAGTGTGAGAACTGGACCATAAAGAAGTCTGAGCACCAAAGAATTGATGATTTTGAACTGTGGTGTTGGACAAGACTCTTGAGAGTCCCTTGGACTGCAAGGAGATCCAACCAGTCAATCCTAAGGAAATCAATCCTGAATTGGAAAGGCTGATGGTAA
Source organism: Tragelaphus eurycerus (assembly GCA_935064755.1). NCBI lineage: Eukaryota > Metazoa > Chordata > Mammalia > Artiodactyla > Bovidae > Tragelaphus > Tragelaphus eurycerus. Next base: position 3,693,287 of record CAKXYN010000054.1, on the reverse strand, counting down.
AGCTGACACTCCAATACTTTGGCCACCTGATGGGAAGAGCTGACTTACTAGAAAAGACCCTGATACTGGGAAAGATTAAAGGCAGGAGGAGAAGGGGATGACAGAGGATGAGATGGTTGGATGGCATCACCGACTCAATGGACATGAGTTTGAGCAACCTCTGGGAGGCAGTGAAGGACAGGGAAGCCTGGTGTGCTGCAGTCCATGTGGTTGGAAAGAGTTGGACATGACTGAACGACTGAATAGCAACAATAGCAACATCAAGAACCTTAATTATTCATATCCAAAAAGTAATTATAAAAAATAAACATGGCATTATTTACATTAGTGACAAATTAGACACCATGTAAATGTCCATGAGTGAAGGATTGCTTTAGGTTGTTCACTCGGTGGAATGTTGTGAAGCAAATGTAAAGTATTTAAAGAGGTTGTAAAATATGGAAAAATACTTAATGATAGACTAAAAAAGGAACATACAAACTTGTTCGTCCAGTTTGTTCACACCAATATAAAAGGGAGAAAGAAAACAACCAATAAATGTGGAATGATTGGAAGAAAAGGTGCCATTTTCAAATGGCTTGAATGGATCATTTAAAATTTTTCTTTATTTTGTAAAGTAAATATGAGGGAAAATATGAGCATAGTGGAAAATAAGAAAGTATTTAAAAAGAGAAAAAGTCCTGTAGACTATTTTATTCTTCAGTCCTAAATTTTCCCACCTGAGGTTTGTAAAGATGAATTGTAGTTAGCTCTAGAATCTTTAGAATGAAGTGCACATTGTTTTTCCAGTCTTTCCTTGGATTTCTGCAAAGCACAGTAGTAGGCTAGTGAAAAACTTCCCACATGGCTAGCATCTTATAGTCACGTTTAACCAGAAGTCCACTCATGGTTATTTAAAGACGCAAAGAAGTCTCGGACAGTTGTTCTTAGATCTGTAGCTCTTACTAGTATGGATTTAACACAAGTTTCATAGAATGAGTAGGGACTTTCCAATTCATAAATTATTTATTTAACTTAGCATAGTTGTATTGGTTCTGAATGTTCCTGTGCGAGCCTGCTAGCCATTAGGTGATCTACTCCAATAGCTGCTAAATTATCTGGGTCATGTGTTTAAAGTTAGCTGCCTGGTTCTGTAATTTCTGTTTTGGCTCTGAGCCCCTTCCTAACCACCTATTGGAATGGAGCTGCTGTTGAAATTCTTCTTATCAGTCCTCAGAAGTATAGTAAGGACCTGGGCGTGGTACCAAGGGTCATAGTTTGTCCTTTGCAGTTACCTCTTTTTGAATAAAAGGTGTTGGTGAACGGCAAATTCTTCACATGTACTTGTTTTATTTACATAAACGTGTATGTTAAGGAAATAGCAAACTTGTAGAAACTCATGTCTGTCTCTCTGTTAATACTTTTTTTTTAATTAAAGTTTTTTTCTAATTATAAAAATGTGTTATTACTTAAATACTTAAACTCTACTATAATTCCATCTATCAGAGTGGTGGATTCTTGGCACTTTGTTGTATATCTTTCTAATAAACCCATGTACCTTTCTTAGGAAAAGTTCTTGAAGAAGAATTATGAGACTAAAGGGCAGATTGTTTTTAATGATTCTGATGTATACTGCCCAGAAAGAGTGTACTGTTTTATACTACCATTATTTAAATCCTTGTCCATTAACATGAGTACCTTGTTAGTACTTTCAAAAATTTTTTTTCAGATCATAAAAGTAAATGGGCTGGAGCTTCCCTTGGTGGCCCGGTGGTTAAGAATCTGCCTGCTAATGCAGGGGATATGGGTTCAATCCCTTGTCTGAGAAGATCACACATACCACAGGGCAGCTAAGCCCATGCGCCACAGCTACTGAGCCTGTGCCCTAGAGCCCGTGCTCCTCAACAAGAGAAGCCATTGCAGTGAGAAGCCTGCGCATGACAAGGAGAGTAGCCCCACTCCCTGCAGCTAGAGAAAGCTCGCGGGCAGCAATGAAGACCCAGCACAACCATAAATAAATAAATAAAAATTAAAAAAAAAATAAATGGAGCAATTTAAGAAAGTTTGGAAAATGGGAGAAAACTGAGGAGGAGGTGTGGGGGGCCTGGAAGGGGAGGTGAATAAGCCATTGTCCATCACTTTAAATATTTCCATACATTTCCTTTTAGTCTTTATTTTTTCTCCTGCAGTTAAAAACTATCATCATCATGCTGTGTATACAGTTTTGCATCTTGTTTTTAAAACAGTATTATAAGCATGTTAGTGTTATTAATATTCTTTATAATAATCATTTTGGAAATCAGATTTTTATTCCTTAATTGAAACAAGGATGAATTTCCCATAAAATCAGATACAAAGCAACAAGATCTACTTTTATTTACCGTATTCCAAATCTTAAGTCACAATTTTCTAGTTCAAAATAATGGAGAACCTCATTTGTCAAAGATAATTTGTCCAAAAAATTAAGAAGTGAATCTCTTGAAGAAAGATACCAGAATTTCACTGTAAATGGTGAAAAAAATTTGTGATTTTTGTCTTCACAAGGAGCATTTAAAATTATGAATAAATTTTTTATAGCACAATTTAAATTGTAATTTTGCATTACTTCTTCAAAGAAAATAATCAAATTTTGAACTTACTCATTGGTGTATTCACATTTGACTTTGTAGCAGGATTGTATAGTGGATCATTTTTGCGATTAGAGACTGTTTTCAGTCTTGCCAGAACCTGTGTTATTCATTTGATATTTAAACTGTATTCTTTTGAGGAGCCTGCAGTGTCATCTTTACTGGTAACTTGCCTAACTCTGCCATTTCTTAAAGACTCTACTTTAATAGGCAGGGAGACAAGAATCCTAAACCTTTACAATATGCAGGATTAAGAACTGTTGCTCAAAACGTCAGTGGTGCCCTGCTTGAGAAACACTGCAAAGAGGAATATAAGATTTCAGGTGTCAAGTGTGGATCAGTATGAAAAGTGAAGGATATTAAATTATGGACCACTCCAAATTGATACCACAATTGTTGACCTCATATAAGCAATAACTCATTTTAATTTGTTATATAATATTCCATGAAATAGATATACTATAGTTTACTCAAACTTTCCATACTTGTAGGTTTAGCCCATTTCTGTTTTAGTGCACTTAGAAATATGTAATATTTCAGAGAACAGTCTCCTTGCTGAAGTTTTTATTCTTTTTCATTTTAGATTTTTTTAGTTAGGATATGTTCTCAGAATGAGAATTAATAGGATTAAATATATAAATACAATTAAAGTTTTTGAAAGTTAATTTTATTCAGTACTTTTGTACCCTGGCATGTATTTATGATTGTATAGTTTTGATATTTTAAAAAGCTAGGTTTCATTCAATATATGTAATACAGTTTTAGCTTTAAATTAAATGAGATAATGGATCTGAAAAGAATTACCAATGTGCCTAGATACATAGATTTTTCAGCATATAATAAGTGAGTGAAATCTAGGTATGCTTTTTTTTTCTTGCCTTTTAAAACTGAGAAGGGCATACAAGGTTTATGTGGTAAATTACTGGTAACCAGTAAAATTTACTAATTAGGCCCATCCAGGCCTGCTCCCCTCCAGCTTAGTTGAGTAGTGAACTTGAATCTGACTGGATGTTTATTATACTTTTCCTAAAATTCATTTCATGTAAAGGCTTGTCTAGATTGCAAAATACTTCTGTGTTGGCATTTGCCAATTGATTTACCTTTAATATGTATTTGTCCCATAGAGTCCTTCTATGACACGTTCCACACTGTGGCTGACATGATGTATTTTTGCCAGATGCTGGCAGCCGTGGAATCTATCAATGCAGCAATTGGAGTCACTAAGACACCAGTGATACCTTCTCTTTTCCAGGTATTGAACAGTTGAGCTCAACGGTGGGGAATGCAGGGTTTCGATGTTTATTTAGTGGGTATCCACACTTTGCTGAGACGTTTCAATGAGTAAAAATACCTGTAGGGAAATAGCATTGTTTTCTCTGAATACACACACATAAAATCTGTTCAGAAATACTGGTACTGGCTTGGGTACTTTTAACTTTTCTACCTGTTGCAGAGAAATAGCAGTGTTTTATCTGAACACACACACTACACACACACACACACAATCTGTAATACTGGTACTGACTTGGTACTTAAACTTGTTCTAAGTTGTTCTCAGTCTTTTTCTATTTACCTTGAATTTAATGGGGTTATGTTTCAGATAACACATTTATGTGTTGTCTTTTAAGAATGTATTTTAAAACTTGTTTTTCTCTTTTGGGTCTTTTTAATAGCTTCTTGGAAGAAACTTCATTTTGTTTATCATCTTTGGTACCATGGAAGAAATGCAAAACAACGCTGTGGTTTTCTTTGTGTTTTATATATGGAGCACAGTTGAAATTTTCAGGTGGGTACAAATGCCAGGACGGTGTTTGAGTGCTCCTTCTACTATGGATAAGACTGTCTTATCCAGAGTCTCATTTTATTTGAGATTAAAGTTTCATGTGTGGAGTTCTGCCTGCATCTATGTGCTCTGCAAAGTTGAGACAGTGTTTTTTTAAATTAAAACATTAAAGATACTTTTTTAATTAAAATTTTTATTTTTAATTAATTTATTGTAATTGGAGGATAATTACTTTACAATATTGTGATGGTTTTTGCCATACTTCAGCATGAATTGGCCACAGGTATACATGTATTCCCCCATCCTGAACCCCCCGCCTTCTTCCCTCCCTACCCTATCCCTCTGGGTTGTCCCAGAACACCGACTTTGGATACCCTCCTTCATACATTGAACTTGCACTGGTCATCTATTTTACATATGGTAATATACATGTCTCAGTGCTATTCTCTCCAATCACCCCACCCTCACCTTCTCCCCCAGAGTCTAAAAGTCTGTTCTTTACATTTGTGTGTCCTTTGCTACCCTGCATATAGGATCATCAGTACTGTCTTTCTAAATTCCATATATATACGTTAATATACAGTATTTTTCTCTTTCTGACTGACTTCACTCTGTATAATAGGCTCCAGGTTTATCCACCTCATTAAAACTGACTCAAATGCGTTCCTTTTTTATAGCTGAGTAATACTCCAGTACTCTTGCCTGGAAAATCCCATGGACAGAGGAGACTGGTAGGCTGTAGTCCATGGGGTTGCTAAGAGTCGGACACGACTGAGCGACTTCACTTTCACTTTTCACTTTCATGCACTGGAGAAGGAAATGGCAACCCACTCCAGTGTTCTTGCCTGGAGAATCCCAGGGATCAGGGAGCCAGGAGGCTGCCATCTATGGGGTCGCACAGAGTCGGACACGACTGAAGCGACTTTGTAGCAGCAGCAATAGTCCATTGTGCATATGCACCACAACTTCCTTATGCATTCATCTGCTGATGGACATCTAGGCTGCTTCCATAAAAGACTCGTCAAGTGCAGCAGTGAGACGGGGGAAAGAGTAGGATGCAGAGTTCGATCTGTAACTGAACAATCGAGATAATGCACTACTTTCGGACAAGCCTATTTATATTTTAAAAATTTTATGTTTTGGCCTCACGCCAAATCTCATGCGGGATCTTAGTTCCCTGAGTAGGGGATCTGACCCATGTTCCCTGCAGTGGAAGCATGGAGTCTGACTGCCAGGAAGTCTGAGGCAGTTTTTTTTTAAAGCACTCAGTGGATCATAATACCAGCCTGCACACTGGGGAGCAGAGGGAGATCCAGAGAAACCAAAGGCCTATCTTACCCTTGAGGATCTTTCTGTCTTGTTGGAAAGAGAGGACTCATTCACATGGAAAAATTCTTGAAAGGGCTGAAGAAATGTGATTGAAGAAGCATCCCAGGCTGGATGAAGTTCTGAAGACCAGCCTTCAAGAAGGGATGATAGAATAAATCTTTTGCTGTAAGATTACTGAAGTTTGAATTGCCCTCTTACCTGATTCTTCTATTTTTGATTGTCAGTAGAAGAAATTCTCTTTTAAAAAAATCATTTTGTTTTTGGCCGTGCTGGGTCTTCATTGTTGTGTGCGAGCTTTCTCTATTTGTGGCGAGTGGGGGCTGCTCTCTAGTTGTATGTTGCCTCTAAACCACGGGCTCAGTTGATGTGGTGCATAGGCTTTAGTGGCCCTGAGGCATGTAGACTCTTCCCAGACCAGGGATTGAACCCGTGTCCCCTGCATTGGCAGGTGAATTCTTTATCAATGGACCACCAGGGAAATCCAGAAATTATCCTTTTCTTAAAAAAAGATCTGATTAAAGTAGATGTGTTCTGTACCAGACCATGCATATTCCATACTTCCCTTTTCAGCCAAGTGGAGCATTGGTTTTGCACACGGACTCCTTAGTTCTAGGTTTGGTGATATTTTGGTAAAGTTGACAGTTAAGAGGGAGAAAAGACATTAGCAGCCCTGCTGCTGCTAAGTCGCTTCAGTCGTGTCCAACTCTGCGACCCCAGAGACGGAAGCCCACCAGGCTGTCCCATCCCTGGGATTCTCCAGGCAAGAACACTGGAATGGGTTGCCATTTCCTTCAATGCATGAAAGTGAAAAGTGAAAGTGAAGTCGCTTAGTCGTTTCCGACTCTTAGCGGCCCCATGGACTGCAGCCTACCAGGCTCTTCTGTCCATGGGATTTTCCAGGCAAGAGTCCTGGAGTGGAGTGCCGTTGCCTTCTCCAATTAGCAGCCCTAGATTATGTCTTAACTGTAGTCTGCATCCCATGGCATCCTGTATACCCTCTAGTCTACTTAACACAAAAGTGAAAGAGGTTATAGGTTCTTAATAGTAAATTTTACTGTTTGGGAGAAACAAATTTATGTTAGCTCTTTTTAAGTAGAGTATGCCTGATTATAGATAAGAGGTCTTTTTTTATACTTTAATTTTGGTAAATGTTCATTTAGGCAGAGATAAAAGTGTCAAAATATCTGTCCTTACCTACTTGGAACATAGATCAGAACCAGGAATAAAGCCAAAATGCTTCTGAGCATCTGTTCCATGTACGGAACTTTTTCATAGAGGGTTCCTTTGAGACCTAAACTTTGCCATTATTGAGAATTCATATCCTTTTGGAGAAGGAAATGGCAGCCCACTCCAGTATTCTTGCTTGGAAAATCCCATGGACAGTGGAGCCTGGTAGGCTACCGTCCATAGGGTTGCAAAGAGTCGGACACGACTGAGCAACTTCACTTTCACTTTCATATCCTTTGAAGATTGGAGGAAGAGCATGATGGGAGTTCAGTAATTCTACTAAAAAGAAGCCATGTGTGACTGATTGTGAAATTACTCTTGAATGATGTTCTAGAATTGCATTCAGTGTTTTTTAACATGTGAATGCCTTATTTCCAATAGGTACCCCTTCTACATGCTCTCCTGCATTGACATGGATTGGAAGGTGCTCACATGGCTTCGTTACACTGTGTGGATTCCCCTGTATCCCATGGGATGTTTGGCAGAAGGTACTTTAAAGAACTCTAGGTGTTATATCTTACCTCCACTGAGTAGCCAGACCTCTCTTCCTCCCTCTGCCAGCTTTAGTCTGATACATGGGTGTTGAACTTTTCAAGAATTTCTTTCTAGTGGTTTCCTTCCACAATACTACTGCTGTCCAGACTGTTCCAAGGAAGTAGTTCATTTTGTTAAGGTTTGGAAGCTGGGTGGTCATGCATGCTTCCTATTTATATGGTAGTTTTAATCTTCCAAAGCAAGTTCATATTGATGACTTCATTTTATTATGACAAACACCTAATGAGTGAGTCAGATAAGCACTTTTCTCTCCATTTTATAGAATAGGAAGCTCATTGCTATCAAATGACTGTTCCTCATTTACCTTTGCTGTCAGCTTGAAGGCTTATTTCCTAGGAAAGCTAGTGGGGAAAAAAGAGGCGTGAGCCTGTTGTACAAAGGGAGGAGGAAGCATTTTCAACAAACCTAGAACTGAAACTTTGAGTTAGAAAGTTCTATCAGTAAATGTCATTGTATTTCATTTGCTTCTAAAAAGTTATTGTTTCTGCTTTCAGCTGTCTCAGTGATTCAGTCCATTCCAATATTTAATGAAACAGGAAGATTCAGCTTCACATTGCCATATCCAGTGAAAATCAAAGTTAGATTTTCCTTTTTTCTTCAGATTTACCTTATATTACTATTTTTAGGTAAGTATTGGCTCCATAATAGACTCTCTTTCTGTTGCTTTTTAGAAGGTAGTTAAATGCTTCAAAGTTTTAGAAATCCCTATTAGTATTCTTGCTTTCAAAAGAGTGGAAATAAGTTTAAGAACAAATTACATTACAGAACAAACCCACTGGAGAATATGCCACGCAGAAATATTTCTTCCCACATCTTGATTGGCTGAGTTTTTTCCTTGAAATGCTCTTGGTCATTCAGACTTTCCCATATTTCATGTTTAAAATAATGAAAGAAGCGCTTTTAAAACTGAATAAAAAGCTCATTTTGCTTTTGCTGATTTCAGTAGCAGATTCCTTATCCAGAGGAATTGTTACAGAGGTGGTAATACAGCTGGCAGCAAGGAAGAAGGCAATAAAGGCCTCCGTTTGAGGAGTTGCAAGACGTCAGAAAGCCTTCTACCTGACAATAGGAAAGCCCCCATTCCTCATGTAAAAACCTTGCTTGCTTATCAACTTTTATATAAAATCATAAATTCTTGTCTTAACTCAAAAACTAGGGACCTCCTAAGAACTAAAAGAAGGGATAGAGAAATAAACCTAAATTATTGCAAGTTTGAGAGATAAAAGCCTAACTAGGAGGAGTGTTTACTTTGGATAAAGTTCTGACACATTTTAATATAATTTATATGTATTTCTCCCTGTTGTATTTCACAAAAGTCATGAGGTAGCCGTAAGTATGGCTGTTTGGTCTCCTGGCAACAGAAGGATGTGACACAGATCGTGTACTAGTTATCTTTTTCCGTGTAACAAATTACCCCGAAATGTAGCAGCTTATGACAACACACAGTTATTACTGCTCAAGTATTCCGGGTCAGGAAGCAGGCAAGCTGGGTGGGCCTGGCTCAGGGACCCTCACGAGGTTTTAGTTAGGCTGTCAGCTCAGCTGGGGCCCTAGTTTCTGCAGACTTGACCAGGGCTGGAGGACCTACTGCAAGCTCGCTCATGTAGCTGTGGGCAGGAAGGCTTCGGTGTCCCGTGGATGCTCATAACATGGCTTCTCGCCAAAGCAAGTGATCTGGAAGAAAGCCAGAAGTCAAACTCCCTTTTTTTTTCCTTTAAAAAATTTATGTATTATTGAAATATATTTGACATAAAACATTGTGTAACTTTAAGGTGTGTAACACTGATTTGATACATCAGTTGTAATAAGATTGCCATTGTAGTGATAATTAGCACTTCTGTCACATCCACCCTTTTTATAACCTAAACTCAGACTTACTGTTACTTTTGCTGTGTTCTCTTTGTTACACAGATCAACCTTGTACAGTGTGGGAGGGGACTACACAGGGTATGGGATACCAAGAAGTAGGGATTATTGGGGACCAGCTTGGAGGCTGGCTTCCCCAGACCGAGAGGGAGACCCCAAAAAGTGAACCCAAGAAATTGGAAAGCCCAGTGATCTTCGTTACTTATTCAGTTGTGCCGTGCATTTTGTGGGGTCTTAGTTCCCTGACCAGAGACTGAACCTGGGCCCTTGGCAGCGAAAGCTCAGAGTCCTAACCACTGGACCATGAGGGGATTCCTGATTTTGGCCATTTAGAACTTGGGGAGAAGAGAACTACATCCTTTTGGAGCCCCTCAGGGAAACAGCACATGGCAGAAGCGCAGTTAAATGAGACACATTATGAGAACCCTCATAACAAAGTTTACCTTTTGTTCCATGTCTTCTTTTCCATTTCAGAAAGGATATTACCCATTTAAGAAAGGTTTCAAACCAAAAATGTTACAGTCTTTGGTGCTTGAAGAGAGTAAGCATCAATTTGGAAAATGTACTCATTAAAAGAGCTCTTTACTTCTATTCCTGCATAAGTCTAGTACTACTGTAATTAAGTAGTAATTCTTAATTACTTGCAAGCAATGGACCTACTGAGAGTAGGAATAAGTACTGGAAAGACCCTTAAAATATTTTACTAAAAAAGATGAATATTAATGTTCACTAACCCTAGTGGCTTTTCCTTGTGTTGCATATTCTAACTTACAAGGTTCTATACTCATATTTAGCTTGCCTACAATGAGTGTGTAGTTGTTCTCATTCTTGAGAATGATACCCTAAATCTGCATAATTTAGGAGCAGTATAACAAGCAGTTATATTTGTGTATAGGTCAAACATTCATTCTCTCACAGTAAGTCTATAAAATAAGTGTTTTTAACTCTGTTGTACAATGAAAAAAATGGAGGTGAGGCTTTGCTACAGATCACTTGGGATTGAAATTTTTTTCTGGCTCTGAAGTCCTTTGTTTTCTACTTCACTGAATTTTGCTTCCTAGAAAAGTGTCTCATACCTTTTAGGCTATTGCTTAATACATATTATTGCCTAACCTTGAATTAAAAATTAGGTTCTCTTTCTGTTTCAGATTTGTATATTTCAGTTTATGTAAATCCTACCTTAAAAGAAAGGAAAAAAGAGTATTGAATCCTAATTAATGAATTTTTTAGGGGTGAAGTGTACTGATGTCGTCAACTTACATTTGAAATACATAAAAAATGAGATGGGAATGGGTATGTGATAAAGTGTAATAAACAGTTAAAATTTAAATTTAGGTGGTGTTCACTGTACAATGATTTAATCTGTATATTTGAAAATTTTCATAGTAAAGCATGGGAGAAAATTAAATTGTAAAACCCACTGGGGGAAAACTGAACTGTCTCTAGTGCATTGTTAATATGTGTTCTAGGTTGTGCTTCTTGAGGAACTGCAGGAAGCACAGGGCTGTGGGATATGAAAAACAGACAGCCAGGGCCTGTTCTACCCCAAGAACTTCTGCTTATAAACAGAGACAAAGATTCTAATTGGCCTCTTTTCTTTTCCAGGGTTATACGTAAATTTCCGTCATCTTTATAAACAGCGCAGGCGGCGCTTTGGACAAAAAAAGAAAAAGATCCACTAAACGGAAGAGATTTAGATGACTTTTTGCCAGTTTGAGCCTAATCTATAGTTCTTACAGTTTTACCTTCTTGTACTGATGTAAAAGTTTTTTTAAAGTTAAATGATTAAATTCTCAGTGGAGCTATCTTCTTTTTTTCCCAGTAACATTCCTGAATTTACTGTATTACCTTAGTGTAGTCCTTGCATGACATGGATTCCTGATACCTGATGACAGTTCATTCTTGTGTATTGTTAGTGACAGCAAAAGACTCAGCCATACCCCCACCCACTCCATCTCTAGTCAGTCTGTTTCACAGGCCCCAGATATTTATTTCTTCAGTGCCCCGAGGCTACCAGCTACTGGCTGTGTATATAGCTGAGATGTGTTCTTTGCAGCTATTCCTTGTGGGAAAAAAACCCAAAAAGACTATGTAGCTGTATCAGATCAGATCAGATCAGTCGCTCAGTCGTGTCCGACTCTTTGAGACCCCATGAATCGCAGCAGGAGGCTCCAAAAGTGACTCAGAAAAAGACCTAATATATTCTGTAACCAAGGGGCTACTTGTTAAATGGGTTGGCATTGATTTTTTTTTTTTTGGAAAATTAAGTTTGACTCAGTTACTGATAAAAACATTTCTGAGTCCAGGTAGGGCTGGAGGACACATATTACCTGTGAAACTTTTGGTCTCTCTAGCAACATCTTAACCTGCATGGGCACTGGAGAGCCACAGGGTGATTTGAGAGAAACCAGTCAGAATCTTGGAACACCATGATCACTTACTTCATTTGTAGCTAAATCACAGCTGTTTTCAACATGAAAGACAAAAACCTTGGTTAGGAAACAGACTGTAAGAGTTCAAACCCAGAGGACACTACAGGGTTCAAAAAGGTCATTCTGGCGATACAGCTTGTGGCATGCTGGAAACCTCAGAGTAGACCACACTAAAAGTACCTACAGAACTGTCTTAGGCTGTGCACAAACATAAAGACACTCAGCCTTCCTTCCCCTGCACTGACCAAGTTCATGTACTTGTGTACCTGTCAGAGTCAGCTGGTGAGATTGTGTTTTTGAACATGCCTCAAAAACACCAGGTTTTTATTTTGCTGTTGTTTCACCTGTTTGCAGCAGGCCAGTGAAAACAAGAGTGAGAACTCTGGCTGAAGAACCACCATCTGAGCCTTAACGAAGATTCCTTACAGGAAGTCCACCAACAGAGGAACTGAGAAAAATCTTAAGATATGGCCACCATCAAAAACATTAGTTTTCCCTAGTATATTCCAAGTAAACCAAGTAAAATAAGTAATGTTTGTCTATAAGAATTTAAGGTATGATAGCTTTCTGTTCTGCCATTCCCACTGTTCCTGGGGGAAGGGGGACTTGGATTATGCCATTTCTCTGAGCCCAAGATGGAAACTTGGTTTGACCTAAAGACATCTGGTTAGTATAGGCATATACTAACCAGACGTCAAGTTCACTGCATTGAAGGATATTTTGCATGTCTGCAACTTCTGTCAACATTTGTTTGTATTAATTTCTGGTATCTTCTCAGCTGACTTTCTGTGTGTAACCGGGCAGATCAGCTTTACAGTAGATGATGCTGTAAAGAATCTTGTATTCTTAGTGATTGTTACAAACCTTACTGCTGTCTGAAAAAGCTAAAGATTGTGTATTTCTATTAAAACATTTACAATCAAAATCCTAGTAACTTGTGTTTAAAGATCACTTAGTCTAATGGTTTCAAAATTATTAGTGATAAGTTCTTTTGTTTAGACAAAATATATAGGCGTACCTTCATTTATTACACTTCACAGATACTTGCATTTTTCAGAAATTGAAGATCCCTGGGTTGTCAGAGGATGGTTGGCTTTTTTTTAACCAATAAACTAGTTTTTACTCAAGGTATGTACATTTTATCTTAGACATAATGCTACTGCACACTTAACAGACTATAGTATAAACTATAACATTTTTATATACTGAGAAACCAAGAAATTTGTGTGATTCGCCTTATTACAATACCTGCTTTATTATGGTGGCCTGGAGGTGAACCTCCGAAATCTCAGAGGTATGCCTCTAGCAGTTCAGCATGTTATTAATAAATAAAACATGGTTGCTTGGTCTGGATTGCAGGGGAGCTTGGTGGAGAATGGATACGTGAATATGTCTGGCTGAGTCCTTGTGCTGTTCACCTAACACTATCACAACATTTTTAATTGGCTATACCTCAATACAAAATGAAAAGTTTAAAAACAAACAATATGGTTGCCTGGGCTGAAGCCTATGGGAGTAATTCCTTAGGACGTTTACAGAGCAATCTGAAAAGCACTGATGATGTAAATAAATCCCAGGGAAGTTTGATGACTTGCCCAAGGTCATGAAGCTAGCTGATGAACTAGAACCATAACTGACTACAATGATGTCAGAACCTGGCTTAGGCAGTGAGGCCTAACCAGTGTCAGAAATAAGGAAGTCAATATGGAACCCAAGGAACCTTCAAGAATCTATGCCACTTAGGAAGCTGAAATTATATTTAAGTTGTAGGAGAGACCCAAGGCAAAGACCTACTGGTTCCCAGTGAAACCATTTTATATAAAATCAAATGTTTTATTTTCATTAAAAAATTTGAATAAATGAGGATCATACATTTATGGTTGCTGTTTAAGTTTGTATCTCAAGATATACCCTAAGGGTTGCCACTGACTTTTTTGCCCAAGTTTTAATGAAATTCTGAAACTTAGAGATGTCGGGTTTGTGTTTAGCAAGTCTCCTCTCCCAACCACAGGTACTTGAAAATGTCCCTATGGTTGGGAGAGGAAAGGAGTGGAGAGGTCTTTCAGGAACAGAACCCAAGCTGTTGGGTTTCCTGAGGATGGTGAAGAGGGCTCTACACTTGTCAGTCCTTCAAGCGTTGAATGAGATGTTCCCATTGTGGGAACAACAGCTGTCTTTGGGATTTAAAAGACTGAGCTCCAGAAAGCAGATGCCCACCCTGCAGAACGTTCTCGGAGTAGCAGAGTCAAACCTGTGAGGGGTGCGTCTCAGGCAGTCTCAGGAAGGTCTTCGGGCAGCCACTGCAGAGGTGAAGACTGAAAAGTTTTTACCCGAAATCATTCTCACTTGAAAAAAAGAAGGAAGGCTTCCAAAGTCAGCGTCATATTCTCTCTGCGCTGCTCCCAGAGAAGTCTGTCTGCAGAGGTGTGATGTTGTGGTCATACCCAGCGTACTCAGAGGTGCCAGTACTGGCCAGCTTGAGCTGCTGGGCAGCGTGGGTCAGCTGGAACGCCGCGTCGGGGTGAGCCGTATCGGGCAGCAGCGTGCACTCCCTTTCTAGCATGTCCGCCACCCCTTTGAGCAGGTCCAGGAAGCCAAAGGCCAAGGCAGCCTTTCGTAAACGGTTCAGCTCCTGAAACAAACAAAACACCAATGTTCCTAAAATGCATTCTCCTCATCACAAACTTTCTAAGTGCTCAGTGTGACATATATTCAACTTGACCCCCAAACTTAAATGAGCATTTTTATATCAGAACAAATATTTGTACAGAGATGCCAATAATAAGGGTGTGATGACGTGTCTGGGAAGTAGTTCCTCTACAGGTGGTCAGAAGGCAAAGGACGACAGGTTTCTGAAACAGGTTATCCTCACCACAGTTCATGACCACTTAAGCCAAACATGGTGAGGTGCTTTGCATACATCATTTCATACACAGTACTCGTAACTCTGGGCTTCCCTGGTGGCACAGTGGTAAACAATCTGCCTACCAATGCAGGAGATGTGGGTTAGATCCCTGGGTCAGGAAGATTCCCTGGAGAAGGAAATGGCAACCTGCTCAGTATTCTTGCCTGGAGAATAATCCCATGGACAGAGGAGCCGGTCAGGCTATAGTCCATGGGGTCCCAAAGAGTTGGACACGACTTGGCGACTAAATAACAACAACTCATAACTCTGAGGATACTTCATCTCTGTTACTCAGGTATGGAAAAGGCTTGCCCAAACCTCAGAGGGCTCTTAACCCTTTGGTGCCTCTCTGGCTAGAGCCTTAGACTGAATGACAATGAGTATGTCTGGAGGAGGCTCTGGAGGAGTCAGGAAGTCAGACACCAAAGACTGCCTCAAAAAGAAAAGTCAAATAGTGGATGGAAGCAGAGAAACATGAAATGCCCCATCCATCACTTAGCAGTGTGATCTGGGCAAGTTGTGGAGCCTCTCTGGGTGTCAGTGGCCTCATTTACAAAACGAGGCTCACCTCTGTTGTGCCCACTGGAGGGGTAGACACAGCCATCTGGTAGAGGCCCTTTCCCGCGCTGTTATGTAGGTTATATAAAATCAGAAGAAAGAAATAGACTTTCTGATCACCTTTCTACTATCATCTGTTTACAAATGAAAAGTTCAGAAGAAGGCCAAAGTATAGACCTTGAATAGACAGCTCTGCAGGCAGGCAGGGGCTGCAGCCACAGAGTGGTCATCCAGGGCCAATATGGATTAAGGGCTTCGGTTAGGGGGAGGCATGGTGGGCTGAACCACTCTCTGGTTGAACTCTTGCCTGATTTCACCAGCTCACTACATAATTAGGTTTGAAGACATAAAGGTAATGAGATAACACCCAAAGCACCTATGTTCTCTGGAAGAGACGCTAGCCTGGGGATGACTATGTGCACGGTATTTTAAGATTAGCAAGCTAGGACACAATTGACAATACTGCATACCTCACACTGCCACTTAATTTAATTTCAGCCAAATATCAGAAGGACAGGAGAAGCAAGAGGGAACTTAAATGCCACCCCACACCCCCCAACTCCACCCCATCTCTTGTAGCTTGACTCTACTAATGGTTCTGCATTAGGTATGATTCTGGAGGGCCATTCTTTTGCAATTTACAAATGTACATATTTTTTAAAAGGCTCACTTTTATCTTTTGGCTGCACTGCACGGCAGGTGAAATCCTATTTCTCCGACCACAGATTGAGCCTGTGCCCGCGGCACGGGAAGCATGGAGTCTGAACCACTGGCCTGCCAGGAAGTTTCGTAAGTGGGCCATTTTAGGAGTCATTACCAGAAGCAGCTCCTCTGGGAAAGTACGAATGTCCTGAGCAGACACCATCCCTGGAAAACACATCCACTGGTTGCCTGGAGTTAGAGTGGATACCCATTTGGGAACAGTGAGGACTGTTAAGGGCTATGATTCACAGGTCCTTTCAGCTCCTTCCCTCAGCCATTCACAGCAGCATCAAGACAAAGAAGACCTGCCAGAAGGCCCATCGCACAGAACCAGCCATTTAGACACTCCTGACTCCTGGAGTTTAGGGCAGATACAGACCTATCGCTTCTACTGACTTTACTGATGAAAAACTGGAGGCACAAACAAATATTTCTAATTCCTGTCCATGTTCAGTGTTTACACTACTGTGAAACAGTTTATTTCTGGCATGCAGCACGGAGCCCACCTTCAACTACCATAATTCCAACAGTCTCACCTTATAGAATGTCTGTGTTTTTTCAGGTAGTTTCCTTGCATTTCTTAAAATCTTCTGTACATCTGTCTATAGAGGGTAAAACAAATTCAATGTTAGAATTCTGTGGTAAAAAGGGAAAGAATACAAAAGGACACCTTTAAATGGAAAAAAATGAAAACGAGAAAAGTTATAGTGTAAAGATGAGGCTCCCTTCTGAGTTAATGTTATTATTGTTCAGCATTAGTAAATCATCTCTCTCCTTCAAAAGGCTTGATGATACTAAAGCCCATGGCAACAAAAATGAACTTGTCTCACAAAAACACCCCCAGTAAACCCATACATCTATGGCCAGCTGCTTTTAGACCAGGATGCCAAGACCATTCAATGGGGGGAAGAAGTCTCTTTAACAAATGGTGCCTGGATAACTGGATAGCCACCTGCAAAAGAATGAAGTTGGACCCTCACTTCATACCATACCCACAAAATTGACTCAAAATGGATCAGAGGCCTAAATGTTAAGAGCTAAAACTATAAAACTCTTACCATAAAACTTACTCATAAAACTCTTAAAACAACATAGCAACAAAAGGAAAAAACTTGGCAAATGATCACAGCAGCATTATTCACAATAGCCAAAAGGTAGAAATAATCCAAAGTTCATCAACTGAATGAATGGAGAGACAAATATGGACTTTATACATTGGACCATTATTTATTCAATGGACTATTACTCAGCCATCAAAAGGAATGAAGGACTGATACATACTACAGCATGAATGACTGTTGAAAACATTACGCTAAGAGAAGTCAAACACAAAAAGGCACATATATGATGCAGTTTACATGAAATATCCAGAACAGACAAATCCTTACAGATGATAGAAAGCAGATAAGTGGTTGCCTAGAGCTGGGGCAAGAGTGACTTGTTTAGCGGGTAAAGGATTTCCTTTTGGGGTGATGAACATGTTTTTGAACTAGACAGTGGTGATGGTCATGTAACATTGTGATTATATTAATGTCACTGAACTGAATACTTTAAAATGTCTGAAATGGTAACTTTTGTTATATGCACCTCACCATAATAAAACAACACATCCAGACCAAAACAAAATTTAAAAAACAGTTTTAGAAAAATTCAGCTCTCCTTCAGACAGGGAAGTGCTGGGGTCAGTGATGGCAAGAAAGAGGGAGAACTTTAATTTCCAACAAAGGGAAGAGGCCCCTTAGCCAGGGCAGCATGTGTCTGTCTAGTCTCCCTGAAAAGGGGGCTAGAAGAGACTATGTGTCAATAGAGGTTACTTCTGTGGTCAGGTGGCCTGACTGCCTCTTCTCATTTGGCTTGGACTGGACTCATGGGAGGAACAAAGAAAAAAAGAAAAGGCACTCACGTGAGAAAAAAAGCTCAAAAACTGATATTTAAAAATAGGTATGACTTTGCCAATGGGAGGAGAAAGTCACTGAGTCCCTTGACTAAAGGCAGCACACCTTGATAATAGGATAATTTCATAGGAGCCTCCCATAAAGCATTTCTGTGGTATTACATGGTAATGCTCTGACTTACATTGTGCGGATGGGAGAAATAATCCATGAAGGTTTTTATGTCTTCCTCAAAACTGGTAGTAAAGATAACACCTATAATATTATTCAATGACTCACCATGTCAAAACTTTTACATTAAAATTAAATGCTGGAAAAAATATGTCTCTCTAGAAGAACTGACATGCTTCCTTTTATCAGACAAGGAGATATATAACCTACATGTTTTTTTTGACCTTGGCAGCAGGAAGCTCCAGAGAAGGCAATGGCACCCCACTCCAGTACTCTTGACTGGAAAATCCCATGGATGGAGGAGCCTGGTAGGCTGCAGTCCATGGGGTCGCTAAGAGTCGGACATGACTGAGAGACTTCCCTTTCACTTTTCACTTTCATGCATTGGAGAAGGAAATGGCGACCCACTCCAGTGTTCTTGCCTGGAGAATCCCAGGGACTGGGGAGCCTGGTGGGCTGCTGTCTATGGGGTCACACAGAGTTGGACACGACTGAAGTGACTGAGCAGCAGCAGCAGCAGCAGGAAGCTCAAGAGCCAAATTGCTCAAACACAATTATCATTTTGCCTTGGCTTCCTGGAACACCATCTCTCTTCTTCCTCTAGGTCTTATATTGCTCCAAATTTTGTAAAAAATGATTCTGCTACGTACGTGTTTTACTGTAGGCCACCTCAAATCCTTTTTGGAAATAATGACAAATGTTAGAAGTAAATGAATTACAAAGTATCAGAGGAAAAGAAAATCAAATCAAATGTCCTCCTGCCTGCAGAAACCCCTCCTCCTGTCCCCAGTGGAGAGCAACATGGATGGTAATGTTACCTGCAGGCCACTGGGTTTGATCCACACTGTCACATTCTGGGCATAACTGCGCTTGTTTTTGGGCTGCAGGGGGAACGGGCTCTTATTATCATCCTCACCATAAGGGTTTTCTTTAGCATCTTAAAAGAAAAAAACAAGCTTGAAATGACATCTGGCAAAACACAATCAAGCACATTTCCAATTAGGTTAGAAGCTCTTTGAATCATTCGATCTCCTATATCCTATTACCTCCCTAATTAAGAAAATCCATTAACTTCCGTCAGGTTGGGGAACCTGTTCTCAGCACTAATGTTGGATACTGAACAATCAACTGAGGCCCAGGCAAGTGAAAAACAGCTCACTGTCTTTAAACATACAAGTTTCACCTATCTGTTTTATAAATTAAGGTCATAAGAGGATAAAAATACATCAAATAATACTAAAGTGTATATAAAAATATGTGTATAGAGAATCCCATGGACAGAGGAGCCTGGTAGGCTGCAGTCCATGGGGTCGCTAAGGAGTCGGACATGACTGAGCGACTTCACTTTCATTTCTCATGCATTGGAGAAGGAAATGGCAACCCACTCCAGTGTTCTTGCCTGGAGAGTCCCAGGAATGGGGGAGCCTGGTAGGCTACCATCTCTGGGGTCACACAGAGTCGGACACGACTGAAGTGACTTAGCATAGCATAGCATACCTACATACTGCAATTTTACATAGTCTAGCCCAGCACTCTCCAACAGAACTTTCTGTGATAAGGAAAGGTAGCCACACCCCATGGGACCGCTGAACCCTTGACACCTGGCTAGTGTAGCAGAGGAACTGGATTTTATTTAATTAAATTTGAATAGCCTCCTGTGGTGAGTGGCTACTGAATCAGACAGCATAGGCAGAGACATTGAGAAAATTTAAAAGTAAAATTACATATAGTCAATTTAAGGAAAAGAGCAAGGGAAGAAATACTTTCTTGGTGAAACATACCCCATCTTATGGGTTACTAGTTTACTGCTTCCAAAGACATAAAGCCATGTTGGGTTTATAGCCACATGGATAAACAAAGATTTCTATTTTTCCACCTGCTTCCTGAGTCAATGATACTTTGTCACAAACTTACAAAGCATACTTATTACCTCTTGGCTCATTTTATCGGTATCATCTTTCAGGGTAGACAGAGCAGGAGTCATTTTCCCAATAAGACTGGGGAACTTAAATCCCTTGCCCACATGTTTCTGTTGAAAACTAGAATTAGCTTAGCTTCTCTAACTGACCCAGAAGTGCTCTAACCCCAATTTGGTCATTAATTTGGATGCCTTATACTGGCCCCATTCTACCTCTGTCACTGCCCTCTCCTCCTACCCCTTCCAAAAATTTATTGGTTCAGCTCTCCAGATGTTTCATGAAGACCTGTCAATCCATATGCCTTAAGTCAGGCCAAGATCCCAACAGTCGTTTCCGAGGCAACATGCTTATTTTCAACTTCTTGGCCACTGTTTCCATTTCCTCATTTATTTATTCCCTCCCTCACGTACTCATTCATCATCTATAGTAAGGCCTCACTATGTAGGAAGCACAATGCTAGGAAGTATGGCTAGAGAAGATACTTTTTTCTGGCCTCAATGTAAGAATATGTGTATTTATGAAGGGTATTTATTAAATTACAACTGTGTGCAAAATACTTAACATATACAACTTATCTCCTTTTAGCAACTCAAGAGGGTAGATATTATTAGTCCCATTAAATATGAGGAAATTGAGGCTCAGATTTCACAGGGACAGCTGGGCCTGGTTTCAAAGGCAATACTTCTTCCCCCAATCAACACTGCTATTCCTCATCTACCCAAATGTACTTAAATTTCAGGTCTGGATCCTATCCTACCTTCTCCATGGAGTTGTCCCAGTGTTTTCTGGTAGACGATTTTTCTAGTCCCATCTATCCTACAGCACTCAGTGTTAGTACCCAAAATTTCGGCATCTTATCACAGCCTACCTTGTATTGTCTCTTACTGCTGGGAGCCTCTATGTGGAAACTGGCTTAGCAGACATTAATGAAAAAAGAACAGGAGATCTTAGAAATAATAAATATGATAATAGAAAAATTTTAAAAATATTGGTTGCAAGATAAGACTGAAGATATCTTACAGAAGGTAGAACAAAAAATTTCAAAAATTAAAAATACGGGTAGGATAAGAAAATTACACACATGCCACACAAATACTATAAACACATCAAGAAAAGGAGAACAAAGAATACATGGAAGAAATCACAGACATATTCGTGCTTCCAGGACTCGAATTGCGAGATGGAAGCACTGAGTCCAGCACAATGAATGAAGAGACCAAAACCAAGGTATGTGATTCTGAACATCTAGAACGCTAGGGACACTAGAAGAGCCTCAAGGTGCACAGAGAAAGAGAGACCAGGGTCAAAGCTCGGACGGTCAGCACGGCACTACACTCTCAGGAGCAACACTGGAAGCCAGAAGAGACAACAGAGTGATGCTTCAATACTCTAAGGGAAAATGATTCCTGACCTAGAACTCAATATTCAACCATAGAGTATAAGGGATGAAATATGGACATTTCCACATATGTGAGATTTCAAATGTTTACTTCCCATGTGCCCTTTTCTCAGGAGGATTCATCAAACAGGAGAGTCACGGGAGAGATGTGAAGGGAAGATGTGGGATGACAGCTATGCAATGGGCCTAGAGAATAACCAGTCCATTCATGAAACAAAAGGAAGGACGATGACTCTCAAGAAAAAAGAAAGTGACAACAGAACACGTAAAGGATGCATTTTGCTTAGGCAAGAATTCGTGATAGGAACGTGGCAAAGAGCTAAGAAAAACAAGGGGAAACAAAAGGCAGGGGAGGCCGTGAGAGCCCAGAGTGAGGGCCGCACCCAGCTGTGGCTGGCCTCCCCTAGTCTGGCTGCCAGGCTCTTTCCTGGATTCTACGAGGAACGTCGGTGTCTTCCCCACAGAGCTCTCCTGTTAACTACAGTCAGTCAGAATACATTTATCTTACCTGCTAGAAAAAAGAAACAGCTAATTAAAAACAACGGTAGTATCTGGGGTAGGACACAAAGAGTTGCAAAACAAAGGAAATGTCACACTGTGCAGCACGTGGCTTAGCAGCGAGTAACACTGACAGCAAGGACCGAAAACCGCCGAGAACACCATAACCACACTGCAAGGGTTGAGCAAGGGAAAATGTGCTTCTTGGGTGAAAAGGTGGGCAGGGATGGCAGTAGTAAGAGAAGAGCTAAGCAGTTTTCCTTGAAAAGTAAAAAAATGGCATTAAAAAAAAGTCAAGAAATAGCTATGTACTTAAATTATTTAGAAATATAAGTAAAATATCAGAAGAAAAAATTAAAATTTGAGAATTGTTATCTGTAAGAACAGAACTAGGAGTAGAAGGGGGTAGGTGTAAACAGTACTAGTTTTCAAGCTTCCCTTTAATTAAAAAAACATAATTAAAACAGCAAGCTCTACCATTCAAATGTGCCTACTGTGTGTCAGATACTCATTTCCTTAGAAACTTCTCTCACCAACTAGCTAAGATAGGTTTTGTTGTTACTTACTACTTGTTACCATAATGACAATCCCAACCTCCTAGGACTGTTCTGAGAGTTAAATGAGATGACCCATTTCATTTTGTCTAGCACAGTGCCTGGCACAAAGTTAAATTCAATAGATGTTAGCTCTTACTACCGTCATTGAAAAGAACAGAAGGAGAGAAAAAAAAAAAACCATGAATACAGGGCTGAGAAAAAAGCAGTTCCATCTGATTTAAGAATATGCACAATGAGCCACGCATTGCTAGGTTGGCAGCCAGATCAGAAAGGAATGTGAACACTACTACCTTAGATTATGGACAGGCAGCTGTGGTAAAAACTATCACTTAACCTAAATAGTTTAAGTATCAGATGTAAATATTTTAGGCTTTGGAGATTATATGGTCTCTGTTGTAACTGCTCAATTTTGCCACTGAAGCAGGTGAGCCATAGGTATGTAAACGAATGGGAGAGATTCTGTAATAAAACAATAAAACTATATTTACAAAACAAGCAGTGGGTTAATTTGGCCTGCAGACCATCGTTAGCTGACCTCTGATCTAAGAGATCTGCTTTCTGAGAAATCTGTATGCAGGTCAAGAAGCAACAGTTAGAACAACAAACTGGTTCCAAACTGGGAAAGGAGTATGTCAAGGCTGTATATTGTCATCCTGCTTATTTAACTTATACGCAGAGTACATCATGTGAGAAGACAGGCTGGATGAAGCACAAGCTGGAATCAAGATTACTGGGAGGAATATCAATAACCTCAGATATGCAGATGATACCACCCTTATGCCAGAAAGCAAAGAGGAACTAAAGAGCCTCTTGATGAATGTGAAAGAGGAGTGAAAAAGATGGCTTAAAACTCAACATTCAAAAAATGAAGATTGTGGCATTCAGTCCCATCACTTCATGGCAAACAGATGGCGAAACAGTGGAAACAGTGAGAGACTTTATTTTCTTGGGCTGCACAATCACTGCAGATGGTGACTGCACCCATGAAATTAAAAGACGCTTGCTCCTTGGAAGAAAAGCTATGACCAACATAAGGACAGCATATTAAAAAGCAGAGACATTTACTTTGCCAACAAAAGTCCATCTAGTCAAAGCTATAGTTGTTCCAGTAGTCACGTACGGATGTGAGAGTTGGACTAAAAAGAAAGCTGAGTGCAGAAGAATTGATGCTTTTGAACTGTGGTGTTGGAGAAGACGCTTGAGAGTCCCTTGGACTGCAAGATCAAACCAGTCAATCCTAAAGGAAATCAGTCCTGAATATTCATTGGAAGGACTGATACTGAAGCTAAAGCTCCAATATTTTGGCCACCTGATACGAAGAACTGACTTATTGGAAAAGACACTGATGCTGGGAAAGATTGCAGGTGGGAGGAAAAGGGGACGCCAGAGGATGAGATGGTTGGATGGCATCACTGACTCAATGGACATGGGTTTGGGTGAACTCCAGGAGTTGGTGATGGACAGGGAAGCCTGGTGCGCTGCCAGGCTTGGGGTCGCAAAGAGTTAGACACGACTGAGCAACTCAACTGAACTGATCTAAGTGAAAGGTAAAGAAACCCAGCACAAGGCAAGAGCCCTGAGAATCAAAGGTCAGAATGAATGTAGGAATGCTGCACAGAGAACAGGTGAAGGGGGTGAGGAAACCCTTTTACACACACACACACAGGTTCTCTTCCAATTACTGTCCTACTTCTGTCCTCTTGTGGTCAAACTCGTCATTTTCATTTCCTCATCTCTAATTCATTCCTCAGCCTGTCTCCTGGCTAATCATTTGCCAAAACTGATTCTTAACAAAGCCACCAAGAATCTCTTCCCTGTCAAGATCAAATGACTCTTGATTCATAGTGTCCTCTTCTTTCTTCTTGGTTTCTATTCTTCCCTAAAACTATTTAATCATTTAAAATATTCACTCTAGGCAGTGGAAATAATAATTGGAGTTTCTGACTCAAAAAAAAAAAAAAATAAAATAAAATATTCACTCTTTAATCATTCAAAATACTCATTCTACAGTCTCTTTCAGATTAAGTCCTCAAGGTGCTAATCCTCCTATCACTCTTCCTTCAAATCTAAGACCTTCACATGATTTTACAATTTTTTTTTTTTCAAATCATGAACACATCTCCAGGGAGGACTGTTTTTTCTGCAGTAGGGTTTCCCTTGTGGCTCAGCTGGTAAAGAATCCGCCTGCAATGCAGGAGACCTGGGTTCGATCCCTGGGTTGGGAAGATCCCCTGGAGAAGAGAAAGGCTACCCACTCCAGTATCCTGGCCTGGAGAATTCCATGGACTGTATAGTCCATGAGGTCGCAAAGAGTTGGACACAACTGAGCGACTTTCACTTTTCCCCTGGTTGTAGAGGAGTTTCTACAGAGCCATTACAGTAGCTTCTGGAGGATGCACCACAGGTTTCGCTGCTTCAGCTCCAGTGTTTACACTGTTTAGTTAGGGAATGGGCAGGGTTGAGCCACACGGTGCAGGACTTGGGCTTCCACGTCTCACAGGAGATGTTTAGGTTTCTTTATATGTAAAAAGTAGGTAGAATAGAATTTTTTTTTCGTCCTCTCACTGAGAGGGTAGACCTTCCACACTCCCTGCTTTACTCAGTAGATTTCAGTTCAGTCTTGTCTCCTGTTCCTGTGTGACCTTTAAAATCCCAGCCCCTGGAATCTAGCTCAAGAGTTGGCACACTATGGTTGGCTGTGTGTTTCTGAGTTAAGAATGGTTTTTAATATTTGAAATGGTTTATGTATTGTGCTATGATGCCAGAGTTTAGTAGCTATGACAAAAACCATAATTAGCTATAAAATGTAAAATATTTATTATATATGGCCCTTTGCTGGAAAAGTTTGCTGACCCTTGGCCTAGCTTCTAGGGCCTATATTCCATCAAAATCTCTAGGCTTCGATGGCAAAAGGTATCCTTCACACCTGAACTGACATGCATGCACATGTGTGTAAGACACTGCAGGCCATGACTTACATGTGCTCATGAGACACTGTACTTCCTTCTCGAATCTCTTTATTCTCCTGGCTTTTGTGACTTCCTTTTTCTTGTACTTTTTCTCTCATCTGCCTCTTCCTTCTCATTTTCCTTTACTGGTGCTATTTCCACTGCCTCTAGTTGTTGGTCCTTTCTAGGGGTCTGGTCCTTTTTCCCTAAGGTATATACTTTCCTGAGGCTAGGGCTTCTTAAAGTGTGGTTATTGACCTAGATTGTAATCAATTAGGTAATATTAAAACTGCAAGTTCTTGATCTTGAATCCAGACCTACTGAATCAGAATCTCTGTAAGTGGGGACCAGGAAACAGAATTTTAAAACAAGTTCTCCAGGTTTACTTTTGTATACCAAAACTCAAATTTGTAAACTATTGCCCTAGCAATCTCCCTCATTCTCACCATTCTAAAGATCACCAATATGTTTATAACTAAAAATTGTACTTTCAACTCTGTCCTCTCTCCTGAACTCCAGATTCTTACAGGAATTGTCTATAGGTACCTTCACCTAAATCTCACAGGCATAAACATGCACAAGAGAAGTTCTTCCCAAATCTGCTATTCTGTTTCAATTATTAGTACCAATTATTAGTACCACCTTTTACCCTGCAGCCCACCAGAAACCTGGGACCATTCTCAACTCTTCTGTTTCCTTTATTCTTGTATCTAAATACTGCTGTTTCCACCTTCGAAATACCTTTGCATGGATCACATTCTCTCTTTTCCCAGCCACTGGCCTTGTTCTGCGTCTCATCTTGACATCTCCAGGACTGTCACAGGAGACTTCTAACAGCAAGATGCCCATACATTTTCAAATCCATACTCCACAGAGTTTTCTTTCTAAATGCAAAATTTATTATCTCTCACTTGGATATCAGCCACACTGCACAACTCCAGAAGTTACCAGTACTTAGAATACATAGTCACCTAACTGGTATCTCCACTGTTCTCATCATAGCCAGAAGGATCTGACCGTATTACTCTCCTTCAGCGGCCTCCCCGTATCTGTAGAATAAAGTCGCAGATGAGGCCTGCCCTGCTGTCCCACTGCCAAACTCTAACCTACCATCTGGCCTTCCCACCCCCACCCTCCCACTTTGTGGTCTAGCTTCCTTCTTTTCTAGAAGTGCTCTATTTGGAGCAAATTTTTCTTTTTCTTCAAACTCAGTAATGGTCTCTCTCCTCTCTGGAGATATGCCCAAGTCCTCAAGGAAGAGCCATCCCCTACTTCAGGCCGACTGTGATCTTCATGCCAGTTTAGGTTTATTATTCCACTTTCCACTAGTCTTTGAGTAACTTCTGCTGACTCTTTTAGCCTGCAGACCCGGCACAGAATAGGCTACTTGGTAGATGTTCCTAAAATTGAAATGGGCCCAAAGGAGTTCAGGGAGACACTGCAGTTGGAGCCTGAGTACCTAGGAGTACAAAGGCCTCAATCAGAAGGAGTAGAAAAATCAGAAGAAGAAATGGCCTTTGGGAGAAAGGGAGAGATGATGGTTTCTGCCGCAAACACGCTGATTCGAGGACTGTGACAGAATATCCAGGTGGAGAGGTCCAAGTGGGAACCTGGAAATACAGGCGCAAGATTCAAGGAGAGATCAAGCAGGACGAGAGTTAGAGATATGTTGAGAGTCTGAAGACAAAACAGCTGATGAAATAAGAGAGAATAACCCAAGAGTAGAAGGCAAAGAACACCACCCTGGGAAATCATGAGGCAAGGGGAAGAAAAGACAGGATGACAAGTGAAAAAAGGTGCCAAGGAAAAAGATAAGTACCAGGTGAATGCAATGTGAGGAAAACTAAGGGAAAACAGTCTCAAGAAGGAATGGGATTAAATTATCTAAGAATGTCTAGGGGTAGCTGGGTTAAAAATAGTACACTAAGGAAAGTTTGTTTCCCCTGAGCTGTAATGTTAAAAGTCCAAAGGTTAAATTCTCTTGGGGTTGTCCACGTACATATCCAGCATCAGAAACCACAGGGCACTCATAAGGGAAATCATGCACTCTCTGACTCACAGAGAGAGCCATTCAGAACAGTAGAGAGAAAACAAAGTCAGGATAAATAAAGTCTGATCTGGGGTATACCTGAAATTGGACCCAACTGCACCATTTTCCCTAGCCATGGGAGAGGTTCTGGGCCAGGCTCAAAGAGAGACATCATGAGGTTTGATTTCTTCTTGCTGTCAGCTTGAGAGTAGAGCATCCCATGCCATTCAGGACTAGATGGAGAGAAGACGGACGGTGAGAACAGCTTTATGCCTGGGACTGTCAAGCTAAATAACTCTACCCTGTGTTTTTGCTCAAGAGACACGGCTTTCAGCTTTGAAATTAGGTGCGCTATTAAAGCCAAATCCTAAACCTACAAATGCATACTGAGTGAAGTCGCTCAGTCGTGTCCGACTCTTTGCGACCCCATGGACTATAGCCTACCAGGCTTCTCTGTCCATGGGATTCTCCAGGCAAGAGTACTGGAGTGGGTTGCCATTTCCTTCTCCAGGGGATCTTCCCAACCCAGGGATCGAACTCAGGTCTCCAGCATTGGAGGCAAATGCTTTAACCTCTGAGCCACCAGGGAAGCCTCCACAAATGCATACTATTGCCCCTTAATATTAGCATTCTTTGGAGATATGTATTACTATTTAGTTACGTAGATACAGAAATAAAAAACAGTATTATAAGAGAAAAAGAGAATCACAAGGGCAGCAGATAGCTGCAGGCGTGGTGAGGAGTAAGAGCTATGACCTATAGGTCTCTTCAGCCACCTCCAAATCATTCACAGAAATACCACACAGAGAAGCCCTTCTAACACAGTGCACAAAGCCATCACCCAGCTCTGTTCACACTTCTCAAAGGGCCTCAGGTGATTCTTGTATTCAGAATTAGTACAAGTAACTTGAGTACCAAGAATCTAGCACACTGATATCTAATAAGAATTGTATTTGTCTTTTTGGATTAGCTAATTTTAACTCCAGCAGAAATGGAGCCATGCTTCCTCTAGGTATGTTTAACAACTCCTGATCTTCTCTACCAGTCAATCCCAGTTGATGGCCAGATGACCAGTCACCTCTTCTTCTCTAACAAATAGGTATTTTTGAAAAGGAAGCAGGCAGTTCTGCAGATTTTGAGACTATATCCAAAGTCAAAGCTAGAAGGGCATTCCTTATAGAGAAGGAATATAGCACAGTGGTTATGAGCATGGGCTGTAGAGTCACAATGCATGGATAAAAATCCTGACTCTTTTATCCAGGATCTGTGTGACCTTGAGCAAGTACCATGACTTTGCTCTTTAAGTCTCAGTTTCCTCATCTAAGGCAACAGGGGGTAATACTGATACCTCCTGGATAGTGTTATGAGGGATTACATGAGTTAACATATGTAAAGTGCCTAGAGGAGTATCTGGCACATGGTAAAATGTTCAATATTATCAGCATCTTTTTTCATTTTATAGCTGAGAAGTCTGTGCATACTGTCTAAGATCCTATAACAAGTTGGCAGCATTGCTTTAACTGACTCCGGGTTTCCTAGATAGGACAGAAAAGAGGAAAACTGAGAAGAGATATAATATAAAGGCAATATAAAGATCTACTGAACAGCACAGGGAACTCTACTCAGTGTTACACGGCAGCCTGGATGGCAGCGGAGTTTGGGGCAGAGTGGATACATGTGTATGTAGTTGAGTTCCTCTGTTGTTCACCCAAAAGTATCACAAAATTGTTAATCACCTTATTCCAATACAAAATAAAACGTAAAAAAAAAAATCAATGTAAAAAATACTTTATTAGGGAGGCAACATATGTATACACCTATGAGTGATTCATGGTGATAAATTATCCTCCAATTAAAAATAAATAAATTTAAAATAAGAAATAAAAAATGCTCATTATCTAAAAAATATAAAGGCAATATAATTGAAAGACTCACTCTGTACTTACTCTAGTGGATGCTTTAAAGAGAAGTAGAGACGGTGACAGTAGGTGAGAAGGATATGGCAGGAAGAGAAAAAGAGTGATGAGATCCTTTCTGTTTTTTCAGAAATATCTGGGAAATACTTCACTTTGTAAATTGATTCTCCCTTTCACTCAACAAATGGTAAAAAAGTTTCTTACCCTAGCTGAACTATCGCCACCATTCCTTCCACTTTTAGGCTGCCATGAAGCAGGACACAGAAGTTGGGTATCTTGCCTGCAATCTGATTGGCTGAATTTTCATCTTCATTGTCATCAGTTATACCAGTACCCACCTCATCACCTTCTGTGAAAAGAGAGAAAACCAGTCAGACTGATATTAGCTAGAAAAGCCCCGAGCTCCAATTGCACTCTTGGCTGCTTCTAACCTTGGAAGGAGAGTACATGGAATTATAAAGGAATATTATAACAAGGAAGAAAAACTCATATTCTGGCTTTCCTATGTCCATATAAAAATCAGTTTTCACATATTATATGAATTTCATTCATAGGAAACATCCAGAATAAGCAAATCTATACAGATAGAAAGGATATCAGTGGTTACCTGAAGCTAAGAGAGATGGAAGGTTAGGGATTGACAGCTAAAAGGCTTCATTTTTGAGAGTGAAATTCTACAATTCTGATTCAAAAACTGTGGTTATGGTTGCATAACTCTGTAAATACACTATATACTACTGAATTGTACACTTTAAATGAGTGAAATATTTGGTATATGAATTATATTTCAGCAAAACTGTTACACAAAAAATCAGCTTTCCATAGTTTCTACTAGAACACTAAGCTAGATGCTCTCTGGGAATTTTAGGTACCACTGAAACAGAAATAGAGGTTCAGAGATGTCAAGAGTGTTCTCAGCTGACAGCCTTCAGGCAGCAAGTGGATGGGATACCCTAGAGAACCGTGACTACTCCACAAGCCTCTTGACTCGCTTCTCCAACTCCAGGTTCTCTCTGACAAATGAATGCATCTTCCTTCAGGTAACTTCCTTCTGGAACTATCCATTTACTCAAGCTGATTCAGACTTTCTAATTCAATAGGAAGACTCTGCCTGGCTTGATACTCAATAGCCCTTACAACACGGCTCCATTTTGCCTTCCCATACTTTTCTTTCCACTGTTCTCCTACATGAACTCTTTATTTTGCTCACTTTCTTTCCTGGCAATTTATATGGGTGTGCAGAATCCCCCAGGAGCTTAGAAATAAGGGAAACCTGGTTGTTATCAATATCAAGAACAATATTATACACACAGTGATCACAACCAGTCATCTGTGAGAACATATCAAAGATTTGGTCTATGTGATGGACGATTATGGAATACCCAAAACTCCAACTGAAATAACCTTGAATAAATGGAACGTGATCATAATTCAGTAGGGGGAAACCTGATTGACTATATACATTTCTTGGAGAAAGTTGGTGAACATAAAGGAGATGGTCAGCCTAAAACAGAGAAAAGAGAAGTTTAAAGTGCTTGAGACTAACATTCTCCAGAGAGATGCTGAATTCAGGAGCTGTAACTATAGTTGCTGGAGAAGTATATTCTGAAATAATGTGGCCTCACAAGGGCCTGGATTCATTCATTCATTCATTCAACAGTATTTACTGAGTATGTGCTATGTGCTAAGCGCCAGTAGAGAACAGGTGCAGTTTCTCCTGTTATAAAGCTACATTCCACATTCATCAGGCAACCTTCTAAGAGCTACTCTGGTTTCCCCAGCATGATCCCACA
Source organism: Tragelaphus eurycerus (assembly GCA_935064755.1). Taxonomy (NCBI): domain Eukaryota; kingdom Metazoa; phylum Chordata; class Mammalia; order Artiodactyla; family Bovidae; genus Tragelaphus; species Tragelaphus eurycerus. Next base: position 3,662,202 of record CAKXYN010000054.1, on the reverse strand, counting down.
GGGAAAGACAGAGCCCTAGATGAGGAACTAAGCAAGCATTCTCATCTCTAAAGAGGACTTCCACTGTAAATTAACAAAGCAGCACACAGTAAATTGTGTCAAATGCTTTCTTTCCACAGTTATAAAACAGCAGAATTAGTTTTTAATATATTAGGCAACATTCCATTTTTTAAAAAATCCAACCCAGTAAATACTCCTTTCCCCAAAACTCTTCAAAATGGGCTATTTTACTATCCAACATTTAAGAATAACTTTAGATAATAAGATACTTCATATGTATCACTGGAATAAGAAGAGAACTCACCTTTGTTAAGTGCTATAGGTAGGACCAGATGTCTGGACAGAACTGGGGGACTTGAAATATCTGCTATATCAATAAATCCCACTATTTCCAAATCTGAAAACAAGGAATCAACACAGAATTAATTCGTTACAAACAATAAATGTTGGAGATGATGTGGAAAGAAGGAAACTCTCCTACATTGTTGGTGGGAATGTAAACTGGTACAGCCAATACTGTTCTCTATGGACAACAGTATGGAAGTTCCTTAAAACCTGAAAACAGAGCTACCACATGACCCAGCAACCCCAATCCTGGGCATATATCTGGAGAAAACCACAATTTGAAAGGCTGCATGCACCCTGATGTTCACGGCAACACTATTTAGCCAGGACATGGAAATGTCCATTGACAGAGGAATGGATAAAGAAGATGTGGTACATAAATGCAATGGAATATCACTCAGCCGTAAAAAGGAATGGAATAATGCCATCCGTAGCAATATGGATGGACCTAGAGATTGTTGCACAGAGTGAAGGAAGTCAGAAAGAGAAAGACAAATATATAACGTTGCTCATATGTGGAATCTAGAAAAATGTCATAGATGAACTTACTTGCAAGCAGAAATAGAATCACAGATGTACAAAACAAACTTATGGTTACCAAAGGGGGATCTGGTGGTGGGACAAACTGGGAGACTGGGATTGATATATACACACATTGAGACTGTACACAAAATAGATAACTAATGAGAAGCTACCGTACAGCACAGGGAACTCTGCTCAATGCTCTGTGGTGAACTAAATGGAAAGGAAATCTAAAACAGAGGAGTGTTTATATATATATATGTATATGTATATATCTGATTCACTCTGCTGTACAGCAGAAACTAACACAACATTGTAAAGCAATTATACTCCAATAAAAATTAATTCATCTTATGGGAAAGTACATTATTTTCTATGTATTGGATTTCATAAACACTGTGTTTAGTTGGGGAATTCAAATATGATGACTAGGAAGGTTATTAGAAGTTTTTTGGAATGACTCTAGCACTTTGCATCTCAAATAATTAAGAAAATAAGGATATCTGTCTATTTAATGGACTTAAGTTTTATGACAAATCAGCTAAACTTTTTACAAGGCTAGGTCCCCAGTCAAGGCAAAAGCTTAATGGTTGTTTCTCTGTACAGTAAAGGGAACTTCTGGTCACCAGGGGGCGACATACACAAATATTTCCACGACAACTGAAAGCCTGTGTTTGGAAAGCAAAGCTGCTGCATTAAAAATGTTTTCTCTGAGAGAAAGAAATACATTTTCTACAAAACCAGGATTGCAGTCTATATATGACAATGATTTCTTTGCTTTATAGAAACTGTATTAAAGACCAAAAGTATATTTTGAAAATTTAAAATTAGTAAAAAAAAAAAAAAGTTGAAACTCAAAGTACACTCTAGAAGTTTCTTTCTGATTCTATAGATAATAGTATAAAAACTTAGAAAACATTAAAAACTGTAAAGAAGAAAAAGTCACTCATTATTTTTCGTTGGAAGAAGCCTTCATATTTTACTCATTCTCAAAACAATTTTTTTAAAAAGTCAGGATCATGGTGAGTATACCATACTTCTTACATTGAATAATAAGGAAATCTGATTCTCTGGACTTTTGGTGTCATTACCTTCTTTAGCTGATTAACAAATGAATTAACATAAGCAGTTATATATATTTTTTCATTTGAGTAGAAAAAGGCCTATGTTTTAAAGTGGTTTAAATATAAGCTTTAACAAAAATCCTGGCCTAAAAGTTTATATAACTTAGTCCATTAAATAAAAGACAATTATCCTTATTTTCTTAGTCACTTAAAATGCAAAGTATTAGAGCCATTCAGAGAAATTTCCAATAACCTTTTCAGTCATTGTATTTGATTTCCCCACCTAAACACTGTGCTTATGAAATCTGATACATAGAAAGTAAAGTGCTTCTTGAAAGAAAAGATCTATTCAAAGTTACTCATCCAAAAAAAGATGGGAGTCTAACTGGTTTGAAGGCAACAAAACATTTGGCACACTGTGTCTAGTTGCAATGAAAGAGATGGATGCCCTACTTTCAGACAGCCAGGAACAGAAAATAAAGGCCCACAAAACAAGAGTTTGTGCACAGTCTTTCCCTCAACAACAACTTAAAATCTATACATTTAAGAATGAACTGAATCTCCAGCTGTATTTAATTTTAATCATTTGGTGACTGAACAGCTACCTGGTGAATGTCTACTGAGCATGAGACAGTATGGGAGGTGCAGAGGGAGATACGGTGACTAAAATAGTTGATGGTTCAACATGTACCCACCGCTCAAGGAGTCCATCTGCCAATATCAGACAATTCTCTTCTCTACTACCCTAGTTACTTTAGATTCTTGGCTTTGCCAATCTAACCTAAGTATAGCACCGGCAACACAAGCCAGGTAGAAGTCACATACTTTGCTTTCTTTTAGTCATAATACAAGCAGCAGGATTAGAAAGGTATGGTATATCAGAGCTGAGACCTGAGAGATTCCACTCACCCAGCCAGTAAGAACTAGAGGAAGTGACTTGTCCAGGGTCACAGAGGAAGACTCACACAGACAAGTCGAGAAGCTAGCTCTTCATACTTGACCTTAATAATGATGCTAGTCAGTCTCTGGTGGCTCAGAGGTTAAAGCTTCTGCCTCCAATGTGGGAGACCCAGGTTCGATCCCTGAGTCGGGAAGATCCCCTGGAGAAGGAAATGGCAACCCACTCCAGTATTCTTGCCTGGAGAATCCCATGGATGGAGGAGCCTGGTAGGCTATAGTCCATGGGGTTGCAAAGAGTCAGACACAACTGAGTGACTTCACTTTCAAGCTTCTACAAAGCTTTCCATGCTTCTCTCCATACGTGTCAAGTCAGTCTTACTATCTCTATTAAAGGACCACCTCAAGGATTTCAATGCTAGTGAATTTGGCTCTGGTTTTCAATCTCTAGTAATTTGTGGTTATAATCATTTAGGATTGGAGATAATTCATGACGTCACCATGGAAGACCATTCATCTGCTAACCCTTAGGCAATGCACCCTCCCATCCAAAGTATACTGAGTATATATTTCTCTTCAGCCCTCCTGGAGAGAGGAGAAGAAAATCAGAAGTTAGAAGAAAGTAAGGATAACAGAAGTACTAAGGAGGAAGTTTAAAAAAAAAAAGTTACCTGTATTAATGACTTTAGGGATAGGATCAATTTCCTCATCTATTACAAAAGGTTCTGGCCTGGGGAAGACTTGCACGTCAGCGGTTAGGTGGCCACACTTGAGAACAGCATGGAAGGGTGTATATGCCAGATCTATCAGCTTTCTAGAATATGATGGTTATTTGTTATAGGAACAGTAGTATGACACATGTACTTTTTTCCAAGTAAGTTTTTTTTAAGATGTTATGTTTGTTTTCCCTTCAAGTTTATTCCAAAGCTATGATCTGGCCATTCATGAAACAGAACAAAATTTGATATTTTTGGTGAGGAAATTTCAATTCTGAAAAGCCCAAAAGCAAGTGCATCTTTGAAATTGCTGTCAATGTAAGGAAGTCGGTACCTATAGGTATTATAGATTTAGATATGCTTAATTTAAAAGGGACTAGACTTTTAAAAGTCACTACTATCAGTCATAATATCTGAAAAAATGTGCAACTTGGGGAAAATAAAATGACACAATTAGAAGTAAACTAGATATTACTGTTTGCTATCAAATTATAATAATAGATTGTAAGAAGGCAAAAAAGTTCAATGTGTATACTCACCCAAACATAGACTGTACATTTTTCAAGCACAGGGGACCATCAATAGTAAAAATCTGCCCTTCACCATTGTTTAAATCTATAAGACGTTCAAGGCAATCCAAAGAATCAGTGCTCTGAAGCTAGAAAGCAGAACGACCCTTTTCAGTTCAGTTTAGTCGCTCAGTCGTGTCCAACTCTTTGTGACCCCATGAATAGCAGCACGCCAGCCCTCCCTGTCCATCACAAACTCCTGGAGTTCACTCAGACTAAAGTGGCATAAAATGAGACATTATTATCAACACACCAAGGTCACATAAGGGAGATGATTTTTTTTTTTTTAATCAATGTGAGAAGGAAAACAATTTTGACTCAAAGTTGCCAAAGCGGAATGTTATAGAAAATTATACCAGTAGAGCTATTTCATTTCAAGTAGCTTTGCAATGATTCAGAGGTGACTGCAGCTAGTATTCACAGACCATCTTCCCTTCCAAATGTTTCTAACACTTTTGGTAAAAACCATCATTATCTACATTTTACAGATAGAAAAACTGAGATGAAGAAAAATTAAATAACTTTCCAAACTAAATGGGAAAATCAGGAAGTGGAGTTTAATAAAACATTCATCAGAGTAATGTTACTTTACCAAAAAAAAGCATACTGCTGTCAACATTCCTAGCTTAATGGATGTTAAGAATTCCTAACTGAGGGAAACACTGAACACCAAAAAGAACATTTTGACTCTTCAGCATGTGAAGGATCTTTGTGGGAAGTAGGATGGATAACAACTCCTGCTATGTCTCTTGAGATGGGGCAACACTGTGCTTTCAGAGAACATTTGGGACAGAAAGTCTTTTCAAATATAATTAGTAATCAGTCTCAGCTGAAACAATGCTGGTCGATGTGATAGTACAGCCATACCTCATTTATTGAGCTTTGCAGATACTGCCTTTTTTTTTTTTTTTTTTAAACAAATTGAACGTTTGTGGCAAACTGCTGTCAAGCCCCATCTTTCCAACAGCATTTACTCACTTTGTCTCTATGTCACATTCTGGTAATTCTCCCAATATTTCAAACCCTCCACAAGCAAAAAGATTACAACTTGCTGAAGGCTCAGATGACAGTTAGCATTCTTTGGCAATAAAATATTTTAAAAATTAGGTATGTAGATTTTTTTTTAGACTTAATGCTATTGTACACTTAACAGACTACAGTAAAGTATAAACAAAACTTTTATATGCCCTGGGAAAGCAAGAAATTAATGCATATCTCTTTATTGTGATTCCCACTTCACTGCAATTCCCACTTTGTGATGGTGTCTGGAACATCCTGCAGTATCTCTGAGGCATGCCTGTATACGTAATGCAATAGTAGTGGAATACATTAAAAATTAAACTGTGTCCCAAAACATATCTAATCAAACTAAAAAGAACTTAGTACAAAGCATTACCTCCTCCAGATTCGCCATGCACATGATGTACAACTTAGATGGAAAAGGAAAAGGTAGTGGAAACCTGTTGCTCTCGCTGCGTTGGTTGTGAGTAGCCAAGGAGTGCCGCAGAGACCCTCTACCGATGCCAAGACAGCCATCTGTCACCAGAACAACCTGTTTGCAAAGAGTGAGAGGAGCTTTGCCCATGAAATAACATATTTATTTAAGGCAGTCTCATTTGGCAAATTTTACATTTCTCCCAAATTACATTTGCACTGGAAAATGTACCTCTGCAGGGATACAAGCAAAGATGTGAATAAATCTCAGTAACATTTTGTCAAGTGAAAGATGACAGACACATCGTATGATTCTACACATATATATGTGTGAAGTTCTAGAACAGGTGAAACAAAACTGCTGCTGCTGCTGCTGCTAAGTCACTTCAGTCGTGTCCGACTCTGTGTGATCCCACAGACGGCAGCCACCAGGCTCCCCAGTCTCTGGGATTCTCCAGGCAAGAACACTGGAGTGGGTTGCCAACAAAACTAAGATAAATCAAATAGGGAATGCAGGGAGATACTGGGTAGGAAGGGATGGAGGAAACTGTAGGGTAATGGAAATGTTCTATAGCTTGACTAGAAGAGCAGTTACATAGGTGTATACATTTGTTAAAACTCAATAAACTGTACACTTAAGATCTATGCGTTTTACTATATTTTACCTAATTAAACCTTTAAAGAAAAGCACCTACCTGTGAACACTTAAAAAAAGGAAAAACCACTCATAACCAATTCTTACTTAACTGTATTAAAACTAGAATCCTACTTCTCAGACGAGGAGTTGGCACCTAAGGTGCTGCTGTCAAAAATGGCATAAGGATTTACGTGTGTCCCTAGGAGGTATCAGCACAGAAGTCTGAAGACTGATTCATGACACTTTATTTTCAAAGATGACAAACTTTATCTACCCTTGGTCAACTAAAATGACAACTGCTTTAAACATGTATTTATAAACATGTATTTATTTACCATATATATATAAGACTTTTTAAATGCATTATTTAAAAACAAATTATTTATTGGCTGCACTGGGTCTTTGTTGCTGTGCGGGCTTTCTCTAGTTGTGGTGAGCAGGGGCTTCTCTTGTTGCAGAGCACAGGTTCTAGGTATGAGTGCTTCAGTAGTTGTGGCACATGGGCCTGGTTGCTCAATGGCATATGGGATGTTCCCAGACCAGGGACTGAACCTGTGTCCTCTGCACTGGCAGGTGAATTCTTATCCACTGTACTACCAGTGTGTATGTGCGCTCAGTCGTGTTAGACTCTGTGACCCCATGGACTGTAACCTGCCAGGCTCCTCTGTCCATGCAATTTTCTAGGCAAGAACACTGGAGTAGGTTGCCATTCCCTCTTCCAGGGGATCTTTCAAACCTAGGGACTGAATCCACATCTCTTATGTCTCCTACATTGGCAGGTGGATTCTTCATCAACTGTACCACTTGGGAAGTTCTGAAATGCATTCTTAATCAACCTATAATGTTTAAAAGACTTCAAAACATACTAACAATAGAGGTTAGTTACAGATCATTTTCATTTTTCTCATTGCTTCCAAGTGATCCTGTGCAGGGTGGACTGTGCAAGCAATCCAGAGGAGTACTGTTTTTGCTCCCTAACCTAGTCTAGTAACTTGACAGTAACAGGCCAGTAAGGCAGTATTAGGTGGTTGTACCATGTGAAGTGCCAAGATTCACACGTGCATGCATGCGTATTCACTTATGTCTGACTCTTTACGACACCAAGGACTGTAGCCTGCCAAGGTCCCCTGTCCATTGGATTCTCCAGGCAAGAATACTGAAGTGAGTTGCCACTTCCTCCTCCAGGGGATCTTCTCCACCCAGGGATCGAACCCAGGTCTTCTGCATTAGGAGGAGGATTCTTTACCACTGAGGCACCTGGGAAGCCTGTCAAGACTGGCACTTACTTCTAAAGACCAAGAATGCTTAATAGAGGTCCCCTGGAGAGATGGCATCTCTTGGGAAGGCAGGCAACACATATCTCTCTTCCAGGTACCAAGAGTTGCTACCTAATGATTTACTTCTGCCACTAGCATTTTCAGATGCTGTGTGATAATGAAATATTTTTTGTAATGTCCAAATGAAACAGACTTTACTCAGCTAATGAAGACATAGTTCAGCTTTCTAAAAATTTGGCTAAAAATATTCCACATTAAAACAAATCCATTTGATAGTAACTGATTATAGAAAACAATCACTAATAACTTCCACTGTGTTTTGGACCTGGTTCACCCCAAAACTCACCAAGCAAGTCTAAGTGGATCCAGGCCCAGCTCCTTGCCCTCAGGGTACAGTATATCTCAAATTCAGATTCCTCCTTTTTGCAAAGGAAGAACAAAACATTAAAAGGCAGAAGTCTGCATGGTGCACAAGGTCTGGCTCTTACATACTTTCTGAGTTTCTTCAAACACTGAAGAAGTAGCAAATGAAACTGTGTTATCTGCTAGCTTTCAGTTCGGAGGGTATTAACAACAAAACTTTACTTTTCATTATAGTTAAGAAGTTGGGTCTGTAATGTACCAAATAATGTTTATGAAGTAAGGTGCCAAAGATTTTTATTTCTGAAAAGAAATAAAAAGTATTTATTGGCTTTTTTTTTAGCAAGTGTCCACTAAAGTGATCTGATTTTTAACCTTTTTGTAGTAGCTCAGGGTCTTCACCAACTCATGACTTCATACTCTATAAGCAGGATGGTTTTACAGTAAGAAAAGAGAAAAAAAGCTTAAAAAAAAAAAAAGTTGGGTTTACTGAGATACAATTTACATGCAATAAAATTCACCCATATTTGTATATAGTTCTATGAGTTCCAACAAGTGCATTCAGCGATGTAACCACTTTTACAATCAAGATATAGACCAGTTCCATTGCTTCTCATATTCCTTCATGCTTTACTTAGGTCAACCCCTAATCTTTCCAATTGTAGATTGGGGTAGCTTGTAGGCAGCTACAATCTTATATTTATTTAAAAAACAAATGTCATTGATGCTACTGACACTACTGAGGAATTGTGCATTTGACCCTATAGTAAAAAATCACATACTATGGTCCACTGACTATTTCTATAAGCAAAGTTTACTGGAACAGAGCCACACTCATTTATTTACTTAATATCCATGGCTGTTTCTATGCTACAACAGAGCTGAGGAGCTGCCACAGACCTGCAAAGGCTAAAATACAAACAGTTCCCTGACCCCTGTTGTAGACTATTATGATTTTCCTTGTAGCAACTTTACTGTTTTCTCCTTTAAAATAAACCACTTCTCAAAGTATCTCTTTATGGCAAATGTTCAACTCTGCTCTGATTTGATGCTAACGTAGACCTATTGTGGACTTGAAGGAAAGGGCAACTGATTTTATGACATTGATACACCTCACTTTTTAGACGAGTCGATAGTTGAGAAGGTTAAAAGTGTGCTGAATAAATGCTACAGTGGAATAATGCAGACAGACTATATTGTATAGATGTTTACAATTCTATCACTCAGGATTATAATCATCCCTTCCAGAGAGTGTTCTAAAATTCTACTGCAAGCCCTCTGTATTTTATACAAATACCAGCTTTCAATAAGTCAATTTACCAGGAAGATGCTTTCCTTAACGCATAATTGAGCTGCTTTCTGAGTATACTGGTGTTGATTTGGTATCTTCTTTTAAAAGATACCAATAGCATATAAGATAGTTTGTGGGAATTACAATGCATGCTGTGTCAGAGCCTGAAGAAAACTGAAGTACCTCTGTGGTCAATGCTTTTAACTTAAGGCAAAGAAAAGAATTACACTTTTACCTGACAAGGAATTGCACCACCCCATTCTTGCTGAACGATATTGCAAACACCAACTAATGCAGATTCCAAGCAGGTTTTGTCATAATCATCCATATTACTGAGTGCCTCCTGATTGAATGAAAGATAGAATTGTTCATTATTCTTCATTGTTTTCATTTGTTACTAGAAAAAAAACATAAACTGTTCAAAGCATGAATGTCACACAGGGGACACTACATTTCCGAGAGCCCAAAGCACACTTTCTTAAAAAAAACTGGTAAAACAGACTCCCTCAACTGTAAAGGATGGTAAAAAAGAGCTTCCCTTTATTTTGTTCTCTCATCAGGTGAGACTGAATAGCCCATCAAGTTCATATTTTTGTAAATGATCTTGACAGAATAGTTAAAATGAAAAATGTTTAAGCACATCAACAAAAATAATGCAAAATTTACTGAATACTATCACCACCTTAGGCATTTTACATGCATTTAATCATGATAACATCCTATAAGGTGTAGATGATTAACCTATTTTTAAAGTAAGGAAACTAAGGTACAAAATGATTAGGTAATTTTCCCAGGTCTTATGCCCAAGTGGCAGAATCTAGATCTGAACCCAGTCAGTCAGACTCTAAGACTCCTGGTCTTAATCATCACTCTGCACTATCTATATAGCAACTCTTTACACATCAAACTACTAAACATCCAAGGTCCTTAGTTTATTTACTTATAAGAAATCTGGTGCAATTAAAAAAAAACAAACTTTGAGTCACTTTAAAAAAAAAGTGAGTTAATAAGTGATTTAACAAAATTTTATTACTTATATTTAAAAAGCAAACTACACTGATCCTGAATTTCTAACCTGCCTCGCAATTATTAAATTGTTCGTTTTAATTCCAGAAACATTGACTGCTGCTCCCTATCCACAAGGAACTACGCGAGGCATTGTTGGAAATATTAATAATTTTGAGATGCTTCCAGAAAGTAAATTCTTTGGCATATCACAGACAAACCTTTGGAAGATAACACCGATCAATCAAAGTTTTAAAATGAGGATTTCTTGGCATCTGTAAATCAAAAGCTATTTGTTGGGGAGGAAATATACTCCTGAATTACTCTAGAATGAAGGCTTTTGTAAGGGCTATTTTTCATCTCAAGTTTATAGAAAAGTAGAAAATAGTAGTGTTGAACCTAAAGATCCTGAACCTCAGGGAACAAGGCACTACATTCTGAGATGCTCCCCTCCCACAGAGAATTTCAGAAAACCAAGAGAGGTGACTACGGCAACAACTCACAGCTCTAACTCAAGAGCTCTACCAAAGGCTGAGGGCCTACTGGTTATAATCCTTGTTTTATAGTTATATTCAGAATAGTATACTCAGAGACTTATCATTAAGCAATTCCAGTTATAAATATTCAGTGCAGTATGATAACACTGCTTTCCTTCCTATAAATTTGGGCCCTGTACATATAACTCATTCCTTTTAGTACCTGTAGGGTGTTATAATCTCTTGTGAAGGGAACCATCAACTCCCAGAGGGATGAAAAAACCACCAGAGCTGTAAACTCAAGCTTGTAATTTGTGGCCATGTGCTCAAACAGCATTGTCAAACCATGGGCTGCCAGGTGCTTGCGCTGATATTCCTCGGACCCCTCGACAGACACAGGTCGGGTCATGGAAAGAGATACGTCCATTACCACCACTGTAGGCATGATGAAAGCGATCCTGGTATTCCCAATCCAAATGCAAACAGAAAGCTATAGATAGAGAAATGCTGCAGAAAACAAACATGATTAGGTCTTTCATGTCATGGAAAAAAATGTGTTTTTTTCATCACGTGTGTGTGTGTGTTAGTCGCTCAGTCATGTCTGACTATTTGCAACTTTGTGGACCTGTCAGGTTCCTCTGTCCAGGGAATTCTCCAGGCAATAATCTGGAGTGGGTTGCCATTCTCTTCTCCAGGGGATCTTCCCAATACAGGGATCGAACCTGGGTCTCCTGTGTTGCAGACAGATTCTTAACTATTCATCATAATTTTAACCAAACTTGCTACAAATAAGTGAAGGCAAACCCCTTAAGTTGAGGTAAGGGCAAATCTGCAGGGATGTCAGAGTGAGGGAAGCAAGCAGCTTCCCTGCTCTAGGTCCTCTGTATGAGGACCACTCCCAGAATCACCCACTAAATGGCCATAAATCAAGGGCCATCTTAAGTTACCTCTAGTAAAAATAAAATAAAACAAAATATTAAATTCAAGTAGCCCCTGAGTTGAAGATTTTCAAATGTCACACAACTTAAAATAACAAACATTCCTATATGACCTCTCCAACACTTAATTTACTACAGAACCTTTCTAGACGTTCTAGACATTTCTAGTTGTCTTGTGGTGTTTTTTGACAATCAACCATTTGGGGGGCACCATCACTATCCTACTCAATACAGCAGTATTTGGGCAAGTGTTTGATGAATTATCTCGTTGCTTGATGTCCTCATTAAAAAAAACTGAATGCAAAATATACAATGAAAGGGCTAGTAAAGTTAGAGTCCAAACTAGACAAAGCAGGAAATCATTAAGCATAGCAAAAGCAACCAATTGCCTCAGCAGTACTCATTATAGACACACCAGCAATGGTGTTTTAAATATGAAAGAAAAGAACAAAATTAAAGAATATGTTTGACAGGGGGCTTCCCTGGTGGTTCTAGCGTTAAAGAATCCTCCTGCCAGCGCAGGGGGACATGGGTTTGATCCCTGGTCTGGGAAGATGCCACATGCCCAGGGGTGACTAAGCCCATGCACTGGAAATACTGAGCTGCAACTGCTGAGCCCATTGCAACTAGAGAAAGACCGTGTACTGCAACAAAGACCAGGACAGCCAGAAATGAACAAATAAAATAAATAATAATAGCAAAGGATATGTATGACAGCTAGCATTATCTCAGGAAACTGTATGAAAGTCAAAATGGAGAAAGAGAAAACAAAAAGCTCTTTAAAATTATGAATTGAGAATCAGTATGAAGAAAACATTTCTGTACTCAGAAATAACAAAGTTTACAGATATATAGACCTGCTCTTGCTGCTGCTACTCTATTATTAAGAAAACTACAATCTAGTCACACAGTGAAATATCATATAGTTATAAATAAATGACATACGTCAATATCAGAAATATTTATATAAAGTATCAGCAACTGAGAAAAGCACATCATAGGACTATATGTATACAGTGATTACAACTTCATAAAAATCATACTGCATATATTCAATTAGAGAAGTCTCAATGGACATAAATAAATTAGAAATTTAATGTTCACTAATTTCTTTTTTGGAACTTACTTCAAAACATTTCGTGTTTTAGTACACTGTCCAACTGCAAATTTGTGATATTCTCAAATTCTATTTGTAAAAAGGCTGTTGGGAATTCAGGACATTAGGGCTCACAAAAACAATGTTATAAAGGGGGATCAGAGAGTCAGGTTAAGTAGGAAAAGCCTTTTTACCACATAATGGCCTAGATACATTTCAAATACAGTTAACGCCTCATGCATTCAATATCAATAAAGACTAAAAGAGATTACTCCTTCAGACTCAGAATTCCAAAATGTGTAACCATTTTGGTAGAAAAAATTAAAATGTGCATCCATAATCTGTGCCTCATTAAATACAGTGTGCTAAACATAATTCATTCTGATTTAGTATCACAACTATAAACATTAATACAATGTTTATATTAATACAATTAATACAATGTGCCCAGCACATTGCTGCCCTGATGTTTTAATTTACACTACCATTCTTCCAAGTGTGTGCTGCAAAACACTGTCCTGGACGGATGCTCCAAGACAAATGAGTCCAGGTCTTATTAAAGATACTGAGGGCTTCCCTGGTGGCTCAGTGGTAAAGAATCCACCTGCCAAAGTGGGAGGCATGGGTGCAAGCTCTGGTCTGGGCAGATCCCACACAACACGGAGCAACTAAGCCAGTGTGCTACAACTATTGAGCCTGTGCCCTAAAGCCAGGAACCGCAACTACTGAAGCCCGTGCGCCCCAGAGTCTTGCTCTGCAACAAGAGAAGCCACCGCAATGAGAAGCCCTGGCACTGCAACAAAGAGGGGCCCCCACCTGCTGCAACTAGAAAGAAGTCCACACAGTAACAAAGACCTGGCACAGCCAAAAATAAATAAAAAAGACACAGAAACTCTACAGCAAAGAATTCAGTTTAAGTTGCCAACTCTATATTTCCCATTTAATCCTTCTCTGATCATCAGTTAAGGTCTCATGGAACAAGTATTATGTAGAACAAACCCAGAAACATTGCCTTTTACTCAAGGGATCCATCCAGGCTGTTGTGTTTTGATGCCTCCTCTTCATAACTAATTTTTGCATTCTACTTGCCTCTGTAATCATCCTTCAATTTTGGGTTTTTGGCGACTATGAGCTAGAAAGCCAGGTAATCCAGCTTGTTAAAACGGTGTCCAAAGTTAACAGGCTCAGAGAGTTTCTTCGAGTCAAATGCATGCACTGAGGCTTATCAACTTAGTACTATTTCATCTACTCATCTTTCCAGACCCTTTTTGGATCTCAGCTGTGTTGTTCAAGAAGTGAGGTTCTGTGCAATCCTAGTTCAACTACACTACATTAGACCACAAGCTCAACAGGAGCAGGGGCAGTGTGAGTTCTTGCCCATCAGTGTCTCTGAAGAACCTATCACATCAGAACTTCCCTCGTGGTCCAATGGTTAAGATTCCCGGCTTCCACTGCAGGGGACATGGGCTCAATCTCTGTTCAGGGAATTAAGATTTCACAGGCAGTGTGGCAAAAAAAAAAAAAAAAAGGAACAAAAGACTTTCCCACAATTGCCACATTGTATGTACTTGACAAAACTTGATAATTAATAGAGAACTACCTCTCAGCACCAGCTACAACATTAATTTTTGGCAAAACACATGACAAATTTTAACTCTGCACATCAGAAACATACTTCTTCCTCCCCTCCTTTAAGCAGAGGTATCAGGAACTTCTATGCCTCTGCCTACACAGAGTTTATCCACCTCCTATGGTATTCGCACTAAAGCATAGAGGCCTTTATGAAAGTTACTGCAAGTTGGGGATGAGCAGTACTGAACTCATCTCTTAGGAGAATGAGAATCAGGGGACACAGATTTAGATCATATATAAGAAAGCATTTCCATCCAGCTCATGAAATCTGCTGTAATACTGTAATGGGTGACCACAACTTGCAGTCTTGCCTTCTAGGAAGGCACCTCTGGAGCTGGCTCTTTCTTCTGACTGATGCCTCTGTGTCCACCCCCAAACACACCTCCTTAACAATAGCAGAGTCATAGAAATCAATTCAGAACTCAGGTTGTAAGCACAGAAGTAAAAATGGAAGCGAATATTCTTGAAGAATGGTTCATTTAAGCAGCCTAGGCCTGATTAAAAGGAAAAAAATCCCTCCCCACACAGCCCAGCAATTCTGTGAAAACACGTTATTTCTCTCTTGGGTTGATTCTTACCTTTCACCCCACCCGCACACTTGTCATAAGTACTGTTTACAAACGATGCTTAAGACAACTGGTAGCCTTCTTTTCTCCACAAGTCTACTCTTGAGAAAAGCTCTTAGCCCCTTGATGTGGCCATCTCCATCAGCTACATATTTTTAATTCTTACCAGAAGGAGACAATTAGTTTATTCATAAAGAACTGATTCTTACCGCTCTTAAGGCGTGATTCCACTCGAATTTCTAGGAATCCACTAACCTACTCTTAAGTTTCTCTGTTGGCCTGGCATCCCTTGCCCGGTTGAGTCCCCTCCACCTTTCTCAGTTACAACTTCACCTCTCAAGTGCCAACCTGGAAATACAGAACTCCTGCATTTGGATCGCGTCTGCTTGGGGTTGTGTTTTTACCTTAAAAATCACTCAAAAATTTTTGAGATCTAGAAGTCTCTCTTATGAGAAGAGGAGGCGAAGGGGGCCTGGGCAGGGGGCCGAAATGGTGTGCTTGTGCGGAGCTCCAGCGCCGCACAACGAAGAGAGGCGCAGAACTGGCACCCAGGCAGCAGAAAAGCCGGGCGTTGGCCCCGCGCTGTTCCCCGCCGCGGACCCCTTCTCCTGTAGCTCTAACAAGCAATCAAAAGCAGCATAGGGACTCCGGCCTCCTCCACTGAGCCCATGCCCATCACCCACACGGTCCGTCCATAAAAACTTTCCGCCCGCTCGCAGCACCCGGAACTACAGGGCCGCGCGATGAAACGGAATTCAGCGCCCGGGATGCGCGAGGCGCTTGGGGCGGGCTTTAAGGACTTTGTGGGCGGGGCGCTGAGTCAGCGAGAAGCTACCCAGCGTCCCTCGTCACAAAGATTTTGCGACGACTGCCACCGACCACTCTCCCCACTGGACCTCGACTTCCCCGGGCCCTGGGCTGTGACCGCCTCTCCTCTCTATCCCTGTTCTCGGGCTCTTCCTTTTTTGTTTCTGGCCTCCTGCCCCCCTGCCTCTCGTTGACGCATGGGCCTCAATTATCTGGGTAACCCCATGACCTGTTCACAGTCTGTCTCCTCACTCACGTGGGCCTGTTGGTGCACCAGCTTGACCCTCAGTGGTATTTGCCCCTCTTCCCCGTCCCTCTTCAGACCCCTCACTCATATCCTCTGAACCAGGTGACAGACCCCTCTTCCTGCTCTTTTAAAGTAATTACTGTTTGAGTAGTGCCCATACTAGGCATACTGTGTATTTTTCGTAGCTGACGTGAGCCAATTTCCATATCAAGACTTTCCCTCTTGGTCTCCTCAGCCCGGATGCTTTGTCCCTCGCACAGAGTCGGACACGACTGAAGCGACTTAGCAGCAGCGGCTTTTGAGGGAAACAGGGAGAGGGTTCAGTCAGTTCCCTTGCCCTGGCCAAGGTCACTGCTGAGGATTTGCACTTAGGCTTTTCTGTGAGGTATCATGGGTCCTTGCCTACCTCACCTCTGGCCACCCGGTGTCCCCATAGCAGCCTTTGCCTCAGCGAGGTCTTTGAGGGGACAAGAAGAGACTTTCTTTCTAACCTCTTGGGAGCCAGGAAATGTCAGCTAGAGATAGGCCTGAATGAATGCCAGCAGGCCCCTGGCTAGTTATGGTTCAAAGAACAATTCTGTACCACATAGGTTGCAAGTGGGAACAGAAAGGCATCTAGAAGGCTTTAGGCCTTTGCCTCCTTTTCTCCTGCTCTTCCCTCATGAGGTGTGGTAGGGGGTGGGTCACGAAGGGAGGATGTTTTGAACCGAACAACTGAGTCTGACTAGTCACAGTTTGTTCTGTGGGAGAGTGTGGGCTCCAGTTGCTGTAGTTCTTTCCTGTCTCCTCCTTACATCAGAGGAGGCAGAGGACGGCACATCAGTCCATGGGCATGTCCCCTGGCAGCATCAGGGGCCAGGGACAGACTTTCTTATTTGCTTCAGAACTCCTCTTCCAGCTTGGCTGGTCCCACCATCTCAAGACAGTGCTTGAGCAGGCACTGGACTCTAGGTAAGTAAGGCTGCATCCTGATTACTTTGTTATAGTTTAAAATTCTTTCCCTAGTTGGAGGCATGTGGCCAAGAACATGTGGGGAAGGGAGTTGCTGAGTTATCCCTAATGTGTGACGACAGCCCTGTGCTCAGTTCCAGCTCAGTTCCACGGCCTGATTCGTTACTTTACCCAGTACTAAAGATTGAATTTATTAGTTTGCTGATGGGTAATCACATCTTCTGAATACAGGCTTTCAGGAAACCTGGGAAGCAAAAGGACAGTTGATTAAAATTGATGATGAAAGGTAGAACTATCAAGAGGACCGTATCACTTGAGGCAACTGGTAAGGGCTTTTGTTTTTGTTTTTTAATTCTTAGTAGAATTCCATTAAACAGCAAAAGGTTGTTCAGTGAATATAAAATCAGAGAACGTTAGCACAAAGAGTTAGAAGGTCATAAAGGATATGTCTTTCAAATCAGAGCAGGCTAATGAATTTCTTTTTCCCACTCAAGAGACCTTTAGCATTTGCATGTTTCCACACATACATTAAAGGAAATCAATAAACAACTTCTTTTTGCATAATCTGTCATCCCCTTTATTTTTTCCTGCTTTGAAACAGTGGACCTTCGGGAGAGGGTGGGATGATGGGGGAGAATAACATTGAAATATGTATAATATCATATCTGAAAAAAATAAAATAAAATAAAAAAGAAACAGTGGACCACTGTCACAGAGGCTTTGAAAGGCAAAGTGATTTGGTCTCCAGTCTGGCAGAGTAAAGGTTAGTGACAGAAATAACATGCTGCTCACAGAAGCCAGGTATTGGGGCTCAAGGGAGGTTCAGATACCCATCCAATCTCCTATGTACATGTTGAAATGTAGATTCTAAGGCCATACTGACTGAATTGAAATTTCATGGATTGGTGCCTGAAATGTTCACTGTTAAGTTCCCAATATGATTTTTCACCTACAGAGAGGAAAGGTAAGGAGTGAGTGAGGAAAAGGGGAAGAGAGAAAGTAAGGGGAAGGCAGTGAGTCCACATTCCTTTTCTGCTCTTCCCTCCCTTTCCATCTCCTATACTGTCCTTTGCCCTATGTCTTCCTTCCTGCCTTCTCTCTAGTCTGGACCTTGTCCAGGGACAAATCATACTTCTAAACTGCAGGCTGTTTTCCCTCATCATCCCACCCTATTCCTCTATTTTCACCAAAGTAGAAGTCCAAAGAAATTGTAGATATGTCCCATTTGTTTTAATAGTACTGAAGATGTTCAAACATAGACAAAGATGGGGAGCAGCATAATAAACTCCCACATACCCTTCACCCCGTTTCTACTATCAGCTCAATTCTCAGGCCTCTTTCATTTATACCCTACCCACTTCTCTCCAACATTTTGTTTTGATGCAGATCACAGATTGCATAACATCTTATCCATAAATATTTTATTATGTGTCCCTAAAAGAGAAGGCTTTTTTGATGAATAAACTTTATTTTTAGAGCACTTTTAAGTTCACAGCAAAATGGAGTGAAAGAACAGAGTTCTCATATCCTCTGTCTAGCACACACAGCCTCCACCACTGTCAACGTCCCAGCACCAGAGTGATACATTATTATACTCTCTGAACCTACACTGACACAGCATTATCCCTCAAAGTCCATAGTTTATTATAGGGTTCACTCTTGGTGCTGTACATTCTGTGGGTTTTGTCAAATGTATGGTGACATGTATCCAGCATTGTAGCGTCATACAGAATAGTTTCACTGCTCTAAAAATCCTCTGTGCTCTTTTTATCCCTCCCTCTTCCATGACTTCCAGGAACCACTGATCCTTTTACTGTCCTTTTACTACGGTTTTGCTTTTCCAGAATTTCATATAGTTGGAATCATACAGTAAGTAGTCCTTTCAGTTTGGCTTCTTTTGCTTGGTAATATGCATTTAAAGTTCTTTCATGGCTTGATGGCTCATTTCTTTTTTGTGCTATATGTTAATAATATTCCATTGTTTGGGTAAACCACAGTTTACTGAAGAATATCTTCATTGCTTACAAGTTTTGGCAATGATCAGTAAAGCTACTATAAACATCCTTGTGCATGTTTTTCTGTGGGCAGAGGTTTTTTCAACTCAACTAAGTAAATATCATGGAGAGAGATTGTTGGCTTGTATGGTAAACATATGTTTAGTTTTATAAGAAACTGCCAAACTATCCTTTGAAGTCATTGTACTATTATATATTCCTAGTAGCATTGGTGGTTGTACTGTTATATATTCCTGATGCTCTACCTTCTCACCAGCATTTGATGTTGTCAGTGTTCTGGATTTTGACTATAGTAATAGGTAAATAGTGGTATATCATTGTTGTTTTAATTTGCAGTCCCCTAGTGACATACGGTATTGAACATCTTGTCATGTGCTTACTTGCCGTCTGTATATCTAATTTGGTAAATAAAGTGTCTGTTCAGGTGTTTTGCCCATTTTTTAATCAGATCATTTGTTTTCTTCTTGTTAAGTTTTAAGTGTTGTTTGTATATTTTGGATGTGTGTGTATGTGTTTGTGTGTGTGCTTAGTCGCTCAGTTATGTCCAACTCTTTGTGACCCCATGGACTGTAGGATTCTCCAGAAGAATACTGGAGTGGGTTGCTGTGCCCTCCCCCAGGGGATCTTTCCAACCCAGGGATGGAACCCAAGTCTCCCGCATTGCAGGCAGATTCTTTACCATCTGAGTCACCAGGGAAGCCCTTATTTTGGATAATGGTCCCTTATCAGATATGTATTTTGCAAATATTTTCTCCCAGTCTGACTTGTCTTCTCATTCTCTTGAAAGGGAGAGACTTAAGTCCATAACAATTACAGTACCATTATCACATTTAAAATAAGTAGCAGTGAACTCCTATTTTCATCAAATACCTAGTCAACTTTCAAATATCCAGTTGACTCATAAATATCATAAGTTTTACTTTTTTACACTTTGGTTGTTTGAATTAGGATCCAAGTAACATTCAGACATTGCAATCTCTTCATATATGTCTAAAGTTTATTAATCTGTAGGTTTATTCCTACATATCTTTCTTCCTTTGCAGTATATTTCATAAAGAAACTCTGAACTCCCTCTCAGTCCTCCTTCAGTCTTTTCCACAGCATTTGAGAAAACCACAAAGCTTTCTCAGTCTAAAATAATGGACTCATTGAAAAAACAAACAATTTTATACAATTGCAGTTTCAATTCATCTCTGCTCTGTAAATAGGGGTGAATCTTATATACAATTGGATCCCCAGGGTCTGGAATATGACACTCAATATATATTTGTGGAAGGAAGGGAGGTTGTTAGGAAAAAGGTCAAAGAGAGAAAACAGAAAATTTGGTGGGTACTACATTTGTCTGAGAAAGTAGAACTGAATGTTTTAATTTAGAATACCCTCTCCTTTGAAAAATGATATAAAGTCTAAATTTTTAAAGGCTTCTCATAATATAGGCCTACATCTCTCTTTCCAGGCACTCCCCTCACCCGCTTAAAACTTTGGTAATATCTTTCACTGAAAAAGCAGATAAAGCAAAACAAAACTATTTTTTCAGTCAGTTCAGTTCAGTTGCTCAGTCATGTCTGACTCTGTGTGACCCCATGGACTGCAACATGCCAGGCTTCCCTGTCCATCACCAACTCCTGGAGCTTACTCAAACTCATGTCCATCAAGTCAGTGATGCCATCCAACCATCTCATCCTCTGTCATCCCCTTCTCTTCCTGCTTTCAATCTTTCCCAGCATCAGGATCTTTTCCAATGAGTCTGTTCTTCGCATCAGCTGGCCAAAGTATTGCAGTTAGCTTCAGCATCAGTCCTTCCAATGAATATTCAGAACTGATTTCCTTTAGGATGGAAGGCTTTGATCTCCTTGCAGTCCAAGGGACTCTCCAGCGTCTTCTCCAACACCACAGTTCAAAAGCATCAATTCTGCACTCAGCTTTCTTTATGGTCCAACAGTCACATCCATACATGACTGTTGGAAAAGCCATAGCTTTGACTAGACGGACCTTTGTTGGCAAAGAAATGTCTCTGTTTTTCAATATGCTGTCTAAGTTGGTCATAGCTTTTTTTCCAAGGAGAATGTGTCTTTTAATTTCATGGGTGCAGTCACCATCTGCAGTGATTGTGCAGCCCAAGAAAATAAAGTCTCTCACTGTTTCCACTGTTTCCCCATCTATTTGCCATGAAGTGATGGGACTGGATGCCTTGATCTTTGTTTTTTGAATGTTGAGTTTTAAGACAGCCTTTTCACTCTCCTCTTTCACTTTCATCAAGAGGCTCTTTAGTTCTTCTTCGTTTTCTGCCGTAAGGATGGTGTCATCTGCATATCTGAGGTTATTGATATTTCTCCCAGCAGTCTTGATTACAGCTTGTGCTTCATCCACCCCAACATTTTGCACAATGTACTCTGCATATAAGTTAAATAAGTAGGGTGACAATATACAGCCTTGACATACTCCTTTCCCAATTTGAAACCAATCTGTTGCTCCATGTCTGGTTCTAACTGTTGCTTCTTGACCTGCAAACAGATTTTTCAGGAGGCAGGTAAGGTGGTCTCATATTCCCATCTCTTTTAAGAATTTTCCACAGTTTGTCATTATCCACATAGTCAAAGGCTATGGAGTAGTAAATAAAGCAGAAGTAGATGTTTTTCTGGAATTCTCTTGCATTTTCTATGACCCAGCAGATGTTGGCAATTTGATCTCTAGTTCCTCTCCCTTTTCTAAATCCAGCTTGAATGTCTGGAAGTTCTCTGTTCAGTTCATTTACTGTTGAAGCCTGGCTTGGAGTATTTTGAGCATTTGCTGGTGTGTGAGATGAGTGCAATTGTGCGGTAGTTTGAATGTTCTTTAGCATTGCCTTTCTTTGGGACTGGAATGAAAACTGACCTTTTCCAGTCCTGTGGCCACTGCTGAGTTTTCCAAATTTGCTGACATGTTGAGTGTAGCACTTTAACAGCATCATCTTTTAGAATTTGAAATAGTTCAACTGGAATTTCATCACTTTGACTAGCTTTGTTTGTAGTGGTGCTTCCTAAGGCCCACTTGACTTCACATTCCAGGATGTCTGGCTCAAGGTGAGTGATCATACCACTGTGGTTGTCTGGGTCATTAAGATCTTTTTTGTGTAGTTCTTATGTGTATTCTTGCCACTGCTACTTAATATTTTCTGCTTCTTAAAGAGATGGGTATACTAGACCACCTCCTAAGAAATGTGTATGCAGGTCAGGAAGCAACAGTTAGAACTGAACATGGAACAACAGATTGGTTTCAAATTGGGAAAGGAGTATGTCAAGGCTGTGTATTATCATCCTACTTATTTAACTTATATGCAGAGTACATTGTGCAAAATGTTGGGGTGGATGAAGCACAAGCTGTAATCAAGACTGCTGGGAGAAATATCAATAACCTCAGATATGCAGATGACACCATCCTTACGGCAGAAAGCGAAGAAGAACTAAAGAGCCTCTTGATGAAAGTGAAAGAGGAGAGTGAAAAGGCTGTCTTAAAACTCAACATTCAAAAAACAAAGATCAAGGCATCCAGTCCCATCACTTCATGGCAAATAGATGGGGAAACAGTGGAAACAGTGAGAGACTTTATTTTCTTGGGCTGCACAATCACTGCAGATGGTGACTGCACCCATGAAATTAAAAGACACATGCTCCTTGGAAGAAAAGGTATGACCAACCTAGACAGTGTATTAAAAAGCAGAGATGTCACGTTGCCAACAAAGGTCCATCTAGTCAAAGCTATGGTTTTTCCAGAAGTCATATGTGGATGTGAGAATTGGACCATAAAGAAGGCTAAGCGCAGAAGAATTGATGCTTTTGAACTGTGGTGTTGGAGAAGACACTGGAGAGTCCCTTGGACTGCAAGGAGATCAAAGCATTCCATCCTAAAGGATGTGTATTATTTCCATCCTAAAGGAAATCAGTTCTGAATATTCATTGGAAGGACTGATGCTGAAGCTAACTGCAATACTTTGGCCAGCTGATGCGAAGAACAGACTCATTGGAAAAGATCCTGATGCTGGGAAAGATTGAAAGCAGGAAGAGAAGGGGATGACAGAGGATGAGATGGTTGGATGGCATCACTGACTTGATAGGCATGAGTTTGAGCAAGCTCCAGGAGTTGGTGATGGACAGGGAAGCCTGGCATGCTGCAGTCCATGGGATCGCAAAGAGTCAGACATGACTGAGCGACTGAACTGAACTGATTTCCTTTAAGTGCTGTATGATTGACCACTGAAAAGATGAGAAATCCTTTATGTAACCAGTAGTTCATCACCGTTTAGGTGGATTTCAGTTTTTGCTCTTCAAGCAATGCTGGCAGACTATCATTGGAGCTTTTCCTCTGACTGAGATGGGAAGCCACTGGAATGTTTGGAGTGTGGAGAGACTTGATCTGACAGTTCCGCAGGGTCACTTATGCTGCTATATCACATTTACTCGCTATCACCACTGTCTTCACCAGCATTGGATATTACATTTTTTAGTCTTTTTCAATTGATAAGCATAAAAAAAACAAACCCTCTCTATTGCTTCAGTTGACATTCCTTTGTAAAATCAGATTTGATGGTGAGTTTTACTCAGTGGGCTGTTTCACACTTATTTAGAGAGCAGTTGTTCATTGTACTGATACTGCGTGGATTCCTGAGTGGCCACACTGAAGCCCTCTGATAAGGCCTGTTTGACCTCTTCTCTAGACCCCAGGCCCTTCTGGGTAGGTACCAGACTGTGAAGCTAAAATCCTGTCTCTGAAGTGATACCACCCTGAAATGTCACCCCCTGTTGCAGGTATGGCTCCAGTCACTGGCTTGGAGAGATGAAGTGTCATGGGATGTTTGGGGGCTTGTTTCACTCATTTCCACCAGGGACAATTGCATAGTCAAAAAAATTCTATAAATGATATAAAGAATTAAAACAATATAAACAAAAAGTCTTGGACAGTAACACAGTTCAATATCTGACAAATCCAAGTGCTTCCCCACAAGTTCTCACTGTACCTCTTACGGCAGCCCCAGGAGGAAGTTTGTCTTTCTTGGATTTATAAATGAGGAACCTGAGTATGAGAGACCTTCAGAGACTTGCTCCTGATCAGACTTGTTACTTTATTAGAGGTTGCAAAGTAGTAGTAGGTCAAATCAGCCATTTGCCTCATTTTGTTTGTCTTTGATATTTTTAAATTATTTTATATTGGAATGCTTATTAATGGGTCATTCATTCTCTGACCAGACACAGCCCTTGTTATTCTCCACTGATTTTGAATAGAGCTGATTTAACTTAATTTTATCCGCCCAGGCCCTGAAGGCATTTGATTTTTGTAGCCCTTGCCAAATTTTGTCTGCCCTCCACTGTGTAACTGTGGGGTCGATATCAACTCTTAAGGTAGGCCCAGAAATAAACAAGCCTCAGCCACAAACCCTCTATGTCAGGTGCAAAGCCTAATTCCTTCTCCCTCCTATTCCGATAGAACCACGTGAAAAAGGCCTTGAGCTGTAGAGGAGGGAGAGGAAGGGCCTACCTGCCATCTGCGCAGCCCCTGATGTTATAGTGAAGATCAGAGCTAGATTTACCTCACCTGTCCTGCCACCTTGTTCCAGGGAGAGGATAAAATAAAGTGTGTGTGTATGCTCAGTTGCTAAGTTATGTCTGACTCTTTGTGATTCTATGGACTGTAGCCTGCCAGATTCCTTAGTCCTTGGGATTTCCCAGGCAAGAGTAGTGGAGTGGGTTGCCATATCCTTCTCCAGGGGATCTTTCCAACCCAGGTATTGAACCCTCACCTCTGGTGTCTCCTGCACTGCAGGTGGATTCTTTAACATTGAGCCAGCTGGGAAGCCCCAAAATAAGGCAAGCCTGTAGAAAAAGTATATTAGCTTCCCCTCTTTAGTGGTGCTGGTCTTTCTCTAGCAGTTTGATCTCTGAAAGGCCATGAGCTTCTATGAGTGGGCTCTCCCCACCCTACACATGTGTAGTTCAAGTGCCCCATCTCTGAGCATCTCCTCACTGGGATGTACATCTCCAGTCCATCAATAAATGTATTTATTAAGTGCCAGACTCTGTTCTAGACTCTGGGATTCAGCTGTGATTAATACAGATAAGGTCCCCGTCCTCATGGAGCTCACCTGCTAGTAAGAGATTAATGCAAATATTAATCAGTTTATTACACTAATAAACACACAGTAAAGCATTGCAAAGAACTGACTCACTGAAAAAGACCCTGATGCTGGGAAAGATTGAAGGCAGGAGGAGAAGGGGATGACAGAGGATGAGATGGTTGGATGGCATCACCAACTTGATGAACATGAGTTTCAGCAAGCTCTGGGAGTTGGTGATGGACAGGGAAACCTGGCTTGGTGCAGTCCATGGGGTTGCAAAGAGTTGGATATGACTGAGCGACTGGACTGACCTGAGAGGCCTAGTGCCATGGGACAAACTTGGTCATAAAATGCCTCCTAAATGTTGGTCAGATTTATGACCTAGAGGAGGTGCTAAGGACAAAAAATAACACTTGCCATATCAGTAAACAGTATGTTATAGCCATCGAGCCATTGGCCTCTGCCGCTGCCCCCACCACCATAGGTAAGGTGCATATCAAAGGAATAATTTCATTAAGCCCAGATTCTTGCACTATTCCATATATAGAAAACTGGTAAACTCAACTTGAGATGTCTGTTTTTCTTTAACTGGCAGTAATCTTTTGATTTTGACTACCTGGTTTTTTTTGGTTTGTTTTGCAAAAACTCCTATATTATTCTGGCATCTCCCATAGCTCTTTGAAACAGTCCCTCAGAGCTATCTCAGAGGTTGTATTCCGGGCTTAAGTCCTCAGTAATGCCCCAAATAAAACCTAATTCTCCACTTAAAAATTATCTATTTATTTTTTATGGCTGTATTGAGTGTTCATTGCTGTGTGCAGGCTTTCTCTTGTTGCAGCAAGCGGGGTCTACTCTCTGGTTGTGGTCCACAGGCTTCCCACTGTGGTGGCTTCTCTTGTTGAGAAGCGCAAGCTCTAGGCACATGGGCTCAGTGGTTTGTGGTACTTAGGCTTAGTAGCCCCTTGGCATGTGGGATCTTCCAGGCCCAGGGATCGAACCTGTGTTCTTTGCATTGGCAGGCAGATTCTTAACCACTGGACCTCCAGGGAAGTACCAATTTTCTACTTTTAGGTTGTGCATTTTTTTTTTCAGTTGACAATATGTGCCAACCTGCCCTGGGGTGATCAGTCAGTGCCCTCTTCTCCAAGAATTTCCCTTAGACCTGATAAAATATTTTTATGTGTGAAATGCTTTAAAGTTTATAAAGTATTTCCTCCACATTTCCTGACTTTTAAAAATAGATTTTATTTCGTAAAGCAGTTTTAGATTCACAGCAAAATTGAGTGGGTATTCCCTTATTTTTAACTTTGATTCTTACATCCACCCTACAGATAGGTAGGACAGGTGTTATTATCTCTGTATTTACATTTAAATTACATTTAGAATCACACAGTAGCAAACAGAGCCTGGTGCTAACTGAGGTCATCTGATCTTTTAAGCCTCAGACATTTTCACTTGGTTCCCAGAGTGCCTTCTAAATCTTTTCAAATCTATCTTCCTCCTAAGCATGGGAACCGTGGATACCTGCTCATTCTCAGAGCTTAGAAATAAGTTTGAGAAGTTCCCACCATTTTCCACTTGAATGCAGGGGCCCACAGAGAACCCACCTATGTCTCTGGTGGAAGGTCTACTCTCGCAGGCTCTGGTAGAGGCAGTGGGACTGAGAACTTGTACAATGCCCTGATAAGCTTCTTAGAAGCGGGTATTAGCTGGGATTGGATATCCTTCCCCTGAGACGCCCTTCACACCTGACCCTGCCTTGAATTAGAATTCCATGGGGTCGGGACAGGAGGATGGGGTGTTTTCTGCTGTACAACTTCAGACCCACTCTTTGAGACCCTGATTCTGACAAGTTTCCAGAACTGAGAAGACACCCAGATGTCCAAGTTTGAAGGTAAATGATGCGATTAGGTAGGAGGGACCAGCTGGGGTGCCAGCTCATCTCTGTTACATAACATCAGAAAGAGATACTCTCCAAAGTTTCTTCAGCAGATTCAGAGTGTTGAATATATGGCAAAGGATAGGGTGGACAGGGAGATGGTGGAAAGACAATTATAGGAATCAAGGACAAAGAAGGAAATCCATTTATTCCATAATTCTCTGTTTTTTAAGACAGCTGTATTTGCATTGCCAATTAGAGTGGTATGTCCGGAAAGACTGGTTCCTTAGAAACTTCATCTGCACTGCTGCTCACTAGCTGTGTGATGCTGAGCAAGTCACATCTCTCTGGACCTCAATTTCTTCATGTCTCAAATGGGGAGTTGTATTAAACAATGTAATTCATTCCACCTTTAATGACCTAAGATACTATGTGTTATTCATTTAATTTCTAATATACTACTTCATATACAAAACTAATCATTTCTAGTTATTGTTTTGTAATAATCTGTGGACATGATTAGAGATTTAATATTTACTTGGACTGGGCCTTAAATATTCTTCCCTTCTGAGTCCTTATATAAAATTAATCCATATGGGGCATCGATTCAGTACAATGCTTTTCATAGACCTTATGTGTTTTTGCTGTCCCAACATTCCCGTGACATAGGTATTGTTATTACTATTATTTTTTCTATGAAATTAAATTTTAAAAATTATAATACACACATGATAAAAAGGTTAAACAGACTAAACAATAGAATTTACTGAAAAGTAAGTTTCCCTCTCATCCTGGATCCTTAGTTTCTCTTTTCCAGATGTCCTTTCAGAGATAATCTTTGCATAATCAAAGTATATGTTAGCATGCCCATTTTACAGATGAGGTGCTGAGGTTTAGCCTATCCAGGGTGATGCAACTAGTAAGCAGCAGGTCTGGGAACCCAACCTTTGACTCTACTCCCCGTATTCCTCCCATGACACCACGCTGTCTGGGAAGCTTTATGACATTGACTTTTAGGCTTTGTCCTCTCTGAATGATGGTGGAATCATTTTAAGTCAGTCCAGTAAAAACACATAGAGCCTCGATGTCTCTGGAACTGCTTTCCATTACTGCCTCTTTCTGTCTAAAGCTTAAAATCATGTCTCCTTACTTCCTTTTTGCCTTTGATAAGTTAAGATCTGTGGCCTGGGGCACCAGCTACAGATGACTGAGCTCTCAGCAACTCTGGCTGGACCTGAGAAGTGTGGGCAGACCTTTTGCAGGGATCCCAAGGAGGGCTGGGTAGACCCAGCTTAGGAACCTGGGCTGCTGGCGTGCCTACACAGCAATGAGGACCTTGAGATGCTCTTTTTCCTATGAAGAAGCATTGTCTCCTGGAACAAAGGATAGTTTTGTTTTTTTTTTCCCCAGCAGAAACAATTACTTTCACAACAAAGGCTCCTGTGTGAATAGTCTCTCTTCCAGATGAGGGTTTGGTGGATCCCAGCTGTCCTTTTAGGAGCAAATAACCTTGTCTTTTTTTTTTTTTCTTTCTAGGTTTGTGGTTACCCCCTGGCTGGACTTCATGGAGGAATCTTATCTGATTTCTAATCTGAATCCCAAAGCATCCCCCATTTTTCTGTGGACACAATGAGAGGCCTTCTATAGCCAGGGATAACTGGCCATCATGGGGAAATTGATCAGGATGGGGGCACAGGAGAGGCGGTCACTCTGGCCAAAGCGGCTTCATTGGAGTCGCCCCCTCTTCCTATTGGGAATGTTGATCATAGGTTCCACCTACCAGTACATGACAAGCCCACAGGGCCTTCCCACACTATGGGCAGCAGTCTCTTCCCAACACCCTGTAAAAGTAGCCAGCCGGGACCTTTCCAACAAGGAGGTGATGATGGTGAGCAGTGAGACTACAAAATCTAGCTCTGAAATGGAGGTTGAGGCATGGGCACCCGAAGCCACAGCAGGCAGAGATGGAACACCACGTGGCATAGCAATGAAGAACACCCCCAGTACACCTAGAGGAACAGCCAGCATCACTCCAACGATACCCAATAACTACAGCCCAACACCAACAGGCACAGGAAAAGTTAAGGAAGACACCTCAGCCACACCCAGCGGAGTACTGAATCACTACACTCAAAGCAGACCGGTGGTAAATAGTTATACCCCCTTGACACCCAGGGGAGAAGTAAAGAGCTCCCACCCAACTCAATCCAGGGGAAAGGAGGAGAAATACTCTCCATCCCCACTTGGTAGAATGGTAAACAGTTATGCCCCATCCACACTCATGACAATGCCAAGGAGCCATGGCATCACCCCCAAAACAACAGTGAAAGACAGTGAAATTATGGCAACCAAGAAAATGTTGGTGACCAACCCATCCAAGAGACTAGTGGAGAAAACTACCCCAACTCCTCTCAAGGGAATAACTGATAACACCCCAACCTTCCTGTTAAGTGACTTAGAAACAGACACCTTGACTTCTCCAAGAAATGTGGTAGAAAAGAAGACCCTAACGACCCCCAGAAGAGTGGACAGTAATAGCTCAACCAACCACCAGGGGTTGGTGGGGAAAAACAATCTGACAACACCTCAAGGAATGGTCCTGGAGCACACTGCGGCTGTCTCTGAGGGGCAAGTGACAATAAGCACCATGACACGCAGCAGCCCAGCAGACACCAAAGCTTCTACTGATGCTTGGAAAGTCAGGAATCCCTTGTACAGAACCAGTGCACGGACCATCAGAATATCCTCAGCCACCTTCAGGGAGCTTTTGAAAAACCCTTCCAAAGCACCCAGCACCCCAGCAGCTCCCAGGGTTAGGGCAAATCCGACCATTCAAATCCGCCACTGCCTGGTAGTGGAGCCAGCCCCAGTTGCACCCACTGCCCCCTCCCCTGGTTGGACAACAGCTGTGATCCCAGGGATTCCTAGTCCCTCAGGACAGCCAGACCTGCACCCCAAGGCAGAGTACCCCCAAGACCTGTTCAGTGTGGAGGAGCGGAGGCAGGGCTGGGTGGTCCTGCACATCTTTGGCATGATGTATGTGTTTGTAGCCTTGGCCATTGTTTGTGACGAGTACTTTGTCCCTGCCCTGGGCGTCATCACAGACAAGCTGCAGATCTCTGAGGATGTGGCAGGCGCTACATTCATGGCTGCTGGAGGCTCTGCCCCCGAGCTCTTCACCTCCCTCATCGGCGTCTTCATCTCCCATAGCAATGTGGGCATCGGCACCATAGTGGGCTCTGCGGTGTTCAACATCCTCTTTGTCATTGGCACTTGTGCCCTCTTCTCCCGGGAGATCCTCAACCTCACCTGGTGGCCCTTGTTCCGAGACATCACCTTCTACATCTTTGACCTAATGATGCTCATCCTCTTCTTCCTGGATAGCCTCATTGCGTGGTGGGAGAGCGTGCTCCTGCTGCTGGCTTATGCCTTCTATGTGTTCACCATGAAGTGGAACCAACAGCTCGAGCTCTGGGTGAAGGAGCAGCTCAACAAGAGGCCAGTGGCCAAGGTCATGGCTCTAGGGGACCTCAGCAAGGTAAGAGCAGGTTGGCTCAGGCTTGTTTAGCCCCTTTGGGGCAAAAGAACAGGGTGGGGGGGAAGACAGAGACTGAAGAATGAACAAAGCTGGATCAGACCTCAAGAGATGAGTGAGTGTTCTGGTTCCCTCGCAATTCATTCAATATTTATAGAGTCCTGTTCTCTGCCAGTTGCCATGCTGGGCCTTTTGCAAGAGTGACCTTGGGTCAACACCTAGTCATCCCATAAAATGGTTATTATTATGATCCCCCATTGGCAGGGGAAGAAACTGAGGCCTAATGAAGTTAAAGCACTTGTTCAATGTCACAGAGAAAATAGGTGGTGGAGCCAGGATGAACCCAGGTTGGTTGGATTGGGTTTTCAGAAATGGCATTTGAGCTGGGCTTTGGGGAATGTCCAGGGAGATACCAGGCAGGGAAAAATGATAATCTTTTCCATGTGCATGATGTTTAGGGTTTATCTAGCACCCTTACTTTCAATTAATCCTATTTGTTCACATTCCAGACCTGGGGGTGGGGTGGGACTAGTAGCTTGGTTAGGATCTGAGAAGGAGGAGGTTATTTGAGCTTTGTTTGGTTTTTAAAATATCGCAGGTGGGAGCTCCTCTCATCCACTGACAGGCCAGCCTTGGGTGTAGAGCTCTGTTTTGGTGCTGACTGGAGATCAGATATTGAGAGCTCCAACTCTGGGGCTTTCTTCTGACTCCGCAGTTCTGTTCCAAGAATTTCTCTGCCTCCGTGAGGGACCTTCTTGCTAAATTCATTGCTTGAGTCAATAATCTGGACAGTGAGATTTAACTGGGGAAGTGATCTCTAAACATCCATCCCAAAGTTTTTTGTTCCTTGAGACTCAAAAGTGAGAGGACCCTAGGGAACACAGACCTCATTTCTCTCATGCTCCTAAAGGTGAGTTTGGGCAAAGGTTGGCTCATAGCCTGCCTGTTTCAGATCTCAGAGAAGCCACTAGTGTGAGCAGAATTTTGCGTGCAAAGAGTAGAAGGACTTAGCTGCTTAATCCAGCACAATTTTGATGAGTGGGCAGGATGGAGACCAAACACAGCAGTACATCTCAGAGCTACGTGGTACAAAGGAAATGAAATGTAATTCCTTTAGGACTTCTGAGATAACATGCAGTGTTCAGAGCATGGAACTGAGTTGGAAAATGTGGGTTCTAATCCAAGGCCCCCTCTAACTATGTGACGTTGGACAGACCCCTTCCCTGTCTCTGGGGGAAATGACAGAGTCCAACTAATCATGAAAAGGTTCTGTTTAGCTCTAACATTCATTGTTAATGTCCTGTGTCTAAGTGAGTTCAGTTCTGGCAGGCCCAACACAGCGGTTATCTGTCTGATCAACTGACCTTCAATTAGTGTATTTGTGTTGTGGCCCCAAAAGGAGAAATATCCTGCCCAAGGTTGGATAGCCGGAAGGTTTCCAAACTGGAATGGGAACCTGGTATCCTAACTTCCCATTCTGTGCTATCTTCCCAGATGACTGCTCTAAGAAGCCAGAGGCTTCAAAAAGAAAGGGAGGCTCAGAGCATTACTTCGTTTAAACAAACAGGGGCCTCTCTCCTAACAAAGCTGTCAGGGCAGGCTTTGCTAAAGGTGGCTGTGAAACCTGGTACTCTTTTCTGGGAAAGCATCTGTGGTTTGGTGTATGTTAGACCAGCAGTTTTCAAAATGCCTCTGACTTTCCTCCCAATCCTTCATAGTAATTCTGTTTTCATTTAAACTCTGCAAATTCCCATTTTATCAGAACTAGAGAAAGCTTGCCAAGCAAGTAAAGTATACTTGTGATTTCAAAAGAGAATTTGTAACTTACTTAAAAGACTGTTCAAGGTCTTTAGTAGCAGCTCTTTGCCAAGCAGTGAGAGCAGTGCTAATTACAACTGTTCTTATCTATTTATTAAAACAGATCCAGTATGAATTTTAATTAACAGCATTATTTAAAAAAAAAAAAAAGTTGAAATACTGGCTGTCCTTGACAGTAAATTTGTATTTATTTAAAATTGAAAACTTATAGTCAGGACTTTCTGGCACAAACAGCTGCCTTCTAAAAATTAGTTCAAATAACTAAAAAGCTATAACTATTTAGAAATGGTTTTTGAAAACATGTGGATTTTCAATTTCACCCCAGGTTTCTTATAGCCAGAGAGAGGGGTAACTGCCTTTGCTTATATCATTATGTCTATGTTTGGCTGCCCAAGACCTGTGATCATGTTAGAGGGTGATAAATTAACCTGCCTTTCACTAACAGACTGAGGCAAGCCATTCTGAATTCTTCAAGGATTCTCTGAAAATCCAATCTCTGATCTGTGTTTTTCTTTTCTTTTCTTTTTTGGCCATGCCAAGCAACATCAGGATCTCAGTTCCCCAACCAGAGTCTGAACCTGGGCCATGGCAGTGAAAGCCCAGAATCCTAACCACTAGGCTACCAGAGAACTCCTGTCTTGCAGGGTTTTACTGAAAAGTTGTTGAGATGATGTACATATGTCACAGGGCCTCCACCAGCGTGGATTCCTTTCCCTACTCCCTTTTCTGTGTTGGTACTCATTTTTGTGATTTATGCAAGAGTGTGTACTTACCCCTGCAAGTTACCTTACTTTAACTATGAAACTTTAACTCATAAAATGAGCGTGCCTTGTAGGTCACTCACACCGACCTATCAGTTCACACCTCTTCCCTGACGAAAGGGTCCCTTTGAGCATCACTTGGAGAAGGCAGGGAAACTAGGCTTAACAAGTCAGCCACGCCCCAAAGGTAAGGAAGTCAGAAGTAGGGAAAGGGCAGACAGAGTAGTCAGGAGTCAAGGAGGAGGAGGGTTGGGGAGAAGTCAGAGCCACAACTGCTCAGGAAGTTTAAGCAGGGGAAAGAGAAGTAGAAGGCAGTGGGAGCCAGCTCCCAGGAACAGGAAAGACACTTGGGCCTCTCGCTCTCCTGGCAGCCAGGGGTGAGGTGTGGCCACGGGATTAGGCTCATCATTGCTATTAAATAGGGGAAATAATCTTTGTATCTCCCTAAGGGCTAAGCTCAATGCCTCATCCCTATCAGAAGCTCTGCAAGTATTTGGTTGTTTCCTCAGGGAAACAGCCTGTTCCTCTAACAGGTCAGGGTCTCCGGTTTACAGAGAAAAGAGAGTAGGGAAAGGAATCCACACTTGTGGAGGGCCTGTGACATACGTACATCACCTCAACGACTTTTCAGTAGAACCCTGCAAGACAGGAGTTCTCTGGTGGCCTAGTGGTTAGTATTCTGGGCTTTCACTGCCATGGCCCAGGTTCAGACTCTGGTTGGGGAGCTGAGATCCTGCATGTTGCTTGGCATGGCCAAAAAAGAAAAGAAAAAAAACCCTCTGCGAGAATAGATTGTGATTGCCATTTTGCAGCTCAGAGGCTTGGAGAAGATAAGTAACTCAGCCAAAGTTGCATAACTAGCTGGTGGTCCTTGTCACAGAGCCCATTTATCTGAGTTTTAACCCAGTCTCCTCTGATAACTTTGCCTGTTACCCTGGGCAAGTCAGTGCAACTTCATAAACCTATATTACTGAGCACTTAGATGAAAAGCAGTAAAAGGGACAGGCATAGACCAACGTTACTATAAAGGGGACATTGTGCAAAGTGCTACAAAGTCATTTTGCTTTTCTTCCAGATCTCATGCTATTCATCTATAAAGTGAATAGGATGAACTAGGGCAGGGTTTGGCAGACTTTTACTGAGAAGGACCAAACAGTAAATATTTTAGGCTTTTGCAGGCCATATAGTCTCTATCACAAGTACTCAACTCTGTCCCGGTAGCCTGACAGCAGCCACAGACGATAAATAAACAGATAGGAATGCCCTGTGGTGTTTTCCTGAGAGTTCTACCTGAACAATCTGAAGATGTAAGATCAGCATCAGATCAGATCAGTCGCTCAGTCGTGTCCGACTCTTTGTGACCCCATGAATCGCAGCACACCAGGCCTCCCTGTCCATCACCAACTCCTGGAGGTCACTGAGACTCACATCCATCGAGTCAGTGATGCCATCCAGGCATCTCATCCTCTGTTGTCCCCTTCTCCTCCTGCCCCCAATCCCTCCCAGCATCAGAGTCTTCTCCAATGAGTCAACTCTTCGCATGAGGTGGCCAAAGTACTGGAGTTTCAGCTTTAGCATCATTCCTTCCAAAGAAATCCCAGGGCTGATCTCCTTCAGAATGGACTGGTTGGATCTCCTTGCAGTCCAAGGGACTCTCAAGAGTCTTCTCCAACACCACAGCTCAGAAGCATCAATTCTTCGGCGCTCAGCCTTCTTCACAGTCCAACTCTCACATCCATACATGACCACAGGAAAGACCATAGCCTTGACTAGGCGAACCTTTGTTGCCAAAGTGATGTCTCTGTTTTTGAATATGCCATCTAGGTTGGTCATAACTTTCCTTCCAAGAAGTAAGCGTCTTTTAATTTCATGGCTGTAGTCACCATCTGTAGTGATTTTGGAGCCCAGAAAAATAAAGTCTGACACTGTTTCCCCATCTATTTCCCATGAAATGATGGGACCAGATGCCATGATCTTCGTTTTCTGAATGTTGAACTTTAAGCCAACTTTTTCACTCTCCTCTTTCACTTTCATCAAGAGGCTTTTTAGTTCCTCTTCACTTTCTGCCATAAGGGTGGTGTCATCTGCATATCTGAGGTTATTGATATTTCTCCCAGCAATCTTGATTCCAACAAGATCAGCATAGAACAATTCATTTTTTTATAAAATATTCACCCAGCTGTTATCTGTGGAGTTTCTCAGCTAGAGGAGCTTTCACTTTTTATTCTGCTCTGATAATCTAGAATTAGAATAAAGTGGGGTTTTTTTTTGTTCTTTGGTGAATGATTCTAGTCAGAGTTCACACTTGAAAATATTTCCAGAAAAAAAAAATGATGTAGTATCAAACACAGACACATACTAACTTGAGTCTTTCTTTTTAACAGTGGTTGCAAAGAAAACATCAAAGCTAAGAATATTTCAGACAACATTGTCTTGGTTTGAGAGTGCCTTTTATGAACCCGATAAAGAAATGGTAAATGTTTGTGTAGTTATCAACACAGTCTAACTTAGCTTGCCCTGAAACTTTTGTACCTGGGTTTGAAGCTATCAGTGTTATTTGTTCTGGTCCCAAATGATAAATATTTGACCTTCCTTGACAATGCATAGTTGCAGAAAGCTGGAGTTGAGGCACTAACCTGGTTAAAACGCCTTATTGTGCTTGAAGGATGTTGGGCCCTTCTTTGTAGAGAGAGCTGCAGGCTTAGGTAGAAAGAAATGGCTGTCTGCATGAAATGCTGGTTGGCGAGACAGCCCTTCGCCTCAGAGCACCAGTGGTGAAAAAATCTGCAGGGTGGGGAATGAGACTGGTGCAGGCTCCTTTGGAAACCATATCCACATTCTGCCCCTGAGCATAACCCCTAGGAAGAAGTCTGTCACTCTTTCTTCAGTGTTCTACAGGCTGTTTTCTTCCTGGCAGGAAGAAACCAACAGGAACCCCAAGCAGACAAACCTGGTGTCTCTTTAGGAACCAGTCTTCCCTTTCTTGTCAAGTTTAGCATTTATTCCAGTGCCTGTGCTGCCAGCCAGCCAGCTGTCTGCTGTGAACAAGCAGCAGCCACCAGCGCCCTTCCTGCCTCTGTGGGCCTGCCTTTACTAGCTTGCAGGTAATTCACTGTGCTCCCAAAGCACTCACTCTAGTTAGTCTGAGGGGTTCCCTCCTCTATTTCTCTCTCTCTCTCTCTCTTATTTTTTGGCTGCAGCATGCGGCTTATGGGATCTTAGTTCCCCAACCAGGGATCAAACCCAGGCCCTTGGCAGTGAGAGCATGGAATCCTAACTACTGGACCACCAAGAGTTCCCTAAATTCTTAAATAATAGTCAGCTTCCCCCTAGTTATCGGGAAAATATGGCAAGAATCAAATCCTCAGTATTAAGGCTTCTTTTTCTCATAAAATTCTCTTAAGCTTTCAGCATTTATCTGCTGCTGGGTGCTAGCAGAGGACAAAATGAATCATAAGAAACAAGCAGATATTAACAGAAAAACTCAAATATCTGATCACACATTTAGAATGACTTATTTTTTTCTATAGATGAAAAATCTATAGACGAGATTTTACATCTACTCATACAACAGGGTAATCTTTTTTTCCCTAGTGTATGTGATGGGATTAAATATGAATTTAGGTAATCATGGTGTTCTACAAAAAACAGCATGACTTCTAGATGCTCTGCCACCTGAATAAACTGGAAATATAAAACTGACAGAAAATGTTTTAACGTGGGGGAGTGGGCATATGGATGATAGACAAGTAAAATAAGTTAACATATTTCCGAGTATGAAAAGTGCTGTGAAGACAGTAAGCAGTGCACGAGATGGAGAGTGAAGGTGGTGGGGCCCTGTCAGCCAGGGAGAGCAAGGGAGGCCTGCTGGAGGAGTCCAGGTAGACGTGCAGAATGAGGGTTCTTCTGGATTTCTTCCCCATGCTCCATAGGGGAAAACGAGGGAACATTTGCAAAGTCTCAGAGCAATGACAGACCTTGATTAGAGGAAAGAATTAGAGGTCAGGATTCTTGCCTCAGGAATCCCGGGAATCCCGTGGACCAAGGAGCCTGCAGGCTACAGTCCATTGAGTTGCAAAGAGTCAGGATACAATTTAGCAACTAAATAGCAACAATAGATACTTAGTGAGTAAGGGGAGAGTTGCTTCATCAGGGCCCTGTGGTTCACATATGGAGTTTGGGTTTTATCTGAAGTTCAGTGGGAAATGATGTAATGAGGAATCGTATTTAAAAGGTCACTACCTAACTGCTGTGTACAAAGTGAATGGTGAGTATGTGAGGGTGGAAGCAGGGAGTCCAGTTAGGAGGTTATTACAGGTATCCAGCATATATTTGTGTGTGTATCTTTGAGAGGTATTTTGAAATGTGGAGGGCCAGTGAGAGGGAGGCAAGGAGTTTGGCTTGAGCAGCGGGGTGGCGCCATCTGGTGAGAAAAGGACGAGTATGGGAAGAGCAGGTTCCGGGGAGACAAGTTCCCCCCCTGCAATGAGTTTGATGGTTTATGTCACCTCCAAGTGGATGCCTCTTGAGAGGCAGTTGCACAAATGGACTTAAAGCTTATGAACAAGGTCAGGGCTGGAAGTAGAAATTTGTGAATTACCAACAAATGTATGGTTATTAAAATCAAGGACCAGCTGATGCTACTGTGAAAGAGAGAGAGAGGGGAGAGACAGAGTTTAAGATTAAGCCCTAAAGAACTCCAATGTTTGTTTATTTGGCAAACATTTATGGACTCTCTTTGTCAGAGACCTGTGTAGGAACTGGGGATACAGTCAGAAATAAGACACAGTCCCAGCCCACAAGCGGCTCAGCCTGTCAGAGGAACAGGAGTTGATACAGGTTTTGTGGGGTCTGACACTCTTTAAGAAAAGGAATATAAAACCATTGCTACAAAATTAAACATGAGGCCTTGGAAGGGTTTGTGTAGGGGAGAGAGGGACCCTGAGGTTTAAGCTTTATCAGTTCTGTGGTAAATTCCCCTTAGTGGGGAAGACAGAAAAGTAAGACTAAACTTTAGCGTATCGTGTGTAATGATATAGTTAAGTGCTGAGGGATTTAGCACTGCTGAGAGTGGACATCTCAACAGAAAGTCAAGGAAGGCTTCGTAGGGAAGGTGATGCTTAGCTGAATCTTGAAGGACAAGCAGGGGTTGACTGACGGAAGAAGGGATAGGAGTCTCTCGCTGCTGCTGCTGCTAAGTCGCCTCAGTCGTGGCCGAATCTGCGACCCCATAGACGGCAGCCCACCAGGCTCCCCCGTCCCTGGGATTCTCCAGGCAAGAACACTGGAGTGGGTTGCCATTTCCTTCTCCAATGCATGAAAGTGAAAGTGAAGTTGCTCAGTTGTGTTTGACTCTTAGCGACCCTATGGACTGCAACCTACCAGGCTCCTCCGTCCATGGGATTTGCCACGCAAGAGTACTGGAGTGGGGTGCCATTGCCTTCTCCGATAGGAGTCTCCTAGGCGTGTGTAAGGGCCAGTGCAGCTTCACCCTCTCTCCTTCCCCTGGCCTTTATGCATGTCAAGGCACGTTTTTAAACAGTAAAAAAAAAAAAAAAGCAAGTGAAACTAATTTTAATAATGCACTTCTAGCTCCTGAGTTCTTGAAGTGAGGCTAGTCTGAATTGAGATGTGCATAAGTATGAAAGGGTTTCAGAGGGTTAGTTTGAAAAAAAGGGGCTTCCCAGGTGGTTCAGTGGTAAAGAAGCTGCCTGCCAGTGCAGGAGATTTGGGTTCAGTCTCTGGGTTGGGATGATCCCCTGGAGAAGGAAATGGCAACCCACTCCAGTAATTCTTGCCTGGGAAATCCCATGGGCAGAGGAGCCTGGCAGGCTGTAGTCCATGGGGTCTCAAAGAGTTGGACATGATTGAGCAACTGAACACACATGTATGAGAAAAAAGGTAAAGTTTTGTGTTAACATTTAAAAATTAATTACAAGTTGAACTATAATTTTGATATATTGAGTTAAAGTACATTATTAAAATTAATTTCACCTGTTTCTTTTACTGTTTAAAAATGTGACCACTAAAAAAATTAAAATTACATATGTGGCTTGCATTTTGTTGCTGTCAGCAAGCACTGGACTGTAGGTAAGCAGGAGGCTAGAATATGCTTAGCTGAGACTCCCCCCTGAGGACACTGAGCCCCCAAGGTGCAGGGAAGGGACATGATGTCCTTCTCTCAGAAAATCACTCTGGCTGAGGGGTGAACAATGAACCAGAAGAACAGACCAGGAGTCAGGAGGCTCTTATGGGATTGTAGGCAGGAGAATAGAGAAATGAGGCCACATTTGAGAACTTTCAGGAGCTAGGTCTGACAGTTGTACATGAACTGTGAGGGGAGGAATTTGGGTAGATTTTCAGGTTTCCAGCTTAGACAAATGAGTGGATCAGGGTGCTAGATTGTATTCAGTGAAGTTACGGCTCAGACCAGGGATTTAGAAAATCTTTATTGAATGAATGTCTAAAAGAATATCACAGACTCTCATGCACAGTTTAGGAACTGTGTCTCGGGTAATCTAGAAAGGGAGAGGTGTGATCACCTGCTGCGTCGGTGGAAGATAGGAACTGGAGGTCAGGAGGACAGGCCCCCTGAGTGGTTGCCCTGTTCGCCACCGTTCCTGTGAGCAGCTGCGAGGGACCCTGTCGCTCATCCTCATCAAGATGCCTCACAGGTGTTGGGGGCTTGGCTGGTATGAAAGAAGTCTTTAGTTTCCTCAGCCTCTTGGTTAATTTTCATGAGGAGACGGTGGAGTAGGGGGGCTGAAGAAAGAGGGGGATGATTGGCGTGGTGTGAGAGGTTCATGGGGGAATGTGTTTGTAGTAAGGGGATACTCTGAAAGCACCTTATTGCCGGAACCAGTACCCGTATATGGACCCATCTGTCACACTGAAATGTAGGCAGACGTTTACATCCATTTACCTGAAATGTCAATAGTTTGAAACAGAGCCACTAGGAAATATAAATTTGACTTCATGTGATTTAGTAAAAGTAACAACAAAAACAAACCTCTGAAAAGAGATTAGGAGATGGGGAATTCTGGCTCTATTGTTATGAGTGTGGGCAAGTCACAGACCCCTTCTGCATCTCCGTCTTGTTATCTGCCAAGATAGCAACAATACTAGTCTTATCTGTTTCATAGAGTTAGTATCAAGTGAGAAAATGCATGTGAAGGGCTTCAGAAAGTTAGAAGTGCCTACTAAGGGTAGAAGACGTTGATATGTACAATGAAGAGGAAACCATAGAGAAGTACTTTGATTTAAATAAGTCTGAATGGAAGAGAAATCACGAGGCATGTGCTTCATGGGGCAAAAGTCAGTCTCTCCTTTGCTTTTGTGAACAGAACCACTCATCCCAGAGGGTAGCTCGGCCGCTCATATTTCTCCGAACTCACTGGTGAGAATCGGACATAATAAATAGTGAGGTGGCTGGGTTGTGGGGTTTGGTGCTGTAACCTCCTATATCCCAGTGAAGGAGCAAATTTGTCCAAAAAATCCACAATGCCACCTTCATAGTCATACTGGTTGTTTCTGTTTTGTTTCATTCATTGTGTGTTCGTTCATCCAACAGTGTGTGTCCAAGCAGTCAAACCTTTACCACCCTTCAAAGATTACCTAGATTACACCTACTTTTCAGAGGCTTCCATGTCCATCCTAACACAGTACCTTTATCTGTGTCTCTCATTTCTTCAGGCACATTCTGCTTTGTCATGGGTTGATGTTATCGTTGGTCTTAATTCTTTTCTGTAGCTAGAATCCATGCCCTGGACACCTTTGTATCCCCACAACACTAGCACGGTTCCAGGTAGACAGCAGGTGCTCAGAAAATAAGAACTGAGTGAATGAGCAAATTGGGTGGATAAATGTTGGGTAGCCCCTAATCAGGCAGCATTTTCTACATTTTCTGATCAAGCAGAGATGGGAGTGTAGTAAGTCCAGTTCTGCTTCTTGCCATGAAGGTTGATGGGATGGTGGAGGCAATACTAAGGTAAAGATGATTACCGAAGGAGGCCATTGGTGACTATTCACTCATTCAACCAATATTTAGTGCTGGTAAGTCGCTTCAGTCATATCCAACTCTGTGCGACCCCATGGATGGCAGCCCACCAGGCTCCCCTGTCCCTGGGATTCTCCAGGCAAGAACACTGGAGTGGGTTGCCATTTCCTTCTCAAATGCATGAAAGTGAAAAGTAAAGTGAAGTTGCTCAGTCGTGTTTGACTCTTAGCGACACCATGGACTGCAGCCTACCAGGCTCCTCTGTCCATGGGATTTTCCAGGCAAGAGTACTGGAGTGGGCTGCCATTGCCTTCTCCACTGAACCCTTGCTAAATGCCAGGCAGCATTCTTATGCTTGGCATATAAGCAGGTATCATAAATGAAATAGATAGTCTATCTTTAAAGTTCTAGTGGGACAGTCAATTTATTTGTGTTTGCCAGCATACAAATGAAGTGTTGGTTGCTCAGTCATGCCCGACTCTTTGGGACCCCATGGACTGCAGCCTGCCAGGCTCCTCTGTCCATGGAATTCTCTAGGCAAGAATACTGGAGTTGGTTGCCATTTCCTTCTCCAGGGGATCTTCCTGATCCAGGGATTGAACCCAGGTCTCCTGCATTGCAGACAGATTCTTTACTGTCTGAGCCACCAGGATATCCCATACAAATAGCATATAAATAAATTGAGGAAAGTGCTATGAAGGAAAAGAGCAGGCATCCATAAAAGAGAATTAGATGCACACCTTAGCTTCCCAGAGGAAGGTGACATATAAGTGCAGACCTGAACCATGGGGGGTGGGGGAAGAGGGTTCCAAACGGAGGAGGGACCGTGTGATGCAGGTTTTGAGGTGGGTGAAGAAGGTTGCGCTGAGGGACTGAAGGACAGTGTCGCTGGGTTACTGCGCCTCAGTGAGTGGACACATCTGACTGGGACTGCTACATGCAGACTGAAGCCAGACTGTGGAAGGCAGGCTGCAACGTGTTAGAAACATTTTCTGGGGCCAGGTTATATCTGGGTGTGTTTCTGTGTTCCCACACAAGGAGGCTCCCTGGAGAGAGAGGGAAGTAGGGAGGAGCGGGGAGGGTCTCTCTAAACATCTTGTGATTCCTGTCCCTGTTTGCAGCCGGGCGATGGGACAGTTGTGGTGGATGAGCAGCAGGATAACAAGAAGCTGAAGGTGGGTGCCATGTGGAGTCTGCCCAGGGGGCCACTGCAGGGTTTCAGAGGATGACCACAGACCCGCGCTGCGGCCCAGAAGCTGGGGATCCTGGGCTGGGCTCAAGCCTGGGAAGCTCCTGGGAACTCTGTCAGGGTGAGCAGGGAGGGAGCCAGAGGGACTGTCACCTCCAGGTGGCCTTGGAGGGGGCGCTGGCCCAGAATGTCACTGCTCACTGCCTGTGTGAGCATGGGCCTCAGATTCTGCATCAGTAAAATGTCTGGACTAGAGAAACTCAAGTCTCACTTTGTAGCCCCAACACTCTGGTCTAAAAGCTGAATTACTTGTGGCTTTGGAATGCCCTAGAACTAAGAGAAACATACAAAGGGCGGGCCAAGAGGATCTGAGGTTTCTGAAAATCTATGTCTTAGCTGCCTTTGGTCTGTGGGGCATTTGGGAAGAAGTATGAGGACCTTAGAAGAGACTGGGTCCTGAATGAAACTTCCCCCATCCTACGAAAATTCCTAGGACTGTTGTGAAGTATTGTGTGACCGTAGCCACTAGATGGCAGAAGAGTTCAGATCCAGAGGGTTGGCTGGGAAAGGGAGGAGGCCTGAGCAAGCAGTTTGTCTGACTTTGGGTGTTTCCTTGTAAATCAGACGGTGTTTCTATGTGTGTCACTAGTGTAAAAAATGAACAAAAAATCCAACCGAGTCAATTTAAAGATCAGATTGGCTTTATTCAATCATTCCTGACTTGGGCAGCATCCCATTTAGCAAATAGAAAGGAGTTACTGGTTGCTTCAGGCAAGGTCACCTTCCTTTGGGGGATAGCAAGGGTCTATCAGTAGATCACCTCACTAGTGTGCTAACCAGTACTCATTCCAGACTAACTGGTTAAGAGTACGTTCCTGGGAGGGGCTGAAACTGCAGTTAGGTTAGGTATCTTATGTTTCAGTTTGGTGATGTGAGCAGAGCACAAGTGACTCCATTTTGGGCCTTTGGTCTCTTTTTTAATGCTACGAATGAGTATGTGTCACATCTGTGTGTCTGCATATACAGATGTGTGTATGTGTGTACCTGTGAAGGTCTCTTGAGCACATGGGTAGAAAAGAAAGGGCTGGATTCCGAAGACCTGGGTCGTCGTCTTAACTCTTTCATTGACGCCCCAAAGATGGATAAGCACTCGGCCTTGTTGACTTTCTGGTTTTTTCCTGTAGGTGGGTATCATAGCCTTGCTCGTCTCCAGGGGTGGGGCAGTGACGGAGCACCAGGATGTTCTCTGTGGACTGTCCGGGGCTGTGCGCATGCAGTGGGGCTGTCTGTGAGGTGTGTGGGTTGAAACTGTTTCTTAGAGGGTGGACTTGCAGGGATGGACACCCTCAGGAATGTGATGTCCTTAATATACATCGTCTGCTCCCTGTCAAGAGCTTGGGGAATGACTTGGTATATAGAATGAACCAGTCGTGGAAGAGTTGAGGGGAGGCTGAGAAGGGAAGCATGGTAACTCTCCTGTTGAGGTGAAGGGAGAGGGGACTCCAAGATAAGGCTCTGATCTTTACTTTTCATGAGGCCCCCCCGTGTGGCGCCTCCCCTGGCTTGGACGGGGGCCCACTGAGGCCTGTGCGGCTCTTTCCTGCTCAGCTTTCGTCCATGCTGACCCGAGGGAGCAGCTCGGCCTCTCTGCACAACAGCACCATCCGCAGCACCATCTACCAGCTCATGCTCCACAGCCTGGACCCTCTGGGGGAAGGTAAGCAAGGCCTGCCCAGACCTGCGTGGTCTCCCTGTCCACTCCTTCCCTTCTGAACTGGGCAGAACTGGGGCTTGTGAAGCACAGAGGCAGTGGAGCAAGGGTGGGAGTGGGAGGGTGGCAAGGGCAGCCGGT
The DNA here is from genome assembly GCA_935064755.1 of Tragelaphus eurycerus. Taxonomy (NCBI): domain Eukaryota; kingdom Metazoa; phylum Chordata; class Mammalia; order Artiodactyla; family Bovidae; genus Tragelaphus; species Tragelaphus eurycerus. The sequence goes on along the minus strand of CAKXYN010000054.1, from coordinate 3,618,239 downwards.
CAGGGAAGCCTCACCCAGAGGACCCTGCAGAGCTGCCCTTAGTTATGCACACCCCTACCTCCCTGTCTCTTTGTCCCTCCTGTGAAAGGAAAGGGGTTATCTGCAGTGAGTGGGGCCCTGAGGGTTGCGTGCCCTGCGCTGGTCTCTGTGGGGGCTGCCCTCAGTGACTTCCTGCAAAGGCTACTCCCATGAGTCAGCCCCGATGTCCCACGGAATCTCCAGGTGGATAGTGTGGCCAGGGTTGCTTCTGGGGGCACCTCCTGTGGGGCCCCATGGCTGGAAGTTCTGGCTGGTACCTTCCTTTGCTCTGTATTCAGCTCTGGAGTCCCAGGAAGCTGGCTGACCCCTCCCCCAGCCAGGAATCCCAAAGGACACCCCGAGAGCCAGCAGGACCACTTCTGGGAGTCTCAGGATCCAAAGTGCAGTGGAGGCTAAAGTCCAACTTGACAAAGGAGAGAAACAGCTGAGAGTCTCACCATCCTCCTTCCGCATCTTGCCTATTGCCCCGCTCTTCTCAGAGCCGTCTCGGACACCTTTGTAGGCCCGGAGGGGCGCTCTCAGGTACACTCCTATTCTCCTGGGGCGCCTCTGTCTCTGGGACACTGGTGCAGAACTGGAGCCAGGCAGGAGGCCCATCAGAGAAAGCTGACTTTGGGGCAGAAGCCAAGGAGTTGGAGTGCAGTTGTGCAGGAGGCTGAGGCCTGAGCTGAATATGACACTAGACTGACCCGTGAGGCCCAGGGACAGACTTTGGGGCTTCAGAATTTCTCAGACCCTGAAGTGTCTTCTTCACATAATATACTGGGTGTTTAAGACAAGCATATTATACTGTGAAAAGTAGAGTCAAAGATAAGGTGATCAAACTTTCTGTACAAAATCTTGAAGGTGAGTCTCCACAGACATTGGGAGAGGCCACCCCCATGTCAGCTCCAAAAAAAAAAACAGCACCCCTGGGGTTTCGGGGTGCAGTCTGCAGCATCGGCAGCCTGTGGGTGGTCAGTGCTGGGGGTGTATCTGGCCAGGGCACCGTGAAGGAAGCTGTATCCCTGGTTTAGGCCTGGCCCTCCTTGTGGAACTGCCAGCTCTAGTAAAGTCCTAAAGATAAAGACCTTTACCTGAATGGGCCTTCAGGGCCCCCTGCCTGATGCTCTTCCATGACCATTAGCTGCCCGCTGGCCTACTTGTCCTAACAGGATTATGTGAAGTCCAGGCCGTGTCCAGGCCAGGCCGAGGTCAGAGGAGATTGATACTAAGGAGATGATCTGGCCATGCTGAGAGCTGAGAAGCCACATGAGGAAACAAGCGCTGGGGAGCCCGTGACAGTCATCCCCAGGAAGACAAGCACGTCTTGTGTGGGTGTGTGGCGGGCGTGCAATGGTCCTCCCGGGGGAGGTTTGCTGATGTTGCTGGCGTGCAGTCCTGCTCAGAGAAGCCAGCCCTGATCCTGCACCCCGAGATTCCATCCAAGAGGGGCTGGGATGAAGACCTTTGTTCCCAGCACTTGCCAGACACATGTTTGTGTTTTCGTATGCTCTTTTCAGATGACTGTCCAGATGTTTCTACCCTTTCCAAGTATTCCAGCTCTTTCCACAGAGCTGATCCGTGGTCTGAACTCTTACCCTGGGCAGGGGCTTCACCTCTCTAGTACCTCATGTTTCTTCTGGTGATTTCACATGGATGTGTGCGTGTGTATATAAAAGAGATGAAGAGACAGAGAAAGGCCCTGAAGCTGACCTGCGTTCCTTAGGGCATGGGAACTGAGAGGTTAGGGCGTGTAATGACGAAGAAGAAGAAAGAGGGAAACTTGGTTTTCTTGCCAGCCCCTCCAGGCAACAGTCTACAGGTATTCTTGGCACCAGGACTGGGGCCAGGGGAGCCCTTGGAAAAGTTATGTGTTGTTCAGCAGAAGACTGCAGTGCTTGATCAGTGTCCGTGGGGCACTGGAGCTGTCTGCATGAGGGAGGCAGTGGAGTACCCACTTTTTGACATCTCAGTTCTGATGGGACCTGTTGAGCAGGCCCACTGGGACAGGATGCTTCAAGGGATCACTTGTGCCAGAGTGATGGCTCTGTGGGGTGGAGCCAGTTGCCAGAGGCAGCTGCAGCTGAACCACCCTGATTGTTCAGGAGACAGGTTGAGAGAAGGAAACTTCGGACCTGTTTCTGGTTTTGGACCTGTTCTGGACCCAGGCAGAGTTTGATTCCCAAATCTTCACAGTGTGCCGGTGTTCTGGACTAGAGGATCTTCGGGGTCCCTTCTAACTCAGACCCTCTGGAATGCTGGGCCTCAGCGGTGCAGAATTGCTTCCTGGGTGGAACAGCTGCTCTCAGCAAGTGTTGTCAGCTCATCATTGTTGTCATAGCTAACACTTACGTAGTATCTTGTAGCTGCCAGGTGCTGATTTAAGCATATTTGTATTATAAATTCATGTATTCCTTCAACAACTCTGTTAAGATTTTATAGGTGAGGAATCTGAGGTACAGAGGATCACCCTGCTGGATCCACAGCTAGCAAGTGACAGAACTCGGATTCAAACCCAGGCATCTGGCTCCAAAATCTAAGCTAACATAGCAATATTTAATGCAACAGTTAAAGTACTTTTGTTTATTTTGTCCCTTAGACCCCCACATCAGTGTTCCAAGTGTATCATATTGTTGCTTTTTTAGAGAGGGGAACTGAGGTGTGGAGAGCATGCACAGGCTTCCCTAGGCCACCTGGCACTCACGGGCAGAGCCAGCCTGGACCCCAGATAGACCCACGGCTTTGTTCTGCCGCCCGTGCCCTTGTCCTTACCCCATGGCCTGCACAGCTGTGAGGAGGGCCCTCCTGAGCCCCTGCAGGTCAGTCTTGTGCCTCTCAGCTGAAACTATAGCACTTTGCATGTTGCCTGGAGCATAGTCATATCGAAAGAGAGTTGACGTCCCCATTTTTCTTTTCTGGAAATCAGGACAGTGCTATTCTGTGCATGGTGGTCTCTGTGGACCACCAGCAAAGCATAAGGCGTGCACAGGGGTCTGGAAGGAGGCTCTGCTTGGGTTCCAGGTGTCTGAGGTCGAAAGGAGTGTGACAGGAGCTTGATGATCCGTCATTTCCCTTTCCCACTGGGGAGGGGAGGCTTATGAACATGGCCACCAGTAGTGCCCCTGGAGCCAGAGCAAAGCTTCTAGTAAATTCATAGGCGGTAAACTGCAGACCTTACAGTCTAGTCCAGGGGTTGCAGGAACACCTCCCTGTCATTATTTGCCCATTCCCTGCCCATTTCAGACATCACCAATGAATCATGGTGCTCTGCAGCCAAGCTTGGAGCAGAATTCTCAATTCAGCACTCAGGCAGCCATCACTTGAGTTCATAAAGGACATAAATACTATTTGTTGCCCTCAAGTCTAACCATGTCATTTTAGCAGAAAGGAAATAGGCCTAGAGTGGGAAAGTGACTAGCTGAAGGTCATAGCTAATTAGTGACAGTGTAGGGAATTTAAGGCAGAAGTTTGGGAATTGGGCACTGTGAATAGGCCTAGGAGGACCAGAGTCTGCATGTTGCAACTTCCAGGCCAGACTCTTTCCACCCACTTCAGCTGCTCTGGCTGTCAGCTGACCAGGCTAGCTGAAGGGTGTAGCAGGGACCCTGCAGTCCTGGATGAGACGTGTTTCCTTTCTCATTCACAGCCCGGCCCTCCAAGGACAAGGAGGAGGAGACCTTGATTCAGGAGGCAAAAGCCATGCCTCAGGCCAAAGCAGAGAGCAGACCAGAAGGTGAGAGGATGATGAGACCAGCTGGGTTTCTCCTACCACCTTCCTGCCTCCTGTCACCCAGGGTCTGGGCGTGCCTTCTGCCCTCTCTGGGCCAGTCAGCTGGAGTGATGAGCTAGCGCTGCCCTGTGCCTGCTGCCGTTCGGCCTCCTCCTTCCACTGCGCTCCCTTCCTGCCGTGTCTGCAGGCCCGAGGGCCTGTACAGCTCCCTCTGTACTCTCCTCACATAGGGTAGGCAAGGCCTGGCGAGGGGGTTGAACTTCTTTGCTAAATCTTGTCCCACATGAGAGTCTGCTGGACTCTGTTTCTTCTTCCTGTTGCTTCTACACAAGGACTCTGCTGCTAGGGAATTGGTCTGAGACCAGCAACCCCAGTAATGGAGGGCTGTCAGGGGTCTGCTGACACAGAAGTCCAGCATCTGTGTGGCAGCCGGGACAAGGGACTGAGACAGCTCTGCACAGCACCCCAGGCCTGCCTTATCCACCCAGCAGGCAGGTACAGCAGCATTGTTCCCACTCTGTAGACAAGGAAACTGAAGCTCAGAGAGATCAAGTGGCTTGCCCAGAGCCAGGTAGCCAAGAAGTGAGAGGGCGTGTTCCAAACCCTGATCTCCAGACATTGCGATTCTCTTTCCCGCCGTCCTATTCCAAGGCTCCCTGGCTGCTGCCTTGGAAAGCACTGGGCTCCTGTCCACGCAGCTGGTTAGGGGGAAGGGCCAGGCACTGAGGGCTGGGGCTTTGCCCTCTCTCCCAAGCTGTTCACAGTATCCTGGGCCACAGTGCCAGGATGTGAATGCCTGGAAATCAGGGGAGAGCAAGGAGAGCTGCTGCCAGGTGTCCTCATGTGCAGACATCTCTGTGGACAGAATGGGAACGACTCATGTCACATCATTTTCCTTCTCCGGTTGATGGGGAGTGCCCCAAACAGACCTTCTGAGACCCTCAGGTGGACAACTCCAATAGCCCTGTAGCCAACTATCTCTGCCAACTTCCCTCAGCACCCAGCACACTCTTCTGACCTATCCCATGTTTATCCTTTAAAGAGGAGGAGCCGGCCAAGCTCCCTGCGGTCACAGTCACACCAGCCCCTGCTCCAGACATCAAGGGAGATCAGGAGGAGGATCCTGGCAGTCAGGTAGGCACAAGCCTCTTCCCAGGTGGTGGAATTTGAGAGGCCCAGGGAAGCACTTGACATCCAAAAGTCAGTCCTTCCTTGAAGGTTGGAAATGGCTGTTGGAGGTTCCTTCCTCTGGGGTAAGCATTGCCCTTTCTTTGAAGATCGAATACCTTATGGGGCCAGTTAATTCACTGTAATACCTTAGTATGAGTGAGATAATATATATGAGAATATGTTGCCAGCTGTCGCATGCTGTAAAGACGTGAGGATAACTGTTGTGGGGGCGATTCTGTTGGCTGCTAGGGTACAGTGAAACCAGGCAGTGTGAAGCACAGCGGAAGGATTGCTGAGCAAAGGCCTTGGGACCTTCCACGGTGCCTCAGCCTGGCTCACAGGCTTCCTGAGTTCTGACACTGCTGCTTTTACAGTCTCACAGCCTCTCTTCCACCTTGCTGCAACCAAACTGAACTTCTTGTCTCCATGCTTTTTACCTCCAGGCCTTGGTTCACATGGCCTTCTCCCTCCAGAATGCCCCTTTCCCCTACATCTTCATATATCCTAATCTCACCCATTCCTCCAAGCTAGTGTAAATGCCTCTTTTTCCACAAAGCTTCCTTGATCCCGCAGTGTGAATGCCCATGGTGCTCTCTTCCTCTCTTAGGGCCCTTACCACTGCCTTCCCTGTACTCTGTGAGTCTCTTTGAGTGCCCCTGCGAGGTGGTGAGATTCCGGAAGGCAGGATCCGAGTCTGAGTGGTCTCTGTCCCCCACTACTCCCCATCCCTCCCGCCCTAGAAACACAGTGCTCTGCATGTGCTCAGTGAGGGCTCAGTGACTGACAGGAAATGTGCATTTACTTTACATATTCCAGCCCTGACATTCTCTTCTACTGGATACCCAGAAGCACTCAATTATATCTCATCCTAAGTCAGCAACTTTGGGTTCGGTGTCTAAGACATCTTCAGTGGCAGCATGAGTGTCCTGAGTAGGCCAGTTACAGCTGGCTTTAAGTAAAAGGGATTGAGAGGATACAGAGGTGTCTCCCGGGACCCCAGGTCAGGAAGTGAAACTTGGTTCCCACAGTGAGTTGGACCTAGGCCTAGGAAGGCACCTGTGGCCCTGCTGGCCTCCCTGCATGTCCTGCCCTCCCTCTGTCCTCCGTGTGCAGGCTTTATCACTCCTGGCAGCTGACTCCATTGCTTCCTTATTAGCACACAGAGACCTAAGCTACTACCCCAGTCCTCCAGTCCACAATGCGATCAACCAGTGACTGGCTCCTTGTTTCAGAAAACAGCGAATCCATTCAAACCAGGGCAAAGGTCAGGGGTCAAACCTACGTCCAGTCAACTGTGGCAGGGAGAGTGGGGTGCTTTGACTGCAACGTGGGTGAAGGAGCCACCTGTCAGGGGCTATTGGGGTTGACAGTTCTCAGAGAAGAGGGTGCTGTTAAACGACTTGTCATTTTCTCCAGATTAGCTTGGGGAAGGGAGGGCAGGAATTATTCATTCTCATCTGAAAGCACAAGCCTCATGGATATTAATATTTGACTTCTTCTTTGGGTAGTCTTGGGGAAGGCAATGGCACCCCACCCCAGTACTTTTGCCTGGAGAATCCCATGGATGGAGGATCCTGGTGGGCTCCAGTCCATGGGGTCGCTAAGAGTCGGACACGACTGAGCGACTTCACTCACTTGGGTAGTCTGAACCCTGGTTGCATATTACAATAATTTGGGGAAACTAGGGCCCACTCTCAACCAGTGGAGTCAGGATATCTGGGGTGGGTCCTTGAGTCTTTAAATCCTCTAGGTGATTTTAATATGCAGCAGAGTTTAGAATCACTGAGCACCCTCTGGGGATTGGCAGTGTCATGAAATTTGTTATGGACAATGTACTTCATGAGCACACAGCCCGGGTCATTTACTCAAGGGATTGGATCAGCACATTGTTATAAGTTATTGGGAGCCTAATCTGAGGACCCTAAGAATCAATGGCTTTTAGAGCATGTGGAGTCAGTCCATGGTACCCAAACACACCTACAGATGCACTTATTAGACGTACCTGGCAGCATATAAAGGTAGATTCCTGGTTTTCAGTCCTAGAGATTCTACTTCAGTTGGTTCAGTGGGGCAAGGAAATCTGTATTTCTAATAAGCTACCGGGTTTGGGAACCAAATATCTCATTCAGTCCTGGCATCTGGGGAGCAGGGTAGCTTGGTGGTGAAGAGGCCAAGTGTTGGATGATTTACATTCAAGTCCCAGCTTTATTACTGACAAACTGTGTGGACCACAAGCAAGTTATTTAACTACTCTGTACCCTTGCTTCTTCAGATGGGTTTAGTTCTATCTGTATGATAAATTAATTGACTCAGGAAACCTACTAAGTGTAAGTTGTTGTTATTATTTTACTACTTAGCATGATGCCTGGCACATAAAAACCCTCAATGAATTGGTATCATCATCATCATTTTACACATATAATATAGCAGTTGGGTTTTAGATGGATTCAGAAATGTGATGTAACCACCAAAACATATCATGCCATTTTAGGCAACATTAGTGGAAGCATCATATCTAAAATAAGGGGCATGATAATCCTGTTGGATTCTGTGAGGTGTTATTTTAGAAATCTCCTCATGGGATATAAGCTAACTAGAATGAGCTCATCAAGAAGGTGAGGAGGCTGTAGGACATAGCATGGGGAACCATGGAAGGACCTGGGAGTCTTCAGCCCAGGGGAGAGAGGCTGTCTCTGTGGCTTCAAAAAGCAAACCTATACACAGAGGGTGGAACTTTGGTATTAATTTTGGACTTCAAACCAATCAGAGTTGTCAGGAACTGCTTTATGTGGTGCGTTCTCCATCCCTAGAAATGATCAAATATAGAGAGGACTGGGTAGGAGTGTTGTAAAGGGAATTTTGCTGAATGATTGCACTTGTTTCTTCCTCATACTAAAGCTTTTAGGTACATTCTGAGAACAACAACAAAAAAATGGTGGGGAGAAACAGGAAAGGGAACAAGCAGAGCAGTCATTTCCCATTAATCTGTTGGTTTTGGATTGCAGGGAGTAGGGGCCGAAGCTGAGAACGCAGGTGAAAGGACAGGTGGTGAGGCGGAAGCTCCTGCTGAAGGTGAAAACGGAGAGCGAAGTGGAGGTGACGCTGTGTTAGGAGGTGAAAGTGAAGGAAAAGCAGAGAATGAAAGTGAAGGTGACATCCTGGCAGAAAGGAGAGGAGATGATGAAGATGAAGGTGAAATCCAGGCAGAAGGTGGTAAAGTGGAAGGAGAAGGTGGTGAAGAGAAAGGTGATGAAGATGAAGGTGAAATCCAGGCAGGAGAAGGTGGTGAAGTGGAAGGTGATGAAGACGAAGGTGAAATCCAGGCAGGAGAAGGTGGTGAAGTGGAAGGTGATGAAGACGAAGGTGAAATCCAGGCAGGAGAAGGTGGTGAAGTGGAAGGTGATGAAGATGAAGGTGAAATCCAGGCAGGAGAAGGTGGTGAAGGTGAAACTGGAGAGCAGGAATTGAATGCTGAAATTCAAGGTGAAGCCAAAGATGACGAGGAAGGTGTGGATGGTGAAGGGGGAGGAGATGGAGGTAACAATGAAGATGAAGAAGAAGAAGAGGAAGATGAAGAAGAAGAGGAGGAGGAGGAAGAGGAGGAGGAAGAGGAGGAGGAAGAGGAGGAAAATGAGCAGCCTTTGTCCCTGGAATGGCCTGAGACCAGGCGGAAGCAAGCCATTTACCTCTTTCTGCTGCCCATTGTGTTCCCGCTGTGGCTGACGGTTCCTGACGTCCGGAGGCTGGTGGGTTTGCCCAGCTGTCCCCAGGTTGCCTATCCTCAGGGAAGCTCTGGGGCCTCTCCGCATGCCCACTCTGAGGAGGGAGATGATAGGGCAAACCAGCTTGTTGGGGCTCAACCACAGAGGGTCTGGGATGGAACCTGCAGCTCTAGAGGGGACCATGCACCTAAGGGACATACTGATGGACTTGGGAGGCCCTGGAATGTGTTTGTTTCCACCACCATAAGCAGCGTGAAATAATCTCTCCTTAAATTCTCAGTTTCTTGATTTGAATATGGGAATGATGCCACTGCACACCCTCTATATTTCATAGCGACACTGTGAAGACCTAGGGTTATAAGTGCTATTTCTATCCTGTATTCCTGTTTATAGGGAAAGGTCTGACTAACATACTCCACCCAAAGGGGAACCATATTCTGTCTCTGGGTCCAGAGAGGGGCAGAGTGGGGAAAAGTTGCTGAAGTCAAACCAAATAACTAGATTGGCTGGTCCTAGTGCAAGCAAACAGCTCTCTTCATTTTGTCATTGCTGAACCCCCTTCTCATCTCATCTAGAGTGGGCCACTAAGCCTATCCTTTTCGAGGTCCTCACTGGAGACAGAGGTCAGACATCTCCACATCATCTCCATCACTCCTACCCCAGATCTCCTGGGGCTCTCTCAGAAGGGCCAGAGCCCTTTAGCCTCTGCAACTTATTTCTCTTCCTTTTCAAACTTTCAAACAGGAGTCTAAGAAGTTTTTTGTTATCACCTTCCTGGGATCCATCCTGTGGATAGCCATGTTCTCATACCTCATGGTTTGGTGGGCTCACCAGGTGAGTGTGGGGCAGGAACTAAATCCTGCATCCGTGGGCCAAAAGGACTTTTTTCCTTCTGGGTGAATTTCTGGCGCCCAGGGAATGGCGAGCACCGAGTGAATCTGTAGTTCATGCATTGTAAAGGCTTAATAGTAGACTTAACACTCCTTTTCAAGCAGGGCTCTTCTGTCCTCTGTTCACACTGACAGAAGGCCCTCCTCAACCTGATCCAGCTGACCATTCCTTATTAGCCTTATTCCCTGCTTTCTGTCCTGCCTCGGCCACTTCCCTCCACCTGGTGAGACCATACACACTCGAGAGAGCAAGCTCAGTTTTGCCTCCTTCCTGGCATTAGTCTTCTGGAATACTGCACTCAGCGCAGTTTTATCACTGTTTACATGGTTTTCTCTTTTCTCCCCAGCTGTTAGTTTTGCATGACCCTACCTCACTCAAGCCAAGGGAACATTAACTCTGAGGAAGGTGATGGTTTTGCACAAAATAGTATATGGTTGGCGCTTCCAAGAGTAGGGTCAGTGTTGCACTGTCCATACTTCTGCCTCCAACCTCTAAAAGTTCCTGGCACATGGCACATGTCTGTGGGTCTGGAAATGGAAACATATATGAACAGGCCTTTGGAGGAGCAGTTCTTCTGGGAAGGTAGAGTTGTTGTGGTTGGAATAACAGTAAGTGGTAATCATAGATGGACTTCAGTCAGGTTAGAAAAGAGCAGCAGCATCCTCTGAAGCCTTGAGCAGAGCCCCTGTTCTTTGTCTCCATGGCCCATCTCCCCAGCTGTTAGTTTTGCATGACCCTACCTCACTTAGGCCAAGGGAACATTAACTCTGAGGAAGGTGATGGTTTTGCATAAAGTAGTATATGGTTCGGGGAAGGCAATGGCACCCCACCCCAGTACTTTTGCCTGGAAAATCCCATGGACGGAGGATCCTGTTAGGCTCCAGTCCATGGGGTCGCTAAGAGTCGGACATGACTGAGCGACTTCACTTTCTCTTTTCACTTTCATGCATTGGAGAAGGAAATGGCAACCCACTCCAGTATTCTTGCCTGGAGAATCCCAGGGACGGGGGAGCCTGGTGAGCTTCTGTCTATGGGGTCGCACAGAGTCGGACACGACTGAAGCAACTTAGCAGTAGCAGCAGTATATGGTTGGCGCTTCAAAGAGCCTCAGATTTTTCACCTGCTGTTGCCATGGTTTCTCTATTTACCAGGTTGGCGAAACAATAGGGATTTCTGAAGAGATCATGGGTTTGACCATCCTAGCAGCAGGCACATCAATTCCTGACCTCATCACCAGTGTGATTGTCGCTCGGAAAGGCCTGGGTGACATGGCTGTGTCAAGCTCCGTGGGCAGTAACATATTTGATATCACCGTGGGGTGAGTGGCAAACTGGCTTTTCTAAGGCATAGCATGGCTGGAAAACACTGTGTTGGCTCTGTCCATTCATTATACATGGAATAAAACTGCATTTATGTTATTAGTTTCCACAAGGTAACAAAATGTCTTCCTTTCATTTGTCACAGTCAGGATAATAGAACTAAAATGCTGCCTGAAATCTGACTGCAATTTATGGATAAATTGCCAACCAAATACAGTCAAATGCTTGGCTCACTGACCCCCGAGGTGGCGGAGGTGGGGTTGGAAGGAGCAATGACTTCCTATCTTACTTCTTGGTATTCCTGCTCCTTTGCATTTGGACTCCTGCCTGCTCAGAGGTTCTAAAAAGCATTTTGTATAAACAAGTAAATGTTGCGTCTTCCTGTAGGGATTTGCCTACTGGCTCCTCTCAGCTCCATAACACCACCACACCTGTTTTCACTTCCCCAGTCACCTTTAGGATTTGGGTGTGGCTGTGATTTTTTTCATTTGAATTTGTTTATGTGTGTGTTTGCAGGGTGGAGCAGGTTAAAGACCTGAGGAGAGCCCGAACCACTAACAAGTGTCAGCAAATGTCCTGAGCTAGGCCTCATCCTAAGGATTTAGAGGTTTAGTTAGTAATACAGAAGCCACAAAGTAGGAATAAAAAAACTCAGACCCAGAAAACCTGTTTTAATCTAGGCTTTCCAGTTACTATCTGTGAGTAATGGGTACATAGTTTCCCTGGACCTGAGTTTTCTATGGCACCCCACTCCAGTACCCCTGCCTGGACTACAGTCCATGGGGTCACAGAGTCAGACGAGTGAGCGACTTCACTTTCATTTTCTAACCTTTGACAGGAATATTTTCTGTTTCTTATGTTTGTGTAAAAATACGTGCTTTGTAAATTGTGCAGTACTGTTGTGCACATGGGGCTGTTGTCAACATAAAGAACAGTCACACTGTCTCTTCTGTCTTGCAGCCTGCCCCTTCCTTGGATGCTTTTCTCTCTCATCAATGGATTGCAGCCTGTTGCTGTCAGTAGCAATGGCTTGTTCTGTGCAATTGTTTTGCTTTTTCTCATGCTCCTGTTTGTGATCTCTTCAATTGCATTATGCAAGTGGAGAATGAACAAGATCCTGGGCTTCACCATGTTCCTCCTGTACTTTGTATTCCTGCTAATCAGTGTGATGCTGGAAGATCGAATCATATCCTGCCCTGTATCTGTCTGAGTCAGAGTCACTGTTGCTCAAAATGGACATGGATCAGAAAACCATGCCAGAAGTTACTGCACCTCTCGTCACATTAAAGAAAGAATGAACCTGATCTGGGAGAGGGAAGTGAGTGGCCAAGAACCTCTGATGTGGGTGTGATGGGGGCTGAAGTTTATCCTTGGAAGCACCTGCAGTTCATTGCGGGTTAGGACTCTGGAGGGGTGGTATTCCTACCACCCCTTCACGGAGGCCAAGAAGAGCCTGAGTCAGAGGCTTTTCTAAAATGAGATAACTGGGAGTGAGGGTTGGGACAGGCATCACAGCAATAAGACAAGCACCCACGTGACAGTTCCCTGATTATTCCTGAAGGGCTGCTGATCCAAAACAGGCAGGTGTGGTCTCGCCCTCCTGGCCCTTGCCCCCCGCACATGCTGCAATTTGCTGTCTCCTCTTTTACTGTTCAAAGTGTGTGCTTCTATCAGGTTTGTACTCCTTACAGTTTAGTTACTGGTGAGTTTAAGGGGACGAAATCTATAGGTTAAAAAAAGTGTAACAAGAATCAATTATCATTACACATTGTAGTCCAGTAAAATGTGTATCAATGTTTTACAGCTTTTTCAAAGGAGGACATTTGCTCTCATTGTTGCGTTTATAAAAAGTAAGCAGCCCAAGAAATTACAGTCTACCATTCAGTTGGAAGGTGTGGATATTAGGGGAGGAAAACTATTCTGAGGGTCATTTAAAAATACGTACTTACCCAAGTTTGTGTGGTCTCCATCAGGTGGGCACCTTGAGCAATTAGACATTCTAACAAAGCTGTCCTGGCTGTGCCCCACCCCTCTCATAGTCTCACCTAACAGTGGGAGCTGTGCTAGTGAGGGAGGAGCAAAGCAATTTTTAAAGAGAGTCTAAAGTCAGTATATCCAAATCTGGTTTACAAGCCAGAGATCCAGTGGGGCAATGCTATTTTTGTATGTCATCTGAGACAGGATTATAAAGCAGGAAGATTGATTTCTTGTGTGGATTACAAGTGGATATTAAGGCGATTACAAAGGAGAAATGCTTAACACAGTGCCAAGATGGAGAGGAAAAAAAAGTGTTACTACCTTCAAGGTAGCTAGTGCAAAGGACACCTGTGTTTTTAAAAAATTGTGTGGTTAAACATTTCACGTGGAAGCTGAAATGCTTGTATATTAAATATTGCTGCTTGCTGCCTTTTACTGGCATCAAGTTAAGGGGCACATTAAAAATGAAACAGTGCTCTGCCACTGGTTATGAAGCAGAAGGAGCTCAGGTGAATGCAGTTTATGACAGTAAATACGGCTTTAATTACAAACGAGAAGATTCACTGAAGACTAGAAGATAGCTGGACAGATGTGAAATGGGAAAAAAACTGAACGTTGTGGTGTTGAAGGGCTGTTTTCAAACCTTAATCCATCTTCTAAGATGGGCTGGTTAATTTAATTCATGGCCTCACTACTCCCAAGATTCACGTTGTTTGGAAATGGAAATGACTTTTACTAAATTTCAAAAAATTGTGAGTCCCAATGATCTTTTATTTTACAAAAATGGATGTGTTCATGGCTCCAGAGAAGACTGATGAATACAGGATCATATTCAAATTCCACATTCTTAAACTGGTCATTTCACTCCTGACGCTGCCGCACTGCCTGGTCTCCATACGCTGTGGCCTAGGAGCGAGAGAGGGCAGTGGCCACAGAAGGGAGCTCCCAGTGCCAGCACTCTAGGCTGCAGCCTGGTCTCTGCCCCCAGTCTCAGCTGGCCTCAGGGACGGCTCCTCCTCACCAACAGCCTGGGAGCCGATAATCTTCCCCAGTACAACTGAGTGAGGAGTGATGGACAGTGAAATGTTCTGTAAAGAGAAAGTGCTGGACCACCATTTAATGATTAAAATCAATTAATGAGTGAATATCCTTTTCCAGATCAGTTTGTTAAGTTTCTGGCATTTATCTTTTCTGAGAAAGGAAGTTCTGACTTCACACTCTGAAGAAAAGGGTTAAGACATAAAGTGAAAGTTGGGTCTTGATGGATGAGCACCTGGGGAGGAGGAGAAGATTGCAAGGAGATGGAAAACTTGTATAACTTCTAAAAGATCAATTTGTTACGCTTCAAATTAAGATTATTGTCATACATTACAAATCGATAATTATTAAAATTGTACTCATTTAGAGGTTAAGTACCATCTTAAAATGTCAAGATAATGGTTAGATGGTCCTTTCATTTGATGGGTAAAATGACCTGTGTAGCTAGTTACATTCAGCCTGGAAAGTCAGACCTGTCATACATGAGTATCTAAATTGAGAAAAAGTGGCTGAATAGATGATTTCTCCTTCATCCCTGTTGAGGTTGCATTTCCTTGATGGCCCTGGTAACAGGTTTGGGCCATATTTATAAAAATGTAAAACTCTTCCTAATTTAGTGGGTAAGATTCTGTATAGTACCAAAGGATATATTCCAAATGTTTTAAAATTAGTATATTTTTAAACAGTTACTATACCTTTTGAACATTATATTCTCATATAGATCTGAAAATGTTTCTATCAAATTAGAAGCATGGCCTTTTATGATACTATAAAGTATCATAAAAATTCTATATCCCAATTACTGTTTAAAGATTGAGTACCAAAAGAGGCAAGAGTTGGAATTTAATATTTAAGACATAGCTTGGTAGATGCATTTGAAAAGCAAGTTGGCCTTATGGCTCACAGAATATCCTTAGCTCTAGCCCCCTTTTTGTGGGAAAGTCCCACTGCAGATGGAGCTTGCAGTGTATTTTTGGCCTGATTACCATGAAAAGTATGAGATGAGGATGAGATGAGAGGATGAGATGGTTGGATGGCATCACCAACTCCATGGACATGACTTTGAGCAAGCTCCGGGAGTTGGTGATGGACAGGGGAGCCTGGCGTGCTGCAGTCTATGGGGTCACAAAGAGTCAGATATGACTGAGCGACTGAACTGAACTGACTGTGAAAAGTACAAAGAGAGGGCCCATGATCAGGGTTGCCCATCCCTGTGGAGTCACTAGAGCCAAGCAGGACACCCTGGCCTAAGGCTATCCTCGGGGCCTTCTGGGATGAGCGGGTCAATATGGAGAACTTCATTTACAGAAAATCCCATCAGTTGCTCCAGTGGTTTTATCACAGTACTGTGTTTGAAGAGAAAATCTTTAAATGCAAAAGGAAAGAGCCATCCAAATGAATAGCAACTGTGGAAAGCCTACAGTAACTTTATCTGAAGAGTCTGTTACCATCTCTCACATGCACATGGACTTTTTGAGTCAGACAGAAACTGCCATATTAATTTGTGCAATACTAACTTTGTAAATAATAATTAAGCCGGCAAATGTACTTACTCTTCAGAGAAAGAAGGTAGTATGAAGGGGTAAGAAGATAACCAAGCACTGAGGATATTAAAGTAAACTGACCTACAGGCACCAGAGAATTCAATTCCGAAATAAAACAGACGTATCTTAACAGAAAGGGCAGATCATGCTAAGACTAGCACAAAGGCAGACCAAGGACCTCAACAAGGCAGCCTTTCCCTTCCTGCTCAGTGATAAAGTGCCTAACAGCAGCTTTCAAGTTCCAGTGAGAGAAAAATAAAGCTGGGCTACTGCACATTATCACACAACTGGTTATTTTCTTACCATGTACTTATAAAATATGTAGATGTACAATGTAACTTATATATGTACCACTGGCTAGTTGCACTGCTGCTGCTAAGTCGCTTCAGTCGTGTCCGACTCTGTGCGACCCCATAGATGGCAGCCCACCAGGCTCCCCCGTCCCTGGGATTCTCCAGGCAAGAACACTGGAGTGGGTTGCCATTTCCTTCTCCAAGGCTAGTTGCACTAAAGTATCATTAATCACCAGCATAAAATTAAAAAAGCTTTATCATTTAAAATTCTGAACCAGCATTTTCAGGGGCTGTTTCTCCACGTACAAAAATGGAAAGATTTTATTAGAAAACCTTATAATAAATAAGCTAGTGGCTTTAGGATTTAAAAGCAAAAAAATCCCCCATTAGAAAAAAAATCAGAATACTGCATAACTCCCTTTCAAGAGGAAAAAAACTGAATATTCAAATATGATATACAAATGTGTGACATTCAAAACACAATGAAAGGAAGTAGTAAGTAGTAAACAAGTTATACCAGGACATGGCATGATTTATTTTCAACTAGTAAACATATAAACAAAACTAAGAGAAAAGATAATGTAGTAAAAGGGTATTTCTTCCCAACGTGATTGACCATAATTCTCTACAATGTATGGTCAACAGAGAGAAAACCGAAGAAATGTTTGTATGGAGTTATTTTAAAGGATAATCTACATATTTTCTTTTGATCTGTACAAATAATATTCCCTGGGGATTAAAAACAGGGGAAATAGAACCCAGCCAAAAGTAGAAACAAAACTTGGTGTTGGGGGTGGGGGGCAGGAGAAAAAAATTACATTTACTTTTCCAGATGAGTCTGAATCATAAAGAATGGGCTTTACCTTACTTTTTTTGGTTAGATATTTCAAATCAATAAATTGCTATTCATATATGTATTGCTTGTGTTAAAGACAAGGTAATCAATAGTGAAAGCTGTTCTTACACAAAACAGTAACAAAAAAACAGACTAGAACCCTAGAATTCTGTTTGGACGAATGCTTGTCACCAATGCCAAAAGCCTCACCTATCAAATGTTTCTCTCATTGGATAATTTGCAAATGATTATGATTCTGAGACCATAAGACTGAATTAGATTGTGAAGTATGGACCTAAATAGTAAAGAAGGATAAGACAAGAGTGATATTTACAAAGGAGAAGCAGATACATGTGCATAGCACCAGATTTTTCAAGTAAGCAAGTTCAGCCCCAAACTAACTGAAGTAAATTTTACATTTTTAGGTTTTCCCCATTATTTCCCAGAGTAGAAAGCTGTGAAATGTTTCAGCTTGGTGTTATTTACCAATGGGGTTTACGCAAAAGTGTTTTTTCTACAGCTGGATGGGTCTGAGTCTCAGGATTGTAAGATATCTCCAAGTCCGAATGTCCTGAACCCTACCGGCTTTGACACATCTAATTTAGGACCATTCATTTTTTCCTTCTTTGACATTGGCTAGAGAATTCCTTCATTATGACAATGTACAAACATATACTGCATGAACATTAAAATATATAATTTTAACAGCTAAAGGATACCTTTTTTAATCAAATTATTGAAAGAAAGTGATCTTAGAAATGATGGGACTACAAGAATTTTTTAAGATTCTATTTAATACCCATGGTACTTAAACATTCAATTTACTGTCTTATTTCTGGATATTCTGGATTTAGATTTCATAAACCAGATTCAGAAGGCTTATTAAAAAAGCCAAGTTCCTCAATATGGGAAATTCTATCTGGCTGTCCTTTTAGTGAGTTATTATTTTTCTACCTTTGAAAAAATATGTTGAATATTTATATATAATATATATAAACACTACTCCAATAGGTCATATTCAAGATAAATATACTATAATTTGCACCATACCCAATATTTTAGATATTAAAATAAAGGTAAAATTTGGGATAAACTGACATATTTCCCAACATAAATGTTCATGTAGAATATTAAAATTTAAATTGATATTTGGCTGTGTAAACTATTTCCCCTGTGTATGGTATGTATCTAGTAGCAGAGAAAATTCTGGAATCATGGTATACTGAACCTGATTTTGCAGAAGCAGACTTAGAACCTCTCTGGCTTTCCTCCCACAAGGCTCAGTGAGTCAGTCTGGGCGACGTGCGCCCTGCCATGCCTCACCCACTGCAGTCAGGCTCAGGAGTTCTAACGTGCGATCCTGGGACAACACTGATGCTAGCACTGACATTTTGGAATCATTCTTCCAAGTAATAAAAAAAATATAGATATACATATAGAGATCTGCAGCTGCACTAATTACTTCACATAGCAGCAGACAAGGAAAATAAGCACTTAACTGCCTTGCTTCGTAAGTTTAAGTTCATTTTGTTTGCTATATTAAGTTTAAAAATTAAAAAAATATCAACTTACTATAAACAATTTAAAATACGTATAATACAACTTCATGGTCAAAACATTGGAGCAGTCTATGAAAACAGGAGATACTCTGATCTTAAATTTATGTTCCATACATGATTTTTCAATCTGCCTCTTCCAAGAGAATCCATAAAACAGCTGTCTTATTTTATGGGGACTAATTTTGTTTAGGGATTTTTTTTTAAATCACAAAAATACTTAATTGTTACCAGAGAAGAAGAAGAAAAGAAATGAGACATAAAGTGGCTCTCTCCCACTTGTCACTATTTTCTTCTTTAGACACTCTGTATACAAACTATCTGAACCTCCTGAAACATCTTACAAATGTGTTTTCAAAAATCGAAGAAAAAAGTTTAGAGTCTAAAAGTGTTGTTTTATACACTGACTATACAATACATATTGAAAGTATACACACATATGTCTTAAAGATAAGGTTCTCCAAAGGTTTTTCGACATTCCATCACCCCTGTACTTGGTGGCCTGTCACAGTTGTGGGTGCTCTTGACTTGACTAGGTGTCAGACGATCATATGCCATCTTATATTCTTTATCAAATGCATCTGTAAAAAGTCACCAAGAAAGGCATACAGAAATTTATATTTGATATTATCAGCAATCAAGTTTTGGTAATACTACAGAACCACAAAATTAGGAGCCAAGAAGGAATGTCTAGGTCATTTCTGCCAACTAAGGAACCACAGAATTTCAGAGCTGGAACGGGGAACTTACAGTCCACAGCATTTTTATTTTAAGTCCACAGTTTTGGAGTTAGGTTGCACAGACCAGTGAAATGTAAAGTACTAAGACACCAACTGTTTAAAATTCTTCTTTCCCGACTTAAAAAAATTTGGTGAAATACATATAAAGTTTAGCGTCTTAACCATTTTTAGGTGCCCAGTTCTGCGGTATTACATATGTTCATAACGTGATGCAGTCATCGCCATCCATTTCCATACCTCTCTTCACCTTGTGAAACTGAAACCTATGCCCTTTAAACCAGCAGTCCCCAACCTTTTTGGCACCAGGGCCCAGTTTCATGGAAGACGATTTTTCCACGAACGGGAGTGAGGGATGGTTTTGGGATGACTCAAGCATATTACAGGTATTGTGCACTTTATTATTATTACATCGGCCTCACCTCAGATCACCAGACATTCGATCTTGGAGGTTGGGGACCCCTGCATTAAACAATAATACCCTTTTCCTCTCCCCCCAGCTCCTGTCAACTACCATTCTACTTCTGTCTCTATGATTTTGACTTAAGTACTTCTTAAGTGGAATCATACAGTATTTGTATTTTTATGACTGGCATATTCCACTTAATGTCTTCAAGTTTCACTTATGTTGTAGCATGTCAGAATTTCCTTCCTTCTTAAGGCTGAATAATAATTCACTATATATATATATCCCATTCTGCTTATCCACTCATCCTTCAATGGATACTTGGGTTGTTGCTTCCACATTTCAGCCATTTTGAATAATACTGCTATAAACATGTGAGTACTAATATATCTTTGAGACCCTGCCTTCAATTCTTTAGGGTATATACCCAGAAATAAAACTGTTGGCTAACGTGGAAATTCTGTATTTAATTTTTTAAGGAAAATGCCATACTGTTTTCGACAGCAGCTATACCATTTTATATCACAACTAACAATGCACAAGTGTTCCAATTTTTCCATATTCTTACAAACAAACACTTGTTTTTCTGGGGTTTTTGATAGTAGCTATTCTGTCTAATGGTGTGAGATGGTATCTCATTGTAGTTTTGATTTGCATTTCCTTATTAGTGATGTTAAGCATCTTTTCATGTACTTAATTTGCCATCCATATATCTTCTTTGGATAAATGTCTATTCAAGCTCTTTGCCCATTTTGCAATGGCTTGTTTTTTTTGTGGTTGAGTTTTAGGAATTCTTTACATATTCTTGATATTAATCTCTTCTCAGATACATGATTTGTAAGTATTCGCCCCCCATCCTATGGGATGTCTTTTTACACAGTTGATACCACTTTTGGTGCACAGAAATCTTGTTTTCACAATGCCCTATGTGTCTGTCTGACCTTCTGCTGCCTGTGCCTTGGGTGTCATATCCAAGAAATCTGACAAATCTGTGTCATGAAGCTTTTGTCGTATGCTTTCTTCTGATTGTTTTAGGACTCACATTTAGATATTCAATCCTTTTTGAGTAAATTTTTGTATAAGGGTCCAAACTGATTCTTTTGCAAGTGGATATCCTGTTTTTCCAGAACAATTTATTGAAAAGAGTCATTTTCCCACAGAAGTGTCTTGGCATTCTTGTCAAAAATCATCTTTACCATAAATGTGAGGGTTTTTTTCTGAGCTTTCTATCATATCCCATTTGCCTATGTATCTGTCTTTATCCTGGTACCACTGTTTTGATTACTGTAGCTTTGCTGTAAGCTTTGGAATCAGTTAGTGTGAATCCTCCAGATTTGTTCTTTTTCAAGACTGTTTTGGCTATTTGGGATGCCTTGAGATTCCATAAATTTTAGGATGGGTTTTGCTATTTCTGTAAAAAATACTACTGGTGACTGTATTAAATCTGTAGATTGCTTTAGTAGTACTGATATATTAAGAATATTAGTCTTCTAATTTATGGACATGGGGTGGGTTTCCATTCATATATGTGATTTTTAATTTGAGAAATGTTTGTAATTTTCATGGTACAAGTCTTTCACAACTTCCTAAGCATTTTATTCTATTTGGTGCTACTGTAAATGGACTGCTTTCTTAATTTTATTTTTGTATTATTCACTGCTATAGAAATTAAGCTAACTTTTGTATTTTGATCTTATATCCTATAAACTTGCTGAATTTATTTTTTATTAACTCTAATACTTTGGGGGTTTTGTTTTGTTCTGTTTCAATCTGGTTTGGAATCTCTAGGGTTTTCTATATACAAGATCATGTCACCTATAAACGTAGTTTAACTTCTTTGTTTCCAATATGGATGCCTCTTATTTCTTTTTCTTGCCTGGCTGTTCCAGCTAGAGTGTTGAAGTGTGGAAGCAGGCATCCTTTTCTTGTTCCAGATCTTAAAGGGAAGACTGTTTTTTATCATTGAATATGGTGTTAACTCTGGGTTTTTCATAAATGCCCTTTATCAGGTTGAAGATATTCCCTTCTGTTTCTAGCTTTTCTAGTTTGTTGAATTCTGTCAAATGTTTTTTCTTTGTCTACTGAGATACCATGTGGTTCTGTCTTTATTCTATTAATATGGTATTACATTAATGTAGTTTTTTTTTTTTATTCTGAACCAACACTGCATCCTTGGGATATATCCCTCTTTGTCATAGCATATGATCCTTTCTATACATTGCTGGATTTGGTTTACTAGTATTTTGTTGCGAATTTATGTATCTATATTAATAAGGGATAGTGCTCTTCAGTTTTTTTTTTTTTTTTTTTGTGACATCTTTGTCTGGGCTTAGTTTAGTTCAGTTCAGTTCAGTCGCTCAGTCGTGTCTGACTCTTTGCAACCCCCATGGACTGCAGCATGCCAGGCTTCCCTGTCCATCACCAACTCCCAGAGCTTGCTCAAACTTGTGTCCATCAAGTCAGTGATGCTATCCAACTATCTCATCTTCTGTCGTCCCCTTCTCCTCCTGCCTGCAATCTTTCTCAGCATCAGGGTCTTTTCCAATGAGTCAGTTCTTCGCATCAGGTGGGTAAAGTATTGGAGCTTCAGCATAAGCCCTTCCAATGAATATTCAGGACTGATCTCCTTCAGAATGGACTGGTTGGATTTCCTTGCAGTCCAAGGGACTCTCAAGAGTCTTCTCCAACACCACGGTTCAAAAGCATCATTCTTCGCTGCTGAGCTTTCTTTATGGTCCAACTCTTACATCCATCCATGACTAGTGGAAAAATCGTAGCTTTGACTAGATGGACCTGCGTTGGCTAAGTAACGTCTCTGCTTTTTAATATGCTGTCTTATGTTGGTCATAGCTTTTCTTCCAAGGAGCAAGTGTCTTTTAATTTCATGGCTGCTGTCACCATCTGCAGTGATTTTGGCCTAATGCATAGAATGAGTTAGGAAGCACTTCTTTTTCTTCTACTCTTTTGGTCAGAGTTTATGAAGGATTAGTGTCTTAGTTTGGGCTGCTATAACAGAATACCATAGACTTGGTGGCTTAAATGAACAATTATTCAAGGTGCCAGCAGATGCGGTGTCTGGTGAGAGTACTCTTCCTGGTTTGCAAATAGGTGTCTTCTAATATCCTCCCGTTGCTGAGAGAGAGAGGGATAGTTCTCTTCTCTTCTCTCTCTCTTTTTTTGGCTGGCTTGAGAGATCTTAGTTCCCTGACCAAGGGTTGAATCCAGGCTGCAGCAGTGAAAGTGCTGAGTCCTAACCACTGGACTGCCAGGAAGTTCTCTCTTATTTTTCTTATAAGGATACTATCCCATCCTGGAGGCGCCAACCTCCTGATGTAATTACTTTCCAAAAACCATCACAGGGCTTCAATATATATGAATTTTGGGGAGGGGGACACAAACATGCCGTCTATAACAAACTGTTAATTCTTTAAACATTTGGTAGAATTCACCATCTGGTCCTGCGGGAGAAGATTTTTGTATACTAACCCAATCTATTTACTTGTAACAGGTCTATTAAGATTTTCTAATCTTCAGTCAGTTTTATAGATTATGTCTTTCTAGGAATTTGCTTGTCTCTTTTAGGTTATCTAATTTGTTGGTATATAATTATTATAATTCTTTTTATTTCTGTAGGGTCAGTAGGAATTATCCCCCTTTTATTCCTGATTTCAGTAATTTGAATCTTCTTTTTCTTAGTCTAGCTTAAAGATTTTTCAGTTTTGTTGATCTTTTATTTTGGGGGGGGCTGCACTGGGAGGTACAGCATGTGGGATCTTAGTTCCCCAACCAGTGATTCAACCTGTGCCCACTGTCTTGGCAGCGTGGGGTCTTAACCACTGGACTGTCTGGGAAGTCCCTATTGGTCTTTTTAAAGAACAAACTTTTGATTTCAATCAGTTTTTCTATTAAAAAAAAATCCCCCTCCTTTTTTCTCTAATTTATTTATTTGCACAAATATTTATTTCCTTCTCTCTGCTTGCTTTGGGTTTAGGTTGCTCTTCTTTTTCTAGTTTATTAAGGTAGAAACTGCTTTTAATGAATCTCAAAGTTTTGGTATATTGTATTTTATTTTCATTTATCTCGAAAGTATTGTCTCATGACTTTTTGGACCAATTTGTTATTTAGTAGTGTGTTGTTTAACTTCCATATACTTGTGAATTTCCTATTTTCCTTCTATTATTGATTTCTCTTTTCCTTGTAGTGTGGTTAGAGAATATACCTTGTATGATTTCCAAGTTTTTTAAATGTATTGGAGACTTACTTTCGGGCTTAGCGTTTGGTTTCTCCTGGACAATATTCCATGTGCAGTGGAGAAGAGTATGTGTGCTGTTGTTGGATGGAGCGTTCTGTAGATACTTCTTAGGTCTAGTTGGTTTACAGTGCAGTTTGAGTCTTCTGTTTCCTTCTCATCTACTGCCTCGTTGTTCTGCCCATTAGTGAAATATCCAACTAGTAATATTTTGGCTGAATGTCTATTTCTCCCTCTAATTCTGCTGGTTTTTGCTTCATGTATTTGAGGGCTCTGTTTTTAGCAGCACATATAATTCTTATAAAATAATTAATAATTCTTGGTGGATTGTTTAATCATTATAAAACATCCTTCTTTGACTCTAAATTCTACTTTGTCTGATATTAATATAGTCACTCTAGCCTCCTTGTTCATATTACTTGCATGGAATATCTTTTTTGATCCTTTTAGCCTCTGACTCTAAAGAAGCCAAGCACAATAACTGAGAGAAGATGATCAACCAGAAATGTTTGAGACCTCCGAAAATACATACTTAGCTACCTTACATCTTTTCTGAAACAAGCGTAACGCCATTAGTGATATGACACAATAGTTAAAAGCATAGGATTGGAAATTAAGACTGCTTGGTTCCAATATGGCTTTGTTATTGTTGTGAAACCCAAGTTCAAGTTACTTAACCTCCTGAATCCTCAGCTGCCTCAATAATAATATGGAAATGATAATAGTACCTACCCCATAAGACTTTTGAGAATTATATGAGATATAGCGTGGAAGGTACATGGAATTATATGAGATATAGCTACAATGTAAGGCACATAATAAGCCCTCAAAAAATGTTAGCTTTCATTATTTATCATTGTTACTACCAGCATGACCAAAATATCAAAGTATCTTTTACATTATATTAAGAGAAACCATTTTAATATATTAAATATAATCTTACATTAAACTAATTAATACTACCAGTATAAAAACATTTTGAAAACTATACCATGGTATATAAGTATTCCATGTTTTATATTATGCTGAATTACCTATATCAATGTTTTCTCTTCCCAGTGCCACCAGTGAGAGAAATAGTATTTCTCTATATAAACTCCTAGGGGAGAAAAGGAATGGAGAAGATAGATATCACTATGCATACATCTGTATATATCTATAAAATTTTATATGTTAATATAAGCATGAGATATTCTAACAAGTCACCAAACAATATGAATCTGTTTAGAGGAACAATATATTCACTTAAGAGAATGACTTACCTCTGTCTTTTAAAATGAGGACATTTACTCAATGTGTCTAAAATCTGACTCATTGGTCCATAGACATCATTCATTTTAATGCTTTTTACCATATTTTTCAACAGTTCCTGGTTAAATGAATTATCACCTTTTTGCAATAAATGGACCATTGGATACTTCTGGGCTGTAAAAGAACAAAAGAGCAGATGAACAAAAGTGTTTTGTGTATAAAGCAAAATGTAATTAAGCAGCAGCTGATAGCTATTTAAAAAGCTACAAAGCGGTAAAAATAAGGGCAATAGATAAAAGAACTGAAATCTAAGAATGAAGAAAGAAAAGAAAAAAAGGAAGAAATAAGACAAACAATGATAAAAATAAGCTTTTTGTGGTCTCAAATACACAGTAACTAAAAGTACTATTTTCCGTAATACAGCCCCTGGAAGGAATTTTAAATCAGCAGCCTGGGATGGAAACAAACAAACAGGTAAAAAGAATAGGGACAAGCGATGTGCTAAAAACGGAAGTCTACAAAATATAACCCCTCCCCCACATACAGAGCATCACTCAAAAAACAAAAACCCCTTGACTTCCATAGTAGATAACACTAAAAACATCAAGCTTAACACTCACTCTCAAACAAAAGAGTACGATTTTGACCTGTAAGACAAAAAGTAGTATAATAAAATAAAAGTCAGTTACACATTAGTTTAGGCTATTTAAAGCAAGTAGAGAGTACTCTCACATGAAGGGAACGGGCATTCTATGACAGCACTTACTATGTGCATTCCAGAGGATGTACAAGGGCTGTCCTGGATCCTGATGTAGTTTCATATTGTCCCACAACATCTGTATTAAAACATATTTACTGTCTTCAGACATACAGTGGCGAGGAATCTGTGTTGAAGAATAAAAAAATACTCATTAATGATCCTTACATGATAATGTTTTGTAAATATTTTATAAAGATCCTTAAAAATATTTTTTTAGGATGTATGGGTGCAAAAGAGAAAAGAACAGAAAAACCATTGGTTTGTATGCATTTTATAACCTACTGAAGGGAGATGACCTGAGTTGAGTTGAGAAGTCAGTGGTCCCCCTAAAGTCGCAGATTTAACAAAGTACTAAGATCATAAAGAGTTAGTCTTGACCAGCTTTCGACTGAGGCTCCACAGAAAGATAAATCCAGAAGCCCCATTCTCCAACATTTCAAGACCCTAGCACAGATACTCTGACTGAGTTAACCTCGCAGTCACTCCTTCACTGACAATCCAAACGCATGCACAACCATAGACGTGAAGTACAAGAAGAGAGAACACAAAGCTCCTAAACTGAGACACCTTGCCGTTCAGTGGCAGTGATAGCATAATGAAAAAGAAAAAAACATATCAAAAATCCAGGTGAACATACAACAGATTACTTAAATGTTAAATGACAATTTAGAGGAATGAAGAGGACGGTAGCTGGCACATGACGGCAATGTGAATTACAGAGGTCCTCCTAAAGCGTTAGGCTTGTTCTTGAAGGAGGTATGAGGCATGAGTGGGGCCAACTCACAAAGTCATCTTATAAAAGTCATTTACAGTTTATTCTTGAGGCTATAACAAAAAGCCAAGCCCATTTTGTAAACTTTTGTAAGAAGTCCAAAAAACATGACTGTCTTACTGCTGAACTGCAAGAAGAGAATTTACAACAATTTCATTGATTCGGATGGTTATTAAAAATATTTAGCATAAAATTACTTTTTTGTCATTAGGAACATGCAAATATTACAGTGGTGATAGCAGCACTGAATTTTAGATAATTCTTACTCTCGTACCTTTGAATACTTGTTACAATGCTCAGAAGAAAGAATCAATCCAGGTAAATTACTGGGTAAGTCAAGACGTCTAAAATACCACACCAGGTTCCAAAAAACAATCGGATGATGGTCCACAAAGTCTGCCACTGTTATTGCACGATCACCTTCATTTTCCAATAAGCTTTCAAGTTCCTTCCATACCACTAATGGACTAAGATATGGAACAGTGATAGGATCTGGACTTGGGAGGTGCCATTCTAATCCTAAAGAATCCTGTTGAATAAATAAAAACTGTAAACAGCAAATACAAGATGCTGCTGCTAAATAATTCTTTTACATGCCTGTCAATTACTTCTACATAATTAGAAATGTAATTGTATAATATAACAAGATATCCTTCTTAATAGTAATAAAATTGAAGCTTATGAGGCTGTTTAGTACAAGGGAAACAAAATCAAATGCAAATTATCAATATCCAAACTGTAAAAAACACCGAAATACGTACTGCAGCGCCTTGTAAGGTGGTTGGCAGGCTGCCTGTAGGAACGAGCTTCTGCCCACCAATGTCTTCCTGATCCAAGGTGCCATAAGTACTAACACTCCTGGCCATTGGAAATAATGGACATTTTGACATAGCTGCTTTTGATCTATCAGCAGGGATCTGAATACTTCGGGCACATGTATTTTCCAGTGGCTTAGATTTGCTTGGGCATTAAAAAAGGAAAAAAAAAACATATCATTCTCTAGATTTATTTCATTTCATCTGACCATGTTCCCTTTAGAATCAGAGCTGCAGGTAGCAAAGTGAAACAAAGGAGAGACGCAATCTGGCTTTGGCTTGGGAAAAAGGGTACAGTTTAAAGTAGCCTAGTCATGTTACATTTCCTTTTTATCCAGTAAACTTTAAATATAAGTCATTCATTTGTTCAAAACATTCAGTGGACAATACCATACTGAGAAACCACAGTAGGCCCAGGGATACAAAGCAGAGACAACAGGCACCTATTCCTCCAGGAGTCAGAACTAGTGGGAGACAGCCCAAGAAAGGGCCACCGCAGACCTGTGATGAAAGAACGCACACGCCCAGACTCGCA
The DNA here is from genome assembly GCA_935064755.1 of Tragelaphus eurycerus. Taxonomy (NCBI): domain Eukaryota; kingdom Metazoa; phylum Chordata; class Mammalia; order Artiodactyla; family Bovidae; genus Tragelaphus; species Tragelaphus eurycerus. The sequence goes on along the minus strand of CAKXYN010000054.1, from coordinate 3,590,618 downwards.
CTTCTGTAGTCTAAGCAGTCAGGATCAGAGCAGGCTGGCAGGCCACGCTAGCCCGCCAGTACCACGTATGCATTTTCTTCTGCACATGCAGTTACCAATGTGACTTCTTCTGCCCCGCCCTATTTGCTGCATTTGGCACTTCTCCAAAATGGAGATGATACTAGCCTTTGTTCTAAGCACAGATTTACTTGTATTAGGCTTACTGTGTAATTCTTAGTTTGATTTTGACAGTTCATCTAATAGCTCCAAATGTTTTCTTAGATTATTAAATATTCCTAAGTAGAAAATTAAATACTACAAAGTAGAAATATGTTAGTACTGACTTAATTCCTCAAGAGAGAGATAAGAGAAAGATGTTCATTATAAACTTCAAGTGTTCTACAGAATTTTTACCTTTAAAATAGTAAACATTATCATACGTGAATTATACAGCTTAAGCTCTGGGGATTTTTGAGGTATAAACTGTTTTTAAAACCATTTATTTGCTTATGGCTACACTGGGTCTTTGCTGCGGTGCGTGGGCTCTCTCTAGCTGTGCTGAGTGGGGCTCCTCTTTGTTGGGGGGCACAGGCTTCTCACTGCAGGGGCTTCTCTCACTGTGGAGCATGGGCTCTGGACTGCGGGGCTCAGCAGCGGTAGTGCACGGGCTTAGCTGCCCTGCGGCATGTGGGATCTTTCTGCATCAGGGATCAAACCCGTGTCCCCTGCACTGGTAGGCAGATTCTTAACCACTGGACCACCAGGGAAGCCCATAAAGCATAAACTATTAACTGTTGAAACATTTAGATTATTAGAGAATTTCAATATTATTTTAATTAGGAATAAGAATTTAAGATAATAAATCTATTATATATAGGGATTTAAATCTTAAAATGGTCAGCTAATTTTTCTGTCATAAATGGAAATGTATATGTTAACATATAGTTCCACATAATCATAATTACCTATTCAGATCAAAACTCCCTTGAACAGAGAGAAGAGATGTGTCAAGACCAGAGGTTGATGTTGAGATGCAAGACTGCCTTGTCTGACTTGAAAAGGAGGATGGGAAATGTATATTTTCTGTAGATGGGCTTGACTTCAAAAAGTATCTGTAATGTGAAAGAAAGGAGCTTTTTGAGAAAAGAGACAATCTAGGAAACATGATTCTTAAACAAGAAGGAAAAAAAAAAACAAAACGTAAATCATTACCTTCCAGGTCGTCTTAAATCTCTGATCTCTATATTCAGAAAGGGCAAGAAAAGATTGCCACAAAACGGGCAGGTAGTATTGAGATTTGAGTCATCTGCTGTCCAGCCAGCCATGATTTCCTCATCGTGGACCAGACAATCGCAGGTTTTACACCGAGAGCAGCTTGAGATAAGGACCTATGGGAGAAATCAGCACTTTACAAAGTAAGCTAGTGGGTGCATAAAATTATTTCAATTAACAAGTCTATTGGAAAACTAAAATTCAGAATGATTTAGAAGTTGCAAACAAAAAAAATGGATTATTATCAGTACATTATATAATACACTATTTCAGCTAAGTCTATTTCAAAAATTTTGCCTGGAAGGGAAACTTGCATTTAAGTGAGCATCTTTACCATTATGCTGCTGCTGCTAAGTCACTTCAGTCGTGTCCGACTCTATGAGACCCCAGAGACGGCAGCCCACCAGGCTCCTCCCTCCATGGGATTTTCCAGGCAAGAGTACTGGAGTGGGTTGCCATTGCCTTCTCTGTACCATTATAATTAGGTACTATAAAATGTGCCATGATTTTATTTGGCTTCCCAGGTGGTACTAGTGGTAAAGAACCCACTTACCAATGCAGGAGACATAAGAGATGTCAGTCCCTGGGTTGGGAAGATCCTCTGGAGGAGGGCATGGCAACCCACTTCACTATTCTTGCCTAGAGAACCCCATGGACAGAGGAGTTTGGAGGGCTACAGTCTACAGGGTTGCAAACAGTTGGACACGACTGGAGACTTAGCATAGCACACACACACAAACACAATTTTATTAATGGAAAACTAAACTCAAGCATTCATTTGTTAATATACAAAATAGGTACTGGTAATTCCATGTTATAGATCTGTGCTACTCAAAGTGTGGTCACCAGAGAAGAGGTGGTCTACAAACTCTTATTGGTTTGTGATGAGCTAAGTAAAGAAACTGAGAAGAGGATCTGGGGACCTATAAAGTAACTGGTCATGCCTGAAACAGCTAAGGTGGTGATCAACAGATTTTACAAGAGTACCAGCCATGACAGATTGGAAATTAAAAACATCAACAACCAAAAACCCCTGGTCTTTCATTATAGACAGTTTAAGAAGCATTGCTAGAGAGAAATGTAAATACTGTTGTAATTACATTAATAAAATATAGAATTCCTGAAGCCATCAGAAACTCTGTAAATTGCAACATTGGTGTTCATCATTTATTTCCAACTACATGCAAATTTATTTTCCAAATTTATGGAAATTAGTGTGAAATAGCAACACTCACAAATGTATTTGGAAGCAATTTTTGCACAAAAATTAGGGGAAAATTTTAAAATATAAAAGTAAAACCTTTTCACTGTAAGAAAATGGGATATAGCAGCATATCCAGCAGATATATATATATTAGACTGATACAAAGAAGGAAAAACATGATGGAAAAAGTGGACACAAATGCCAAAACCACTCCCAGTATCCTCATCCAAAAAGTGTGCCTACAGTGAAACTACTTAAAAGTGTTTAAGAAGCTAAATAACTATTCAAAGAGGACATACATAAAACAAGGGTCAAATATAAATGCTGAAAATAAAAGTGCTATCAAAGTATGGAAATTTTCTAAACAGAAAAAGTCACAGACATTTTAAGTTTATTCAGGTGTAATATACATTCTGAAATTTTCAGATGCCGTATATTTATCACTCTACCAGAGACTATCAATATTTAAGAAATTTTATTAAGTAACACATGAAGATATTCTTTTGATTAAAATTGTACCTCCATTGCATAGTTCTGGAAGATATTTGTATTACTCGTGTTGCAGGAAGATGTCACCTCTGATTTCCCAGGTAAGGCAAACTTGGATAAGGATCCTGTTCATTATTAAAAAACAAACAGCAAAACCATTAAAATCAATAAGAAAGGATGTGAGAATCTCACTCTCATAAATTCTCTGGTAAAATATCAAACTGTCCTATTTAAAATTTAAGAAAAAACACATAATGAAAAATGTTTTTCAAGTGTGCATTTGTCTTTTGTGTATACACCTAAGGAAATGTGTTTTAATTCATTACTTACTTATTTTCATTATTCATTTATTAAGCACATTGCATGTACAGGCTAGAAGGCATACTGGTTGTTTGTAATTACTATTTTGCTGTTTCTATTCTTACATGTTTAAGATATAAGAAAGTGTTTAGTTCTAAGGTTTAAAAAGTATAAAACAGCTGATCTTATTTCAGATCATGAAAAGAATTACTTTCTGCCTTTTAAGACTCTTTAAAATCTCTAAGAGTAATCTTGCTCTTAAGCACTAGGGAAGAGTTTCCAAGTATATTCTCAACAGCAAAGAGATGTGAGTAGGTATTAAAATGACAACAACAAAAAGTGAGACTAGTTCTGTGGTCAAGTCGATTGCTGACCGTGGCTATATCTAGTTAGGAAAACTGGAGGTAATCTATACTTCTATACTTTTTTCTCTGTAGTTACTACATTTTATGACTGAACACTAGTATTTTTATAAATATAAAGGTATTAAAACAAAGTAAAGGTATAAACTAGTGGTTCCAAGAAACAGAGGACAGGAGAACATGAAATACCACCATGAGGATGCAATCAGCATAATTCAGACTAATGATCCAACTGCTTCAGCAAATAAATCACAAGAGGAAAAAAAGCTCTAAACCTTCATTAGCCGAAGCCCCTGCCTCACAGAGATGCAGAGAGAGCTGAAGCCTCGTATCATCCTAGATGCTTAGAAATGGTTATCTGCAGTTCTTTCCTGATGGTCTCCCAATAACCTTCTGTAATTCCGCCTCCCTCTGCTAAAGCTCATTCAAAATTGCTGTCTATTAGCCTTGACTAATTCAATCATTTATGCTGGCAGTCTACCTTTTGTATCTAATCAATCTACAGCACAGAATATTCTTTTTAGCAAAGTGAATCAGGATGTGAGGTTATCTTATTTAGTTAGTTCAATAAACTCTTCTTATATGTTAGAAAAAAATAAGAGGGGGGAGCTAATCACCTGATTATATGACAAGGGGGGGAATACAGGGAATGAAGATGAGAGGGAGTTAACAGACATCACACAATGCAACAAACAGACCCTGAGTCTCAACTTGAACAAACCACCTATAAAGAGTTTTATGAGATAGCTGTGGAAGTTTAAACTATGCATATATTTTATATATTATGTCATAAACCTTGACACATTAAGAAATATATTACAATTTTGTTTTAAAAAATGAATGCTTCACAAAAGATACATACTGTGAAAAGTGAAAGTTGTTCAGTCGTGTCCGACTCTGTGACCTCACAGACTATACAGTCCATGGAATTCTCCAGGCCAGGATACTCCAGGCCCAGTATCCCTCCCAAGATACTCCAGTATCTCCCCTTCTCCAGGGGATTTTTCCAACCCAGGATTGAACCCAGGTCTCTTACACTGCAGGCAGATTCTTTACTAACTGAGCTATCCTCTAAGGTCTAAAGGGCTTCCCTCCCTTGTGGCTCAACTGGTAAAGAATCCGCCTGCAATGCAGGAGAGGGAGAATTCCATGGACTGCATATAGTCCATGGGGTTGCAAAGAGTTGGACAGGACTAAGTGACTTTCACTTTCACACTGTATGAGTCGATAAAAATGTTAAAAAATGGCTGGCTATAGTGTTAAGATAATGCTCACCTGTGCAGGGAGTGGTGAGTGGATGTGGGCATAAGAGGGGGATCTGGGTGCTGTTATTGAACTGTTATCTTACCCGGATACTGGTTATTCAGTTATTCTCAATTTGTGACATGGACAATATTTACATACATAAAAACGCACACAGTACATGTATAACAGAGTAAATAATACATTTCTTAAATAAACTAAGTAACTTTAATAAAAAGTTGAAAAAGACATAACATTAAAGTCCTTATGTTTTAGAAATACATGCTGAAGTATTTATGGATAAAATTATATATTGTTTGGGACTTACTTTAACATAATTCAGTGGGGCAGGAAAAAATGTTGGCAGCAGAAGACAGGGGACAAGATAAAACAAGACTGGCCATTTGTTGGTAAGTGTTGAAGCTGCATGGAGGATACGTGGGAGTGTGCTGTGCTAGTCCTTCAGCTTTTGTGATTGCTTGAATACTTCCACAATAAAAGCTTTTTAAAATAGTAAAGGTGTAAACTTAAAAAACGTTATAATGCGTTCATTCCTCACATCATATACCAGGATAAATTTCAAATGGATTAAATATATAAATCAAGAGTCAAATCTACTTTTGTATGATCACAAGAATGATTTTTACATTTTAAAATCACTGTTAAATATATATCTATATCTATAATCTCCCACAAAACTTAAACTATTTACAATATGGCCCTTTATAGAAAAAGTCTGCTGATCCCAGAAAATGTTAAAGAGGGAATGAGAGAAGTATTGAAGAAAGTAGTGGTGAACCTAGGGGAAGGGAGAATCTTTTCCAGTGATTCAAAACCCAGAAGTAATAGGGCAAAACCTGATATTCTTAATGATACAAAATTGAAAACTTTCATGTGGGAGAAGAAAACCCCAAAATTTGACACAGTTGGAAAAAGCATCTGCCACTGATACAAAAGACAAAGGATTAATTCCCTAATATAAAAAAGAGCTATTAAAACTTAAAAAAAAAAAAGGTGGTGGGGGGACCCACAAGTCCAAGTCAAATGTAGGCAAAAGACAGTTCACAGAAATAGTTCCTGAATGTACAGATATGCAACTTAATTCATAAAATAAATAAAAATGAATATTAATTGAAATACACTCTTCACCTATCAGATGGCAAAAATCCAAAAGTATGCTAAACATATTTTCTTCACAAGGCTGCTGGGAAATAGGTATTCATCTACACTACCTGTGGGAATACAAAATTGTATACCCCTGAGGAAGGAACTTGGCAATATCACTTCAAGGAAGAACTTGGAAGCACCTTCTAAAGCTACCTTGGCAAAAATATAATATGGCATATGTGTATCATAGCATTATTCATAACAGTTAAAGACTGAGCATTTAAAGTCCATCAACAGGGAAGTGGTTACAATAAGCTGATACAGTCACACGGGATGAACAGTGCAACCTTAAAAATGAGAGGGGGACAATGCTACGTGATGGTATGAAATGTTCTTCAGAACACAGTGTTAAGTGAAAAAAGCAAGTAACAGTTAATTGTTTAATAGTTATGTTACCTTTTGAGTAAGAAGACAAGGAGGTATGAAGAACACACAAACACAACACACGTGCTTTTAAAGAAGTATATATTTTTTAAAAAAGCAACAATGAAAGGATAAATCAAAAATGAACAAAAATGGCTGCCTCGAGGGACAAGGAGAAAACAAGCTGAAGGGATGAGGATGGAAGCCAGAGTTCTCTCAGAGTGCCTTGGTTCTCTGTTGCACTGAGCCATGCAAATCTTTTACAAAATTAAAAATATAAAGGAGGAAAAGTAAAGGTACCACGTATCAAATGCAGGATGACAGAAGGGTTTGGACAAACCTTCTAAGGAGGCAGAACCTTCCAGGCTTGTTCTGCTGAAATCAACTCCCTTAGTCCCTGAAGTGGCGCTGCTCTCCTGAGAAGTGGCTCCTTCCAACTCATGGCAGACATCTTCATCTGTTAAAGAGGTAGATTCAGAATCCTGGGCTCCCACTGAAGAAAGACTGGTACGGTCAGAACTTTGATCCTAAGGACATAATTGTAAGCTTAATTTCCTTCATATTTAAAGTTATTTAAAAGGTCACTTCTAAGGCAGAGGAAATGCCTAATTACTCAGATGATCAATTAGTCAACATTATAACTTCTAGGGGAAAAAGAAAACCAATTTTACAAGGTCATCCTAATTTAAACACACACGAGCTGGAGATCAATTTTTATGGCAGCATTTCTTAGTTAGATCAAAGATACCTGTTAGATAACTGTTAACTTAAAGCCTTTGTTAATTTTCTTCCCTGCAAATCCTGGTCCAGGATGATATCACCAGAAAATTACATTTTATTCTCTTTTATTTGTTCACATTTTATTCTTTTCCATAGTAATCCAGGTTATTATTCCTGGATCCCATGAAAGTTACTGTGTAGTCTGGGTACTTTTATAATCTCTTGGAGAATGCTGTGCTATTGTTTTACCAGTCAACTGAGTTATGTTCTGCTTGTAATTTGTGTTTTGATTTTTGTAGGTGGTGATTTAATACTCAGTTTAATTCTCTAAGCCTTGTCCTCCATGCTGGTCTGCAAGTATGCCATGGACATGTCAGCTCAAGGGTGAGGCAGATACTTGTGTGGGCCATACACAGACTCAGGAATCCTTCTCTCACAGCTTCCCCTCATACTCTCCTGCCCAGACACCCCCTTCCCTGGTTCCTCTCTTCAGGAAATATGGGGATTCTCCTGAAGTTTTAGCTGCCAGGATGCCAGGCCACACAGTGACCAGGACCTACTCTTGGGACAAAGATGCATGAGAAAGAAAATGGGAAATTTTCTCCACGATCTGTTGCTTTTATTTTTCAGAATCCTTAGATAGTTGCTGTTTTGTATTTTGTCCGGAGTTTTTAGTTGTAAGTTGAGGGATGAGTTTTAGTGGCCTTATGTTACCACAGTGAAACTAAAATTTTCACCCAAATTTTTAAAGAATATTTTTGCTGGGTACAGAAAAACACATTGGCAGCATTTTCCTTTAGTACTCTGATCAAGATGTTTTTCCAGCATCTTTTGACATCACTTTCTATTCAGAAGACAATTGTCAGTTTTCTTATTGTTGCTTTTTTTAAGAAATTAATGCTTTGAGAAACTTACTTCCAAATTACTTTTATGTGTTTTTAAGTCATAAAGAGCATCCAAGAAAAAAACATACAGTTTCCATAGGAATAAGGACAAAAAATGATATTTCCTAAAGGAAAAAAATGTAATATTTAACTTTTTTTTTCTTGAGGCAGGGTAAGTGAACTATATACATCATAAACAAAATTTTCTTACTTTACAAGGAGGAAGGACTATGATCCTGTTTTTGATGCATATTAAATACAAAATCCACTGTTCTGATCAAGATGAGGGAAAAAAGATCATTCTTCAACACTAGCTCTCATGCAATGAAACCCAAAGGTCTGTTGATTCCACCTTTTCGATTCATGTACTGCCTATACTCTCTCTTCTGAGACACATTTATGGCACAGGCATTTACGGAGCCATCCACCCTTTTCCCTTTCGTGGAGGCAAGTCCCATTACCGTCATCGTTTCTATCCCTCTCTGTTGTGCCCTCTGTCTTCCTCAGTTATCTGACATTCTTTGCTCTGTTTCTCCTCCTCAGCTCTTCTTTCAGTTGAGAAGGGGAAGGAGATGTGGATCTCTGTCGTCTTGGGGACCTGGAACGCCTTCTGTGCAGTCCGAGAGCGGCTTCTCCGATCTCGCTCCCAGGACCTTGACCCTTCTCGGAGCCTGCGTTCTCTTTCCTGGGATGTGGCCTGGGACCGCCTAAGCTCCCTCTGTGGGGAGCGGTGGCAGCGACCCATTTGGAACCTTCCTTCAGTACAAGTTGCCCCGGAAATGTATTGTTGCTCTTTTAAAGGTAATATATATCTTTTCTTGGGGTCCTTTTAAGATTTTCTTTGTATTTCATTTTCATCTAACATTAGATGCCTATTTTGGCACTTTTTCTGCCTTACATTCATGTATCTTCTAAATATATGAATTGACATCTTTAATCACTTTTGGAAAATTTGCGGCAATTAGCTTTTAAAATTTTCTTTCTACCCCGTTCTTTCTTCTTCTGGAACTCAATTACATCAGTTAGGCAGTCCACTAAACTGCACATTCTTTCCAATATTTCCCCCTTTTTTTTCTGTCTATACTTCCGTGTGGATATTTTCTACTAACTCCCATCAAGTTCACTAATCTTTCTTCTCCTGTGTTTTGTCTGCTGTTAAATCCAACAACTGTTTTCTTAATTTCACATCTTTTTCACTTCTAGAATTTACACTGGTTCTTTTCAATAGATGATTATCTGGGGAAATTTTCCATCTTTCTAGCTTTTTTTTTTTTTTTAACCCTTTCCTCTATTTCTTGGACATATTGCAATTACTTCCAAGTACCTTGCTAATTCAAATATTTAGATCACCTGAAGGTCTATTTCCTCCACCATCTGATTTTCCTTTGTTTTTAGTTATGGGCCTTGTCTCTCAGTATAGCTGTTTTTTCTTTTGGCTGCACTGCGTCTTCATTATGGTGCGCGGGCTTCTCTTGCTGTGCAGTGCAGATCTAGAGTATGTAGACTCTACTTGCTGCACACGGGCTAAGTTGCTCTGTGGCATGGGGGGATCTTAGTTTCTCAACCAGGAACTGAACCCATGTCCCCTACACTGGAAGACAGAACCACTGGATCAGCAGGGAAGTCTGTCAGTATAGCTATTTTTAATTGAATAACAATATAAAAAACTACATAGAAAAAACTGTAACTCCAGTTAATGTTCTGTTCCTCTGGAAAGGACACACTTTTTCCTGTTAAAGCAAAGGCTGATTGGTTTGATCTAATCACAGACTGAGCTGAGTCCAGCACAGGTTGCAGTTTTGGTCAAGTGGAGTCTACCTTTGGTTTGCTCATGTTCCTAAGGCATAGATCTGCAAGAATTTGAACTAAGGGCTTGGTGTATGTACCAAAGATTCCCTGCCTCCACTCCCCTCAGCTCTCAGCAGTTAAATTATTGTATTCCCAGCACCATAAAATTGCTGAGAACTTTGTTTTATCAGAGACTTATTGCTTACCTTTTCATACTCCTGTTTCATGCATTATTTGGAAAACGTCTTGAAAGAAAAAAAAACTTGTGCATCTGAGGACTCTCAAATTTGTCAAAGGGACAAATATTTTTGTCTCTCCAGTTCCACAAGATCCCCAAAGTCCTGCTGGCCCCCTCACCTCTTCACAGTCCTCTGATAAGACAAAGCCTGAATTTGCAACCTTTTACTCTGTGCTCAGAATAAGCAAATACCCTCATGGAAAAAGTAGCTATAGGACTTTAGCTCATGTCTGCAATTCTCCTCTCTAGAATCTTGCCCATCTATTTTCTAGTTGCTTTAGCAGTTCTCTGATGACTTTAAACAAGTACTTAAGGGTACCTACTCCAGTATTCTGGCCTGGAGAATTCCATAAACTGCATAGTCCATGGGGTCGCAAAGAGTCAGATGTGACTTTCACTTCACTTCTATATTTCATCTAGCTTTTTGCTTTGGGAGGCATGTGGGTGTATCACAAGGTACTCCATTCTAACCAGGAAGAAAAATCCCATGCCTAGCTGGTAATTTTTGAAGGCAATAAATAATGAAGCTCAGTAAGCACTTTTATTCCCGCTATAAATCACTTTCTTTCAAAACTGAACTACAAATATAACCTTAGTTGGTGAATTCTTTCCTTTTGAAGTTATTATTCAAGTTCAAATTCTGATACTTACAAACCTTATGCATCCCAAGAGTCCTTCCTGTAAAGCTGTATTTTAGGAGAATGGTAAAAACACATCTTTGCAAGTAAGGGACTTCTGGTGGTAGAGGAGGGTAAAAGAAATGTAGAAATACTAATAAACCTACCTTCGATGAAGTGGTGTACATGGTGAATCTTGAATACCATTTGCTTGCTTTCTCTGCAACTCCTTTTCCAGCAGTGAACATACTGTTTCTTAGAACATCTAGTTTAGGTACTAGTAGTGTATCTAAATTAAATGAAGGTGATGAATGGGTTAATGCATCTTGAGATTCTTCCCTAAATGGACAGGTAGGTGAGAAGGCTGGAGAAGACCAGAGTCTATCCCTTGGCTTGTCCTCATTTTTTGAGTAGCTTTTGGATTTGGTAAGTCTCACTGGTCTGGGAGAATTAGGAGGCAGGCTAGATCTTCTGCATGCCTTGACCAACGTTGGGCTTTTCTTAGTGGTGACTTTATCATCACAGGCCCGTTGTAAATCAATGCTCGGTGTTCGACTTGTCAAGGGACTGCTCATGTTATTCATATACATCTCGATTTCTGCAGCTAAATCCCGCCTTGCAGACGGTGTTGAAACACTTCTGCTGTCGTCCTCCTCCTCTTCCTCCTCCTCTTTTTGCTGCTGCTCAGTCTCAGCAACCAAAAGTGAGAGAGGATCAAATCCAGTGGCAACATCAGTTTTTTCAAAAGGTTTTATTGAAAAGCTGCTGTTCAAGCGTTGACTCCTCTTGGGATTTTGTGGAACAATGTACCTCACTTTTGAAATATCTGTTTCATTGTCTAAGTCTTCTAAGTCAAAAATAACAGGAGAATCCACTTTATCTGCCAGACAATTAGAACCATCAAAAGGTGTATCATCATCACTCGATTCCTTTTCTACACTGTCTCTCTTTGATCTTAAAGATGGTTTTCCGATATTAAGACTATTTGGTCTTGTGCTTTTTGAGATTACATTTGAAAGAATTTTTGCATCAGCTCCTAATTTTTCAACCATATTTCCAGGGTTTGCTTCCCGGTTAACTCTATTGAGCATAAGTCCCATGAGTACTCCTCCACTAAGGTTGCGGTTTCTATTTGCCCAGGACATTTGCTGCTGCAAATCAGGCTCATTGTCACTTTTATGTCTTTTCCTGAAGCATCTACTTTGAATGTTTCCTGTTTCATTTGTATCCTCAAAAGACGATATTAAGAGCGGCTCAGATGTGCTTTCTAAAAAACAAGAAAAGTGCTTTTAGCCATGAAAAATGTAATATGCAAATATAAGTTGTCTTAAATATTTAAGATACCAGTAATAAAAATGATAACAGCAAGAATTTATCAAGTACCTGCTATTTCACAGATGCTATACTAGGCACTTTATTTACATTATCCACCATAATCATTCCAACATCCTTATGGGTGGAGGAAAAGCTTATACTCAGAGAGATTAATTACCTAGCCCAAAGTCACCTAGCCCTTAAGTGACAGAAGGAAGTAAGTAAGTGTTAGTCACTCAGTCGTGCCCGACTCTGCGACCCCATGGACTGCAGCCCATCAGGCTCCTCTGTCCATGAGATTTTCCAGGCAAGGATACTGGAGTGGGTTGCCATTTCCTTCTCCAAGGGATCTTCTCAACCCAGGAATCGAACCTGGGTCTCCTACACTGCAGGCATATTCTTTACCAGCTGACCTACAAGGGAAGCCCTAACTGGGATTCAAATCAAATATGAAGGGTGCACTTTGAGACATAAGGATGCACTGCTTTTTAAAATTTATAAGACTAATATTTATCCTTGGTACATTTATAATAACAACAATAATAATGAATTTATGTCCATTTCACCGAACTGATTAAATAACAATGGTTAATACAATTGTGGTTGTGCTAGATAACCTTAAGATTCTGAGTATTCTGCCTATAAATAAAATCAAAAACACTAAGCCAAACCAAAGACAGTTATGTGAGCTTTATAAATAAAACTTATTTTTAAAACTCTAAATCCTCATGACCATAGATGTGGCTAAATAATTTTACTTTTTCTTTAAATATTGATTCAAGTTTATAGTACTTGAATGTGAACAACCACTTTCTATTCAGAAACACTGTTCGCTGCTTTTAACCAGAAGCAGAAATCAAGACTTTTGATCACTTTAATTGTCCTTATTATGTGGGAGTCTCCTAAAGCATTAGTCAGGCATAGTACTGTCAGCTACTCTTTTTACATGTTTTATACAATAGAATTAGCTCTCTATAACCAGGCAATTACGAAAATGGGCCTTTTCCCTGTCATATGATGCATTCAGGTAAAAGGATAGGAGATAAAAGGGACTACTGCTGCTGCTGCTGCTAAGTCACTTCAGTCGTGTCTGACTCTGTGCAACCCCATAGATGGCAGCCCACCAGCCCCCCCGTCCCTGGGATTCTCCAGGCAAGAACACTGGAGTTGGTTGCCATTTCCTCCTCCAGTGCATGAAAGTGAAAAGTGAAAGTGAAGTTGCTCAGTCATGTCTGACTCCTAGCGCCCTATGGACTGCAGCCTACCAGGCTCCTCCATCCATGGGGTTTTCCAGGCAAGAGTACTGGAGTGGGGTGCCTAGAGACCTTAAAAGCCTACAAACTAATACTGTTTAATAAACATATATTAATAGCACTAACAAGGAAAACAGTATAACAGAGAGGTAAAGTATATTCTTTTTTTTCCTATATCAGCTTATGTTTAAGAATATAAGAAACCAAGAATATACTGTCTTCCAATATTCTGGGAAACTTTCTACTGGACCGGTTATATATTATTAAAGACCTGGAGGAATCTTATAAGCCAAAGATAAAACTCAAGGACTGCATTTAAATAGCAGAGCAAGGGTTCCTTCACAAAGTAAGAACTATGCAAATAGCCCAAAGACAAATATAGCTGGTTATCCAATTATACCAGGGGTCGGCAAACTGCACCACTGAGCCAACCAGTCTGTGGACTGTTTTTATGCAGTCTCAAATGGTATTAACATTCTAAGAGTTGTACACATCACACACATAAAGAACAGGCAACTGGATTTCCCAGTGGTGCGGTGGTTAAGAATCCACCTGCCAATGCATGGGACACAGGTTTGATTCCTGGTCTGCAAAGATCCCATGTGCCACAGAGCAAGTACGCTTGTGTGCTACAACTACCGAGCCTGTGCTCTAGAGCCTGGGAGCTGCAACCACTGAGGCTCACGTGCCCTGCAGCCTGTGCTCTGCAACAAGAGAAGCCACCCACAAGAAGCCTACACACTGCAACGAGAGCATAACCCCAACTTGTCACAGCAGAGGAAGCTTGTGCACAGCAAGGAAGACTCAGTGCACTTCAACAAAGACCCAGCATAGCCAAAAATAATAAATTTTAAAAATAGGACAGGCAACAGAGACTGTATGTGGCCTGTAAAGCAAAAATACTTACTGTCTGGCCATTTACAGAATAGTTTATCTGATTCTAAGTTGATATACATGCTAAATTCTACCAGACTAGGCTGGATGCTGCTCTAGCCCTGGGGTTGCCCTTATTTAGATCTGTGAACAAGCTGTAATCCCTTCCTACTATACTGTCTTGACACATTGCTTCCCATTGCTTGGAATGCTTCGTTTCAATTTCTCCTTCAGAACTCCTGTGTGCTCAGATGCTCAGTTGTGTCCAACTCTTTGTGACCCCATGGACTCTAGCCCACCAGACCCCTCTGTTTATGGGATTGTCCAGGCAAGAATACTGGAATGGGTTGCCATTTCCTCCTCCAGGGTATCTTCCCAACCCAGGGAGTGAACGTGTGTCTACTGTGTTTCCTGCACCAGTAGGCAGATTCTTTCCCAGTAAGTCACCTGGGAAGCCCATGTCCTCATTTATTTTCTATTCATTCTTCACATGTAAGCTCAAAAACCATATTACCAAGGAAGCTTTCTGACCAATGTCCCCTAAATCCAGGCTAGCCTCTCTATTACATGCTCTCACCCTTCTTGACAGTATTTAATATCAGGGTGTTTTCACATTTACTTGACTATTTGATTAATGTTTTCTCATCCCTCCCATGTGTTTGTCTATGAAGTCAGGGACCATGTTTATTTTTTATTCTTTACTATATCCTAGGTAGCACCTGGCATATGGTAGCAGGTAATAGGTGTGCAAAAAAAAAAGTATCGCTGAATGAATACTGTCTTCTGGGAAACAACTACAGCCAACAGACCAACCCAGAACAGAACCCAGCGTAATATATCACAGTGTGACATGTTATAGCTACATGTAGCGCCCAGCGTAATGTGTCACAGTGTGACATGTTACAGCTACATGTAGCGCCCAGCGTAATGTGTCACAGTGTGACATGTTACAGCTACATGTAGCGCCCAGCGTTAATGTGTCACAGTGTGACATGTTACAGCTACATGTAGCGCCCAGCGTAATGTGTCACAGTGTGACATGTTACAGCTACATGTAGCGCCCAGCGTAATGTGTCACAGTGTGACATGTTATACCTACATGTAGTGGCTAAAGATAAAAACACACTTAAGGCAGAATTAGGCCTAAAAACATATTTCAAAGTATGTTTTCAAATTTAGAGTATGTTTCACCTCAGAGTAAATTTTTTTGTGCTTGAACTCTCAGTAATTCAATATGCATTTATCAAAATGTTAAAATTCCTGGGCTTCCTTTGTGGCTCAGTGGTAAAGAAATTGCCTACCAATGGAGAAGACTTGGGTTTGATCCCTGTCCTGAAAGATGTCACACACTGCGGAGCAACTGAGCCTAGGTGCCGCAACTACGAGGCCTGTGTTCTAGACCCAGGAGCCGTGACGACTGATGTCCACGTGCACTAGACCCCACGCTCTGCAGCAAGAGAAGCCACTGCAATGAGAAGCCTGCACGCTGCAACTAGAGAAGAACCCGCCCAGCAACGAAGACCTAGCAGAGCCAAAGACAAAGAAGACTATTTTTTTAAAAGTTAAAATTCCCAAGATATTCATGAAGTAACTAACTATAGGGTTGTGCCATTCCCACATCTTTTGGAAGCTGTCATTTATTCATGTAATGATATAAATAAAATATACACATACTGTACTACAAACCATGAAGAAACCTGAAAGGTGTTTTGAATCCTAGGAGTACTGCTACATAAGAAAAAGATACAGAAAAGTTAATTATTCCTCTAAGTCCCACATACAGTCTTTGGTAGGAGTGATAAACCCAAAGTACTTAACAGATAGAAAAGTTTTCAAGTCAAAAATCTTAAGGATAAACTAGTAACTCCAGTTCACACCTAGGAAACCTATCATAGGCTTTGACAAAGTGACTTGTTCAGCAAGAGGGCAAAATCAAAAGCCATGTGCTGAGATGCTGATGACTCTGACAAAATGTCAGAAACACAGGTTCGTTGACAATCATGTGAAAACAGAAAGTTCATAAAAATAGATCTAAGAAAACCGAAAGCATGAACAGAAAGGAATACAAGAACAAGAAAGCAAAGATTACCAAAGGCCAGTTATTAAGAGTCAAAATTAGACAGTGATTAGGAAGAACTAAATGGCTGTGAAGCAATTATACGATACCAATGAAACAATTTTTAATCTTTAAGTGATAACTATTATCTAACAAAGAAATGTGAAGAAAGACAGTTATAGATCATTTAACACTTTTTAATAGCTGCAGCAGGGGTCTGCACACTTTTTCTGTCAAGGGCCAGACAGTAAATATCTTAGCCTCTGCAGGCCATACAGTCTCTGTGGCGACTCCTCAGCTCTGCTGACACAGTACCAAAGCAGCCATAGATAAGACAGAGGCAAATGAGCTGGCTGTGTGCCAATCAGCCTTTGTTTATGAACACTGAACTGTGATTCACTTAACTTTCATGTGTCACAAAATCAATAGTAATCTTCTTGATATTTTTTACCATTTAAAAGTGTGAAAAACCATTCTTTGCTTGTGGACCTGTACAAAAACCAGGCTGCAGGCCCACTCTGGCCCATGGCCCACAGTCTGCTTACCCCTGAACGAGAGGCGTATCTACTTATGCTGCACAAAAACAAACATCACAGCAGCAGGGCTGCTTACAGAGATATCTCAGCCTTCACAGCACAGGTCTTCAATAATTGTTTAAGTTAAAATGATGCAGAATTGAGCTAATACAAAAATAAATAATTCTGAAACACTAAAAATACTGAATCTTAGGTCTGTTTTGTTCCCTAAGTTTGTGAGACCAAATATATCCAGGATCCTAAAATGATTTTCCATTAACTAATTGATAACTTATGTGACATGCCAATAGTCTGACTATGCCTGAGTTTTCTCATCTTTGGAAGAGTGCTAATATTTCCTCTCTCACTAATATAAGTACTGCTATAATAATAAATACAAAATACTATATATGAAGTGCTTTGGAAAGAAAAAATATTACGTATTCTTATCTAAACTATCTGAAGAACTATCCTTTCACCTCTGAAAACCAGGAATAATACAAAGACTAAGGAACTCATTTGAGAACTAGTGAGATGTATAGTATCCTCAGAACTGATCATCTTACTTGCTTTCCATTTCCCGTCCCCAAAACTTCCCACATTCCAAACTCAAAAGATGGTTTGTGGCTTGTAAGTATGTCCCCTTACTTTGTTATAATAAAGCTTGAACAAACTGTATTATAAAATACAGAATTTAAACTATTAAACTGTACCATTGAGAGGCGGCACAAATATTAAAAAACAAAAAAACAACCCCTGGAGAATTAAGACTTTAAACAAATAGTCACTAGAAATACAGATACAAGTTATTCTGCACATAACAGGAGGATACTATTCAACTTACCTGTGCTTTCTCCTGATATTTTATCAGCACTGTTACTTGTACCATTGAGGCGAACTATACTGGAAGAACTCTGATAACTGAGCTTAGGAAGACAGTCAGCACTTCCCTTAGCACTCTCACACTCTGACACTGTAAAGATTAAAATGCAATTTGTTTAGATGTAATCTATATACATCAATGGAGCCATAAGGAGAAGTGGCTTTTAGTTCTAAATAGTTCCACCCAAAAAAAAGTGGTAAGAAAATATTGAACACCTCTGTATCTATTTGTCAATCAGAAATAAGTGATGTCATTTGAGTCAACAAGGTGTGTATCAAACAGCTAAATACTGGTCATGCATGAGGTCCACACATACAATGCATGCCTTTTATATTTATTCTTTAGTTATGAAACACTGCTTTTAATGGGGAGAGGTAAGTAAGAAAAATATAAATCACAGACCATTAATAAAAGCATTAAATAAAAATATTATTAAGCCCCAGGAAAAAGCCACTGTGTGAAGAAATATGTATTTCTACTATAAGAATAGTATTTGATTGGAGAGTGTTTGCCACTGAGACCACACACTTCACACATAAGGTATTTGCATGCTGGAATATTAGGTGGTGGAGAGGGCTTATAATGTGAGGAAAGAGGAGTTTCCATGGGAAAGTAAAAAACAAAATAAGTACTTTGACATAAAGTGACTTGAATTTTCTATTAATGTAATCTCACAATTTTATACCATATCAACTTAGAACCTACAGGAACTAGAATCACTCCCTTTCTTATCTTTTTCTTCTTGAATATCCTCAGTGGATGTATCCCCTCTTCTAACTTCATCCTTAGATAATGAATTATATCCAAGGTCAGACTGGCCACCTGGAAAAGGAAAAAACCCTATGTTGTTTATCATAAAATTCTTTAATAAGAGAAACTGGATTAGAAGATACACATTGGTATTTAGGTTTACTCATAGAAATTTTTCTGGATAACTTCCAATTGAAAGCATTATTTTGTTAGCTCTTCCTCATCTCTATTAATGTAAGAAAGGAATGATCACAAAATGATCACATTTATTTTTGTCTCCACATTGTAGTCAAAAGTAACTATGTGTGTTTACACTACTATCTGGGCTCCAAGAGACACAGACAAACCACACATTCTTTATTCAAGTCCATGACCTTTCGAGGTGAAGGTCTGAGATCCAACTAAGCAGTGGAGAAGAAAAATCTGTAGGGAACTCTTAACAGAACACCCACACACAGATCACTGAAGCCAAATGTCTAAAAGATCTTACCAAAAAATGGGCCTGTTTAAACTTGTTGATACATAATTAGTTCTCTGAAAATTCAATTGAATAATTACTGAACTGCACATGAGTGCAAATACATGGGAATGAGAAAAAAAATCTAGTGTTAAATTAAGCAAATGTTGCAACAATATAAGAAAACTTCTAATACACTGTTCTATTAAAGAGCCACTCTATAACTTTCAGCAAATTGTTCTCACTAGACTGGCATCAAAACATAAGGTTTTGAATCCTAGTTCTTGATCTTAGGAGACATGATTTTAAGTAAACGACTTAACCTTTCTCTTTGACTTTCAAGTTCCCAGATGTATAATATAAAAGGTGCCACACATAAAATGATTTTATAAACTTGAAAAGAACTACTTAAAGAAACTGTATTATCATTAGGTGTTTACCTTAATATCTTTTTTATAATTTTGAGTTTGTATTTTTTTCTAATCAAAGTTTCAGCTCTATTTCCAAAGAAACAACAAATTAAAAAATGTAAATATAATCTTGATAAAATTCAAGGTTTCATTAGGTTCTTCACTGCAGATACCCTTTTTAAAGGCCATTAGTTAAAAGACGGAGCTCTTCATTTTTAAGAGAGAATGCCGGAGGATGACTACTACAACTCTGGTTAAATTCACAATCACATGAACAAGAAACAAAGCCAGCCAAGGAAGAACTATGAAAGTGACATTTCAATGTACAGAGCTTGTATTTATTACTCTCAAAAGTACACGTAAAAAGAGATAAACCAAAATCATGTTAAAATTTGCGGAGCCATAAGTCTTCATGTTCTATTATTAATGCTTGGATTTTTAAGTTTAAAGTTTCTGCTCATTAATATGAAGCTCTTACACTATATTCAAAAATCATGTCTAATTTTTATAATGTACCAATGAAAAGGGCAGAATTATTCAAATAATATATTTTTTATGTGTCAATTTTCATAAAACTAACAGGAAGCTTACATACAAATCTTTTAATGAAAGTAATGCTATCTTCAGTGCTATAATGCTGTAAGTTTTAAATATGTTTAAAATTTTTATTGATTTTTAATATAGATGAAAACTCGTAAGAAGTTGCAAAAATAATACAGTAGGAAGAGTTCCTCTGTACCCTTTACCCAGCTTCCCCCAATGATAATATCTTGCATGAAACATGGAACACTGTTAAATCTTGGAAACTGATGCTGATATGGTACTATTAACTCAGATTAGGGATCTAAGTTTCTTTCTTTCAAACCTAATAACATTAAAAAAAACCTCTCATAACATGCTCCTAATACAAAGAACTCATCTTAAGAAAAGGATATGATAAAGAGACCTCTGTGCTATTCAGAGTTAATTGGATTATCATGGGCTAAAAACTCACATAAACTCTCTTCACCTTTCATTTTGACTCAAGTAGAAAATGCATAAAATTGCATAGTTATTAAATATACTGTCAAATGCCTACCATATAAAATTTAAAAAGACAATTAAATATACCATTGAAAATTAAAATCTAAAAAAGACAGGTTAGCAAACTTAGTTCTTAAAATGGATTGCAATAAATGTATACACAAGCACACACAAACCTGTACTAGACCTGTCATCGGAAGCATACACTTTGACTGGACCCGTGTTAAGCGGCGCCTGCTCCGCGGTGTGTGCCCCATGACCGCTGTCCATGCTGCCGTGGCTAACAGCGTCCAGGTCACTGCCATCTGCTTAAGAACACAATGTGACAGCATTTTACTCCTCAGGAAGATAACCAAGAATACATATTAGTTTGCTGTTCAAGCTAACAATCTACTAATACTGATCATGAAGACTGTCTCATAATTAGCAAAATACAACTATAGCAAAGAAGCCTATCATGAATTATTAACGAACACTAAAACAAGACCACCAAAGGTTGATAACAGTTACAAGAAAAAAAAAAAGTCAAATTTGGTACTTTTTAAATGGTAAGAATAATATTAGAATTTGCTTAATGACAATAAAAACTAGAAAACATTATTTTGAAACATTGAAATTTCCAAATAGTGTACATCATAACTAGTCAATTAATTTTAAAGAAAAAGTACAACATATACATCCCTTAACAACCTGTAATTACCTGAGAGAGCTGTTTGAGATAAATTCGCATGCTTCTTTAAAGCTCTTTTGAACTGTGCTACTCCTAAAACAACATTTCTCACTTTTGTCCAAAGAAAATATCCACTACGACTCCTTGAAGGCCAAGTACTTTCCAAAACAGCCTATTCAGTCAACAAAATAAAATAATTAGTGAAATAATTTTTATAAATGATCAATTCATTAGCTCTAGAGTTAATCTAAAGAATAAACACACTGTACAACCCAAAATAGAACAAAAAATCTTATTTTCAATTTACAAAGTATATTTTCGATACTCTAAAATAAATACCACAAAACCCCTGCATCATTTATTTCTGCCATTAAACTAAGGTTGTAAAATGACAAAAGTTATATTTAAGTCAAAGTAATTACCTTATTATAATAGCCATAAGTAATGGCATTTGGGTCAATACCAGCTTTCTGCATTTCAAAAAGCACTCGAACTGCAAGCACTGGCTGATCATATTGTCCGCAGAGCTGCATAAGAATGCGGTAGCACACCTGGAACACAGGCGTTTTGAGAGTGTACAGCAGCAAAATAGCTATGTCCATAAATCTTCAATAAAATAATAAGGATAACTGTTACCTCGTCAGGTGGATCCATCTTCTTCGACTGCATTTTTTTAAGTACATCATATGCTGTTTTCAGAGCCCTGACTTTTGAATGGCATACTTTCACATAAGCTGGGAGACAAATAAACCAGAGTCCGTAACAGTGACGCAGTAGACACCTGGACCACATCTGAGGAATGGAAGAGTATCTCTTGGCAATTTTATGGGCTGATTTAATTTCCTGGAAAAAAATGCAAGGATCTTATTAATAAATTCACATATTTAAAATATCCTTATTTAACTGAAGGCTGAACAAGTGTAACTCACATGCTTTTATAATGTTTCCCTAACATCTGTCTATAATTAATAAATATTCAAGCCTCTGCTTTAATCTGTATTATATAATATGTAAAACAAAGTTCAGGACAAGAGAACTGGTTAATTTTTTGAAGTCAGATTATTCTACATTTTCTTCACAATGCTTCAGGGAGCATAATGTGGGGTAGTGCAACACGGGAGGAAGAGTGTCATATTTATTTTTGTTCTACTGCGTGATTACATGAAGAATACAAAATCATCAAAGCACCTGTTTTGTTCTTCTGAACATGGGAGAAGGGCTACTAGGACTACTTGATTTTGAAGGCAATTTGTTCTTTCGTGTTTGTAGAAATCCTTCTGGTCTCTCAAATAAATTGTTCCTAAGAACTGGAAATCCATTATAGCTGTTTTTGAAAAGAAAAGAAAAACTCAAGCACATATAGATGATCATACTGGTTACAAGCTAAACAAATTATGACCAATAACTTCTTAACTCATTTTAACTTATTTTAACAGTCTTCCTCCATAAGGGTTTGATATATAATCAACAAATATTCGTACTAGTGATGCTTTTCTTACTATAATAGTTAAAAATGTAATAGCCAAATAGATATTCAAGGATATATTTTGGAGAGAAAAAAGTGAAACACATTTAAATTTTGCTAAACTTGACATCAAACTCCAAAGTAACTCAAACAAATTTTACGAGTATTCATGCAGATAAATAGCAAACATATGAGATAATATGAGAATGGGTAAAAGGCCCACCAAATCGATACTCTTTCAGACAGGAGAGCTATTAATATCATTGCTTGGATTAACATATTACTATAGAACTTTCCTCTTAAAAAACGCAGATAATATAAGTCAACCAGGACAAGCTCTCACATTATTATGAAAGGATTTATCAGGTTAGCGAAGTAGATTCAGGGCCTCATTTATGAGAAAGAAAATCGAAGAAGTTGGAGAATAGGAAGAAAAGATTAGACTGGGTGACTATGAGGAGGTGGACCTAATTTGGGTGCTGGCGTAGTGTTTGGGCATTTAAAAGGCAGCAGCAGGGACTTCCCTGGTGGTCCAGTGACTGGGACTCCATGTTCTCAATGCAGTGGGCCCAGGTTCGATCCTGGATTGGGGAATAAGACCCTACATGCTGCAACTAAAGATACTATGTGCTACAGCTGGGGCCCAGCACCAACAAATAAATATTAAAAATGGAAAAAAAAAGGTAGCAGCAGCTGGGTAAAAGCAATGCTAAAAACAACAGAAGAAGCCTCTGAGGAGCAAACCTATCCTACTTTAGATTATTCTTAAAGGCATATAAAGAGTTTTAATTACCCAAGAAGAAAACTAACTATAATAAAAGATAAACTGTATCTATTATATGTTATTATAGGCAAACCCAACAGAACAAGAAGCTATTAGTAATGACTGAATATTAAGTATGAATAAAATAGCAAAGAAGTGCAGGAAAATCATGTCCTTTAAAAAAGTTCACTGTATGTATATGGTGTGATAATAAGACACACAGTACATCTTATGGAAACTTACTGGCTTATCATTTTATACAGACTATGTAAGTATATATAAGAATTACTACCTCTTACTAACAGGATCCACTGTGCCCATTAAAGACATTTAAATTTATTTCCAATGATGGGTATGATTACACCAAAATCATATTAGTAGTCTCAAGGAAAGAAAATGACAGACTCTTTTAAAAAATGAGAACTTTTAAAGATAAGTAGTATTCCTTTTAAAGGGCTAAATCTAAAGGTAAATTTTAAATTAAATAATTAAAACCAAACCACAAAAATAAAAAGAAAAACAAAACTATATTAGTGAAATATACCAAAAGATGTCTCTTAGAAGTAAAATGTACAAAACAGAAAAAAGGAATGAGATCTCATTTAGAAAGAAAAAGAGAAACTATCAGAAATATTTTAAATGTCTTTGAGAAAAGGCAGACTTTTAAAAAATTATATGAGCAATAGATAAAAATGAAGGGTAGGAATCAGGTAGCTTATGAATTCATCAATATTCAAAACATCAGTTACACCACTTGTAAAAGGAAGAATTTAATCCAAGTGACAAATGAGGATGTCCTGAAATATTTCTTTTCAATGAAAACACACTATGATTTAATTATAGGTATAAAATGGTTTTAGAATCTTTAAAATAAGAAATTATTATGGAAAATTTTTTAAATCATTTAAAATCTGAATGGAATTGCCATTTTAATGGTATATTAGAAAACTCTCTCTAGTTATAACAAATGTTATATATATATATCTGTGTGTGTGTATATATAAAATACATATCTAGATAGATAGACTATGATAAATCCACCTCTATCATAACCCTATCACTGTGCTCAGAGCTTTTCTCTTTCCCACTAGACTATCATTCAAGTCTATATACTTAGCAGTGTCTGAACAAACTTCCTAAATTAACAGCGACTAATTCCAACAGTTTTGAATTTCCTTGACTTTAAAACTCATGGAAAAATTAAAAGCCTTACAAATCAAAGTCACAAATATCAACTCTAAATTAGATCAATATATTTTTTTAATTGAAGTATAGCTGATAATCCTTTTGTAAACCAAGGTTACATTAATCAGTGTTTGGGAGGGGATGAAAGTTGAGTAAACCAATCTTAGAAACAAAAATCAAAATTCTATAATAAATATGCTACATTTTGGAGGGTCCTAACTTAAAATTTATGAGAACATATACTTATGGAGATATATAGAGCTTCCTAAATCTATATCATGCAAAATTATATATTTTTTCTTTTTATACCTCAAAACTTAGTAATGGATGTGGGATAAGCTTGCTTACCACCTAAAAATTAGGGATCTGTAAAGTTTGGATTTTTGAAAATACCACAGTCCTTAGAAAGCTACGTCACAGATGGTGGATTGCTTCTCTCTTTCAATCTCAAACATTCTGCCTCTTGAATACCTGTACTGTAAAGGGGGTTCTTCACCATTGGGTAGATGGGGGATCTCAGGAGGTGTTACAAAAACAGTATGTTCACTTTTGAAAGATTCATCCAATTCTATAAGTCGAACTTCACCACTCTTGTCCATATCCACCTGAAGGAGTTAAAAATATATATATATATATATATATATTAAAAAGATACATTGACTAGACAAGTGTTCATCGATAAGGGAATGGTTAAATAAACCATTTACACAACTAGATACTAAGAAGCTATTTAAAAAAAGAATGAGCAAGTTCTCTGTGTATTACTATAGAAAGTTCTCTGAGATAATTAAGTGAAAATAACAACATACTTAGTTTTCGCTTGTACTGACATAAAGAAATACTCAAAAATACTTTTTTAAGATAGTATCTATATGGCTAAGAGGAGATGAATGTACTAGAATGGAATAGGACCCAGATTTCCCAATATATTACCTTTCAATGTTGTTTTGCATTTTGAATAGTGAAAATTTACTCAAGAAATACAACCTTAAAATGTTATTATATTAACAAATAATAATATTTAAATGTGCATGCATGCATGTGTGTGTGTGTATGTTGAGAATACTGGGTCTGTCTTTGATTTCGACTAAGTATAATAAACTTCCCTACGTTCTTCCAGTATATGTAGAAGCACATTTGTGTTAAGTTCTAGTCACATCAATACTTAAAGCATTTTAGTTGTCTGTTACCTCAAGATACTCTATGGTATGGTAATATTCATAAAAATAGAAACTTCATAAAGTCTAAACTTCCCAAAAGGAACTCATAAACTAAATAGCACAACATTCACACTAATTTAAACCAGATGTCATACATATGACAAAATAGAATGCACAGAATTTTATCAGGTTAGACAGAATTAATGTCACATAACAGGAATAAATGGAGAGTAAGCCTTATTAACAAGTTAAATCTTAAGGTAAGGATTTACAGAAGAGTAGACCAAAACAGGACACAAACAGCTTTACCACTTTCCTAACCTTTAAAAAGAGGTGATACATTCAGAGTCTTCTTATATAAATTGTTGATTATAATTTCTCAGCATTACCTGCTATAAGCTCTAGTATTAAAAAATGTTTTTAATGGTATATCCATATAGTGAACTAGACAATAATTAACACACGTTTCAGAATTATAATTAATGACAGGAGAAAGTGTTCACAAAATAATAAAAAAAACTACTAAATAATATATATGTGTATCTATATACACATACCACACACACATGGAGTATGATTCCAACTTTTTAAAGACTGTGCCTGTATCTGTTATATAGATTTATTTCTGTGTGTGCACACTCTCCCCCCCACACACAGCTATCAAAATGCTACCTCTGGGTGGTGTTATTACTGGCAATAATTTTCCTCTTTATATTGTTATTTGTTTTCCAATTAAAATAATGAATATGTATTATTTTTACTTGCTTTATAAAAATTACAAAAGCAACAAATGTTCAGAAGAAAAATGTAAACAAGGAAGACTATACTACTTTTAGGATAAGCACTTATTTCAATTCTGTCCAAGGGTTTAAAAGTTAATCAGTGTATTATAAAAGAAGGTACCTTTCTTTTTAGCCTTTCAAGACTTTTATACAGTGAAACAAGCAATGATATAATAAATATAGTAAATTGGATAATCACAAACTCAGCTAGTACTCAAAATTGATACAATCTTTTTTAGAAAGCAAGATATATTTAAACACATCCACCATATCCTTTTTTTCCCCTTGGGCTGTGCTGCATTGTGCCACGGATCAAACCTATACCCTCTGCAGTGGAGTATGGACTCTTAACCACTGGACTGCCAGGGAATTCCCTTCCTCCTTATTCTAAGGAAAAAACCTAATAGAAAAAATTATCAGTATGAAATTTTTTTTTTTTTTTGCAGGACTGCAATAAGCTTCCCTGGTAGCTCAGATGGTAAGTAATCCACCTGCAATGCAGGAGACCTGGGTTTGATCCCTCGGTCAGAGATCCCCCGGAAAGGGAATGGCAACCCACTCCTGTATTCTTGCCTAGAGAATTCCATGGACAGACCATGAGGTTGCAAAGAGTGGAACACGCCTGAGCAACTAACACTTTCAGTTCTTGAGCTTCCCAGGTGATGCTAGTGGTAAAGAACCTGCCTGCCAATGCAGGAGATGTAAGAGACGTGGGTTTGATCCCTGGGTTGGGAAGATCCCTGGGAGAAGGAAATGGCAACCCACTCCAATATTCTTGCCTGGAGAATCCCATGGACAAATGAGCCTGGAAGGCTATATATACTCCATGTGGTCGCAAAGAGTCAGACAAAACTGAGCACACATATACACACATACAATAACAATAAACTGGAAGTCACCAACATGACAAAAAATAAGTATATAATAAATAAAGTATGATACATAGATAATATATACAGTCATTAAAAATGGAAGACTATGGAGAAGGAAATGGCAACCCACTCCAATAGTTTTGCCTGGGAAATCCCATGGACAGAGGAGCCTGGTGGGCTACCGTCCATGGCGTCACAAAGAGTCAGACACGACCGAGGGAAGGAAACAGTCCCAGGAAAGCTGAGGTGCTTGCCAGAGGCCCCAGAGCTTTTGATGGCAAAGCCAGAACTGTGGCTGAGGACTCCCAGTTCCCAGGCCTCTTGATCCTGGCCTCTCTCACCAGATACACGTGTGGAACACTAGAATCGAAAATATGCCCGAGTGCTTCCCTGGGGGCTCAGTGGTAAAGAGTTCCCTCCCTGGTTTCGGAAGATCCCACATGCCTAGGAGCAGCTAAGCCTGTGTGCCACAACTACTGAGCCTGTGCTCTAGAGCCCAGGAGCTGCAACTCCTGAACCCGCACACCTAACAGTCTGTGCTCCGCAACAAGGGGAGCCACCACGAGAAGCCCATGCATCACAACTAGAGAGCAGACTCTGCTCGCTGCAACTAGAGAAAAGCCCATGTAGCAACGAAGACCCTGCACAGCCTTAAATTAAAAAAACTTATTAAAAGAAAAAAAAAAAATGAAAAGAGTAAAGGTTATGCAGGCTTCTGGTTGGACAAGACAAATTAAACACAACTATTTACCTTCAATCCTTCCTGAAATCTCACCAAAACAAGAGTAAGGCGATTAAAAAACAATGAAGGCAAAACGAAGTGGAGAGAAGTCAACAGCAGAGCTGAGTTCAAAACATTTTAGAAGCCGCATAGTAGCTTGATGAGACCTCTGAAAGCTGAAAACCACATGTCTGGCACTGGGGAGGGGATAGAGAAGAAAAACCAAAAAGTCAGCCATTTGGCTCTACAGAGCACCAGAAAGGTCAGGAATGAAGAGCATGATGCCCCTGAAGACAGCATGGTAAGTGGGGTTGAATCAGGAGAATTAGTTAAATGCCTGCATTTGAGAACTGAATCCCAGGGACAGCCATCTATGAGATCGCACAGAGTCGAACACGACTGAAGCGACTTAGCAGCAGCAGCAGCAGACCCTTGCCCAAGCCAGCACAGTTAGACCATGACCTCTCCCCAGCAGCAGAAAACTGGGTTGGGTCTTTCTGAGTGAATCAGAGAAGGCTTACATTTGAGGATGCCAGGCAGAGCTGGGGAAGATGAAGGAGATTAATACCACAAAACAGGCGAAATGAGTAAAAGCTTACATGTTACAACAAGTGGGAAATCTTAGCTACCTTCCCCACTCAGCTCTGAGAATACTTGCTTACACATTCCAGGCTAAAGACTGGAGATATCTCTTGGGGAAACTACGTAGCCTAAAAGAATTAGAGACACTGATCAAATAGGGACTCTAATGAAATAGCTGAGTTCCTTTATGATCATCAATCTCATACCTACGGAAGCTCCAAGCCTCATCTTCTAGAAAGAGCTCCACTGAGTTCTCTGTGCCTCATACTTGGTAACAAATACCAACTAAAGATCACACACACAAAAAACCAAAAACTTGAAAAAGAATAAATATTAAACGGTTCTCAGAAGGAGAGACAATGAAAGGGGAAAAAACCCTTCAAAATAACTAAAATGAATAAGCCTACATCCATGAAACAAGAAGATGCTAAAACACATACACACATAAGAAAGGAGCATTCAGAGAATGAGAAGGAGCTTATGGCAATTATAAACATGATAACAGAGGTTAAAAGTATACTATAAAGGCTGAAAGATAAAATTGAAGACATCTGGAAAGTGGAGATATGACAGAGAGATAGAAAATAAGATGAAAACAACAAGCAAAAAAGAAAGAAAAAAGAAAATTAAGATCAGGCCAGGAGGGCCAATACACAAACAATATATATTTTGGAAAAAGAGAACAGAGAAATTGGAGGCAAGTAAATCTAAAAAGGAAAAAAAAAAAAAACAACACAGCAATTTCCTGGTGGTTCAGTGGTTAAGAATCTGCTGTGCAATGCAGAGGACATGGGTTTGATCCCTGTTGGGGAACTAAGATCCCACATGCCTCAGAGCAACCAAGGCCGTACACCACAACTAGAGAGCCCACGTGCCACGACAAAAGATGTGGCATGAGGCAAAGACGATCCTGTGTGCAGCAACCAAGAAAATAAGTATATCTTAAAAAAAAATTATAAAAAAGAAAAATATGAAAGAAAATACCCCAGAATTTGAAGGCCATAAGTTATAGATTAAAAGGGCCTATATATGTCCAACTCAGAGACAAAAATGAAGGCTGACACCAAGCATATCCTTGGATTTCAGATCAGGGATCTTAAATGCTTCCAGAAAGAAAAAGAGATCAGGCACAAAAGATCAGAAATAAAGACAGTACTAGACTAGATGTTATTCTCAACAATAACATCTGAGGCCAGAAGACAATGTAGTAATGACTTCAGATTTTACATCCGACCAGACTAGCAATCAAGTATTAAGGGAGAATAATGAAATTTGCAGGCAGGCAGTGGAGAAGGTAATGACACCCCACTCCAGTACTCTTGCCTGGAAAATCCCATGGACAGAGGAGCTTGGTAGGCCGCAGCCCATGGGGTCGCTAGGAGTCGGACACGACTGAGGGACTTCACTTTCACGCATTGGAGAAGGACATGGCAACCCACTCCAGTGTTCCTGCCTGAAGAATCCCAGGGACGGGGTAGCCTGGTGGGCTGCCGTCTCTGGGGTCGCACAGAGTCGGACACGACTGAAGTGACTTAGTAGCAGCAGCAGCAGCAGGCAGGCAGGGCATCAAAACATATAACTCCCATGGAGTCTTTCTCACCAAACCACTGAAACCTGTGATTCACCATAACAAGGAAATAAACAAGAGGGAAGTTACTGAAGCCAGAAAGCTGGGGATCCAACTCTGAAGAGAGGTCAGTACAATTCCCAAGATGATGGTGAAGGAAAATCCTAGGATGACAGTCTAGAAAGCAGTTCAGACTGAAACACAAAGATAGAAAGCTCCAGCAAGAATTAAAAACAAACAAAGAAACTGATAGATTACTTGACATGTTAGAAAAACTGAGATTTTTTATTTTTTACCTTCATAGAAGAGCTTAGAGATGAATTAATAGTACACATAAAATTAGAAATATAGCAATTATTAACTTTGGGGAAAATAAAGTCCATACGTAAAAGAAAATTTAATTACAATGTATACATATGAACTATCTGTGACTGCATACAAAGTGAAATTTTCAGACAGGCATATTGATAAAATATCAATGAAAATATCAACATTGCAAACCATTTGACCAACTATGGGAGAATTTTGGTGATGGTAGTAGATACAACCATAATGGATAATATATAAAACAATAAGCAGCAATAACAAGACATTATTTGGAAATCTTAAAAGTAAATGACTGATGAAATAGCTAAAAGAGAAAGTGGTTACCTCTGAGAATAGAAACTAATGGTGGGAAAAAAATGGGACCTAAGCCTTGTAAAATCATTTGACTTTTTACACTATGCTATGTTTTAATGTGGCAAACAATAAAAAATTACTTTTTAGAGATTTGGCAGCAATATAAAAAGGTTTATAAGATCTGGTTATGTAAAAAATTAGGAAGTAATCACAATTATGTTAAAAAAAACAACGAAAGTAAATGTAAAATGGATATTAGGGCACTGAGCTTATAGAGTTTTTCCACCCTTTTATTTTCCACACTTCTGTTACTTCATAAAACAACATTAGGAACATGTCAATAATAACTGAAAATCACTGGTGTCCCTAGAAGGATATAATGTTCACCAGTTTAGATCAGTTCAGTCGCTCAGTTGTGTCCAACTCTTTACAACCCCATGGACTGCAGCATGCCAGGCCTCCCTGTCCATCACCAACTCCTGATGCGTGCTCAAACTCATCTCTATCGAGTTGGTGATGCCATTCAACCATCTGGTACTCTGTTAAACCCTTCTCCTCCTGCCTTCAATCTTTCCCAGCATCAGGGTCTTTTCCAATGATCAGTTCTTCACATCAGATGGCCAAAGTATTGGAGTTTCAGCTTAAGCATCAGTACTTCCAATGAATATTCAGGACTGATTTTCTTTAGGATGGACTGGTTGGATCTCCTAGGAGTCCAAGGGACTCTCAAGAGTCTTCTCCAACACCACAGTTCAAAAGCATCAATTCTTTGGCGCTCAGCTTTCTTTATAGTCCAACTCTCATATCTATACATGACTACTGGAAAAAATCATAGCTTTAATAGATGGACCTTTGTTGGCAGAGTAATGTCCCTGCTTTTCAACATGCTGTCTATGTTGGTCCTAGTTTTTCTTGCAAGGAGCAAGCGTCTTTTAATTCCACGGCTGCAGTCGCCACCTGCAGTGATTTTGGAGCCCCCAAAATAAAGTCTCTCACTGTTTCCATTGTTTCTCCATCTATTTGCCATGAAGTGATGGGACCGGATGACATGGTCTTAGTTTTCTGAATGTTGAGTTTTAAGCCAACTTTTTCACTCTCCTCTTTCACTTTCATCAAGAGGCTCTTGAGTTGTCTTCGCTTTCTGCCATAAGGGTGGTATCATCTGTGTATCTGAGGTTATTGATATTTCTGCTGGCAATCTTGATCCCAGCTTGTGCTTCATCCAGCCCAGCATTTCACATGATGTACTCTGCATGTAAGTTAAATAAACAGGGTGACAATATACAGCCTTGATGTACTCTTCGCCAGATTTGGAGCCAGTCTGTTGTTCAATGTTCAGTTCTAACTGTGGCTTCTTGACCTGCATACAGATTTCTCAGGAGGCAGGTCAGGTGGTCTGGCATTCCCATCTCTTGAAAAATTTTCCACAGTCTGTTGTGATCCACACAGTCAAAAGTTTCGGCATAGTCAACAAAGCAGAAGCAGATGTTTTTCTGGAACTCTTGTTTTTTTGATGATCCAACAGACGTTGGCAATTTGATCTCTGGTTCTTCTGTCTTTTCTAAAACCAGCTTGAACATCTGGAAGTTTGTGGTTCACATACTGTTGAAGCCTGGCTTGGAGAATTTTGAGCATTACTCTGCTAGCGTGTGAGATGAGTGCAACTGTGTGGTAGTTTCAACATTCTTTGGCATTGCCTTTCTTTGGGATCGGAATGAAAACTGACCTTTTCTAGTCCTGTCCATGGGCAACCCCAGAGCACCCATGGGCAACCCCAAAATGAAGATGGGAGCTCTACATGATATGCAAACATTTTTATGTAGATGAAAGAGGTTAATGTAATTATAACAGCAGCAGTGATAATGGAGTAGAAGAGATGAGCCGCAATAAGAAGGTTACAACCGATACCAAAGAACCCTGGAAAGGAAGCTGGGAACCAACCACTCCAGTCTTCATAATGGGAGTATTATAAGAGAGCTGTCTGTCCGTGAGCATTAGGTGTTTTAAAATTTTTATTTATTTATCAGCTTCTCCCTGTCAGACCTGTCCCTTTGTTTGCATAGGAAAAAACCTATGGACATGGACAACTGCTCTAAGTATTGTAAAGTCTACTAAAATATTAAAATTGTGCTCTGTAAATTCAGTACCTTGGGATAACTTCCCTTAGCTTGTCTACTAATAAAATCTCATTTCAACATTACAAAAACTACCATGTAATAAATGCTTCATTTATCAGTTGGGCATTTCTGTCTTTTGGAAAACACAGTGACATCTGTCTCTATTGGGAGAAAAAAGAAATCCAACACCCACGGCAGGATAAAATTAAAATAATTTTCATATTCTCTTCGTATTTTTTCCACAAGACATTAATATGCTCAGAAAACACTGCAGAGGGATGCTTGGGAGACCAAGAAAAACTTTACCAGACTATGTGTTACACAAAACTGCTTTCAGTTAAGCTCCATCCTATAGGAACAGATTGTAAGGATTTAAAATACAATCATATGAAGAAAAAGAACACATGGCTTTCAAATTAGTCATAAATGAAACACAAATAATTCTCATATATTGTTTTTCTTAGTCCTAGTCAGCTTTACCCACTCAAGGTTTTTTAAAGTTGATCAAATGTTTTGTGTTTGGATAGGCTAAGATCAAAAGAGCAATATGTCTAATTTTTGTTCAATGTTAGTCATGGATTGGCTGAAGCACTTAATGACTATCTGATATTATTTAGTTTTCATAGCCAGACTGCCAGAGGGGATCTGTTCACTTAAAAAAATTAAGCTCACAGTCACTTAGCTAAGGAATAATCCCATATGAATGTCTACTTTAAAAGTATTATTGATATTCAAAAACCATTAAAAGCAAGCACTGACATTCTGTGCTTAATGCACTGAAACTATGCTATTAAAATAATGAAAAATAGTAACAGCACTGTACAATTATTTACTATTTCAGAGAGTTCTGCTTAATACTAGGAATGCAATTAACCTCTATTAAGATCTATTTTATGATATCACAAATAAAATCACTTTTAACTAAGAAAAAGATCCACTTTGGATTTTTGACATTTTATTATTTTCTCTACGAGTTCCTTGAATTATAATAAAGCAAATACAAGTAACTATGTTTTAGTGAGTAAATTTTCCAGTTTTGACTTTCTTAGTAATCATCAAAATTCTTAAGTATAATATGAATCCACTATATGCAAGTGACATTTTGTTGGATCCAGACTTTGAATAGGTAAAGAGCATTTTAGGGAAGCAATCTGCCTAGACGCAATAATTATACACTTAATTGGGTTGTTCCTTTTTTGAGAATTCTCAGAATTTATATTCTTTAAGTCAATCATGCCTCACACTGACTTTTATCAGCTAAATACTAAGTAACCTATTTTCAGAAAATCCTATGGCAAAACCAATACAATAATGTAATTAGCCTCTAATTAAAATAAATACATTTAAATTAAAAAAAAATCCTAGACAATCCAGAAACTTTCAGTAATAGAATATCCTTCTTCAAACATGATACCCTAAATATCTAGCAAAATTATAAATCCCGTATGTCTTACAATATTTTAAGAATTTTTTAAAACCATGTGATACCATTATATGAGTTTTTAGCTGAAACACAAACTTGTGAAAGCAAGATACACAAAAGGAGCAAGAAGTAAAAGGGAACAATACCAGATTTTTCTTTTCTGCACTGTTAATTGGATTCTTCCAACTAATTCAGTGTTCCTATGTAGATTCATAAATTTATTGGCTAAAGCAGGCTATTAGCAAACCCTGTCACTAATTTGGTCCCTTATGATTCAGTTGACTTGGCACAAGGAACAATTGTTACCCAATTATTTATCTATGCCATTGTTCACAAGGGAAGCTCAGCACCATAGAGGAAGCCAAGCACTACAGAGGAAAAACATTCAAAGTGCATGTTAGTCAGAAACATTTTTATTTAAAAAACCAACAGAATTATTCCTATAAAAAAGGATTTAGAGAAATTATTCTTTAAAGCATACTCTTTTATTCATTGTATACCTTTTCTATTTATTTATTCTTTCTACTAATATTTAACTTTAAAAGCACCAAAAAAAAGGCAAACTTAAAAATTTAACTAAGAAAAGCACATTCTTAGTATAATGCTACAATGAAGACAAAACTATCAAGGAGCTATAATGTTACATCTCCAAATAAACAGGATTTCAAGGCAGAACTCAACTTACAAAAAAGCAGGGTTCTAAAAGTCTGTCTTATTTATATAGGTTATTCAAACTACAAAAAATGAATTTCCCAAAAAAACAATATCCTTTTTGGGGTGATAGAAATGTTCTGTTTTGGGGTCATGGTTACATGGAAATCTATATTTGCCAAAACTTATCAAACTGTACACTTCAAAGGTGCATTTATCATTTATGTATTTATTACAATAAATTTGGACTCTAAAAATTTGTTCTAAAAAGTGGTTAGAATACCAATCCACCAAAAAGAAATTTAATACATATTTCTGGCATAACACTATAACCATGCACCATCTGAGCTACAGATAGTCACCATGTAGATCAGTGTTTCTATGAGAAAATGAATTTTGAGTTCTAAGAAAATATTGGAGAAGGCAATGGCACCCCACTCCAGTACTCTTGCCTGGAAAATCCCATGGATGGAGGAGCCTGGTGGGCTGCAGTCCATGGGGTCACTGGGAGTTGGACACAACTGAGTGACTTCACTTTCACTTTTCACTTTCATGCATTGGAGAAGGAAATGGCACCTTTTCCCTATTCTAAAGGATTTCAGGGTTTAAAGAATCCACCTGCAATGCAGGGAGATGCGTGCTTGATCCCTGGGCTGGGATGATCCCCTGGAAGAGGAAATGGCATCCTGCTCCAGTATTCT
Organism: Tragelaphus eurycerus; assembly: GCA_935064755.1. Taxonomy (NCBI): domain Eukaryota; kingdom Metazoa; phylum Chordata; class Mammalia; order Artiodactyla; family Bovidae; genus Tragelaphus; species Tragelaphus eurycerus. Next base: position 3,555,179 of record CAKXYN010000054.1, on the reverse strand, counting down.
TGCCTGAAAAATCCCATGGACAGAGGAGCTGGTGGGCTACAGTCCATAGTGTCTTAAGAGTTGCATATGACTGAGCAACTAAGCAAGCAGAGCAAAGCATTTCAAGGACTAGGGTGGTTATTTCTGGGCATCTTAAGTTTGTCAACTCTCTATCAGCACCAGAAATAGTATTTTTCCACATCAATTATGCCTCACATGTTCTAATTTCCAGATCAAACTCTGATACCTCATTTGCTGGCACCACCCAATGGGAACACTCAGACTCGGCCTTGCTTAGACGCTGACACTCTGTGCTGTCCTCATGTCTACATGGACCTATCCTGTTTAGGTTCTGACTCCTTGGAACAGTCTGTCCTCCAGCATGGACACTCTCTTCATCCTGCTCGTCCTCTGAACCCCCTTGCTACTCTTGCATGGATGAATGCTCTCCTCACCGTCTTGGGCTCCAACACGCCATGCTCGGCTGCTCCTCCTTCACCCATTTAGATTCTGGCACCCCTCTCTGGGCCACTGTTCCCCAAGCTCCTCTCTATCCAGCATGAATACTCACTTTGCTCTACCTCACTAATGACAGTGGACTACAGGGGAAGGGAAGGTTTCACAGATGAATATAATAGAATTAATTCACTTAATTTATGCTACAAATGCACTCCCAAATTGTAGAAATGTTCAGGTGGAATGTTATGTTCTATTCCTACTCTCAGTGCATGACAATCCACTTCAGACCAAAAGGAGAGGTGAAAATTAAGGATGCTCAAGTTAGAGGTCCACAGACTTGGATAAAATCCCCTTAGTCTATAAACGGACAGGAAGGGTTACAGACATGGTTGCTAAAATAAAACTCACAATTTAGTAAAATCCTGCAAAGTTGTAAGTTCCATACATCTAGGAGGCCACCAAAACCTTCATAATAAAGGGTCAATGATTAAATGGAATTAATTAAAATTTTGTTAAAAGCTGGTTAAGTTATAAATAGAAACTGTAACTCAAAACATTTATAATAGTCACACAAAATAAATTAGGGCACTGTAGACATACTATATAACTTACTTTATCTACACAATCATCAAAAAACGCCAGGCTTGCATCTTTATCACTGACGAAAGAACATTCCTCAATGAAGCGAATAAACATTTGTGTTTTGGTCATCATGTTATAGAATTTCTGATGTGACCGGTCCCGACTTCTTAAGAAAGCTGTTCAACATAAATTTGCAGTGTTAGTATATGTAATATATTCATAGGTTCAGAGAACTTTTGAGCTAGCAGGAACTACATCAAACATGTCATCTATACCCTCCACACTCTACCATTTTGCAGAAAAAGAAACAGACTCCTGAAGAAGACATGACCTGACAAAGATAGCAATAGGAAAGGAACCTGAACCTATTTCTTTGAAAGGAATCTTTTAAATCCCCCAACCCAGGGGCTCCTATGCTTGCCCAACACTGCTTGGCTGCCCTGAAAGCTGAAAGCATCAGTATCTTAACACACCTGTGACACAACAGAGCACAGTGGTACTTGTCAAACAGTCTCTTCTGTGTATTTTGCTACTGGGGTTGTATTTAATGTGCCTGAGAAATAACTAATTCTATGGAAATGGATTACCAACTGAGTTGACGGACACATACTGCTGAAATAGACAAGCATATTTTAATAAATATGAGCTACTAACCCAGAAAGCAATCATCATAAAGTTAAGCTGAATAACATGAACACTGTAGTGCTATATAATCACTTACCTTGTAGAGCAAAAGAGAAGTTGCATCTGTGGCTGTCTCAGATGGGGCTTGAGTTATTGGTCTTAAGTATGATCTATAACCTTTTAAAATAGAGGCCATGAAACACAAAAATGCCTCTTGGATTTCCAAATCTATCATGTGCAACCTCTTTCCAGAATTAAAGTCATAATCATTCATTGCTAAGTCCATAAGTCCATCATCTCTTGGTCTCTGCTGTACTGTGAGGAAATATAGTGTTAATGTTTTCTCCAGAACTGCCAAAACTAAGGTTCATAATGATATCAGTTATAAATCTGTTGCATATGTGATACAAGTCGTTATGCTCTACACCTTATACAGTCCTGTATCTCAATTATATCTCAATAAATTTGAAAGAAAAATAATAAATGTGTTGAGTTTTTCAAAAGAGTTCAAGCTACTTCAACCATTGTTTACATAACTCCTTAACATACAGTAAAACTTGAAATTGGTCTAAGGACAGTAGCAAAGCTCAATGTTAATTTCCTGATTTTCATGGTTATTGCATACAGAAGTGACGTAGGAGAATGTACTAGTTGGTAGGAAATATACATTCCATTTGGAGATGATGGGTACATCTATTCTCAAAAAGTCAAAGGAACAATGTTTGTGATTGCTTCAAAATGTAAAAACTTTTTAAAATATGAGGAACAGTAAGTCATCTTAGGAAGTTTTTGTGACATTCTTATTGTCTGCTGCTAAGTCGCTTCAGTCGTGTCCGACTCTGTGCGACCCCATAGACGGAAGCTCACCAGGCTCCCCTGTCCCTGGGATTCTCCAGGCAAGAACACTGGAGTGGGTTGCCATTTCCTTCTCCAATGCATGAAAGCGAAAAGTGAAAGTGAAGCCGCTCAGTCGTGTCCGACTCTTAGCGACCCCATGGACTGGAACCTACCAGGCTCCTCCGTTCATGGGATTTTCCAGGCAAAAGTACTGGGGTGGGGTGCCATTGCCTTCCCCGTCTTTTTGTCTAAGAAAGCAAAAAAGAAAATGGGCACTGGAATGGAAGACCTAGGTTTTAATCTTAGCTTAATCCTTATTAACTGTATGATATCTGACAAGCTTCCTCCCTCAAATTTATTATCTCCGTATTTGTAAAAACAAAAGAATGTATGTGAAAGTGCTCTGAAGCTGTAAAGTGATATATAATCCTAAATAATATCAGTATTTTTTAAGCCTGTAATTTTAAGCTTTAGATTCTGTCCTTCAGTAGAGCTGGATGGGCTATTTCACTTATTTTAATAATGTTTGAATATTGTCATAAAAACTGCTGGATTTTTCAGCTATTCAAAAGAAGCTTATGAACTTTTAGAAAGCAGTTAAGTAAGTAGCTTAAATAAAATTCCATATGTAATTTATTTGTTCCATAGGATAAATTTTTTTCTACTTGATGTCATTTTTTTCATATCCCAATACTTTGAGCCACTTTTGAATTATCTACTTGTTGTAAGGTTTACTTTGTAAACACTGTCTTTTCCTGTGTCTACTTTCAACAATATTACAGGTACCCTTGAACTCGTGAGGATGTAGGCCTCCTCCCATGTTTATATTTCACTTAATACATAAATGAGAACCTCAAATATCGCTACATCATTACTACTTTTCATACAACAGCATCAAATTATGAACCCTGAATGGACTGTTGTTATAAAATAGTAAGAAGCTTAGATAAATTGAAGGCTTAATTCCTTTTCTCGGTAATTCTGGATCACTATCAAGATACTCTTATGTAAGCTTTGAACTGAAATATGCCAATCAATTTTCACTTTAATTTCTGAATGCTTTTGGCAAATTTCTGTTTTCAAATTATTTGAGGTAGGCCACAGCATTAAGATCTACCAAAGGTGAAAAGCATATGACCATGTTCCCACCCCATGGAAGTCATCAGCATTTTCTAATGTAATTTAAACCATCTGTCTCAGACTTTCAAAACTAACTTTCTATTTTATGTACAAAGAAAACACATAAGCAGAAACCAGTATTTTTCCATAGTATTTGAAAATAATCACCTTAACCTCTTTTTGAATTTTATTATGATATAAACTTAATAAAATCTCCCATTTGGTTTCTAAAAACTTGCTTTAATGCTCATTCTAAAAAATTTTATTTTAGATAAAAACTATCCTTTAACAAGTAAGGCAAAGTAATTGGAGACTTTTCTTCAGATTAAATTACTTCCTTTAATTAATTATACACTTACATTTTGCCAGTTGCTGATGCAAATTATTCAGTGTGTTCATCAGATTTTTACATGGTTTCTTTGGAAGTATCTTCCAGGCTACATTTTTCTTGTCACCAGTTCTGAGATTAAATGATAACAATAATATATTTGTCAGATTAACATGGGGAGAGGTGGGGCAGGTATATACCTGTTATTTATAAAAAGGGGAAAAGAGAAAACACATTGAATAAAAATAAAGCATACAGAATATTCTTGTTAACAGGAGAAAAATACTTCAGGTGTAAAATGGACTGCTTAATGTTGTAAAATTATTTTGAGGGTAGAACTTTGTATTAAATATAGCTCAAAAACATATACTTATGTTGATACTAAGTCAATTCCACTTGCACTGGAATCATGCAAATCACTCCAAAATTTAATGTGGTGGTCATCAGATCCCCCAAAGGAAGAAATGGCAACCTACTCCCACGTTCTTGCCTGGAAAATCCCATGGACAGAGGAGACTGGTGGGCTACAGTCCATACGGCCCCAAAGAGTCGGACATGACTGAACATACGCGCATGCACACATTACCCTTAAGCTCATTTAGAGTCTTTAGACACTCAAATGTTGGGGAATCCTACTATTGGGACTTTTATTTTTTTCTTATACACTCTAAGACAAAGTACTCTAGAACACATTCAGTGAACTTATGACCCATAAACCCCCCCCCCACCCCACCCGGCCCCACCATCACCAGCCTTATGAAAATACTTTGATATATTCAATATTTAGTTTCTTAGTTCCCTAAAAAATAAAATTTAGTTTCTTTCAGAAAAGAAATAATCTATAATGTTAGATTATTTGTAAGAAGTATAACATCCCCAAATACTTTTATAACTATAAAAGAAGATATCTGACTGATATCTCTGTTTCTATGATGAACTCCAGTAATCTCCTTTATCACAACTATTACCACACAGCTGCTCTCTAAACTATGCTAAGTTGCTTCAGTCATGTCCGACTCTGTGCAACCCCATAGATGGCAGCCCACGAGGCTCCCCCGTCCCTGGGATTCTCCAGGCAAGAACAATGGAGTGGGTTGCCATTTCCTTCTCCAATCCATGAAAGTGAAAAGTGAAAGTGAAGTCACTGAGTCTTGTCTGACTCTTAGGAACCCCATGGACTGCAGCCCACCAGGCTCCTCCGTCCATGGGATTTTCTAGGCAAGAGTGCTAGAGTGGGGTGCCATTGCCTTCTCCATCTCTAAAGTACAGATGGAATAGAAAAAGAAAAGAGCATGGTGATAAAACGTGGTAAAGCTTTTGGACTTAACTGTAACTCTGTTGATTCCATTCTCTATTTATTAAAACTTTTTACTATTTCAAAAGCAATAAACACTCAATTTAGGAAACTTAAAAAAATGTAGAGAAAAAGGAGAACAAAAGTAAATCACTTATGTTCTAACCACCAAACTCAACAACACAGTACAGGTGTTAAATGGAACATGCTGAACTTTTTTTTAATGTTCCCTAAATTTCCCACAGAACAAAAAGGGCAAATAAAACTCCACAAACTAAACAAAGAAAAAACAAGTGGATGGGAAAGCTTAAGCTGACAAAGAACTGTCTTGGAAGCTACCCTATCTTTCCACAATGAGAAAAAAAAATACAGACAGGGCAGGGTCAAACTGCAGATGTCCTGCTATGAGATTTTATTTCATTTAGAATGTGACCAGGACGACAGAACCCTGTATTAAAGTGAGAACACAATGTAAAAATATTTGGCATTATTTTCTTGCTGAAAGTTTCAAACACAGGACTCCCACTGTGCCTTAGCATTCACTGTGTGTCCCTTGCTAGATTATTAGCAATTTAAGAGAAAGGAGTGTATTTGGTTTGTTTTTTTATTCCCAGTGCCTAGCAAAAAAAAAAGGGGGGAGTGCGGAGGACACTCGAGATGTCTGTAGCATAAAGGAATGAACAATATTTTGGTATCATTTCATTACATCGAATTACTACTATTTACTCACATAATTTTTGTCCTTTTGGCCTTGATAGCGTCACTCTAAAACTTAGTTGAGGAGAAGCGCTTTATCTAGTACCTAAGTTTGAGTCTATGACAACCCTTTGCATTTTTATTCATGGTGAGTTCCATTTATAAGATTACTATTACAGAATTAGTTAGCCAATAATTAGTGGCAGAAGTACTAGTTATGGAGTCAGACCATGATGTTTTCAAAATCGATCCTGCGAGTGTAAGTTATGTGCCTTTTGATAAATTACTTAAAAATCTAAGTTTTGGTTTTCTTATCTATCTGGCAGAGTGCTCAGTAAAAACTACCTCACAAAATACAGAGAATAATAAGAGATACCTTAGGCTATGCATACAGTTTCATGCCTAGTACATTATCAGATATTAATTTCCCTTTAGAAACTTGACATTCATAACATGTTCTTTATGTATTTATGAGTCAGAGAAGGGGAAAGGAAACAACACATTTCATATTCAGGAGTTTTCTTTCAAATTTCAGGTTGAGGTTCCAGAAATTCAGGATGAAGCAAAGTAGAAAGTGATTAGTTCACTGGTTTAGTCCTCCCATAGGTTTGAAAGGGTGATAAAACCAAGAAGGAAGACCACTGATGAGTGTAAACAACTCCATTTTTTTTTATTTTTTTAACTCATTAGTGATCAAAACAGAAAGTTAAAATAAGAAAAAAATTATTTTAACAAATTAAGTATAAAAAGAAGGAAAATGTAATTTATTACCATAATAATACAGTATACACTTATTTACAACACTGCATTTCAATTTTTAAAAACATTATGTCATGTAACATTTAACAATTGGCCAAAAAAGAGAGATGTTACTTTAATATTTGAAGAATTAAACTGTAAAAGGTACTAACTAGCTTTGGGGCTTTACTAACAAGGTAACTCGCAGTTATTTTAAGTATGTCCTGTGGATGCAATGTGGTATTGCATCAATTTCCTCTGTCCTGAAGAGCTTAAGTATGATTAAACTGAAAATAAAGGACACAAGAGAAAATATTGAATTAAAGAAAAGCTATATATTACAGTAGGTACAACTTAAATATTATTTCAATAAAGAGAGAAAATTATATAATCCTTACATTCCTTACATAAACTTCTAAGGCATAAGATTATAATATTTCTTAAATATTTAAATATCTGAGGATTAAAACCTTCTCTAGTACACTAAATCCATCTCATCAAAGTATAGTAAGAACTGATTCAAAGATGGTAAAAACCCCAAATATAAAAAAAATATAGCTCAAAAGAATTCTAGTTATTATCACAAAATATACCAAAAAAACAAACAAACAAACAAAAAAAACCTACGAAGTTGCAAATTACAGAATGCAGAATCACTCAAACAAACTTACTGAGAAATGGTGTTGGTATCTAGGTCAACACAACTGACATCAGGTGGAGGGTCATAGAGATCAAAGTATCTTGAATCAATTCCTACTATGAATGGGCATGGTGCACTCAAGACATCTGCTAAAGCCAGTGGGCAGAGAGGAACATAGGGGCATGGCCAGTGGAAAGGGAAAATCATCTTGGATAAAAGATAAAAGAATATTTAGCTGTTTTAACATTGAAGTATAATTCATTGACAACACAGAAAATTATCTTTTAAATATTTATATCTGAAGTAGTTTAATACTTGTTAAATAATTACAACTAGTGATAATGGTCAGAAAATTAAAATTCATTACACTCTGGATTTTAGTTAAGCATTGAAATAGCTTTAAATTATATGTATAATTAAGTTTAAAATAAAACTGATCACCAAGAAGAAACTGTGATACTCACAGATACTAATGCTTCTGTCACACTGGTAAGCACGGAAGGCCGTAAGGAATGAATGAGAATTTTATGTTCCGTTACTGCAAACACCAGGAGTGTCACAGCATTTTCAGGGCCTAAATTCTGAAGCAGTGTTGAAAACTTGCCACCACTGTAAATCCAAACAGAGATATAATTTAAAAAACAGAGATCCAAAATCTAATTATACAAAATAATTTTTAAAAGTTTATGATTAGGGTAGGGTTACAGTTCACATTATATATTCAACTTTAAAGATGACTGTTGCTTTTTTGTAGGGAAAACGCTCCATCAGAAACACACTATGAAAACAATGAAGTTTTATGAGGTTTTGAACTCATGCGCGTCTTCTGCCTTGTATTAAATATGGAAAATGAAAATCTATCTGCTTCTTTTTTCTATTAAATGATCTGCCATGTAGATAATGTTGAAATAAAGAATTCAATGTATACACAAAAGGTTGTTATATGATTCCATTTATAAAAAGTGTCCAGGACAGGTACATCTGTAGAGAAAGAAGCACATAAGCAGTTGCCTAGGGCTGGGGCACGGAATGAAGCAGGAACACGGAATTCATTGGAACACGGAGAGAAGCAGGGCAAAGACTAACAGAGTTTTGCCAAGAAAATGCACTGGTCATAGCAAATACCCTTTTCCAACAACACAAGAGAAGACTCTATACATGGACATCACCAGATGGTCAACACCGAAATCAGATCGATTATATTCTTTGCAGCCAAAGATGGAGAAGCTCTATACAATCAGCAAAAGCAAGACCAGGAGCTGACTGTGGCTCAGACCATGAACTCCTTATTGCCAAATTCAGATTGAAATTGAAGAAAGTAGGGAAAACTACTAGACCATTCAGGTATGACCTAAATCAAATCCCTTATGATAATACAGTGGAAGTGAGAAATAGATTTAAGGGCCTAGATCTGATACGTAAGAGTGCCTGATGAACTATGGAATGAGGTTCGTGACATTGTACAGGAGACAAGGATCAAGACCATCCCCATGGAAAAGAAATGCAAAAAAGCAAAATGGCTGTCTGGGGAGGCCTTACAAATAGCTGTGAAAAGAAGAGAAGCGAAGAGCAAAGGAGAAAAGGAAAGATATAAACATCTAAATGCAGAGTTCCAAAGAATAGCAAGAAGAGATAAGAAAGCCTTCTTCAGTGATCAATGCAAAGAAATAGAGGAAAACAACAGAATGGGAAAGACTAGGGATCTCTTCAAGAAAATCAGAGATACCAAAGGAACATTTCATGCAAAGATGGGCACAATAAAGGACAGAGATGGTGTGGACCTAACAGAAGCAGAAGATATTAAGAAGAGGTGGCAAGAATACACAGAAGAACTGTACAAAAAAGAGCTTCAAGACTCAGATAATCATGATGATGTGATCACTGACCTAGAGCCAGACATCTTGGAATGTGAAGTCAAGTGGGCCTTAGAAAGCATCACTACAAACAAAGCTAGTGGAGGTGATGGAATTCCAGTGGAGCTATTCCAAATCCTGAAAGATGATGCTGTGAAAGTGCTACACTCAATATGCCAGCAAATTTGGAAAACTCAGCAGTGGCCACAAGATTGGAAAAGGTCAGTTTTCATCCCAATCCCAAAGAAAGGCAATGCCAAGGAGTGCTCAAACTACCGAACAATTGCACTCATCTCACACGCTAGTAAAGTAATGCTCAAAATTCTCCAAGCCAGGCTTCAGCAATATGTGAACCGTGAACTTCCTGATGTTCAAGCTGGTTTTAGAAAAGGCAGAGGAACCAGAGATCAAATTGCCAACATCCGCTGGATCATGGAAAAAGCAAGAGAGTTCCAGAAAAACATCTATTTCTGCTTTATTGACTATGCCAAAGCCTTTGACTGTGTAGATCACAATCAACTGTGGAAAATTCTGAAAGAGATGGGAATACCAGACCACCTGATCTGCCTCTTGAGAAATCTGTATGCAGGTCAGGAAGCAACAGTTAGAACTGGTCATGGAACAACAGACTGGTTCCAAAAAGGAAAAGGAGTACGTCAAGGCTGTATATTGTCACCATGTTTATTTAACTTATATGCAGAATACATCATGAGAAATGCTGGACTGGAAGAAACACAAGTTGGAATCAAGATTGCTGGGAGAAATATCAATAACCTCAGATATGCAGATGACACCACTCTTATGGCAGAAAGTGAAGAGGGGCTAAAAAGCCTCTTGATGAAAGTGAAAGTGGAGAGTGAAAAGGTTGGCTTAAAGCTCAACATTCGGAAAATGAAGATCATGGCATCTGGTCCCAGCACTACATGGGAAATATATGGAGAAACAGTGGAAACAGTGTCAGACTTTCTTTTTCTGGGCTCCAAAATCACTGCAGATGGTGACTGCAGCCATGAAATTAAAAGACGCTTACTCCTTGGAAGGAAAGTTATGACCAACCTAGATAGCATATTCAAAAGCAGAGACATTACTTTGCCAACAAAGGTTCGCCTAGTCAAGGCTATGGTCTTTCCTGTGGTCATGTATGGATGTGAGAGCTGGACTGTGAAGAAGGCTGAGCACCGAAGAATTGATGCTTTTGAACTGTGGTGTTGGAGAAGACTCTTGAGAGTCCCTTGGACTGCAAGAAGATCCAACCAGTCCATTCTGAAGGAGATCAATCCTGGAATTTCTTTAGAAGGAATGATGCTAAAGCTGAAACTCCAGTATTTTGGCCACCTCATGCGAAGAGTTGACTCATTGGAGAAGACTCTGATGCTGGGAGGGATTGAGGGGCAGGAGGAGAAGGGGACGACAGAGGACGAGATGGCTGGATGGCATCACTGACTTGATGGGTGTGAGTCTGAGTGACCTCCGGGAGCTGGTGATGGACAGGGAGGCCTGGCGTGCTGCGGTTCATGGGGTCGCAAAGAGTCGGACACGACTGAGCGACTGATCTGAGGGCTGGGGAGGGTGTCTGTGTGTTTGTATTTGTAGGGATGGTAGAGGTAAGGAAGGGTAACTGCTAAAAGATACAGGTGTTTTTTGGAGCTACGAAAATGTTCTGAAATTGATTACAGTCATAGTTGCAGAACACTGTGAATATATTCATTGAATTGTACAATTTAACTAGGTGAACTGTATGGTAATGTGAATTATATATCAATAAAGTCATTAAAAAAGCAAAATGGCTGTCTGGGGAGGCCTTACAAATAGCTGTGAAAAGAAGAGAAGCGAAAAGCAAAGGAGAAAAGGAAAGATATAAACATCTAAATGCAGAGTTCCAAAGAATAGCAAGAAGAGATAAGAAAGCCTTCTTCAGTGATCAATGCAAAGAAATAGAGGAAAACACAGAATGGGAAAGACTAGGGATCTCTTCAAGAAAATCAGAGATACCAAAGGAACATTTCATGCAAAGATGGGCATGATAAAGGACAGAGATGGTGTGGACCTAACAGAAGCAGAAGATATTAAGAAGAGGTGGCAAGAATACACAGAAGAACTGTACAAAAAAGAGCTTCACGACCCAGATAATCATGATGGTGTGATCACTGACCTAGAGCCAGACATCTTGGAATGTGAAGTCAAGTGGGCCTTAGAAAGCATCACTACAAACAAAGCTAGTGGAGGTGATGGAATTCCAGTGGAGCTATTCCAAGTCCTGAAAGATGATGCTGTGAAAGTGCTACACTCAATATGCCAGCAAATTTGGAAAACTCAGCAGTGGCCACAAGATTGGAAAAGGTCAGTTTTCATCCCAATCCCAAAGAAAGGCAATGCCAAGGAGTGCTCAAACTACCGCACAATTGCACTCATCTCACACGCTAGTAAAGTAATGCTGAAAATTCTCAAAGCCAGGCTTCAGCAATATGTGAACCGTGAACTTCCTGATGTTCAAGCTGGTTTTAGAAAAGGCAGAGGAACCAGAGATCAAATTGCCAACATCCGCTGGATCATGGAAAAAGCAAGAGAGTTCCAGAAAAACATCTATTTCTGCTTTATTGATTTTATTGACTATGCCAAAGCCTTTGACTGTGTGGATCACAATAAACTATGGAAAATTCTGAAAGAGATGGGAATACCAGACCACCTGATCTGCCTCTTGAGAAATCTGTATGCAGGTCAGGAAGCAACAGTTAGAACTGGTCATGGAACAACAGACTGGTTCCAAATAGGAAAAGGAGTACGTCAAGGCTGTATATTGTCACCATGTTTATTTAACTTATATGCAGAGTACATCATGAGAAATGCTGGACTGGAAGAAACACAAGTTGGAATCAAGATTGCCGGGAGAAATATCAATAACCTCAGATATGCAGATGACACCACTCTTATGGCAGAAAGTGAAGAGGGGCTAAAAAGCCTCTTGATGAAAGTGAAAGTGGAGAGTGAAAAGGTTGGCTTAAAGCTCAACATTCGGAAAATGAAGATCATGGCATCTGGTCCCATTACTGCATGGGAAATAGATGGGGAAACAGTGGAAACAGTGTCAGACTTTGTTTTTCTGGGCTCCAAAATCACTGCAGATGGTGACTGCAGCCAAGAAATTAAAAGACGCTTGCTCCTTGGACGGAAAGTTATGACCAACCTAGATAGCATATTCAAAAGCAGAGACATTACTTTGCCAACAAAGGTTCGCCTAGTCAAGGCTATGGTCTTTCCTGTGGTCATGTATGGATGTGAGAGCTGGACTGTGAAGAAGGCTGAGCGCCGAAGAATTGATGCTTTTGAACTGTGGTGTTGGAGAAGACTCTTGAGAGTCCCTTGGACTGCAAGAAGATCCAACCAGTCCATTCTGAAGGAGATCAATCCTGGAATTTCTTTAGAAGGAATGATGCTAAAGCTGAAACTCCAGTATTTTGGCCACCTCATGCGAAGAGTTGACTCATTGGAGAAGACTCTGATGCTGGGAGGGATTGAGGGCAGGAGGAGAAGGGGATGACAGAGGATGCGATGGCTGGATGGCATCACTGACTCGATGGATGCGAGTCTGAGTGACCTCCGGGAGCTGGTGATGGACAGGGAGGCCTGGCGTGCTGCAGTTCATGGGGTCGCAAAGAGTCGGACACGACTGAGCGACTGATCTGATCTGATCTGATCTGAAAGTCATTACAAAAAAAAAAAAGTCTTTTGGTAGTCTCAGTATTTCTAGTTTATTTTCAGTTCAAACAAAGGTTAAGAAAACACTGGTCACTCAGGGCCAAGACCTGGTGATGAAATAATCTGCAATTCTTACAAAATTAACGTCAAAGATGGCAGCTGTTCTCCCTTAGGTATGTGCCACCAAATAACTTAATTATATTGTAACTACTTCCCTGCTAGAAGAAGTACATGGCTAATTAAATATCAAGAAGTGATACTTTAGAAAAAACATATTTCATAATCTCTGAACTTTTAAGGTGATGAAATACATTCTTCTATTCCACGGGCTAGTATTTATAATTAACTTTTTATTTGGGGGTTAATTTTAAAATAAGTATTTTTCAGAGGATATTTAAAGCTAAAAAATAATCATTTTCATAAACTATAGACATATGTACTCATTTATGCATTAACAGTTGTACATACTTGATCATAGTTAAGCGGATATGCAAAATACCAAACACTACTGTAAAAGTTTTTCTGTGTTCTTCAAGAACTTTAACCTAAATTTTAAGTAAAAGAAATTTAGATAGGAAACAATTAGATGAGAAGTATTTCCATCAACATTTGCAATTTTCCCTAGGAAAGAGAGAAAATACTTGAATGCTATTTTAGTTCACACTAAAACATTTAGAGAAACACAATGAAGTTTTACTTGCCTCAATGGAAGAGGTGAAGAAACAGGCTGACTGAGGATCAGATTATCATGTGGTGATAACTGAAAATAAATATGAAATAAAGTATTTCAAATATAAAGATTAACTTTAAAACACCACCTTCCAGGAAAAAAATTTCACACACATACATATGGATGATGTCCATAAAGTTTCAATATTCCCATGCACCAGTTATAGGAATCGTCTAAATCACTTACTAAGATCCTAAAAAATATGTCCTGATGACTTTTCCTGATGACTGACCTAACTACTAAATTCTTCTTACTCTAAACCATATTCTTTTCTTTTGTTTCTCAACATTTCCCTGATGCCATTTTAACAAACCTGTATTGAAAGAATACACTGTTCATTTAATATCATAAAACCAGGGTTAGCTAATCTATGGCCTCAGGGCAAATCCACAGACCACCCCCTTTTATAAATAAAGTCTTAAGTTTAATTAGGTCCCATTTGTTTATTTTTGATATTATACAGAGTGAAGTAAGCCAGAAAGAAAAACACAAATACAGTATACTAACGCATATATATGGAATTTAGAAAGATGGTAACAATAACCCTGTTTACGAGACAGCAAAACAGACACTGATGTATAGAACAGTCTTTTGGACTCTGGGAACGGGAGAGGGTGGGATGATTTGGGAGAATAGCATTGAAATATGTATAATATCATATCTGAAATGAGTCGCCAGTCCAGGTACGATGCCTGATAACGGATGCCTGGGGCTGGTGCACTGGGACGACCCAAAGGGATGGTATGGGGAGGGAGGAGGGAGGAGGGTTCAGAATGGGGAACACATATATACTTGTGGCAGATTTATTTTGATGTATGGCAAAAGCAATACAATATTGTAAAGTTAAGCAAAATAAAATTTAATAATAAATAAATAAAGTCTTATCAAAATAGAGCCATGCACATTTGTTTACACGTTAAGTAGAGCTGCTTTTGTGCAATGAAAGCAGAGCTGAGCAGTTTTCAGAGAGACAATATGGCCTGTAAAGTTTGAAATATTTACTGTTTGGTCCTCAATAGAAAAAACTTGCTAACTTTAGCTATAAGATAAATCTTTTATGTGTATGCAACCTGAGTGTGCTATATATATATTCTGGCACTATATATCAAGAAGTAACTTGGGATGATATGTAGATATGCAGACTATTTACAATGCTTACCAAAATATTTTTCTAGACACTTTATCTGTATCAATATATTAATATAATTAATCTACATTTTAAATTTTATGCATATTTACACAAATCTTAAATATCTATTTATAAATGATTTCTAATTTTGAATGATACTCCACTAAGGGTTATGATAAACACAATAAGGCACATACAGAGATAATACATGAAATATTTTCTCAAGATCACTTCAAAAATTATGCTTAAATACATTAGAAAAACAACTTACATATTGAGATTATAAACAAAAAAGAAACATAAACAAAAAGGAAAGATAAAGTCAACTGGGAAAAGAAATGGGGAAAATAATTTATGTTCACTTTAAAATTCCCATCAGAAGGATGAGTAATTCTTCCTGCAATTAGGAAAACACACAACTTTTTCTTTCATCTATTCTAATACACTTAAAAGTCTTAGGGAATAAGTGCCAAAGGCAAAATTAAATACCAAGAATAAACCTAGGGAAAGCAGTCCCTTTGTATGTGTTCAAAATGTCTACTGCTGTCTACTTCTTCAAGTCTACAACCCTTTATCTAAGAGGAAACATTAGATGTTGGCTGGGAGGCAGTTAATAAAATCATAAGGGTCCAAACTCCAGCATGAAGCAGCATCTGGTTCTCTTTTGATTCCATTTGATGTTTTTTTCCTCTTATAAAACTGTTATACTTAGGTTACATTTTGACTGAGTCCAAATCATTCAATAGAGCACTTATATCAAGAAAATCTTACCTGAACTAGAATCCGTGGTCTCTGAGGAGATGGAAAAGGAACTTTATGCATAAAATGAGAAATATGCCTTAAAAACAAACAAACAAAAACCTAATTGATTCCAATGAGAATACCATATGCTATAAAGGTCAACATGTCACCACAAGTTCATGTTGTCAAAAGCTCTGTGTACCAATAATTTCGAAATCCCTGCTACCACAAAAACAAGTGAACAAACAATCAAAATCATTTGTACCATTTAAGTCGCTTCTGAATAAACCCACCCCCAAAATGTTCATATTAATACTCTCTCATATCCAGTAATAATTGTGTTATTAATGTCTCAAAAGCCACTGTAAGTTTTACCTTATGTGGACATTACCAAAGGAGCTAATTCTTGCACTGCAATATACTTATTTTTAGTCAACTGCTAATATTTTAAAAATGAAGCAACCATTGAGTATTTCAGAAAAATGAAGGAGTTTAACTATTTCTAAAATAAGAATAATACACTTTAGATTAACAATAGGTTAAAAATTCTACTGCTGACTTTTTGGGCTTTTACCCCAGAAGAAGACAGATAAAAAGATAAATTGATGGGTTTTGTTTTGAACACCATGGAAAAGGAAAAAGGAAACAATAGTAAACAATCCATTTTAAAGAAAGAGTTATTTTATTTCTATATTACTTTTAAACTATTTCCAAATCATCTTGGCTGCAGAACTGAGATAATTTCATCTGGATAGAAAACATCAGAAGAGCATGGTATCTAAAATATCTAAAGTGAAAGTGTTAGGTGCTCAGTTGTGCTCAACTCTTTGCGACCCCATGGACTGTAGCCCTCCAGGCTCCCCTGTCCATGGGATTTCCCAGGCAAGAATACTGGAATGGGTTGCCATTTCCTTCTCCAGGGGGTCTTCTCAACCCAGGGATCGAACTCAGGTTTCCCGAGCCACCAGGGAAGCCCAAAATATCTAAGTTCAGTTCAGTTGCTCTGTAGTGTCCCACTCTTTGAGACCCCATGGACTGCAGCACGCCAGGCCTCTGCATATCTAAAGTGATATCTAAATGATATCTAAGATATCTAAAAACAGTAAGGAATATAATAAGCCCAGATTATATGTAAAATAAGAATCACAAAACCTGTAAAAAAAATAATTCCAATTAGGATCTCCAAACTTCACAAGATATTAAAAAATGAAACATTTATGTCATTTTGTTAGAAATAAAATTATCTAAAATAACAAAACTGTAGATCTAATTGGGGCTTTCCAGATGGCTCAGTGGTAAGGAACCCGCCTGCCAATCCAAGTGATGTGGGTCAGGAAGATCCCCTGGAGGAGGAAAGGGCAGCCCCACTCCAGTGTCTCGCCTGGAGAATCCCATGACAGAGAGCCTGGTGGGTCACATCTCATGGCGTCGCAAAGAGTCAGACATACTGAGCAGCTGAATACCAACACACACACAGTTATACTAAGAGAAATATTATCTAACTGAATCAACCAAATCTTTTTATCTCTTGAAAAATTTAGTTTCCAAATAAAATCCATTCAATTACCAGTACAAATATACCATACACAGTGGAAAGACCTGCCAAATTTTGAACCGAGAAGGCTGCTAACTTACTTCTCAATTGGAAGGACATGAGGTCCAGAGATGGAATAACGATATAGAAAAGTCAAAAACTTCCTGAATGCGTCAAAAAAAGGCCAGTGAGAGAGAAGACAGATGCATTTATTAGTGTGAACTGTCTTGGAACTATCAGACTTCTCATTTGCTGATGATGCTAAACCCAAAAGAAATCTCTGTTTTTCTGTGAGATTCTCCTCGGAGTATGGTTCATAAAACTGAATAGCAGCACCATAGACCTGGAAAACAGATAATATATTTGATAAATATGTCTTATATCATTTACTCAAATCACATCATTGGTTAAATATTTAATGGATGGGCTATTATGAGCCATTATATGCCTATGAGGCAGGCAAGGAGCCAGGTACCAGGGATGGTGGTCAAGAGACACTGCTCTTGCTTTCTCGAAGTACATTACAACACCGATGATGACAGCAACAAAACTACACGGTGCAACTGTCGGGTCCCCTGATTTGTTACTGGAAAACAATATGTTTAATTACATTTGTTTCATAAAGAGTGACAGCAACTGTGTTGATATTCTCTATAAGAAAATGACTGAAAACAATGAGTTGGCCAGAAAGTTCGTTTGGGTTTTTCTGTAAGATGCTACTGAAAAATCCAAACAAACTTTTTGGCCCACCTAATAATTATTTAGTAAAGAGTAGGCCAGAATTTTAGATAAGGAAATAGAAATTTCAACTTCAGACAATTCACTGAATTTCTCTAGGCCTCAATTTCCCAATATAGAAAATGAAGATATTACACTAGGAGATTATCAAAGTCCATTTCAACAATAATAGGCTATGGTTCTAAACAGCACTGCATATTTAATAAAGTCTTTAGTATTACTTTCAATGGCAACCCGCTCCAGTACTCTTGCCTGGAAAATTCCATGGACGGAGGAGCCTGGTAGGCTGCAGTCTATGGGGTCGCTAAGAGTCGGACATGACTGAGCAACTTCACTTTCTCTTTTCACTTTCATGCATTGGAGAAGGAAATGGCAACCCACTCCAGCGTTCTTGCCTGGAGAATCCCAGGGACAGCGGGGCCTGGTGGGCTGCCATCTACGGGGGTCACACAGAGTCGGACACGACTGAAGTGACTTAGCATTAGCATGAGTATTACTTTAAAACTTTTGTAACACAATGCAAGATCATCATTTTATACTGAAAAAAAATCTTTGGCTGTATTCACAAGAAAAGCATTTGGGTATGTGAGACAGACTGAAAATTTTCTTTTCCTAGGTCTCCAAATATTTTAACAACGTGAAAGAGGTGCATATAATAGATTCAATTTAACCAATTATTGTTTCTATTATTACTGCATATAAAACTTAAGACTTGAAAATGTACAAGAAAACTGCAGATGTCATTTGTTAAACACAGAGTACCTTTTCAGCTGAGGCTCCAGTTAACACAAACGTAGAAAATACAGGGAGCGGGTATTTGCTATTTGATGGCCAACATTCAATAGTTGCGCCCATTGGTAAACAAAACAGGGGAACAGATTCTGGGAGTGAGAATGACTCGTAATCTTCTTGAGGGTATCTACAAATTAGACCTATAAAAACAATAATAAATATTAGCTCATCAGCTCTTGAATTTAGCAGCTCACAATCTGAATGATGCTAAAATGCTTTATTATTTAACACATCTGGAAGACTAAAACACTATATATGTTCACCAAGTAACTCTGAATGCTTTAATAGGATTCAAGTGGATTTTAATCCTTAAACTAGTCATATTAACTACTTAATATTTATCAAGCTTCATCCACAAAGGCTAGTAAGGCAAACAGGAAAAGACTATTCCCTGGTAGCTCAGACAGTAAAGAACCTGCCTGCAATGCAGGAGACCTGGGTGGGGAAGATTCCCTGGGAAGGGAATGGCAACCGACTCCAGTATTCTTTCCTTGGAAAATCTCATGGACAGAGGAGCCTGGTGAGCTACAGTCCACGGGGTTGCCAAGAGTGAGACATGACTGAGCAACTAAGCACACACAAAGAAACATACACAAATATGCACACACTCCTAAAAAAAAACCTCAGACTTCCCTGGTGGCTCAGATGGTAAAGCATCTGACTACAATGCAGGAGACCCAGGTTCGATCCCTGGGTTGGGAAGAGTCTCTGGAGAAGGAAATGGCACCCCACTCCAGTACTTTTGACTGGAAAATCCCATGGACGGAGGAGCCTGGTAGGCTGCAGTCCATGGGGTCGCAGAGTCAGACAAGACTGAGCAACTTCACTTTCTTTCACTTTCCTAAAAATTCATTTTGTGTTCATACAACTTTACAGCATATAAATATACTATTTTGGGAGGAAATTTTCAATATGCATATATTCACTTTACTAGTTTTTGATAGCTTTACCTCAGAGTTGTTGTTTTTTTTTTTTTTTTTGACACATTACAACAGATATTCCATAGGACTATATATATATATATATATATGACTTCTAGCACAAATACAAGAAAAATTATACATAAAAATAGAAGTCACATATTTACAATGTCTTTAAAACAGTATCAACTTAAGCCCAGCTTCTAAATAATCTCAGATTATATGAAAATGGAGTTTCAAGTGGTATATGATTTCATGTTAAATAGACTAGTTGACAAAGCAGTCTAGGTATCTTCTACTTAACAAAGCCTCAAGAGTAGACTCTTACTGGATTTTGTGGGACTAGAAACAGTAATAGGTTTCCTAAGCTTGAATCCTTAAAGTCTGGTGGAAACCATTACAACACAATGTTAAAAATAAAATGACAAACTGGGAATATGAGTGATTGGTCTGTCACTAATAGCTGTTTGACTTCGGACAAGTCATGTACCTATAGGTCTCCAGTATTCTCATCTGTAAAGTGAGATGAATTAGATATACTGAGGTCCAAGGCAATTCTAAAATTCTCTAATTATATGCCGGTGCTGCTAAATTACTCAAACATGCCTGACTCTTTGCAACCCCATGGACCATAGTCTTCCAGGCTCCTCTGTCCATGGGATTCTCCAAGCAAGAATACTAGAATGGGTTGCCATGGCCTTCTCCAAATTATATGCTAGCCAACCAGTTGATGTGATGAGGATTTACACTTAACTGTCCATTACTTCGGGGAAGGCAATGACACCTCACCCCAGACTCTTCCCTCTCACTTTTCCTTTCTCTTGAGGAATGGCAACCCACCCCAGAACTCTTGCCTGGAAAATCCCGTGGACGGAGGACCCTGGTGGGCCGCAGTCCATAGGGTCGCTAAGAGTTGGATACCACTGAGCGACTTCACTTTCACTTTTCACTTTCATGCATTGGAGAAGGAAATGGCAACCCACTCCAGTGTTCTTGCCTGGAGAATCCCAGGGACGGGGGAGCCTGGTGGGCTGCCATCTATGGGGTCGCACAGAGTCGGACACGATTGAAGAGACTTAGCAGCAGCAGCAGCAGCAGTCCATTACTTTCTCAAGTCATGAAATAATGGTATAGCCTTTAACAAACTATAAAAACAGTAATGAACTGTGGATCCAGAAAATCACAGGCAGAAGAAGGTAGGAGTCTAGAGTACTAACTTTAAAATTTTATTTTTTGAAAAGCTGAATCTGCTTTCTTGTAAATAACTTGATATTTTGAGGCTTTTGGCAACTGAAAATTTCAACTATGCATTATAAAATTATAAATTATTTATAATATTTCTGATTATTTTGAAATATAATTACATATAAACTACAGACTTGACTAAATTTAATATAAATATTAGGCTTCCCAGGTGGCACCAGGGGTAAAGAATCTGCCTACCAATGTAGGAGACACAAGAGATTCAGGTTAGATCCCTGGTCAGGAAGATCTCCTAGAAAGGGAAATGGCAACCCACTCCAGTGTTCTCTCCTGAAAAATCCCATGAACAGAGAAGCCTGATGGGTTACAGTCCACGGAGTCACAAAAGAATCAGACATGATTAACGTGCACACAGTACAGTAGCTGTATAAATATCAAGGAAACTAATTCAAAAGGAACATAAATATTTTCCTCACATTTTCTGAGTTAAGACTTTAAGAGAATGGTATCTACTTATTATTTACTTAAACCTATTATTTTAAAAAAACCTTACCTTCTTTTAAAATTAATATTCCACCAAGTATCCAATAACGTATGGATAAAGACAAAACAATCAAAAGACGTGTGTTACAGTCTCAGTCCTGACATTAACACATTTTAAGACAGAGTTTTTTTTTCTTTAATCTTATTGGTCCCATAATACATTATATATTAAGTATTCCATGAAAAATTATACTTACCAGCTTTGTAAGATATAGTGTTAGTCTTTGCCACTGATTTTTTATAACATAAGTACACTGCTGATCCCCACTGAATTTGAAAAAAAAAAAAAAGAAATATCATTAAACTTTAAAAAGGCAGTAACTTAATAAAATAGAATCTCTTTGATTTCTGCAGTATGTAATGATGGATTTCTTTTTATTTTCAGTTGGTTATTTTGCTGGCATTTTATTGGAGTTATTGCCCAATTTTCTTTCAGAAATAAAATTTAATGTATTTTCTCCTTGCAACAGAAATAACATGAGGAAAACAACTATTTAAAACAAAACCAAGCCACAACAATTTAGATTTTATTCTAAGTTCAAACTTTGGACAGAAATGATAAACAAGAAATATTCACTCATGTGGATGTAGATCTTCCTTTTGATTCCACAACACCTTTCAGATATTGCCAGATTTTTCACAGTTCTTTATACCAAACTCAAGAGTTGTAATCTGCCATATCCATTTCCCTATTTCCTATTCTGTCATGAATCTATTCCAAACCAGGTTTTAATCCCACCATTTTTTAAAAGAACACCTTAAAAACTTTAATGATACCAATTCTAATAGTCAATTTTTAGTCTTCATCTTGTTCAGTCTCTCAACAGATTTTGATATCACTAATGATCCCGTTCCTGAAACATTTTTCTTTCTTGGCTTTTGAAGCATCACACTCTCCTGGTCCCTTGCCACCACATCTCTGGCCAGTCCTCAATCTCCCTTGTAGAATCCTCTCTTTTCCTGATCATTAAATGTGGTCTCTTCTTTACTTTCTCTAAAGGATCTCATCTGTTTGGGACCATGCTTTTAAATAACAGCTATTTCCGAAAGAGTCTCAAATTCCTAGTCCCCAAAGGAGATGGAGAAGACTGTGGGTAAAGCAAATCTGAGAGTAAAGGAGTTTTAGACACAGTAAGTTTGGAAACATCTATTAGACATCCAAGTGTAGAGTCAAATGGAGATAAGGTGAGAAGTCTGAAATGGATGTGTAACTTAGAAGACGCCAACACTTGACAAGAGGTGATTACAGATACATTCACAAAGCGTACTTCCTTTAGGTTTCAACTCGAACCTCACTGTATTAGACAGCCCTCCTTTCATCACTTCATATGCAGTACCAAGTCTCCCTCTCCCTTCCTTGTCCTTCTTATTGCCCCTCTCTTGTTGTTGCTGTTGTTTTCCTCCATACATAGTGCTTACCACCATTTGGCATATAGCATGTTTTGTTACTTATTATCTGCCTCCCGCCACTAGAACATAATAAGCTCCATGACAGTAGAAGCTTTGTTTTGCTCACTGTTGTATCTGGAGCACTCACAACAGTGCCTATTATATAAAAATACTTAATAAATACTTGTTAAAGGAATGAATGAGAGGTGATGTGTTTGTGCATACGTGATGGAGAGTGCTTGCATGAACCAGTCAGTACATGAGGACAGACGCTTAGCACTGAGAACAAATATAAAGAAAATACACTTACTTTAAGAAATGCATTTTAAAAATATTTAGACTACCATAAAAACACCCATTTACTCACCACCAAGCTTTAACAAATGTTAACAATGACCATATTTGTTTCCAATATTTTAATGTATAAGCAAAAAAATTACAGATTTAACTAAAGCCTCATCTTCCATTCCTTTCCGTCCTCTGAGTTAACTATTGGCCTGAAGCTAGTGCATTTCATTCACATGCATTTTTAAAATTTTTACTATGTAAATATATACATATATCATTATGTTATATGCTTTATAACTTTACATAAATGATGAAGTGTTGAATACATGCCTTTATGGCCTGCTTCCTCACTCATCAAAATGTTTTTGAGAATTAGTAAAATTGATACAGATCTACTTTCTTCACTTCAACTGGTAGATAGTATTCTATTAATGAAACACTTTACTTTATCCATTCCCTTACTGAGGGACATTTAGGTTGCTTCCTCTCCAGGGTGCCGTTATGAACAATGTTGCAGTAAGTTAGCTCCTCATCCAGAAATTTCCCACTTTTTTAAACTTTTTTAATACGTCCCCAAGCAGATTAGTATGTTAAATCATACTTATTTAGACATTAAGTTATGCTTGTTACTCTGTTAAGATTTTGATTCTAATAAACATTTTACTTTTTTCACATCAAAAGAAGGGATGTATAAATTCAAGTGGATATTATGAATGTCAGCAGATTGGGCCTTTAGTTTATTTGGTGGTAAAAATTTTATAAAAGGTCCTATATAGCAAAGTCCCAACTCCAGTTCCTAATAAGCCAAATGTGTAAAGATAACAAAAAGCCTTCAGTAACCTTTGTGATGATAAAAAGAGAACTATATATGACCATGTGGATGTGGTGGAAACCAAATGGAATATCCTAAAATAAAACACAAGGACTTAGAGATAAAGTAAAAGTTATAAGGCCCTGGAAAAAAAGAGTCACGGATATCAAAACTAAATATGAGAACATTTTCTAAATTTTTTCTTATAAAAAGGTTCAGCAAAAAAGAAACTAGGAAGGGCTGTTGTTCTTAAAATACTTTAAATGTTTAACCCATAAAACATCCATACTGTGGTTTGCCATGGCAAAAACATTTCTTCTGGAATTACGTACATGATTTAACTATTTGCTTGGTTAATAACTCTGCTTTTCTAAGTAAACTTGCTAAATCAAGTACTGACATTCTTGAAAGGCTGTAAAACAAGAACCATTTGTACAGAGTATTAAAAAAAATACTCTCAATGAGTCAAAAACTGAGGGAAAAGTCCCAAATTAGTCCAAACATTTGCTGTGTGCATCAAAGCACCAGGTCTAAATATCCTTAACTACACATATTCGCAGTTTTGGACCACATGACATTCTTAAGTTCTCTTCCAGCTCTAAAATATTATCATTCTATTCTAAACAATTTAAGTCCAAATCACTTAGAGCTTATGGTTCAAAGCTAAAAAACTAGTCATTCTTGAAAACTTTTCCCATAAACTTTTAATGGGAGGTGGAGAAGTAGGGGAAATATATTTTGAGACCAAAGTTGTAAGCCTGGTAGAAAAATCATGTAGGAATTTGAAGAAAGACTCAATATGCATTTCCTCATGTTCATTAGATTGGTTTCATTCTTTTTTTTTTTTTTTTCCAGTTTCTTGTTTTTTCGGTTTATTTTCTCCTGGTTTCAAAAACTAGAAGATGCTTTCATTCAAGCTACCTAATCTCCCCAAACCAAGAATAATCTATAATATAACTATACTCATGAGCATTATCAACACATCAATAATTTATTCCTAACCATTTCCTGATTATATACACAATCAACAGATATGAAAAGAAGTTTCCTGCATTGCATGTCTATTTTAGTATTTCTGAAAGAGTTAGAAGTCATTGTATGTCTAGTCTGAAGATCTTAATTTACTTGTACTACCTTATAGACAATAGAAACAGATTGTTAATAGATATAAACCACAACACATTGCTTAAAAAAGACACCAACCACTAAGATCAGGACAGTTTTTCTACATTTAGGACTGATAACTAGATTTAAGAGCAAGGAAATAAATATTTAAGAGGTTTTTATTCCTATAATGTTTCTTAGGGGAACTAAGAAGAGCTTAAACATTGGGCAAAATAAAAGTTCTTCCTTACTGTATGTTAATTATATCTCAAAACTAAACAACAACAACAACAAAAGAAAAGCTCTTTCTCAGTCATTAAATACATAGAAAAGGCAGAGTTAACTAAGGAGTAATTAATAATAGCTAACTTTTGTATAGCACTTACTATGTGCCAGGCACTATCCTAAGTTCTTTACCAATAGTAAACATTTAATCTTCACAAAAAGCCTGTGATAAAACACTACTTTATCTTTGTTTCATGAATGAGGAAACTGAGGCACAGAAAGTCAAAGAACCTGTCCAAGACATGTATCTGGAATGCAAATACAGCAGGTTAGCTAGAGTACATTCTGTTCACACTAGGTTACACTCTCTCGCTCTTTTCTTTTATGCTGCCTCTTTACTCTTCCAGGAGAGAATTAATACTCTGACAACACTGGGACCAATACATCAGGGTAAGGAAAAACAGAAACTTATGTCTCTGGTTTTGGTTTCAATGTAACAAGTCTACCTTGAACACTTTGGTTAATAAGACCTAGTAATGGTTCCAAAAAATTTACTTTCAATCTAAAATAAGCAAATCTATAAAATAAAGGGAAAAATCACTAATGGGAAAATGGTAACTATCTTCGAACCTGAACAACCTTGCTAAAATACTAAACCAAATTTGAAATGAGGTTAAGCTGGACATTATATTACAAAAAAGTTCAAACACCCTTTTTGCCATCACTATCAGTAGTACCACATATGCTATGCTATGCTATGCTATGCTAAGTCACTTCAGTCGTGTCCAACTCTGTGTGACTCCACAGACGGCAGCCTACCAGGCTTCCCCGTCCCTGGGATTCTCCAGGCAAGAACACTGGAGTGGGTTGCCATTTCCTTCTCCAATGCATGAAAGTGAAAAGAGAAAGTAAAGTTGCTCAGTCATGTCCGACTCTTAGCGACCCCATGGATTGCAGCCTACCAGGCTCCTCCATCCATGGGATTTTCCAGGCAAGAGTACTGGAGTGGGGTGCCATTGCCTGGCTTTTAAAACTCACTTGCTATCATGATCTTCTTCCTCCACCATAATCTCTCCATTGTCACACTTCATCAACAAATCAAAATGCAAGGATGGGACAGAAAGTGGGTAGAGGAGGAGGTTTCAGAAGTAACAGCTCAGGCAAAGACCAGAAGCAAAAATGTCTTGGAATTTGCAAACTCCCCTGTGGAGTTGCGTGGTGACACCAGTATCACTGGAGATCACGTGTGCTTCCTGTTCAAGTATTCCTTCAGTAACATGAGCTCCAAGACCAAGCCCTGAGCCTTTGGAGTGGCAGTACTGACTCCAAGACCCTAGACTATCAGAGAACTAACCCTAGGGGGTTATCAAATAGTGAGAATTCACAAAAAGGAAACCACTGTAATACAAGACCCAGCATCACCCAACCACCAATAGCACCCTGTGAAGGACCCCTCATCTAAACAACAAATAAAACAAAAATACAAACCCAATCATCAGCAGATAGGATTACCACCTCACTCAGCCTTGCCCATCAGAGGAAAGAAAAACAAAGAAACAAAAACTCAACACAAATCTTACCCTATACACACAAACCACTGGACCAACCCTAGAGGGGAGAAACCAAAAGGAAGAAAGAATTCAATCCTGAAGCCTGGGAAAAGGAGACCTCAAATACAGTAAGTTAAAAACAATAATAATGAAAAGGCAGAGAAATACTACACAAATGAAGGAACAAACTAGAAACACGTAAGTCCAAATAAATGAAGAGGAAATAGGCAAACTACCTGAAATAGAATTCAGAATAATGATAGTAAAGATGATCAAAAACCTTGAAAGCAAAATAGAGAAAATGCAAGCATCAATTAACAAGACCTAGAAGAATTAAAGAAAAAACATGCAGAGACAAACAACACAATTACTGAGATTAAAAACACTCTAGAAGGAATCAATAGTAGAATATCTGAAGCAGAAGAATGAATCAGTGAGCTAGAAGATAAAATGGTAGAAATAACTTTCAAAGAGCAGAATAAAGTAAAAAGAATGAAAAGAACCGAGGATACTCTCAGAGACCTCTGGGACAATATCAAATGCACCAACATTCAAATAATAGGGGTCCCAGAAGAAGAGAAAAAGAAAGGATATGGGAAAATTTTTGAAGAGATTATAGTTGAAATTTTCCCCAACATGGAAAAGGAAATAGTTAATCAAGTCCAAGAGGCACAAAGAATCTCACACAGGATAAATCCAAGGAGAAACATGCCAAGACACAAACTAATCAAACTAATGAAGACTAAACACAAAGAAAGAGTATTAAAAGCAACAAGGGACATACAAGGGAAACCTCATACATTTAACAGCTGATCTTTCAGCAGACTGCAGGCCAGAAGGGAATGGCAGGATATATTTAAAGTTCTGAAAGGGAAAAATCTACAACCAAGATTAATGTACCCAGCAAGTATCTCATTCAAAATTGATGGAAATCAAAAGCTTTTCAGACAAGTGAAAGCTAAGAGAATTCAGTACCAGCAAACCAGCTTTACAACAAACGTTAAACAGACTTACATAGTCAAGAAATACAAGAGAAGAAAAAAGATCTACAAAATCAACCCCAGACAATTAAGAAAATGGCAACAGGAACATATATATGGATAATTACTTTAAATGTAAATGGATTAAATGCTCCAACCAAAAGACAGAGACTGGCTGAATGGATACAAAAACAAGACCCATATATATGCTGTCTACAAGAAACCTACTTCAGACCTCAAGACACATATAGACTGAAAGTGAGAGGATGGAAAAATATATTCCATGCAAATGGAAAGCAAAAGAAAGCTGGAGCAGCAATCCTTGTATCAGACAAAACAGACCTTAAAATAAAGAAAATTAGAAGAGATAAGGAAGGACACTACATAATAATCAAGAGATCAATCCAAGAGGAAGACACAACAATTGTAAGTATCTATGCATCCAACATAGAAGCACCTCAATACATAAGACAAACACTAACAAACATAAAATAAAAAGTTTACAGTAACACAATAATAGTAGGAGACTTTAACACCCCACTCACACCAATGGACAGATCATCAAAACAGAAAATTAATAAGGAAACACAAGTCTTAAATGATACATTAGATGAGACGGATCTCATTGATATCTTCAGGACATTCCATCCAAAGGCAGAAGAATACACCTTCTTCTCAAGTGCACATGGAACAGTCTCCAGGATAGACCACATCTTGGGTCACAAATCAAACCTCAGTAAATTTAAGAAAATTGAAATCATATCAAGCAACTTCTTCTGACCACAACGCTATACATACGACTACATATCAATTACAAGAAAAACACTGTAAGAAACATAAACACATGGAGATTAAACAACATGTTTCTAAATAACCAAGAAGTTACTGAAGAAATCAAACAGGAAATAAAAAAATTTCTAGAAACAAATGACAATGAAAACACAACAACTCAAAACTTATGGGATACAGAAAAAGCAGTCCTAAGAGGGAAATTTATAGCAATACAATACTACCTCAAGAAACAAGAAAAACATCGAATAGACAGCCTAATTTTACACCTAAAACAATTGGGAAAAGAAGAACAAAAAACCCCCAAAATTAGAAGAAATGAAATCATTAAGATCCGAGCAGAAATAAATTAAAAAGAAATGAAATAAATAATAATAAAGATTAATAAAGCTAAAAGCTGGTTCTTTGAGAAGATAAACAAAATTGACAAACCTTTAGCCAGACTCATTAAGAAAAAAGGAGAGAAGAATCAAATCAACAAAATTAGAAATGAAAAAGGAGAGGTTACAACAGACAATGCAGAAATACAAAGGATTATGAGACTATTATGAACAATATGGCAATAAAATGGATAATCTGGAAGAAATGGACAGATTCTTAGAAAAGTTCAAGCTACCAAGACTGAACCAGGAAGAAATAGAAATTATGAACAACCCAATTACAAGCACTGAAATGGAAGCTGTGATCAAAAATCTCCCAAAAAACAAAAGCCCAGGACCAGATGGCTTCACAGGAGAATACTATCAAACATTTAGAGAAGAGCTAATGCTTATCCTTCTAAAACTCTTTTAAAAATTGCAGAGGAAGGAGTACTTCCAAACTCATTCTACATGGCACCATCACCCTGATACCAAAACCAGACAAAGACAACACACACAAAAAAAGAAAACTACAGGCCAGTATCACTGATGAACATAGATGCAAAAGCCCTCAACAAAATTTTAGCAAACAGAATTCAGCAACACATCAAAAAGCTCATATACCATGATCTAGTTGAGTTTATTCCAGGAATGCAACATTTGCAAATGAATCAATGTGATACACCATATTAACAAATTCAAAGATAAAAACCATATGATAACCTCAATAGATGCGCAAAAAGCCTTTGACAAAATTTAGCACCCATTTATGATTAAAACTCTTCAAAAAATAGGCATAGAAGGAACCTACCTCAACATAGTAAAGGCCATATATGATAAGCCTATAGCAAACATTATTCTCAATGGTGAAAAACTCAAAGCACTCCCCCTAAGATCAGGAACAAGACAAGGGTGTCCACTTTCATCACTATTATTCAACATAGTTCTGGAAGTCCTAGCTATAGCAATCAGAGAAGAAAAAGAAATAAAAGGAATCCAAATCGGAAAAGAAGAAGTAAAGCTCTCAGTGTTTGCAGATGACATGATACTGTACATAGAAAACCCTAAAGATAGTATCAGAAATTAGAGCTAATCAGTGAATTTAGCAAAGTTTCAGGACACAAAATCAATACACAGAAATCACTTGCATTTCCATATACTAACAATGAAAAATCAGAAAGAGAAATTAAGGAATAAATCCCATTCACCACTGCAACAAAAAGAATTAAATATCTAGGAATAAACTTACCTAAGGAGACAAAAGAACTGTACACAGGAAATTATAAGACACTGAAGAAAGAAATCAAAGACAACATAAACAGATAGAGAGATATTCTATGTTCCTGGGTAGGAAGAATCAATATTGTGAAAATGACTACACTATGCAATCTACAGATTCAATGAGATCCCTATCAAATTACCAATGGCATTTTTTCACAGAACTAGCAGAAAAAATTTCACAATTCATATGGAAATACAGAAGACCCCGAATAGCCAAAGTAGTCTTGAGAAATAAGAATGGAGCTGGAGGAATCAACCTTCCTGACTTCAGATTATAATACAAAGCTACAGTCATCAAGACAGTATGGTACTGCACAAAAACAGAAATATAGACCAATGGAACGAGATAGAAAGCCAAGAAATAAACTCATGCACCTATGTGTACCATATTTTTTACAAAGGAGGCAAGAATATACAATGGGGCAAAGACAGCTCTTCAATAATGGTGCTAGGAAAACTGGACAGCTACATGTAAAATAATGAAATTAGAACACTTCCTAACACCACAAAGATAAACTCAAAATGGATTAAATACCTAAATGTAAGACCAGAAACTAAAAAACTTAGAGGAAAACATAGGCAGAACACTCGATGACATAAATCAAATCAAGATCCTCTATGACCCACCTCCTAGAGTAATGGAAATAAAAACAAAAGTAAACAAGTGGGTGGAGAAGGAAATGGCAACCCACTCCAGTATTCTTGCCTAGAGAATCCTGTGGGCAGAGGAGCCTGGTGGGCGGCTGTCCATAGGGTTGCACAGAGTCAGACACGACTGAAGTGACTTAGCAGCAGCAGCAAACAAGTGGGACCTGAAAGCTTTGGCACAGCAAAGGAAACTATGAGCAAGGTGAAAAGACGACCCTCAGAATGGGAGAAAATAATAGCAAATGAAACAACTGACAAAGGATTAATTTCCAAAATATACAAGCAGCTCATACAACTCAATACCAGAAAAACAAACAACCCAATCAAAAAGTGGGAAAAAACCTAAACAGACATTTCTTCAAAGAAGACATACAGATGGATAACAAACACATAAAAAGATGCTCAACATCACTCATTATTAGAGAAATGCAAATCAAAACCACAATGAGATATCACCTCACACAGTCAGAATGGTCTGACCATCAAAAAGTATACAAACAATAAATACTGAAGAGGGTGTGGAGAAAAGGGAATGCTCTTGCACTATTGGTGAGAATGTAAATTGATACAGCCACTATGGAAGACTGTGGAGATTCCTTAAAAAACTAGGAATAAAACCACCACATGACCCAGCAATCCCATTCCTGGGCATATACCCTGAGGAAACCAGAGTTGAAAAAGACACATGTATCCCACTATTCACTGCAGCACTATTTACAATAGCTAGAACATGGAAGCAACCTAGATGCCCATCAACAGATGAATGGATAAAGAAGTTGTGGTACATATACACAATGGAATATTAATCAGCCATAAAAAGGAATGCATTTGAGTCAGTTCTGATGAGGTGGATGAACCCAGAACCAATTATACAGAGTGAAGTGAGTCAGAAAGAAAAAGATAAATATCGTATAACACACATATATGGAATATAGAGAAATGGTTCTGAAGAATTTATTTACAGGGCAGCAGTGGAGAAACAGACATAGAGAATAGACTTATGGACATGGGGAGAGGGGAGGAAAGGGTGAGATGTATGGAAAGAGTAACTTGGAAACTTATATAACCATATGTAAAACAGATAGCCAACAGGAATTTGCTGTATGGCTCAGGAAACTCGAACAGGAGCTCTGTATCAACCTAGAGGAGGGGATGGGGAGGGAGATGGGAGGGAGGTTCAAGAGGGAGGGGATATTTGTATACCTATGGCTGATTATTTTTTAAGAAATAAAAAAAGAGAAAAAAATGCAAAGATGGCATGAAAGAATAGGGCATTTTGTATATGAATGGCTGTTGACAAGAAATGGTCATCCAAGTAGGGATCACATAGCTGCAAATAACTCTTAGAATACAACTGAGATTGATTACAGATCATACATAATGGCCTTAGACTACTGGAAGAACTTTGGCTTTTACTACTAATAAGAGTGAGATGGGAAACCATAAGGGTTGTTAAGCCCAAGAGAGATATGATCTAAATTATGTTTTAAAAGGATCCTTCTTGCTGTGATGTGAAGAACAGGCTGTAGGAAGCAGAGGAAGCAGTGATCAGTTAAACCAGGGGTCTGGCAAACTATGGGCTGCATTCCACCCAAGGCCTGTTTTTTGTACAACTGAGCTAAGACTTATTTTTATGTTTTTTAAAGATTGTTTTTAAAACAAAAGATGAATCTGCAACAAAGACTGTATATGACCTGCAAAAGTTAACTTATTATTTAGCCCTTTCTGCAAAAGTTTGTCTAACTCCTGAATTTCAATAATCCTGTTAAGAGACGTTCATGGCTTGGACCAGGGTTGTAGCAATGGAGAAGTTGAAAAATATTCAAATTGAAAATATGTTTTGAAATTAAAGTCAACAGAATTTACAGAAGAATTGAATGAGACGTAGAAGATAAAGGTTAAGGGTTACTCAGAGGATTCTTAGTCTGAGTAACCAGAAGGGTGGAATTCCCTTTTACTAGAGGAATAATACTATGGGGATAAGTAGATTTGGAGAGGGACACTAGGAGCTCAGTTTTGGACACGTTATATTTGAGATGACCTATTTGATAAGATATCCAGGAAAAGACAATGAATTAGAAAAATCCGGTGGGGACACAGAAATTTAGAATTAAATGATTAGATCATCAAAGAAGTGAGTTTAGATTATAAACATAAATGGTCTGAGGACTGACCCCGGTGACACTGTTGCATAGAAGTTAGGGAATTGGGAAGGAACCAGCAAAGGCTTTCCTGGTGGCTCAGACAGTAAAGAATCTGCCTGCAATGTGGGAGACCCAAGTTCGATCCCTTGGTCCAGAAGATCCCCTGGAGAAAGGAACGGCAACCCACTCCAGTATTCTTGCCTGGAGAATCCCATGGACAGAGGAGCCTGGTGGGCTACAGTTCACAGGGTCACAAAGAGTTGGACACAATTGCATCTTCTCTTCTTGCCACTGTTTCAAGAAGGAAGAAGTGATCATCTATGTCTAAATGTACTGAAACATTAAGATGAAGCGTTGAATCACTGGAGTCAACAAGAGAAATCTTGGTGGAATGATGAAGACAAAAGCCTTACTGGAAAGAGTCAGAGTGAGGAAGGAGATGGAATATAGTCAACTCTTCTAAGACCTTTTATTATAAAGACAATCAAATAGGGGAATACATGGAGTGGGATATAAAGATCAAGCTTTGTAAAGATGGGAGGTATTGTAACCTGCTTTTGCAGGCTGAAGGAAATAATCCATTAGAGTGAAAAACTGATGAGTCACAAACAAGTAGGGAGGATTGTTATGCCATGGCCTCATTTCAAATAGGTGAGTTTATGGGATCTAGTTGGGGAAGGAAACGGCAACCCACTCCAGTGTTCTTTCCTGGAGAATCCCAGGGACAGGGGAGCCTGGTGGGCTGCCGGCTGCCGTCTCTGGGGTCGCACAGAGTCAGACACGACTGAAGCGACTTAGCAGCAGCAGCAGCAGCGCACAAATGGAGGGGTTACCCTCAGCTAGCACGTTACTTTTGCAGTAAGGGGAAAAAATTATTTTATTTTTTTAATTAAAAAAAAGAAAGCTTTTTGCACAGTTCTTTTTGAAAGTACAGCTAAATTACTTTCCTAAAAATAAAATATATGACATCTTTAAGAAATCTATTTTTTTAATTCAGTAATTGTGCTATGCTGTTTTCCAAAGATTTATTTTAAATTATGCTCTTTTCATGGGTGGCTAATTTTATCCATGCAGAAGAGTCACTTACCATACTGTTATTGAGATTCTTGTCAACTTTGCAGAATGTGTGTGGTGGACTTTCTCCTTTACTGGGTATAATAATACATATGTCTGTAACAGCCAACGTATTCTGAGTTATGTTTTCAGAGGCTCTTCGGTAAGTGATATAAATTCTTTGTGATGAGGTACTGCCGCTAATATTTGCAGGGCGTCCATAGGGAGTACTCTGGATAATTTCACACCCTTGTTTCAATCTTTCTTTCCAGTCATATAAAACCCTAAAAAATAAATTAGTACACAATTACAAAACACCCTCAAATATGAAAGGTAATATTGTCAGAAATCAAATTGATCCTTAAATGTAGCAAATATTCCAACTGTACTGCAAGTTTGAATTGTACAGCCCCATATAAAGTTAAAGAACAACTGTTCTCCCTACTAAAAATTAATAATGTACGGAAAACACAGATAAACCTCTGTGTTTATTGACATAAACCACAGAATGGCATTTTGCAGAATGTGCCAAGGTATTTTAATAGGTAAATGGACAGATAACATAGATAGGTATATGTATGTATGTCTCTAAAACCAAGCATCTTTAGAAAAATCAACCTTATATTTTGACCAAAGTTAAAAAAGTTTTTTAAGGCTTTCAAAAGAGAAAAGGACCTCAAATCTTATCTGTCATCAAAGTATAAGTGAAAGTTTCCCCATTCTCCTTTATGGTAAAGTCATAAGTTTTTAATAATAGGCCAGGCATCCAATTCCTTAAATTTTCTAAATATTATTACATAAAGTACTTGGGAACACATAGAAAACATCATGCTTGAATAATATTAGTTTATTCCCTCACAGAATTCACTAATTTGGACTTTAACACTGTCTTTGACCTTAGCCAAAAAATTAAAAAATTTAAATTAGATGAAAAATGACGTGAAAGTGAAAGTCACTCAGTTGTGTCCAACTCTTTGTGACCCCATGGACAGTTCATGGAATTCTCCAGGCCAGAATACTGGAGTGGGTGGCCTTTCCCTTCTCCAGGCGATGTTCCCAACCCAGGGATCAAACCCAGCTCTCCTATATTGCAGGTGGATTCTTTACCATCTGAGCCACAAGGGAAGCCCAAGAATATTGGAGTGGGTAGCCTATCCCTTCTCCAGTGGATCTTCCCGACCTAGGAATCAAACCAGGGTCTCCTGCATTGCAGGCAGATTTTTTACCAACTGAGCTATCAGGGTAAAAATGTTTCTGCATTTGCTGTAAAAAATTATTATAGAAGGCAATGTCTCCAACATTAATCAGTATTACCTTTTATAAAATCCCGTAATACAAATAAAGTGAAGTGAAAGTCGCTAAGTCATGTCCAACTTTTTGAAACCCCATGGACTGTATGGTCCATGGAATTCTCCAGGCCAGAATATTGGAGTGGGTAGCCTTTCCCTTCTCCAGGGGATCTTTCTGACCCAGGAATCAAACTGGGGTCTACTGCATTGCAGGTGGCTTCTTTACCAATTGAGCTATGAGGGAACAAAAATTTGACCAATTTTTGAAATGTAGTGCCAAAAATTGGTCAAATTCTTTTTAATATAATTTTAATTTCCTTTTTGTCTCAGCTGTCAGCAAACAATATTTTTCTTTCTTTTGACATTCTATTTTGAAAATTTAGAACAAAATTTGATGCTTAATTATAGCAACTATGTATATCCCAATGTTAGCCTAACTGCTAACTCCTCAATTTGATCTTGTTTTCTTCTTTTTTAAAAGAAAGTTTTATTGGAGGATAATTGCTTTACAATACTGTGCTCTTTTTTTCTTAATCCTAAAAAATGGCATTGTATTACATATGGAATGGATAAAAAAAGAAAGAACTACTGTATATATACACAATATTCTGATATTCTAATACAAGGAACTATATACAATATTTTGAGACCATAATGGAAAAGAATATAAATGTGCTATATATATGAATAACTAATCACTTTGTTGTACAGCAGAAATTAACATTATAAATCTATACTCACAATTTAAAAACAAAATAAAAAAAAATTTTTAAAGGTATTTGTAACAGAGAAGTTAAACGTATCTGGATTTG
The DNA here is from genome assembly GCA_935064755.1 of Tragelaphus eurycerus. Classification (NCBI taxonomy): domain Eukaryota; kingdom Metazoa; phylum Chordata; class Mammalia; order Artiodactyla; family Bovidae; genus Tragelaphus; species Tragelaphus eurycerus. The sequence goes on along the minus strand of CAKXYN010000054.1, from coordinate 3,519,282 downwards.
AATTCCTACATCCTGGTACCAGCTGTATATCTCAGGCTGTTACTTAACTTCCCTGAGCCTTATAATACTCAGCTATAAAATTTAAAAATTTAACTCATAGGATCTTGGCAGAATTAGATGAGAGTACAAGTAGGGTCTCCAAAATAATGCCTGGAACACAAATGCTCAACTGAAATCAAGAGAAGAAAAATACAACACAGAGAGCAATTTTTAAAAAACCATCATTTATCACCTCAAACTCTTAAAAGATACAGGAATATAAGTACATTTGATATATAAGCTACCTATTTTCTTTAATCAGGTTTTGTGCTGTTGTATATATTGCTTGTTTTGCTGTTTTATATTGCTGGGTAACTTTTCCTATTTAAACTGTAAGCTTTTTAAAGGCAACAGTGATGTCATATCCTCCACAATGACAAACATATGAGGGTAGCCATAACAGTGATTAATTTATTCATTCCAGTTCATGTCCTTCCCTGTTGGAAAATCTTTTCTATGCTTGGAAAATTTCTCATCTTTAATTTAGGCAACTCCAATATCCAAACAAGAATCTGCAACATTCCCTTCATTTTATCTGCAAGCCAGAATTCAGACAGTGATTAGTGATCATAGGAGCTACTTTACCTAATCTTTTGAAAATACAATCTAACAGTTGGCTTATTTTCCCAAGCCATTTATTAATTATGTAAGCTTCATATGAAGCAATATGGTAGCTGTTCTGAAACCTACTTAAAATTACAGCAATTGATTCATGAATTAGCACAATAAAGAATGAGTTTAATATAACTTGCTGATATCAAACATTAGATAATAGAATTTTAAAAGCAGAAGAAAGTTTCAGGAGCTCTTGCAGTTCATCCAATCTCTACTCAGGCATGAGTAAACTTGACTATTCACTTTCAGACTTAATATACTAGGAGATGGAACTTTTATAGCCCTTTGCTGATATTAGTAGGGATATCTTATTTTTAACCAAAATGTTGTAAGTTAAGCCCATCCTCTTTGGCAACAGAACCATGGAAACAAGAAGGCTTAAAACTGTTAGTTACTCAAAAGGTTAAACACAGAATTATTGGATGACCCAGCAATTCCACTTCTAAGTATACATACAAGAGATATGAAAACATACAGCCATACAGAAACTTGTACATTAATATTCCCCAAAGCATCATTAATAATAGCCAAAAAGTGAAAACCACTCACATATCCATTGTCTGATGAATGCATAAATTGTGGTAGACCCATAAGATGGAATATTATTCAGCCATATAAAAGAATAAAGCACAGACACATATTACAACATGGATAAACCTTGAAAACTTTATGCTAAGAGAAAGAATCAGCCACAAGATAATCATATATAGTATGATTCTACTGACATAAAATGTCCACAATAGGCAAATCCACAGACACAGAAAGTTGACTAGTGGATTGTCTTTAGGGAGAATTAGACAAACTATAATGAATACACACACACACACACACACACACACGAGAAGTTGCTCAGTCCTGTCAGACCCTTTGCAACCCCATGGACTGTAGCCCACCAAGCTCCTCAGTCCATGGGATTTTCCAGGCAAGAGTACTGGAGTGGGTTGCCGTTTCCTTCTCCAGGGGATCTTCTTGACCCAGGGATCGAACCCAGGTCTCCCGCATTGTAGGCAGACGCTTTACCATCTGAGCTACCAGGGAAGTCCCTCAAAAACACAGAAGAGTAGTAGTAAGTTTCAAAAGGATGTCAGTTGAGATCTTTTATAGATGAAATCTACTTCCTAGAAGTCAACTCGCCAATTATATGCACAGCTGGATATAGGTGGTATTTATTTGTGGGGACATGATAAAAATGTTCTAAAATTTATTGTGGTGATTCAACTCTATAAATAGACTAAAATTTACTGAATTGTATCATTTAAATGAGTGAATTGGGTGGTGTAAACCGTAAATCAGTAAAACTATTATTTAAAAATGAAACTACAAGTTCAATACAACAGCCTAAATAAAGCACTAATTTATCCAAGACCCTTGTTTCATGCACACTGACTTAAACTCCCAACTATATGGATCATTACAACTGATCCTTAAAAGCCATCTTCTTCTCATATTTTAAAAATATGAGAAATATGAGAAAATATGATCAGAATAATACATTGATTTCTGATATTTTTCTGTAAATGATTTTCAAATTATCTCTATTTTTAATAGAAAGAACTCACACAAAAGTGCTAGAACAAAGAGACACTGAACAATGGAGAAGGAAATGGCATGCCACTCCAGTATTCTTGCCTAGGAAATCCCATGCATAGAGGAGCCTGGCAGGCTGCAGTACATGGGGGTCACAGAAAGTCAGACACGACTTATCAGCTAACATTAACACTTTAATGCCCAGGATGAATTTTCTAGCTCCAAGTCACCCTTTGAGCAACTGTCTCACTTTGTACTGCTTTGTGTAAACATAAAGCCAATATTTTTTAAGACAACAACCAAAAAAGAAACACTGAAAAGATAAAAGGAGCACAGGAAAAGAAAACATGATTCTGGATATAAATGTGTCTATTTTTTAAAAGTATTTATTAACAAACAAGTTGAACAGTTAACTTCAAAATCTACAAGGCATATTATGAGTCAATAACAACAATTCTTTAAAAAAAATACTTACCCCAGATCCGTAAGTGGAGGCTTATCTCTTCCTCTTCTATAGCAAAGGAAAATCTGTGGCCCCACAAGACTTCCATTATTGAGATCAGCTGACAGTCCCGTTGGGGTAATATCAATACATGTGTAATCCCGTGGCACTTCCTCCCCAAGAGATTTAATAATAACTGAAACATCTGTGATAGGCTCTTTTGGTCTGGCTACTTTATGACAGGCATCATTGAAGTGAATTTCTTCTTCAAGAGGCTTTGAAACATCAGTTAATCCTGCTACAACAAAGTAGTCAGCAACACGAGGCCCCTTATCTTCAATCATCTTCCATTACAGAAGGTACATCTAAAAGGAAAGTAAAAGACCAGTATTCTCCTATAATAAGTCAAGTAAATATAAGTTGTTTGTGTACAAATAAGAATAAAAACTAAAAAAAAGGGTACTACACCTCTGATAAAACACACTAGTATTATACATTTCACTGTCATATGTTAAAAGTATTTTTAAAGAAACGGGACTATATATAGCATTTGGAAAAGACCTTGATGCTGGGAAAGACTGAAGGCAAAGAAGAGGGCAGCAGAGGATGAGATGGTTAGATAGCATCAGTGGCTCAATGGACATGAAATCTGAGCCAACTTGGAGATAGTGGAGGAGCCTGGCATGCTGCAGTCCCTGGAGTCACAAAGAACTGGACACGACTTAGCAAATGAACAACAACAATAATTTTATTATAAAAGGAAGGCATGAATTTCCATTTTGGCAATACGAAAGCTTAGATTACCTAAGTAGCCAACAACAAAAAGACACACATCCTTCTAAATGCATAGTGCTACTCACTCACTTGTGTCCGATTCTGCACCCCATGAATTGTAGCCTGCCAGGCTCCTCTGTCCACGGAATTCTTCAGGCAATAACACTGAATTGGGTTGCCATTCCCTTCTCCAGGGGATCTTCCAAACCCAGGGATCAAACTAGGTCTCCTGCATTGTAGGCAGATTCTTTACCATCAGAGCCACCAGGGAAGCCCTAAATGCATAGACTAGCTTGTAAAAATGTAAGGAAGGACTTCCCTGGTGATGCAGTGGATAAGAATCTGCCTGCCAATGCAGGAGACATGGGTTCAACCCTGATCTGGGAAAATTCCACGTGTCACAGAAAAACCAAGCCTGTGCACCACAACTACTGAGCTTGTGTGCCACAACTACTGAAGCCCACGCACCCTAGAGCCTGTGCTCTGCAGCAAGAGAAGCCACCACAATGAGAAGCCGGTGCACCTCAACAAAGACTAGCCCCCATTCACCGCAATTAGAGAAAGCCTGTGAGCAGCAACGAAGACTCAGTGCAACCAAAAATAAATAAAAATTTTAAAAAATAAAATAAAATATTTTTTTAAATGTAAGGGGAAAACAAACGAACAAAAAAAAGGAAAAAAAAATGTCAAGGCAATTCCCAGGGTCCCAAAACAGTGAGGAAACTGAAGGCCAGAATGCAATGTATAAGCTGATATTGGGTGGGAGAATTCTGCTGATCTCAGTAGTCAAGGGGCCTGTGTTTTTAAAAGGTATTGCAGGGACAGGAGACAATGCATTGCTGCTGCTGCTGCTAAGTCGCTTCAGTCGTGTCCGACTCTGTGCGACCCCATAGATGGAAGCTCACCAGGCTCCCCTGTCCCTGGGATTCTCCAGGCAAGAACACTGGAGTGGGTTGCCATTTCCTTCTCCAATGCATGAAAGTGAAAAGTCAAAATGAAGTCGCTCAGTCGTGTCCTACTCTTAGCGACCCCACGGACTGGAGCCTACCAGGCTCCTCCGTCCATGGGATTTTCCAGGCAAAAGTACTGGGGTGGGGTGCCATTGCCTGGGACCACATAAAATAGGGAACTGGAACTGAGACATTTGTATAAAGCCAAGAGCCTCAAAGGACTATATCCTCTGTTAAAGAGTGGATTTTAAAAATCCATTCACTGCTACAGGGAGATAATAAAGTTAGCTTCAATCTGGGCCCTACTTTGAGGGAGTAAAAAATCTGAGAATGTATTAAAAAAACCTACTCACACTTGGACTTGAGGTTTGACCTTAAGCCATCTGCATGGCCCCAGGAAGGTCCAAACTAAGTTATTAATAATAACTGTGTTCCTAGGCTAGTGATAATCCTGGGGGAGCAAATGCAAAAAAATTGTAGAGGGTACCCTCAACACAGGCTTTCCAAAGAGAAAGCCCCACTGAAGATGACCTCCTATTCTAAAATTACAAAACAAAAAAGAAAAATCCACCCTAAATGAGTTTTAGCAGATACAATAAAAGAACTTCAAATAATAAAAGTAGGGCAGTGATTATAACACTGATACATGCTTATAACAAATTCAAAGAAAAAATTACACAAAGTGAAATTCATCATATGTCAATATTCACAAACATTTAACAGCAAAATCTCCTTCAGTTGTTTCAGTTCAGTTCAATTGCTCAGTCGTGTCCGACTCTTTGCGACCCCATGAATCGCAGCACGCCAGGCCTCCCTGTCCATCAGTTGTTTAGTATCCCTTAAATCTTATTTGTTTCTTGAACGAGGAGAAGATACCCTCTCTGTCAGTACTGTCATTACTAATATAACAATTATAGGAAAACAGTTTAAACTAAAACAGAAATTTCCCAACATATATCTCATGTTAGACTTAGTTTCAGTAAATGTAAAGAAAGGATTTTATGGGCAAATAAATTAGATATTATACTATATGCCTCTTTTGTGTATTTATAATATATATGTAAAAATATTAAACATGTCAATACCAAAATCAGGTTGATTATATTCTTTGCAGCCAAAGATGGAGGAGTTCTATACAGTCAGCAAAAACAAGACTGGGAGCTGACTATGATTCAGATCATGAACTCCTCATTTGCAAAATTCAGACTTAAATTGAAGAAAGTAGGGAAAACCACTAGACCATTCAGGTATGATCTAAATCAAATCCCTTACAATTATACATTGGAAGGGACAAAGAGATTCAAGGGATTAGATCTGATAGACAGAATGCCTGAAGAACTATGGACGGAGGTTAGTGACACTCTACAGGAGGCAGTGATCAAGACATCCCCAAGAAAAAGAAATGCAAAAAGGCAAAATGGCTGTCTGAGGAGGCCTTACAAATAGCTGAGAGAAAAAGAGAAGCTAAAGGCAAAGGAGAAAAGGAAAGATATACCCATTTGAATGCAGAGTTCCAAAGAATAGCAAGGAGAGATAAGAAAGCCTTCCTTAGTGATCAATGCAAAAAAATAGAGGAAAACAACAGAATGGGAAAGACTAGAGATCTCTTCAAGAAAATTAGAGATACCAAGGGAGCATTTCATGCAAAGATGGACACAATAAAGGATAGAAATGGTATGGACCTAACAGAAGCAGAAGATACTAAGAAAAGGTGGCAAGAATACACAGAAGAACTGTACAAAAAAGATCTTAATAACCCAGATAACCATGATGGTGTGATCACTCACCTAGAGCCAGACATCCTGGAATGTGAAGTCAAGTGAGCCTTAGGAAGCACCACTACGAACAAAGCTAGTGGAGGTGCTGGCATTCCAGTTCAGCTATTTCAAATCCTAAAAGATGATGCTGTTAAAGTGCTGCACTCAATGTGCCAGCAAATTTGGAAAACTTAGCAGTGGCCACAGGACTAGAAAAGGTGAGTTTTCATCCCAATCACAAAGAAAGGCAATGCCAAAGAGTGTTCAAACTACCACACAATTGCACTCATCTCACACACTAGCAAAGTAATGCTCAAAATTCTCCAAGCCTTCAACAGTACATGAACCATGAACGTCCAGATGTTCAAGTTGGATTTAGAAAAGGCAGAGGAACGAGAGATCAAATTGCCAGCATCCACTGGATTATTGAAAAAGCAAGAGAGTTCCAGAAAAACATCTACCTCTGCTTTACTGACTAGCCAAAGCCTTTGACTGTGTGGATCACAACACACTGTGGAAAATTCTGAAAGAGATGGGAATACCAGACCACCTGACCTGCCTCCTAACAAATCTGTATGCAGGTCAAGAAGCAACAGTTAGAACTGGACATGGGACAAAAGACTGGTTCCAAATCGGGACAGGAGTACGTCAAGGCGGCATATTGTCACCATGTTTATTTAACTTATATGCAGAGTACATCATGAGAAATGCTGGACTGGAAGAAACACAAGTTGGAATCAAGATTGCCGGGAGAAATATCAATAACCTCAGATATGCAGATGACACCACCCTTATGGCAGAAAGTGAAGAGGGGCTAAAAAGCCTCTTGATGAAAGTGAAAGTGGAGAGTGAAAAGGTTGGCTTAAAGCTCAACATTCAGAAAACGAAGATCATGGCATCTGGTCTCATCACTGCATGGGAAATAGATGGGGAAACAGTGGAAACAGTGTCAGACTTTGTTTTTCTGCGCTCCAAGATCACTGCAGATGGTGACTGCAGCCATGAAATTAAAAGACGCTTACTCCTTGGAAGGAAAGTTATGACCAACCTAGATAGCATATTCAAAACAGAGACATTACTTTACCAACAAAGGTTCGCCTAGTCAAGGCTATGGTCTTTCCTGTGGTCATGTATGGATGTGAGAGCTGGACTGTGAAGAAGGCTGAGCGCCGAAGAATTGATGCTTTTGAACTGTGGTGTTGGAGAAGACTCTGAGAGTCCCTTGGACTGCAAGAAGATCCAACCAGTCCATTCTGAAGGAGATCAATCCTGGAATTTCTTTAGAAGGAATGATGCTAAAGCTGAAACTCAGTATTTTGGCCACCTCATGCGAAGAGTTGACTCATTGGAGAAGACTCTGATGCTGGGAGGGATTGAGGGCAGGAGGAGAAGGGGACGACAGAGGATGAGATGGCTGGATGGCATCACTGACTCGATGGATGCGAGTCTGAGTGACCTCCGGGAGCTGGTGATGGACAGGGAGGCCTGGCGTGCTGCGGTTCATGGGGTCGCAAAGAGTCGGACACGACTGAGCGACTGATCTGATCTGACAATCACTGCAGATGGTGACTGCAGCCATGAAATTAAAAGACACTTGCTCCTTGGAAGAAAAGCTATGACCAACCTAGACAGCATATTAAAAAGCAGATATTACTTTGCCGCCAAAGGTCCATCTAGTCAAAGCTATGGTTTTTCCAACAGTCATGTATGGATGTAAGAGCTGGACTATAAAGAATGCTGAGCACAGAAGAACCGATGCTTTTGAACTGTGGTGTTAGAAAAGACTCTTGAGAGTCCCTTGGACTCCGAGGAGATTCAATCAGTCCATTGTAAAGGAAATCAGTCCTGAATATTCATTGGAAGGACTGATGCTGAAGCTGAAACTCCAATACTTTGGCCACCTGCTGCAAAGAACTGACTCATCTGAAAAGACCCTGATGCTGGGAAAGATTGAAGGCAGGAGGAGAAGGGGATGACAGAGGATGAGATGGTTGGATGACATCACCAACCTGATGGACACGAGTTTGAGCATGCACCAGGAATTGGTGATAGACAGGGAGGCATGGCATGCTGCAGTCCATGGGGTCGCAAAGAGCCAGACATGACTGAGTGACTGAACTGAACGGAAAAATATTAAATCCTCAGAAATTCTCTGATAAACGTATCTGATTTATTTTGCTTTTATCCATGATTTCCCAAGTTTATTTGAACAATGAATCCTATTTTCCAACTTAAACACTAGGAGAAACACTAAGAACATGCTTTAGAAAATGCTATTTAAAGTAAATAACCTTTTTTGTATACTATAAAATACCTAAGGGCAACATATGTTCATGTATTTGTGTATAAGTTTGCACCATTTTCATCATAATCCCAAAACTCATTTAATTTTTTATATGGCTAATGTCATGGTTTTCAGAATTCACGTCACATATTTTAGAATTTATATCCATTGCTCAAATGTTCTCTGTAAATATTCTCACCATTTGCTTAGATAACATGCCTAAAGAAGGATGAAATGTCACTATTTGTTTTATTTAGGTATACATGGCTCCTGTGTAGCAATTTCCTAACATATAAGATTTCTACACAAAAGAGCTTAAACTTTCAGAAGTCTGTCCCAGACTGACAGTAAAGAGAAAGTAATAACCTGTTCTCCTGACAAAACTGTTAAACACTACTACAGGTGTTCACCTGCCTATTATAGATGTTGACCAAAAAAAAAAGCCAACAACACACACAGCTCTTCATTTTTTTTAAGGTAGGAAAACAAAAACAGTTTTTTAAAGCACTTTCGTATTTAACTTTTTTCATTAAGTAGTCTTTGAAAATAATTCTTTAATGGCTATATTTTAATGATCATAACATTATCGACCTGTTTCCTTACTGTTGATCATTTACTGTATCTACTTATTTTGCTAATATTTTAAAATGCTAAGATAAATAACTTTGAACATAAACCTCTAGCTACAACTCTTATCATTTCTTCAGGATAAATTTATTAAAGTAGAATTTTGGGGTCAAATAGACATATACACTTACAGCTTCTGTAAGTGTTCATTTGCTTTTACGTGGGCATGAATTTTAAATTAAAAGCTCTTGATAGGCACAAGTCTTAAAGAGTACCTTAGTAGAGCACTTTCCTTTCATCATAATGAAGAGATTAAATATTCTTTTTCCTAAACTCTAACTTCACATTATTTAAACTAAAGTACACAGTTACTACTACATACAATAAAGTTTTATGTCTTGCTATGCAGAAAGAAGGGAAAGAGAATGGAAATAGTACTATGATGAAAACATATATATATTTAATAGGTTCTTCTGCAAGCTACTACCTTAGCCATTGGAAATAAACAGCTATTATACTATTAAGCAGATATTTGGGGAAAATTGTATGAAAATCTTGTTTTTGTTACATCTTCCTGGCTCACAAATTTTAATACTTTGATTTGATTCACAATTGAATATGGTAAATAACTACTAAAAGGGAACAAGTCAAAAGTTCATCATCAATACATATAAGAGTAATCAGGAAGTTCCCTGGTGGTCCAGAGGCTAAGACTTGGAGCTCCCAATGCAGAGGGCCTCCGTTTAGTCCCTGGTTGGAGAACGGAATCCCACATGCTGCAGCTAAAGCATTTGCATGCCACAATGAAGATCAAAGATCTAGCATGCCACAATTAGACCTGGTGCAGCTAAATAATTTTTTTTTTTTAAATAGAGTAATCAATTTTAAAGTGGTGATAAAATCCTCTTTTATTAACAGAATAGTAAATTATGTATCACTTCAGTTAGCTTGCCTTTTATTCCATTTATTCATTTAGGTGTGGAGAGTGGTAAGGAAAGTAGGCAAAATATTTGAAGGTATTCTCTAATGACAAAGTATATAAAGTCAAGAGCATCGCTGGCAATACCCCATATGACTTCTAGATCTCAATGTTCTTTAATTCACTCAAGAAGAGTTTATAATACTGAAAATGCACCTCTACTTTTTATTTCAAATCAACTGTTTATAAAGTAAGTTTGAGGTTTAGAAACTAGGGGTTAGATACTGTTACAGATTACAAGGCAAAGAAAATAATGAAAATCTTTAACTCAGGGTAGTTATTTCCTAACAGTTTCAATAAATCATGAGACTTCCATTGGAGTGTGAAATTTACAATCCTCATAGAAAATAATAAACATATAGTAAGACAAAATGCCTTATGTTGGTAAGAGCCAACAAAAGTAACTTGGAAAGAACATTTAAAGAAAGCATTCATAGTCATGTTCAAAATTTGGACTCTCAGTGTTGAACATCAGAGCAAAATCCCTAAACAATTAGGAGGTAAATTTTTCTTTTTTATTTTTTTTTGGAGGTAAACTTTTTAAAATTTTTTTGGAAACTGGGGGCCACGCAAAATATGTATTTGATCCAATAGTTCTCTACGTAATCATAGTAATGTAAACCCATGAAACAACTTTACTAAAACTTGAGTAACAATATCACATCATTAAACAGTTATTGTTTTTTTTAAGCCTTTTTTGTTCAACAGGATACAGATAACTTAAAGAATTAGTTCATAATATGTTTACAGACACCTTTTTAAAATTTCACATCCCTACTTGGTGTGTTTAATTTCAAATTACATCTATTTTCTTTGAGATTAGAAAATAAGAAGGATGTGCTCTCTATTCCTAAAAGGTTCATGAGAATGACATTGAGAAATCATTACAAGACAGCTCTTGCCCATTCAGCAACTAATGGAGACTGACTTGCTTTTCTCCCTTTCAATCTCTGCCCAATCAATTCAGATTCTTTTTTATTTCTTCTATCACTCCATTATGTCAAGGAGTAAAGCATTTGCTATCTAGGCTAACTCTAAGGATAAGAAAAGGCAAGAGTGGAAATCAGAGGCAACATTCTAAAGATATATGAAAAACAAAAATATCAGAACATAAATTTTGCAAAATTATAGACTTACTGAGTTGGTAAAAGGAGCAAAGTCTTTCAGATAGGGCCTCATATAGACATAAACTCAAGATTATACATGAAAATGGCTGATAACACAATGGACCAGCTCAACGGCCTCTCATTCCAGTTCACTTAAATAAGGTGGAAGAAATTTTATTTTTAAAAAAAATAAATTAAAAAAAATTTTTTTTAATTTCATATTTTTCAAATTTAAAATTTTTTTTAAAAATTTAAAAAAAACACTGTAATTTCACAGTTATAAGCCTAACCAAGCTCATCTTTTCTTACATTATCAAAACTGGAGACTCTCATTCCCATCTTTTTCTAAACTTCATCTCTCATTGTTCTTCCAGCCAAGGTAATTTATCTACTGTCCTGCAAGTACACCTTTGCTCTTTTCCTTTGATGATACACTATTACCTTTTTCTAGTTAATATATGTTCATCTTATTTTTCAAAACAATTTAAACATATGTGGATTTTCATTTAAACTTTATGAATTGTACAAAACAGAAGAAAAAGTAATTCAATAATTCCATTCACAATAATAAATCTGGTTTATATTTAACTAAGTTTCCTAGTTTTCTTTTGAGCATAGAAACATCTTTCTAATCTTCATCTCCCTCTCGGTCACTAAGTCGTATCCAACTCTTTGCAACCCTATGGCCTATAGCCCAGCAGGCTTCTCCGCCCATGGGATTTCCCAGGCAAGAATACTGGAGTGTGTTGCCACTTCCTTCTTCACGGGATCTTCCCCAACCAGAGACTGAACCTGCACTGGGTCTCCTGCATTGCCGGGGGAGTCTGTACCTGCTGAGCCATCCAGAAGCCCTCATGCACAGTTATAATACAGAAGTATTTTTATTTTATTTATTTAATAAGTATTAGTTGGCTATAATCTTCATAATTACATTAAATGACCACATAATACTCCATTAAATAGAAATAGACACTATAATCAATACCCAATATTTCCTCTTCCTGCTAGTGCCCAAAGTACGGTAGGTGCTTAAAAAATTTAAGTAAATAAATAGTTCACTTTACAAACTTCCTCAAGTATATAAACTTCCTAAATGTAATGTCTTTTTTCTATAATTCACAATCAATTTTCTGAACCTCTTACCTTAAATACTATAGCTATTGAACGTAGGATAAACACAGATAAACTAGATTTGAGTCTAACTTATCAGGGACTTGGGGAAAAGTAAAAAATTATTGAATAAGTAATTGATTCATTCATCCAATTGAGGTTTTTTTATAAATAGTTTTTAAAATCTAACATCTAAATAATAGTTTTTAAAATCTAACATCTAAAATCTAAAATCTAATCTGTCATCTAAGGTCAATGACAGTATTGATGAAAGCTAGCGTATGCCTTCTTGCTTAGCTTTACCTTTCCATATCTCTCTATTCTTTTACTCCACTTCTAGTCATCTTTTCTCCTACCACATTTCCAGATTTCAGCGGCCTGCCTTCACCCTACCCAAAGTTTTTCTACCAGTTTCTCCCTAAGGCCCCAAGGAGAGAAGTGACTGCTACTTTGTTTTCCCTTTCCCCCAGCTCTGTGAAAACTGGCACAAGCTGCTTAGAAAATGGCATTCTAGGGAGATTATGAAAGGAAAAAAAAAATCTTATTTGTATACCATAATTAACAGGTTTACTTTTTTTTAAAAAAAGGTTTAACCCACCCAAGCCAACTGAGTTTTTAAAGGTAAATTTTAGTAGCAAAAATGGATGGAGTATGTGGAGCAAAGTTCTTAAGCAAGGGCGGGGGGGTGCCTTATTTGTCTTCTAGACTACTTTGAAACCACTTCCCCTCTCACTACCTATTTCCAAGAAAACACCAATAGTAAAAAAAAAACACACACACACACAATATATATATAATTTGGCAGCTCCCTTTTGAAAGATTACCAACATCTAATTTATATATATAAAAAAAGTTAGGATAAGAATAATAGACATTTAAAGGGGAAGAGATCTTTTCATTAGTGATAGTCTTAACCCTTACTTTAGAGCGAAAGAAACTGAAGCACAAAAGGTAGCTTAGATACCTAGCTAGCGGTAGAGCCTGGGCAAGCACTCACGTCCCTTAATCTAGAATTCTTTACACTTGGAGATGCTATTTCTAAGATGTTTCTAATAACACTGTTGGATTAATACTGACCCAGGGCACACCTGAAACATCTTTTTTTAACAAGTTATTTCATGTCACTTGTTACTTAACATCATTACCTGGTGAATATAGGCCAAATTCTTATTAAGAGATCTGATAAATTAACAATTCACTGTGTTTATATAGCAAACAGTTAATAAAAATAAATATAAATGTAAAAAAAAAAAAAAAAAAACTACTTACACATTACTGAAAGTCTCTCTGAAAATGATGCCAGATCTCAGTTTGTGAATTCTGCAAGCCTCAGAGTTTGAGAAATACTGTATTAAAAAGAGTAAGAATTGAGCTCATATTAATGCCAATCAAGTATTTTCCCCTAAGATGCCTATGTATACTTAAAAGTCCTGTTAATAATGATAATTTACAAACAAAAAGATTGCATGTATTGTTTTCATATGGTTAAGTAATTTTCATATACTAGTTCTTCCAGAAAACACATTTCAGTCAAGAATAAATAACACTTTAAAAACAGATAAAGGGGACAAAGAGAGAAAACAAAACAAAAAAATACGGGCACAAAAGAGTAAGTGTGTACAGAAAGAAGAAGAAAAACACGTCAACTTCTGAGACATTATGTATAGTATCTTATTCCTAGAAGAAAAATATAGGCACAAGAGGAAGAAACTATAGTTTTAACTAATACTGAATATCTAATAATAACAGGGAAATGGCGGCAGCAGCAGACACCAGGCTGACCTAACTTGGTGGATCTTTGGTGCGTGTCTGGGAAACGGGAGAGATGTGGGCAAAGGGCTAAAATCAATTAAAGTGATTAAAGTGTCTTAGGATGGAAAGTGGATAAAAAGAATGAGCTTAAAATAACATTAAGTACAATCTTGATACATTTTGGACTGCTAAAAATGATCAAGATAGATATGTATGTTTGAAAAAGCAGGACACCACTCCACCTCAGATTCACTGAGTGTCTTTAGTCGCTAAATGTGGAGTGGTGGCTCAGGTGGTAAGGAATCGCCTGCAGTGCAGGAGACCTGGGTTCCATCCCTGGGTTGGGAAGATCCCCTGGAGGAGGGCATGGCAACCCACTCCAGTATTCTTGCCTGGAGAATCCCCATGGACAGAGGTGCCTGGCGGGCTATGTCCATGGGGTTGCAAAGAGTCAGACATGACTGAGCGGCTAAGTACACATTTATTTTTCAAGTAATTCTAAAATCTAAACCAATACAATTTTGTAAAGTAATTAGCCTCCAATTAAAATAAATTTTAAAAAGACAAATCCAGTAATGATAAAAAATAAATAAAAAATAAAATCTTATCGTGGACAGGCAGCAAAGAAACAATGTAAATACAGACCTGCTGAAACAATTTTTAAATTCAGCATCAGATGATCACAAAAATGTTCTAGTTGAATACTCAATGTATATGAAAAATACTGGAAAAATCTGAAAACTGCACCTCCTGTTTTATTGGTAGAATATCAGGCTTGTTTGACACAATTATAAATTATGAATGTAGTTTATAATCAATTCCAAACAAATTTCCTGCACACCGAGTTTCCTTATATAGTAAGAACGTTTTATGACAATGACTTCCATGTACCTATGCTCCACTAAATATTTATTACTTAAAAAAACAAAGCATTTTCTTTACTGTTGAAATTTTCAGATTAATTTACAGCAGCATTCACAATATGAAATGTTTCCTCTTTGACAGAAATTTCTAAAACTGTTACTTTGATTCCATGAACTGTATGAGAAAACGGACCCATTTTTAGAATTACCTGGTTTCCCATTACACAGAAAGTGAGACTGATGTGAAACTGGCATCATTTAAGTGTTTACAAAGTTCTTCTGTTAATGGAGACAACACATCACCACTACTACTCCACTTTCTGTACATGCATAAGAAAACTTGCAACAGAAAATGCATAAAATCTATATAGTAGAGCATCCTTTGAAGTAAATGGAAAGTCATGCTCCTCAGTGCTTCCTGCAGCTTCATATGTTCAATTATCTTTCAGCACATACTTCTTTAAATTGCTGTTATTAATTGAACTTTTCATTTTGAAATAATTTTAGATTTACATTCAGTTGAAAAAAAACAATAGAGATCTGGTATAATTTTTACCCAGTTTCTCCCAATGGTAACATCTTGAAAAATCATAGTATAATCATAGTGGGGATACTGAATGATGTAATTCTATCTTATTCTGATATTCTGAGTGTATTTAGTTCTATACAATTTTATTAAATGTGCAGCTTCATGTACTTATCACCCAACTCAAGATACAGAACAGTTCCATCCCAAGGATCCTTAGTGTTGCCCTTTTATAAGTACGCTCACTTCCCTCCTGCCCTCCCCACACTGTCCATATATCTGTGGAGTGGTATATTTTTACCAGAGAGCACACAGGGCCAATGAAAGGGAAAGAAAGTTTCTCAAGCAATAACTCCTTACAAAATAGGTGGAGAAACAAACCAGAGAAAAAAGCATATACATGTGCAAAGACTTAATGGTCACATTTACTCAGCCATCTGGAACATTACATTTGAATATAATTATGCAAACATATGTGCACAGGCATATACATACACGCAAAGATAGAGACAGAGAGTGATCATCTACTAAGTCACAGTAACAATCAATCTCCTTGATTCTGAGATAAATTTTCCTATCATGAATAAATTCCAGACTAGAATCAAGTGGACAAATAAAATAATGCTACAGAATGACTGGGGCCTCCCGGGCGGCTCAGTGGTAAAGAATCTGCCTGCTAATGCAGGAGACATGGGTTCGATTCCTGAGTCAGGAAGATACTCTGGAGGAGGAAATGCCAACTCACTCCAGTATCCTAGCCTGGAGGATCCCATAGACCGAGGACCCTGGTGGGCTACAGTCCTTAGGGTCACAGAGTCAGACACCATTGATCAACTGAACACCTGAGCATGAGAATGCACAGAATGACTACAACGGGGATTCCTAGATGTATAAGAAAATGTTTTTTTTTTTTTTGTTTTTTTTTTTTTTCATTTTTTTATTATTATTATTATTTTTTTTTAATTTTTCTTAACTTTACAATATTGTATTACTTTTACTATACATCGAGATGGATCCGCCACCAGAATACACGTGCTCCCCATCCTGAACCCTCCTCCCTCCCCCCATCCCACACTATCCCTCCAGGTCATCCCAGTGCTCCAAGAAAATGTTTTAAAAAAGAGTTTTTACTGTGTTCAGGGGTAAACCTGCCACCCCCTCCCCCCGCCCAGAAATTAGATTTGAACTAAAGTAGCAGGGACTTCCTTAGTGATCCAGTGGTGAAGACTTTCTGCTTCCAATGCAGGTGGCACAGGTTTGATTCCTGGTTGGGAAACTTAAGATCTCACATTTCATGTGGCATGGCCACAAAAAAAAAAAAAGAAAGAAAGAAAAAAAGACTGTAAAACTAATGTTTAAAAATAAACAAAGTAGTTGGGATTCCCTTGAGAGTATAAATCTGGTGTGGAAAGAAGAGGAACAGTTGGAAATAACTGAGGGTTAATATGCAGATACCTCTTGTCTCTCCAGACAGACTACAAACAATTCAAAGGCAGACACCCTGTCTTTTATTTCTTTTGACTCCTCACATAAATTATAGGAGTTATAAATACATGGTAGATATATAAATATTTATTAAATGAATGAGGTAAGCACAGTAGAGGGAAAATGTGAAGGATAAGACACTGCAGAATCATAGGATTTTAGAGGAGGGTACTTTCAATCCCTTTTATAAATGAAGAAATGGAGGCATAGACGTTAAACAGCTTGCCTAAAGACCATATACATCTGTTTATAA
The DNA here is from genome assembly GCA_935064755.1 of Tragelaphus eurycerus. Classification (NCBI taxonomy): domain Eukaryota; kingdom Metazoa; phylum Chordata; class Mammalia; order Artiodactyla; family Bovidae; genus Tragelaphus; species Tragelaphus eurycerus. The sequence goes on along the minus strand of CAKXYN010000054.1, from coordinate 3,502,253 downwards.
CTCAACTCCCATGGCTTTAAATTTGGAGTTCTTCTATTCCATGTTTCAATTAAAGAGTGACAGAGAAGTAAGTAATTCCTGGGGGAGCCCTGTATATTAATTCATGAATGTGAGCTTTGATGAACCAAAGAAGTTAATAGGTAAGTGAGAGAATTTAAACCAGATGAGTGGGGTAAGAAATAGAATGGCAGGTAAGAAATAGAATGAATGACCAAGAATCAGAGAAAAGTGTAAAATAGAAAATGAAAGAAGATAAACAAAGAGATATGGCATGAAAAGTAACAAAAAAGATGAGGTAAAAAAAAAAGTGCAGAAATGGGAAGGAGAAAGTGAGAAATGGTTAGAGAAGTATGAAGAGATGCTATCTGGGGAATTTTTAATGCTATTCGTATGTTCAAGAATTTTTAAAAATATTTATTTATTTTTGGCTGCATCAGGTCTTAGCTGTTGGCACACAGCATCTTCATGTGGGCTTCTCTCTCTTGTGATGTGCAGGGCTCTGTAGTTGTCCCCTGCATTGACAGGTGGATTCTTAACCACTGGACCACCAGGGGAGTCTCAAACGTATTTTTTAAATAAGCGTGATGACCATCTCAGGAAACTAAACTAGGATATTAGGAAAATAATAAGGAATAATGAAGAACCAACTACAAATACTGGGCATTAAAAACAATAAATTTTAAATCAGGTTTAATAATGAATATAAATACAGTTGAATATTATATTTTACACAATAGAAAAAATCAATATACTTGAAAATGAAATCAGTGAATAGATGATCAGAATAAGATATTAAGAAGGCATAAAGCAATTAAAAATATATATTATAAAAGTTTAAAAATATGGAGGCTTTAAAGAATAAGAAGACAATCCACAGACAAAGGAAATATTTGCAAAAGATCTGATGTAGGACTCTTTCCCAAAATATGTAAGGAACATTTGAAACTAAACAATAAGAAAATGAATCAACCAATTAAAAAATGGGCAGAAGACCTGAACAGACACTTCACTAAAGACAACATACACGTGGCAAGTAAGCATCTGAAAAGATATTCAACATCATATATCACTAGGAAAATGCAAAGTAAAATAACAAAAAATCACCACACTCCTATTAAAATGGCCAAAATCTAGGACACTGACAACACCAAATGATGGCAAGAATGTGGGGCAGCAGAGACTCTCACCGCTGGTGAAAAGGGGAGATAAATCATACAGTCACTCTGGGAGACAGTTTGGCAATTTCTTACCAAACTAAGCATATTCTTACCATATGATCCAGCAATCACACTTAGTATTTACTCAAATGAGTTCAAAACGTGTAAACTCAAAAACCTGTCTGTGATGTTTACAGCAGCTTTATTCATAATTGCCACAGTTGAAAGGAACTAAAATGTCTTTCAGCAGGTGAATGGATTAATTAACTAGTACATCCAGACAACAGAATATTTTTCAGTGCTAAAATGAAATGAGCTATCAAACCATGAAAAGACATGGAAGAATCTTACTTTCATATTACTAAGTGAAAAAAGCCAATCTAAAAAGGCTATGTGCTATATAATTTCAACTATATGACATTCTGGAAAAGACAAAACTATGACAGTAAAACTTTTTAAAAAACAGTAAAACTTTTTACAAAACAGTAAAAAGATCACCAGTTGCCAGCAAGTTAGGAAGAAAGGATAAACAGCCTGAGCACAGAGGATTTTAAGGCAGTGAAACTATCCTGTATGATACTATAACAGCACATACATGTCATTATACATTTGTTAAAACTCACGGAATGTACAACACAAAGAGTGAACCCTACTGATAATGATGTGTTCGCCTAGGTTCATGGGTTATAACAAATGCATTGCTCTGGTGTGGTATGCTGATAGTGGGAAAAGCTGTATTTGTTGGTGGAAGGTGTACATAGACATGCTCTACAATTTCTGCTCAATTTTGCTGTGTCTAAAACTATTTTTTTTTAACTACTTAAAAAAATAAAGTATAATTAAAGGGAAAAAAATAAAAGAATTGGTTGTGAAGAGTTAGTTGTGAACATATATGGATGCTAGGAAAAACAGAGTTGATATCAAAATAACAGGCTTTCAGAAGGTGAGAAAGAAACAGAAATGAGGAATAATGAGAAATAATGACCAATAATTTCCAAAAATTAAAGATATGTCAGTTTGATATATAATAAAAAATACCTAGACACTTTATAAAGAAATCTTAGAACATCTCAGAGAAAATTCTAAAAATTCCCCCCCCAAAAGTAGCTCACCTACAAGAAAAAAAAATTATAGGTTTCTAATTATTGATAGTAATAATGTATGTAAATTGAATAATATTTTTAAATGTAATCTTTTAATTAAAAATTTAATTAAAATTTAAATTTAATTAAAATTTAATTTAATTAAAATTTTAAATAATAATTAAAATTGAAATTTTACTTTTAATATTTGTTAAATTTTCATTTAAAAATGAAATTGAATATATAACTAAGTGAAAGTGTGTCTGTCACTCAGTCTTGTCTGACTTTGTGACCCCATATAACTAAACTATTATTTAAACACAAGGATGAAATAAAGACATTCTTAGGAATATAAGTACTCAGATGGTTTACCATGAAAACTGCTAAACAAAAAAAAATCAAAATATTGGTCCAAATGTTATAAATCTAGGCGGCTCCATAAGATATGGCAAGAAAGAGTGAGTAAATAATTTAAAGGAGACCTCCCTGGCAGTCTAGTGCTTAAGGCTCAGTGCTCCCAATGCAGAGAATGCTGGTTTGATTCCCGGTCTGGGAAGATTCCACGTGCCTCATGGTATGAAAAAAAACAAAACGCAAAACTTAGAAGGTTCACTCTTGTTAAACAATGGAAGTGGGGAGAGAGAATGAAGGTAGAAAAAGAAGGAGAAAAAAAGTATACCATAATAATCTTGGATATTAAAAGACTTGAGAATATTAACATGATGGGGACAGAGAGGAGGGCCTACTAAAATACATGCCTTATTTAGGGGTGAAGATACACATAATAAGTTTAAAAATTTGACAAATATAAATATAGAACAGGATTTAGTGACTGAAAAACAATACCAAATATAAATAAGAATATAAGTAAAGGGTAGCCACTAGAAGACTAAAAATAGAAAACATAATTTTCAAACTGGCACCAAAAAAATTATTTATCCTCAAAAATTGGAAAAGAGAAAGAAAAGAAATTACGGTAAATAGAAAACACAGAGTAAAATGGTAGGAGTAATTCCTGATGTAACAGAACAAGTTTAACATACTAAAAATCTCTGAGAAAGCACACTTAGAGGTAACATGCCAATCTTCTTACTGATCCTTGAATAAATCAGGTGTGTTCCAGCCTCAGAGCCCTTTTATCCTTCCTGCTTTCTCTGCCTGGAATAGTCTTCCCAGATGCCAGCTGGTCGAATCTGTGTCTCCTGCACTGGGAGGTGGATTCTTTACCAATGAGCCAACAGAGAAGCCCAGGATGGCATGCTAAGTAAACATGTCAAAGTAGATATCTGTGGCGGAAAGGGAATGGGAGCAAAGATGGAGGATAAAGGAAGATAAAATTAAAACAGGACCCCACACAGACAAGGACGAAAGAGTACCATGTAGTCAGAAATATGATTAAATCAATTCTCTATAACTTGAGGCTTCCTCGCCACACTTCCTCCCAAAGAGATATTTAGCCACTGGTTTCAGCAAAACTTGGGCGGTACTGGGGGCTCAGATGGTAAAGAACCTGCCTGCAATGCAGGAAACCTGGGTTCCAACCCTGGGTTGGGAAGATCCCCTGGAGAAGGGAATAACAACCCACTTCAGTATTCGTGCCTGAAGAATGTGATGGAGAGAGGAGCCTGATGGGCTATAGTCCACGGGGTCACAAAAAGTCAGACACAACTGAGCGACTGACACTTTCAGTCTTTTTTTCCTAGCAAAACTCAAATTACTGGGACCTTGAGAAGACCCACTTCAGTAAAGTGTTAGTAAGAAGAAAGCCCAACTAGACTGAGCTGAGTAGAGAATGGAGAGTGAGGAAGTATATATAAACCTTTGCAGGAGTTTTGATATAGAGGGAAGCAGGAAAAGTGGCATGGTAATTTCAGAAGTCATGGAACCAACCACAGACTTTTCTAAAGAAATGAACAAAATTAAGGGGGTATGCTGAGAGCATATCCAGCAGAGATGGGAAAAGGAGATGAAGAAAAGCCTTGAGAAAGCCTTGAGAAAGTATGAGAGGATGGGGTCCAAAACAGAGGATCTAATCACAGAGACAAGGATTTCTCTACAAAAACAAGCTGTCCATACAAAAGTTTAACAATGATTCTTCTGAATATGTGGGCTCTGGCAATGTGGGTTCTTAACTTTTTTTTGGATAACATACCTCCTTGAGAATCTGATTAGTGCTATGAATCTTCTCTGTCTTAAACTACACATATTTATTTAGATAGATATTCAGATAGAATTTTACATACAACTTTAAGGGGGTCACTGAGCCATGCTCCCCAAGCTAATCCATACACAAGTCTGTTTCAGGTGGGTTTTATTCACTTTTAATTTTTAATTAAAGCATAACATACATATAGAAAACTAGAACTGCAAGAAAGTGAACACAACAGTATCATTATATATACCTTTAAGAAACAGAACAGCACCAGTAACTGGAAGTCCTGAATCCTCCTTCAGTCCTCCCAAAAAGAACCACTATTTTGACTTCTAGCACTAAATTATTTTTGTCTGTTTCTGAATTTTATATAAATGGAAGGTGAAAAGATTCATACAGGATGTATTCTTTTGGTCCTGTTTTTTTCACTCTACACTGTTTCTGATATTCAGTCATACTCATATATGTAGCAGTAGTTTGTTCACTTTCATTTCTGTATAGTTTTTCATTGAGAATATAATAATTTTATGTATCCATTCCACTGTTAACAGACATCTGGATTATTATTATAAGATAGGCTACTACAAATAATTACAAAGCCATGCACAAATTATTTTCCAAATATACCTACAAATAAAGGTGGTAGGATACAGGATAAATGTATACCCAACTTTGGTACATAATGACAGTGTTCCAAAGTGACTGTACTAACACCTTATATTTGATGAGTAAGCTGGCGCTTGCTCCTTGGAAGGAAAATTATGACCAACCTAGATAGCATATTCAAAAGCAGAGACATTACTTTGCCAACAAAGGTTCGCCTAGTCAAGGCTATGGTTTTTCCTGTGGTCATGTATGGATGTGAGAGTTGGACTGTGAAGAAGGCTGAGCGCCAAAGAATTGATGCTTTTGAACTGTGGTGTTGGAGAAGACTCTTGAGAGTCCCTTGGACTGCAAGGAGGTCCAACCAGTCCATTCTGAAGGAGATCAGCCCTGGGATTTCTTTGGAAGGAATGATGTTAAAGTTGAAACTCCAGTACTTTGGCCACCTCATGTGAAGAGTTGACTCATGGGAGAAGACTCTGATGCTAGGAGGGATCGGAGGCAAGAGGAGAAGGGGACGACAGAGGATAGGATGGCTGGATGGCATCACTGACTCGATGGATGTGAGTCTCAGTGAACTCTGGGAGTTGGTGATGGACAGAGAAGCCTGGGGTGCTGCGATTCATGGGGTTGCAAAGAGTTGGACACGACTGAGCGACTGATATGATCTGATCTGATCTGAAGATGGCTGAGAAATAAAAACTTGCTTTTTTTGCAAGCAGAAACATTTCTCTGATCTCTCTAAAATAGTCAGTTCAGTTGCTCAGTTGTGTCTGATTCTTTGCAACCTCATGGACTGCAGCATGCCAGGCCTCCCTGTCCATCAACAACTCCTGGAGCTTGCTCAAACTCATGTCCATTGAGTGGGTGATGCCATCCAACCATTTCATCCTCTGTCATCCCCTTCTCTTCTTGCCTTCAATCTTTCCCAGCATCAGGGTCTTTTCAAATGAATCAGTTCTCTGCAGCAGGTGGCCAAAGTATCGGAACTTCAGCTTCAGCATCAGTTCTTCCAATGAATATTCAGGACTGATTTCCTTTAGGATTGACTGGTTGGATCTCCATGCAGTCCAAGGGACTCTCAAGAGTCTTCTCCAACACTACAGTTCAAAAGCATCAGTTCTTCAGTGCTCAGCCTTCTTTACAGCCCAGCTCTCAATCCATACATGATCACTGGAAAAACCATAGTTTTGACTAGATGGACTCTGTTGGCAAAGTAATGTCTCTGCTTTTTAATACGCTATCTAGGTTGGTCATAGCTTTTCTTCCAAGGAGCAAGCGTCTTTTAATTTCATGGCTGCAATCACCATCTGCAGTGATTGTGGAGCCCCCAAAATTAAAGTCTCTCACTGTTTCCATTGTTTACTCATTTATTTGCCATGAAGTGATGCATGAAGTTAACATTACTTTGCTAGTGTGTGAGATGAGTGCAATTGTGTGCTAAGTTTGAACGTTCTTTCGTATTGTCTTTCTTTGGGACTGGAATGAAAACTGACCTTTTCCAGTCCTGTGGCCACTGCTGAGTTTTCCAAATTGGCTGGCATATTGAGTGCAGCACTTTAACAGCATCATCTTTGGGATTTGAAATAGCTCAATTGGAATGTCAGCACCTCCACTAGCTTTGTTTGCAGTGATGCTTTCTAAAGCCCATTTGTCTTTGCATTCCAGGATGTCTGGCTCCAGGTGAGTGACCACACCATTGTGACTACCTGGGTCATTAAGATCTTTTTTGCATAGTTCTTCTGTTTTTTCTTGCCACCTTTTCTTAATATCTTCTGCTTCTGTTAGGTCCATACCACTTCTATCCTTTATTGTGCCCATCTTTGCATGAAATGCTCCTTTGGTATCTCTAATTTTCTTGAAGAGATCTCTAGTCATTCCCATTCTGTTGTTTTCCTCTATTTCTTTGCATTGATCACTAAGGAAGGCTTTCTTATCTCTCCTTGCTATTCTTTGAAACTCTGTATTCAAATGGGTATCTTTCCTTTTCTCCTTTGCCTTTAGCTTCTCTTCTTTTCTCAGCTATTTGTAAGGTCTCCTCAGACAGCCATTTTGCTTTTTTGCATTTCTTTTTCTTGGTATGGTCTTGATCACTGCCTCCTGTACAGTGTCACGAAACTCTGTCCACAGTTCTTTAGGCACTCTATCAGATCTAATCCCTTGAATCTCTTTGTTCCTTCCAATGTATAATTGTAAGGGATTTGATTTAGGTCATACCTGAATGGTCTAGTGGTTTTCCCTACTTTCCTCAATTTTAGTCTAAACTTGGCAATACTGGCTTGGTCAAAATGTTCGCTTGGGGTTTTCCATAACATGTTATAGAAAAAAACCCAAAAGAAGTTTTGGCTTACTCAACATAACTTTATTGTAGTTTTGTTTCAATTAAGTCATTGCTATACCAACACTATAAAAAGAGCAGCTAAGTGCTCTGGAGTCAGTTTGAAGAAGTTCAAATCCTAGCTCTGTTAGTTTATCATACAAGCAAATAAACATGTGCTTAGGGTATGGCAAAAAAAGTTTAATTTGAGTAATTTTACTTAAATATGATGTATCATCATTTTAAGAAATCAAAACTTTGCTGATATTGCTTATCTATATGTTTTAGAATTGATTTTGTTCTGAATTATAGAAGTAGCATCATAGTCACTTCAAGGCTTGATTATGTAAAGGTTTAGAGATAGGAAATTATGATGGATGCTCTTCATCATTCAACTAATAAATACTTACCAAGTGTTTATTGAAAAGGACATGTGTCAGCTCTATTTTTGACCATCCAGCATAAGAACTCCTTTAGTACATTAAAAGAATCTGCCACTGTGTGTCTTAGAAGCCCTAGAGTCAACCATGAAACACCAGATAACTTGTTTCCCTATTTAGGGACCAGGTACACAGATTGGAAAATTAGATGCTTTCACGCAGAATGTGAATATAGAGCTAAAATTGGAGAGTTTAAAAGTCATTCTTAGGGCAGTGACATACAGTACCCAGTGGTGGTGTTCCAACAATGGCACCCAATATCCTGTGGAGGAGTCAATGGTGTCTTAAACAGGAAAAGAACATTTCCATGGCATAACTTTGGCCACAGTCCAGCCTTGAGGTTGGTTAGTTGGTTTCCTATTTGTTCTCAGAGTTGGTTCTCCAGTCTTTCAGTCACTTCTGTAAGCTAACTAATATCCTTCCAATAAATTCTAAAGTTGATTTCTATAGTTGGCAAACAAGAACCCCCAAATGGTAATCTTACCATATGCCAGGCTCTGTACCAGGCACTGGGAACACAAAGACAAATAATTTATGGCCCTGCCTTACAGGAGTTTGAGAAGGCAGACAAACAAACAGACGATTACTGTAAGTGATAAATCTATCACAGAAGTAATCACAGAAAGTACAAGGACACATAGTTCAGGCTTCAAGAGTCAGAAAAGAGTTATCATCTACATTTTGAAATATGAGTAGGGTAATAGAAGAGAGAAGAGTATTCCAAACAAAAGGAGCAACAAGTAAGAGTCATATTGCCTTTTCTTTGCTCATCACTTCCTTCGAAGGATAAAAGTGACAAAAGGCAAACTGAAGACTTTGTGGAAGGGGATGAGAAACAGTTACAATTTGTGATCTGGGTGACAGGTCACAAACTTTTGAGCTTGCTACAGGAAAATAAACTTTATACTCAAAACACACCCACCCACCATTACTGCTCTCGCCACAACTATCTTTCTTCTCTTTTTCACCTATATCAGTCACTTCTCAGAACAGTCAACTATGGACCTGTGAATTTGGTTGGTTTTTTTTTTTTGGTTGGTTGGTTGTCTGTGATAGGTGTGGTATAGGAGTCATGAATGAGTGGATAAAGGAATTGAAAAGAGAAGTAAAGGTGTTAACCAACTGATCAGTGTAATGAAGCAAAAAGTGTCCTGCCAACTGCTCACACTACTTTTGCTTAAAGGTAAGTACAAACACCACAGGAGAAAAACAACTGATGTAAAATATTTTATAAAAATATAGTGTGTATGCTTTTTCCTTTAAAATTACAAAATTTCAGTGCTGACATAGTCATTCTCAGAGCTTTATCTTTTAAAATTATACTAGGCTTGTGCTATGCATTGTTTTCACTGTTTACTTTTATAAAACTGTGATCTTCATAAGTTTTATAAGCCCTTGCATTTCAGTCATCCACTGTATAAAGTTCTATGCTTGAACAGGAAAAAAAAATCACTATGTAAGTAAACTAATCAACCAACCACTCTTAAAAAAATTTGATAAAAGAGGCTGAAAGCAAATGATCAGTAAAAGTTCATTTCCAAAAGTGACATTACAATACAAATTCAGAATTTGATTATTTCTAAAAATCTACAATCCTCCTTTTAAAAAAGAAGTATTTACTATCAAGTGAAGGCTTAAAGCTCAACATGCAGAAGACTAAGATCATGGCATCTGGTCCCATCACTTCATGGGAAACAGATGGGTAAACAGTGGAAACAGTGTCAGACTTTATTTTTTGGGGCTCCAAAATCACTGCAGATGGAGACTGCAGCCATGAAATTAAAAGACACTTACTCCTTGGAAGGAAAGTTATGACCAACCTAGATAGCATATTCAAAAGCAGAGACATGACTTTGCCAACAAAGGTCCGTCTAGTCAAGGCTATGGTTTTTCCTGTGGTCATGTATGGATGGACACTTACTCCTTTCCTGGAAGCAAAGTTATGACCAACCTAGATAGCATATTCAAAAGCAGAGACATTACTTTGCCAACAAAGGTCCATCTAGTCAAGGCTATGGTTTTTCCTGTGGTCATGTATGGATGTGAGAGTTGGACTATAAAGAAAGCTGAGTGCTGAAGAACTGATGCTTTTGAACTGTAGTGTTAGAGAAGACTCTTGAGAGTCCCTTGGACTGCAAGGAGATCCAACCAGTCCATTCTAAAGGAGAGCAGCCCTGGGTGTTCTTTGGAGGGACTGATGCTAAAGCTGAAACTCCAGTACTTTGGCCACCTCATGCGAAGAGTTGACTCATTGGAAAAGACTCTGATGCTGGGAGGGATTAGGGGCAGGAGGAGAAGGGGACGACAGAGGATGAGATGGCTGGATGGCATCACTGACTCGATGGATGTGAGCTTGAGTGAACTCCGGAGTTGGTGATGGACAGGGAAGCCTGGGGTGCTGCGATTCACGGGGTCGCAAACAGTAGGATATGACTGAGCGACTGAACTGAACTGAAGGATAGATATGAAAAAATAAGTTTTCATTTCAGCTCCATTAAACTGAATGGTGTAAAATTCACTTCAGCTATACCGAACTCTACACCACCTTTATAAATTCAGTTCTTTCTGTCAGAATGCCCCTGTTCAGACGGCCAGTTCCTGTGTAATATGTGAGACCTGTTCTTTGAAGCCTTTCCTAATCCTGCTCCCCAGGAGAGACTATCATTCTCTTACACTTCAAGACCATCCTGTACATATCTGTATTATAATTATCACATTAATACTATTATTGTTTCTTTGAACATCTCTTCTCAATTAGATTAGAAATTGAGAGAAGGCAGGCAACGTTACATCTCTATCTCTATAATTATCTGTTTCAGCACAGTCCCTGAGAAAGGACAGGCAGTCAGTAAATGCTTGTTGAATAGAAAATGACACAATGTGTTAATAATAATATTAATACAAGACTATTTGTGTTCGGGAAATAGCATGATTCAAACTTCAAATTCTGTATGCAGAAACTAAAAACATCAGTTCCACTGGTTCCTATTTTGAAAGGGGGAGATATTTTGATAGCTTTCACAATATGGATTGGGATGAAATAACTTTTAAGTTCTTTTCTACTACATAAAGCTACTCATTATATAAAGCTAATGAGTTGTCTCTTTTATTTAAAAAAAAAAATCTTAATTTTAGTTCACATCATTTACTATTCCTTTGCAATCACCACGTTTTTGGATATCCATGAACCTACATCCCTCTTCCCTGAGAGTTGTATGCCCTGCATCTACTCCTCTACTATAAAAATGAGGACTGAAACGTTCTCTGAAATATTGGTTTCATCAGCCACAGCTGATTGGACCAGACACAGACATCTGCCTCAAACTGGACTTTTTCCCAGGGTTTAGAATGGGATCACACAACCATGAGTGAACATATGAATTTAAGAGTTAGAGGACTCGCTCAGCCATGTGCAGTGGTAAAAGACAACATGTAGAGAGAGAAAAATGAAGCAGACAAGTTGAGGGAAGCAGAAGAGATCATGCTGCCCCAGGGTGGGGAGAAAATAGCTTTCTAAGTTACTGGTGAGTTTTCAATTTCTAAGTCCCCTCCCCCTCACAAAAGCCTGGTTGTAATATTAATACTTAATACTTCTACCTTCAAAGTACTGTGAAAGCCCTAGTATCCTTGCCATCAGCACTAATTTCCTTTTCAAAGTAAATTAGTTTGAATTTGGTTTCTAATATTTACAAAGAAAAGAAATTTTCTTTTAAAACCTTGAAAAAGAAAAGGTCAAGCAGGAATACCAAAATGACAGTTAACCACAGGAGGAAAAAAAAAAACTCTATTAAAAATGGCTGTTACACTGGTATCTTCAGGCATTTCTCAGCATAAGAAAATGAAAAATATTCACCAACCACAACAGGCTCAAACAACAACCTATAAATCCAACTTCAGCACAGTGGTCAGTATGAAGAAAATTCTATTTCAAAGTTCAGGGGAAAAAAAAAAGATTAAGACGGAATATCTTAGAGCTTATTAGAACAAATTATTTTATAAAGAGAAATAATATCACTTACTACAATTCTGACCAAAAAGGGGATGGGAATATGTCTGGTGATGATAATAGCCAGTCCTATCTAACAAGCCTAAGTATCAGTATACCGTTTTCCCCATCCATCTATAATGCTCAGTGGTAGAAGACAGTGATCTTAAAAAATAATAAAAAAGGAAGTAGAACAATCAGTAGCACGGTCATTATATGCCATTAACTTCTAAAAAAAAAAACAAACTAATATTTTTCTTTGAAATTAGTTTATCAGGAAGAAGATTCCTTTAGCAACTCAGATTTTTTAAAAAAAAATGAGTTTGTTTAGAAACAATTTTCAAAGGGATAATGAAGGAGTGAGAAGACATATGTATACCTGTGGCTGACACATGTTGATGTATGGCAGAAGCCAACATAATATTGTAAAGCAATTATCCTCCAAATTAAAAGAGAGGAAACAAAAAAGAATGAATACTGGTAACTGTTACTGTTCAAAACAAATATTTATAAGAAAAACTGACTAGTTTCACATAATCAAGATTTAGCAAGATGGGGAAAATCTACAAACATAATAGAAAGTTCAGAGATAAAAAGAAACCAAAACAACCAGTACTTCTATCAAATCTGTCAAGATTACATAGACAGTTCTGGGTATTGAGAAGAAAATGAGACATTAGAGTAAAAGAAAAAGCTTATGAAAAATTAAACAGTGACTGCCATAAAAAAGATTTTAAGTAAACAAGTCCCAATTGTTTACAATAATGGAAGCAGGAAGAGGTATCGATCATTTTTAATGACTTATACTGCTTCCAGACTGTACTTACTGACATTTGATTATGATTGTCCAATATTCTGAGAACTGAAGTCTAGTAATGAATACTCTGCATGTTTGACTCTGAAGTGGGAATTTTTCCAATTTCCCCATTCTGCCCTGTTGTTTAATCTTTCTCTGCAACATACTTCAGTCTAACTCCCAAATTAAGAAAATGCACAGTATCAGCAGAGCTATCACTCTCACACCTGAATCCATAATAGGAAAGGCTGGTTAATGCTACAGAACAGACTATATGAAGATTAAGTGTAAAATAATTATTAATAAGTTTTAAAAAAAGTGTGCTGGAATTTAAATAACTAATGAAATAGAACAATTACGAAATGCTAATTATTATTAATGCCAATTTAAAATCTGTGACAGAACACCAAATGCTAGAGCTACTAGAAAAACTAATGGTCAGCTTGCCAAAACATTCTCAAAAGCTAGGAATTTATCTTTCATTTTAAAAACCAGGATTACATGGTTTGTTCATTCATTTGATAATTGTAGGATAGTGGGGGGACTTGAATACATAAATTAAAACATTTGAAGAGCAGCAATGCCTATAACAGATTATTTAGTGAACACTAAACAAGTGCCAGGCACTGTTCTAAATGCTTTACCTGCAGTAGCAAATTTAAGTTTCACAACAATCTTATGAAGAATTACCCCCATTTTACAAAAGGAAAGAAACTGAGGTACAGACACATAATAGGTAGTCAAATAGCAAAGCCAGGTTTCAATCTGAAACAGTTTGGGTCTAGATCAACTACTTTATACTGCCTCTCCAATACTAAAATAATTCATTCATCAAATTCTTAACTGAGTGTCTTCTCTGCGTCAGAAGCTGTTATATTTGCTTGAGATATAACACAGTTACTAACAGATTATTTCAGAAGGAACTTGATAATCCAGACAAGGGTATGGGCCTGACAACCCACAGAATGGGAGGAAATATTTGCAAACAAAGCAACTGACAAGGTATTAATATCCAAAATACACAAGCAGCTCATCCAGCTCTATGTGTTAAAAAAAAAAAAAAAAAAAATGGGCAGAAGATCTAAATAGACATTTCTCCAAAGACAACATTCAGATGGCCAAAAAGCACATGAAAAAAATGCTCTACATACCTAATTATCAGAGAAATGCAAATCAAAACTACAATGAAGTATCACCTCACAACAGTCAGAATGGTCATCATCAAAAAGTTTACAAACAATAAATGCTGGAGAGGGTATAGTGAAAAGGAAGCCCTCCTATACTTGGGACTATAAGTTTGTCCAGCCACTATCAAGAACGGTATGGAGAGGCCCTAAGAAACTAAAAATAGAACTACCATATGATCCAGTAATCCTGCTCCTGGGCACACACCTGGAGGAAAATCTAATTTGAAAAGATACATAGCTCAAAGTTCATAGCAACACTGTTTACAATAGCCAAGACATGCAAGTAACCTAAATGTCCATCAGCAGATGAATGGATAAAGATGTGATACTTACATAACAATAGAATATTCCTAAGCCACAAAAAAGAATGAAATAATGCCATTTGCAGCAACATGGATGGACCTTGAGATTACTGTACTAAGTGAAGTCAGAGAAAGAAATATCATAAGATATTGCTTATATGTGGACTCAAGAACGATAAAAATAAACTTATTTGCAAAACAAAGTCACAGATATAGAAAACAAACTTATGGTTACCAGGAAGGAAATGGGGAGAGGGATAAATTGGGAGATTGGGAGTGACATACACATACTACTATAAACAAAATAGATAACTAACAAGGACCTACTGTATACATAGGGAACTCGACTCAATAATAGACCTATACAGGAAAAGAATCTTAAAAAGAGTGGCTATATGTATATGTATAAGTGATTTACTTTGCTCTACAGCAGAAACTGGAGAAGGAAATGGCAACCCACTCCAGTATTCTTGCCTGGAGAATCCCATGGACAGAGGAGCCTGGCAGACTACAGTCCACAGGGTCGCAAAGAGTCGGACACGACTGAGCGACTTCACTCACTCTCTCACAGCAGAAACTAACACAAAATTGTAAATCAATTATATACCAATAAAATTTTTTAAAAAAGAGCATGGGTCTGAGAAGGCTTTCCAGAAGTAAAGCCTACTCTGAGTTTTAAAAGATTCAGAGGAGTTAGAGAGGCAAAAAGAAAAGGGAAGAAGAAAATGAAGTCATTCCAAGCAGAAGGACTAATAAGCAATGGCAAACAATTCAGAAATAGCATGTACATTCAAGGAATCTTCAAAAAGCAGTTTTATACAGCTGAGTGGAAAATGGAAAGCAGAAATTTTAAGACTTAAGATTAGAACTGCTGCTGCTGCTAAGTCGCTTCCGTCGTGTCCGACTCTGTGTGAACCCATAGACAGCAGCCCACCTGCTGCTGCTAAGTCGCCTCAGTCGTGTCGATTCTGTGCGACCCCATAGACGGAAGCCCACCAGGCTCCCCTGTCCCTGGGATTCTCCAAGCAAGAATACTGGAGTGGGTTGCCACTGCCTTCTCCAATGCATGAAAGTGAAAAGTGAAAGTGAAGTCGCTCAGTCGTGTCCGACTCTTAGCGACCCCATGGACTGCAGCCTACCAGGCTCCTCCATCCATGGGATTTTCCAGGCAAAAGTACTGGGGTGGGGTGCCATTGCCTTCCCCCGGCAGCCCACCAGGCTCCCCCATTCCTGGGATTCTCCAGGCAAGAACACTGGAGTGGGTTGCCACTGCCTTCTCCAATGCATGAAAGTGCGAAGTGAAAGGGAAGTCGCTCAGTCATGTCCAACTCTTAGCGACCCCATGGACTGCAGCCCACCAGGTTCCTCCATCCATGGGATTTTCCAGGCAAGAGTACTGGAGTGGGGTGCCATTGCCTTCTCCGGTAAGATTAGAGAACCAGTCTCAAATCATGATGAGGCTTGATGACCTGCTAAAGAGTTCAACCTTTATTCAGTTGACAATCGGACATTAAACAAGAATTTTCTAACTGTGTTTTAGGTCTACTAGTCTGGAAATTCTGACATGAATTTCACAGAGATAAAACCAAAGACTGGAAAACCAGTGAGAAGGTAAAGAAGCAGTTCCTAATAAGACAGTGGTTAAAACAGGAATACTAGGGCAATGATTGATTGAAAAAATATTTAGGTGGTAAAATCAGCAGAATGCATAGTACATGAATGGATGCAAGGAGAGAAAGGAGGAAACATGAAAGACTTCCAAGTTTCTTGGATGATGAAGTTAACAGTCAAGATGTTTCTGAAAAACAATAGATTAAAGAAAAACTTTAGACAGGTAAATAAGTACAGTTTGGACAAATGGAGTTTGAAGTGAAGATACATAAGCAGTTAGATAAGAGTCTCTGATGCTTTGGAACAATATTAATACTGGAAAACTAGCTTGGTGGGTAACTGGCAGTTACATGCTAACTGAAACCACAGGGATAACTGTGGCTTGCTTCCTGTAAAGGCTAAGAGCAGGTGACTACCCTGGGACCACCACTTCTTTGGGGACAGGCAGAGGAAGGCAAACCCTCAAGAGGGAATGATCAACACACTGAGAAGCTCCAGGATTAACAGAAGAGGGCAGCATTAACAGAAGTGGCAGTCAAGGGGTTGAGCTTCTGAGAAAGTGACCAACAGCATTATTCTCCTTGGTGACTTTAGCAAGAGCAAGTTTAATGATGTAAGAAGTAGAAATTAGACTGCAGTGGGATGAAGAGTAGAGTACAGAAAAGATGTAATTTGAACCAATGCAGACTGTTATCAATTTTCTAATCTATAAATTTGAGGCAGTGGGTTACTTTGAGCACTAAATGACTTACTACATGGAACCTCTCCTATAAGTAATGACACGGGTCCTCAAGCTCACTACATATAGCCATACTGGGCGCCTTTCTGTTCTTATTTCAAACTCCTTTATATGGCAAGGCTTTGTACTTGATGTTCTCCCTGAAGAGCCATGCTTTCCTCAGCTCTTCACATTAAGCTCTTTCTCACTGTCAAATATCATCTACTAAGAGAGGGCTTCCCTAAGAAATACCCTAAGGACCCTCTCAATCATTCTCTCACATCATCATGTTTTACTTTCTTTGTAACTCTAATGATACTTTCAACTTTTCTTGTTTATTTAGAGGTAATACAGCAAAGTGATTGAGTGTGTAGGCTCTACAATCTGGCTGCATACAAACTGCAGCTCTGCCACTTACTAGCTATGTGACCCTGGACAAGTTGCTAAATCTCTCAGTGTCCTAATCTCCTCATCTTTTAATGGAGCAAAATAATAAAGTACTTACCTCACAGACTTCTTGAGGGAATTAAATGAGCTAATCCATGTAAAAATTATTATAAGAATACAGGTAAATTCTGAGCACTCATATTATTATATATTTATTTACTTGCAAGGATCTTAATGCTTCACTGAACTGAATTTTTCAAAATGTACTATTAAAGATATTTGAAGTTGTAATAACTCTGAGTCCAAATCATAAATATATCAACCAATAACCAAAAGAAAGAGTACTGTTCTGACTAAGCCTCAGGAAGCGTTACTTTCATAAAAGAGAATTTTTCTGGCCACAAAAATTAGAGAGGGGAAAAAAAAAAGAGTTAAGGTTCTTTAATAAGTAAGGGAAATTTTTGATAAGTTATATATAGAATTACTATGTAATTTAGATCAGCCTATAAAAAGCAAAACTAAAATATATAGAACAAAGAAAAGAAGGTCCTGAAAAGTTCTGACCTAAGTAACTTTGAAAACAGTATTTTGACTAGGAACTCTAAAAGACAAAAGGATTTAAGGGAAGAAAAAAAAAAAAGATAAAAGTTGGTAAAGTCATTTCTCAGTGGGATATGATTAACAATTATGAAACTATACATGTATAATGAGACTGAGCAAAAAAGTAAGTGACAGCAGATGGTGAAAACCAGGTTCTTCATTTCTGGAGAATAAGGTCACAAATAAGCAAGGGAGTAAGGCTAGGATGAACCATGTGGTACTGAAGTAGAGTCAAAAAGATATTAGTATGAACTTATGACTGAGCGACTGATCTGATTTGATGCTTAGCTTCATATAGATACAGATGTACAGATGTAAAAAAAAGTTATATATTTGTGTACATGGGTTAGTATACATACATATATATCCTAGGTCTGTACACTGAGGTCTAAAAGTAATGATATCCCAACAGCAATGAGCATACCTAGTGCCCAAATCTTGGTTTCTAATACCCTTCTCTAATAAAAGTAACCAAGGATCTTTAAATAAATGATTGATTATAGGGCTTGGGCAGGGAATATAAAAGATTAGCCTGGATAATTTTGTAGTGCCAGAAAGTACAAAAGGGCTCAAAACAACAACAATGGTTTCTGTCCTGTTGGTTATAGGAACCAACCAGAAAGAGGTGGAATAACTTGAGCAACAGAATACAGTATAGGAGTATAATTCAAATTTAGAAATGAGTATCCATGAGTCCACACTGATATAAATGATAAAATTTAAAAATGGGGGAGAAAAGGAGCATCTCCTTTAAAGAAGAATTCCAAATAATTTTGTACTCACCCCTGGAGGAGCTGGAGCTTAACTTCCCACCTTAAGTTTCCCATTGAGTATGGTCTGCTCTTAGTTACTTGTTCCTAAAAAGTAGCATATGGAAAAACTTTACAGTAGGGAAACCTGGCAAGCAGTATCTCAGCCAGGTGAACAAGGATAAAAACACCAGTGATAAGTCATACTGATATAGGTATCCTTGATATGATATGAGAATGGCACTTTATCTCTGCAGTCATCCTCCCACAAACCCATAACTCTAGTCTAATTACGAGAAAAACATCAGACAAACCCAAAGTGAGAGACGTTCTACAAAATACTTGACCCATAATCCTCAAAACTGGCAAGGTCATCAAAAGCAAGGAAAATCTGAGCAGCTGTCATAGCCCAGAAGAGCCAAAGGAAACATGACTAAATGTAGTGCGGGATCTGGATGGGATTCCGGAACTGAAAAAGGACATTAGGTAAAAACTAATGAAGTCTGAATAATAAATAATGGACTTTGGTTAATAGCAATGTTCCAGTGTTGGTTCCTTAACTGTGACAAGTGCAACACAGAAATGTCGGATGTTAGCAATACGGGAAACTGGGTGTGGGGAGTGTGGTAACCCCCTGAAGCTTCACTGTAAATGGAAAATTACCCTACTGATAAAATTAAAAGTTTATTTAAATTAATTAATAATAATAGCAAGGACTTAATTGCCTTAACCAGACTGATTGTGGTCCTTTAAGTCATCTATAAGTGGGTTGGACAAAATGAGAAGTACAGTTGGTACTACGTAAGGCAATCTCAACGTCGATGAACAGTTTATAATACAGTATATGAAAGTACCTAAAGTCATTTCATATGTGCATGTTTTTATTCCTTAGTTGATAAAGCACTTTAGAAGCAGAAAACTCTCCTCTAAGTAGGAAGCCACTCAAACTTCAGAATAAAAATTGTGGTACTAATTATTACTAATAAAAAGTCCACCTGGCTTTTGAAGTCCACGAAGTTTAAGTAGTTCTGCTCAAAATATATTCACTTGTACATTACTGAGACATTTCCTCATAGTCTCAGAAGGAGAAGAATATAACCATACGTATTTTAAGAAAGCACATTGGGAGTTCACTAATAACGTATATTAAAATTCAAAATTCACGACTTGGGTTCATAATGGGCACCGTTTGAGAGATTTGGAAACTCCAAAAAAAAAAAAAAAAACCACTTCACTTCACTAACATTTGTAACTATCTTGAATATATTAAAAAGAACTCTTACAAAGCAGTAACAAAAAGTCCAGTAGAAAATGTGTGAAGGATAGATATAGGCAAATCACTGAAAAGATAACCAAAAATACCCAACTATAAGAAAAGATGAAATAAAAACAGAACACAAATGAAATGCCATGTCACACCAATCAGACTGGAAAAATCCAGAGTCTGACAGCACCAACTATTGGTAAGGATATGGACAAACAGAAACTGTCAGTATTCTATAAACACCGGGGAAAGAGGGAAAAATGTATATTCTAAGACCAGGCAATTTGACAATCAGGTATATGACCTGGAGAAACTCTGGTATGTTGCCTGAAGAGACACAAGGATTTCATGAGGCACTATTAATAATAGATAAAAAATGAAAACATTCTAAATGTTATCAACAGAAGAAATGACCAACTCCAGTACATTTATTCAATGGAACACTACAAACCAGTCAAAAACAAATGAACTAGACCTATAGTGCCAACAGGAATTGAGGGGAAAAAAAGTAAAATAAAGAAAGCAAGTTTCAAAGTGTGCCTACCATGACACAATTGTATTAATAGCTGGCTAAATTTCTCAGGGAAGTTTTAAGCAGCTTAAATATAAAATTAAAAAGCATCTCATTTAAATTTTACAACCTTATGAGGTAAATATTTCTATTAACTAGATTTGATAGATGCAGACACTGAGGCATGGAAAAATTTTTCAACCTGCCTTAGGTCACAAAACTATTAAGTCGTAGAGTCAAGATTCAAGCCTAGAAAGTTATGGCTCCAAAGTCCACACTCTTCAAAAGTATCAAAAACAATGTGTCACACACATATATATATAGTTTATTGAAAGGTAAACTGGAAGGATATGCATCAAATTCATCACAACAACTGCCTCTGGGAGGGGAGATAAGGAGAGAAAGAAAGAGGATGAAATTGGGGAGAAAAGAAGAGACTTTTCATCAGCAATGTTCAGGTAAAGTATAAAGTTCTACACTGAAATTTTAGAATTTAGTGTGTTCTTTAGAAAAAGAACACACAGTTCTTTTATATTAAATGTGTATCTCATGCAAAAATGAAAGAGATGTCAAATTTTCTATGGTGAGTATGTGTGTTGTCCACTACTTTGGGGGATTTTCTGTATTTTTTAAACTTTTCAAAATCAAAATGTCTCCCCTATAAAACAGTATTTTAACAAAAATAAATGTACCAAATTTCCAATCTCCACATTTCAGCTTTTATTTGGAAATGCCAACAGCTAAACTGGGAGTTTATGTATGTCTATACACTTTAACATACATATGGAAAATGCATTTTTATATGGCTCAAAAGAGACAAACTAAACATATCAGAAACAGTATTTCTTACATTTTGATGACTCACTATTCTCAATGAAAATGAAGTACATATAGCACTAGCAGGAAAATTCCCTTAATATCTTTCTACCTCTTTTTTTCTGCTTTCTACTTGTTTGTGGTTTTGAAAAGGAAGCAAAAAGAAAGTCCCAAGAAATTGTCACATACTTTAACAAATAACAGCAGCCATAGATATACATATGTGGAGTCCTTCTAAACTTAAGATTTCCCAACATACAATCAAGTAACATTCCAAAAATTTACTTGTAAATTGGTTATCTGAACTCAGAAAATATTTTCCCATAAAGAAAGTTAAAAGAGGATGTAATCACCAGGAAAAAAGATACTGCCTGAGGTGCCAGGCAGTGAGACAGAAAAAGCAGAGCACACTATATGCACTGATGAACCAGAAAGAAAAGATAGGGTTTTCTCCACCAGTGTTTGAGGTCAGAAATCATGTTTCATTCATTCACCTTGGAATTCTCTGACTGTCAAAGTACCTGGTGCCTCATAAACATTCGAAAACCCGCTGCCTACTGACTGATGAGGTAATGAAGAAAAGACGAGTCAAACTGTTCATCAGTTGGTGGCACTGGCAACATAGAATAGTGAGGGTTGAGACACAAACAGAAAAAAGGTTGGAGGGTAACAATGTGCAGTAATAGGAGCATCCATATATGGAAAACTGTTATCAGGCTGGTGCTGGTAGCTAAGACAAGGCCTTCACCTGTATTACTAGCTGTTTCCATTATTGTGTGTGTTGCATAAACACCATATTTTCAGTTAGTTTGCTAATAATGAGGCATAAGGTAGTCTCTATTGGGGCAGTGGTTATATGGGATTTTCAGGATTTTCTCCTATGACTCTTGAAAATATACTAGTTTCATTTTAGTGATTATTAGAGTAATACTATTCAGAAGTGAAAACAAAATGCAAACACTAAAATAGAAATTACCTAAAATCCTATCATCCAGAGATAATGTCTTTTAATATTGTATCCATTTCCTGAAAATCATTTTGCCATATATATGATATATAAAAAATAATAACCCAGTAATTTCTATTCCTATTTTTCTCTCAAGATTATATTGTGCTTTCTCATGTTAGTAAATTTAAAAAAAAAATGACTTTTAATAATTGCATTTACCACACAGATTAAGTGCCATTAATTTTACTAATCCTCTAGTATATAGCATTTTAACTTACAGATTTTTCACTACTATAGTAACATACTATTTAAATTAATCCCTTCTTATATATAAAGCTCTACATTGCTGTTTTAGAATTCAAAGTGATAATTATGATACACAGTAATAAAGCATGGAGTACTTGACTTGCCCCCACAATTTCTACTGAGCAATCAATAGGACACTGAAAAAACAAACAAGAAAGAAATTTTTATTGACTTTTCTTCATTTTCTTCTTCCACATTTGGTAGGAACAAGGAAAAATTCCCACAAAATAATTCTCTGATATCAGAGAGGACAAGAATAACAAGTTAATTTCTCTGCTACAGTCACTTCTCCCCCCTTTTTTCCACTTAGAATAATGAACCATCAATTTAAATAGGGATAAATAAGATATAATATTTGTAATATATCAAATATCTCTGTATTGGTGCTTAATCTAAGCACATAAATAGTAAGTATGATTTGAAAAATTCTGCAAACAAAAGATAATGTTAACTAGTATCACTCAATGAAAAAATAGCTTTTATAATTCTTCCATATTTTATTATTTTGAACGAATTAGAAAATGTCATGCACTCTATCTCTTTTTCACAGCCTCCCTGCTGCTGCTAAGTCGCTTCAGTCGTATCCGACTCTGTGCGACCTCAGAGACGGCAGCCCACCAGGCTCTCCCATCTGGGATTCTCCAGGCAAGAATACTGGAGTGGGTTGCCATTTCCTTCTCCAATGCATGAAAGTGAATAGTGAAAGTGAGTCGCTCAGTCGTGTCCGACTCCTAGCGACCCCATGGACTGCAGCCCACCAGGCTCCTCCATCCATGGGATTTTCCAGGCAAGAGTACTAAGTTGCCATAAATAGGTCAACAGCTCCATGAGCTTAAGAATCAATAACTATTTAAGCCAGTGGTAACTCATGTGGAAAAGTTCAGAACAAATCAGCATCAGCTTCTTGGCTCTCTTGCACAAACATAAAATTTATACTGCTTAACAAATTTCAAAAGTGTAACTTTGTGTACATAAATTTAAAACTGAGGCCAAATTTTACTTTTTATTTATTCCCAGTACTGGGCTACTGTCAAGAGCAATTAACTTTCCTAACAAATACATTCCTATAAAATTCCACAATGAAGTTAAGTCTATGCTTAATCATTCAGAAAAAGAAAATTATGTAACATACAGTAGTATAATGATGACGATGATGATAATATACGCTATTCTGGACACCTACTGAGAGTTGCAGTTCAAAAAGAGAAAATGTGAAAATGAGGTAAAAGCTACCCAAAATGTTTAATTCTGGCCAAAACAAAACATAGTTCCCATAAAAGCGGCCTAATAACAATTTTTGGTTTCATTACAAGTTCAAAAGGGGTGCAAATATCTCAGAAATCTT
Organism: Tragelaphus eurycerus; assembly: GCA_935064755.1. NCBI lineage: Eukaryota > Metazoa > Chordata > Mammalia > Artiodactyla > Bovidae > Tragelaphus > Tragelaphus eurycerus. The sequence goes on along the minus strand of CAKXYN010000054.1, from coordinate 3,478,976 downwards.
GTATACTTAGATTTTCAAAAGCTGAAATCCTAGTATCCAAACATAAAACTGTATAACTTGCCCAAGAGTCCTTATTTATTACCCAATCTTAGGTCCCCCAGAGACTACTTTTTACCATAATCTCAAATGCACTACAATAGATTAATGTAACCTGGGCTACGCTGTTCACAGGTGTCTCCGCCTCCCTCCCCCAGCAGGAAAGAAAAGGCAGACCAGGGCAAGCAGAAAATAGAGACTATGTACACCAAACAACAGCTTGTAATCTTGTAAAATTGCTTCTTTTAAACTTGGATTATTATTGTCATTAACGGATAATATTTTAAAGAATAACATATTCACGGAGTAGTACAATTCCTGCCCTTACGGGTCTCTAGCTAGCTGACACGCGTTTTCTTCCCAGATAAATACATGCCTGTTGACTGATGCCTATCCTGCTGTTGCAAACAAGAAATAACTGTCCTATGAGACAAAAACCCTTCTCTACGGCTCCAGGCGTAACCATACGTTTGAATTAAAAGCACACTGGAACAATAACAAAAATCTTTCAGTGCATCTATCATTTAAAAGCATGATAATGAAAAGTCGTTGCTGCGACCCAGTTTTAGGTCACAAGCTTTTTTTTTCCCCTCCTCCCCCCTAGAAAGCGGTAAACTTCAAAGGGAATGGTGGCGACCAGGAATTGTTTATCACCGCCCCCCCCCCCAAAAAAGACTGGGGAAAACCCCCAAACTGGCCAACTTGGACCGTGAGCAGGCTCACGTTGGCCGAGGTAGGCTAGGCAGACCCCCGCGAGGAAAATCGGGCCTCTGGGGGCCCGCCAGGCTCCAGCTGCCGCCTGTTTAAAACGTCGAGCAGGTGGGATTCCGTGAGGCCACCTCCGTCTTACGTAACGAGCTTGTCAAAATCCCAGCTCCAGGACCTCCCCCTCACCGCCCCCGCCCCCACCCCCCAACAGGAGCCCCAGGCCAGCCCGGAATAGAAAATCCCGAACGAAAACAGAGGAGACCCCCAGCTGCCGACGCAGCGGCGCGGGTGCTGCTCTCAGCACCACCGCGCCACCCGCAGCCGACCCAGCTAGCGAAGGACAGCCAGGCTCCGAGAAGCCCCCGAGCGGAGGTCGCGGCCATCCACGCCACATCTCCGAGACCAGCCGGCCCCGCTCCCGTGCCCACGGCTGTCACCGCTCCGGACAGTGACAGCTCCACATGCCACCGCTGTCCGCGCCGCCGCCCCCCGCACTCACCTCACCGCTGGCTCCCTCTCGAGAAGCGGGTCGAGCTTGGAGAGCGGTGCGGCGTCCACTCAGCGGTGGCGGGACACGAGGGGCTGAATGCCGCGGCGCTCCGAACCCGCTTAGCTCATCCCCAGCGGCGCTCCGCCCAGCGCGGCACCCCCGCCCGCCCAGGCCTGCCGTCTCAGTCAGACGGGACTCCCCCTCCCCTCGCGGCCGCCGCTGCCTCCGCCTCCTGCTCTGGC